>OY723405.1:56405053-57708605 GCA_963210345.1 Inga oerstediana | reverse complement strand
TATGCTTTCTCGGCCTTTTTTGAAAAAGTGCCCAACTGTAACCCCACCTAATTTTCGCCCCTGAACTCAATGGAACCATCAAATCATTGAAAATCCAACTCTAAGACCCATTTCTAGGGCTGGCCGAAATTTATGAGTTCTCCAGGGAAAATCGGGGTTTTACGATTTCGGCTCCGTAAACGCGTCCCTTTCTACTCCTAACCACTTTATTAACCATTACATTAGGTTACAACTAACATTAAGACCCAATTTGGGCAGCATAACCCCTAGGCCACATCATTTCCAAACTTTAAAACCAATGGCAATCCGGCGAAATTTCACCGATTAAATTGCCCACAGCAGCCAGAATAAGCAATATACGAAAGTTTGGAAGTTACCTCAAGCTCCCACTAGCTTTTCCCAAATTTGGCTGAACCCTAGCCTCTTTAAAACACCAAGTTTTGAGCTTCACAACCTTAAAGAATAAAGAGGAGTGGCTTAGAGTCGGAGTTATACGCGTTAGGAGCTAGATCGTCGGAGAAATCGGCTTACCTTGCGAGATTTCTTCCTCTTTTTCTCTCTTTTCTCCAAGCTCTCTCCACGTTTTTTTCTTGCTTCAGCTGCTGTGTGCGACAGAAATGAGCTGAGGAAGATGATAACATATGTAATTCCATGCTGACATCATCTTTTAATGAGATGATGTCATAATTCCCATTTTCGGATTTTCTGGCAGATTTTCTGCCCAAACTTTGAAAAAATCATAACTAATTCTAGAAAAATCGGAATGAGGTGATCCCAAAGCCAAATAAAAGGTATTTAAGTTCTATTCATAGGAAAAATATTGGCCATTACTAAAAATCACCACACAATTCCCAGAATTTCAATCTTTGCATACTGTTCCAGAAAATAATTAATTTCGCTGGGCAAACTTCAAAAATCCAAAACTCTTAGGTCACAAATCAAAATGATACAAATTATATGTTCATTTTGAAGCTTGACATGTGAACTTTAATACTGGAAAATTTCAGAATTTTTAGACACCATTTGCCTATTTAAAACGTCCATACAAATTGGCTGCCCTGTACAGAGTTTCAATGGACAGAGTTTTCAACTTTTGCACGATTGTTCCCAATGGTTCCAATTTCACAATAAACACTCTCCCCACATGAATTTTCACAAGGAAGCCATTGGAATCATTAAAATATCCAAATTCCCATCACACATTCTCCAAAAGTGTTTATTCAACAATAATTACATCTACTTTTGAAGTCATTAGCCCTTAATCACTTTTTGGGATATTACAGTGTGCATATTAGGCTCAGCTCGAATAGCAAAATATGAGAAGATGAATTCGCATATATCATACGCATATTGTTGCACACAGACACGCATATATTATATAGCAAAGACAAAAAAACAAAATATATACATATGTACATGCATGAGGCTTAAATATATATGTACATGTTCAACGTTTTGGATTTATGAAAAAAATTATCAACAAATGATAAAATCATATGATCATATGAGAACATGCACAACAAAAATTTCAAGCAATAGAGGCTACAAATATAAAGCTTGAAAAAAAAAACAGTAGCACAGCGGAAAAATATGATGGAGAGATATAAACAAATTATATCACATTATTATTCACATAGAATAATCACAGCCTCAAGGATCAAATGGCTCTGATGCCAATGTAGGAAAAAATATTCAACTAAGAAGGAGATTAGGCGTACCTGGATGAATCCATGTTCGGATCCGGGTCAAAGCTCCAATACTCCATACTTGTGCCCACACAATTATTAGACTACTAGAGCCTAATTGTGATTTGCACAGCAGATCACCAGAACCAGAAAGATGGTAGGAGAGAAGGGAATTGCCAGAAAACTCAATGGCGGGGCAAGTTGCAATTGAGGAGGCACACCCTATTTATAGTGGTTTATGGAGGCCACTAATTAGGAAACGTGTGCACTCCTTCTTGCCCTCCAAGACAGTAATTAATTGTCTCTCAATTAATTCCCTAATTATGGTGATTTGTTCCTCTTTTAACAAATCCATAATTATTGCTAAATATTCCCAAATCTGCATTTTATGCTGATTTTATTTTTATTTGATTAGGCTACTTATTTCCTAATCAAATAGTCCGGCCCATCAAGGGCGGACTTGGACCCAAAGTCCAACAGGTCCAATAATCTGCGATGGCCTACGTCCAGTCCCCAGGCTCCTCCTAAGATTTTCAAATCCACTATCTTCTTGTTAAATTATGGCACAAGAACAACCTTTACAACTCACAAGTTTAGCCGGACACTTATGAAGCCTTTCACAAATCTCTCACAAGTTACTCCCCCTTACACACCGTAAGGTTACAACTGAGTTACTCCCCTTTACACACCCCATAAGGATACAACTTTGATTATGAAAGATTATAATCGATCTTCTCTCTCAAAAGTGAATAAAATGAATACTGAAGTATAATACAAATAATCTCTCTCAAAGGTAAATGATATAGAAAGTAGAGAAACAAAGAGTATGTTTGATGAGCATTGATGTCAGGATGTTGGCATTTAGATGATGTATGCACTAGGTCTCTCTTCTATTTTGGATGATCTTCTATTTATAATTGATGAGGATTGATGACTGTTTGAGCATTTCAACTTGTTTGTTAGAATCCCATTGCTTCGTTTGACCGTTCTTCATATTTGAAAAACTAGCTATTACGCTCGGTGGACGCTCCGCTTCCGTAAAGTCAACTTTTGTCTCTTCGCATCATCTCTTCCTTGCATTCTTGGAAAAACATATTATACACTAATACAATAAAGTGTAAGAATGATTAGAAGCAAGAAGGGTGAGTATCATAATAAATCCCATAATTTTCGAAAGCTTCAGTATGTTGTTCTGTTCTCTTGGGAAGCATTACTCAAGTTGTTACTCTAGTAAGCCTGGGTCATTCCTTGAGTATTCTCCTTCAAAATCTGGCTGAGAGAATTCCAACTTCATTACTCGAGTGATTCCTCAGTAATGTTTCAAATAACTTTGCAGATTACTCGAGCGATCCCTTCGAGTAATATTTTTATTTTAATTCTAAACATGGCAAATAATATATCATCGGAAAGCTCTCATCGTTTATATTTCAATACAATAAGAATCAGCTCCAAACTCATTGGTTACAGAAAGTTATGATCTAAAGAGTATCTACTGTTCTTAAACAATATCTGAAATCACGAGCAGCAACTTCCAGAAGGTATAATTCTTAGTATCTAGCTTCAAATGTGACATATTATATATCATTGAAAAACTCTTTAAGTATACTTTCATATGGCACTAGTTTTGTCACAATCCAATATGTAGTTTGAGAGTTATATCCAAAATACCGAAGCTTCCTTGTACTATGGCGGTGATTTCAGTGTCCACTTTCAAAGCTGATATCTCTCTCAACTGAACTCATTTGAATGTGATATTTGGTCAAATGACGCATTAGGAGTCTAGTTTCATATGTAACTAGTTTTATCGTAATCCGATATGTGGTTAGAGAGATATCACCAAAATACTAAACCTCTATCCTTCTGCATGAAAACAGAGCATATCAGAAATCTCTTTACTCGAGGGAGCCCTCGAGTAATCACCTCCAAAATGTGGAAGTGGTATATTACTCGAGGGATTACTCGAGTAATTACCTCTGGAGGTAGCATAACTTCTATATACGTCTTTTAGCTTCGTATTGACCCATTCCAACCTCCGGTATCACTTATAAGAGCTTGAATCTTGATATTCTCATTTGATCTTAGAAGTTCTTCTTTCTTCAATCTCTTTCTTCTTGTTTTTCCTCTTGATGATCACCCAACTTGATATCTTCTTGAATTGATGGTCATTCTTTATAACCCAATTAGATGTCTTCTTGAATATCTTCAATCTTCTTCTTTCTTTACTTGACTAATCTTTCTTCTTGATATTTCCATTAGTTCTTGCAATTTCTTCTTTCTTCAATTCCTTACATCTTGATTTTCTCCTTGATGATCATTCTCCATTTATGACTAATCTACAAGATATACAATATTAAATATAGTAGTTAGTCAATGTAGAAGATAAGTATATTATACAAACTTTTTGCTCTTTAATATTTGACAGCTATATTTCACATCATCAAAACTAATCATATTTAACAATTGTGATACAGAATTCCTGATATGGAATGTGATATGAAATTGTGATATAGAAGTTGTGATACAGAATTCCTGATATGGAATCTGTGATATGAAAATTTTGATATAGAAATTGTGATACAAAATTTCTGATATGGAATTTGTGATTTGGAACTTTGTGAATTATATTTACAATACTTTGTTATATTAATTGTTCCACTTAGCACCTCACACATATTAACATGTGTAATGAGTTGGGTAGCTAGTTACTGAGGCTGTTGTCTCATCACCCCATTGATTTGATATTTTTCAGGTAATAGTTCTTCTGCTAGTTAGTTGGGAATGCTCTAGAGGCTTGATTTATTATGATAATCTTTGTAAAGCCTTCTCCTTTTTATTTATGTGATGAATTATTATGTATCGCCACTATAGGGTGCATGTTGCATGCTCAGATGTGATATTATGGTTTGGATTATACTATTTTCTCTCATGAATAAGTAACTCAAATGGATATATGAGAAAATTGTTGTTTAAGTATTTTGATAATTGAGTTTGATATTGGGCTTGTGATCAAACTATTATATTCTAGACTAGAGAAGTCTAAAGCCCAAATGTCATGGATAGATATTTGCATCAAATCCTTTATAACCATGGTAGTGTTTTCAAAAGGTTAGTTGCACTCTTTCTCAACCATGGATAACTTTTAAAACATAAGTTGTAATCTTTTCTACTATCATAAACTTTCGGTTTTAAGTTTTCTCTTTTACACTATAATATTGTTTAATTATTCGATGAGTTGATTTAGTGAATGGATAATTGAGGTTTAAGGAAGTGATTTTACATTCAGTCTCTATTTTGTGTGTATTTATGTGTATTTATATATAACACATACAAGGAGAGTTGGAAGGGTCTGCGACCATAGTATTTCTTACCTGGAGAACATGGATATTGGGAGCTTGGTGAACAATAATCAATTGGGTTCTCTTCATTTTTGAAGTAGTACCCCTATGTGTAAGGACCATCGAAAGTGCTTTTCCACCCACCAACGTTTTGGTGGGAGGTTTGGCCGAAGAAGGCTGTGATCTCCCTCCTGCGCGTGGCAACATCGCCGGTGCTGCTGAATGCCGAGAAAGACTTGGCAGCTTGAATGAAGGCATCGTAAGTGTAGAAGCCTCTAGCGGGGTAGGCACCATATCATCATCATGGTGCTTTAGCATCTCGTTGAACATATCGCTATAAATGATGCCGCTAAGACCGCCAGCAGGAGGAGCATCACTGTTGCATTGGCTTCCCAATATGAACCACGCCATCACACACAATACTACTTTGACCTAGTTTCAGTGCCTATCCAAAGGATAGACATCATAAGCTCAGCTGATCTAGACTGTCCAGATCAGATCTGGACGGTTCAGATTTAATATTTTTTAAATAATGAATTTTAAATAAAAAAATCATTTCTTTGAAAAAAAATAGGTAGCAAATTACCTTCATTTTAGATTCTTTATCCAATAAAATAATTTTTTCAAGAAAAATAAAAAGTAAAAAAAATTAAGTCTAGTCTATCCAGATGATTAGTTGAGTTCATGGTGCTTATCCTTAGGATAGGCACCAAAACTGAATTCATACTTCTCACGTCTTGTTATAATATTATATCCTTCTTTTGGATTTGACCTCCTATACATTTACATATATAGAGTGTTGACGATGTAAATGTATAGGAGGTCAAAAGAGTGTTTTCTTGGAAATTCCCAGTCTACAAGAATACCGAGAAAGACTTGGCAGCTTGAATGAAAGCATCGCAAGTGTTGAAGCCTCTAGGAGGGTAGGCACCATCATCACGATGCTTTAGTATCTCGTTGAACATATCGCTATAGATGATGCCGCTAAGAGCACCAGCAGGAGGAGTATCACCATTGCATTGGCTTCCCAATATGAACCACGTACGCCATCACACACAATACTGCCTGGACCTAGTTTTGGTGCCTATCCAAAGGATAGACATCATAACCTCAGCTGATCTAGACTATCCATATCAGATTTGGACGGTTCATATTTAATATTTTTTAAATAATGACGTTTAAATAAAATTATCATTTTTTTGAAAGACCTGGATGGTTCAGATTTAATAATTTTTAAATAATGACTTTTAAATAAAAAAAATCATTTCTTTGAAAAAAAATTAGTTACCAAGATTATCTTTATTTTAAATTCTTTATCCAATAAAATAATTTTTTCAAGAAAAATAAAAAATAAAAAAAATAAAGTCTGGGCTGTCCAGATGATCAGCTGAGCTTATGGTGCTTATCCTTAGGATAGGCATCAAAACTGAATTCATACTGCTCACATCTTGTTATAATATTATATCCTTCTTTTGGATTTGACCTCCAATACATTTACATATATAGAGTGTTGACGATGTAAATGTATAGGAGGTCGAAAGAATGTTTTCTTGGAAATTCCCAGTCTACAAGAAGTTGTAGCGAGAAGAGTGAACACGATGCACTGTGGGGCTTACGCAGCCAAGACTTGTCAATATTATGTTCATGAACATGGTCAAGGCATTGTATTAAAAATCGGATCATTCTGGTCGGTTCAGACTGGAAATAGGTGAACCGTCCTTCAGTCTGGTCGAATTGTGGTCAAAAAATCGAGGTCGATTAAACCGGTCGACCCAATTTGACCCGGTGGTGACCTAGGGTGACCCGGGTTGCACTATTTTTTTTTAACATTTTTAGGCCCCAACTTGGCTTTTTTTTAAAAGAAATATTTCCCTTAAATATTTTTTGATTAAGGAGCCTTGAAAGGATTGTTGAATATTTTTGGCATTGGTTGAAGAAAAATCCTTATGTACTTAATGATGTTTTTATGGGTATTAGGTTCAGGAAATTATATTGGATTATTGATTTGAAAAAAAAAAAAAAAACTCTTATGTAGTTTTTTGAATGGTATGCATGAATATTTAAATTATATATATATATATATATTTTTTTTTTTTTTAATTGACCCCGGTCTGACCCCCAGGTTAACCCCGATTTGAACCATTGACCCTTGACCTAGTATCTCAGCCTGTTCGGTGTCCAGTCTGGTTTTGAGTACCTTAAGTCAAGGGGTTAATTAATTAATAAATTAAACACACTGACATCACAAATACAATGATCCTGGATATTCTCTCTCCTGTTTTAATTAATTAATCATATTTTATAACTTTTTTTGATGAAATGTATTTTAGAATTTTAAACCATAAGAAGAACCTACAAAAACACATTAGAGTATAATAATAACTCAAATCTATTCTCTAAAAAGGAATATACGATGGAATCCACATTCCTTGTTCATCCACAAGATAAGCAGGTAATGCTCATCCCCTAATTTTGGGCTTTTTTTATTGTTATTTTTTTGAAAAAAAAATGCTCGATGCACTAAAAGTTAATTAGCTTAAGATATTGAGTGTTAACAAAATATTTTAGATATTGAGTGCTACTGAAAAAATATTTCAGGATACTGGTATTGCAGGGAAAATATTTCTGAATGCAGAATTAGAAATTAATTAATTTGAGATACCGAGTGATAAAAATATTTCAGAGTGCAACATATAATTTAATCCAAATAAATAAGAATATGTAAAAAATTCTCTCCACTGATGGCCAGAATAGTGACCTCCAATGACTAGAGAATTTCTGGGAAAGGGTTGTCTTGCTACAATTTGATTCTGCCACTTTTTAATTCTCGGAAGCATAGTCCTCGATCTAAATTTACATTAAGATGATCAGTGTAATCCCTTGAGTTTTTAAAGTGTGTTTGTAGTCTCTTAATCTTAATATCATTAGTTTGATTTAACCAAAAATGTCAACCAAACAAATTTAAACAAAGACTTTATAATTAAATATTCACAAAACATGTCTAAATTTAAATATGAAAATGACTATATTAAATAATTAAAATATTTTCAATTTTTTGAATTGTTCAGACATTTTCCTTCCTTTTCTTTGATCATAAATAAAAACACAATCATATTTTAACATCATTTGAGTTAAAAAATTGAATAAAAGTGGTATTTTACTCCGAAAATGAAAATGAAATATTTAATTAGTTAAATTTTTAAAATATAAAAATAATTTAAAGAACTAGAATTTAAGTGGTTTTTTTAATATTTAATTGCAGAGTTGTATTTAAGGGTCTGTTTTGTAGGAGGGATTTGGAGGGAAAGGGAGGGAAGGGAAAATTTGTATAAGTTGGATTTAAGAAAATTGTAGAAGTGGGGTTATAAAATTTTAATATAGATAATATGTAATATTAAAGAGTAAGAAAACTTAATTAAAAACTTTATACCCCACTTATTTAATTTTTTTTTTTAAATCCATTTCAAAAAAAAATTTCCTCCTCCCACTTTCCCTCCCCTCCCCTCATACCAAACAAACCCTTAAGGTGTGTTTGGTTTGAGGAGAGGGAAGGAAAGGGGGGGTTAAATTACCTTTTTGGGTTGAAGGTATTTAAATTTTGGGCGGTAACCCAAAATTTAAAAGGAATGAGAGGGTAAATTTTTTTCAGGAATCCAAAATTTAAAAAAATGAGAAGGTAAATTTTGGGTTTTAGTTGAATAAAATTATAATTTATTCCTCCTCCCCTCCCCTTTCCTCAAACCAAATACACCCTTAGTGTACTTAATTAGTCAGTATTTTGTAACATCCGCCATCTTACGGCATTCAGCATGCATACACAAGCGCTATGATATAGGTGAATTGTAAAATGAAGCCAACAAATTAAAATTTGTTATGAATATTAAATATGTGGATATCCATTGACTCATATTACTCTTCCAGTCAACTTGACATAAAGAAGAAAAGAAGACTTGGCACAAAGCAAAAGCAAAAGAAGACAAGGATATAAAGTAACTATGGTCATATAACCAGGGTTAAATATAACCATGGTCATGCAACCAGGGTTAGATTTCTGACTCTATATAAAGGCATGTAATAGATTGTTTCAGATGAACTGAATGAGAACTTCTCTCTAGAAATTCTATTAATCCTTTCTCTGAATCCTATCAATCTTCTCTCTTATCACATATACTTTTATAACATGTTATCAGCACGAAGCTCTAAACGAAGTTTGAACCATAACAAATCTAGCAAAACTAGAAATTGTGGCACTTGATATTATCGGGAAAAATTATTTATCTTGGAAGTTGGATGCGGAAATTAACCTGAATGCTAAAAGTCTGGAAGACACAATCAAAGAAGGGAATCATGCATCCAACCAAGACAAAGCCAAATCCATGATTTTTCTTTGCCACCATTTGCATGAGGATTTAAAAATTGAATATTTGACAATAATGGACCCACTTGTCCTTTGGAATAATTTGAAAGAAAGGTATGATCACCAGAAGATGGTCATTCTTCCAAAAGCTCATTTTGACTGGATGCATTTGCGCCTACAAGATTTTAAATCTATAAGTAAATATAACTCAGCTATGTTCAGAATTACTTCTAAATTGAAATTATATGGAGAAAATGTTACTGATGATGATATGTTAGAAAAAACATTCTCCACATTTCATGCATCCAATTTGCTCCTGCAGTAGCAATATCGTGAAAAAGGTTTCAAGAAATATGCTGAGTTAATTTCTTGTCTCCTTGTGGCTGAACAAAATAATGAGCTTTTATTGAAAATTCATGAATCTCATCCAACAGGCTCAACTCCATTTCCTGAAGTGAATGTAGTAACAAATGAATTTAATTATGGCCGTGGCCATGGACGTGGACATAGATGTAGACGTGGGCGTGGCTACAGCTGTGGGCGTGGCCGTAGTCGTGGTCGATATAATGGTGGTTCAAATTCCTACCAGAAGTGGGAAAAGATTGATAAAAACTAAAAAGGGGAAAGCAGTAGGCATAATAAATATGCTGATAATCCATGTTATCGATGTGGTGGCAAGGGCCATTAGTCTCGTACCTGTCGTACACCAAGGCATCTAGTTGATCTTTACCAAGAATCAATTAAAAATACTGGTAAAAGATCAAATGTTGAAGTTAATCATGTTGATCTGGGCGAGAATTCTGAGTATGGCGATATAGATAATAACTATTTAGATGTTGCAGATTTCTTAATATAATTTGAACTATTATATTTTATTTAAAGTTGACTCACGCCATACTCAGACATGATAAATATTTTTCTTCCTTGGTAATATGAGAAGCCAATGTTCAAACTATATCTAGTAGTATAAATTTAATTGAAGGCTCCGGAAGAGCTAATATTTTGTTACTTGAAGGAACGAAATTATGCATTGATAATGCGTTTTATTCTACCAAGTCTAAAAGAAACTTACTGAGTTTCAAAGATATCTGCAGAAATGGATATCATTTAGAAACAACAACTAAAAATAATCAGGAATATCTTGTGATTACAAATATAGTTGCTGGTAGAAAATGCATATTAGAAAGTTTTCCTATTTTTTCTTCTGGTTTGTATTATATTTGTATAAGCACAATTGAAACACGTGCTATTGAGAACCAGAAGTTTACTAATATAGACCAGAAGTTTGCCAATTCAAACAAGCAGTTTGATAATGTAAACCAAAAGTTTACTAATGAATTTATTGTTTGGCATGACCGGTTAGGCCATCCCGGTTCAATTATGATGCGACAAATAATTGGGAATTCATGTGGACATACCCTGAAGTGTAAACAAACACCACAATCACATGATTTCTCATGTGCTGCATGTTCCAAGGGAAAGTTAATTATTCGCCCCTCACTAAGTAAAGTAGAAAGTGAGTCTCTCACATTTCTAGAACAGATACAGGGAGATATTTGTGGGCCAATACACCCACCATGCGGACCATTTAGGTACTATATGGTTTTAATTGATGCATCATTTAAATGGTCGCATGTTTGCTTATTATATTCTCGCAACCTAGCATTTGCGAGATTACTTGCTCAATTGATTAGATTAAGAGCACATTACCCTGATTATCCTATCAAGAAAATAATGCTGGTGAATTTACATCACAAGATTTTAATGAATATTGTATGTCCCTTGGAATTGATGTTAAACATCCTATAGCTTATGTTCATACACAAAATGGACTTGCAGAATCATTAGTTAAAAGGTTGCAACTAATTGCAAGACCTTTACTTATGAAATCTAATCTCCCAATTTCTACTTTGGGCTATGCCATTTTGCATGCAAAAGTGTTAATTCGCATTAGGTCAATAAGTTATCTAAAGGTTTCCCCCTTACAAATGGTTTTTGATCAGGAACCTAATATTTCTCATATAAGAACTTTTGGGTGTGCGGTATATGTGCCTGTAGCACTACCACAATGCACCAAAATGGGTCCTCAAAGAAGGATGGGAATATATGTTGGGTATGACTCTCCATCAATTATAAAATGTTATTAGAACCATCCACAGGAGATTTATTTACGGCACGATTTGTCGATTGTCATGTTGATGAATCACTTTTCCCAATATTAGGGGGAGAAAACAAACAGTTGGGTAAAGAAATTAGTTGGAATGAATTATCATTTGCTCATTTTGATCCTCGTACAAAACAATGAGAACTGGAAGTTCAAAAGATAATTCATTTACAGAATTTAGCTAATCAAATACCAAAAGCATTTACTGATCTAAAGAAAGTAACAAAGTCACATGTCCCAGCTGCTAATGCTCCTATTAAAATTGATATCCCTGAAGGACAACCTGCTATAAATGAATCTAAAGCACGCCTGAAGCGTGGCAGGCCCATTGGTTCCAAAGATAAAAATCCTCAAAAAAGAAAAGGAGTAAAGAATATAGATAGTCAAGTCGAGGATAATGAAGAAAAATTAGTAGCTCCAGAAGAGTCATCTCCTGAAGAGATATTATCTCCAGAAGAGAATGTTGTAGTCCCAAAAGAGACCCAGGTACCTGATATATGTGAAAATAATGATATCTCAATAAATTATGTTATGAATGGAATCCGATGGGATAGAAATGAAGTCAACGTTGATGACACATTTGCTTATCATATAGCATATAATGTAATGAATGATAATGAGGATCATGAGCCCAATTCTATTAGTGAGTGCCAACAAAGAAAAGATTGTACCCTATGGAAAGATGCCATTAATGCAGAATTAAAATCATTGGCAAAATGAAAAATATTTGGAGTCCTAACATCTGAAGATGTAAACCCAATTGGATGTAAATGGGTTTTTATATGAAAAAGAAATGAAATGGGCAAAATAACTAAATATAAGGAATGTCTTGTAGCCCAAGGTTTTACACAAAGACCTGGCATTGATTTTGAAGAAACGTATTCACCAGTAGTGGATGCGACTACTTTTCGTTATTTAATTAGTCTAGAAGTAGATGCAGGACTTGATTTACATCTAATGGATGTTGTGACTGCTTATTTATATCGATCACTTGACAATGATATTTATATGAAAGTTCCTGAAGGACTTAAGATGCCAGAAGCATCCAATTCAAGTTCTCGATAACAATACTCAGTAAAGTTAAATAAGGCCCTCTATAGCCTGAAGCAATCAAGGTGCGTTATGAATATTTTTATCCCACTGGGTTTTTCCTAGTTAAAGTTTTTAATGAGGCACATTCATAATGGACATCTAAGGGGGAGTGTTATAAATATTAAATATGTGGATGTCCATTGACTCATATTACTCTTCCAGTCAACTTGACATAAAGAAGAAAAGAAGACTTGACACAAAACAAAAGCAAAAAAAGACAAGGATATAAAAAAGATATAAAGTAACCATGGTCATGCAACCAGGGTTAGATTTCTGACTCTATATAAAAGCATGTAATCGATTGTTCAGATGAATTGAATGAGAACTTTTCCCTAACTTCTCTCTAGAAATTCTATCAGTACTTTCTCTGAATCCTATCAATCTTCTCTCTTATCACATATACTTTTATAACAAAATTTGTATTCTAACCCTTGTTACTATTTATCTGGTATTTTCAAATTTTTAGCTCAATTTTAAAAAATCATAATTAATTCTAAAATATGGTATGAGGGAGCTCTAAAATTATATTTAAAGCTCTTGAAATCCTTTAACTGAGAAAAAATATCATCCAAGTTTGAGCAGGTTCATATTAATGTTTTAAAAGCCGGATTGGATATCAAGTCGGAAAAATCAGTGGGTCATGGTTCAAATGATTGGAACGGTCGAACCATTCAGTCGGACTAATAATAATTAAATTTAATATATATATATATATATATGTTACAATTAATTTTTATTCTAATTTCATAGGAAGTTAATAAAGTCGCAAAATACCATTTAAGGAAGAACATTAAGTCAATCATCAATCTCACAAAATGCACTAACAATAATGATTTCATGACTTGTTAAACATTGGTGGCTCTTAATTGATCTAAGCATGAGTTTGTTGAAAGGCATTTGGACTATACCACTCTCGTCCTATTTATAAGTCCTTTTTGACAAAAAAAATTTGGTCCTATTTATAAGTGACTGATCCCTTTTTCAAGTCTTAGAGCATGTAATTACCTAATTAAAAACACTTAATGCTAAATTGTTAATCTAAATTTTAAATGGATAAAAATATCTTCCAATTAATCATACATCTCTTTCAAGTTAAAATTATTATTCTTAACTGATTTACTCAAGAGGCAATAAATGTTCAAATTTACTCTAATAGGATTATATATGTCCAATAGGTATATTTTTATCCTATTGGTAAATTAAAATAAATTCTAATACCACATTATTTAATCATATGGTCCAATTAAGATCCCTCTTCCACGATTAATCTAAATTTCCCAATTTCATATTTAGTGGTGATCAATCACTAATAGATAAAATAATACAAGATTAAGTAAAAAAAAATATAACACTAAACATAATTAAATGATTCATACATACTCAAATTTTTAAATTAATTTATAGCTACTCTATATTCGAGAAAAATTAGCCACTCATTACTTTAATAAAATTCATCACAGCAAAACCAAGGTTCAGATTCAAATTCATGAAGAAAAGAAAAACAGAACAAATCACTGTGCAATATGCCTCCCCCTCCTATCGGTTCCAGTATGACTGAACAGAAACACCTCTCTTCTCACAACTTCAATCACATTCTCTCACCAGCTTAAGGAAGAACAACCCAGCTGTTCCATCAATGGCTTCCTCCCTCGGTGATTCTGGTACGCTCTAGCCTTCATCAGTCGCTCCTAACAGGTCGCCAAGGAAGGTGGAAAAACGACGCCTCCTTCTGTCCTTCCGGCGATGGTGGCACTGGAGTGACCCACTGACACTCAGCTTCTTATCTCTGGTTCGGAGATCACGGTCTCTGGTGTTTTAAGCCTCAGGAAGACGATCGCCTCTGAAAGCTGCCTCTCAACTACTGATGATGATGATGAATGCCCATCCAATGTCGGCTCCTTGTTGCTCTTTGTTTCTTTTTGACGCTGCTTCTATCGTCCCCTCCTAGAGAAGACGATCACAGTGCTTCGCCACCTCTCTCTATGATGATCATTAATCCTCTACTGGGTCCTCATACTATGCTCATCCAAAAGATGAGCACAATATGCTCATCCCTTCAATTTTGGGTTGAGGACCATTTTTTTTATTTTTTATATATTCTTATTTATTTGGATTAAATTATATACTGTACTCGAAAATATTTTTATCATTCAGTATCTCAAATTAATTAATTTATAATTCTGCATTTAAAAATATTTTTCCTGCAATACCAGTAACCTGAAATATTTTTTTAATAACATCCAATATCTGAAATATTATTTTGACATCTGGTATTTTAAGCTAATTAACTTTTTGTACATGGAGTATTTTTTTAAAAAAATAAAAAAACCCTAAAAATTGGGGGATGAGCATTACATGTTCATCTTTGGAATAAGCATGGAATGTGGATTCTCCTCTACTTTGACTCCTTCTAGCTCATTCAATCCCGTAGCTCCTCGGTCCACACCTCCAATTGGTCCTCCTCTTCAGATATTAAGCTAGAAATCAGAAGCCCAAGCCCAAAACCACTACGTCTCTGGCCCTACATCTGTTCCTTCCACCAAGGCTTTTCGGCAAGTGATTCAAAATTCTCAAGCCGAAATGTGCTACCAAACTCTGATGAAAGAAGAGAAATGAAATATTATATAATAGGAGTAATAATAAAAACAACAACAATAACAATAATAAAAGCTGATGTTTTTTTTGAGAAAAGCTTCGCATTATTATTATTTATTCCTAAACTTAAAAACTTCTATTTTAAATTGAAATCCCATAAATAATGCATTCATTGATATCTCATAAAATCTCTTAAAAATTGTTTAGATAACTCTCCAAAATTCTTAAAAATATACTTTAAAAGCACTAAAAATGGAAAGTTATCACACTCCCGCACTTGCATCAAATCTTGTCCTAAAGATTTAAAAATTTATAAAAAAAATCAAATAAAATCATGGAAAAAAGATTTTAAAATGGAGAGTTATCATACCCCTACACCACAAAATTGGATTTAATTCAAAATTTTAAGAATGAAGCTTTCTTAAAAATCTTTTCCACCTTCTAAAAAATGCAAGTAAAAATGCAAATAATTTGGTCAAGACAAATAACAATAGAATGTTCCTCACAAGTATGTGTTTGCACTCTTCTCTCAAAATAATTAAAAAGCTTGTGCTTCACTCTTATCCATATATTGCAACACATCTACCATAAGCTTATTTATCATCTCCATCTCCACTACATTATCCTATTGCTCACACAAATCAAAAGGACTTTTCTAAATGTTGTAATGAATAGGGTAAGATAATGAAATAAAAGTAGTCAAATGGTATGGAGACATACTTTAATTAATGCTAAGCAATTTAATAAAATTCATGAAGAATGAAGAAATATTCACTTAAAGAAAACAAACTCACTTACACTATAAACAATATTTATTCATTCGACCTCAACAATCTTTTTCTTTTTTATTTCTTCCATTTTTTTCATTCTATTTTTTTCATATTTCTCTCTCCTTTTTTTTATTTCATTTTTTTCATGTACCCCTTTCTTTTCTTTCTATTTCATTTTTTCCATTATATATATATATATATATATATGACTCATTCACCCTTTTTTTCTCTTTTTTATCCACACCAACTCACATAACATTAACTTTCTAATCCCTTCACTCTTGTTCTAAAATTGTTTTACTTAGCACTTACTAAAGTAACAAATGAATGAGAAGAAACATGTATAAAAATTGCATATCTCAATAAAAGGCTATTTACTCTATGCAATTTACTTTTCTTAAAGATAGTTAGGCTAAATGGGGTAAAGAAAAGGATTTTCATGTGATAAGGTCGGATATTTAGCCAAACTAGTTATAAATGAATGCCTAAATCGTCTTTGTACATGTAAAAGGATTTTAAGCTTTAAAAGAGATTCAAGACAAGTTTTAGAGATGAAATCATAATAAGTGTACTCCCTCTTAGAAGAAATGAATATTTAGGCTCAAGTTTCTCACCAGTTTTTAATATCCTAAAGTCAATTATCTAAGCCAAATTTGTTGCCTATCTACTAACATTCCAAGAAGATAGAATCAAATTCAAATTAAACTCAATCCTTTCCAAATTCAAATCATCCCAACTTTGCCAATGTTCACAAGTAAAATCCAAGCTTCCATGAAAAACAAAATTTTTATTCAAATTTTTCTATTTATGTGAAAATCCAAAGAAGTTTGTCAAAATTAAGGACAAGTCATACAAAATCCATAGTACCCTCAACCCCATACTTAAATGTCACATTGTCCTCAATATGAACAAGTAACACTAAATAATGGAAGTGAATAAGTAACCACATCCAAATGTAAGGATAACAAAAGCTTCTAAGATTTTAAATTTTCACCAATTGAGCACAACTCAAAAGTGGCACCAATCAAATCAATAGTCATTAACAAATATCAATCACATGCAAAATAGACTATAACCAGCACTCATATCCTAGAACATGTTATCAACAATCAATTCAAACTAAACAAGCAAAAGTAGAAGGAAACTTCCCTCTTAATTCTTGTCTTGTGCTCTTGAATGGTTTTGATTGTTTCTACCAAAGTGGAATACATCATCAGGGGCTACCAAAAGTCCTACAAAATCAAAACAAAACATCAAACCCAACCTTGGGTTGTCTCCCAAGCAATGCTAAGTTTATAGTCTTTAGCTAGACTACTCAAAACGAACCACTAATCATAAGTATCAAACGCCTTGATTACCTTGTTTTTATTTCGTTTCAGACACAACAAATGATTATTCAAGTTAATTACTTGTACTTATTCAATCATAGACAATTTTAGAGTATAAGTATTCACTGAATTCAAATAAAGCACAACATGCACATCCTTACGAACAGATTTAGGAGCTTCCACAAATTTAGAGCATCCCACAAAATCTACATGATTCTTATCAACAAGAGTTAAAGAGTCAATCGGAGAATCATGAACAAAAGCTTTTGGGACATCCACATCAATTTAAACATCAAAATGATAGGAATTAAGTTCCATAACCGGAACCTCTTCTAGACTACTCCAATATTTTGGACCCTTGACTCAACTATAGTGGTAAATTCCCTTTGTTCTCTACTAAATCTCTCTGATGATTACACATAATCTCAAATAACCTTTCTAAATTAGACTTTTCTTTATATTCAAGGGTATTTTTTTCAAAATGAGGATGAGAGTGAAAATATGGGGTAATTTCTTTTGAATAATAGCTAAAATATGGATTGCAAAACTGTTGTTGCTTAAAACTTTCACTAGGACAAAAAGAATGGTCAAAACAAATTTAGTTCCTAGTGAAATCAACACTCACGTAATGACTGGTAGTGCTATTTGGACAATGCTCATAGGAATGACTCTCTCCACAATAAGCAGAAGAAAAACAATTATAAGGAGAAGAATTTTTAATCAAACCAGCATTTATATTTTCTTGTCTCATTCCATTCACATGCATTCCTAATAAAGAACAAAGATATGACAATTTATCACTGATTGAACCAAATGAATGCTGTGAATTAATCCATTTTTGTTTTAAATTGTTTTTTTTCAAGGACAAACAAGAAACAAGAAAAAACAAAGCAAATCACACACAAGAAAATATAATAAAAAATATTCACAAATCTTAAGGTTAAACTACTAAAGGATTTCTAATTCTAATCACCAATTGCCTTCAGATCCCTGGCAACGACTCCAAAAACTTGATGGTACTAAATTTTAATAAGCACCGCAAGTGTACGGGCCATGAAAATAGTATAACAGCAAATTAAGGTCGTCTTACAGAGATTCAAATAAACTAGTGATTAGGCATTAAATTTATCATTTTCATTTAAGTTGAGAAAATCAAAGAAGGAATTTGAAAAACAATTTAAACAAGTACAAAAGTATTAAGTAGTGTTTATAAAATTTCAAATTGATAAAAACAACCTAGAGTTGCTAATTCCTTTTTCAAGTCTTAGAGCATGTAATTACCCAATTAAAATCACTTAATGTTAAATTGTTAATCTAGAGTTTAAATGAATATAAGTATCTTCTAATTACTGATACCACCCTTTCAAGTTGAAATTGTTATTCTTAACAAATTTACTTTAGAAGCAATAAATGTCCGAATTCACTCTAATAGGATTATGTGGGTCCAATAGGTATATTTCTATCCTATTGGCAAATTAGAATAAATTCTAATTCCACGTTACTTAATCATATGGTCCAATTAAGATACCTCTTTCAAGATTAATCTAAATTTTCCAATTTCATATTTAGTGGTGATCAATCACTAGTAGATAAAATAATACAAGATTAAGTAAACAAAAATAACATTAAACACAATTAAATGGTTCATTCATGCTCAAATACTCAAATTCGTTTATAGTTACTCTAGGTTCAAGAACAACTAGCCACTCATTACTTTAATAAAATTCATCACAGCAAAACCAAGGTCAGATTCAAATTCACGAAGAAAAGAAAAATAGAATAAATCATTGTGCAATATGCCTTCCCCTTATGTCGGTTCTAGTATGATTGAACAACAACTCCTATCTTTTTCTCACAACTTCAATCACGTTCTCACACCAGCTTAAGGAAGAACAACCCAATTGTTCCATCAATGGCTTCCAACAACTTGTGCATGCAAATTCAGCAGTGACAACAGAGATCTTCTCTGACGGCGAGGGCCAAAGATCATCTATAAGCTTGCAACCTTCCTTCAAGCACAAATCGACCTTGCAACTAGCAACCATAATGGCAAGACAAAGATCATCTTTGATGTCGGCGAATGTTTTTGAGGGCTAGAGATCATCTTCAAGCATAGAACCTTCCTTCATGCACAAATCGACCTTGCAACCAGCAACCACAATGGCAAGACAGAGATCATCTTTGATGGTGGTGAACGTTTTCGAGGGCCAGAGATTGTCTTCAAGTGCACAACCTTCCTTCATGCACGAATTGACCTTGCAATTAGGAACCACAATGGCAATGCTGAGATCATCTTTGGTGGCGACGATCATCTTCAAAGGCCAAAGATTGTCAGTGCACAATGTAACACCCCGTCCCAGGGAGCACGCACTTCCAGACACCCCTCAGGGCCGTAAGCGTCTCCAAGGGCACGAGCGTGCCACTCACAGGACTAGCTCAATGGTAGCAGGGTTTGCCACGGCGCGCTACTTGACCCTCAGGTGGCGTGTTCGAACCTTGCAGGAGGCGAAAGAAATCCCTAAGCACACGGTGCCTTGTGGCACTTCGGGGTCCATGTGTGGCCTGGCTGGAAGTGTGTGGAGGGGGGATAGTACCTTGTGAAATAAAAAGGTGCCTTTTTATTGTAACACCCCGTCCCAGGGAGCACGCACTTCCAGACACCCCTCAGGGCCGTAAGCGTCTCCAAGGGAACGAGCGTGCCACTCACAGGATTCTCCCATGCCCCCTGCGTGGTTTCTTTCACCTCCGCACGGTTCGAACACTCGACCTGGGGGTAAGTATGAGCGCTTGGCGAACCATGCTGCCATTGAGCTACTGGGGCGTAGGAGAATCCTGTGAGTGGCACGCTCGTTCCCTTGGAGACGCTTACCGCCCTGAGGGGTGTCTGGAAGTGCGTGCTCCCTGGGACGGGGTGTTACACACAACCTTCCTCCAAGCTTCGATAGTTCTGTATCCTAGTCTCTTCTTTTGCTCTAATCTGACCTTCTAAACCATTTCAGATTTACAATAGAAAGATTTTTGTTGTTGTTCATGTTAATAGTTTGATGGACATGATATATTTTTTTTGGTTGCTATTAAGATTGAAACAAAACTATTTTTGGGGGACTTAGTTTGATTTTTTATGGTGATTGGATTACAGCTATTTGGGGAGATGAGTTTGATTATCTATAAAGAGTTTTTTTTTTACTTTTTAATAGAAGGGTGTTTTAGTCTTTTTACTTAAAAGTTAGGTCTTATTTCCAAGACATACCAAACATACCTTTAAACCTCATATCTATATCCATCTCCATCTCTATTTCCATCAAAACCAATTTTGCATACCAAATAGGCTGTTAGAGAATACGATAACAGTGCTCTGCCGCCTCTCTCTCTGATGATCATTAATCCTCCACTTTTGGCCCTCTGTAGCTCATTCAATCCTGTTGCTCCATAGTCCACATCTCCAATTAGTCCTCCTCTTTATATATAAAGTTAGAAATTAGAAGCCCAAGCCCAAAACCACTACGTCTCTAGCCCTGCATTTGTTCCTTCCACCAAACCTTTTATATTTGGCAAGTGATTCAAAATTCCCAAGCCAAAACGTGCTACCAAACTGTGATGAAAGAAGAGCAATGAAATATTATATAACAACAGCAACGATAATAATAAAAGCTGATTTTTTTTATTTGAGAAAAGCTTCCCATTATTATTAGTTATTCCTAAACTTAAAAAATTCTATTTTATATTGAAATCCTACAAATAATGCATCCATTGATATCTCATAAAATCTCATAGAAATTACTTAGATAACTCTCAAAATTCTTCAAAATATACTTTAAAAACACTAAAAATGGAGAGTTATCAAGGCCATGGACCGGTCGATTAAGAACGGTGGTCACCTGTTCAGCCGCTATCTAAACGAGCTAGGCTCGAATTGAATGCGGTTCTTCATCTATTTCAATACATGGAAGAATGTTCCCAAGAAGCCGAAGGATCTAGCGTGAGACGACGCTGTGAAGTTAAATAATTGTATTTAATTATATTATATATTTTGTTATTAGTTGTATTCAATTATTATTAATTAATTACATTATTTGCAATTAATTGTATTTAATTATTATTTATTAATTGTATCATTTTTAATTAAGTGTAATTAATTATTATTTATTAATTTTATAATTTGAAATTAATTTTTTTAATTATTATTAATTAATTTCATCATTTGTAATTAATTTTATTTAATTATTATTTATTAATTGCTTCATTTGTAATTAATTGTATTTAATAGTATCATTTGGAGGTAATTATATAATTTGTAATTAATTGTATTTAATTGTATCATTTAGAGGTAATTATATCATTTGTAATTAATTATATTTAATTATTATTTATTCTATTGTGTTATAGGATAGGTTTGCCGTCTGAGACAACAGGAAGAGGTACATGTTGATGAAGATGAGGGATGGCTGGAAGAACAGGAGGAATTGTCTGTTCCACAATATGAATAAGGATGAGACAATACCTCTGTAGTAGCTGATTGTAATATCCCCAATTTTAGGATTGGAGGCTTAGGAATAAGCCTAAATTAAGCGGACTGCTAAGTCTGGTTTAGTAGGAGTCTCAAACCTATTCCCTAATGTTTCTTATATCTTTGAGGTATTAAAGGAAATAAAATGGTGAATTAAAGAGTATGTGAAATTTGTATACAAAAATGGAAGTGTCTAAATTGTACATTTAGAATTTTAGGATCGAACTTGGAGCCTAAGCTGTTTGCATGTAGATCAAGGAACTATTTCTGTTTCTCAAAAGGGACACAAGGTAGGGGACTTTCCTTATTTGCATGTATTTGATATTTATGCTTGTGTAATGATGCATGTAATTGCTTTACTTGATTGTGTAGAGCATATTTGAATAACTGAAGCTCTGTTTCTGTTTTTGATATAACCATAGTTTTGTTGCACAAAATATTGAGCATGCAAAAATGTCATTATGGGGCATACATCTAGTTAAAGCTAACATGTCATACACATAGCATCTATCATACATGTATTATAATACCTTTTTCCTATTGAGATTCTCCATAATCTCACCCTCCCCTATCAACAATTTAGACAGGTGAAGACAGAAGGCATGTTGAGAACAAAGAAGAGAACCGTACAAGGGGAATGCCGTGGTGGAACAAAGATGGGAAGGTGTTCGTGTTTCACTGGAATGGGTTTTGATACCCTAGTAGCCCTGTGTAGCTACATAATTTATAATTGTTATATATAATCTCTGCAGGGAATTTCTGTAATCATGCACTTATTATCAATATATTTATGCTATTCTTGTATTGCCTATTGAACAACGCATTAATATTCCCAAAAAGTCAAAATAAGTAAGGGTGTGACACTGATCAAGAAATAGTCACATTATTTTCTATATAAAAATAAGTAACAAATAAAAGTACAACTTATTTTTATGATCTATAAGTTATTGATGTCAATACTCAATAATCTTTTTTTTTTTGCCAACTGTTGATGTCAATACTGAATTCACTATAGTATTCATTATTTTTTATTATTTGATAAAAAATTATTTTTTATCAAATTAAACAATCTCTATTAACTTATATTAACACTACATATTACTTGTCATCAAAGACTTTCAAAAACTACTGTCTTCAAATATATAGAAAATATCATCAATGTTAATATTAATTAATTAATTTCAACTTATATTATAATAAAAGGTTAAAGGTCATTTTTGCCCAGGAAGTATTCGCTTGGGGCCAATTTTGGTCCGAAAGTTTTTCGAGGGCCAATTTTGCCCTGAGAGTTTCAAATTTGGAGCAATTTTGCCTTTGCATTAGTTGATATAACTTGGCTAACTTTAAAAATACACTGCCGAATGACTTATATGACATATCAAATTAAAGTTTCATAAGTCTACTTTCATTCTAGAAAATGTCACATTCATTGGACATCTTTTGTCAATTCAAAAACACATTACAATAATACTGTCACATAAAAAATCACCCTGGCAGCACAATTTACATCCCAATTTCTAGTGTTTAATTCCAGTGATTCAGAATTTATAGGCAGAGGCTACTCCTATACAAGTTTTCATATAGAACACAATGAAATCATTAAATCTATGAAATTCTAGCCCAAACACACCCAAAACAGGTTTGGACAAAAATCAAAATAAATTAGGAAAATTAGAGTTTTCTTGATTTCAATCCATAAAACACATCCTTTTCAACTTAAATTATTTGTTTAATCACTTAAACACATTTTTTTAACATGATTAATCAAAATTTGGGTAGCAGCTCCCCTTAGGGTTTGTCCATCCCAATCATCAAAATACACTAACTAAAGCCACAAATCAACAACAACAACAACAAACAACCTTGACTCAGTGTGATTACCTGTTGATTCCTCTTTCTTTCTCCAATTTTGTCCAGCCCTCTCTTTCTTTCTCTTTGATTTTCTTCTTGCTTCATGTGTATTTCAAGAAGACATAGAGATTAGAGTGAGTTGTTCATGAATTAGGAGGCATAAACAAGTGAAAATCACTTGAAACCTACCTTGTGTGCTGCTTGAACTTGCTCCTTCTCTCTTGTTTTCCATATTTCCAAGACACACTCTCTCTTTCTTGCTTCTTATGTTGGACGAAAATGATCTTTGGAGGAAAGGTGAAGAGCTAAAGAAATATCATGATCCACCTCCTTTACAAATAATATGTTAATGGTAATTAGCATGTGTTTGTTGACTTTTGTCTTCTTCTTTTTGAACTTGACTCTAACAGCTTCCCAAAAGGCACCATTATGTTCAAATTTGTATTTTCTCTTTCCTTCCTCATGTTTTGACGAAATATAGCTTCTTGTAAGAGGATAATGATCTCTCAAAAATCTCCTCTTACACCTCCTTAATTAATATTATTTTTGTAATATCCTGAATTCTAATTAAGGATTAATAACTTCAAAGTGATGTAATTAATGTTAATTAAACACTTTTGAAGAAAATAATGTGATTTATGATGCAAATGTGTTTGTTGATGGTTTAGTAAGCATTGTGTCAATCAGGGGCAAAACGGTAAATTTACCGATCGATTGGTCAGTTACTGGAGAGGAAACTCCTTGGTAATCGAGATCAATGGCTAAGATGTATTGAGCAAGAGGTGGAATCAAGTATGGATGAGTTCATATGAACTCATGGGAGGAAGAGTAAGATGTTGCCAAGTATCACCATAAGGACCCTTGGATCAAAGTCAAAATTTCAAACTCACTTTCTCTTCCCTCTCTCCTCCAAGTTGGTTATAAGAGTGTGTGTGTGGGCAAAACTGATCTTCATCCATTCACCATCATCTCTCATGTTCTCTCTCATCATTCTCCATTTTCGCTGTACAAGGAAGGAAAGAGAAAGAAGAAAACTTGAGGTAGGTGCTCCAAATGACTTCACATGCTTAAATATTCTTTATTAATGTTATGCAAGAGGTTGAGAGCTTTAAAACTATGGTTTCAAAATTTTCATTGGTGGTGGTTGAGAGATTGTGAACTTTGGAAAGTTGAAGAATCAAGAAGCTAATCATTGGAAGTTGGAGGGGTGAGTATCTATAGTATTTGGTATAATTGTTTTGATTATTGGTTGAGTTTTGAGAACTTTAGAATTTGCCCTGATTTTAGCCTAATTATGAAATGTATGAAGTAGCTAGTGTTTTGTAATGAAATAGATGCTAAATAGTGTCTTGATGTCAATGGTTATGGTTTGGATTTGAAAACGGAAAGTTTGATCATTAGGTGATTTTGGTTGCAATGTGGTTAGAAGAGTAGGATGTGCCATTGTGGTAAGATTTTGGTTGTTTTTAGTTTACCAATAGGTTCCTTGTGGAATTTTAGAGGGGAATGAGTTTTGGTATGAAGGTTGGGACCACGGGAACCAGTTTTGGTAAATCTAGAAAAGTGTATCAGTTGCTGTGATCTAGCTTCTGATAAGCTTCACTCAAGTGAGGAAGGGTCTCACTCGAGTGCAGTATGAAATTCTAGGTATTTTGGTAAGTCTTCAGGCAGAAATCACGAGTGCACTTTTGTGTCACCGAGTGTTATAGGTCATCACTCGAGTGCAGCTCCCTGTGCTCCAGTGAGGGAGTAACTTTAAGACTCTGGAATTTATGTTTGCTCTCGGGTAGTCACTTGTGGTGCCTCACTTTTTGGTGCTTGAGTATATTTGAGGTTATCACTTGAGTGTAGCTTCCTGTGCTAGAGTGAGTGTGAGAGATATTTTGAGGTTTGCTCTCAGGCAAGCACTTCCTTTGTCTTACTCACTGGGACTCGAGCACGGGTAAGGGCAACACTCGAGTAAGACTTCCTTCACCTGAGTGAGGCAGCCCAAAAATTAGTGTTCTTTATCCGAAAAAGGTACCTACAGGGTAGTTTCTCCTAATCCTTTTAGGTATATGTCTAGGCCTCTAATAGCCACCTAAAGAGTCTAAATGATAACCAACTTAAAGAACTATGGAATTAAGAACTTGCAAAAGAGATTAATGGGTTGTCCCTAGTTTGGTTTATAGGATTTGACATATGCCGTCCTCGTGAGCCCACTGTGCCAGCGAACGTCAGGAAGGAACAAGGTAGTGACTCTTTCCCTTATAATGTATGTGATACATTGTATGTTTGATTTATCATTATTTGTGGGTCTATCACTTGCGGCCCATCTGTGGTGACAGTGGGAGGATCATACCTTCGGGGCGATGGAATCCGGGGGATGAGACTGTGAAAGCAGAAAGGTTATTTGCGAAAGTTGAAAGGCTATTTGGATATGTTGGTTAATCATACTGGACAAGGATTTTGTAAATTATTTTTGGGTTGTAATTATTAGTTGAATATAGTTGTGTAATCTCCTATATGGGAATTATAAACCTTTCAGTGAATGAGTGGACCCTGGGGGTTGCCAGGATTTTTGTCATATACTCTGATATGTGTTAATGTAAATTAACTGCATAGGTGATTATATTCGATAATTGAACTTGAGACTGGGAAAGGAAAGAAGGTTTCAAAACGTTGTAAAAACCTTACCTTAGGGAGGGTGTTTAAAATGAGTTTTAAACTATTCGTCGGTCTCTAATCCATTTTATTAGATGTTATTGAATATTAATTATGCTAATTAAGGTAGGGGGTTACAATTTCAATTGCTAATTTAACACATGTTTACTTTGACTTTTCCTTCTCATTTTTACTTGGCCATAATTTCTCCTTGGCTTAATTTTGGACCAAGTATTTTAATTTCCCTCTTCTTTTCCTTGTCAGGCCGAAATTGGCCATAATTATTGGGAATAATTAATAGCTTCTGGCTTTATAGTCAAATGACCATTTTTCCCTTACATTTTTGTAATTAAATTGGGCCTTCTTCCCTTTTCTCTTGTTAGGCCAAAATTCACATATATATTGGGCCCAAAAATTTTGCTCTTCCATCTTCCATTGTTGGTCTCCAATAATAGGCTTTTATGAAGATACAAATTAAATTTTGTCTTATTGTGACCTAAAATTTGTGTGGCCACTAATTGCACTGTTTTGCGATTTCAAGTGTGCAAATATTCACCATTTTATTCCTTTTAATACCATAAAGGTGTAAAGGAATTTTGGTGACTGAAATTTGAGATGTTACCGAAAGCTCAACCCAATTAACCTAACTTAAGTTAGTTAATTAACCTTACAACTTTTTAAGAAGCCATAGATTGTGGACACATGGACTCTTCTTGCTTCCTTAGATTAAATTGTGGCCAAGTGATTTCAAGAAGCAAGGAATGGATATTAAATCAAACACCATCTCTCTTCCATTCACTACAAGTCGGCCATCACCAAAAATAAGACAGAAAAAGCTTGGAAAAAGAAAAAGGAAAGAGAAAGAGCAATCTTGAAATTCAAGAACAATAGTGAGTCTTCAACCTAGATTTTCACCTTGCTAATCATTTTTCTAGCTCAAATTCTCTTCTTTAACATTGTTCTCCTTTCTAAGAGCTTCAATCCTATGGTTTTGTTTTTCAAGAGGAGGTATTTTGAGTTTTCAAAGAAGAGCCAAAGTTGAGGAATCAAAGAACTAGCTTAAGAAAGTGATAGAGGTGAGTTAGAGCTTTAATTTGAGCTATATATAGTGTTGATTGTTTGATTATTGTGGGACTTGTATTGCTGCCCTAGTTTTGGTTGACATGAGAATTTAGGGCTCTATGTAATTTTGATTATATACTTGGTGTCATATGATGTTTAATGATGAAACTAGACTTGTTTGATGATTAAATTGGAAATTTGGTAATTGTTGGACTATGTTGCCATTTCTAGTTAGAACAGTACATGTAGAAGGAGTAGGAATTTGGTAAATTTGATGTCACCAATGGATTCTACACAAAAAAACTGTGTAGGAATAGCCTCTGGCTATAAATTCTGGATCACTGGAATAAAACACTAAAAACTAAAATTGAACACTGTGCTGCCATTTAGTATCATTTTTCCTTCTTTACTTTATAGGTTTCTTAAGAAATTGAAATCTTACATAAGTAATAATGTGTTGCCAGAAGGTTTAATAGCTGAAAGTTATATCGGGGATGAGGTCTTGTATTTCTTCTTAAGGTACTTTGATGACATTGAGATGACTTTCAGCTGACTACCTCGTGTAGACAATTGTGTTGAAAAAGAGTCAACATCAAGAGTGTTGTTAATCCCTTATGTTGGTAAAGCAGTTGGAGGATGTGAGAACTCCAAAGTAATAGCAAATGAGAAGTTGCAACCACATAGACATATTTTGATTAATTGCACTCAAGTTAAACCCTTCTTTCAGTAAGAATTATACACTCATATATTATTCTATATCTATCCTTACATTTTTTACTTACATTTTATGATCGTCTTCCCATGATTAATTGCAAAGAATTCAGAAGTCATGTGAAGTATCAACTCAAGATCCGTACACAAACATCCTCCAAAGTTGACAAAAAGGTCCATAGAGAATTCCTAAGTTAGTTTGCACACAGAATACTAAATGACCACAACCCACACTCACCAGATTTCAGAGGTCTCACAATTAGCCCTCTTGACCATGCAAAAAAGGTTTACAACATACAATGTCAATGATTTCAAGTTTTGCACAGTTTCACAAGATCAAGGATTGTAAACTCAAAATTTGAGTGTTTATGGCATCTTTAAGACAAGGAGTTATGCGAGCAATAGTAACGACGACATGCAGTTTGGAAGCATCCCTTACTATGGAAAGCTTCTTGATATTGTCAAACTAAATTACTAAGGCCGTTTCATTGTGATGCTGTTCAAGTGTTTGTGGGTAAATACAACAACTTCCCAGAGATTCACAACTGTCGATTTAGTCATCACATCAGTAAATTTCTCCCGATCAATTTACACTGGTTAATATGAAGATGATGAGCCATATATTCTTACCTCAGAGACACATCAGGTTTATTATGTCAAGGACGAGAGGCATAGGGATTGGAACATGGTGGTTCACTTAAAGTCTCAAGACCTTTATGACATGGATGATAGTGATAACATCACCTTCGAGAGTGAAACATTCCATCTCGCCAATTTCAAAAAATTCTTCCCTGAAGATAATGATAATTTACCTATAGTTTGGTTTGTTCTTATCATTTAATTCACATCGTTTAAATAATTTCAAAAAAAATAATTTCCATCGTTTAAATTTAATTTTTTGACAAAATAATACCACACTAACATTTTCTCCATAAAAGTTTTGTAAGGATGGCGACGAAGACTGATTAAACAAATTATGCTTTTGTTCATGTAAATCTTAATTTACATTTTTTTTTAAAATTCAGACCAATATTTATAGTGGTTCCAAAACCACTACAAATGGTGAACTGCTATAAAGAATGTTAACTAAACCCAACAAATATCAAAAGCTACGAAAATAGTCACATTAACCGCTACAAGCGTCATGTAAATCCCTATAAATATCCCTACCACACATCATTTCAAACACTTCTTCATTTATTTACACCCTTCTCTCTTGTTTTCTCTCATCTGGGAATTTTTTTTTTGAAGAGCCTATAAGAGCTAAGCAAGGTGGTCAAATATGGTATAATTTTTTTAAATTTTTTTATTTCAACGTTTTTTTCCTTCTTATAATACTGAAACTAATTATGTTTTCTTTTTGTCTAGAAATTTAAGGACTTTTCCTCAATATTTTCAATATTCCTTTCATAATGATCAACCTCTAGTAGACAACATAATAAGTCCTTAATATCTACACATTCTCAATATTATCTATATAAATTTTATACTTATCTAACTTAATTTAATCATTATTCTCAAATAATAACTACTATCATTAAAGTATTTTGAATACTAAACTATTCAATACAATATTATAACAATGGAATCAAATTATTGTATATATAGATTTTAAATTTTTCCAAAATTTTGTAGCCGTTTTAAAACCGCTGCAAAGTTAAAATCAAAATTGGATTAAAATTTTGGCGCAACTTTTGAAATTTCATCCTATATTAGTAACAGTTTGATAACCACTACAAAGATTTTAGTGCCAGTTTTTTAAAATTCCTATATGTACTTAGTAGTGGATTTAAAACCGTTATACAGTTGGTGCCAAATTTTCTTTTTTCATTTCTCGCCATGCAAAATTGTGCCGCCAATATTTGTAGCGGTATTTTAACCGCTAATCTGCTCAGATAATGTGTTATCTACATACGCATCTTGTAGCGGTTGAACTAAACTGCTACAAATTCAGTAGCAGTTTTGTTACGTAAGTAGCGGTTTTGCTAAATCGCTACAAATCCATTTGCAACAATGGATTTTATAGCGGTTTTTCCTACTGATACTATTGTCGTTTGTAGTGGTTAAAATCGCTATAAATGTATCTATCTTACTGCTACTAAACCACAGTTTTTTATAGTGCTTCGACTTCCATAATGATCAATTTACCAAAATCACATTCATATCAATAGCTAATCTCATTAGGACCATTGGAATCACTAATATATCAATACTACGCTTCGTTGCTTGACCTTTAATTTTGGGATATTAAATCCACTTGGCTTTAATTCAATTCCACATGTTATTCCACCCATAACTTTTAATGTACATTCCATTTGTAAGTTCAATTTAAACGAATGAAACATCCTTCCCCTTTAATTACTCAAAACTATAAGATAAGGGGTTTATGGCACAAAAATTTCCATTTGAGTTTCCAATGCTTCAAAACTTACTTTCTGACTTGTTCCTTACACAACTTTTCAGTTTAAATTCATTAAAGCATTTAAACCATCAAATTCCAATTCCTTCTTTTTGCCCTGTTTTGACCAAAATTCACATGTTAGGAGAAACATATGATTTTCAAGATTATATTCCATTAACCACTATATTCATCTCTAAATCACTTCCATATTCATGCTATAATCTTAAATCAAGCTTTCTCTATTGCTTAAAAAGTTTGGCAGCGCCTCCCCTAATATTCTTGCTTTGCCAGAGGTTACAATATCTCAAGAATAATCTAATCCATCAACAACTACCATCAAGAGCTCATTAGCTACAACAAAATAACCACTTACCTTAATATTAGCTTAACTTCCTTGAAAGTTCTCTTGAAGCTTAAAGTTCCAAGCTTTCTTCCTTGCTAAATATAACGTACAGGAATTTAAGAATCATTGAAAGCGTTAGATGATCAAGCTAATAATATAGATGATTTTTAGAACAAGGAGTTACCTACGAATCTCCTGATCAAACCAATGGCTTGTTTAAAATTCATTATGTAAGGAAAGGAATAAACAGTTGCATCAGAATTGATAATTTCAAATTCAATTTCACATCCAAACAATAGGAGATTTAGTTAAGGAGAGAAAACATAGATTTAAATTTTTTTTTTTTTGCCAATGAAAATGTAGATTTAATAACTACTTATATATTAATCAAAATTAATATACTCAGTAATTGAAAACCAATGCTTTAAAAGCCGGACCGGACATTGAACTAGAAAAGCCAATGGGTCATGTTTCAAACGATCGAAATGGTTAGGCTAGAGGTCAAACCAGTGATGTAATAATTAAATAAAAAAATTTTATATGCATTATAGCACTCAAAATTTGGAAAATATGGAGCTGCCACCAAAATTTTTAAAACAAGGATAATTTTGGAAACCTTTAAAAATGGAAAATGGTTTGTAAAATCAATTAGGGTCAGGAGTAGATTATGTATGAGGAAGGTGTTAGGCACCTCACAGTATCAGTTTATGAGAACAGTTACCCTAAGTTAATTATTTAAAAATAAAACGGCCTTTAATTTTATTATAATTACCAAAAGAAAAAAATATTTACAAAAGGATAACAGATTAATAAAAATGGAAAATTGTTTATTTTCAATGATTGAACTTGATCTAGGAAGAGAGCCTAGGGCCTACATATCCTTTAGAGAAATCAAAGTGTAACACCCCATTTTTATTCACCAATATACCTTGTAAATAATTGTGGCATTCAATGGAATAAATTGGTGAATTTTGATGCAATCAAAATGACAAAAACACCTTTAGTTGAAGTTATATTGAAATGGGGCTAAAACAAGTTATGAAGCTAATGTTTGTTTTTCAAAAAGCCCATTGTGGAAGCCCACATTTTGAGAATAAAAGAACACAATATTTGGCCAATAATAAAAGGGAATTTCAGCCCAAAAGGAAAGGAAAAGGAGGAAGAAATACTTTGGTCCAATAAATTACAAAAATGTATGGGCAAAATAGTAATTTGCCAATGAAGAACAAAATTAATTATCTTCCCATTTTCTTGAAGCCAATTTTAGTTAAATAAGGAAAATAAGGGGGAAATAAATATTTGGTGCTAAAAATCCAAATTTGGAGCAATTGTGGCCAAGTAAATCAAGTTTGAAAAGCCAAAAGTGAACAATGTACTTAATTAAGTATTCGAAGAGAGAGAATTATGAAATTCAAGAAGTAATTTTTATTTCCCTTTCCTCTTCGTAATTTTGACCATAAAGGGAAATATTTGAGGAAAATAAATGCTTGGATGATAAATGTGCCATATGTCACCATCTTGAACCAAGTAAAAAGATGAAGAGGTAAAAAATAAAACACATGGTAAATCGGCAATAAAAAATATTAAGTTAAGATCGATGAAGAGGATATTTTTAAATCATCATCATCATCTTTCAAGACCTCATTTTTGTCCAAGGCTTAAGACAATAGAGAGAGAAAGAACTTGAAGAACAAGAAGAGCTAAGAGAGAAGCAAGAGGCAAAAATCAAGGCAAGAGCTTGTGATTTCAAGTGATTAAGCTTATAAAATTCATGGAAACTTCTTGTAATCTCTTCTACATGAAATCATGTGTAGCAAGCAGAATTTTGAGAGAAGAGAGAGAGAAGGGTGACACCTAGATAGAAAAAGTTGAAGAATCAAGAGGTAATTTCAAGAACCTTGATTCTATTGATGATAATGTGTTGTTATTATTGTTGGCTTGATTTGTGGTTGTTTTGCTTGATTTTGTGATTTTGGGATAATGAAACCCTAAGGGTTTATGCTACCTAAATTTCCACATATCATGTTTAATAAGTGTTTAAGAAGTTAAATATGTGATTAAGAGTGAAAAGGAATGAGTTTAAATGATTAAATAATCAAATCCCAATTTTCCCTTTCTCTTTGTATGTTTCGGCCAAAACACAAAATAATGGAAGGAGCTGGAATTTCATCAATTTGATTGTTCCATTGTGTTTAGAAGGGAAAATTGTGTAGGGTTCATGTAGATTGTGAAGTGTGAAAAGCTTTGAAATATGAAATGACAAAACGAGCTCTAAAACCCTAAGCTAAGGCCTGCTAAGGGTAAATTTGTCTTTTGACAGTGAATTTGACAATTCTAAGGTCAAAAATGGATTTTACACTTGAAATTGTGTAGGATTAGCCCTATACTAGGTATAAAGGGACTTGGATCGAGTCCCTGGGGGCATTTTGGTCATTTTACAGTTTTAAGCTAAGGTAACCAATAAAATAATTTTAAAAGAGTTTAGAATAGTACATGAATGAGTAATAACTCAAATTCTTGTAAACTTAGAATTTTAAGACCGGACAATATACCCACGTCGGGACGAGGTTAGAGCCAGGAAAGGGCAATTTCAGGTAATAACTCTATCATTCATAAACTATGTGATTTTTTGTATGCTTTATGTATGCCATCTTCTGTAATATGTATAATGCACTCTCTAACTAGAATGGGAAAAGCACAAGTACTGTTCAAGAGAAAAGCACAAGTACCCCAACAACCCTAAAAGGGGATCCAGTTATGAGATATAGTACCAAAAGGATGCATTGCCCAGTTTGTGGATGTGAGCCCAACTGGTACAAACAAGTAGGGGTTCTAACAGTAGTTGGCCTTAAATACATGTGCACATTCTAATAATTATAAATTATACAGTATGTTTATTCTGTTGCATTATATGGTACCTAGCATATTTATTTATCGCATTTTATATGAATGATTGCATGTTACTACTGAGATTCATTCGAATCTCACCCTTTCTAGTTTTAAAAATATTCTAGTAGAAGCTAACAGCTCTAAGGGCAAAACGATAAATACCAGTGTTTGATGGTACCGGTTCAAGCAAGGACTGCTGCTGGCTACCCTTAGTTTAATTTCATGAATTTTTTAGGATTGTATATATTTTTCAAATCCTACAGAAAACTCCTATATTGTAAACAAGTACATTTTATTAGTATAATTGTGCTATTTTTGTATACTTGTGGAATTGTGCCTTTATCACTCTAACAAATATCAAAATGTTAAGGGGTTTGACATTTTTGGTATCAGAGCTAAAAACTGTTTTGGCGTTATCAGAATAGTATACTGATATAGTCTTATTTACAGGTTAACAGGAATGATGCGTGGAAGGCGGCGATAGCGAGACAGGTCATCATCATCGGTGAATCAGGTTTCCTCAGGTCAGAAGATTCCTGAAGGCCAACATTCTGTAAAGACGAGTACACCTAAGAAGTGGGTCCAAGTCAAACTGGTATACGGGCCATAGCCGAGACCTAAGCCAATACCTAGAGAATCGGTGGGGAATTCCGAGCAGCCATTCTTCGATGGGTCAAAGTCCGATTTCTATATTTCTACTCTCCCCAGAGCCAGACCAGTGTATGTGAGATATGATCTACAGCCAAATTAGGGTTTGTGGGAGCATTTTATAGACATATATCTACGTGTCTTTCAGGACACAACACCCCTATAGACCAATATGCAGCATATCTCGATGAGGTAGACTCACTGTACTGGGATTAGGTCAAGCAGTACCTGGATTTTCCTGATAATGTACGGATTTGCACAGCACTGTACTTCTTTTCAAATATGGCATTTTAGGTCTGAAAGAAGAATGATTTTATTGAGCAAGGTCTTAATGACCATTTTGTGGATTTTATAGGTCACATAGACGTGTACGTGCAGTTATACATGTATGACAGTTGGTAGAGGGTCTATACCCGGTATGTTGCACGATCGAAAGCAGCCAACATGACTTTTGAGATGAGGGCAGTCACAGGGTACTGGGGGCTAGGAGTAGATAGGGCTAGTATCTATGTTTGGACATGAGTATACAAAATTTAGGCTGCTTAACCCAAGGAAATCTTAGAATGGGTGACCCCCTGATAAGTCATATGTATAGTTATGACATAATATGTAAAAGAGGACACAAATATATTATACAATAGTTTATAAGCTATATGGTGTTAAAGATTTCTTTAACTGCTGTAAATATCTGTTGTATGATATAAATGACATGCATGTGTACCCGATATTTTGAGAAATAACAAAAATGCCCTTATGTCCATATGAATTTATTTCTTCTCTATTTTCATTTAGTGAAATACAAAGATGGTACGAACAAGCGGTAGACCATGAGGTGGGGCATAATAATCAAGTACCAGATCTTTGACCTGACTCAATACTATAGATATTGGGTATGCTAACACATCAACAGGTAACAATGAATGACAATAAGGAGGAGTTGCGAGAAGTGCAATAAACACAGGATCTTTTAGAAGATCAGGTGAGAGGAGATAGTGAGTTTAATCCACCAGAGGGTCCTCAACTAGAAGATCCTTTGCTTGATCTTGAGGCTAATATTATTTAGACTTGGGTAGGAAGATTTAGTAAACAAAAACCTCCTGTCTGCAGAGGGAAATTTGATCCTCAGCAGGCTGAAGACTGGCTATCTCGACTACAGAAAATTTTCAAAATCTTGACATGACCTGATGATATTAAGGTCCAGCTGGCAATTTATAAGCTAGAGGGCAATACTGATAGGTGGTGAAAGAATATTGAGATGGTTCTGTAGGAGATGAATATTTCGGTAATGTGGGAATTGTTTCAAGAGAAATTTAATGAGAAATACTTTCCTCATTTAGTCAAGCTTGAGAAAGAGAAAGAATTTCTTAATATATAGCAGCATGATAGAGAAAGCTTTGATGAGTTCTTATCTTGTTATATTCATTGATCTCAATAGTCCTCATACCTCAAGTATCAGGATGATGAGGAATAGAGTTTTGACATGATGATTTAAGGGTTGAAAGAAAAGCTAAAATAAAAACTGGTTTCAAAGCATTTCATAGAGTTCAACAAGGCAATCAAAGAGTGTTGTATCAGTGAAAACTTGTTGAGCCTGTATTTTGATAGAAGCAATAATAATAAGGGTATGTCTGGTAGTGAGAGTTCTTCCCAAAAGTGTAAAGATCATAGTAGACCACCCTAGGTGGAAACAAGAAGTTGTATCAAGCTGGGGGCTATAGTAATCAAAGACCCTCTTAGGGCCGAACATGCTAGGATTATCACAAGCCACACTATCCAGGCAAAACATGTGGTAGTGTTCCAGTACATCAGGCTTCACCGACATAATAGGTTCCAACCAGGCCGATGACCTATTACATATGCTAGAGACTAGGGCATTATCCAAATGATTGCCCCACAGCAGCAGCAACAACCTATGGAGCCCAGATAGAGAGCTCAGGGCAAAGTTTACACAATTACTCAGGAGGAGGCTAAAAAATCTCTTGAATTAATATAAGGTACAGTTCTTCTTAATGGCAATTAAGTGCAAGTAATGTATGATTCGGGTACCAGTCATTCATTTATTGCATATGACTGTGTGAGACAGCTAGGCCATAGTGTACACAAAATTCCATATAATCTAGTTGTGTCTACGCTTACTGGTGTTAGAGTTGTCACACCGAATTTGCTTGAATTACATAATAAATGTCAAGGGATATGAATCAACAGTGGATTTGATCTGTCTACTACTACAAGGCTTAGAAGTGATCCTTGGAATTGACTAGTTGATTGCAAATAGTGTATTGCTAGATTGCAGAAGAAAAAGGGTTATTTACCCTAATTCACAACCACATGTCAGTACAGAAAGCAACCTTGACTTTCTTTCAGTAGTTGAAGCTGAGATATGTTTGCAAAAAGGTTGTCAGGGGTACATGGTATTTTTCTCTATGCTATTAAAAGCTGGAATAGCATTGGAGAGTATCCCTGTAGTAAATGAATTTCCAGAAGTACTTTCGAAAGATATTAGTGGATTACCTCCGGATAGGGAAATAGAGTTTACAACTAACCTTAGGCCTGCAGCAGGTCCGATATCTAAAGCCCCATATAGAATGGCTCCATATGAAATGGCAGGATTGAAAAAGTAGATTGAAAAGCTGCTAGAAAAAGGGTTCATTAGATGCAGTGTTTAGCTATGGGGAGCTCCAATGCTCTTTGTCAAAAAGACAGACGGAAGCCTATGACTCTATATTAATTATAGGGACCTGAACAAGGTAACCGTCAAGAACAAATACCCACTTTCTAAAATTGATGACTTGTTCGATCAGTTATCTAGTTCTTGTGTGTTTTCAAAAAATGACTTGAGATCAGGTTATCACCAGTTCAAGGTAAACGCAAAAGATGTACCAAAAATAGATTTCAGAACCAGATATAGCCATTATGAGTTTCTAGTAATGTCATTTGGGCTGACCAATGCACCTGCCGTGTTTATGGACTACATGAATCAAATCTTTCATATGTATCTGGACCAATTCATAATAGTCCTCATTGATCATATTCTAGTTTACTCTCAGAGTCGAGCAGAACATGAACATCATTTGAGAATTGTGTTGAACATATTAAGAAATAATCAACTTTATGCCAAACTAAGCAAATGTGAATTTTGGCTTTCAGAGGTTAAATTTCTGGACCATGTAGTCTCACAGCAAAGAGTCTCAGTGGATCCTAGCAAAGTGGAAGCATTACTGAACTAGAAGCCAGAGACTATTTTTAAAATATGCATTTTTCTAAGTCTTGCCGGATATTATAGAAGATTCATATAAAATTTCTCTATAATAGCTTTGCTTTTGACAAAGTTAACACAAACAACTTAACCTTATATGTGGACCACAATTGTGAGAGAAGCCTCACAGAGCTGAAACAGAAATTAACAACAGCCCCAGTGCTGACAATCCCAGATCCACAATTAACCTTTGTTATCTATATTGATGCTGATAGGCATGGATTGTGAAGTGTTTTAATGCAGCATGTCCACGTAGTGGCTTATACATCTAGACAGCTGAAGCCTCATGAACAGAACTATCCCTCACATGATTTTGAGTTTGCGGCAATTGTGTTTGGGCTAAAAATCTAGAGACATCATCTCTATGCTGTGATAGTAGAACTATACTGTGACCCTAAGATCTTGAAATACTTGTATGATAAAAAAGAGCTCAATATAAGACAGTACAAATGGATGGAGCTTCTTAAAGATCACAACCTAGAGATAAAGTACCATCTAGGAAAGGCTAATATCATTGCTGACACATTGAGCTGTAAGATGGTGCAGGTTGCAACCCTAACGATTCATAATTAGAAACTGGTCGAGGTTCTTAGAGATCTCAACCTATCTAATCAGATCATGATTTATGGCAACAATGTTAGTTAGGCAGAGAATGACCTGAGAGTAGTAATTAAAGAAGCTCAGATGCAGGATAGATGAGCATGGTCTATCAAAGCTATGATTAAACAAGGAAAAGCTCAAGAATATGACTTGTTATCGAGTGGGCTCATCTGATACAAAAAGTGGATATATGTTCCAATGTAACCCGAGCTTAAGCGACAAATCCTGGATAAAGCATATAAGAGTAGTTATACTCTACATCCAAGAGCAACCAAAATGTATCATGACTTGAAGTCCATATATTATTGTCCAAGAATGATTAGAGATGTAACAATGCTCATGCCTCGTTGTCTCACTTGTCAGAAGGTAAAAATTGAGCATCAAAGACGATTCGAACTACTAGAAAACCCTAAAATTCCTGAGTGGAAATGGGAAAGCATCATAATGGATTTCAAAACTGGATTACCTAAGATCAGAAATTATGATGTGATTTGGGTAATAGTTGATCGATTCACAAAGATAGCCCATTTCCTACCTATTAGCATTCATTATTCTCCTGATAAGCTAGCAGAAATCTATATCAAGGAGATAGTGTGATTACATGGTACGCCAAAGAAAATCATTTTGGACAGAGATCCTTACTTCGTTCTAATTTCTGAAAAGTGTTGCATGAAGCTTTGGGCACTAAACTCAGATTCAGCACAGCATACCATCCTCAAACTGATGGACAAACAAAACGAATAATATAAACATTAAAGGATATGCTAAGGGCATATGTCATAGATTCTAAAGGCAGTTGGGATAAATTCCTTCCATTAGCAGAGTTTACCTATAACAATAATTACCACTCAAGCATTCAGATGGCCCCCTTTGAGGCATTATACGCGAGGAAATGTCAATTGCCCTTACGCTGGACAAAATTGTCTGAGAGGTACTTGCTTGGGCCAGATATAGTTGATCAGACAATTGACAGATCAAGCTAATTAAGTAGAGGCTTTTAACTGTTCAAAGCCAACATAAGAGCTATGCTAATAGAGGTGAAAACCTCTAGAGTTTGAAGTTAGCGATCACATGTTTATGACAGTTTTGCTGATCATAAGTATTGGTAGGGCACTGAAAGTGAAGAAGCTAAATCTAAGGTATATTAGTCTATTTGAGATCTTATCGAAGATTGGGCCAATAGCGTACCGAACAGCTTTACCACCAAATCTGAGCCGATTGCACGATGTTTTTCATGTTTCCTAGTTGAAGAAGTATCAACCCAATCTAGAACATATGATTGACTATGAGGATGTAGATATGTAGGTTGATTTGACATTTGAGGCCATGCCTGACCAAATCATTGATCGACAAGGGAAACAACTTAGAAAAAAAAGTATCCCATTTATAAAGATCATCTGGAAGGGATTATCTTTTAGAGAAGCAACTTAGGAAGCAGTAGAAGATATATGGAAGTGTTACCTAGAGTTTATGGCTATATATATAGCAAATTTCAGGGACAAAATTTATTTAAAGGGGGAGAATTTTTATTCACAAACATGCCTTGTAAATAATTGTAGCATTCAATGGAATAAAATGGTGAATTTTAATGCAATCAACATGACAAAAACACCTTTAGTTTAGTTACATGGAAATTGGGCTAAAACAAGTCATGAGGCTAATGTTTGTTTTTCAAAAAGCCCATTATAGAAGCCCACATTTTGAGAATAAAAGAGCTCAATATTAGGCCAATAATAAAAGGGAATTTTGGCCCAAAAGGAAAGGAAAAGTGTAAGGCCCTTAACTTATTACCACATTTTCCCGAGCGTTACGCTTAGTTTGGTGGGCACACAGGAATAACATAGATATATTGACAATAAGTACTTGATTACAAAAATCCTCCACAGGGATTATATATAACAATTACAACTAATGTAGCCCCACTGGGCTACTAGGGTGTCCAAACCCGTTACAGTGAAATGCAGACATCTTTCTGTCTTCATTCCACCACTGTATTCCTCTTATGTAGTTCTCTTATCTGCTTTCACTTGTCTAAATGGTTGGTTGAGGAGGGTGAGATTCAAGGGAATCTTAGTTGCAAACAACACTAACAATGCATGAAAGATGAATGCTAGTGCATGATATGTTTGCCTTATATAGGCTTAGTTCACATAATGACATTTTTTCATACTCAATGTTTCATGCAACATAGCTATGGCCATAGTATAAACAAAAACAGAGCTTCATTTATTCCTCCATGCTTCACATAATCAAGGAAATAAATACTACAAATCAATACATAGTAAAAACATCAAATACATGCAAGTTAAGTAAGTTCACTACCTCTTGTCTTAAGTCCTCCTATTGTACCTTTTCTCCAACCATTGAGGAGGCTTCTTTTTTGTCACCTCATGACCCTAGATATATAATCATATTATTAGAGCCATGATAAATAAGTGTCCAATGGGGTTACATAGGCCTTTAAAACATATATCTTATATTTAGGCCCATATTGGTCCAAATTACTTTAATTGCCATAATTTCATAGGTTTGACCCAATCAGCCAGTTTTGCTGACCAACTTTGGAAATTCATAATTAATTTTACAAAAATCCAAATGGGTTGGTTCTAGATTCTATAAAAATCTATTTAAGTCCTCTTTCAATAAAAAATATCACAAAGCATCAATTACAGCCACATATTTCCCAGAAATTCGTCAAACTCAAATTGTAACAGATTTCATTCCAGAATCAAGGTCAAATTTTCAAAAATCATAACTTTCAATTCAATCACCCAAATGGCTTAAATTACCTATCAAATTAAAGCTCAGGATGTCTACTTTAACCATGTAAAATTTCATATGATTTTGTCTAAGTTTGACAGACCAAAAACATATTGCAAGTTCTCTGCCTTCAGAAAATGAATCAAGCAGCATTTACTTTAAATTTCAAAAACTTTTATATTTACGTACAAATTTTCAAAAATCATGAACACCCAAATTCCCACACAATTTTCCCTTATAAATCCAATGGAACTATCAAAATTTTGAAATTCTAGCTCTACCCTTATGTTCTGTTTCTGGCTGAAACTTGGGTTCTTTTGAGGGAAAGTGTGTTTCCTTGATTTCTCTTGATTAACCACTTCCTTTTTTACTTATAGTCACTAGATTAACTACTCAAATACGAAACAAACATGATTCATGGAAATTTTGGCGACATTTCCCCTTAGGATTTCATCTTCCCAAATTTACAAAACAAAGCAAATAAAGCCAAAATCAACAACAACCACAACAACATCATACTACTCAAGAGGATCAAGTTTTAGAGATTGCCTCTTTATTGCTCAACTTCCTCTCTCTAGGATGCCATTACCGTCTCTCTCTTCTCTCTTGATTTTGCTTGTTAACCATGATTTTCAAGAAGAAGAAGAAGAGGTTAGGAGAGATTCTAGATAGTTTAGAAGGTAAGAACACTTTGATATCAAGCATCTTACCTTAATTCTTGATCTCTTGAAACTCTAGCTCTCTTGGTATTCTTAATCTTTTTCAAACTCTTCTCTCTCTCTATTTTGATGCTGATGAACAAAATATAGAAGGAAAGAAGGAGACAATGAAGTCTTCAAAATATCACTCTTGCTTTATACTTTTTATTATTTAGTGGAAATAGACATGTGTCCCTTTTTCCTTAGTCTTAATTTCCCTCTTGAATTAATATAGACCAAGAATACTTTCATCTTCTCTTGCTTCTCTTACTTAACCAAAATGTCAAGGGCGAAAGGAGATAATTAAATGCCTTTTACATTATCTCTTCTTTCTTTATGGTATAATATTATTTATTATAAATCATCATGTGTTTGAATTTACTTGGCTCTTGTTTTTCCTCTCCTTAAATTAATAATAACTAAGTAAATATATATTCCCCTTTATTTCCCTATTTAACCAAAATTATAGAGAGAAAAGGGAAATAAAATAGCTTCTTTCTTTATGACAAATTTACCATTTTACCCATCATTTTTCTAATTAAATTGGGCTTTCTTCTTTCTCTTTGTGTTGGGCCAAAAATCACTATTAATAGGGCCCAAAATTGTGCTTTTCCAATATCTATGTTTTGGGCTTCACTATGTGTTAAGCATGCTTATTAGGTATGGCTGAAGTTCCAGAATTAGGTTGATAAACCTAGAAGTTAGATAGATCCAGTATGAAGTTAAGAATTGGATTATGATCCAAGAATCTATTTTGAGCTTAGGTTCTTAAGAACACTGAAATGGCTCATAGTTGTTTAAGGCATAGAATATAGTTAAGGATTCTCAATTGATGACTGGGTATGACCTTGAGGTTAAGAAGCAATGAAAGAATGTTATATATTGCTTCTTTACCTATAATGATGTTTTAGTAATCTGAACAATGACTTGAGGTGATTCAAAGTAATAAGAGAATGATTTAAAGAATATGCTAGAATCTAGAAGCCTCTGTAAGACAAATTGAATTCGAGGCAGAAGAATGTGATAGATGCCTGACCATATACCCTAGTGAATTGTAACCTAAGAATCAAACGATAGCTGAATTAATTCCCTAGGTAATTGAATTGAATTGAATGAATTAAGGTACCAGAATGAATTAAATGAATTGAGGTTTCTGGAGGTTGCTAGTTGCTAGTTACTAGTTGCTAATATAGCATAGGGAAAGATCTTGATCATAGAATATTCCCTTAGAAAGAATGAATGAGAAGTTATTCCCTGATGGAATAGAGTAATAGAAAGAATGAAAATAGTCATAACGTATGGTCTCATAGTCGAGGCAGAGAATAGAATGTACAAGTAGCTTACGGATTCCTTGTGTGAGCTAGGTAGATTACCCTGGTAGGTAAGGGAAGTAGAATTATACCTGGAGCTGGACCAATATTGAAAGTCCATACAGAATGACCCCAGATGAGATGGTAAAATATAGAATTGTTAGAGAAAAGGGTTGTGACCTAGGAAGTTGTCGTGGGGTGCTTAGTGTTGTTGTGGAAAGAAGGACAAAAAAAAGAACTAAGAAAGAACAGGCATGATAAAACAAGTCAAGTGAACTCTTGCTCTCATATTTTATGTAATGGTTCTGTATGTATGTATATACCATCGAGTGTATTTATATTATGAATATACAGTGGGCAGTTAGACTTATTGGGCTAGTGTGTCCTTAGGTAGTCAGACCCAAAAAGCATTCAGAATTAGAAGTACAGAAGCCCACGGTTGTAAGACCAAGAATTATCAGGTAGTTTCCCGAAGAGGTTGCAAAGCCTAAGAATTATGGGCAGTGTCCTGGAAACGGCCAAAAGGCTGGAATTGAAATAGCTGAAAGGATGGAATAATGGCTATAAAGCTGAAATAGATTGGATTTTATGTCCTAAGAATTTCCCAACAGGCCGTATGAATTACTTGAGTAGCAAGGATTGGAGCCTAGAATGAATTTAGAATGAATGAACTTCTAGAATAGTGGTCTAGTTCCTATGTATCTTTGAAAATTGAACTTTGAACTGACCAATGCACTTGCTATTTTCATGAATTATATGAACTGAATTTGTGAACAAAATTTTTCAAGAATTGAATTTTTTAATAGAATTTTTTACCAATTTCTAGTAGTCATTTTTGAACTTTGTTTCTCAAAAGAAGGGATCCTCAGAGGAACCTAGAATAGTGTGAGTAGTACAGAACTAGAAGGGGCCCGAAACTATTATAGAAATACTTAGTGTGCTGGGTCTTGCCAGATGAATTCATAATTTTTCTTGAATCACTTTGCCACTCACTTGAAAGAAATAATTGTAGAAAGAATTTCTTAAGTGGGATGATGTCTATGAGAGGATTTCATATGGCTAGAGGAGAGGTTGAAACTCACAACAGTACTGAATATTCCCGATCCTATAATGCGACTCGTGTGTGGTCTGTAAAGAATGAATAAGGCAACTTGCGTGGTCAGCAGAGAATTGTGACCCACATGGTTTGTAGTGAAGCGACCAATATGGTCAGTAATAGAATGAGAAAGAAAGACAGGATTGGGATATGTCCTAGTAAAGCAGGACGTAATGGTGGCATGTGCCTTTCAGTAGTTGAAACCTCACTAGATGAATCACTCCACTTGTGAATTAAGCTGGCAGCGATTATTTGCTTTCAAAATATAATAGTACTATTTTGTAAGGTGCGGTTGCAAAAAGGTACTGCAACCACTAGAATTTTGAATATTTGAAAATTAGAAAAATAAAATATAAGATAATGTAAATGAACAAAAAACCAATGATGCGACTATCATCACTGATGCATTAAATTGAAAAGTGGGGCAGTTGATGGTCATGATGATACAGGAACAAAAACTGATAGAAGTGTCTAGAAATCTTAACTCATGAAGTCAAATAGTACTTGCTAGCTACCGTGCTAGTTAAGAGGAAAGTAGTCTGAGAGCTTAGATTGGAGAAGCTCTAACGCAAGATAGATGAGTAAGGTCTATAAGAATAGAATTGAATGAGAAAACCTTTACAATTAAGGTGTCCTCTAGAATTTGAAGTATTGAGAATTTGGAGTGTCCTTTAGAATTTGATGCGGCCTTTAGAATTTGAAATGTTGATAGACCTTTAGATGTTAAGGTGTTAATAGAATGTAGAAGTAAATAAATGAAACCCTCGCTACTATGGTCCTTCTGCAGTATTATTAAGAATTAGACCAGTAGCAAATTTTCAAGGATGAAATTTATTGAATGTGGAGAGAATTGTAATATCCCGAATTTTGGGCCTAGAGACTCGAGGATAAGCCTATATTAGGCAGATAACTAAGCCTAATTCATGAAGAGTCCCAAGAATGTCGAGAAATAGAAAAACTCAAGGGGACTATGTAATCCAGCCCTACCAGGCAAAGGCCTAGTACGCTTAGGTAATTGGATCAAAGTGTTGGTGCAGATGTGCACATAACAGATATATGGTGCCAATAGGTTAGTAGAAAGATGCCACCCAGCATGTCATAAGGTAAAGGACAGATTAGTCAGGCGAAAAAGGCTGGTCTAGCTATGCACATGGTATTTTCAGGGTAGACAAGTGTACCCTACGTTTTTGGGAATAAACACTGGTATGTGGCGCCATGTGGGGCCTACACACATACACCGACCTAGTGTCATCTTTTAGGCCTTGATATGCATATCACAGTCCCGAGTAGAATCCTGAGTATGCACGGATAAAGCAATTTTATTAAAGTAACTTTAATAAAGTAAGCAATGATGACTCATGATGGCCTAACTTTTGTGTTTGCTAGTTAAAAGCATGACATGTGTCCCTTAATCATGATAAAGGACAAAGCCACTTTTTTATTGGCTTGATAGGAAAGTGACACGTGTCCCTCATGATGACACTTGCTTTATGCCTTCTATGTTGGCATCTCCAGAGAGTACCAACTAGCGCCTGAGTTTGGGGAATCCACTAACCCCAGTTCGGTCCCCCGATTAACTTTTTTGAACACCGTGCCGAAGAGTTAGGGGAATTCATCAGGCCTCTCCTTTCCCTAACTAAAGTGGTGCCTAGAGAAAGAGAAAACAAGATCAAAGAGGATACTTGGCATCTTATGTTTTGATCACTTAACACTTGGCATCTTGAGATTAAGGCATAGGATACTTGGAAAAAATCAAACACATCCCTCCCCTTTATTGAACATTTCATCCAGCTAAAGAAAGAGAAGGGAAAAAAAGCCAAAAAGCACAAGAAATTGGAAGAGAAGAGAAGGCGTGTGAATAGTAAAATCCCAGAGTTCCAGAGTCGATTCCGACCTCGAATCATCATTATCGTCCAATAAGTCCTCCAGGAAACTTCTTCTACTCACTGAGAGCTTCATTTTTATGGCCTCTTTTTTCTAATTAGAGGTGTTTTGTGTCATGTAGTTAGCCGGAGTGCCGCCGAAATACCGAACCAGTTGTAGAAACACGAAGAGGTAAGGGTAGGCTTCACTTTAAAGCGATTAAGTTGTGATTTTGTTAAGTTTTGTGGATTGTTGGAAGGCCTAAAATTTCAACCATGAAGTGTTTTTAAGTTCTTTAATGGATTCTACATGAAAACAGGTGTGGGAATAGCCCTTGGTTATAGTCTTAAATGAATCGGAATGAAAAACCAAAAGTTGGGATTTTTGTATAGGTGCTGCCAGATTTTGTTTTTTGGAAATAGTTGGTTTGTGACGAGCTTTTAGTTAACCAAATGTTAACTAATGAACATGAAAATTTCTAGAACTAAAGTAGACATGACAGGTTTTAGTTTGATATATAATGGGTGTTATTTGGGTTTGTAAATTGTGAGATATGAATTTTTGAAGTTAAACATTAAATATGGAATATTTTCTGGACTAGAAATTTATCCCTATAATTGGTAGTGGATAACAATTTTCTATCAAAGTAGACTTTATGAGGGTCACATAGCACTTTGAACCACTACAATTGGATTTTTCTAAATTTAGTTATGATTTTTCAAAGTTTGACCCTGAATCTGGAATAAACTCTGTAATAGTCTGAGTTGATGAATTTCTAGAAACTGTTTGGTTATAGTTAGGACTCTATAATATTTTTCATTGAAAGAGGACTTAAATTGATTTTTATAGAATCTGGAACTAACCCATTTGAAATTCTAGAGATTACGTTATGAATTTTTAGAAGTCAAACCATTAAAACTGAAAAGATTTTCTGGCAGTCAGGGTAAATTTAAAACTGGGAATGGTGTGTGGAGAGATGGTAGTGGGAAGCATTTTTCCCTTAAAATATACTTAATAAGTGACACATAGAATTTTAAACCACCTAATATGGATATTTGTAGAAAAAGATATGAATTTTCAAAGTTTCTTGAAAATTCTACCAACTTTTGAAAATTGTGCGAAAATAAAATGGTTATGGCATTTGGTAACTAATTTGAACTTCAATGGTTAAGTAAAGCCCATAAAGTTAGTATTGCCCATTAAATACCCATTGGGACTAATGTGTTAACTTTAAGATTAACCAACCAAGGTGTCTTAAAATTTGAGACAAGTATGGGCCCAAAGAATAAAGACAAGTCCTAGAGGCTAATGTAGCCCATTGGACATTTATTTGTCATGGCTCTAATAATGTGGCTATATATCTAAGGCCATGAGGTGGCAAAGAAGAAGTAACTTCAATAGTTGGAAGAAAAAGTACCAAAAAAGGGATTCAAACACAAAAGGTAGTGAACTACTTACTTACATGTATGTGATGTTAATGTTATGTCTTGATTTGCTATATTGCTTTACTTGATTATGTGAATCATGTATGAATGAATGAAACTCTGTTTCTGCTTTTACAGTGGCCTTAAGTATGTTGCACAAAATATTGAGCATGCAGAATATCATTATGTGACATGAGCCTATATAAGGCAAGCATATTATGCACTAACATTCATCTTACATGTATTGTCTGTAATGTTTGCTACTGAGATTCGCTCGAATCTCACCCTCCCCCACTAACCATATAGGCAACTGAGCATAGAAGAGGAGTACAAGATGTTTTGCTAGGAAAGAAGTTACAATGAAGAAGAAAAGAATTATTCACGCACTAGTCCGTTATGTAAATTAATGTATTTGCAATGGTTAACTATATAACCCGCATGACAAATGAATTTATTATCTAAGCGTGGTAATTGAATTACGAATAGGTAATCTCATGGTACGAGACCATTAGTTAAGAAATCTTCCACACATAAAAATGAGCAAAGAATCACTCTGATTAAGATAATAAAGAGAATTAAGGAAAGATGAGTCACAATGAGTAGGGAACCATAGTTATCAATCTTCGAAAAGTTTTAAGTTGTTCAGAAAACCCCCTTCAAATGCAGGTTCGAATCTTATATTGGAGTTGGGATTTGAAATTGTTTACCAAAAAATATCACTTAGTGGTTTAGATTCACTACGAAAGACTCATCAGAACGTTAATGTAACTAAGGTGTTACAATGATGAAATCTAGATATAGATGACAACAGTGATGATAAAGATGAATCCCTAATGAGGATGTCATGGATGATTGTGACAATAGTGGTGATGGTGTGACACATATGGTGCCTCAGACATGTAGTATGACAATGTTGCCAATGATGGAAGTGATGATGAAATCTAGATATGAATAACAACAATAATGATGAAGATGAAGCCCTAGTAAGGAATTCATAGATGATGATGATGATGAAAATGGTGGTGAGCACACGGTACCCCAAACATGCAATATGATAAGAACATCAATGATAGTAGCGATAATGAAATCCTAATAAGGATGATGAATATGATGATAAAGATAAAGTGCTAACATAATGGCAGTGGTGTTATGACCTTATGCATTATGACAATGATTATGATAGTGATGATGAAATCCTAGTGAGAATGATCAATATGGTGATAAAGATATAGTGGTAATGTGACACTAAGCATTTGGTGCCCTAGATATGTAATATGACAATGATGATAATAGTGATGATAAAATCCTAGTAAGAATGATGACCATAATGATGATAATGAAATACTAATGAGGATGATGATAAGAATGATAAGGGGATGAAGATGATAATTGATATGATGAAATGATGATGATGATGGAAATGATGATAATGAAAATTATGAAGACCTAATGAGGATAAGGATGATGATGATAAGGATATGAAGATGATCATGGAAATTATGAAATAGTGATGATGATGATGAAGAGCAACTTGACCAATGATGTTGCCCCAGCTTTGGCCTCAATCCTACTTAAAACACCCCCACTCATTCGTTTATGTAGGATGTCAATCATGTTTAGGCCATTATAACTCTTATTGAAAACTTTTAGGTTTTCCCCAATCTTAGCAAAAACATATTTTGAGGCAATGCATGGCATAATCGCAATGCAAACCTCTTTTAATTTGGTTGAAAAAATTAATTCCAAATTTGTCCCCAATTATTGAAATGGCTTGCAATACATGTTAAGTAGGGTGAGGGTATGATTGATGCAAAGCTCAATATAAGTAAAGTTTGCCCAGTTGGACAAAATATTACAATTTTTCTTTGGGCATAACATAGTAATACACTCTTGATAAAAGAAAGCACTTTTGAGCAATAAGCCAAATTTTGAATATTCAACTTTTCCTTAGCCTATTTTAATTTGTGTAGCACATGAATTTTTTTGTCTAAATTTTTAATACTTTCATAAAAAAAGTTAAAAGCTTCATTTAACAATGTTAGTGTTGACTTGAGAAATAGATGCAGGGTAATGAAATTGAGGAGAAGCCCCAAATTCTACCTTAGTTCCCTTTATTGAAAGGCAAATAGAAGGAAGGTAATGTAACAGATGTGAAGTGATAAGAGTGGGAAAGGCTCACATGCCACATTAAGAGCATAAAAGGATTGAAATGGAAGAATCCCTTGGATCTAAATGTTTGAGAAAAGACCTATGAGTATAACTCAAGAAGCCTAGTAAGGTGTTGGCATCCAATCATAAAGTCTCAAGAATTGAATCATAGAAGACATTGTCCAAGTCACAAGAATCGAGGATCAACAAATATATCAATTCATCCCTCTCTGTATCATGTCACCCACCTCAAGTTAGCCATTTTCAAGGTAAAAGGTTTAACAAGAGTGAATTGCACCTATGATTTCTCTCACCACATATATTGTTTACTCTCACTACCCAATGTTTGATGGTTAGTATTTACTTCTATATCTAAATTATACAATTCCTATTTAAGCTTGGCACAAATCTAAGTTCTCTATCACTAAAAAGAGTCATATGCTAACATAGATCACAATGACTTTTTATTTGGTCGTGATGTGGGCATAGGGTACAAACAAAGGGTAAAGAGAAGATGTAGGATATCCAATTCATAAAGTGGACACTTAAGATAACTTTAAGAAATAAGAACTAGGTATGGTGTGAAGAAAGTGTACACTCCAAAAGGCCTTGTACAAAAGAAGAACTAATCGAAGTTGTTCCATTTTTTAAGTATTTATCCATCTCTCTTTTGATTCATTTTTCTGTGTTTTCTTTTCTTTCTTTCTTTTTTACTTTCTTCTTCTTCTTCTTTTTTCTTTGACATTTGCCTAAGCAACCCTTTCTGGTTTTCAATGTAGCGAGCTTCTTTTTTTTCTCTTTTTTCTTGTTTTTTCCAACTATTTCTTTGTTTTTCTTTCTTTTTTTTTTACAAACTTTTCAAACTTTGAAATATTCAAAAGAGATCAACCCTTCAACAAGATTACCCTAACAACCTTAAAAATTGTTGCAATGTTCCCCTAACCAAGAAGATTGAGTGCTCTTAGAAACAAAAAGTACCCCAAATAAGAGGTAAGGAGAAGATGAAGGGTACCAAAGTAGATACGCATGATAACTAAGAGTAGTAAGAACCCAATATAGAGTCAAGCACATGTACACTCTAATGGCCTTATAACAAAAGAAGAATTGAAGGAAATTTGTTCCATGTTTCTTTGGTATTTGCCCATCTTTTTTTTCTATTTTTTGTCTTTATTTATTTATTGCTATAACTTTTGCCTAAACCATCCTTTTAGGTTTTCAACATATTGAGCTTTTTTTTGTCCTTTTTATTCCAACTTCTTTTTGCCTTTTCTTTCAACTATTCCTTTTTCTCCTTATTTTTCTTTCATTTACTTCTCAAACTTTGAAATATTCATAGAAGAGTAATATTATAACAAGGTTAACCTGTAAGCCTTGATAGTTGTCAGGGATAGGAAAGGAATGGCATATAGGCTCGAATGGCTATCATGTAAGGGTGGCTTGTTGGCTTTGTTTCGATAAAGGCTGAAAAATGAATGCCTTGGTCCTCTCTATATCAAGCAAATGTACCTAAAATTTGACCTCAAACAACATATATGCAAAGTTTGAGATTGGGTAAGGGATACCGAGTACATAGTGAAAATGCAATCATATTATTAGGCTCAAATTCTCACATGGATTATGTAATCATCATCACATTGCATCCTAGTTAAACAAATTACTCTTTAACTAGCCTCATCAAGGTAGGATCCAGTTTACTCCTATCAAGAATAATCCAATAAAGTAAAGGAGACAAAAGAAATTAGCCTCACATTAGGAATATGAAACAACCATTTATGGGAAATATGTGAAGGAGGGATGGCATGGATAAAGATAAATGAAGTCATTTTTAAGGAAAGATAGCCTATGCAAGCATTATTAACTGAAGATATAAAAGTGTTTTTCTTTTTATTTTTTTTATATTTTTCATGCATATTTGTTTTTCCCTTGTTTTTGTATCCTTATTCTATATTTTAGATATTGTTGGTCAATGATGCTTATGTTGACATGTTATAATGAGAATGCCACTTTAGTAAACTAGAATACCCTTAAATTATTTATTTTCTTAATAAAAGATGAAAGAATTCATCTCCTCTAGATGCCTATTACATCATAGGGAAATGAAAGTGACATTTAACCTATGAGGGATTGATAAATCCATGTCGTGTGAGTTCTCAAAAAAACTAGATTTGAAAATGTAGTGTAGTAGCTCAACCTAGGCCGTTCTTGTGAGGAGATTAATTTTCCAGTTTCTAAGTAGTTAAATGATAAATACCTTAAAGTTGTGAGAAATCATTTTAAGAAATTGCTTCTAAAACAAATGAAATAATCTAAACTAATTCAATATTTTTGTATTTTTCAAATTTCAAGATAAAGAAGCAAACGAAATTGAAATTAACACTAATAACAAGGAAAATTGAAGAAACCAATACAATGATGAAGCGAGATTCCTTTGAGATGAGATTTTAGTCTTCCTAGATTGGCAATGATAAGAATTCAATAATATGAGTCAAAAGGGTAGACCTAAGCTATCACTAGATTTATACTTACAATACTCATTTAATTCATTCTATTGAAGCAATTAAATGAGTACCATCATATAAATCTGACTTAAGATTAAGAATAATTAACTTCTAATTCTAAATTGTAATTACCATTAAAAAAAATTCAAAGCCTTTAGTTTAGTCATTTAAAATCCACTCAACCAAGTATGAACAAACAACTCAAACTACTTCTAATATGAATCATACAAAGCTTAATTAGTTAGCTTCTAGCTCAACCACTAAGTTTATTCACTTAACCAAGTCATATAATCATGAACTAGAAAGAGAGCTTAAAGGAATTCCATTGAAGTTTAAAAGCTCAAACCATTACCCAACTCAAGGAAATCTCCGGAACTTAGCTACTCATGGAGGAAGAAGATGAAGCATGAAGGAAGATGACAGAAATTCAGCAGCTTGCTTTCCCTTTCATGTGCTCCACCGAACATGTCCTCTTTTCCTTTCTTCAATTACTCTCTTTAGGTTGGCTCCTCTTGCATTCGATCAACCTCCAATTCTCTTGTATTCCTCCTTTTCCCAATTAATCCATTCGTATTATGAATATTAATAATGTGGATATCCATTCACTCATATCCAGACCAACTTGCTAATTCAATCAACGTGATCTCTAAAACCAAATGTTACTGTTCATACGGAAAATACTGTTCATATACAGTTACAATAGCAAAATACGTATGTTACTGTAGCAATACGCATTTTCCACTTTTTATACACATTTTGTTTGCCTATAAATACAGACCTTAGACTGAGTATTTTGTACATACAAGTGAATAAGAAATTCTCTCTATTTTCTCTCTAGAAATTCTCTCTTCTTTACCCCTTGCTCTTCCTTATAATCGATATTTTTATAACAATTCGGTCCTTTTTCCATTTAGTCTAGCTGTCACTTTGCTCTTCTACCTCTTCAATTATTCCCGTTTTCCCTTCTCCATATGGTCTCCCCTTTTCCCTTTTCTTTCTCTTCAATTCGTGATCTTCTTCTTTTCCTTCCTATTCGATGCTTTCTCTTTATTCTTCAATTCCTCTTTTTTTTTCTTTTGTTCAACCGCCACTTTCATTCTCCCCCAAATGGTCACTACTTCATCTTGCTTTTTCAATTGTCTTTAAGTTAAAAAGCGAGCTAAGGCATGTTTAGATAAGGGGTGAAAATCTGTTTTGCGGTTAGGCACAAAAATACAACCACCAAACAAGGCCCTCACTTATTTAATCTCCTCTTAGAAAAAATGTGAAAATAAATTCTAAACTTTTGAAGTTCCACTTTTGGCTTTCATTAAGCTCTAAAATGATATATTTGACCTTGACTAATTGATAAAAGTTGTGCCACATCATCACCTACAGAATTAGATTCACAAAGGTAATATATTTTGCTTACAATTAAGGAATAATGGGAATAACAAGTATTAATTAAAAATATAACAATTTATCCACTGTAATTCCTAGATTACCCTTTCACTAAAATCTTATATTAACACTTAATTATGCCCAAAATATTCAATTAAGTCTTACAGAAACTTAAGATAAATTATTAAAAATATATAAATATTGAGCTCTATCAAGGATCAAAATCCCTATACAGTTAAAGACAAGGGATATAGTTGTATGAGTGATGCTAGTAACTTTTTAAGTAAGCACCACATGTGTACGGGCCATAAAAATAGTATAATAGCAAATCGAGGTCATCCCATAGAGATTCAAGTGAACTAGTGGTTAGGCATCAAAATTCTTACTTTCATTTAAGTTGAGCAAATCAAAGAAGGAAATTGAAAAACAATTTAAACAAGAGAAAAAGAAATAAATCTAATGTTTATAAAATTTCAATTGATAAGAACAATCTAGAGTGACTAATCCCTTTCTCAAGTCTAAGAGCATGTAATCACCCATAATAACTATCATTAATGTTAATTTGTTAATCTAGAGTATTAATAGATTTAAGTATCTTCCAATCACTTATACCCCTCTCTCAAGTTAAAATTATTATTCCTAACTAATTTACTCAAGAGGTAATAAATGTTCAAATTCACTCTAGTAGGATTATAGGGGTCCAATATGTTAGATATAATTAGTTTTGATAATGTCAAATATAAATGTGAAATATTAAGAGCAAAAGTTTGCATAATATATCAATCTTCTATATTGACTAACTACTATATTTAATGTTGCATAACTTGAAGATTAGCCAAGCAAAGAAAGAAGAAGATTGAAGGTAGTCAAGAAAAATATTAGCCAAGCAAAGAAAGAAGGTTGAAGATTAGCCAAGCAAAGAAAGAAGAAGATTGAAGGTAGTCAAGAAAACAAAAGAAGATATCTTGACTGAGTTATGGAGAATTATTATCAAGAGGAAAATCAAGAAGAAAGATATGGAAGAAAGAAGAACTTGTAAGATCTTATGAGAATATCAAGATTCAAGTTATTAGAAGTAATTTTAGAGATTTCAGAAATTTGAGGCACGTTTTGGCACTATAGCGGCGGTACTGTAGCAATCACTCGAGTGAGGCACCGTAGCGCTCGAGTGTGGCACTGTAGCATGCGGGTGCTGTAGTATTATAGCACACGAAGTGCAAAGAGGAAGTACAGAATCACTGTAACAAGTGTGGCACTGTAGCACTCGAGTGAAGGAAGAACACACTCGAGTGTTGGGCTACTCTGTTCAGCTCTGTTTTATGTTTAGCCTGACAGAGGTCTGGTAGTTTGGTCATATCTCCCAAACCACACGTCGGATTGAGCTGAAACTAGTGACATATGAAAGAAAACTCACAACACGAAAAATGTACACCATGATCACATTGAAAGAAGCTCGGATGAAGGAGATATGATCCATGGACGATGACACTGAAATTACCGCCACTTTTCAAGACAGGTTCAGTATTTTGAACATAACTCACAAACCACACATTGGAATGAAACTAGAGTCAAAGGGCTTTCCATGGATAGGTAATTTGCCTAATTTGAAGTTATATTCTAGGAGCTATGCCTTCTAGAAGTTGATGCTTGTGCAGTCTAGTGCGATAGACACTCTTTCGATCATAACTTACAAAATACAAGGAGTTTGGAGCTGATTCTTTTTGCATTAGAATGCATATGGCAAGAACTTTCTTATGATACATCATTAGAATCAAATAAATAAATTGAGTCTAATGTGGCCCCACATCACTCACGAGTGCAAAAACGCACTCTTGAAAAATGTCATGCGAGTGTTGTCCAGAAGTAGCTAAAGTGTGGAGAAATTTAGCAACACTCGAGCATTGAACAACACACTAGAGTGAGGATCAGATTTGCACTTGAGTCATGCAAGTGTTAACATGAAAGTGTTAACCCGAGAAGAAATATGACTAAAGAAACGTTAGGTGCACTTGAGTAGGACTGGTTACACTCGAGTGATGTCCAGAATTGCACTCGAGTCCTATGAGTGAAGAGCAGCAAGTGTTTGCCCGAGAGGAAGCCAGAATGTGAAATTATACATTCACTCGAGTGAGGCATCTTTGCACTTGAGTGAAGTCTTGACAGAACCAAAACGCAGAAAGTTCAAACTCTCATAGCCATCAATCCAAACGTGGTTAAATGTTATACATTCATTATGTTTTCACTTGTTATTGTTCCTAAACGTTAACTAACATATATTTCAAGTGTGAAATAGGAGATTCAACATTTGGATTGCATTTTCAAGAATGGAGGTTATTTATGGCAAATATTGTCACTCAACGTGATGAGTCCCAGAAGCCAGAAATTCAGCTTTTGACCAATGATCCAATATACCCATGACTAACACTTCATCATATTAGTGATTAAGTATTTTGCAGTGTGAAACAGGAAATTTAACGTTCGGATTACAGTTTCAAATGAGAGAGTCAATTATGGCGGGCGGAATTATTACACACCGAATATTGGCCACCTACCACGACAAAAGATTGACCCACCATGAACGAATGTCTAAAACGCCAATGCTCCACAACGTGACGTACAGCACATAATGAAACATCTCACTCTTCAACGGGATGCTCTGCTCTGTAATGGACAGCGGCTAGTTGTTCGAATTCACAACAATGGGACTCCAAAGAACGAATGCTCACAACGGTCATCATCTTCATCAACTATAAATGAGAGATCAATCAAAGTCGATGGATAACTGAGACAGCGAGCAACTACGAGAAAAATGATAGAAATATGAATCCTCTGCTTCTACCCAAACACTCTCTGTTTTCCAGTTTCTATATTACTTATCATTGAGAGAGTGATTATTTGTATTGTACTACAGTGAGTATTATATCTACTCTGTGAGAGAGTCTATAAACACTTTCATCTGTATTTCTGAATTGATCTCAAGGTAGAGGAACCTTGAGAGGGTTGATTTCCTTACGAGGGAAGCTATAAAGAGAATTGCCAGTAAGACATTCTGCTTGTAAGACTTACAAGGTGCAAGCAGTAGAGAACGTTGCTGCTCATAAGTCTTATAGGGATGTAAGCAAGAGAGAACATTGCTGCTCGTAAGAGTTGCACGAGTAAGCAGGAGAGGAAGATCTTCGGGATTGTACTGCTCGTAAGACTTACCGTAAAGGGGAGTATTTCAGTAAGAGATATGTAAAAGGTTTCACAAGTACCCGGCTAATGTAAAGGCTTTTCTTGTGCCCGGATTAAACAAGAAGATAGTGGATTTGAAAATCTCAGGAGGAGCCTAGGGACTGGACATAGGCCATCACAGATTGGACCGAACCAAGATAAATCACAGTTTGCATATTCTCTTCCCTAAGCTCTTATATTTCCAGCATATATTATTTAATCTAACTGTTGATTTATGATTCATTACCTTCATACTTATTGCTTTTACTAAGATGCAAAAAGATTTTCAAAGTTCTTAAGTTTTTATCTTACACCCAATTCACCCCCCCCCTCTTGGGTGTCAGCCGGATCTAACACAATAGGTTATTCCTATCCTATTGGAAAGTTAGAATAAATTATAATCCCACATTACTTAATCATATGGTTCAATTAAGATCCATCTTCCAAGGCTAATCTAAATTCCCTAAATTCATACTTAATAGTGATCAAGCACTAAGTAGACAACACAATGCAAGATTAAGTAAACAAACTACCATTAAGCACAAATAATAGGTTCAAACATGTTTTAATCCTTAAATTAGTTCATAGCTACTCTAGGCTCAAAGAATAATCAGCTAGACATGCCTTTAATTCCAGTTATCTCAACAACAATTAAACCAAATTTCAAAACCATAAATGAAATCAAAGAAAGAGGGAAATAAAATTGAAGCAGTATAAAAGAGGATGAAAAATTTAGTCACATTACCATGCTCCCTCTCTCAAACTCTCCCTTTCTCTAGCTTTGTTATTGTGATGAGGAAGATGATCTATAGTCCTCTATGGATCAGCTTCTACCCCTTTGAAATTGCCTTTCAAGATCTCAGATTAAAGAACCTCAGTAAGATGATCGGCAAAACAAAAGCTCCACTATGATGAAGTCCATATTCCTTCTAGCTGACTCTGTAGAACTTGGCTCCTAAACAAAATATAGAAACAACGGTGGTGCGGTCTCTCCCTTCCTTGCTTTGAAACTCGACCCCAACAAAGAAGAAGAAATAGGGGATTGTGATGGCACACCAGAGTTCCTTCTGTCCTCACTCCGATTGCCGTCAATAAATGAAGAAGAAAACTCCCTCCAAGCTTTCGCTCTCCCTCTAGTTCTCTTGTTGCTATCAAAACGATAATGAAACAGTCTTTTTGGTGACTCCCTCTCTAACTTATGGAACCCATCACTATTCCTTTCTTTTCTTTAGGTTTCCCTTTTTCTTTTTTTTTTCTTTTTTTTTTTTACTCAATAGTCAATTTTGATGCTTCTTTACAACTCCTCCCACTGTGTCATTTAGTGCTTGACTCCTTATAGATGCTCAAATTTTAATGATTTTAAAGATCATACCTCATTTAACCCATCTACGTCATCCCTGGAGAAGGCAGGAAGATAACATTCAAAAAATGCTATAAAATAATAAACTAATTTTTTTCCTTTTAAACTTTTCATGACTTTTGAATTGTTTTACCATTATAATATTTATTTGTCCTAAGTCTACCTATTTATTTCTATTTTAGTTAAGACTCAGATATCTATACTAATATCCCCAAATAATGTACTAAATTAATATCTTATAAAATCTCAAGAAAAACATTTAAATTTTGCATTACTGACTTCCCACATATAACAAACTATATCTCAAATCTATTAAAAATGGGGAGTTATCACAACGCCTATACTTGCGTCAAATCTTGTCCTCAAGATTTCATAAGTTTAAAATAATCAAAGAAAATCATAGAAGCAAGATTCTCAAGTCAACACTACAAAATTGGATTTGATTCAAATTTTCAAGTATGAAGCTTTCTTAAAACTCTTTTTCATCTTCTAAAAAAATGCAAGTAGAAATGCAAATACCTTGGCAAAGCTAGATAACAATGGTGTAACATCCCAAAATTTATTCACCCAAAATTCCTTATATTAAAAGGAATAAAAAGTTGAACTAAAGAACATATGGAATGGCCAAACAATGCAATTGGAGGTCACACGCAACATGATTATGTTTGGAACACAAATTGTAAAATTCGGATTTGCTGCCAGTATGTTTTTCCTGCATGGCAATCTGGTTGTGTGTTAGTTTTGATAATCAAATGATATCCAATGAATGTGAAATTTTCTAAAATAAAAGTAGACTTATCAAGTTTTAATTTGATGGTCATATAAGTCATTTGGAGCTGTACACAGAGTTATGCATTTTTTACGTTAGCCAAATGAAACTGGTAAATTTCTGTGGCAGTATCTAATAAATGATAATTCTGAATGTTGTGCATCCATTTGGCTAAAGAAAATATTTTTTCTTAAGAATAGACTTAATAAGAGTCACATAGTCTTTGGAACCACTACGATTGGATATCTATAAAATAAATATATGAATTTTTAAAGTTTGATGCAAATTCTGTCAGCTTCTATTCTATATGCAAAATTGAAAAGGTAATGGCAAAAATGTATGAGCAAAATAATCATTGAGCTAGATTTAATCCAAAGCCCATATTTTTCCCTTTTTCTTGTGTGTGGGATGTCCAAACAATGAAAGGAGCAAGGGAATTAAACACTTGGTCCAAATTAATCAAGGAAGAAGCAATATTTGCCAAGTAAATGTATTTTGAAAAGTCAAAAAGTAAGCATGTAATAAATGGCCATTACACATTTATTGCAAGGGAATAGATGAAGCTAATTGAGGAGATTTATTTGGTCCCTTCAACAGCCCTATTTTGTCCAAATGGATAGAGAAAAGGGAAATAATTATGATCAAGTTAAATAAGGATAAAGCTCAAGCAAAACACATGTGGAAAATGCAATAAAATGTTATATCTTAAGGAGGTGGAAACTGTGATATTTTAAAGAGCTATTATCTCTCGTCTAAGGCCATAATTTCAGCCAACTCAAGCGAGAGAGAGAGAGAGCTTGGAGAAACATGAACACAAGAGAGAAGCCCAAGTGATTCAAGAAGCAAGATCAAGGTAAGTTGTGGTTGAAATCACTTGTTCTTGCCTTTAAACTCTTGTAAACTCTCTCTAATCTTCATATCCTTCTTGAAATCATGTAGCAAGACTAAAATCATGAGGAAATAAGGAGAGAGAGATGGCATTTTAGAGAGAGAAAAAAGAAAATAAAGGTAAAGCCATAATAAAGCCTTGTTATCTTGTTAGATTCAAGGTTATTGTTGTTGTGGTTCATTATTGGCTTTGTTTTGGCTTGGTTTATGGCTTGGGAATGCCAAACTCTAAGGGGAGGAGCCACCTAAATTTTAATTAAATAGGTTTAAGAGGTGTTTAATGTAAGAGGCAAGCTTCACCCAAGAGGGGGTGAATTGGGTGATGTTATCAATTTTTCGCTTAAGGTGGTGATAAGTAAATATAGTGGATAGAGTAGAGTAGAGAAGATTTGAACACAGAGAGTTATACTGGTTCGGCCTAACAACAATGCCTACGTCCAGTCCTCAGAGATCAAGACCTACTGAGCTTTTCACTATATCTCCAAGATTCAATGGGCTCTCAGACGCCACAAAACAACAGTCGTCCTTAAATGGACTACGAGCAGAAATATTCTCTCAACAAGAAATTTCTCTCCCCCTTACGACAAGTCTTACGTGCAGAAAAATAACCTATGACTCTTCTCACTTGCTTATGTATACAAGACTTATGAGCAGCAATGTTCTCTCTTGCTTACACGACTGTAAGTCTTACGAGCAGCAATGTTCTCTTCTACTTGTATCTTATAAGGCTTAAGAGTGGAAGACACAACAAGGAATTCTCTCAACTGCTTCTCTCGTAAGGAAAGACTACCCTCTCAAGGTCCCAATACCTTGAGATCACATACACATAGAATTTTGAGTTTGTATGAGGACTCTCTTACAGAGCAAATGAATAAACACTGAAGATCAATATGTATACAGAGAAAACTGATGAATAACAGAGAGTTGGTATAAGCTTGTGAATTCTTGTGCTTCGTTGTAGTAGTTTCTCTTTGAGTCTCTGTATATATATAGTTGCTCCAGTTTTTGCCCGTTTTGAAAATGCTTCATTTGTGGAGTGAGACATTTGAAAGTATTGGCAGACACGTGCATATTTGAATAATCTAAGTGCGGTAGGTGCCAGCGTGTTTATAATCATCTTGTCTGCCGTTGTATCACTTTCCTCATGTGATTCAATTCAAACGTTCATATTCCTGTATCATACTTTTAAAACAATCAAAACAATGTTAAACAATGATAAAAAGTAATGATGATATGAATTAATAACAATAAACCATATTCGGAATGAACGTTGTGATACTTAGCATTTTCTGTGGTCAAACAGGGCATCACTCGAGCATGAAAGGCTCACCTCGAGTGATCTCCTATTTTCCTTCATATACCTCTGTTATCGGGTTGTGCTTGCATAGAAAATCAGAGAGACAAAATCTTCACTCGCGGGTGAAGAGGGGTCTCACTCGAGCACAAAACCTCTGCTCGAGTGATCTTGCAATTTTCACAGGGAATGTCTTCTCGGGTCATCACTCGCATACCATTTTGACAAGAGTGAGAATTTGTACTCGCGGGTGATATGGACCCTCACTCGAGCACACTTACCTCTGCTCGAGTGAGAAGCATATTCTCAAGGAATATGCTCTCTAAACCATCACTCGCATCAGGATTACAGAGGGATAGAAATTTTACTCGCGAGTGATATGGGCCCTCACTCGAGCACACTTACCTCTGCTCGAGTGAGAAGAATATTCTCAAGAATTATACCTTTTGAACAAGCACTCGCAACTGATTTGGGAGAGGGATGAAATTTTCACTCGCAAGCATTGATGTGTCACTCGAGCATGGATGGGTGTGCTCGAGCATACTTGCACTTCTCTGAACTTCATGTCTCTCGGCCAAGTACTCGCAGTCCCTTGCTCGAGTGAATAGAGGAAGCATGCCATTACTTGCTCTCGGCCAAACACTCGCATGCCCTCACTCGCATGTGTGCTCGAGTGAGAATGACTTCTCTGCTCGAGTGCATACCTTGTGCTCGAGTGATCCAGTGAATACAAAGGGAGAATGCCTCTCGGGTACATACTTCCTGGCTTTCTCTCACACCTGCTCGAGCACAGAAGTGATTTGTGCTCGAGTGCAAACTTCATGCTCGAGCACTCAAGTGCAATTTCTCAGCAGATATCAGCAAACTTCAAATATGCATTTGGTAACTTGGAAACTTTTCTTAACCTTCTAAAAACATGTTTTGCACATAATCGAATTATTGTTATCATCAAAACTTGGGATCTAACATTTAAGTGGTTAATCATGTGATTAGAAGTGTAAGGAAGATGTTTAATTGCATGAAAAGTGAAAATCACATTTTCACTAAATTCTGGAACTTTTGGCTAGGGCCATTTTCATTCTAATTGGACTAGAATTTGGTTGATTGGATGATTCCATTGGGTTTGGAATGGAAAATTGTGTAGGGAACATGTATAATTTGAAGCATGAAGATTTAGGGCGTGAAATGACAATTTAACCCCTAAAACCGTAAATAGCAGCTGTCATGGGAAATTCTATAATTTGAGCATGAATTTGACTAATCTGAGGTAAAAAATGGATTCTACACTTGAAATTGTGTAGGATTACCCCGAGTCATAATTTTTGGTGAAGTACAATTAGACCGGGTACAAAGGGGCGTAAACCGGGTTCCCCAGGGGCATTTTGGTAATTCCATAGTTTTTAACAAAGATAACCAACACAATGAGTTTGGAATAATACATGAATGAGTAATAACTCATTTATTGTACATTCAGAATTTTAAGATATATTAGTAGCTCAAGCTGAAACGACAGTATATTGGATTAATCGACAAGCAAGGAAAGGGCACATTCCAAGTAGTAACTCTATCTTTCATAAACTATGTGAAAGTTTATATACTTTATGTATGTCATCTTCTATAACATGAACACTGTATTGCCGAGTAGGGCATTGTGAGAGGAGGCACATTTACCTAGTTGTGAACAAGAACCCAACTGAGGTTTATGGATTAGTAGGGGAGTACCCCTAACTCATGTGCATATGCAGTATTACTTGTGTTATTATTATGTTGCATTACATGGTGTATAGCATATTTATTTTGCGCATTTTATATGACTGATTGTCTATTACTACTAAGATTCTTTGAATCTCACTCTTTCCCCAAAAATTAAATATTCCAGCTAAAGGAAATGGCTCGAAGGGAAACAATGTGAGTACTGGCAACTGAGAGGTCTGGTCTATGTCAAGTGCTTACTTTGGTTATCAGTAGCATTTTTATTATTTTAAGGTATGTAAATATTATATACAAGCCCTTGTGGGGAAAACCTATATGTAATCAAGTACCCGATATCAATATATCAATATATTTATGTTATTCATGTGTGTCCACTGAACTACATGCAAGTACTATGAAAAATGTAAAAATAAGATAAGGGTCTTACAAATGGAATGTTCCTCCCAAGTGAAGTGTTTGCACTCTTCTCTCAAGATAAATAAAGGGCTTATGTTTCACTCTCTTCCACTTATTGTAACCTATCTACTATAAGCTTATTTATTATCTCCATCTCTACTACATTATCCCATGGCTCACACAAATCAAAAGAGCTTTTCTAAATGTTGTATTTAATAGGGTAGGATAATGACATGAAAGCGGTCAAATGGTATGGAGGAATACTTTAATTAATGTTAAGCAACTTAATGAAATTCATGAAGAATGAAGAAATATCTACTTAAAGAAAACAGACTCACCTACAATATAAACAACCTTTATTCATTTGACCTTAAAAATCTTTTTCTTTCCTACTTCCATCTTTTATAATTTTTTTCTTTTGTCCATATATTTCTCTCTTGTTTTTTTTCATCATTTTTTTGTACACCTTTCTTTCTATCTTTCTTTTCTTTCTATTTTACTTCTTTTTTTCACTGTCCACATGAACTCACATAACAGTGACTTTCTAATCCTTTCATTTTTGTTCTAAAATTGTTTCACTTAGCACTTACTAAAGTAACAGATGAATGGGAAGGAAAAGATATAAAAATTGCATTTCTCAAACAAATGGGTATTTACTGTATGCAATTTTCTTTTTAAAAACAAATGGAGGCTCAAATGGAGTAAAGCAAAGGATTTTAATGTGATAAGGATGAACATTTGGCCAAACTAGCTATAAATTGAATGCCTAAATCATCTTTATGTATACAAAAGGATTTCAAGCGTCAAAAGATATTCAAGACAAGTTTTAGAGATGACATCACAATAAGTGTACTCCCTTTTGAAAGAAATGAATATTTAGGCTCAAGTTTCTCACAAGTATTTGACATCCTAAAGTCGATTGTCCAAGCCAAATTCTTTGCCTATCTACTAACATTCCAATAAGATATAACCAAATTCTAATTAAACTCAATCCTTTTTAAATTCAAATTATCCTAACTTTGCCGATGTTTTCAAGTAAAATCCAAGCTTCCATGAAAAGCAAAATTTTTGTTCAAAATTGGTCAAATTGTTTTTTCCTATTTGTGTGCAAAACCAAAGAAATTTTTCACTATTTCCAAAAACACTTGAGGACAAGTCATACAAAATCAAAGTTACCCTCAACCCTATGTAATATCCCAAATTTTGGGCCTAAAAGCTTGAGAATCAATCTGAATCAAGCAGACTACTAAGCCTAGTTCAGTAAGAGTCTTAAGAATGTTTGAGAGATAGAATGATTTCTTAGGACTATGTGACTCAGCCTTCCAGGTAGAGAATAATTCTCCAGAATATATAAGGGCTCAGTGCGTGCAAGTAGTCAAATAAAATGTGTCAATGCAGATATGCACAGGACACAGATATGACGCCATTTGGTTGGGCCACATGAGTGCATGTACGACGCCATATAGGTTCCGCATGAATAAAGTAGCTTTTAAGTTGGCCAATGATAAGTGGCCTTGTGTGTTAGTAGTTAGATGAAATTTATTGGTGTATATATACACTTGGCACCCTCTTAAGGCCTTTATGGACACTTGGCGTGTTTTGGCAGTTCCCTGAGACAAGTGACGTCATTTTAAGCTATAGGTTCATAAAGTAGCTTTTAGGTTGGAATGTAACACCCTTCATTTCTGCCCTTTTAGTACGCATACAGAAGCGCTAATGTTCTTGTTATGGCTTAGGAGAAATGATAATTAAAACTCCCAGCAAAAATTTATACAATTACTTTCTTGGGGCACTATTGATTTGGTAAAATTGTACTTTCAAATTTCTCAACTTAACTTTAAGAAAGTAATAACTTTTACCAATTACATTCTTATTGATATTTATATATGTCCCAAACATCATATCTAGCAACTTCATTCTCTCAACATCTTTGCACAATTATTCACTTTACTTGATAATTTACACAATCACATATTATCACATATCAGGCTTCAATTATTGCTTCACAAATTCCTCTAGCATATCATCATGAACTCCTCTTGTGCTCAAATACCTATATGGTTGGGAGAGGGAGGGTCAAATTTAGGAGAACCTCAGTAGCAAACACTACCAATTATGCATGCAAGATAAATGCTTAGTGCATGACATGCTTGCTTTACATGAACTCATGCTAACATAATGACATATTTGTATGCTCAATGTTTCACACAACATAATCATGGCCATAGCATTTAACAAAAACAGAGCTACAATCATTCATATATGTTTCACACAATCAAGTAAAGAAATTACACATATTCATACATAAGCATACATATCAAGTACATACAAGTTAGGTAAGTTTACTTCCTTTTCGTATTTATGTCCTCCTCTCATTTCCTTTTCTTCCAACCATTGAAGTGACTTGGGAAAACCTTCCATTGCCTCTTTCCTGACATTTCATAGCCCTAGATACATAACTACATGACTTTGTTAGAGCCATGAAAGCAAGCATTACTCATGACTTGTTTATCTTACATAATCTTTTAAAACTCTTGTGTTATGCCAAATGAGTGTCTAATCTAAGGCACAATATGTTTCTCTTGACCCTTATGATTTGGGTATCCATTGTGTTCACATTGGGTTCTAAAACATATCTCTACTCTTTGTACCCATACGTGTCACAATTTAACTCAAATGCCACAAATTTGTAGGTCAACCCTAATCTGCCAGATTTTTCACTCAAATTTGAAAATTCATAACTTAATCTAGAAAATTCCAAATGAGGTGGTTCCAAATCCTATGAGAATTGCTTTAAGTCTTCTTTACACAAAAAATATCATTCATTACCAATTATAAGCCCAAAAGTTCAGAAATCCTCAAATAGCAACACTGCCTCAGGATCTATTTCAGATTGAATGCCTAAATTTTGGAAGATCATAACTTATAATATATAAACCCAAATGTCACTTATTATATATCAATTTAAAGCTTAAGATGTCTACTTTAAAACTTAAAAATATCATGATCATTGAACACGGTTTAGCAATTCAAAAACACCACACAAGCAGTCTGTCTTCCAGAAAATAAAATCTGGCAGCAATTAACTTTCAATCCCAAAGTTAAGGTTTTGTATTCATTTATCCAAAAATCAAAACCACAAGCTATTTCCACATAATTTTGCATTCTAAACATATTGGAGACCTCAAAAAAACCAAAATCAAATCTCAACCTATGGTTCCAAGTCTGGCCAAAAATTACTCTAAACCACAAGCTTGTTGTGCCAACTTTAACCATAAAGCTTATCAAATATCTTCATCAAACCTCAATTAACATCATATTGAAGATCATAAGAACATCAAGACCCTAATTTCCCCTCTTTAGGTGAAACTCTAGGGCACAATAAGACCTCAAGAAACTTAACAGAACCTCAAGATATTATACTTAAATCAGAGGTTACACTTACCTTTACTCAATTCTACGATCGATTCTTGATTTCGGCAGTACTTCCACCAAGTAGACAGCACCAAACTCCTCAGATTAAAATCTAAAACCACAAAATAAATCTCTGGTTGAGTAGAAGAAGATTATAGAAGGGTTAATTGGTTGAAAACGCGAAATCGAAAACGAAATCGGCAAAAATGTTCAAGAACACAACACTTCTTTCCTCTTTCTTTGTCCTTGAAATTTTTTATATTTTTCCTTGATATTTTGAGGGGATGCATGACTTTTAGAGGGGGGGATAAAGTTCTGAAATGTTTTTATAAATTATAGCACATGTCACAAAAAGCTAGGGTGCTGGGTGCTCCATTTTGGAAACTATCGAGATAACCGATGATTCTATGTAATGGATGCTCTTTCTTAACGCTGTAGGGTACCCAGTGTATTACTTAAAATATGACTTCCCTTCCTTTCTTTCATGGTTGGTCGAATTCATTGGTCATAGGAAATAAAGTCTAATGAATTCATCTGGCTTCCAGTGCAGTTTTAGGAAAAATCGGGTATGTAGCCGGACCAGAGATCGGTGAGTTGCATTGGCTTTTTCACCTATATCATATGCCCAACAACAGATGTTGGCATATTATAGGCTAATCAAAGGAGAAATTCAAAAGATACTTTAATAAAATTACTTCTTGATACAGGGCCACTCGATTTTGCAACACGTGTCACTCCTTCCCCTAATTGTTGCCACATGTCTTGGAGACTACCCGGAGGATGCCATATATCCCCTGTGTCTCATGATTTTGTCACATACATGCCTGAGTGTCCTAGACATCTGATACCAAGTTGGTGTCTCTTCAAAAACGCAGGGTACATGCACCTGCCCTAAAAATGCCATGTGCGCACTTACACCGGCATATGTTATTCAATTAATTAGTCATATATGTTTGTCTTCAAGAATACACCACAAATGTGCCTATTTGGCATAAGATGGCGCCACATACCTTAAACACTGCCACATGTGAGCCTGTGTCTTATTGCACACCTAGTGTACATAAACACCAATAGCTTTCATCTGCCCACACACACGCAAACCCACTTCTCATTGTGCCAACTCAAAAGCTTCTTCATACATGTGGGACTCAAATGGCACCACACATGCCTCTAGGTATCACCAAAATGGTGCCAAGTATAACACTGTATTTTATAAACCATTCTAATGAGTTTTTATCATATAATGCTTACAAACTTGGGACATTATAATATAGTAAGTTATTAAAATTTTGACTTCGATACAGGGTTCGATCCTATGATTAAGGGGGCTTTTAGAAAACTTTGTAAGATAATTATGTGTGCCTCAAACCGGTTTGCATAGTCATTACCACTCATCGATTTCAAAATCATTTAATAAAAATACAGAGCGTTCTCTAGCAATAGCCTGCATAGTGGTGGTTAACTTATGGGTTTTTAGTGTTTGGTTGCCCGATTCTAGTTCAATTATTGTGTTTGGATAGTAGCACGTATAACGAAAAGCTAGCATACTGATTGCAACTAATGTGGTTAATGTCACGGTTACCAGTATTACTATCACTACTTCTACTTAATTATATTCACATATTATACAGTTATCTAAAATAAATGATAACCAGATAATCCTTATTTAATTAGCCTTCTCTTCACCCTGTCTGTATTACCTTCCTTGCCCTTGGAGCTGGACGGCTTTGTTGTATATCATTTATTCTAAAAGAATGAAATTCAAAAGAATCTCAGTAGTACACCTATTGCAAATATGATATGCAGAATACTAAGCATGTAAAACAATTCATCATAAAGCACCTACAAATTATGCAGCAATAAAGGGCCTAACCGGTCCCTTATCACATAACCTTAGTGATAGAGCTCAATATTTATATATTTTTATTAATTAATCTTGGGATTTTGTGGGACTTAATTAAATATTTTGGGCATAATCAAGTGTTAAAGTGAGATTTTAGTGAAAGGATAATTTGGGAATTATATTATTTAAATTGTTATATTTTTAATTAATATTTGTTATTCCCATTATTCTTTAATTGTGAGCAAAAGATATTACCTTTGTGAACATAATTTTGTAGGTGATGATATGGCACAATTTTTGCAAGTGTTCAAGGTCAAATATGTTATTTTGGAGCTTAATGAAAGAGAAAAGTGGAACATCACATTGCAAAATTTATTTTCACATTTTTTCTAAGAGGAGGTTAAATGAGTTAGGGCCTTCTTTGGTGGTTGCAATTTTGTGTCTAGTGCCAAAACAGATTTTTATCTCTTATCCAAACAAGGCACAACTCACTTTTAACCTAAAAACAATTGAATTGCAAAGTGAAAAAAGGCAAGAGGTAGCTGAATTGCTTGTAAGAGAAGCTGAACCGAAATAATGGTTGTAAGAGATAACCAACAAAGTCCTAACCGCTCTTGGTCTTTCGCTTCTCCTTGGAGCCACTTGGCCTATCTGGAATGTTAGTCAATGGAAAGAATAAGATTCAAAAGAATCCCAGTAATAACAAATCACTCATATAATATATAAACATATAAGCAACCATTAACAGCAGCATCAACAGCAACACAATGTCACATGGCTTTCATCACAATGACAGCACTCATGGTTGTATACATAATCATGAAGCTCTCACTGTATAACGCCAGCTTACGCTGGATAACGACAGCTATCACCAGTTATATACGGAGCAGCATTAGATATCATCACACAAAAATGATACACACACATACAATACATTTACACATAGCATAAGAGAAGAGTCACTACCTTGTTCTTTCCTGACGTGCGTCGGTACAGGTTGCTTACGATTAGGACAAATGTCGAACCCAATAAACCAAAGTCAAGGACGACAGGTTATTCTCTATTCAAAATTCTCACATTCAGAACATTTAAAGTTGGTTATCACTTGGACTCTTTAGGTGGCTAATAGAAGCCTAGGCACAAACCTAAAGGGTTGGGAAGTACTATCTTAAAGACTATCTTTTAGTATGCCTCGTAAAACATACCGTTTTCGGCTTCCGACTTGGTCCTAAAATATTAAATGTTCAGGAAATAGGTCTTAACCTGTCCAAGTATCATTTTAGACTCTTTCTTAGTGTTTCTTGTGATTATATTAGCCTATGGTGAAAATTTACCAAAATGCCCACGGACCCCAACTCGGCCCTGTCGTACCCGGCTCGGCTGTACTTTTTTTGAAATTTTGACATAGGATATTCTGACATATTTTCATCCAAGGAATCCATTTTTGGACTCAAAATTATCAAATTCATTGTCAAATTATGAAAATAACCTTGATAGCCCGCTTTAAAGGTTTTAAGGGCATTTTCGTAATTATGCTTTTTCGGCCTTTTCCAAAAAAGTGACCAACTGTAACCCCACCTAATTTTTGCTCATCAACCCAATAGAACCATTAAATCATTGAAATCTAACTCTAAGACACATTTCTAGAGCTGGCCAAAATTTATGAGTTCTGCGGGAAAAAACAGGGTTATGCGATTTTGGCTGCGTAAACATGTTCTTTTCTACTCCTAACCACTTTATTGACTATTCCATTAGGTTACTACTAACATTTAGTACCAATTTGGGCAGAATAACAGCCCCTATAACCCATTTTCCATTTTTTTGCACAAAGAAAATCTAGCGAAATTTCACCAATTAAATTGTCCACAACAACCAGAATAGTCAATATACAAGAATTTGGAAGTTACATCAAGCTCCCACTAGCTTTCCTTTGACTTGGTTGAACCCTAGCTATTTCTAACACCAAAAGTGGAGCTTCCAAACCTTAAAGAACATAAAGGAGAAGCTTAGGATCAGAGTTATACGCGCTAGGAACTAGATCGTCGAAGAAATCGGCTTACCTTGCGAGTTCTCTTCTCCTTCTCTCTCTCAACTATTCTCTCTCTATTTCAGCTATTATATACATCTGATATGGCTAAAGGAAGGTGAAGGATAATGTTTTATATCCTATATTATATGATATTTAATTATTAAATTAATTTTCAACAATTTCTGATTTTTCAGAAATTCTGGCAGATTTCTGCCCAAACTTTGAAAAATCATAACTAATTCTAGAAATATCGAAATGGAGTATTCCAAAGCCTATAGAACCCTTATTGTGTCTAATTTTAAGGAAAAATATATAATTTTGCTATCTGGAATCACAAAATTCCAAGAATTTTAATCTTTGCCTGCTATTCCAGAAAATAATCAATTTCGCTGGAAAAATTTCAAAAATTTATAACTCTTAGCTTACAAATGGAAATGACACAAATTATATGTCCATTTTGAAGCTTGACATGTGAACTTTAAGACTGGAAAGTTTCAAAATTTTTAGACACCATTTGCCTATTCAAAATATCCATACAAACCCACTGCCCTGCACAGAATTACACTTAACAGTTTTTCAAATTTTCAACCAATGTGTCTAATGGCTCCAAAATCAACAATCAAACCTATTCCCACACAATTTTTCACAAGGAAACCATTGAAAACTAAAAACACCAAATTCCCTTCACACATTCTCCAAAAGTGTTTATTTGACAATAATTACATCCACTTTTGAAATTATTATCCATTAATCACTTTTTAGTTATGATAAACACATCTTCTGCTTTCACACACAGCTGATGATATTCCGACCTTAGATTAATCTTCGAAAACACACACGACCCATATAGTTGATCTAAAAGGTCATCGATTCTTGGGAGAGGGTACTTGTTATTGATGGTAAACTTGTTTAACTCTCTATAATCAACACACAAACATAGACTTCTATCTTTCTTTTTAACGAATAACACTAGAGCTCCCCACGGTGACACACTAGGTCTAATGAACCCCTTCTCAAGCAAGTCTTCAATTTTCTTCTTTAATTCTGCCATTTTATTTGGGGCCATGCAGTATGGGGCCTTTGATATGTTGGAAATTGTGCCCTAAGGGCCAATCATTGTACTTTGAACATTATTATTTTAATGAAATTTCTCCACTCTGTTATCATATTATTTGCATGTTAATTGTGGTAATTGTATCCTTGGATAATTCATAAGGATTGTCCTAAAATGTCCCTGGTCGGTCATCTATGCGGGAGCAAAGATGAAACAAGACCAGTATGACTTTGATAAGATATAGAGATACGAATCAAAGTCTTAGGCACTTGTAAGAGTACAAGGTGCTGGACTGAACCACTATGAGAAAGCTACATGGATCAAGTCATAAGCTTTTCTCATGTATAACCACGTCACAATGCCCTTAGACCTGAGGTCATCATGGATTCCTACATGAGAGTTGCTAAGCTTTGAACTAGTCAAAAGTCACTTTTGACCGGGTGATGATAAAGGCTACGATTGGGCTTCGTGGTTTTTCATGCAGAGGAATATGAATGATCAAGATGGAATTTGTCCCTCACATTAATAGAGAGATATTACTGGGCCCCTCGATGAGTGAGTCTGAGAAATGTATGGCCATACTATGATGAAAGGAATTTCTGTCTCTGTTATCAGGCTACTCAGGAATCGAGAAAGTAATAGTCAGGAACAAGAGGATGACATTATCCATGCCTTATCCTTGATCGATATATCATGTGACAAAAGGGACGTGACATGGTTGTATGCAGGTTGCATCGTGATAACAATCCTCATATGAATTGGGTAGTCGTAATGTCTTGCTAGAGGCCGTTTGCGACTTTTTGGTTAGTATAGTTATTGGCCCACTGCCAACTTCATATGGGCCTACAGGGTCGCACACAAGAATGGCCCAACACGAGATAATGTTTAATTTAGGGTGGATGAATTTAATATTTATATATATATATATATAATATAAAATTCATTAATAATATTATATAGATATATATATTTTCAAAATATATATCTTATATATGTATATATATATTATATGATATTATTATATTTAATAATATTATATAGATATATATATTTTCAAAATATATATCTTATATATATATATATATATATGTATATATATATATATATTATATGATATTATTATATTGTGTTAGTTTTAAATTTAATTTATTAAGATATATTAAATTTAATAACTGACATGATAGAGATATAGTATCTCATATTTAATTTATGAAGATAAATTAAATCTAATGGCTCTTTATTTGGATTAAATAAATAGGTTAAATTAAAACTATTGGACAGATTTAATTTAAACTGAATTTATTTAATTAGCTCATCAAGATAATTAATTGTTAATTAATTTCGAAATTAATGATTATTAATTTTGAAATTTGAAAATAGCCCTCATAGGTTATAAACTTGATAGAGCAGATATATTCATATACACATGAGAATTGAGAGCCGCAAGTGAAACCCTAGGAGACATTAGAGGGGCTAGCACGCAGTCTCGGTTGGAGAGCATTCGTGTGGATACCGGCAGAGGGAGCGGACCTGACGTGTTGGCTCCTAGAGATCGTGAAAACTCTGAATCATCAAAAAGGTATGAATCCTTCCAACTTGGTTTAAACGCCATTGATAGATCCTCGATTAGGATCGGTGAAAATTTTTAAAATTCTTTCGCTGTGCCTACCGATCCTAACATGATATAGAACCAGCTCCAGGCACAATCTCGATTGGGAATTGAACTTCCCATTTAAAAGGCAATCTGCTAAGATCATCTGGAAATACCTCAGGGAATTCTCATACCACGAGTATACTACTCAAAGTTTCTTCGGTCTCTCCATGTACAGAAAAGAACACCATATACCCCTGGCAACCCTTCTCCAAGTACTTATCAGCTTTAGCCGTTGAAAGAAAGTTCATACTAACATTTATATCCTCAAAACTTTGAGAAACAGGATACCCAATTGAGAAACAAGATACATTCTTATTTCCACAATTAAGAAACATATTGTTTGCCGTCAATTAATCAAAATCCAAAATAACTTCTAATTGATCAAGTGGTAGACAGATCAAATCAACAACAAATTCGCGCCCCTCCACAATTATCACACAGTTTAGGCAAGCTTCGGTAGTCAAAGCTTTAACACCCATTGGTATTGACACAATTAGATTGAATGGCAATTTATGTACATGTAATCTCAGGCGCTTCACACAATCATAGGCAATAAAAGAGTGACTTGCACCCGAATCAAATAAAGCTTGTAACAAATAGCCATTAAGAATGATATTACCTTGAATCAGATCGGGAGATTTCTGGGCTTCCTCATGAATCATAGCAAATACCCTCCACTGATTCTTAAGTCTCTGCTCGGTCTACAATCGTGGGCACGTAGTAGAAATGTGACCCGTCTATTTGCAGTTATAGCAAATCATTAACCCCGTGCAGGTCCTACCAGGATGGAATTCCCTACACTGAGGGCATACTTGTTCACTTTGTGAAGTGTTTGCTCTGCTAGGTTCATTACGACTGCCACTACCCTTGACCAGATATAAATCTCTCAAATTATTTTCTGTGATTCGACATTCTTCCACTGCTTTGTTAAACTCAGTAAACAGATGTATGGCCAATCGTTTTCTCAGTTCCTGTCTCAGCCTACGAATAAGCATGTCTGAACTCCATTCTTCGTCATCCATTTTCTGAAGATAGGAAGAATACCGGGACAGCCCGATAAAACGGGAGAGATAATCATCAAAAGTCTCTGTGTCCCCTCGTTTGATATTTAGAAATTAAGTTTCCTTCTCAAGCTTACTGACTTGGGGAAATATTTCTCATTGAACTGTTGTTGAAACACTTCCCAAGTCAGTAGTACATTGTGGCTTTGAAGTGTTAGGGCGATATTTTGCCACCAACGATCTGCATCTCCCTCCAGCTTATACACCGCCAACCGCGCTTTCACCTCTGACGGGCACTCAAGAACCTCGAAGATCTTCTCTAGTCTGTTCAAACAATCTTCAACTGCTTGAGGATCAAATCTACCTCTGAATACTGGTGATAAGTGCTTACAGAACTTTGATACCCAAAACTGCATATCCCGTTCTTCTCTTACTGGCACCCCTTGAGACTCTTGACTTAAGGCAGTGTGCGGTAGGGATTCTAATGGTTGTGTTGACGCTTCAGCAGTTTCTTCTTGACGAGTCTCTTCTTAGGTCTCTTCCTGTGTGGACTGAACTCAGTCTTCATTCTTCTTGGCTCTCTCTTCTCTGAGCTCTTCTCAAAGCTCAACTATTATATCTCGTTGATCCTTTATTAGACCCATTAATTCTCATATCGGATCTTGTGGATTATCATTAACTACCTCCACCTCTGGGTCTACTCTTTGCATACTGGGGCAACCTCTTGTTTTCTTCATTCTGCAAATAACTTACTGTAATATCCCGATTTGTGATTAGGGCTAATGGCTCTGATAATTGTTGTAATTAGTGTAATTAAATACTTTTGGAAATTTATGTAATATGAATTTAGTGTACATACATGTGGTATATAAGATCAATGGTTGTGATTCCTTGACCATGGGTCGGTATCCTATGCTTTGCGGTTATATGAGCTTAAAGTGGAAGTGGATAGGATGATGACAAGTGGCAAGAAGAGGGTAGCCATTGGATGTGGCACTAAAAGACAAAACATTACTTTTTCTCTTCTCTCCCTCTTGTGCGGTTGAGTGTGTGTGTAAGGAAGAGAATTTTCATCATCTTCACCATTTTCTCTCTCTCCTCTCCTCTCTCCATTTCTGGCGCTGGACAAGCAAGAAAGAGGAAAAGAAAAGCTTTGATTTTGGTGAGTTGTGATTCTCTAATGCTCTAATCCTCTTCTCTAATATTGTGTGTCTCATTGAGAGCTACATTGTAGTAGTTGTAGAGTCTTGAATGGTGTTACTTTGGGCATTAATTCGAAATTGAAAGTTGAAGAATCAAGATTCTAGATTGGGCAAAGAGAAGAGGTAGACATTTAGAGCATTTTGATGTATTGTTTGTGATTTTTGGCTAAGTTGGTAAAATCTGGAATTTTGCCCTAATTATGCCTATTTTTGGAAATATGAAGTTCATTATGATTGATGATTGGAAATGATTTAGTTTGGAGATATATGAACATTTGATGCATTTTGGATAGATAGAAATTGATTGGGTTTGAAATTGTTAAGTTTGGAGATTTTGAAAGTTTGGTGTTTAATGTTACCCACAACCAAAGCATAATAATGGAATAGGATTTTGGTGATTTTGACATTCCCATTGGAGTCCTTGAGTGATTTTGTGTGGGAATAACCTTGGTTGTTGATTTTGGATTCATTTGGATCACTTGGGAAAAGTTGGAAAATCTGTTTGTTTAAGCTCTGTTTTTTGCTGTCTGTTTTGACGAGCGTTTTGAGTGACCAAATGGTTTTGAAAAATTGTGAAACTTTCCAGTCTTAAATTTCACATCCCAAGCTTCAAAATGGACATATAGTTTGTGTCATTTCGTTTAGAATTCTGTGAGATATGGTTGTCCAAAGTTTGGGATTGAAACAGAACTCTGTTTTGGAGTAGTGTTTAGTTTTTGGTGATTCTGTAATTGTGTAGTGATTTCCAGTGATGGGCTATATTTTTCCTTGAACGAGGACTCATATACCTTTCATTTGGCTTTGGAATCACCTCGTTTCGATTTTTCTAGAATTAGTTATGGTTTTTCGAAGTCAACCCAGAGTCTGGAAATTTCTGGGCCGCGGCCCAAGCCTTTCTGACCTGATTTGGGCCACGGCCCATGAGTGGTGGGCCGCAGCCCAAGGCCTTCTGACCATATTTGGGCCACGGCCCACCCCTGTGTTCCAGCATTTTGTTTTTTCGAAAAGTGACCTTCAACCTTTTGTTTCCCAACCTTTTAAGGCTTTCATTAGAGACATATGTGGCCTCTAAAGAGTCCTAAATGATAACCAACTTAGTGTATTATGGGATTAAGTAATTGGAAAAGAGATTGATCAATTGTCCCTAATTTGATATAGGATTTGATATCTGTCGTCCACATGAGACCAAGGTAACGGAGCCAGTCAGGAAAGATACAGGTAGTGACTCTTTCTTTATACCTTATGTGATACATTGTATGTGTGCTATGTCATTGTTTTGAAATGGATATTGTATGCTGCAAGTTTATGAAAATTGTGGAAGCACCACTATACCAATAGTCCCTGAGTCGATAACAACGGTTCGGGTAAGGGCCGTATGCCTTCCCGGCTGTAAAAGGGGATGAGGTTAGGGTGTGATATATGTGTATATGTGGGCCGAAAGGCTATTTGTGAAGGCCGACGGGCCATTTGTGAAAGCCGAAAGGCTATATGTGAGCCGTGTGGCTATTCGTATGCACTGCCACGCCAATAGTCCCTGAGTCGCTATCAACGGTTCGGGTTAGGACGGTGTGTCTTCCCGGCGGTAAAAGGGGATGAGGGTGGAGTGTGATTGTGTTGCTGTGATGTGAGATGATTGGTTTACATATTATGTGATTGCATGTGGTATGAAATAGTTGTTACTACTGGGATTCTTTAGAATCTCACTCTTTCCAAATGACTAACCTTTTCAGACAGGGCGAGTGGCTCGAAAGGGAAGCAGACAACCCGGAGTAGTTAGGTTACTCTGAGATCTTAGTGGTAGTTGGTTATCCTTATTTTGGTTTTGAGATTACCAAGTGTAGACAGAAAAAGATGTAAACGTATATTTTGGTCATGTAATCCCCATTATTGGGAACTTGTAAACCCAAGTTATATATGTAAGTAACCCGGGGTTTGCCGGGATTTTGGTTTCCGCACTTTGATATTTATTATGTACTCTGATTTCTCAAGTAATTATATCCGCCCGTGAATGTGAGACCAGCAATAAGTATGTTTCGGAATTGATTTTCAAAATACCCCATCTCTTGGATGTGGGACTATAAATTGTTATTTCATCTTATTGGTCTCTATTTCACTTAAATTTTGTAATCCGGATGTAATTATGGTGAGGGGGTTACACTTACCCCATAAATATCACAAATAAGGTATACACATATATGTCCACAAATATAATCTATATCCATAACATCAGAACATACATATGCACATATAGCATTCATTCTCAATCATCTTCTATCCCTAAGGCCCACCAAGGGAACTATCATAGCAAACTCTACCCTTGCCGGAACTACAGCTCTGATACCACAAATATAACCCCTGCCTTAATCACAGTAATTATAATTCGAGAGTACGTAATTAAATGGTTTGGAGACAGTCTGATAATTTAAAACTCATTTTAAACTCCCACCCTGTGGTAGGGTTTTCACAAATTTTTTCAAAACTGCATCCCTATTCTGGTCTCAATTTCAAATATCGAATATAATTACTTGTATAGTTAAATCATATTTATACATATCAGAGAGTATAACCATATTCCCGGTAACTCCTGGGGTTTCATACATGTATAAAATAAGGGTTATAAATTCCAACTAGGGGATTACATGATCAAAATCAAACATAATATTTACATCCCAAAAACAATTTACTGTAATCCCTTTCCAAAAGAGATAAACAACAATCCAAAATAACATCCCTACAAAGTCCTAACCGCTCCTGGTCTTTTGCTTCTCCTTAGAGCCACTTGCCCTATCTGAAATGTTAGTCAATGGAAAGAATGATATTCAAAAGAATCCCAGTAGTAACAAATCACTCATACATTATATAAACATATAGCATGTAAGCAACCATTAACAGCAGCATCAATAGCAACACAATGTCACTTGGCTTTCATCACAACGACAGCACTCATAGCTGTATACATAATCACGACAGCTTTTGCTGTATAACGCTAGCTCACGCTGGATAACGACGGCTCTCACTGTATAATGACAACTCTCGCTGTATAACACCAACTCACGTTGGATAACGACAGCTATCACCAGCTATATAGGCAGGAGCATCAGATATCATCACAAAACAATGATACACACACATACAATACATTTACACATAGCATAAGAGAAGAGTCACTACCTTGTTCTTTCCTGACGTACGCCGACACAGGTTGCTTGCGATTAGGACAAATGTCAAACCCTATAAACCAAAGTCAAGGACGACAGGTTATTCTTTATTCAAAATTCTCACATTCAGAACACTTAAAGTTGGCTATCACTTGGACTCTTTAGGTGTCTAATAGAAGCCTAGACACATGCCTAAAGGGATAGGAAGTACTATCTCAAAGACTACCCTTAGTGTGCCTCGTAAAACGTGTCGTTTCCGGCTTCCGACTTGGTCCTAAAATATTAAATGTTCAGGAAATAGGTCATAACATATCCAAGTATCATTTTAGACTCTTCCATAGTGTTTCTTGTGATTATATTAGCCTATGGTGAAAATTTACCAAAATGCCCCAGGACCCCGGCCCCGCCCCGCCGTACTCAGTTTAGCTGTACTTTTCCTGAAATTTTGACATAGGCTATTCTGACATATTTTCATCCATGGAATCCATTTTCAGACTCAAAATTACCAAATTCATTGTCAAATTATAAAAATACCCTTGACAGCCCGCTTTAAAGGTTCAGGGGCATTTTCGTAATTATGTTTTTTCGGCCTTTTCCAAAAAAGTGACCAACTGTAACCCCACCTGATTTTTGCTCCTAAACCCAGAGGAACCATTAAATCATTGAAAATCCAACTCTAAGACCCATTTCTAGAGTTGGCCGAAATTTATGAGTTCTCCGGGAAAAATCAGGGTTTTGCGATTTCGGCTACGCAAACATGTTATTTTCTACTCCTAACCACTTTATTGACTATTCCATTAGGTTACAACTAACATTTAGTACCAATTTGGGCAGCATAACATCCTTCACAACCCATTTTCCATTTTTACGCACAAAGACAATCCGATGAAATTTCACCGATTAAATTGTCCACCTCAATCAGAATAGTCAATATACAAGAGTTTGGAAGTTACCTCAAGCTCCCACTAGCTTTCCTTTGACTTGGCTAAACCCTAGCTATTTCTAACACCAAAAGAGGAGCTTCCAAACCTTAAAGAACATAAAGGAGTAGCTTAGGATCGAAGTTATACGCGTTAGGAACTAGATCGTCGGAGGAATCACCTTACCTTGTGAGTTCTCTTCTCCTTCTCTCTCTAAACTCTCTTAACTATTCTCTCTCTATTTCAGCTGTATGTGCGTCTGATATGGCTGAAGGAAGGTGAAGGATAATGTTTTATATCCTATATTATATGATATTTAATTATTAAATTAATTTCCAACAATTTCTGATTTTTCAGAAATTCTGGCAGATTTCTGCCCAAACTTTGAAAAATCATAAATAATTCTAGAAATATCAAAATGGAATGATTCCAAAGCCTATAGAACCCTTATTGTGTCTAAATTTAAGGAAATATATATAATTTTGCTAGCTGAAATCACAAAATTCTTAGAATTTTAATCTTTGCCTGCTGTTCCAGAAAATAATCAATTTCGTTGGACAAACTTCAAAAATTCATAACTCTTAGCTCACAAATGGAAATGACACAAATTATATGTCCATTTTGAAGCTTGACATGTGAAATTTAAGACTGGAAATTTTCAGAATTGTTAGACACCATTTGCCTATTCAAAATGTCCATACAAACCGACTGCCCTGTACAGAATTACACTTAATAGTTTTTCAAATTTTCAACCAATGTGTCCAATGGCTCCAAAATCAACAATCAAACCTATTCCCACACAATTTTTCACAAGGAAACCATTGGAATGACTAAAACCACCAAATTCCCATCACACATTCTCCAAAAGTATTTATTCGACAATAATTACATCCACTTTTGAAGTCATTAGACCTTAATCACTTTTTGGGATATTACAGGCTACTTTTCTATGATTTCGGATTCTTGAACAGAGGAGCTTTATGCTGCCTCTAAGGTGGAGATGCTGCTGAAATCAAGAATAGGCTATAGCATCGGATAGAGGTAAGCGTATGCTCTGATTTGAGTTTAATATCTTGAAGATTTGGTTAAGTTTTTATGAAGATGTCATGCTGCCCTAATTTTGTTGGAGAGGTAAAATTAGGATTTGATGATCATATGTTCATGAATATGTTTCAATTGATAAGAACAACCTAGAGTGGCTAATCCTTTTCTCAAGTTTAAGAGCATGTAATCACCCAAAATAATTGTACTTAATGTTAATTTGTTAATCTAGAGTATTAATATATTTAAGTATCTTCTAATAACTTATACCCCTATCTCAAGTTAAAATTTTTATTCCTAACTAATTTACTCAAAAGGTAATAAATATTCAAATTTACTCTCATAGGATTATATAAGTCCAATAGCTATATTCCTATCCTATTGGCAAACTAGAATAAATTCTAATACCATATTACCTAATCATCTGGCTTCCGACCCTGTAGGGCCGACCCTTGCACTTATGCTCAAGGGTCAGGCCTTGAAAAATGGTTGTTTTAGTCTGTGAAGGGCCGGCCCTGTTTCCCATCTTTTGTCACCCCGCATGAAGAAGCAACAAAAAGCAGCTTTGACTTAATCCAAACACGGGAAAAAAAATTATCCCAAGTTTCTTTTGTCTCCTTAACTTATATTTTTAGCTCTAAACTGTGAATTCAAATAGGCACTAAGTCATATTCAAGTATTGTTGAACCTAATTGAGAGAATATCTCCCAAAGGTATTTTTTACATTTACATGGACTCAAATCTAAGATCACATTTTTAAGGAATCAAAGTCACTCCCACTAAAACCAATGTCTAATGCTTGAGAAGACACTATTTGCCCTTGCTTGAAACCACGATTTTTTTCCCCCTCATCACTAGATGATGGTGTACAATTGTGAAAACATGATTCAGCAGGCATATACTTAGGATTACAATTTCTGAAAACCAATGACCACGTACACTTCTCTTTGTAAAATTGTGGAACCTTATGTTGCCGCTTTTATTAGTTATTCTTTTTTTTTTTTTTTGATTACATAGGGCACGGGATCGAACCCATGAAGTGGGGGAGGGGGAGTGGCCTAAGGCCACTTGGGTGACCACTGCACCTAATGGTGCTGGTCTTTATTAGTTATTCTTTGATTGCCTTATTTAAATACTCCCTTTGTTAAATTAAATTTTATTACTCTTAAGTCAAGTTTATAGGGAAAGTCGTCTCTAAAATTAGAAATATGGTTTTGAAATATTTGGCATCACTTAAAAATCTTGAACATGGCCCTTGAAATGGGGAATGATGGGAAGAGGACCAACAAAAAGATATGTGTATATATATATAGTTTGTTATTGGAATCCTACATTTTAAGCATTGTGTTGTTGTCTTATTGATTATTTAATTCTTAAGTATTATAGTTTCACAATATTATACTCCTAATTAGATATGAAATTACGGGTTCTCATTTAGTACTCATCACAATGATGAGCATTGAGTGCTTATTGCAGTAATGAGACTTAAACCTTTCAAGTTTAATCTCAACAATATGAAGTTAAAACTTTTAATGTAATTTTTAAATGATAAATTCATTTTTATAAAAAATAATAGTTATAAGGTCATCTTTGTTTTAAATTTTACATATATTAAAATAAAAAAATTATTTAAAATATAAAAATTAAGTTAAATCTTGATTGTCCAAAATTAATCAAGTCAATCCAAATTGATGATGATCACACTATGTTCTTTTTCTTATTTAAATGTAAAAAGCAATGAGAAAGGGAAGCAAAATTATTCGAGGAACTAAAGTGAACACATTTTCCGATTAGATTTGGAACATTTGTTTTTCATGTTATCAGAGACTAGCACATTCTACAAGATATACCCACCAGGGCACGTTTTTTTATTCTTTTCATTGATAAGCCCACTGCTTTTTTTATGTTTTTTAAGCCATCTTTTATAAGGCCCACTTTGATTCCAATTGAGGAACATTGACCAAATCAACTAAAAGATAAAAATCACACAACTTAACAAGCACTTTATGAATGTGAAGCCCAACTCACAATTGGGTGGGTGCTTTGATTTCTATGGTATTAGCCGGTAATAATAAACACCAAGACCCATAAATATTTTATTGAGCCCAAGCTAAGTGGGTTACTGTGAAGGCCAATTATAAACAGAAGATACTCAGTAATCACATGTTGGGCCAATCAACATCATTTATTCATTTTAATACGCACTCGGCATTCAAACCCGACCTGCTTTCTTTAGCTAAACCAGACCTGCATTTAATATATTATTTTTGGGCTAATTCATTTAAGATATCAAAATAATTTTTTATGGATTTTAATTTATATATAAAGTTATAAACAACTATTTCAACATATCTCAATCCTTTAGTAAAATAACATAATAATTAATAGCAGTGAGTTTATTTGTAAAAAAATTACTATGAAGCTTTAAAAATTTTAAACCATTACTTGCTAACTATAACGACAATTGTGTATCAAAAAACAATACTATAACGACAATTGGGACTACTGACAAGAGAATTAATACCCTTTCAAACTAAAGGTGCTCTGAGTGTTTTAAAGGTGCTCTCTCTTGAAAAGTGTGTTTTTCTTCTTTCTCTGGTATGGGTGACCAACATCACCGGAAATTGCCACCGGATCGACCTCCTGATGTTCTGGTAAGTGGCAGTAAAAAACAGAAAATAAACGAGGCTCAACAGGCAGTGATGGATACGCACATGTCGGATGGTATTTCTTAGCAGAATATATCTGAGGAGATTGATGTTAGGGAACATGATAGCTCTGTGGGCCAAGTGCAATCTCAAACTAAGACACCTCTGTTATCCTACAAAGATTCCCTTTTAGGATTTAATGGGGTAGCAAATGGCAGTAGTAATATGGAAGATGAGGAACTGCTATCTGACGTTCTGCATAAGGAGTGGGATATGCCAGAGCTTACTAAGGAAGTTCGCCTACTTATGCAACACCATCTAGTGGTGCCAATCACAACAGAGGAGTAAAGTGAGTAGTGAAAACCATGGAACACTTCTTTAATTATTAATGTGCTAGGGAAAAGATACAATGTATACAGTTTGAAAACTCACCTCTCTCACATCTAGGGAAAAGATACAATGTATACAGTTTGAAAACTCACCTCTCTCACATCTGGAGAACCTCGGATTTTGATTTAGTTGATTTGGCAAATAACTACTTCATTGTTCAATTCCTTCCCAAAGAAGGTTGGGGATAGTTATACCAGAGGGAGCTTTATGATGGCCCCTGGGTGGTGCAACAGTACACCCTTCTGGTTCAAAAATGGACACCGAACTTTGATCCTTTTAACAATCCTCTGGGACGGATTGTTACTTGGGTCCGAATTCCTAACATATCTATGCAATGTTACAATACAGAATTTATCACAAGGCTAGGAAACAGGATTGGGAGGACAGTGAAGATAGATATGCTTGCTCCATCAACTCAGCCATCTCAAACTGCAAAAATTGAAAGGGGAAAATACGCCTGTATTTGCATCGAACTAGACCTTCAGAAGAGATTGGTCTCTAGAGTCATCGTGGATCACTCTGCTTACCAAGTTGAATAAGAAGGTTTGGGGCTCATCTATTTTGCTTGTGGCCGTTATGGTCACCGGAAGGATAATTGTCAGTGGACTTTTGCTGAATCAAACTTGGAAAAATCAGAGAAAGCTCAAGGAAATCCACGGGTGGTCGTTACGCCAGCGGTGACTATGCCGTCGATGAAGGTGAAACCCGCCAAGTCGGAGGAAGCTTTTGGGGAGTGGATTCTGGTTGGAAGAGCAAATCATGCTCAGATGATAAGAAAGAGCCATGTTGGGAGTGTTTCGGCGAAGTCCAGTCCAAGTTCTAAACAGGTCCGATCGGCCAAGATGAAGACAGGGGACTCACGGTTTCAAGCGTTGGCTGAACTGGAGGCGGAAGAGGAGATGATGCCACGGGAAGGTAACACGAGCTCAGAGATGGCAAAGAAGGGGGCTGAAGCACAGAGAACTTGAGATAGAGGGAAATGATGGGGAAGGCGTTGGTCTCAAGTGACAAGACGCAGCACAAACATTGGGACTCATGGAAATCGGTCAAGCAAAAAGGTCAAAATTTGACAAGGGAGGTGAGGAAGGAAAACACTAAAGAGGATGGGCCGAAATTGGCTTCAAAGGCCCAATAAACTAAGAAAAATATTGAGAAAGGGGGAGGAAGAAAAGACAAGGCCGAAAAGTTGGATGGGCCATCTAGAATTAATTTGGGCTGTAGGGAACAAGTGGTGGTGAGTGGAAGTGTGAATCAAATAGGCTCAACACAAATTGAGCCTCTCATACAACATGAAAATCAACTTGATCATAACCAAAATGATCACATTTTATTATTTGAAGGGCCAATGGATTTGAATGCTCCTGCATCTGACGCCTTTTTAAAAGAAAAATGTGAGCAAAGTGAGAATTTAGCCTGCAATACTCTTCTCCTACCTTCAATGTCGATGACATTGGATGATGATGTTGGAGATGATTTCATTATGGCAGAGACGAATGGTAGACCTAATGTCGGGTAAGATATCCTTCTTTTCCTCCTTTCTTATTTTAGTTATCATGATTATTGCATCATGGAATTATAGGGGTGTTGGGGCCAAACATTTTCCCACTACCATTAAAAATTTGGTGAAAGAAAATGCTATTGATATCTTGTGTCTTCTTGAAACCCAGATTAGTGGTGATAAGGCGGATAGTGTGACTAGAAAACTTGGTTTTAGTAATTGGATTAGACTTGAAGCTTCAGGGTTTGCGGGGGTTATTTGAATCTTGTGCAATGATAATAATTCCCAAGTGGAATACCTTCTCTCTACTACACAGTTTGTTCATTGTAGAGTCACTAACAAGAAAAAGAATAATAAATTTCTTGTCACGGTCGTTTATGGTGAACCTGTGGCAAGTAGAAGGGAAGGTCTGTGGCTTGCGCTGCAGGCCATTGCTGGTAACGTGGAGGAACAGTGGTTGGTCTTTGAGGATTTTAATACATTCATGGAACCAGCTGATACGTTGGGTGGTAATCACCTCTCCATTCGTGCTATGCAGCAATTTGTGGATTGCATTAAAACGATAGAGTTATTGGACATTCCCTTTGTGGGGGAACGGTTCACTTGGGAGAAGAATGGTGTCAAAGAGAGACTGGATTGGGTGTTTGGGAATTTGGCTTGGGAATTAGGGCATCCTGATTATAAAGTCTTCTATAAACTCTGATATAAATCTAATTATAAACTTATCCTCATCTCGAACACGACTACTAATGGCCGTGAAAGACAGAGACAGGTTTTTAGATATAATGCAGCATGGGCTTTAGAAGATAGTTTCTCTAATGTCGTGGGTCAAGTGTGGAATATGGTGGATTGGCATGAAGGAAAATAGAGATTTGACACTGAGGCTGCTAAATGGCATTCAAGTGTTCTGGTAGTATCTCTAAAAAGAGGTTGCAAGTCCTACAAAGAATAGAAGGCATAGATCGAGCTTGGCAAAACAACTTATCAAATGGCCTGTATATAATTGAGCAAAAACTTTGGAAGGAATCCAGTAGACTGAATGCACAAGAGGAGCTCATTTAGTACCAGAAAGCTAGATGCAGATGGCTTGCATAGGGGGATAAGAACACTAGGTTCTTTTATACATCCACAATGATCCAGAAGAAGAAGCAAACAGTAGAAGCTCTTCAAGATGAGAATGGAAACTGGATTGTGGATCAAGAAGAACTGAGACAAATGGCAGGGAAATTCTTTAAAGACCTGTATACTAGGGATGGTGGTGTTCCAGATTCTCTTAATTGGACTGCAGAGTTTCCCCCACTTAGAAATCAAGATGTTGAGAAAATTCATGGAGAGGTGAATGATATCGAAATCTAAGAATGCTGCATTTATGATAGGAGCTCTTAAGGCCCCTGGACCAGATGGGTTACAGGCTCATTTTTTCCAGACCCAATAGAACCATGTTGGGGATAAAGTCTGCAATCTCATTCAGGAAATTTGGCAAGATCCAGGAAAAATTAGGGGCATAAATCTTACCCATTTGATTCTTATCCCTAAAAATGATCATCCTGTGAGTCTGAAAGATTTTTGACCTATTTCCCTCTGTAATGTCATTTTCAAGATCATTACAAAAGTAATTGCAGAGAGATTGAAGGAGGCAATGACTTATCTGATTCAACCACAGCAGTGTAGTTTCATTACTGGTAGACAGAGCAGTGATAACATTATTATTGCTCAAGAGGCCATTCACACTATGCAGAAGAGACACAAGAAGAAAGGTATTGTGGCAATCAAGGTAGATATGGAAAAAGCCTATGACCGATTGGATTGGTGTTTTATCCATTCCACATTAGTAAGGGTTGGTATACAAGAGGCCATGGTGAACCTAATCATAACCTGTATATCCTCGGCATCTATGGAGGTTAGATGGAACGGGGTTAGCTCTTCCACGTTTCATCCTACCCGTGGTATTCGCCAGGGGGATCCGCTCAGTCCCTACCTGTTCATTTTATGTATGGAGAGACTTGGGCAACTGATTAATAAAGAGGTTAATTAGGGTCGATGGAAGGGATTAAGATTTAATCAGCACACTCCTACTATTTCACATCTCTTTTTTGCTGATGACCTTCTTCTATTTGGGGAGGCCTAGCAAGCTTTCTGTGATGTCTCGGGTCATAAAGTAAACTTGGCTAAATCGAAGGCTTGCTTCTCTAGGAATGTCAATTTTAACAGGGCTTTACAATTGAGCCAAGGGATAGGGATTGGGATTACTGGTGATTTGGGAAAATATCTAGGAGTGCCTCTTCTGCATAACAGAGTCACCAAGATCACGTATTATCCCATTATTCACAAAGCTCGACAGCGCCTGGCACACTGGAAGAGTAGATTTCTGAGTATGGTAGGTAGAATGGTGCTTATCAAATCTGTGCTATCGACCCTTCCTAGTTAACAAATGCAAACTACACTGCTTCCTAAAGGGGTTATTAAGGAGTTGGAAAAGGTGAGTCGAAGTTTCTTATGGAATCAAGGTCCAGAAGGCAGAAAGATGCATCTCATTTCCTGGGATAACATTAAGCAACAAAAGGATTATGGTGGTTTGGGCATCAAAGATTTGCAAAGTCAGAACATTGCCTTTATCATGAAATTATGCTGGGGAATTCTTACTAAACCTGAAGCCCTTTAGGTTAAATGCTTGAAAGTCAAGTATGGATGTGGAGAAGGTGATTACCCAATGGTATATAGGAAGACGAATTCTTCCAATGTCTGGCGTAGCATTGCTACTGTCTGGGGGAAATTCTATAAAGGAGTAGGGAAGAGATTGAAGAGTGGAAGCACATGTAATGTATGGTGGGATCTCTGGACTCCGATTGATGAACCCTTAATCCACTTTGTGGATAGAAATTTCCATGGACTGGACCCATATGCGAAAGTTGGTGAGTTTATATTTCCCAATAGGATGTGGAATGTTCAGAAATGGAGAGAATTCCTGCCGTATTAGGTGGTTGAAATTATCAAAAAGGTTAAACCACCAAGTGAAAGTGGAGGGGATATTTTATGTTGGCGAAATGCTTCTGATGGAAATTTTAGTGTTCACGCTACCTATAAATTTGTGTTTGCCCACCAGGAACAGGATGGTTCACCCCTGTGGAAAAAAGTATGGAAGGCACCAGTACCAGAGAAAATCAAGATGTTTTTATGACAAGTTCTTCATGAGAGACTGCCTACTAATTCACTCAAAGCTGAGAAAGGTTTATCTAGTACTGATGAGTGTCCATTTCAATGTCTGAGAGTTAAGAGTATCCTTCATATTATTTGTGATTGTGAGGTTGCTAGAGAGGTGTGGTTATATTTTATTCCTCCTAACACTCGTTTTAGATTTTTTCAATCTGATTTGCAGGTATGGCTCAAGGAGAATATGTCCAAACCTAGGGGCATGAGCCGTTTCCATAAATAGCTATGGCCCAAGGCTTTCAGTCTCATTTGCTGATTATTATGGAAGAACAGATGCCGCGAGATTATGGACGGTGTTCGAAGTCATTCACTTGAAATCATCCACGGTGTTGCGTATCTGATGATGGAGACCAGCATGTATGATGCTTTTAAACACTGGATTTTTCAGTTTCTTGGCAATGAAGATGGGAAATGGCATCCGCCTCCAGAAGGTGCTATTCGTTTAGAAACAGATGGATCTGTCAACTCTCAGGGACATGCAGCTTGTGGGGGTTTGATTCGAGATGAATGGGGCAATTGGATTATTGGATTCCAGAAACGATTAGCATTTGTCCCCTCCACAACGGCGGAATTGATAGCCATTTCAACAGGACTTCAATTTTGCAAGCAGCAGAATTTTGCCAAAGTTGTTGCCTATAAAGATTCTCTGGAGGCTTATCATTTGATAATGAGAGAAGGGGGTCATAATCATCCCCTGAGATCAGAGATTAATGCTGTAAGAGATTTACTATATTCCAAATGGGACATTGAGTTACATTATGTGTCACGTGACGCTATTAGGTGTGCTGATTTCTTAGCCAAGAATGCTCAGCAGATGCAAGCGGATTTGGTGGTCTTAGCAGTTCCACACCCTGGTTGTAATGTTTATATGGCTCAAAATCTTCATCTAGCGGCCTAATGCTTTTGTAATCCCCAATTTGTAATTGGCCACTCTATTATTTAAAAAAAAACCCTTTCAAACTCAGCAAAACAATAACAATGTCACTTGAAGTGAATCATGATACCCACCCACGTATGTAGACTTCACAATACTCACGCAAAATTAAAATTACCTCAGTTATATGTTCCTTACCACGCAACCAGAGCCTAGCAATTGCTTAATAAAATTAGGAAAATTAATTTACAAATATCTATAATTTCACCTCATTTCAATTAATGATGGTACTGCGGGCTGCGGGCTGCGGGCTAAGGCGGGGGTGGGCTAATGTAGCCCAAACCAGCCCGAGCCTGTTTAGGTGGGCTAGCCCACCAATTTATTTTTTTTTAAATTTCACTCTTTTTAAAATTTTTTACTCTCTTTCTCTTTCACCCGTTCATATCACACTTCTTTTCTTTTATACATTTATATTATGAAATCAATTTTATTCTTACTTTCCTTTTTTTTCATCTATTCACATCACAAAACTATATAAACACATCTCTTTTAAATTTAATAATAGTAGAATAAATAAATATAATATAAAAATAAGGGTCAAATAAAAAATATGGGGAATTAATTAAACACATCATTAAAGAAAATGAGATAAGGGATACTAAGAGGGCATTTGAGGAGGAAAAAAAATCAAATATACATATACATATATATATATATATATATCGCGGGCCAGCCTGCCAGCCCGCGGGTTAAACAGGCTAAGCCCGTTTAGCCCAAATTGAAATGGTGGCCCAAACCCGTCTGTGTTTTGCGGGCTGGTGGGTTGGCCCGAATTACCAGCTCTAATTCCAATCACATATTTATAGTTTTTTCCCCTTTTTATTAGGTCTTTTAGTTCCCTCAATTATAAGTATTAGTTTTTGAATAAATAACCTGTTAATTTTTAAGGAAATCAGCCTTAATTATGGCTGATGATGAGACTCTCACCCACAATATGTTAGATTTCCTGGGAACAAGATATATAGGTCTGGGGACTAAGCCATGATAAGATTGCTTGTGCATTCTCTCTCTCATTTCTTTAAGTAGATGTTGGTGATATTTTAATTTACACTCTTTGAAACCTCTAGGCTCTAGGTGATATTTCTTACTTTTCTCTCTATGATTATTTAAAATTTGGATTATCTGCTTTAATTTCAAATAAACTTTATTACCATCCAATTCACCTCCTTCCTGAGTAAAAATCTGCCACTAACATATCAAGCCAATACTTCAGCCTTAGTTTTTTTTTAAAAAACTTAGTGTAATGGAAAGAATTTTTTTTTTTTTTTTGCCCCCCGGGTGGCACACAATTGAGATAATCAATATTCATTGTCATCATCATTCATTGCATTTTTTTTATTCAGAGTCCAAAGAGATATTTTTCATCTACAATTCTACATTTTTATTTGGGCTAAGGTGCATACACCACCATAAAGTATTTTTCATGATGTACTCCCTCCGGTCCTAATTATAAGACAATGTTGATTTTTTTGGAGAAATTAAGGAAACCAATTAAATTACTTTAGAGTATTTATATTTTTATTTTTTTTCTTCAAACTAATTAATTTGACTAATAAACTAATATATAATATAAAGATGCTAAAACTATAAATACTCTAAAGTAATTTAATTGGCTTCCTTAATTTCTCCAAAAAAGTCAACTTTGTCTTATAATTAGGACCGGAGGGAGTATAAAGTATCCTAAGGCATTTTACAGTGTATCCATATTTTTTTTAGTTGTATCCAGCACCGTAAAGTATTTTTAGAGTATCTAACACATTGAAATATTTTTATAGTTGGGTTCATTACCTTAAATATTTTTTGGTACATCCAATACTAAGGCACAAAAACACTTTAAGGTGCTCGGCATACCTAATACTTCAGGGTGCTAGATATACCTATTAACCCTTTTTTATTTTAACAAAACAGTCAATACTCAATAATACTCTAGCTATTAATATTAAAAATAATCTATTTCAATTTATTATTTTCATTAAAAAGAAAATACCCAAATCACAACTTGATTCGAGTTTGAATTGATTATCTGATTTACATATAAATCAAGCTAAGATTTGATGATGAGTTGTTCCCAATGAGATCTCAGTCTCGTCTCTTATATGATTATGAAATTTAAAATTGTGTCCAAGGGAGAAGTATATCATCATGGTTTAAAAAATATTCTATTTTCAGCAATATAATCATCTTTCAAAGACTACTAATTCCAGTGAATTAATAACCTTTAACACAATAATTAAAAGAAGGATCCTTTGAGAGCAAAAGACAAAGATATTCTAAAATAAATAGTGTTTGTACATTATCTTCTTTCTTGTTGGGTCTACCGCCTTAAGCCGATGTTTAATTTACTCCCTCTCATCACTCTATAAGAGATAAATAATTAATTCTTAGAGTTCAAGTTCCATAAGAGACTCAAGTATTGGGAGGGGCAGCCACGAATCCCAAACCAGATACCGGATAACAATATCAAGAAAATAATTAATTCTCGGGGGATTAAAAAATGTAGTTAAATTAGTTAGGATTAATAAATATGTTAAAAATACAACCTTTTTCAGAAATATATTCTAATTTAATAATTGGTTGATGAATATTAATAATTGATCTAATTAATAATAGATATTCCTTTTAATGAGGGTATAAAAGAAAATTTTGAATAAATGCTGGAGGGAAGGGGTTGTTGTTTATTATAAATAGAGAAATTAGAGAACAACTCCTAAAAAAAAAATTGTTAAAAAGACGGGAGGGATTATTTAATTAAAAAATTATTAATTTTGTTTTGAGTAGTAAGTTATCTTTCCTTTCTTTGCTTTTCAAGTGTTTGTGGGATGCAATTCTCTCGTAATCTTATCTTCACATTTAGATCAAAAAATATATATTATTTAGATTTAATATTTTATAAAAATTATTATAATATTTAATAAATTAATTTTTCTTATTTTCTATATACTATAGTCGTTAAATATCCATCCAAATCAAATGGTATCAGTTTAAATTTTTTTAATGTAATATTATAATAATATGTTATAAAACATTAAATTTGAATCCTTCACTTTTTTTAATCTAAGGGTGAAAATGAAATTCTGAGAAGAAAAGGAAAGAGTGGGATTCTGTGAGGATCCATATCAAGAATTTTAAGAAGGCGAACTTTATTATAAGGAATTGAAGAATTTTTTAATTATTTTTATGGATAAAATGGTTTGGATTTTGTTTTGAAATGGACAAAAATTAATTTCAACTAATTATAAGAAAGTTATGGCCATAGGTTTCTAAAACTATAAATAAATTGTGTGATTATTAATGCTAAGGTTTAGATTTATTTTAATCTTATTTCTCAATACTCCACATCATAAAGTTAAAACATAAATTTTCTTAAGGGTTAGATTTTGGTTGAGGCAATCCTGTTCTAGGTGCAGTTAAGCACTAAATGTAGGCACATAAGAATTCAAACCTTAGCTCAACGTGTTGTGGGGGATTAGTCCATTCTGCTAAATTCAACCCTTGTTGTCTCAACATTACAAAGTTATTGTTTCCCTTTTTTTTTTGGCCCAAATTCTGTTTCCAAGTTTTATTAAGTTTCTTATTAGTTATATATTACCTTGTTTTTAAGCATTATAAAATCGCCACTTAATTTTTCATAAGTTACAAGATATTTTAAATGTTAGTCCTATAATTAGGTTTTAAATTTCTCACTACTTTATTTCTCAATTCTCTATAAAGAAAGTTGTTAGTCTGATATTCTTTTGGCCTTATTTATAAAGTAGAGAGAATAATGTTTTATCCTTAATATAAGTCACCCCATTAAATTTAATATATGAATACACAGATTTATCTCTAATTTACTGTTTTGTATATTGTTATTTTCTTGGTACTCCTTAATTATTAAATAGGGGTAAGTTGAAATGTTATTAAATTTTAAGACATAATTAACGAGATTTAATTTTTTTTTTTTTTTTTTTGAAACATGTTAGAAGTGTCTAATATATAAGATAAGAGAAGTACTATATAAATTATTAGTTCTTTTCATTATTACAAATTACAACTAACTTTTAACCTCGTTCCTATAACAAAATTTTTATATAATAATCAAATATATAATTATTTATAGAGCTATAAATTTACCCAATACCATCATGTAAAATTTAAATATTGCCGGGTTGAATTGAAATTAACTCTTCCTGCGTGAACTCTTTGTTCTTCCATCAAGAACAATTCAAGTTTGGTAAGAATATTTGTGATAATTTTTGGTTAAATATGAACCACTAAATGTGATTCCCCAGTGTAATATATATATATATATATATATATATAGTATGTACTTATGTGTGTATTGATTTCCACTTCCGCATCTTTTAAATCAGTGTGAATTGTGTTTTCCTTGTACGCATAAATTCATAAGGATCCATTTTGTCGATACAAGTTTTATGATCAATGTTTTCAAATGTCTGTCTTTGGGCAGACAATTATCTGGGTGGTGTTATGACTAAAAGCTGATTTAGTGTGTGTTCGGATTAATTTTTAAAGAATAGCTTTTACGATTTACGAGGTAAATATAAAAGAGAAGTTTTATCTCGATTTACGGAAACGGGCTTTTAAAACCATAGTTTTAAAAGTACCTGAACAGACACTTAAGAGGCTTCACCATACCACAAACTCACTTTCGTTTCAATTAAAAAATACTCCCTCCGGTCCTAAATATAGGACAAAGTTTGTAGTGCAATTTGCACTACAAACTTTGTCCTATATTTAGGACCGGAGGTAGTATAATATAATAATATAAAAAACTATCATAATCTTCGCTTTCAAAAGTTGCACACTTACGTGGATATGTCAATCTCATATATATCATAATCGCATTTACAAATCATGCATGAACCTAGCAGGCATAAATCATGCTGTTAAAACTCACCTCGGCTAGTCAGACGAATATTGAATCAGTAAATCAATCTCATGGCTAGCCCTAGTCAAGAGTTTTGAATAGGTCGATCGGGTGATATTATTCTTTTTTTCCACCCCTTACCGAGCATGAAATGATATCATTTATAGTTAAAAAAAATAGTAGTTTGTCAAATTTATACTTTGATAACTCACTTTTGTTCTTTTGACAAAAAAACTCAGTTTTGTTGGATTATATATGGTCTGTATATAAATGTGCCCTTTAGTTGTGGATTAACACCTTTTTAAATTTTAATATTACTTTTATGGTTATACATGAATATTTTGTATATTTTAAATAAATCATATTATTTTATTCATGATTGAGTTGACTTTAGTTGGACCACTAACCCTTAACGTTTTGCTTGATTAGTTCAACTGGTTTGCTTTTCAATACTTTGGTTTAAATATACATGGCAAAAAATTGATTCTTGAGAAACATTTTGTTTAGGAAATAGTATTATTCTTAGATAGAATATTGAACATTTGAACTTAACAAAATTAATAAAATATTTGTGGCTTTGAAACATCTAGAATACGAATTTGTTATCTGAAAAATATTTTTGTTTTGAATAAAATTAAATTATATGGGCATATATTTTGGATGGTGAGTTTTTCTTTAGAGTAGAATACTTTATATAAATTTTAAAATGAGTTATACTATATATAGTTTATAACTAAGAAATTAAATGGGTAGTTAAATGGGTTGGGACCTTATAGCTCAAATGACATCAAGCATTTTGGTCTAAAAATATAACATCCATCATCTCTCTTAGGGCTTATTTAGTGTGAGGGGAGGTTGTGAATTTGAACGGGACGCCTAAGTTATTAAAATATTTATCGGTTTAATAAAAGATTTATTGGAGGTCACTATCTGTCCTTGCGGGACAATGAATATTATAATTTAAGCTGCCCATGTGCGGCGTTAGAAATATATATACACACACACTATTGAAAAAGAAATTGGGGTAAAAGCGAAATAAAAATGTAGAGTAAGATATAATATTTGAACATCCGAAAATCTAAAAATATATTTAAAATTTAAAATATAGATCTTTCTTTGTAAAAAACAATATAGATAAAACATAATAAAATATGTGAAAATATTTACATAAAAACGATGAAAAACATATATGGCATTTGAGAAATGCAATCCATACATTTTACTTAATTATATTTTTAAACTTATTCAATAAATTTTTGGAAAACAACTTGAAGAAATTAGCTCCGTATATTATTTGCAAAACCACTAGTTAAAACTTATATCTCTAATACCAAACACTTGAATCAACTGGTAAAGAGGTTGTTCCAGCTTAACCAGTGATCTCATGTTTAAGTTTTGGGTATGCAGCCACAATAATTATTTAGAGGTAGTGAGGTGTCTCTCACAATGAGCGGCCTACATTCCCTTGAGTTGGGCTAGTCAGTTGCTGGTAGCGCAAGATACTGGTGGATTAATACAAAAACACTTATATCACCAAATATGTTATTTGTTTTTCATTAGTTTGCCTTAATATAAGTACTTGATGCATTTTCAATTATAATTCACGTACCTTCTATTTTACAGGCAATACAATTTTGAATGAATTAATTAATACAAAATTTAGAGATAGAGAGATGGATCACACACACAAAAAATTGTGTTAATATATGATTTAATGAGTGATAGAATGGTAAGTATAAAAGAATATTCGTAAATGATCCCAACAAATGAACAAAATATCATAGAGAATTTGTTCTGCTTGGGTGTTTTCTTTTAAGAGCTTGCACTGTGTCTTTCTCTGATTTTAAAAACCTAATTATTTATCTAAAAATAATTATGTAATATTGGCGTTTATTTAAAGTTAGCCATACATGCTCTTTTTAGCTCCCTATAACATACTATATTTGGTATTTATTTAAATTTATATCTTGATATCAGAATTTTTATTTTGAATATTTTTTCAATAATATAGCTTAACTAAATAAAAATATATATTTTTATGCCTCAGGATAGTAAAAAAGAGGTGTAAAGTATCATATACTTTTTCTTGAGGAAAAGCACTGCACCACAGTCCAGAGGAATTCCCCTTAATTAGGAAGTAATGCAACAACAACAATAATAACAACTATTAACACTACTACAAAAAAGCTAATAAACAACATTTATATTTATGAATACTACGGCGCTTACCAAACTTCATAACTTTTAACGTCGTAAAAGCAAGCTACAATGCTTCATGAATTTCTTAAACCGTCGTAGCTAGCAATTTTTTTTATTTAAATTGAACCTCCTTCGACACTTGAAGAGCGCCGGAGGAGGTCACTCTACGGTGCTTCAGCATGAAGCGCCAGAGGAGGCTTCCTCCAGCGCTTCACCTTGAAACACCGTAGGAGGCACTATAACTCCTCCGATGCTTCAAGATAAAGTGTCATAGGATAATATAATCTCCTACGACACTTCTCTAGAGAAGCGCCGTAGGAGGTGGAATTTTTTTTAATATTATTTTACGTAATTATTTTCTTTTTCTGAACGCAATTCATCAAATCCATAGCAATTCTGTCAACACCAATTTTCATTTCGATAATCGAAGAGTAATTAAGACGGAATTCAATGGGCATACAGAAAAGTACAATTATACTGATAAAAATATTCGTTTACAATTCTGACATTGTTTGTCTACAAAAAACAGAAAATACAACGGAAGTTTTAATATCAATAAATTTCGCCAAAATATTACAAAATAGATTAATTATGACCACGATCTTGTCCTCACCTCAAAACACGTGCCATTTACTTTCCGGCGTCTACGTCTTCGCCTTTTGATCCATTAGCACCAACTGAGATGTTTGTTTAAAAATAGGGTGAGATTCCAAAGAACCCCAGTAGAAACATACTATCGTTCATAGAAAATACGAAAAGTAAATATGATATATGCCATGTATGCACCAATTAATGAACATAATAAACATATCATCTGCATGTATACATGAGTAGGGCCCATCCCCACTATTCTGCACTGGTTGGGTTCTCACCAACTCCAGTATAAGTGCCTCTGACACTTCTGGCCCCTTTCTGGGCAAATCGTGCTGATGCATTTACAAACATTTGCATCCATACAATCACATAACTTATGGCATAGTGTATGAAGGATAATGTCCCTACCTCAAAGCTTTAATATCCCCTTTTTAAATGTGCCTCAAAAAACGTGTTGTATCCGGCCTCCAAATCGGTCCTAAAATATTAAATGTACCAGAAATAGGTCATAACCTGTCCAAGTATCATTTTAGACTCTTCCATAATGTTTATTGTGGTTATATTAGTCTATGGTGAAAATTTACAAAAATGCCCCCGGGAACCCGGCCCGGCTCTGTCGTACCCGGCCCGTGGCACGTTTTCCCAAAATTTTGACTAAGGCTATTCTGACTTATTTTCACCCAAGGAATCCATTTCCGGGCTCAAAATGACCAAATTCACCATCAAATTATGAAAATACCCTTGACAGCCCCTATTTAGGGATTTTAGTGGCATTTTCGTAATTATGCTTTTTCAGCCTCTACAGAAAAAGTGTCCAACTGTAACCCCACCTATTTTTGCCACTGAGTCCAATGGAACCATTTATTTCATGAAAATCCAACTCCTACTACCAGTTCTAGTCCTGGCCGAAATATTGAAGGGAAAATAGAAAAAATGAGGTTTTGTGTTTAAGCTTCCAAAACTTATACTTTTCCCCTTCTAATCCTTGGTTAACTCACTTAAACACTTCATAATCATGATTTAAAGGATTTTTGGGCAACATAACCCCTTAGGGTTATGGCTTTTCTAATTTTACAACTCATCCCAAAAGTCACAAAACCAAACAATAATTACCAACAACAACTTCAATACACTAAGAAGTTGAGGTTTTTGGAGATTAACTCTTGATTCTTGGTGTGTCTCTCTCTAGAACGTCCTCTCTCTCTCCTCAACCTTGAAGAATAGCTTGCTAAACCATGATTTCCATGAAGGACAAAAGGTTAGAGGAGCTATTTGACAAAAAGGGAGGCTTAATCACAAGATCTATAAGACTTACCTTTGGATTTTACTCCTTCTTCTCTCTAGCTTTCCTATGCTTCTCCAAGGCACTTTCTCTCTCTCCTTCTCTCATGTAATGCATGAAGTGTATGAAGGGAAGGGAAGAGAAATACTTCATAAACGTCCTCCCTTAATTCTACACCATTGATCTCATCAAGGAGCCATAATGTGACACTTGTCACAACCTTACATCCACCCATGCCTCTTCCTATTTACTCATGATTACTCCTTTAGTTCCCTTTGACATTTGGACAACATTTTCCTCCCTTGATTAGGCAAGAAAACTATCCCTCCTCTCCTCTTACAAGACAAGTAAGTTCTCTTCCTACTAAGTCCAAGTTTGCACTCCTCCAAGCACTCAAGTTATTTCATTCCTTCACTCAAGCTATTCTCATCATGCACTTCACCATACTTCCCTCCATAATTGCTCCTTTTGACTCTCCTTAACATTGAACTAGCCTTCTCCCTTGGTTAGCTTTAAAAAAAAACGTGCTCCCCCTTCTCATGCTCCAACTAAACCATTACTCTTCCAACTAGACCAATTCTTGCACTCAAGGTAGCATACCATTTCATCATTATTTGTCCATGTAGCATTTTTTTAATGCAATTTGACATGTGCTCATACAAATCTATTATAATTTAATCCCCTCCTCATATGATCATGACACTTGGCATTTTAATTCCATTAATCAATTTCTAACACCTTTTATTTTCAATTTTCGGAATAATGTCAATTCTGGCAGATTTTCTGCCTTAACTTTGAAAAATCATAACTAATTTTGTAGACATTATTTTGATGTGATTCCAAAGCCTATGGAACCCTTATTGAGTTTAGTTTCAAGGAAAAATATGTAATTTTACTGGATGGGATCATATCATTCCTAGATTTTCAATCTTTGACCGCTGCTCCAGAAATTAGTCAATTTCACTGGGCAAACTTCAAAAATTCATAACTCTCAATACACAAGTCAAAATGGCTTATAATACCTATTAGGATGTCTACTTTCACCCTGTAAACTTTCATAATTTTTGGTCATCATATGGTCTTCCAAAACTATATGACAATCTCACTGTCCCGCAGGCGATTTCACTGAAACCACTATTCCACTTTCAATTTTCAATATTTAATTCCTTTGGCCTTAAATATTCACCATTTCATTGAATATATAAAATAATTACAATATATTCTTGGTGAATAAAATTTGGGGTGTTACAAATTCAAATTGAGAGGGAAAAAAAAGTTAAACAGAATGAAATATACGAAGCAAAATAAAATGAAACAACACATAACTAATTCATAAAATGAGTATTTAATTGCATGTATGGAATTACAACGTAATAACAAATTATAATGTACAACTAATTTATAGAATAAACAACACATAAATGCAAGAAAAAACCTAACGTATGTACATAGTATTAGCTAATTGCCTGATCATATATTCATACCGTTCCTCAATGATTTCATCCACTTATTGGTCATAATGTTGATCTTCATAATACTACATAAAATTCATGCACAGAACAAATTAAAACCATTAAAAATCAATTAACTTAGACACTTGTCAATTAAATTTAATACATAGTATGAACTACAAGTAAAATAATTGAACTTACTTTCGTAGGGATATAATTTAGATGATGATGAGTAACTACATCTTTCATAAGTTTCATAATGTAATAACCACAATCATTGTCATTTGATTTGAATAGGCACTGCAACAATAGAAAGAAATAGTAAAGTCAATTTTTGAAGAAAAAATTTTTGAATGATAAATTTGAGTAAAGTCATATATAAGCACCTCAATCTTCCTCTAGATATAGGCTTTGACTGGGTCTTTATGTGTAGAATAGTTCAATCCAACGTTGCTTCGATAAGCTGTCAATGCACTTACAAAACAAGTAGTGACTGATTAATTTTGGTTATTTAATAATCACACACGTAAATATTTACACACACACTCATATACTTACTTATTGATTATAAACATCATATTAGGCCAATTCTTTGGATAACCAGCTACTAGAGGATTCACATAGTAAATACGAGGGCCTCCATCGAACGCTAGATGGATAACAAGAAAAATCCAATATTGTTGTCTTTTCTTGATCATGCTGTGGAAACAGGATTCATACCCCAAGCGACTCGCCACTCTATAATTGCTGCACCAACTGCTGATCAGCTACTCAATCAACTGCAAACCTATGAACCTAAACCAAATCTACTTGTCAAGCAAATAGGTGGTAAATCTTCAAATAGCAGTCAGAAGTAGGATCTAGACACCACTCTTCGGTTGTAACTTTCCTTAATCTCTTGGTTTTACTCTTAGTATTTTGATTTTACTTTATTGTGTATTTATGTTTCAAAAAAAACCTTTCTTTGAGCTCTATAAGACATTGGGGACAATGTTTGATTTAGGTTGGGGGAGGAGAAAAAAAATTTTTGTTTTTCTTTTGTTAGTTAGTAAAACCATTAGATGCATGGGGTGTGAAAAAAATGGCAGAGTAAGGAGTTATTCTTAACTCCTGAGACGCATTTCATTAGTTGCATTTTATTAGTTGCATGTTTTTTTTATCTTTTTCAAAAAAAATTCATCTTGTTCAAGTGCTTTGTAATGATCTTAACAGGTATATAAGTTTTAAGTATAGATCAATTGAATTTAGAGATTTTATAGCATGAATGAATAACTGATTGTTGCAATTGGTGATGAATTTTGAGATTGAATGAACTGAGTTTAAAAACCCCTAGCCATGAGCTTCTGAGCCTATAATGATTATTTCTCTTGTGTGTGATATTCACCTATTAAGTTGTCACTCTATAACTTGCTTTAAATCTGGTTGAAATTACATCACACATGCACTTTCAAAAATGATAAAGGCATTCATTTTCTTTAGCCAAAGCCAAATAGCTAACCTTACAATTATACCGTTGATAAGCCCATTTGAGCCTAATTGACTGTTTCTTTGTTTTCAATCTATTAACATGTGCTTTAATGATATATCAAGTGTTTTTACCTTATTCGGAAGATTAGTGGAGCATTTGAAATTTTTGTGAAATGGGCTTTTGACAAAGTGTGGGGGTGTATCTATTATCAACTTTACAGTTGCAATTCAATAAAAAAAAAAGAGAGAGAAAATAAAAAAAGAAAAAAAAGAGAAAAAAATTTAAAAAAATGTTAAGTGTTTGAATTGTGGGTTGTTGTGATGAGATAAATTTACAAGTAGCTCATTTTTCAATTAATTTATTTCTTTAGCCTTTCATATCATGTTTTACATTCATTTACCTTAACCCCATTACAACCTTTAATAAGTCCTTCTGATTTGAATTATGCATGTGAATTAGGTAGTGGCGATTGAGATTTTTAGCCAGCCTATGGTAGTGCAATTTTTTCAGTTGAATTTGAGCGAAACACTTACCCTAAAACACTTGAGAGAATGAGAGAATGAGTTACAAGTACGAACTCGGTTTATTCATTTTCAATTAAAGTTACCAATTTATATTTTCGTTGATTCATTAATACTATGATCTCTTTATTTTTCAATTGTGTTCTTACTTATGACCTGACACTTCTGATTTTGTTGGAAGCACTTATTAGTTACTTCTTGTCCGAGGACGTCCAAGAGTTAAATGTGGGAGAATATGATAAGTAAAATATTTGCATATTTATTTTCCCTTATATGATAATTTTATGGACTATATTTGCGTTTAATATAATAAATTTGGGTGTGATTGATAAATAAATAATTTTTTTGGAATAAATAGAATTTAAATAAAAGAAAGAAAGTACTGTAGCAACAAGATCACTGTAGCAGATGGCTAAACTGTAGTGAACGAAAGTTACACTATAGTGGATGGAAGTCATTGTAGTGACGGAAACACTGTAGCAGCCGTCGGACACTGTAGCTATTGCCGACAGTCACTGTAGCAGCCGCTAGATCACTATACCAGCCTCCGGACACTGTAGCAGTACTGTAGCACACGTTTTTCCCCTATAAATAGAGATCAAGGCCAAGCTCAAATGGAGAGGAGAGGAAGAGAATCAGAGGTCCTTCTTTGACAATTAGAGGCCCTTCTCTAACACGGAGATATCTTTTCTCTGACAGTTCTAAATAAAGTGTGTTACTTTCTAGATTTAATTTCATACATTGTATCAATTCTTGCATGCCTCCATCTTGGAAGGCTTAGGATTGTATTAGATTTTGCATGCCGCCTACATAGAAGGTTTTACCTTCTAAATGGATGGCTATATTTCTTTATCTTTCATGCATCTTTTGGTTGTATATTTATGTTTGAGAATTTAATATTCAAGTCTTATGCATTGTTAATTTATTTTGTTTTTGTTTTTAATTTCATCATGTGCTAAACTTTCATTTTCCTAGGGTGATGGCATAGCTTACTAATGACGGATTGAATCTTAACTTATTAAATCTAGTTTGAATTTCTCCTTCATGATTGAGTTTTAATTATTATTCTTAATGCTTTTGATTGACTGGCCATCTTTTGAATGATTTCAATATGCATGTTGAGACCGGAATGAGATATATGTGTGTAGACCCTATAATTAAAACCATGACTTGCATATGAAATAGGAATATATTCATATGAGTTGTGTAGTCTTACTGAGTTCTATAAATCTTAATGCATAATTAACTGCTTAAATTCATATAGGAATATATTGGATTAGCAATTGATTATAGAATTGCTTGATGTCAACACCCGTTTCCATTTCAATATACACAGAGTAATAGAGACCAAGTTCCACAGGCATACAGAAGAGTACATATATACTGATAAAAGTATTTGTTTACAGTCCAAAGTCAACCATACAGAATGCGACAATATACACCACTATTACAAAATATCCAAAAGTATTTTAGACATAGACTATCTATAACCACGAACTTTGTATTTGCCTCAGGCACATGCAAGTCACTTCCCTTGGTCTATATTCTTGCCCTTTGATCCACTGGTGCCCGCTGAGATGTTTGGTTTAGAAAAAGGGGTGAGATTCTGAAGAATCCCAGTAGAAACATGCTATCGTTTATAGAAAATGCAAAAAGTAAATATGATATATGCCATGTATGCACCAATTAATGAACAATATAAACATATCATCTGTATGTATACATGAGTAGGGCCCAGCCCCACTAATCTGCACCGGTTGGTCTTCCGCCAACTCTAGTGTAAGTGCCTCTAGCACTACTGGCCCCTCTCTGGGCAAAACATGTTGATTAATAAAGCGCATTTACAAATATTGGCATTCACACAATCATAAAACTATGGCATAACGTATGAAGGATAATGTCCCTACCTCGAAGTTCTATCGACCCCTTTCTATGTGCCTCGTGAAACGTGTTGACTTTCGGCTCCCGATTCGGTCCTAAAATATTAAATGTACAAGAAATAGGTCATAACCTATCCAAGTATCATTTTAGGCTCTTCCATAGTGCTTCTTGTGGTTATATTAGCCTATGGTGAAAATTTACCAAAATGCCCCCGGGACCCCGGCCCGGCCCCGCCGTACCCGGCCCGATGGCACGTTTTCCCAAATTTTTTACTAGGGCTATCCTCACATATTTTCGTCCAAGGAATCCATTTCCGGGCTCAAAATTACCAAATTCAATGTCAAATTACGAAATTGCCCTTGGCAGCCATACTTTTAGGGTTTTAGGGCCGTTTCCGTAATTATGCTTTCTCGGCCTTTTCCGAAAAAGTGCCCAACTGTAACCCCACCTATTTTTGGCCATTGAATCCAATGGAATCATCAAATCATTGAAACTCCAACTCCTACCCCTAGATCTGGCCCTGACCGAAATTATGGAGTCCTCCGGGCAAAATCGGTGTTTTGTGATTTCGGCTCCGTAAACGCGTTCATTTCTACTCCTAACCACTTTATTAACCATCTAATTGAGTTATAACAACCATTTGAACTAAAATTGGGCAGCATAACCCTTAGGCACACACTTTTCCAAAATTTAAAACAAATGGCAATCCGGCGAAATTTCACCGATTAAATTGCCCACAGCAGCCAGAATAGTTAATATACGAAGGTTTGGAAGTTACCTCAAGCTCCCACAAGCTTTTCCCAAAAATGGCTGAAAACCCTAACTTTTAGGACACCAAATTTGAGCTTTGCAAACCTTAAAGAACAAAGAGGAGTAGCTTAAAGTCGGAGTTATATGCGTTAGGAGCTAAATCGTCGGAGAAATCGGCTTATCTTGTGAGATTTCTTCTTCTTTCTCTCTCTCCAAACCTCAACGTCTCTCACACTATGTTTCAGGTCTGTTTCTCGTGGAATAGCAGCTGAATGAGAAAGATGAACATATATTCTAATATCTCATAATATTATAATAATTTGTTTAATTTTCCAAAATTGCTAAAATCCAATTTTATGTACATAACTTCCTACATTCACGTAACCATGCCATCATGTCCAACCAATATTTCCTTATTTATGCCACATGTAGGAGACACCTAGGGGTCCCTCCCTATGGTCTCAATTGGCTTCACAGCTTGTTTCGGTTACGTATACACGTAAAGTCTCAATTTTGGTCAAAATTACACTTTTTGCTCAAATTTTCCATAAATTCATATTAAATTGACCAAAATATTCTAAATATATTTTTAACCTTTATTTTCCTTAATTAATTGAAATTAAATTCAATTAATTGGAAAATAATTTATTTTGTGCTATTTTGGCAAAATTACGATTTTGCCATTACCTTTCTAATCCAATTTCTTTTCTTATTTTTCTTTGGCCAATTTCCATATATTTTTGGACCAAATATTTTCTATAATATTCCTTCATTTTTGGACCTTAATATTGGGCTTTTTAAATTACCCAAATTAATTTCATAATTATTTTTGCCCAATTTCCCATGAAATTGAACATTTATAAATTCATAAATTCCAAATTCATGAATATTCACCATTTTATTGAATTTCTCAAATATTTACAATAATTTGGTGAATATAAAATTTGGGGTGTTACACTTGACCTTGGAAAAGGCTAGTAATTAAATTAGGGAAACTCGACTATCAATCATGTGGAATAAATCGGGCTAGAATAGATAAGTGATTCAATTCAGAATTAGTTAAGTGAAATCTAATCCCTAGTGCTTTTGCTCATATTTTCTTTCTTATCAGCTGCACTCATATTTAATTATTTTTCCTTTTATTTTGTACTCTCAATCACCAACTAATCGATCGACTAAATAGAATTAAACTTACTCATTTTGGTACTTAGTGATCAATCCTCGTGGGAATGATACTCTACTTACTTCTATATTACTTGATTATGACAATGTACACTTGAACTATTTAATTGATCATCTGCACACGTATCATGGGCATGGGAGGCAAGAAAATCTGCTTCTTCATGAACATCTCATTTTCTCTCTCATCATTCTCCATTTTCGTGCAAGTGAAGAAAGAAAGAGAAAGTGTAAAGGTGAGTTTGTCTTGGTAAATGATCTCTTTGGCCCAAATGCTATTCTTTAAAGTTGTTCATGATAGTAAGGGCTTCATGGCTATGGTTTCATATTTTTGAAAGGTGGTGTTTTAGTGTTTGAAGAAATTTGAAGGTTGAGAAATCAAGAAACCAACCTTGAGAAGAGGAAGGAGTTAGTAGCATTGTGATCTAAATTGTGTAACTATTAAATGAGTTTTGGAAATTCTAGAATTTTGCACTAAATTTAGTGTTAATTTGGAATGTAAGAATTGGATAGTGTATGATGGTAGAATTGGTGGCATATTGAGTCTTTAAGTCATTAGAAATGGTTTGTAATTTGGAAAGGGAAGTTTGGGTTATGGAGTGGTTTGGGTGTAGTGTGTTAACCCAAGTCTAAATTGCTGTTATGGTGTGATTTTGGTTTTTTAGTGTGTCCAATGGTTTCCTTATGAAATTTTAGGTAGGAATGAACTTTGGTATAAGTTTTGGAACCATTGGAATCAGATTTGGCAAGTTTGGAAAATTCTGTCAGCTGCTACGTTTTGACTTATGATAATCCTCACTCGAGTGAGGTAAGGTCTCACTCAAGTACAGCAGTGTATTTTATCTTTTCCTTCAGCATATCAGTAGTATTCTCAGGCAGAAAGCAAGAGTGCACTTCTGCACTTGCGAGTGATATGAGTTATCACTCGAGTTCTTTGGGTTTCACTCGAGTGAGTATGTATTTTGTACCCTCGGTCGTGTCTCGGGGAAACACTCGCGATTAAATTGTCAAGAGTGTGTTATGGCACTTGCAAGTGTTGAGTAGTCACTCGAGTGCTAGAGCTAGTACTCGAGTGCACTTCTCATTCTAGGGTTCTTGTTGCTCTCGGGTAGTCACTTATTATGCCTCACTCAGAAGGACCCAGGTGAATACAAGGTTATCACTCGAGTGCTGTGATAACTTTCTGTCTCAATATGTGTGCTCTCAGCCAAACACTCGCACGAGTGATCTTTAGTACCCGAGTGCAAGTCACTCCATCACTCGAGTGAGGTCTTCTTCACTCGAGTGTCTAAGTCAAAAATCAATATGTTAACTTTTGAAAAGGTATCTTTGGGGCAATTTCTTCCAACCATTTAGGCATATATATAGGCTTCTAGTAGCCACCTAAATTTTTTAAATGATAATCAACTTAAAGTATTATGGAATTAAGAACTTGGAAAAGAGATTGATCCGTCATCCTTGATCTTGGTTATAGGGTTTGACATTTGCCATACTCGTGAGCCCGCTATGCCAAAGGACATCAGGAAAGAACAAGATAGTGACTCCCGCTCTTATATTGCATATGATGCATTGTATGTTTGATTTGTCATTGTGTTGTGATGATTTTGAATGTGAAAGCCAGAGTGGCTATGTGATTGCCAGAGAGGCAATATGCTATGTGAATGCCAGAGAGGCAATATAAAAGCTAGAGTGGCTATGTGCATTATCAGAGAGGCAATGCGATATGTGTATTGTAACCCCCTCACCGTAATTACATCGGGATTACAAAATTTAAGTGAAATAGAGACCAATAAGACGAAATAACAAATTATAATCCTACATCCACGAGATAGGGTATTTCAAAAATCAGTTCAAAATCCAATTAATCCTGGTCTCACATTCACATACGGATATAACTACTTGAGAAATCAAATCACATAATAAATATCAGAGTACGGAAACTAAAATCCCGGCAAACCCCGGGTTACTTACATATATAACATGGTTTTAAAGGTTCCCAAAATAGGGATTACATGTCCAAAATATTCATTTACATCTCATATACACTTAGTAATCCCAAAACCAAAATAAAGATAACCAACTACCACTAAGTCTCAGAGTAATCCTAACTACTCCTGGTTGTCCGCTTCCCTTTCGAACCACTTGCCCTGTCTGAAAAGGTTAGTCATTTAGAAAGAGTGAGATTCTAAAGAATCCCAGTAGTAACAAATTATTCATACCACACGTAATCACATAGCATGTAAACGAATCATCTCATAACAACAGTAACACGAATCACACTCCACCCTCATCCCCTTTTACCGCCGGGTAGGCACACCGTCCTAACCCGAACCGTTGTTAGCGACTCAGGGATTATTAGCATGGCAGTGCATACGAATAGCCTTATGGCTCACATATAGCCTTTCGGCTTTCACAATTGGCCCATCGGCCTTCACAAATAGCCTTTCGGCTCACAATTAGCCTTTCGGCCCACATAATCACATATAACACACCCTAACCTCATCCCCTTTTACCATCGAGAAGGCACACCATCCTAACCCGAACCGTTGTTAGCGACTCAGGGACTATTGGTATAGCGGTGCTTCCACAATTTCACATATCTTGCAGCATACGAAATCATCACATTATCATGATATAGCACACATACAATGTATAACATAAGGTATAAAGAAAGAGTCATTACCTGTATCTTTCCTGACTGGCTCCGGTATCGTGAACTCACGAGGGCGACAGATATCAAATCCTATTCCAAATCAGGGACAACCGGTCAATCTCTTTTCCAAGTTCTTAATTTCATGATACACTTAGTTGGTTATCATTTAGGACTCTTTAGGTGACCACTAGAGGCCTAAACATATGCCTAAAGGGTTGGAAGACACTACCCCAAAGACTCCTTTTTCGAAGGCACAACACAGATTTCTGACAGCCTCACTCGAGTGAGGACGACCTCACTCGAGTGATGAGAGACTTGTGCTCCGGTGAGAATGACTCTCACTCGCGAGTACTTGACAGAGAGCAACCTTCATAGCCAGGAAGTGCTCACATCACTAGAGTACCAAGCTCTGCACTCGAGTGATAACCCCAAATATGCTCGAGTTCCCGAAAGTGTAACACCACGAGTGACAACCCGAGAGCACAACCACACCAGAGGCACCAGCTCACTAGAGCATGACACCCTACACTCGGGTGAGACAACTATGCTTGCGAGTATCAGAGCACACTCTTGGTATCAACCAGCGAGTGAGGACCCGAGAGCAACCATAACTCTGGATTCACACCATCACTCGAGCAAACCTAAGCTCACTCGAGCATGCTCTTCCCTCACTCGAGAACAAGGAAGTACACTCGAGCCTTACTCAAAGAACCCAACCAAAACTCAAAGTAGAGAAGGGAAAATGCACACAGCACTCGAGCATGATCCTCCTTTGCTAGAGTGTCGTGCATCAGAGACCAGAAATGCAGAAAACAGCAGTAAATACCAGATGGTCAAATTCATACCCAATGGTTCCAAAACTCTACCAAAAGCTCATACACACTTTGCACTAACTAGGGAACACATTGGCCACTTCAAAAACACTCCCTAAACCAATTTGACCACAATCATATCCTTAGGTCTCTATAACACAACAAAGGTCTAATTTCCCTTAACACATTTCAAACATTCCAAACTAAATCCAATACTCAAATATCTTCACAATAGATCATTTCCAACATCTAACACAATGAAATCCATATTTTCAACATTTGGTATAACTAGGGCAAATTTCCCGATTTTACTAAACTTATCCAAAAATCACAAACAATATATCAAAATGCACTAAATACCTACCTCTTTACTTTGCCAAATCCAGAATCTTGATTCTCCCACTTTTAATTTCGACCAACACACAAATCACCACTTCTCAAGATTCTACAACCACCATAATGGAGCTCTTAATGAGATACACAACATTAGAGAAGAGGATTTTAGCAAAGGAGGATTATTACTTACCAAAGATCAAAGCTTTTCTTTCCCTCTCCAAGCTTGTTCAGCGAAAATAGGGAAGGAAGAGAGAGAAAATGTGAGATGGAAGAGATGATGATGATGAAGCAACTCCTCTCCCTTGCCCATCCTCTTAGCAGAATAGGAGAGAGAGAGAATGAGGGAAAAGTGAGCTTTTGCCTCCTTGTGCCTCATCCAACAACCACCACAATGCCACATGTCCATATCTTGTCCATTCTCTCCATGAGCTCACACAAACATAAAGCATAGGATTTCGACCCATGGTCAAAGAATCTCAACCCTTGATCTTGAATACCACACATATGTATACCAAAATCACATCCCATTAATTCCCAAAAGTGCTTAATCACACTAATTACAATAATTATCAGAGTCATTAGCCCTAATCATAAATCGGGATATTACATGTATGCCAGTGAGGCAACATGTATAGGTGACAGCTTGTATGCTGTGTTTGTACTGTTGTACTATATGATGATTTACTTGCATGCTATGTGATTATATGTCGTATGAGTAATTTGTTACTTCTAGGATTCTTTTGAATCTCATTCTTTCCTTTGACTAACCTTCAAATAGGGTAAGTGGCTCCAAGGGAAAGGAGGCGACCAAGGATAGATAGGACTCCTTCGAAAGATTTATATTTTGGTTATTGGTTATCAGTTTGGTGATGGGATTACTGTATATAAATTGGGATGTAAATTTTGGATTTGATTTTGTGTAATCCCCTATATGGGAATTTATAAACCTTTAGTTCATGTATGAAAGCTGGGGATTTCCAAGATTTTTGGTTGTACACTTTGATATATTGATATGATTTAACTACACAAGGTAATTTTATTCGAGTTGTGAAACTTTGAGACCAGGATAAGACAGAAAATTTTGAAAGAATTTGTTTGAAACCCTACCATAAGGAAGGGATACTAAAGGAGTTTTATTATTATTGGTCTCTATTTCATTTTAATTACAAATTTCGAATCATAATTACGGTTTTCAAGGTAGGGGGTTACAGGGGATCCCTTGTCCTCATGCTTGTGCAGCCATCAAGCATGTCCATGGTAATGTCTATGACTATATGGAAGGATGCTACAAAAAAACAACCCAACAAAAGATTTATAAGCGTTGCATGACTCCAGTTGTGACAATCGACAAGTCAGACCCAAACAATTATATGCTGGGTAATCTGTTTACTCAGCCTTTTTTGATGCCTCCTAAGACAACCAGACCTGCTGGAAGGCTAAGAACCAGTAGGCATGAATCACAATTCCAGAATAAGAAGATTTACCACCGTGCAAGATGCAATAAAGTGGGGCATACTAGACGAAAATGCAAAAATCCAAATCCAAACTGAATTTGGCAAAAATCATCTTTTGAAGTAACCATTTAGCAGATATAAGGAGCTGTAATATTTTGAAGTAAACCCATTAATAGTAATGTAAATTTTCTGAAGTTACCCTCTTCATAGTTAGCAAACATATTGAAGTAATATGTATAGTTTGTTTTTGGGAAATGGGTTGCTGCATATGTCTTAATTTTTTGGTTGTGACAAGGAAACATTAGGGTAAAGTGCAATGTTAATGTTCCCGTGTCCTTACAGATGTGCAGGTGCCAAACATTCACTGTTACAGCTTTAAGGGTGTACCTTATGTAGTTATATAATTATGCAGGATATTATGATATCATGTTAATGTAATTGTGCCGCATATAATGCTATTATGTTAATGTGGTTATGCAGCATATGTAATTATGTTTCTGCTTTCACTGTGTTGTGACACAAAATGTGGCTAAATTTCCCCCTAGGCATGTCTATGTTTTCCAAGCATGAAATTGGTAAACAAGAATAGTAAAGTTGTTAAACAAGAAGGTTATATTTTTTAACAAGACAAACAAGTTGTTAGTAATTAAAGGCATGTTTTTATTGCCCCGCTGTTGTTTTCAAAGGTAATAGGAAGTCAGAAGTGCGCAATCATGTAACTTGTCTAACAAGATACGAAAGTTGTTAAAAAAGAGCGTGAAGTTGTTAATTATGAAACTATTGTTGATAATGGTCCCCCACTTGTTGCTCTCCTAAGCTACCCTCGACATATGTTGTTTTGAACTTTTTAAGTTGGTTAACAAGATACGAAAGTTGTTAATAAAAAAAATCTAGTTGTTAATAGTGAAACTCAAGTTGTTATTGCCCCCCTTGTTTTTAGAGGTAACAGGAAGTCACAAGTTCACAATCTTGTCAATTGTCAAAGAAGATAAGAAAGTTGTCAAAAAAGAGTGCGTAGTTGTTAATTATGAAACTTTTGTCGTTAATGGTACCCCACGTTGTGCTCTTCAAAGCTACACTCGACATGAACGTTTTTGAACTTTTTAAGTTAGTTAACAAGATATGAAAGCTGTTAATAAAAAATGTCTAGTTGTTAATTGTGAAACTCAAGTTGTTATTGGCACCCCCCAGTTGTTTTCAGAGGTATCAAGAGGTCATAAGTTCTCAATATGGTCAGTTGTCAAACAAGATAAGAAAGTTGTCAAAAAAGAGTGCACAATTGTTAATTATGAAACTTTTGTCGTTAATCCACTATATCAATAAATCTGTCCCTCTACAAAAAAATACAATTACTTGGGTTCAATTGGGGAAATTTAATTGCTAATGTTCATGACGATGTTAAATCATAAAGTTCCTTACACATATCTCTGTTGTCAATGATTGGGGATCTTGTAAGGCACTATTTCTTGCTTTTCTTTGTGGTGTCAACAATGGGTTTTATTGAGTCTAGAATATAGAAATTCAATGTTTTTGGTTCAAGGCCTACACAAAAACAGTGTTCCCGCATAAGTACAGGCCCTAGAAGCAAATCACAATCTGCAAGATTGTACCCTAATCGATTAGGCAATAATTGCCCCTTGTAATATGAAGGTCTCCAATTCTTTCCTTTACCAACGATATGCATCTCCAACAAAATATATATCATTCCCCAAAAACCTAACATATGAATAACCATAATTTGTTTGCATCTTACCATAGAGTCAGCATAAAAAATGTGCCTCTTAACTAGTCCGTGTAGTTTCAAATCTGCCATCAATGTCTTGCAAACAAGGGACACCACCTGAAATGCACAAGTACATATTGAAGTCGTCCCCATAAACTTAAAAAAATACAAAGTTCTGAAGCTGTGGTAATATTGACCCAATTGTTAACCTTGTGGATTCCACCCAAAGAACATAGCTCTTCCCGAGTGACTTATTCATCTTGCAATATAACCAATTCCCTGTAATAGTTTTTAATACAAATAATCAATACAACTACGTTCCAAGAAAAATATTGCATGTCCACTTCCGTACAAGTAAATAATGAAACATACATTAAACACTCACTGTTGGCTATCAATGCGTGGAGGATATTGAGAAATTATTGTGAAAAATCTTTCCTTGTCGTCAACTACCATCTTCTTTCGCAATATGGCCTTAGGCATAATAAAGGGGGAGTCAATTTTTTTTCTTTTCTAACCCTAGTTGATCTTCGCAACACATTTTTCTTGTTAACCTCTTCCTCCTCCACAATGTCCGCTCCTTCTCCTTCACTATCTGAATCCTTCAAACTTTCATATGATTGACGCTCATTTTTTCCATCCTTCTCTTCTTCTTCAGCATTGACCACATCCTCTTGTTAGTCCACTCCTTCTCTTCCAACCTTTTTATGTGCCCCTCTCATCACTTGAACCTTTATCAACTCCTCTGCAATTACATTCTTCTTCTGTAAAACAAAATTATACAAAGATCAAGCACTATAACTGATTGGTAAAAAAAATACCCATTATTTAATATAACATAATATACATTACAGCTTCTATTCTCAAGAAACTTATGTTAAAAAATGATGTATCTATTACCAATTGACAGACATTCTACATGTAATTCATACAAATACACATATTTAAAATATGAAGTTGGAACAAATCAAGGATGACAAAAAATAACTACCCCTGCATATATATGGCACAATAATTACATACATTCGTTGAAAGAATGTTAATGACATAAGGACCAATCAAAGATCAGTACCTTGAAGTGGATTATGAGGTTGGAGCCTCTAGCCTTGCAAATCATTCAGGCAAGAATCTACATTTAAAAATCATAATACTCCCAAACCCCCAAAAAATATAGCTCTAAATCAATAGAGGAAAACGATAAATAACGAAGGAACTACAGCAGGAAACCCATCGTCACATAGCTCAAACAAGAACAAAAAATCATTATTTTTTAAAGTTGTGCCGTTACTGTAGAGCCTAAACTTGTTAATTTCCCCACATCTTGTTATTCTCATAAGTTTTACTGGCCATGTCTTGGTTTTTTGAGTCATAAGTTGTTAAACAAGGACGGAATGGTGTTATTTCTTAATGTGGTGTTGTTACTATAAAAGCTTAAGTTGTTAATTGACTCCCCAACTTGTGAGTGTCAGAAGTTCCCATGTCATCCCTTGGTTTTCCACATTAGCAGTTGTTAATCATGAACGACAGGTTATTATTTTTAAACACGTAGATGTTACTGTAGAAACTTAAGTTAGTGTTCATCCCCCTACTTGCTAGTCTCCCAAGTTCCACTACCCATGCTTTCGTTTTCCACATTAGTCGTTATTAAACAAGGATGGTCAGTTGTTATTTTCTTATATGGTGTTGTTACTGTTGAAACCTTAGTTGTTAATGGCCCCCCAACTTGGTACTCTCACTAGTACCCCTGGGCATGTCTTGGTCCTCCATTAAAATACTTGTTAAATATTAAGGGAAAGTTGTTATTTTTTAACAAGGTATAGTTACTGTACAACAAACAAAGAGTCAAACACTTCCGATCCCACTTCCCTCTCCATATACACATCAGCCAAAGACGTAAATCAAGAAATTGACACAAACCGAAATTACAATCCCTTCACCCACCACACACAGGATGCTCTCAATGCGGGAAAAGGGCAATATACGATAGGAAATAAGTTAATCACATTATTGTTCACCAATTGCAACCAGCACCACCAGAGACAATCACAAATAGTAAAAGGCAATATATGATAGCAAATAAGCACAAGCCTTCACATTGCATCTTCCAATGATTATATGAACCAAAAATTTGAAAACATTGTCGCCGTAAGCCTCTCACTGAACCCACCACTCTCAACTCTGAACACCACCGTAGAACCTCACCCTAGAACCCATCATTTGAAGTCCCCATAATGTCGTCGAACACTGCTGTCGAATCCCACCGAAGAAGCTGTCGTTCGTTGGCTGACAACGCCGCCACCTTCTCTCCCCGACCCCACGACTCTCAAAACCGAACTTTGCCATCGACCGTCACCCAAAAATCCGTCCTCCCCTCCGCCAAGGCCTCAGCTGCTCTTCAGTATTTTCAAACTCATACAAATCGTTTTCTTCAATCACGAAAATGTTTCTCCCACTTCACTATGCCCTAGAGAAATGCACAAGAGTAAATATTTATGGGAAAATCACTTATAGACTTAACATCTGCCATTGCCTTCCTTTCTTTCCCGCTCATGCATTTCAGCAGGCTTTTTTCCAAGGTTAATTGTGTCATTTCCAATGAAATTTAAAATCCCTGATTCCTACCGCCGAGCTGATTAGGGATTTGATATTTCATTGCACCAAATAGGGATTTCCCTACTTCAAGGGTATTTTACAGGGATTTTCCAAAAAAAAAAAAGCATAAGAAGAACCAGAGCACCAGAGTACAAAAAAAGCAAATGGAAGTTTGAGTAAAAGGGGAAATTGGGCAAAGGCTTTGATCAAGAAAAAAAATGGGGGGCAAAGGGTTAGTGCAACGATGACCCACAGCATTGGAGAAGTCCTATATTGCTGTCACCTTGTTGAGAAGGATGAGAGTGAAGGTTGAGAATACAATTTATAAATGAGCGTAAAATTGAAAAAATGTATCAATTTAGGGTATAATTAATGAATAAACTAACTTTTCTTCGTATGTAAGAATTAAGCAAACTGGATTTATAAAGAGGACTACTGTGGTATTTAGGAAACTTTCATTAAGGGGTATTTCAGGACAAATTGATAAAGAGGTTATTTTAGAAAAAAAATCAACAAGTGTTTTTTGACAAATAATTGACTTAATTAATTTTCTTATTTTTCTAAATTATTTATCTATCTTTCACATTAAAGAGAGGAGGACATAGATATTTCTATATACCACAATAGGAGAATTTTTTTTATATTGTTTAAAGGGTTAAAGTGTAAATTTGCTTTGGAAGATTTTACTGAGAAGCAATGTTACCCCAAAAGTTTTTTTCAAATTCAATGTCACTTCAGAAGTTTTAAAATATAGTAATATTGCCCCATAGCGATAAAAATCTAACTTGACCATTAAAAATATGACGACAACCGTTAACTTTTTAACAGTAAGGAGCAACATTGCTCCATTTTAACACTTTCGGGCCAACATTGAATCTAAAAACACTTCCAGGGTAACATTGCTCCTCAGCAAAAACTTCTTGGGCTCATATTTAGTACCTGACTGTGCTTCGAACAGGATTAGCTCTAATAGGAGGATGCCTTTACCTAGTAAAAAAAAACTTCAACAATAAATTTGCACCTTAGTTTAAACCAAACATGGCTTTAATGCATGGTTGGAAAAAATATCCTTGTGATAATTTAATAATAAAAGCTTATAAAATTGTAATATTTTTTAATAAAAATTCAATAATTTACTCAATAATATTACTAAAAAATAATTTTTTTCCAGGAACAAGCATTTTTATTAAGAAGTAAGATTACAATAAGTCCACAAAACATAAAAAGACTAAGTCCCAAATAACACAAAACCCTTATCTCAAAGAAAATAAAGAAAAAAAATGCCATCAAGATATAAACCATAACCCAAATTAAAACCACACGAAGCTAGCCATGTGCCACCACCAAAATAATGGACATAAAAACTCTGGTAAACACACGCCGGAACAAGGGATATGGTTCATTGAACTTCCCTATCCATCCCATCCCATTATATATCACTATAGATTCGCGCATATATAACATTTAATAAATAATGATTACAGTAAATAAATATTATGTATTTCGAGGTAGAGGTCACACAAGAATATATAATATTAAAACTTAACGGTTAAATAAAACATAACAGTTTATTGAATCACATAAATGACGATTCATATAAAACAATCGGCATGTAATAATTACAAACGATTTTTCTTCCAACCTTATATTAATGAAAACAAAAACATAACGGTCGTAATTATTAATCTTCATATGTTTAGTGACAAAAATGAGAGTTCTTACGAAACAATCGTCGTGTAACACTTACAAATGATTTGTCTTTGAACCTTATGCCAGCGGAAATAAAAACATAAATGTTATAACAACTGAGTGTAAAGTATAAATGACAGAAATAATATTTTATAAGAAACACCCATCATGTAAAGAATAAATCTAGAAAATATATTTTCATAACCTCGTTTGGTTTAACACCAAATACCACTTCTCCGTAGTAAAATACTTTTCACAAACGCTATTCAAATTGGCATATTCCTTTTGTTTCTTACTCCCTTCGGTCCTAATTATAAGGCAAAGTTGACTTTTTTGGAGAAATTAAGGAAGTCAATTAAATTACTCTAGAGTGTTTATATTTTTAGTATCCTTAGATTATATATTAGTTTATTAGTCAAATTAATTAGTTTGGAGAAAAAAATAAAAATAAAAATACTCTAAAGTAATTTAATTGGCTTCCTTAATTTCTCCAAAAAAGTCAAATTTATCTTATAATTAGGATCGGAAGGAGTATTACTTTTCTTCATCGACTAGTCTCATCCTTCTCTCCTTCATTATGGTTGGCAAATGACAAAGAGCTCTTTCTATTCACCCTGCTTCTACTCCTCCTCCTTATTATCCTTGACTTGTAACAATTACAAACGACTTGTACAAATGTTGCTAATATAATTCTAATATACTTGATTAAAAAAATTTATGAAATTTAGTTTATGCTCGTTATCTTACACAATCACCCTACTGTATTTGCTTTTAATTTTTTGGGAAGCCTAGGGTTTTCAATGCCGGTAGTATCGATTAATTCCCATTGCATTATAAACTTTTCAAAAGAGTTTTAGTGTTGATTATAAAATCCTCTCCATACACATTACCAAGGGATCGAATTTTAAACTAGAATAGTCAAAATAAATAAAGTAGCTAATTTCTTTGTGGTTTTTCTTTATATGATAATAACATTTTTAATAAATCCGTCATACCCAATGGCTTCGTGTTTTGACTTGTAGGGCTCGTTTAGTCTGAGGGGGAGGGGAGAGAAAGTGGGCAGAAAGAAAAAAAAATTTTGTTGAATTTAAAAAAATTAGAGAAGTGGGGTTAAAATTTTTAATTAATTTTTTTTATTTTTTTTATCTTATATATTCTCTTTATTAAAATTTTATTACCCCACTTCTTCAATCTTTTAAACTTCAACTTATAAAAATTTTCCCTCCCCTCCAAATCCCTCACACCAAACAGACCAGTAGAGTGGTCCAAAGCCTGGTGGGTCTGTTATCCAGCGATTGAAAGAAAAGGAAAGGTAATAAAGGCAAGAAGACAAGAGCAACTTGCGCTGGTTAAATAATATTTTGTACACTTTTAATTATCAAATTATATTGAGAATAATAATTAGGTTTAAAAATAAATAAATAAATTTAAAAATATTTATTTAAAATAATTATTTGCAAATATTTATTCAAATTATTAAATATGTGTGTGTGTCATGATTATAAATTATAAATTATTAAAAGTAAGAGCTTTTAGGGCCGAAACTCCGTCGCAATAAATTCTAATTAATGTTACTTTCTTGCTCGTTTTGTAAATTATTTAACTGAAAGAAGGAGATAATTAAGAAAATCTTTATATCTTGTATTATTAAAAACTTATTTCACATAGATTTCTCCCAAATTTTTCAAAATATGTTAAATAAAAAATATATTTTAGATGTTATATGGCCTTTTTCAAAACATAAAAATTTGCCGTTTTTCGTTCAATTTTTTATGTTTTTAATAAACTTGTAAACCCAAAAATATATTTGCAACTAAAATATCCTTTTAATACGTTTATAGCAAAATCCATATAAGAATTTAATAATATTTAAGAAAAATATTCCTAATTTACTCAATTTAGCTATTATACTTGTAAATGTAAATTGTGATAGTCACTTTTCTCTGCATGAGTGTCATTGATAAGTTGGGCAGCAATAAATTTATTTTAAATTACATGTGAAAAGTCAGAATAAAACAATAATAGTGGTCAATTTATTTTTTAGTATAATAAAATTTTCAATAAATATAGGCTAACGCTCCAGGCAAGTCCCACGTACACGCACAGCGAGACAAAGAAAAAGAAATCTGACAAAGACAAAAACAATTTATGCTAATAAATTATTATTAATATATTTTTTAAAATTTATAAACTGATTTTTTTCATACAAGAAAGGATAAAACAACTTCCCCAAGCCCAATTCAACTGAGTGAAACTCTAATATAATATATAATATCCAGTTTGAGATATCGTCTTCTCAAACTAGAATCTTCCTAATTTTATGTTAATATATAATATTATCTTTCATGTTAAAATAACAGTTTATTAAGTTCAGTTCCTTCTTCTTAAGCAGTTGCGATTGGACCCAGATTCTCATTTGATGCTTTGAAAGCTTCAAATCTTGGTTCTTTGGCATCGAACTTGAGCCTTGCGTAGAGATTCATGTAATCCTCAAACACAAATTTGGGGTACTCTTCAACGTTCTTCTCCTTCTCCACCAATGTCGGAGCTGGGTAGATCACAGCATCGCTTCCTGGATTGAAGAATGAAGCTATGGACATTCTGGTTCCATCTGTTTGTGCGATCACACGGTGCTCCACACTCTTGTACTTCCCATTTGTGATCACCTGCGTGTATTCATGGAAAACTTTGGTTTGCAGATAAGGTGTTCGATGAAATGTCTGGGAGGAATAAATCCCTTTTTTTTTAATGTTTTCTTGTGATTGTGAGTAATTCCTTGCTTTAACACTTCATTGTGTTTATGTGTTTGTGTTATCAGAGCGACATGAGAGTGGATGATTTAATTTTACCTCGAGCTGGTCGCCGAGGTTGACGACGATGGAGTGGTGCATTGGAGGCACATCGATCCACTGGCCGTCTTTGAGCAGCTGAAGGCCACTGACCTTGTCGTCCTGGAAGAGAAGGATGATGCCGCCGGCGTCGGTGTGGGGACGAAGACCCTTGACCAGCTCTGGTTTAGGACAAGGAGGGTAGTTTGCAACCTTGGTTCCAAAAGTTGGACCTCTTGATCCATAAAAGGCCTTCTTCAGGTAACCTTTCTCTAACCCAAGATTCTCACATAGCAAGTCTAGAAGCTCCTCTGCTAGCTTCTCTAACATTACAGCAAACTCCTTCATCACTTTCCTGCATCATAAATCATAATGAACAGTGATTTATAGTTAGGCACTCAAAATCAATCATAACCAAATCACATCAAGGTGTAGGAAGTATTTCTGTTCACATGGGGGACCTCTCTCTCTGTTTCTGGGGTCAATTATATTTGTTATTTGGTGAATTCTGTTTACACTTTCACATGGGAGATTCATAAATTCATAAAGGGCATGTGGGAAGTGGATTGAATGAATGAAGTTTTGTTATATTATTATACCTGTACTCATCGGTCAGATCAGGGATCTCAGAAATGTTTGACTCGGGAAGATGACGCAAATGGAAGGTGCTTTCCCAATCCATGTCTTTGACCTCGGTTTGAACAGCGTCTAGCCCTTTGCTTGCCACTAATTCCTTGAACCTCTCTTCCATGCATTTCCTGTAGTGTTCTTTGGTCAACCTCTCCACAGCGTCCATGAAATCATGTGGTATTCCATGATTCACCAGCTACAGAGTTTTTTATTTGAAAGCCAAATCAGACAAAAACCCAACAAAACTGAAACAGGGATCTAAATCTAATAATAACTTTAAAAACAAAAAAAGCCCAGAAAGTTCTGATATATATATGTACACACACCTCAAAGAATCCCCAGTTTTCACAAGCGTCTTTGATCTTCTCCATGGTGGCCTGACGCTCATCACCATTGAGCTTGTCCAAGCTAATAACTGGGAAGTTCAAGTTCTCCATCTCTCTAGGAACGCTTACTTTCTCTCTGTTTCTCTCTCTCTCTCTCTTTCTCTTTCTATCTCAATAGCTTACTATCTCAATGCAGATTAATGATTCGTGGGGTGGTATTTATAGGAGATGGTATGGGATTAGGATACAAAAATTTGAGAACTATATAATATCTGATTAATATATATATATATATATATATATTTCATTTAATGTGGTTGAGTTTCACTACCCTGTCCTAAACACAGCTATATAGATAGATAGCTTTGGTTACGTTATGGAATTGGCTTACCGCTTTGGTTTGGAATTGGTTTGAGTGCTAAGCACTGTGTTTAGCTCTTTTAGTTTATTAGATTTGGGCTGTTTATATTTGATTTTGGATGGTCTAGATTTAAATTTTTTTCTTAAATAATGATTTTTTAAATAAAAGATCATTTTTAAAACAATGATAGTTAAGAGGTTATTTTAATTTTGAGATTCTCACTACTACAAAAAATTTTAACGGTAGTACTTCAAAATTCAAATAGGTAATATTTATCAAGCGCTATGTATGCCAGTACTACCTAATGATTCCTAATGATTAGGTAGCGCTTCAGAAGCGTTACAAAAAAAATCCTTTTTTTGGATAAAAAATGTATAGTGGTAGTGCTTGAAATTGCAAGCGATGTTGCTTGTTGTACATTAAAGTAGCACTTGAGCCACAAAAGCGATACCTGAGACTTTATTCTTTTGTTTTATTTAAATCGTTAGGTAACGCATTTATCCCACAAGTGCCACCTAAGGCTATTTTTTTAAATTGATTTTATAAATTTGTGTAAACCCAAATGTACAACAATGTTCTATACATATTTCTACTCTTACCAACAAAATACAAAAATTATATTATTTAGAAGATCAAGAGTCAAATATAAACGCAATTAACTAATAAATTGTATTACAATAAATAACAACTATATAATACAATCACACTTAAAACTACTGAGTCAAGTAATATATATACAACCTAGTATTACCAATGGTTAAAAAAGTCTCGCCAAACTTGTTTAATATAGTTAATAAAGAAGAAAGCTATGCAATAAAAGATTCATCAGACTAATTACTACATTGTTGGAATACATAAATACACCATTCTTCAATCATTTCATTTATTTGGCTGTTGTTGTACTCTGCACAACGTTTACCATCATAATATTGCAAAATAATTAACGTTGCACATTGAAATCAATAAAGAAAATAATAACTAAATTAAATTTCAAAAAAAAAATATAAATTAAAATTGCATACATAGTCAGGAATATAACATTGATCATGAGAGACAACATCTTTCATGAACCGCATCACGTAATACCCGCAATCATTATCGTAGGGTTGGAAAGGGCACTGTAAAAATGCCATCAAAGGATTATATCAACTTATGCATGCAAAGGATCTATATTAAATATTTGAGTAAATTTTTATAAATATCATAATTTTCTTCCACTTGTAGCTTTTTAAAGAATCCACAACTTTAGGATGTTTGAACCCCTTAGAACCTCGAAACCTAGTCAATGCACTAACAAAATGAAAAAGAACAAATTACTTTTTATGGTTTTTAAATCACACAAGTATATACTCACATGCACGCATACTTATTCATTGAATAATCTTAATATGTCTGGGCAGTCCTCTAGTTCACATGCTTTAAAGGATCCCATATAGTAAATAAATGGACCAGTAGTAGCCATAGGATTGATAACAATCAAAGTCCAATGCCTCTTAAAATATTTTGCAAAATTTATTTATACAAGTTAAAATTAGCCTTCAGATAGGAAAAAAAAAACATACCATATGGGATAACCACGAATGACTTACCCGGCATTGAAAGGTACTAGGAATAACATATTAGGTTTTGCCTTTGCAGAGAACAACTGTTTGACTTCGTTTGATTGAGAAATTATGTCATTGTTTCTCTCATGTTGCCCTATCATGTGCAGGCTAATAAATGAGAATTTATCCCTCATCTTATATGTTTTAGTAATTAATTTTATTTTACATTTTTTAAATTAGTGTAAGAATATAATACTTAAAATCGACATTTAATTTTATCTGAGACTTTTAAAAGGATATAAAAACAATTTTCCCTAAAAGAATTTAACCTATTAAATATCAAGTTGTCCATAATAAAATTGATAGTTAGTTGAATATAATATTTAAACCAACGATGATAAAATCACTTAAGATATCAAATTTAAGTGTTTTGAATTAAAAGAAATTATGTTAGAAAGCTATCCTCATTTAAAATTTGCAATATTCGATCGAATGTAAATTACTGAGTAGTTTCTTATATCAAATGGTTATGAAAAAAATAATTAAGCAACAATACTTTCTTATTAAAGTTATTTCATCTTCTTATTAAAACATACAAAGAATCCCCCTTTTTGATGATTTTCGTTAGATGGTACTCTAGTTCTACAGTATCCTCCCCATACAATTATCCCCTTTTATTTTTTGAAATTAAAGTTGTCGGTCATTGTTTTGTCTAATGTAAGCGAGTCTAACATTATATTTGCCAACCTTGCCAAGACATAGAGATACAAGTGTGTACTTATTAATGTAAATCTATAAATTTGTTAGAGACATGAGTCAGCCAAATCAAAATAAGGTCAAGACAGAGACAAACCTTGTTCATAATAGGAGCATGAGTGAACCTTTAAAAAAGTTGGAACATTTCCACTAATATCATCCTCCTCAAAACAGGAAAGGCAAGAAAACTTTTGCCATTCCATTTATATAAAAAAAGCTTGCATGGTCTTTTGTTATATGTCAACTACAAGTTAATAAGCATACAAAATCAGAACTGTCAAAAACATATGATGTGAGGCAAAAAAACACTTGATGTGCGTATATCCTTTTAGAAGGTGCAGTACTTTGATACTTATAAAAGCTCCCTTCTCTTGAAAACAGGGTTTGATTGAGCTTACATCTACAAAATTGGTGTCTAGTTTACAAGGTTAAAAAATGCTCCATTTAGTGCATTGTGTGCACATTAAGAAAATTAAAAGACATAGGAAACAATTCTACAGGTAACATATATCCAACTCCAACACAACCCCGTAAATCAATCTCTTCTTTATATGCCAAGATGTAATACGGGATTTGAAGAAAATTGTTATTATGTAGGTACCAACAGAAAAGGAATGTCATTTGCTAAGGGTGCTTATTTTAGAAAGAGTTTCTCTTCCTCTATATATATGTGATCTTTGTTTGACAAAATTCTGGTCTATTCTATGATTTGAAGATGCAATACCTTGCCTCCACCAATTTACTTTCATTCGAAAAGATCAAATCCCCTAAAATAAATATTAATATTGATTGCTAATTTTAAAATTAACTCATCATAATATTCAAGGAACCAACAGCCACTTTGATTTTTATGCATCTCTTTAATACTGTTAAATTTATTGGCTATGATCATACAAATAACCCCCTCCTACCAATTATTTCCCCCTCTTTTGGTGGCTGTGGTGTCTAGAATATGAAACTGTTTGTATATTATATTGTGCTATTCATCACTTTTTTCTTTATTATCAGGGAAGACATCCACATTCTAAGGAGGTAAATGGATACCATCTACAAAAAATTCCATAACGTCAAAGCCAAAAGCAAGGCAAAAGTGAACATATATATCTTAATCTAAATTATTGAAATGCTCAAATCAATGCATAACAAACATATGCTTGTCTTAAAAAATAAATATTGATAAACAAATAAAGCTTGCATAACATTGATTGCCAGTAATACTAACTTAGAAATTTGAAGTAATTAAATATGGATAAATAATTCTAGGAAATTTTGAGTACCATTGAATGAAAATCAGTATAGAGATAATGACAACAGAAGTTGAAGACTTACCTGCAAACTTGAAAAGTAATGCCATAAAAGAAGATGCAAACTTATAAAGACAGTAACAAAACGTGCAAACTAAAGGCGTTTTTCAATGGTGCCAAGATGGAAATGCATACAGACCACCACAAAAAAGGTTAAAGCTCTTGACTCTACAAAATGGTAGAAAGATTGAAGCTTTTTTTGTCAACGGTGGGGTGGAGGGTTTGAAGAGTAATGGAGGTAAGCATGAGCGGGAAAAGGAATCTGATCTAAGGTTGTGGATGGAGCCGACGTCTTAGGAGAGGAGTTAAAAGTGGAAAGGGTTAAGGGGAACGGGGATTAAAAGTAAAAAATATATAAATAAAAAAAAGCAAATGCAATGGTGCTTGCCCCCACGATACCTAAAATGAAAATTAAAAAAAAAAAACAATTATCTCTCACAACATATTCTAATTTTCTTAGTCAAGTTTTATTTGGATTAATTTAAACAAATTTGAATGTTATAGTAATAAAATTAACTAAAGTGCATTGTGTTAATATTTAAGACTAATTAATTTATTATTTTTCCATTTTTTCTTAATTAATAAAAATCTTTGAAAAAAATCTCAGCTAAATCCAATTGAAATATTGGCCTTGTTTATCGGATAAATTTAAAATATTCGGTTGAAGAAATTTAAACTCAGCCATTGATTTATAAAAAAACAAAATTATTTGCTGTGATTAGGATTTGCAATATATAGATAAATTTAATTAGCTTTATATTTATAGATAAACAATACATATATTAAATATATATAGAACTATAGACTGCATTTAATTAAAGAAATAATTAAACACCAACTTCCAGTCTTGAGCAATATTTTCGGGCTTGAGAAATGGATATACATATATAATATATAATCCAATCTTGAGCAACATATATATAATCCGATCTTGAAAACGGATATATATATATATATATATAGATAAACCATACAATTTTTTAAAATAATTTTATATTATAAAAAATAGTTGTTAAAAGGATTTTATATTATATATTAAATATATATAGATAAATAATTTTTAAAAACATATATATATATATATATATAAAATCCGATCTGTTATTTAAAACATTGTTAAAAATATATAAACCGATATTGAAAACGGATATATATATATATATATATAGAGATAAACCATACAATTTTTTCAAAGTATTTTATATTATAAACAATTTTTGTTACAAGGATTTTATATTATATATTAAATATATATAGATAAATATTTTTTTATGAAAGAACAAAGCAAGAACAAACAAATAAATAAAAAGAGGTAAAATTTAATTAAATTATGTTAAAGTAATCAAAACCAAAATCTGTTATTATTTCAACTATCACGATTAATTGAATCTTATTAGTCACTTTCTTGGTTCTAGTATTTACTTTACTAAATGGCATTCCAAAAGTAAAAACCATGTCTACAGAACTCGTTGCCTATATATGCAAATTCTTACATTTAGCACCAAAGAAGAGAAAGAAGAGTAAATCAAACCTTGGACTGAAGGAACAACCCAAACCAACAAAGAGCTGTTAGGTCCAGTCTCAACTTGAAAGAGAGAACTATAGATGCACCCGATTAAAGGTTGTAGAGAGCAATACTTATTCCCAATTTTCAACTTTGTGGTGACAAAGTCGGGTGTGGCTATGTTTTTAATATAAAATAAATAACATATAGTTTATAAAGATAAAAAAGAATCCTCATAGAAATATTTTCATCATAATATTTTTTGCCAATACTTTGAATTCAACATTGAATATATTTACTTAATATATTAATGTAAAATGGAATACATAAGTATAGTGTTACAGATAGTGTGTGAGTTTTTTATATAATTATTTATTTTTATATTATTTTTAAAAATTTTAATTATATAAAATAAGATATATAATTCATTTTAATCTAACATTTAAAATTATATTTTTTGAAAATAAAATAAAAGAATGAAATGAATAGAAAACTATCTTCTGTGATGTTTCCTTTGAAAAGTGTTACAATTGTTTAATATTTTTAAAAAATAAAAAACAATATATGAACTATAGCTCTTCCTTTAAGAAGCGCTACCAAAGACAAGCGCTTCCCCAACGAAGTGCAACCACTGCTTAGTGTTTTAAAAAAATATAAAAGCTGTAGCACTTTTTTGAGGAAGTGCTATAAAAAGGATGCTACTAAAATCAGTTTTTGTAGTAGTGTTTATATCTATTAAAATAATTTGTATTAAAAAATATATAATTTTTTTTTAGTACAAAGTAGCACGGGATCAAACTAGTGTATTGGGGTAGGGGGCGAGTGGCCTAAGGCCACGTAGGTGACCACTGAACCTAATGGCATTGGTTATAAAAATATATATATAAATTTAAAACCTCATATTTAGACTGTTCAAATCTAGAGTCGGGGAATCGGGCCTAGCCCGTCGGGCCGGCCCGAACCCGTCAAGGGCCGGGCTTGTGATTTAGGGCGAATAAAAGTTGGCAGACCTAAAAGGGTCAGCCCTCTATAGCCCTGTAGGGCCGGTCCTTTTAGGCTCATTTAACTTTTTTTTTTAAAAGGCCGGCCTTTTTAGGCCAATTTAACTTCTTCTTTTTTTCAACTGGGCATAGGGCAAGAAGCAGTGGTCAAAAGGTAGAGTTAACCTAATCTAACTCTCAGATAAAAAACGCTCTCATATTTACTCATACCTCATTTGAAACTTCTCTTCTTTGATTTTTTTGTTTCTTGTTTCGTATGTGTACTCCAAAATCCAAATCAAGTGTTCTAGTATTGCTAACATTTAAAGCTTATATACTTGCTTGATTGTAGCTGTGGACTTGTTTGATTAGTTTTGTACATTAATTATAGTTTGGGCTGAAGTCTTAATGTTTATATTTTATTAAACTTGAATAATATTTATATTTTAAATTAGTTTTAATGATATTTATGTAAATTAGGTATTTTAATCTTTAAAAGAATAAAGAAAAAAAAAGTTATGACAAAAAAAAAAGGAAAAAAACTAAACGAGCCTAAAACCCGCAGGTCAGGTTTTACATAAATAGGCTGGGCATCAAAATTTCTATATATTTTTGGACTAAGGCCTAATCGGGCTTACTGTCAAGTTCGGAATTGGGGACGTAGGCCCTACATGGTGGCGGAATTCCTTTCTTTGAACTTTGACCCGTCGCCCCGGGGGTGTTAGCGTATTTATCACGCATTCTTCTCATTTTTTGTGTGTTTTCTGCGCTGAAAGTGATGCGGAGGAAGGGGCTGAGCAACTTCACTTCCTTAACACGAACAAAATTCCCCACCTTTGATATTTTATCGAGTTTGCATTTTGCATTTGAAAGTTTATTTTAATGTTCATATCAATCTTTCTCTGGAAAATTCTTTTGTTTCATCTCATGGGTGGGTATTTATGAGTAACTTTTTTTTATAGGTTCAAACTTCTTACGCTTACAAAAATAAGTATTGTATAATTTTTTTTTAAACATCTAACATGCACACTGTAAAATAAAAATAGGGTTAAGATACAAATTTATTTTGAAAGTTCTCTTTCAATAGTAATATTGTTTTGAGAGTTTTTTTAGTTCAATGTTATTCTAAGAATTTTAAAATATGGCAATATTGTTCCATCTTGTTAAAAAACTAATGTTAAAAAATTGGTTAGGGGCAAAATTGCTTTATTTTAATGCTTCAAGGGCAACATAACTTATGAATGAATATTTTCGAGGTAAATTTATACTTTAATCCATGAAATAATTATCTATCTATAATATATGTATTTATATATAATAGAAAAACACTGATAACTTATGCACTAGTCATGAACTATGCATAATACTGTTTACCTTTCAGATTCTTTTTTTTTTTTTTTTTTTTGCCATCGTTTACCTTTCAGATTCAGTACAATGCATAGCACCCATACTAGTTTTTATTGGAAACTGATAATAACATTGAAAAATTAAAAATGAAATAAGAGTTGGGCGTTCAGAATATATTTGGAATAGCAATAATCATATTCTTCTTTATCAATTTCTCTGTATAGATGAAGGTATAACTATCTGATACATAATCTTGTGTGTCTCTCTCTCTCTCTCTGAGGAGTAGTAGGGAGCTACTCTCTAGATTCTGGGTCGACTCATATTCATTTTGTTCTTGAATATTACTGTTTTTTAAAAATTTGAAATGGCTTTTATTTATTTTTTGATGATGCACCATGTGTATGATATGTATTTTTAAGGGAAAAGGCCAAAGGTACAGGAAAAATAGGTTAAAAATGGAAAGCTTACTAAGAACAAATGCTTATGCACATTAATGAGTAACTGAACTTTATTAGGAAATTAGAAACAGCCATGAAGCTTCCCAAATAGTGATCATTTTAAAGACATCTTTTTTTTTTTTTCAAGTTTGGACTTCTTCATATATTTATTCTTTTGCTGATGATGAAAAGTTCTCTTTTTTAATTGTACACGTGACCCAAAAAAGTTAATTATTATTGCTTCCTAGCCATTCCTTCTGTCAGAATTATTGCCATTTGTTCAAAACCTTATCTCATTAGAGAGGAGTAATCTTAATGGAACATCTTCTCGTTTTGTTTTACTAGAAAATTTAGAGACTTTGGTCACGGACGGAGTTTAATGTAGCCTTCTCCACTATTTTGGAAGTCATATTAATTACACTTGAACCCAAGATATTGCTTAGAGGAAACAAACATTGAACCATTTGAACCATAAACTCAAATAAGGGAAGGAAAAATATCTCTACGTGTTCATGATTTTTTTCATTTTCCTCGTTGTACTGTAATTTGTGGTCAGCGAAGAACATGTGACAATACGCGTTTGGTACCTCCCTTTTGGAAGAAGAATTTTCATTTGTAGTTTTGAAAATTATGGTATTAAAACTCAATTTAGATGGGCTAGTTAGACCAGTGAATCGGTGAACTATCCCCTAACTAGTTCGGTAAAGAGTGTTAGATGGTTTGAATTTTTCCCCCTCCCTTTCGTGTGCTTGAAATGACTTCATTTTGAGTTTAGTGAAAACAGTATCCCTTATATTTGTGCTTTAGTAATTCTTTTTTGTTGGATTATATTTTTCTGATCCTATTTATAAGTCACTTTTAACATGTTTCACACATATCAAGAAAAAGATTAAACTTTATTAACTCCATATTGAAATTTAACAACTCTCCAACTTTATCCATATTTAATATATATTACATCCCATGAGAGCAAAATGAATATATTAATAAATTATCGGTAAAATTATACATTCATATAAAAAATTTCTCTCTCTTCCCTATAAATAAGATAAAAAAAATTTCCTCTCTATCTTATAAATAAAATTTGAGAAATATGTGATTTATATGAACGTCTCATTTTCATCCATATACACACACACATATTACCTTTTTCACAGATGTATATGAACCTTTTGTATATTCTAATAAAATTATATCATTTAATCAAGATACATATGTTAATTGATTCAATGACCTGTCTAATTTGTACCATATTCAAAATTAACTTATACAAAGTTTATAATATTTTTATTCCTATAGAAGTAGCAATTATTATTATTTCTTTAAAAGGTCAAACTTCTATCACTTGTCCACTGATCAGATTCAGAAGCATTACTATAATACGAAATAAAATTGAAATATTGAGAGTATACGTGTACGAATGCACAATAAACTTTTTATTTTGCCTTTGGGAGACATAAAGTACAATTATAGTTTTAAAAGGAATCTTTCACATATTGTAGCTATCCACTTATCTGAAGCTATATGCTCCAAATTAGTGACAACCGTTGTTTTACACAAATTTTGAATTGTTTATTTTTTAAAATTCATTTTTGAATGGTGAGCCTTCTTCTTACACAAGTATATATATAAGGACAACGAAGTATCGACTATCATGTGTCATTATTGAAGTATATTTTTCCATTTATGATCTCTCAACCACTAGCAAGGTACAATGAACTGAATTATGTGAGTGTTTTTGCTTTTGACCAGAAATTGTGTGTGTACATAAATAAATATATAATGATATACCTTTTAGCATTTTATAAGTTCTTCTTTACAAATTTTGAGATAGGTACGTGAGAGGAATTATTCGGACCTGTAAAAAAATGATTTTTAAAACTATAGTTTAACAGTTTTTCAAACAAACACCATATTCAATCATTGTTAGGTCAAATTAATAATGGTTATGCAATATGGACCCCCTCCCCCTTCCTTTTTTCTTGTAATACTTAAACAGGATTTGGTAATATTGGGTCAAATTGAAGTACTATCAATTTATGCAAGGAACTGTTTATATGCAGGAATGTGTGCATACTTTTTTGCTCGTGGATTTACACAAGATATAAAGCCAAAAAAAGAATGAGTCATAATTATTATTTGTCATATTATAAATAAATAAGGAAAGATTCCAAAGATAGTTAATACCTAATTTTGTTATTCAATAGCATAATCATTATTGCATCTTTTGGCTATAAAAAAATAACTCAAAATTTACGATGCACAAAGATTAATGCTTTGATGTATTTAACTTAAATTAAGTTGGCTTAATCACAAGTCAATACCTAAAAGTACACAACATTTTATTGAAAAATTGATTACATAAATAATTACATTGATCTGATCCTGAAAATTACGTAAATTTTAATTGAAAATATTTATAATCACGAGTCCTGTACGTGAATATCATGTAATTGATGTGTAAACCCATATAATCACTATTGTCAAAATTTATTTTTTTATATTTCTAATTTACGAAATTGTGTCACCCTGCTTTTGAACTTAATTGTGTTAACTGCAAACTCAATTAAACTTATAAGCTCACTAGCTGAGTTTCTCATTTTTGTATTTCTAGCATACCGTGTCAACTTGCTCGTGTTAATTGCAAACCTCGATTGAACTTGTGAGTGCTGTGGTAAAACTTAGTAAACTCAGCGCTTTTTTAATTGAATTGCGCGAGTCGATTGGTAAAACTCAGTTTACATAATATGTATGTGAACTTGGTCTAAAGAAAAATAAAACACCACAAAATATAAACTAATATTAATAAAAAAAACCAACAAGTCTATATTTAGTGTCTAACAATGCTTCAAATTATAATATTACCTTCAACAGGAGGATATGTTAGAACCGACCGACACCTAAGAGAAGGGGTGAATTGTGTGTAAGATAAAAACTTAAAAATTTTGAAAATCTTTTCGCATCTTAATGAAAATGATAAGTCATAAATTAATAGTTAAATTAAATAATATATGCTGGAATTATAAGAGCTTAGGGAAGAGAATATGTAAATTATGATTTATCTTGATTTAGTCCAATCTGTGATGACCTACGTTCAGTCCCCAGGCTCCTCTTGAGATTTTCAAATCCACTATCTTTTTGTTTAAGTTGGGCACAAGAAAAGCTTTTACAATCCACAAGTTTAGCTGGGCACTTGTGAAGCCTTTTACAAATATCTCACACAGTTACTCCCCCTTACACACCGTAAGGATACATTATTGATGATAAAATATTACAATAAATTTTCTCTCAAAAATGAATAAGATAAACATTGAAGTACAATATAAATAATCTCACTCTAAAGTAAATGATATTGAAGGTAGACAAACAGAGAGTATTTAGGTAAAAATGGATGTTTTATTATCTTGACATGTTTTGTTGTGGTTGTTGTTGTTTGTTTGAATCTCTTATATTTATATGATAATAACAATTTTAATAAATCGGTCATACCTAATGGCTTCGTGTTTTGACTTGTAGAGTGGTCCAAAGCCCGGTGGGTCTGTTATCCAGCGATTGAAAGAAAAGGAAATGTAATAAAGGCAAGAAGACGAGCAACTTGTGCTAGTTAAATAATATTTTGTACACTTTTAATTATCAAATTATATTGGGAATAATAATTAGGTTTAAAAATAAATAAATAATTTTAAAAATATTTATTTAAAAAAAATTGCAAATATTTATTCAAATTATTAAATATGTGTGTGTGTGTCATAACTATAAATTATAAATTATTAAAAGTAAGAGCTTTTAGGGCCAAAACTCCTTTGCAATAAATTCTAATCAATGTTATTTTCTTGCTCGTTTTGTATTTAACTGAAAGAGGGAGATAATTAAGAAAATCTTTATATCTGTTGTAAAAATAGTAATTGAGGTGAATGTCCATAAACCCCCAACTCTTGACATTTCATTTTCTATATCCCATAACCTTTCCAATGAATAGCCTTTAGGAGGTTTCAAGCCTATAACTCAAATGTTACAATGTATGCACTCATGAGGATTAAAGTTTGCCATTTACTTTGTGTAAGTCTTGGTTGTGGTTGAGGGCCTATAAATAGAGTACTATGTACTATACTTTGGTTGTATCCAAATAAATAAGATACTGCTTCATCTTTCTCTCTAGTTCTCTCTTCATCTCTCTTCATTTATTTCTTTACATCTCTTGTATTTTCCCATTTTTATAACACGTGTAATATCCTGAAATTTGGGATTGGAGACTTGGGAATAAGACTAAATTGAGTGGACTACTAAGCCCCGGTTTATCATGTGCTTCAAATCTATTATCTAATGTCTCTAATATCTTTAGGGTATTAAAGAAAATAAAATGGTTAATTTTGAAGAAAGTAATTATGTTTTTGTTGAAATCGCCTATGAGGTAGTGATCTTGTCATGTGATTTTGAATGATTAAATGATGATAAAAAATTATGAAATTTTATGGATGAAAGTAGACATCCTAAGCTTTAATTTGATAGGTCATATGACTCAATTATAACTATATACAAAAAGTTATGAATTTTTGAAGTCAGCACATAAAAACTGTGAAATTTCTGGAACAACATGTAAAGATTAAAATTCTGGAAATTTTGTGATTCCAGAAAGCAAAAGGCTATATTGTTTCTTGAAACTAGACTCAAAAAGGGTTCCATAGCCTTTGGAATCACTCTAATTTGATTTTTCTAGAATTAGTTATGATTTTTCAAAGTTTGGGAAGAGATATGCCAGAATTTTGTAAAATCCAAATTTTGGAAAAATGGTGTAATAAAGTAAATATCATATAATAAATATCATTCTTCTCCTTCCTTCAGCCAAAACCGTGCAGCACAGGTCTAAAATAGAGAGAGAAGAGTTGAGATTTTTAGAGAGAGAAGGAGAGGAAAAAGCTGTAAAGGTAAGTGATTTCTTTGGTAAATCGGTTCCTAATGCGTATAACTCCGTTCCTAAGCTTCCTTTGCATATGATTTAAGGTTTGGAGGCTCAAATTTGGATGTTTGGCACCTAGGGTTTTTAGCCACTTTGAGAAAAAGCTAGTGGGAGCTTGTATAGTTGGGAATACGGGCCAGCCCGCAGGTTGCGGGCTGTCCCGCACCAACCCGCGGCCCGCGCGGTGCGGGCCTGTGCAGCCTACACTTTTGCAGGCTGGCAAAATGCCAACCCTAACCCACAGTGTGCGGGTTGCGGGACAGTCCGTGGGCCCGCATTTTTTTATTTTGAAAAAAAAATTCATATTTTTTAAAGAGGATTAAAAATATGAGACATATATATGAGTAATTAAATTTACCTTCCTAGTATTAATCATTTTTTTATAAAAAATTAAAAACATAATCTAAAATTTAAGAGATAAAGTTATCAAATTTGTTAAAGTTTATAAATAAAACATAAACTCATCCTCAAGCAACCAAGATATAATAATTTTGTTTAAAGAAGAAGGGAAGAAGCTAAGATTTTTTTATTTTGGATTGGGAGATACCAAGATAAGAGTGGAAAACTTATAAGTTTTGTAAAATTATTATATGTAAATAAAAAATTTTGCGGGCCAACCCACGCACGGATTTACGGTGCGGGCCTGTGCGGCCCGCATTTTTGCGGATTGGGATTTTCCCAACCCTAACCCGTCAAAACCCGCGGGCTCACGGGTTGAGCTCGCGGGTTAAGCCCATATTACCGGCTCTAGGAGCTTGAAGTAACTTCCTAAACTTCGTATATTGACTATTCTGACTGTTGTGAACAATTTAATCGGTGAAATTTCATCGGATTGTCTTTGTTTGTAAAAATGGAAAATGGGTTTCCCTAGGGGTTATGATGTCCAAATTGGCACTAAATGGTAGTTGTAACCTAATGGAATAGTCAATAAGGTGGTTAGGAGTAGAAAGGAACGTATTTACGGAGCCGAAATCGCAAAACCCCGATTTTTCCCGGAGAACACCATAATTTCGGCCAGGGATGTTTGAGGGCCTTAAAGTTGGATTTTCAATGATTTGATGGTTCCATTGGATACAGGAGGGAAAATTAGGTGGGGTTACAGTTGGGCACTTTTTCGGAAAAGGCCGAGAAAGCATAATTACGGAAACGCCCCTAAAACCCTAAAAGTAGGGCTGCCAATGGCAATTTCATAATTTGATATTGAATTTGATAATTCGGAGTCCAGAAATGGATTCCTTAGGTGAAAATATGTAAGAATAGCCCATGTCAAAATTTCGGAAAAAGTATAGCCGGACCGGGTACGGTTGGGTCGGGCAGGGGTCCCGGGGGCATTTTTATAAATTTTCACGATAGACTCATTTAACCCCCAGAAACACTATGGAAGTGTCTGAATTATATATTTGGATATTTTGTCAGAATGCAAGTAGCCGATGCTGGAGCATACGTGAAAAGAATAAGTATAGGGAACTTACCTTTCCTGCATGTATTGATAGTTGTGTTTGTATATTGATGCATGTTATTGCTTTGCTTGATTATGTGAAACATATATGAATGATTGAAGCTCTGTTTCTATTTATGATATGACCATGAGTATGCTGTTGAAACATTGAGCATACGGATATATCATTATGTGAGTACGAGTTATTGTGATGCAAGCATGTCATACATCTTGCATGCATATTGGTATCTGTTTCCTACTGGGATTCTCTAGAATCTCACCCTCTCTTACCAACATTTTAAACAGGACAAGTGGCTCGAGGAAGGAGCAAGTGACTAGGGGCGGCGAGAATCCCTTATGGGCATTTGGATTTGGTAGTTGGTTATCATTGCTATTTAGGATAATGGTAGTTGATATGGATGTGTTTAGAGTTGTATATGTTAGGATGGATATATGGTTGTATATGTTGTGGAGGTGTATTTGGATATGTATTTGGATTGAAATTTGTGTAATCCCTATTTGAGAAATTGTAAAAGGCGTATGTGCCTACGTATCTTTAGTGAAGATATGAACCTGAGATTGCCGGTATTATTATTGTGCACTCTGATATTTATATGAATGTAGTTTATCTTCACGAAGTAATTGTATTCGAAATATGAATGTGAGACCAGGTTAAAGTGTTTGTTAAAGAAATATGTGAAAATCCTATCTTAATGATGGGAATGTAAATGAATTTTGATTATTATTGGTCTCTATTTCATTTTAATCGTGTATTTCAGATATAATTACGGAGGGGGTTACATTATCATCACGAGACCCAAACCAAGGTATTTTTTTCTTTACCGTTGTCTCAACCATTTCCTCTATCATCTTTTACCGTATCTCTATTTAATCTATCTGGGATGATCTGAGCCATTGTATGGAATTAAAGAGACCCTTTTACCGATTGTTTTATACATCGGGTTCCATGATTGGGATTAGAGATTATTGTTATTTTTTTCATTTATATTTATTTATTTTAGATTCTGTTGTTATTTACATTTTATACTAGATCATTTTATTTTTTTTATCATTTTGATTTTCTGTTGCCACAACTTTCTAGTTTTTCATTCTATTTCATTTTGCTTTGTTATTTACATTTACATTTATTTATTTTTATTTGTTTATCTTCTTCTCAAACATTTTGTTGTTTTGTATGGGATTCTTTCAGTTCATTTTTTAGTTCATTTCTTATAGTTATTTTATTCATGTTTCATTTTATTTACATTTCATGTTATATTCTATTATTTATATTTCTTTATTTTACATTATTCATTTCATTTTATTGTTATTTTATTTTTCATTTACTGAAGTTGTTATATTATTTCATTTTATTAAGCCATTTCATTTTGTTTGTTTATTTTTTCTAATATTATATTATTTATTTGTATTGTGTTTTAAATTATTCCTTTTGCATTTTTCATTTTATTTCATCACCACATTTATTATTCCGTTTGTTTCTTATTTATAATTCATTTGTTTATTTATTTTATTATTATTTTATTTTCCATTTTACCCTTATTATAGCTATATTTTTGTTAATTTTTTTATTTTATATTTGTTTACATTTACTCTTATTTACATTTAATACCATATTATTGTCATTTTATTTATAGTATTATATATGACTATATAGTGTGATCTCTTTTATTCTTTACACTATTTTTATTGCTATAATTTCCTCCTCTCTCTATACACCATTTGTATTCTCCCTCCCTCTTTCTATTTTTCTCCTTTATATATGTTGTTATATGTTATTTATTCATGATTTTATGATTTTAATGGTAAAATATTTATTTATGAATATATGAAGAATATTTTCAAGAAATTTTCTTTATTGAATTATATGTTGGCTGCTCATGAAATTTTGCTCCCTTTAATTATGTTGCTTACCATTATGTTGATTATGATATGTGATTCATAATGTTTTAATTCATAATGATGTTTTATGTTTCATCAATTTTACCATGATTCTAATTATTATCATTATTTTTAGTTTGAATAATGGCCAACCTTACCAAACTCGAGTTTACAACTCTTGATATCATGGGAAAGAATTATCTATCCTGGGTCTTAGACGCTGAAATCCATCTAGATGCTAAGGGTCTAGGAAAGACTATTTTACCAGGAAATGAAGCAACTAGTCAAGATAAGGTCAAGGCCATGATTTTTTTCGCAACCATCTCCATGAAGGATTGAAAGCTGAATACCCAACGATAAAAGATCCACTAGAATTGTGGACTAATTTGAAGGAAAGGTATGATCAATAAAAAACAGTGATTTTGTCCCGAGCTCGTTATGAATGGATTCACCTTAGGCTACAAGATTTAAGATTGTAAGTGATTATAATTCAGCAGTTTTCAAAATTAGTTCTCAATTGAAATTATGTGGTGAGAAAACAATTGATGAGGACTTATCAGAGAAAACTTTTTCTACCTTTCATGCTTCAAATATGCTTCTGCAGCAGCAATATCGAGAGAAAGGTTTTAAAAAGTATTCTGAATTAATCTCATGCCTTTTGATAGCCGAACAAAAAAACGAACTATTGATGACAAATCATGAAAATTGTCCCATTGGATATACTCTATTCCCTAAAGCGAATGTGAATGTACGTAATAATTACCATGCTAATGGTTGCGGTCTCGACCATAGACGTGGACGTGGTAGAGGATGTGGTAATTATCATTATCATGGTGGTGAAAGTAATAATTATAATCCTAATACCCACCAGAAGAAGAAATATAATGAACGGTAGAAAAATGACAAGAGTGGTCCTTCAAAAGTTGTTGAAAATCAATGTTATCGGTGTGGTATGAAAGGGCACTGGTCATGCACTTGTCGTACGCCTGAGCATCTAGCAAAACTTTATTGAGCCTCCATGAAAAGGAGTGTGAACAATGTGGAAGCAAATTTGATTTTTCAAGATGATAATGTTGAGGCACACAAGAATGATGGTGTCAATGAGCTAGATGGTATTAATGGCCTCGATGCTATGGCATACTTGGAGGTGGCTGATTTTTTTGAGATTCATGATTAGATGAGTTTGGTTGGAAGAACAATAAAAATGTTTTAATTTATGGTTTTTTGAAACTAGTTTATGCTTTACTTTCATTTCCCCTTTTCCTATTTAATAAGGTATTATTGCTCATCATGTATTTTTGAATTATTTTAATGCATTTTTATTTTCTTTTGACCAAGATTATAGATGTTTCAATCATTGGACACAAGAATGAAGATATATGTCTCATAGATAGTGTTACAACACACACCATACTTAGAAGTAAAAAATATTTCTCACATCTAACAAGAAGTAGTGCAAGCATCAATACCATCGCAAGTAATATAAAATTAACTGAAGGCTCCAGAAGAGAAATTATAATATTACCTAAAGGAATGAAATTTGTTATTAATGATGCTTTATGTTCCCCCAAGTCTCTCAAAAATTTATTGAGTTTTAAGGATATCTGCCAAAATAGGTATCATATTGAGACTATAAATGAGAAGAATATGGAATATTTACAAATTATAATTGTTAGATTTGGTGAAAAATGTGTCCTAGAAAAATTACCAACATTATCTTCTGGTTTGTACTATATAAATATCAGTACAATTGAAACAAATGCTACAATAAACCAGAAGTTTGCTGATAAAAGTATATTTATTATTTGGCATGATTGGTTAGGCCATCCCAGGTCAACTATGATGCAAAGAATTATTGAAAATTCACATGGACATCCATTGAAGAGCCAGAAGATTCTTCAATTTAAGGATTTCCCATGTGCTGCTTGTTCTTAAGGCAAATTAATTACAATACCTTCTTTGACAAAAGTTAGGTTTGAATCTGTAAGACAATAAATAAAATTAGGGAGGGAGGGAGAACTGGCGTACCGTGGTTAATCCATGTTTAGATCCAGGTCTAAGCTCCAAAATAGTGCCCACACAATTATTAGACTACTAGAGCCTAATTGTGATTTGCACAGTAGATCACTAGAACCAGAAAGATGGTAGGAGAGAAGAGATTGCTAGAAAACTCAATAGTAGGGGGGAGGAATAACTGAAGGAGGCACCTCCTATTTATAGTAGTTTAGGGTGGCCACTAATTAGGAAACGTGTGCACTCTCTCTTGCCCTCCAAGATAGTAATTAAATTAATTGATTCTCAATTAATTTCCTAATTATGGTGATTTGTTCCTCAATTAACAAATCCGTAATTATTACTGAATTATTCTCCAATCTGTAATTAATGCTGATTTTATTCTTATTTGATTAGGCTACTTATATCCTAATCAAATAGTCTGGCCCATCAAAGGCGGACTTGGACCCAAAGTCCAACATCTCCCACTCACACTTGATGGGCCTCCCATCATGCATTTGTTACTCTTTCCTGTTTCATACTTGGCGTCTGCTGCGACTGCATGGGCAAAAACGTCTTCAAGATTTGGTGCTTGTGATACTAGAAATCCCTCATATCGAATCAATATCCAAGGACACCCTTTTTAACTGTAAGCTATATATTCATTGCCTCAGATACCCCAGATTCTCCTGTACATATTACTCATGGCATATCTAATCCCTCTCGAGTTAATACGTTGATTAACTCAGATTGCTTTCCATGCACATAGTATCCGCACTTATAAGCTATACATAGAGCTAGTAAAGGGTCGACCACAAACACTAGCACATCTTATGTATCTAGGAGTAAATCTTCCTTTTTGACCAAACATCAATCCATCTTAACTTGGTCGCTTTCCTAGTTTTCACTCGTCTGACCGAATTGAGTGTGATTGTAGAGCTTCAGCTAAAGTAGCTATCACCAAACCAAGCTTTCATGATTCCGCCTAAGTCTTAATGGCATCATGGAAGGATTCTTTCTTCCTGGGACTTACACTGTAGTGAACTAGGGATCTTTCACCTATATCCCATGTTGTAGTCTAAATCTTAAGCACATGCAGTATGAATTGCATGCCACGATGAACGGTATGTGGTGTACGTCAATTTCATTCTCTTACACTGTATAGACATTAGTTCTAAAATATACTCAACATTCGAACCATAACTTTCTTTTTCATAATATCTCTTTTATAATCTCATTTGTGAAAAAGAGTTCTTTGCCCGGCTATAGGTTTGTATTCATGCTCCAATCCATTTTATGTGTATATGTACACATATAGATCTCATCTCAGTCTAACTGAGGCGACTCAAACACAAAGATTATTCTTAACCATCTCATAGTGATCATTTGCTCATCTTACCCTCCCATGCCCCCTGCAAAACATAGGAAGATGGTTGTTCGTTTGAGTGAACCAACCTTTTCGGACCTGTACAATATACAAAATTGTATACCTTATATGTATTTACTCATATACATCTATTTCTTTTATCTTCATATAAAAGAAATTCACAACCTTACATTTTATTCGCGCCCCAAGATTTTCACTAAATCAATAAATATGAAGCTATGGGCTCAGTAAGGGGATCTATCAATATTCTGTCAGTAGACGGTCATCAAACTTTTGCTTTCACTCTTTGAGAGCATATCTCTCATAGAGATATATCAAAAAGTATGTTTCGCCTTACTATAATACTTAGGATCCTCATCCTAAGATGCTATTGTTTGGATCCTTCTATCCACCATTCATTCCCAATCTCTCATAGGAACTACTTTAGCCATATGGCACTTTGAATGATAGTAGAACACACTCTGTGTTCTATTTCCATAGATAATAGGAAAAATATTTTGTATATTTCCTTACTCCATCACCATTTGCCTAGGTCTTGTATTGGAGTATCCTTTCAAAGGAAGTTGTTATCTTGGCAACTTAATCCATGGTTATTCTCATAATCCATTTCATAACAGGACAAAAAAATAGCTTCCAAGTCCGACAAAAAATATTTGGTCTTATGTACACCAATGTGTACATTCATATTACCAACCATAGTTTCACATGGGACTCTATCCACCTTTTATATGTTGGATTCCTTATAGGACATGTAACCTCTTTAGGTTTATGCCCTTGACTTTAGGGGTGTCCATGGGTTTACAGTTTGGCATCTGAAGATGCCTAAGGATCACACTTGTACATGTCTTAGGTGGAAAAGACTGTATCTTCCTTATGCAATCTCTGTTTACCTTGTCATTCATGATTTTTCAACTTACAATGTAAGGATTCTCTTATTCTTCATTTCTTTGACTCCCTTGACACTTGTTTAAGCTAAACATATGTCAATTGATAAAGGATGACTTCACAAAGAATCATCCCTAAACTATTTGGCACTCATGTAGTGTTCTTCGATTATCTTGAAGTTGGTGAGACTTTCACCTTATGAAACCTTATATACGACTATTTGGGTGATTGTTTCTACAAAGCCCTTAAGCTGCTTCATGTAGAGTTTATCATCCAATTTCCAAAATTTTCAAATTGGAAAGTGGCCTTCACATCATCGTGATGTAATTTCAGGACTAAGCTTGTTATCATAGCCAAAGTTTAGAGTTAAAACGCACAACGGACAACCTTCCATTAAAGTACCCCTTATCCACTAAGTGTTTAGGTTTTGTATGCCCCCAACAGACTTGAGAACCTACTTATTCCCAATCACCTCCTGGCTAGGTGACAAATTGCCTAAACATATACTTGGCTAATTCCAAAAAGAATCCACATCCTCTTACATAACACTTTTGCAATTCTTCTTAGCAGGTCCTTCTAGTGTCTTTTAGACACTTATAAGTAGTCATCATTACCTTCTAAATGATGAAGAGAGCATTTAATCCATTAGGGAATCTATTCCTTTATATTCATTTACTGGATGTCTATTTACACCGACGTGGATTTTATAGGATTATTTTCCTATGTATGAGTGAGGTAATCCTCTCGTAACTTACTTCTTACCTCTTTCGTTGTGAAAATGGTCTCAATTCTCCCACTCGGATATGTGAACTTAGGAACACTTGGTTATTCATTGTCACTTGTGAACCTCTTAAAGATATTCAATATGATTAATGCTCATTTCTTGCTAGGAAATCTGGGTTTTATGAACATTGCGTCCCTCGGCTCTTTTACAGTCACTGAGCTGCCATCATTTTCACTAATGAAGATGTGTCTTGTCAAATTCTCAGGTCATCTCACAAAGAGATACCTTGCATATATTGGCCCTAATCTTCCCTACTCATAGAAAGAATTATGGATATTAAGTTGTTGACCCTTATGGTTTTAACGAGCTTGGGCCTGATCTAAGGCTTATCCATGATTCGTAGGGTAAGGTCGTGACTAACATATAAGGCATTTGATCAAGTGTGAGGATAATAGCTCTGAGTTTACATACCAACATATAGCTGATGTCCTCACTTATGCCATTATCTACTCAACCATGTCAAGTAGAGGTCTATCTTTCCATTTCAACAACTCTAATATGTTAAAGGGTTCTAGGTATTAGTAGTTGCCTAACAATGCCTTTCTTGTACATAAAGGAGCTTGAACTAATCACGTGGGTGTCTTTAACTCTTGTTAGTTTGAAAGGTCTTATCCTTTTAGTTTAACTTATTGCTAACTAGTTCAACCATTATCTAATAGTTTCACACTTTCCAAAAATCAAGTAAAGATTACTGTATTTTGAGTAAACGTCCATAATGTTAACGAAACACCAAGCTCTGTGTTTTGCCCTCACGTTCATTGGTTCACTAATGTCATAATTTTCCAATTGCAGTGGATTTTCTCAAAAATGTTTCTTTGTCTTTCTCGCTAGGTAGAATAAGTTCTCAACTTATTCATGAGGGTATTAACCCTTTAGCACATGTTGTTTAGCAAATACTCTTTTGCTAGTTTGATCATTTCTTTTGATCAATGCGTACATGTGGCAAGAAATGAAATTTTTTATCCCTAAAAAGAAACATCAAAATCTAATGAAGGATTTGAGAATCATAGTCCCATCGATCCTTACCTAAAGAGATAGTGAAGATGTGATTCTGTCAGTTACAATTGCATGGAGTGAATCAGGGTGGTTTATCTATGTAGAGTTAACGTGCAAGTTCCAATCCTTTGATTCTATCTCTTTATTGCTTTGCATTTGACATGAATCCATATGCTTCTGTGAAACATCCACAACTCATGTGGATTGCTACTTTTACAACCCTTAAGGATTATCAATGTAGCTTTTCATCTTTGTAGAAACATTTGACTTCCTCTAGATCAAGTTTACCTCATAAGTTTCTTGCCCTTAGGCTTAGAGGATGAATTCTCCCACTCTTTAGCTAAGTCCGTCTAACTAATGGATCTTAGATCCTTCAGTCTTTCACACTTAAGTTCAATGTGGAGAATCACATTGCTGAAGGTCACAATATTCATATCAGGGCCAATATTTACTTTCGTATACGCCAACTCATTAGAAGACGTGGCTCACTCCCACTCACTGGAAGACATAGCTTCCTCCCACTCACTAGGAAACGTCTTGTCACAACATACACTTGTTGTTTGTTAGAAAGAACTTGGCATTTTATTTGTCTCAACTTCTTAGTTTGACATTTGCCTCAAGTGTTGCCTAAATGACATGTTAGGACTTAATACACTATGTTAAAACTTAACTTAGTTTTAACTTTATGGAAGAAGATAATCTATTTCACTATTTTCCAACACTATCCATACGGCTTAGATAATGTTACATTGCTCATACTAACATAAGTTTAAGCAATGTTATTCTTTCTATGCTTGATAGCATAAACCTTTTGTATCATTCGGTTGCTTCAGCCTCTAAATGCTGAAGACTAGTTGGTAGGATGTCCCTTACATCTCATTCTTCTTGAATGAAAGAGATTTGAGAGTTTCTAACTCCACAGATATCTCTATTGAGCTTGTCTTCATAAGCTCAGTCAAATAGACTTAGTCATAATTGGTCACTTAGACAATTATGGTATACAAATCATATTTGTTCAAATAAGACAAAGGATAATTAGATAATAAGTTCACTAGTTTCATGTTCAGGAGACAACTAGGTTGACTCCCATCCCAATCATTATAGTTAGCTCATCACCCTTTTAACTGTTAGATTCCAAGTTTTGATGATAACAAAAGGTTTTTGTGTGCAAAGTATGTTTTTACAAGTCTAGACTATGGTTACAAAGTTACCAAATGCATATGGCAAAGTTTAGAGATGTTTGCTATCAGTTTTTGCTGATGCACTCGAGCAACAGAGTTAACACTCGAGCATGAACCTCTTTTACACTTGAGCACATGCAAGTGTTGGACAGAAAGTGTTTGACAGAGAGCAATTGCTGTCAATTTTACTGAGCACTCAAGTACTATAACTAACACTCGAGCATGAAGCTGTTTTGCACTCGAGCATATAAAATGTTGGACAAAAAGTGTTTGACATAGAGAAAAGTCAGAAACAAGATATCAACACTTCACTCGAGAACAGTTTCTGTACTCAAGTGATGGTCTTATCTGTACCCGAGTCCTAGCGAGTAAGGGACTACGAGTGTTTGGCCGAGACTCATGCAGAACAGAGAAGCATAAGCATGCCCGAGTTAGAGTACATGTACCCAAGTGATACATCAGCACCCGCGAGTGAGAAATCTAACTCTCTCAATTCTGATGCAAGTGCTGAAGACAAAGAATATATTATAGAAGAATATTCTTCTCACTTGAGTAAGAGTATGTATGCTCGAGTGAGGGCCCACATCACCTGCGAGTGAGAAATCACACTCTTGATAAAACAGGGTACGAGTAATGTCCAGAGACATGGCTCATAGTGTAAAATGAAGCAGCACTTGTGTGAGGAGACCCGTGCTCGAGTGAGGACCCACATCACTCGCAAGTGTAAAACCGAAGCAAAAGGAGAAAATATGGTATTGCACTCGAGTGAGACATCACAGCGCTCGAGTGATACTCTGCCAGAATCCAAAACGCACCAGTCTTACAACGTTCAATCCGAATATGGTTTAATGTTATTTATTCATTTTATTTTCACTTATTATTATATAACATCATTTAACATGTATTACGAGTGTGATACAGGAGTTTGAACGTTTGAATTAAAAAGACACAGAGGAAGTCAAACAATGACAGACAACATCATTACAACCATCCAAGCACGTACCTACCACGTTCAAAGATTTCAAACGTATGCATGCCGTTCCATAATAACATGCCCCGCTCCACAATGATTATATTCAAACGGGAAAAAAATGTCTATAAATACAGATCTCCAGAGACCATCAAAGATAACAAAGTACAAGAATTCACACGAGAAAATTCATAAGTCTCTGTTATTCACATTTCCTCTGTATTCATATCGTTCTTTAGTGATTATCATATTTGTTCTGTAAGAAAGTCTGTATACACTTCAAATTCTATTTTCATTTGATCTCAAAGTATTGGGACCTTGAGAGGGGAGATTTCCTTACGAGAGAAGCAGTGAGAGAATTCATAAGTAGGACTTTCTGCTTATAAGACTTATAAGATACAAGCAGTAGAGAACATTACTGCTCATAAGACTTGCATACGTAAGCAAGAGAGAAAGGTCATAGGTTTGTTTTTCTTCACGTAAGACTTTTCGTAAGGGGGAGAGAAATTTCTGGTATTTCTACTCATAGTCTTTTCAAGGACGGTTGTTGTCTTACAGCGTTCCGAAAGCCCACTGAATCTTAGAAGAATAGTGAAAATCTCAGTAGGTCTTAATCTCTGAGGATTGGACGTAGGTCTGGGTTTTAGGCCGAACCAGTATAACTCTCTGTGTGCTTATCTTCTCAACTCTACTCTATCTACAACTATTGCTATATCACCACATTAACCGAAAAATTTATCACATCACCCAATTCACCCCCTCTTGAGTGAAGCTTGTCTCTTTCATTAATCATAGTCTTTATGGAACATTTTCCCCTTTTGGATTTCTAGACAAATTCTAAAAAATTTTCAATAAATATAGGCTAACGCTCCAGGCAAGTCCCACGTACACGCACAGCGAGACAAAGAAAAAGAAATCTGACAAAGACAAAAACAATTTATGCTAATAAATTATTATTAATATATTTTTTAAAATTTATAAACTGATTTTTTTCATACAAGAAAGGATAAAACAACTTCCCCAAGCCCCGCAATTCAACTGAGTGAAACTCTAATATAATATATAATATCCAGTTTGAGATATCGTCTTCTCAAACTAGAATCTTCCTAATTTTATGTTAATATATAATATATAATATTATCTTTCATGTTAAAACAACAGTTTATTAAGTTCAGTTCCTTCTTCTTAAGCAGTTGCGATTGGACCCAGATTCACATTTGATGCTTTGAAAGCTTCAAATCTTGGTTCTTTGGCATCGAACTTGAGCCTTGCGTAGAGATTCATGTAATCCTCAAACACAAATTTGGGGTACTCTTCAACGTTCTTCTCCTTCTCCACCAATGTCGGAGCTGGGTAGATCACAGCATCGCTTCCTGGATTGAAGAATGAAGCTATGGACATTCTGGTTCCATCGGTTTGTGCGATCACACGGTGCTCCACACTCTTGTACTTCCCATTTGTGATCACCTGTGTGTATTCATGGAAAACTTTGGTTGAGTTTTTGGAAGTTGCAGATAAGGTGTTCGATGAAATGTCTGGGAGGAATAAATCCCTTTTTTTTTAATGTTTTCTTGTGATTGTGAGTAATTCCTTGCTTTAACACTTTATTGTGTTTATGTGTTTGTGTTATCAGAGCGACATGAGAGTGGATGATTTAATTTTACCTCGAGCTGGTCGCCGAGGTTGACGACGATGGAGTGGTGCATTGGAGGCACATCGATCCACTGGCCGTCTTTGAGCAGCTGAAGGCCACTGACCTTGTCGTCCTGGAAGAGAAGGATGATGCCGCCGGCGTCGGTGTGGGGACGAAGACCCTTGACCAGCTCTGGTTTAGGACAAGGAGGGTAGTTTGCAACCTTGGTTCCAAAAGTTGGACCTCTTGATCCATAAAAGGCCTTCTTCAGGTAACCTTTCTCTAACCCAAGATTCTCACATAGCAAGTCTAGAAGCTCCTCTGCTAGCTTCTCTAACATTACAGCAAACTCCTTCATCACTTTCCTGCATCATAAATCATAATGAACAGTGGTTTATAGTTAGGCACTCAATATCAATCATAACCAAATCACATCAAGGTGTAGGAAGTATTTCTGTTCACATGGGGGACCTCTCTCTCTGTTTCTGGGGTCAATTATATTTGTTATTTGGTGAATTCTGTTTACACTTTCACATGGGAGATTCATAAATTCATAAAGGGCATGTGGGAAGTGGATTGAATGAATGAAGTTTTGTTATATTATTATACCTGTACTCATCGGTCAGATCAGGGATCTCAGAAATGTTTGACTCGGGAAGATGACGCAAATGGAAGGTGCTTTCCCAATCCATGTCTTTGAGCTCGGTTTGAACAGCTTCTAGCCCTTGGCTTGCCACTAATTCCTTGAACCTCTCTTCCATGCATTTCCTGTAGTGTTCTTTGGTCAACCTCTCCACAGCGTCCATGAAATCATGTGGTATTCCATGATTCACCAGCTACAGATTTTTTTATTTGAAAGCCAAATCAGACAAAAACCCAACAAAACTGAAACAGAGATCTAAATCTAATAATAACTTTAAAAACAAAAAAGCCCAGAAAGTTCTGATATATATATGTACACACACCTCAAAGAATCCCCAGTTTTCACAAGCGTCTTTGATCTTCTCCATGGTGATCTTACGCTCATCACCATTGAGCTTGTCCAAGCTAATAACTGGGAAGTTCAAGTTCTCCATCTCTCTAGGAACGCTTACTTTCTCTCTGTTTCTCTTTCTCTTTCTATCTCAATAGCTTACTATCTCAATGCAGATTAATGCTTCATGGGGTGGTATTTATAGGAGATGGTATGGGATTAGGACACAAATATTTGAGAATTATATATTATCTGATTAATATATATATATATATATATTCTCTGGAAAAAAAAAATTATATATATATATATATATTTTTTTCATTTAATGTGGTTGAGTTTCACTACCCTTGTCCTAAACACAGCTAATATAGATAGATAGCTTTGGTTGCGTTATGGAATTCGCTTATCATTTTGGTTTGCACTTGGTTAGAGGGTTAACCATTGTGTTTAGCTCTTTCAGTTTATTAAATTTGGATTGTCTAAATTTAATTTTGAACGTTTTAGATTTGAGTTTTCTTTAAATAATGGTTTTTGAAATAAAAAATTATTTTTAAAAACAATAATATTTTAGAGATCCTTTTAATTTTAGATTTTATATTTATTAAAATAATTTATATTAAAAAATATATATAATTTTAAAAACTCATATTTAGACCATTTAATTTTAAATCATGATTGGTTAGTCGAGCTAACACAGTGCTGTCAAGTCCGGGATTGAGGACGTGCGCCCCGCTACTTGTTTTTTGTTTTTTTGACCTGGACCCCACTACTTGTTGGCTGACTACCATTCTTGAAACTTTGACCCGGCGACTCAGAGAGAGAGAGAGAGAGATGGAGGGAGAGAGAGGGAGAGGGGCTGCCCCTATAGCGCATTTATTACGCATTCTTCATAAGTTTCCTTCTTCATCTCAACTTTTTTGTGTTTTCTGGGCTGAAAGTGATGCGGGGGAAGGGGCTGAGCAGCTTCACTTCCTTAACATGAACAAAATTCCCCACCTTTGATATTTTATCGAGTTTGCTTTTTGCATTTGAAAGTTTATTTTAATGTTCATATCAATCTTTCTCTGGAAAATTCTTTTGTTTCATCTCATGGGGGGTTATTTATGAGAAGAGCCGGGAAAACGGGCCGCGCCCGTCGGCCCGGCCCTTTTAGGCTCTGGCCCTTCAAGGGCCGGGCTTGTAAATTGTAGCCTCAAAAGGAAGCCGGGCCTAAAAGGGCCGGCCCTGTAGGGCCTCGGGCTTAAAAGGGCCGGCCCTGGAGGGCCTCGGGCCGGCCCTTTAGGCCCGTTTATTTTTTATTTTTTTTACTTGAAAAGGAATCATGTTACATTTTTAAATTACCTTATTGAATCTATATGTCACTCTGTCCTTATATTGTATAGAGTATGATTTTTGAATATATTGTTTTGTCTAATTGAATCATATTGTGATTTTTGAGTATGATTTTTGAATATATTGTTCTGCCTATTTAGACTAAAATCATATTATATACTATTCTCCTGATAGAGTATGATTTTTTATGGAGGTTGTGATTATTTGACTACTTGAACTTACTGCTCAAAGTGAAACACAATTAAATGTCCTTGAAATTGATGATAGTGGCGAAGAAGGTGAAAATGATAGTGGTCATACTCATGTTGTTTAGAGATTGGAGTATTTAGCTTCTTGCCTTCTTATACTTTGGCCTTTGTGTGAGTTATTTATGGACATGATTTTACCTTTGATTATACATTAGTAACTGTTTGTTTGTTGCAAGAAACGTGTTATTTAAACCTTAATGTTGACAACATTTATATATTAAATTAGAACTTTAATTGTTGTTATTTACTAATTATATCTCTCTGGGGAAAATACACAGGAAAAATAGTTAAATATTGTGAAAAGGATTTCCCGGCCCTGCGGGCCGGCCCTGGCCCTGATGCTCTCGGGCCGGGCTTTGAAAAACTACAATTTTCCTGATCCCGAGCCCTTTAGGGCCGGCCCTGTTAGGCCCTGGCCCGTCAAGGGCCGGCCCTGATTCCCAGCTCTATTTATGAGTAACTTTTTTTTATGGGTTCAAACTTCTTACACTTACAAAAATAAGTATTATATAATTTTTTGAAACATCTAACATGCTCAGTGTAAAATAAAAATAGGGTTAAGGTACAAATTTGCTTTGCAAGTTTTCTTTCAGGAGCAATGTTGTTTTGAGAGTTTTTTCGAGTTTAATGTTGTTCTAAAAATTTCAAAATGTGACAATGTTGTTCGATCTTGTTAAAAAACTAATGTTAAAAAAAATTGTTAAGGGCAAAATTACTTTATTTGAACACTTCTAGATCAACATTGCTTCTAAATGAAAATTTTTGAAGCAAATTTAGCGTGTGTTCGGCAATTGTTACAAAACCTAGGTTTTGATTCAAAATCTAGGTTTGGTTGACGAACACTAATAATTTTTTCAAACCTAGGTTTTGAGATCGAAACCTATGTTTTGGGAAAAACTATTTTTTTTTACTTTTTCTCTTGTGTAAGCCCCATCCTCTGTCTTTCTTTTCTACTTTTTCTTTATGTGGGCCTCACCCTCTCTTTCTCTCATTGGTCATTTCTCATTGTGTAGGCCCCACATCTTGAAAAAAAAAACTATTCTAACTACAATATTCAAACACTTTCATTTTATCAAAATCATTTTTTTCTTATAATCTATTCTCTAGAAACTATTCTCTAAAAGCTAATCCGAACACACTCATACTTTAACCCATGAAATAATTATTTATCTATAAATATGTATTTATATATAATGGAAAACCACTGATAACTTATGCACTAGTCATGAACTATGCATAATACTATTTACCTTTCAGATTCAGTACAATGCATAGTACCCATACTAGTTTTTATTGGAAACTGATAATAACATTAAAAAATTAAAAATGAAATAAGAGTTGGGCGTTCAGAATATATTTGGAAATACCAATAATCATATTCTTCTTTATCAATTTCTCTGTATAGATGAAGGTATAACTATCTGATAAATAATCTTGTGTCTCTCTCTCACTCTCTGAGGAGTAGTAGGGAGCTACTCTCTAGATTCTGGGTGGACTCATATTCATTTTGTTCTTGAATATTGCTGTTTTTTAAAAATTTGAAATGGCTTTGAATTATTTTTTGATGATGCACCATGTGTATGATATGTATTTTTAAGGGAAAAGGCCAAAGGTACAGGAAAAATAGGTTAAAAATGGAAAGCTTACTAAGAACAAATGCTTATGCACATTAATGAGTAACTGAACTTTATTAGGAAATTAGAAACAGCCATGAAGCTTCCCAAATAGTGATCATTTTAAAGACATCTTTTTTTTCCCCCTTCAATTTTGGACTTCTTCATATATTTATTCTTTTGCTGATGATGAAAAGTTCTCTTTTTTTGGTACCTCCCTTTTTGAAGAAGAATTTTCATTTGTAGTTTTGAAAATTATGGTATTTAAATTCAATTTGGATCGGCTAGTTAGACTAGTGAATCGGTGAATCATCCCCTGACCGGTTCGGTAAAGAGTTTTGGATGGTTTGAATTTTTGTTTCCCCCTCCCTTTCTTGATCTTGAAATGACTTCATTTTGAGTTGAGTGACAATAGTATCCCTTATATTTGTGTTTTAGTAACTCTTTTTTGTTGGATTATATTTTTCCGATCCTATTTATAAGTCATTTTTAGCACGTTTAACACATATCAAGAAAAACATTAAAATTTATTAACTTCACATTGAAATTTAACAACTCCAACTTTACCCATATTTAATATATATTACATTCCCATGGGAACAAAATCAATACATTAATAAATTATGGGTAAAATTGTATATTCATATAAAAATTTCTGTCTCTTCCCTATAAATAAGATAAGAAAAATTTCCTCTCTACTTTATAAATAAAATTTGAGGAATACGTGATTTATATGAACGTACCATTTTTATCCATATATATGTATGTATATATTTAAATATTACCTTTTTCATAGTTGTATATGAACCTTTTGTATATTCTGGTAAAATTATATCATTTAATTAAGATAGGTATCTCGATTGGTTCAATGACCGGTCTAATTTGTACCATATTCAAAATTAACTTATACAAAGTTTATAATATTTTTATTCCTATAGAAGTAGCAATTATTATTTTTTCTTTAAAAGGTTAAACTTCTATCACTTGGAGACTCATCAGATTCAGAAGCATTACTATAATACGAAATAAATTTGAAATATTGAGAGTATACGTGTACGAATGCACTATAGACTTTTTATTTTGCCTTTGAGAGACATAAAGTACAATTATATGTGTTTTAAAAGGAATCTTTCACATGTTGTAGCTATCCACTTATCTGAAGCTATATGCTCCAAATTAGTGACAACCATTGTTTTACACAAATTTTGAATTGTTTATTTTTTAAAATTCATTTTTGAATGGTGAGCCGTCCTTTTACACAAGTATATATATAAGGACAACGAAGTATCGACTATCATGTGTCATTATTGAAGTATATTTTTCCATTTATGATCTCTCAACCACTAGCAAGGTACAATGAACTGAATTATGTGAGTGTTTTTGCTTTTGACCAGAAATTGTGTGTGTGTGTAAACATAAATAAATATGTAATGATATACTTTTTAGCTTTTTATAAGTGCTTCTTTACAAATTTTAAGACTGGTATGTGAGAGGAGTTTTATCTCAACTTGTGAAAAGGGGCTTTTAAAACTATAGTTTGACAGTTTCTCAAACACTAGCAAGGTACAAAGGACTGAATTATGTGAGTGTTTTTACTTTTGACCAGAAATTTTGTGTGTGTGTAAACATAAATAACAATGTAATGATACTTTTTAGCTTTTTATAAGTGCTTCTCTACAAATTTTAAAGTAGGTATGTGAGAGGAGTTTTATCTCGACTTGTGAAAAAGGGCTTTTAAAACAATAGTTTGACAGTTTCTCAAACACTAGCAAGGTACAATGAACTGAATTATGTGAGTGTTTTTACTTTTGACCCGAAATTTTGTGTGTCTGTAAACATAAATAAATATGTACTGATATACTTCTTAGCTTTTTATAAGTGCTTCTTTACAAATTTTAAGATAGGTATGTGAGAAGAGTTTTATCTTGACTTATAAAAAAGGGCTTTTAAAACTATAGTTTGACAGTTTCCCAAATAGAAACCTAGTCATATTCGATCGTTGTTAGGTCGAATTAATTATAGTTATGCAATATAGTCCCCCCGACCCCCCTTTCCTTTTTTCTTGTAATACTTAGATAGGATTTGGTAATATTGGGTCAAATTTAAGCATTATCAAATTCAATAAAAAATAACCCCCTTATGCTATTTCTTCTATCGTTAAGGTTTGACTTGGTTTACCCTAAGAAATAACCCCCTTATTCAACTAATTTTAGGGGTAGACTAGTTAAACTATAAAGTAGGCGAACTAAGTTCGAATTTCACCTTGCTCAAAAAGACTCATGGAAAAAGGCATCTTGGTTATAAAGCCTCGATCTAGATCAATTGGATGCTCAGATACTTGGTAATAAATCTAAAAAAAGCATTGAACATCAGGTGGTTCAAAGGGTTATAAAACAGGGGTTCGACTTGCTTTTGTTTAGAACTTGTTTGGTACGAGGGATTTGAAGGAGAGTGGAAGATTTTTATTAGTTGAATTTAACAAGATTAGAGAAGAAGGGTTGAAATTTTTAAATTAATTTTCATGCTTTTTTATCTATCATCTTTTCTTTATTAAAATTTTATAACAACATTTCTTTAATTTTTTAAAATTCAACTCATAAAAATTTTACTTTCCCTTCCCCTCCTCTCATAAGTTCCTTCCACTTGACCAAGTCACCAGTGACAATGTGGTTTTTTCTTATGCATAATTACAATATTTGATTTTTAATGTGATTGGTTTCAATTGACCAAAAAAAAAAAAAAAAAATCGGTTTCAATATATGTTTGGGTTTAATGAAAATAGTTGGTGTTTGTAGAGTTTTCTTCTATTTAGGGCTCGACGCGGCTCAAATTCAATTTCAAAATAAATATTTTGGAAAAGTTTTAGCTAGAATTGTTTGGTAAGAGGGGAAAACAAAGAAAGAAAAGGAAATGTAATCAAATGAATTGGTCCCATAATGTTTTTGTTTTTGTGTCTGTGTGTGTGTTTTGGGGGGGGGGGTGGTGGCTGTTTATATGCATGAATGTGTCCACACTTTTGTTCGTGGATTTGCACAGGAAATAAAGCCAAAAATAGAATGAGTCATAATTATTATTTGTAATATTATAAATAAATAAGGAAAGATTCCAAAGATGGTCAATACCTAGTTTTGTTATTCAATAGCATAATCATTACATCTTTTGGCTATAAAAAAATAACTCAAAATTTACGATGCACAAAGATTAATGCTTTGATGTGTTTAACTTAAATTAATTTGGCTTAATCACATGTCAATACCTAACAGTACACAACATTTTATTGAAAAATTGATTACATAAATAATTCCATTGATCTGATCCTGAAAATTACGTAAATTTTAATTGAAAATATTTATAATCACGAGTCCTGTACGTGGATCATGTAATTGATGTGTAAACCCATATAATCACTATTGTCAAACTTTATTTTTCTATATTTCTAATTTACAAAATCGTGTCACCCTGCTTTTGAACTTAATTCTGTTATCTGCAAACTTAGTAAAACTTGTAAGCTCACTTACTGAGTATATCATTTTTGTATTTCTAACCTACCGTGTCAACTTACTCGTGTTAATTGCAAACCTTGATTGAACTTGTGAGTGATTTGGCAACCCTAGTAAACTCAGCGTTTTTCATTGAATTGAGCGAGTCGATTGAGTAAAACTCAGTTTACATAATGTGTATGTGAACTTGGTCTAAAGAAAAATAAAAACCCAAAAAATATAAACTAATATTAATAAAAAAAACCAACAGAGTCTATATTTAGTGTCTAACAATACTTCAAATTATAATATTACCTCCAATAGGAGGATAATTATGCCTATAAAAAATATTAATACAAAAATAAGAAATATAAAAACTAAGTTGCCCTTATTTAAGGTTGTAAAATTGTGTCACGTTCTTCATAATCTTCTACTTTGTTCTATCACCACAACTTTTGCTCTTTGGATGAGAGTCGATTTGGCTCAAGAAGAAGAAGGAAAAAGAATGAAAGAGGAAGAAGAAAAGAGATAGTGTGTCGAATAAAAAGAGAGAAAGTGTAAGTTTTGAAATATATTTAAAGCGTGTTGTTGTCAATTTTTTATTTAACTATTTAATCATATATCTCCAATACCTATTTATAGATAAAGATAAACTCTTGTGGCTTTATGATCCAAGTTTATATCCATGTCATGATTTAAGCGAATTCATAAGTTTAACAACCTTGCATATAAGCCTTGTGAATTACAATAAAGCAATAATCAATAATGCAATTGCATAATTTGAAAAACAATAAAATTATAATTGAATTGTGATTACAATCATAACTAACTAAATTATAGCATATTTTTTGACACATTAATCACCATCTCATACTATTAGGTCAAATTTAAGTATTATTAGATTTAATGATTAATTGGTGTAGCTCCTACAATTTAGTTTCATCCCCAAGATACAAACTCTTGATTGTGTCTCTAAGGAGAATCGAGTTTTTCATTTTAATAATAAATTTAGCAACTTTATGTTATGTATATATTCCCCTTTCATATTTTGAAGAATTTATTGAAGCTCTTAGTTGAGAGATAATGAATTTTATTCATGGAATTGAGACTCAACCTAACTTGGGATGGATGATTAGACCAATTAATCAGTAAATCAATGCCTTGACCCATCTGGTTAATAGTTTTGAATGGGTTGATTGATTGGGTTAGATTTTATATTTCTCTTTTCTCTTCTTGCTGAAGCGATGTCATTTTGAGTTTAGAAAGAAATAACATTTTGTCATATTTATGATTTAGTAACTTTGTTTTGTTGAATTCTCTGTGGTTTCTAAATGAATGTTAAGTTTATCTGTGAATTAATACATTTTTTATTTAGATATTACTCTTTTGAGGCATATGAATATTTTGTATATTTTAATTAAATTATATTATTTTCATCATAATTGAATTATTGATCCCGGTTCAATCACAATAAGACCATTAACCCTTAAACCATTATCTCAACAAGTTTTATGACCTATGTGATTTTTAGTACTTCTTGATCTTATCTAGGAGCAAATAACAACTAAGTACCTGTTACGGATAAATTTAACGGTTATAAATTAAAGTAGTATAACGTGTGAGACGATGGATGTGAAGCAACATGGTTAGGTAATTTCAGCCAAGAGTGATACTAGCTAACAAAAGTGGGCTCCAACATTGGTGAGAGGGATAAGTAAAGACACTGAGGAGTGATGAGGACCACCATGAAAACTACTTTTAGTAAAGTGTTTTACATGATCTTTTATTTTATAATATATATTTATTAATGTTTGATGGCCAATATAATATCGCCACAAAGTTGGAGAAATTATGGTTCGTGTATCTCCACGTATGAACTAACCACTTTTGATTGCACGTTCGGTGTCTTGTTCTAAACCTCTTTTTCTTTAAAAAAAAATTAATTTAATTATTGAATTTTTATAAGAAAATGTTTAGGTATGATGAGTTGGGATTTGGACTTTGGAGCCAAAAGATGCCTCATCGTGTACGCGCTTAAAGATATATTGATATATTTATTTGGGGAAAATGATATCTCGAACCCTAACAAGGAGATTATTAAAGTTTTAAATATTTATTTTTTTAAAAAAATTTGTTAGTATATTGTATTAAAATTGTGAGTATATTGTATTATAGTATAATACAATATACAATAAAAAAAGTTGTTAGTATATTGTATTATATTGTATTTTTTTAAAAAAAGTTGTTAGTATATTGTTAACGAGAGGTGGAGAGCAATACCACCCTTTCAGTGTTGTTATTGTCGAAGCTAGATTATGGTTATCTAAGAATTGGCATGTTTTGTTGAATTATATTTCTAGAGAACAGAATAGAGATGCTTATCATCTTAGCAGGTTAGGGCATTCTATTGCGGGAGTTTTTGCCTTTTTTGATCAACCACCACATTCCTTAGAGGAGGAGGTCGTTGATGACTGATTTGGGGTTTCCCCTTGATTTGTATTAAGTTCTTATTTGTAACTTAATGAATTACAGTTTCCATTCAAAAAAAAAATTGTGAATTCTAATAGAGTCAGATTCAAAGGACTAAAATATTAATGCTTCACTGATAAGGATCCTACTTAACTGAAATGTTCTCCCTACTATTTATTTGAAAAGCACATCATGGTTTTAAAAATCGAGCTTAGTCAGAGGGTTTGACCGGTTGAATCATTGATTAGATTCGCTTTGCGACTCGGTTTATACTAGAAAACTATTTTCATGGTGCAGTTGGATTAGACAAAAGTTGAACCAGCATTGAGTCTGGACCTGAAATGATACCCTAATTAAACAGATTTTATAACATCTGACTGGTTTTGGTCATGATGGAAAAGTGGATGAAAAAATTTAAAAACCTATAATAAAATTGACCCTTTTATAAAGCATTTATAATAATATGGTATTATTTCATTAAAAACTTCCTATGATGTTATTATAACTTATTATAAATTTATTTCTTTATATGTATGATACGCTTATAATAATCTCATTAAATTTTTATTTAATTACTATATCATTTTTGGTCCACCAGTCTAACCAGTTAAATCATAAAAACTGGGGCTTTCCAGTTTGACGTCAAATCTAACTTTTGAAACATTGATTCTTTCATCATGTGCAACACTTGAAACCTTATTCTTTCATAGTATAAACTTAATTAGATCATCATCAACTAAATCAACTTTTATTTTTTTAATGAAATACTATATATATGATTTTACCAAACAAGATGTCAAATATATTAATGAACTATTTAACAATTCAATGAAATAGTCCGCCGTAATAAATATTTAACTAAATTTTGAATGTCAAATATATTAATAAAATATGAAAATTTTAAGAATCTATATTATTTATAAATTATATGAGCGATATGTTTTTATTTCCCCATAACCTCAAACAACATATGGAGGCCGACCAACTTTTTTTAAGATAAAAGCGAGGCAACTAGCCAACGATTCTGTATGCAATTCATACAGTACCGCTTTAAATTTGTTGAGGACAATTTTCTTTATCCCTCACTTTCTAGATAATATGGTCCATACAGGACAATTTTTTTTCCTTTGAGAATGACTACACACAGTTTTTAAAGATAATCAAAGTGGATATGCCTACACACACTCAATTTTGGAGGTAGCCGCCTTTTTACTTTTAAAACAAAAAAAAAAATTAAAGTTTTAAAGTTTGATTTGATCAATAATATTAAAATGTCGGTAACCAAAGTTTTAAAAGTTGGAGCAGATGACAAGTTGACAAAATTTAAAATAAAAGCAGTAGTTCAACCCAAAACAAAGATGAACGAAGGAAATCTAAAAATATGTTTACCCACTTAACAGAAAACATGAATCAAATGGAATAATGAAGACAAGAGAGGTGTTGGCATTAATTTTATACATTACTTTTCAATATTGGCTAATGATCTTCATTCTGCTTCTTGCGCTATTTCCAGATTCGTTTCTGAGTTTTGCTTCATTTTTCCATCCCTTTCTCTATTTATCTGACAGGGGTATTTTAGACTTTAGCTGTTTCCAATTTATTACAAAATGGTTCAATGGGATTTGAGAGTAATTTCAGGATTTCCCGTGACCATTTTTTTGTATATTGTCTTCCATGGGACTACAGTGTAATTCTCCCTTAAATTTAATATATGAATACACAGATTTATCTCTAATTTACTGTTTTGTATATTGTTATTTTCTTGGTACTCCTTAATTATTAAATAGGGGTAAGTTGAAATGTTAATAAATTTTAAGACATAATTAACGAGATTTAATGTTTTTTTATTGTAGTGAAATATGTTAGAAGTGTTTTATATATAAGATAAGAGAAGTACTATATAAATTATTAGTTCTTTTCATTATTACAAATTACAACTAACTTTTAACCTCGTTCCTATAACAAAATTTTTATATAATAATCAAATATATAATTATTTATACAATAATCACATATAATTATTTATAGAGCTATAAATTTACCCAATACCATCATGTAAAATTTAAATATTGCCGGGTTGAATTGAAATTAACTCTTCCTGCGTGAACTCTTTGTTCTTCCATCAAGAACAATTCAAGTTTGGTAAGAATATTTGTGATAATTTTTGGTTAAATATGAACCATTGAATGTGATTCCCCAGTGTAATATATATATATATATATATATATGTATGTATATATCTATATAGTATGTATGTACGTATGTGTGTATTGATTTCCACTTCCACATCTTTTAAATCAGTGTGAATTGTGTTTTCCTTGTACGCATAAATTCATAAGTGTTGGAATATACTAGTCCATCCTTAATGGATTAGGGCCTAAGCCCAATTCAAGATGGGCTTCATGGAGAGACACGAGTTATAAAGAGTGATACCCTTTGTGTCTTAAAGGTTACTTCTATTCCTATATAACTGTATGTTTAAGGGTTGTCTCTATTCCTATGTAACCGTATGTTTAAGAGTTGCCTCTATTCTTATGTAACCGTACGTACACTATATATATAAGGTGAGAGATTAAGGGAGTGAGTTAATGATGATATAATACACAATTCTCCCTCTAAAAAAAAGATTCTCTCATAAAAATGTTCGATCTTCTCTTCCTCTTTTTGGTGTATTTACTGTGTAACATGATCGGGGTCCGCATTAATGCTCCGGTTTCGTGTGGATACTTCAGCGAGTTAGTCGGATTCCATGTACGCCCAAAATTCTTACAATAAGGATATCCATTTTGTCTATACAAGTTTTATGATCAATGGTTTCAAATGTCTGTCTTTGGGCAGGCAATTATCTGGGTGGTGTTATGACTAAAAGCTGATTTAAGAGGCTTCACCATACCACAAACTCACTTTCGTTTTAATTAAAAAAACAATATAATAATACAAAAAACTGTTACAATCATCGCTTTCAAAAGTTGCCCACTTACGTGGATATGTCAATCTCATATATATCATAATCGCATTTACAAATCATGCATGAACCTAGCAGGCATAAATCATGCTGTTAAAACTCACCTCGGCTAGTCAGACGAATATTGAATCAGTAAATCAATCTCATGGCTAGCCCTAGTCAAGAGTTTTGAATAGGTCGATCGGGTGATATTATTATTTTTTTCCACCCCTTACTGAGCATGAAATGATATCATTTATAGTTAAAAAAAAAAAAAAATAGTAGTTTGTCAAATTTATACTTTGATAACTCAGTTTTGTTCTTTTGACAAAAAAACTCAGTTTTGTTGGATCATATATGGTCTGTATATAAATGTGCCCTTTAGTTGTGGATTAACACCTTTTTAAATTTTAATATTACTTTTATGGTTATACATGAATATTTTGTATATTTTAAATAAATCATATTATTTTATTCATGATTGAGTTGACTCCAGTTGGACCACTAACCCTTAACGTTTTGCTTGATTAGTTCCACTGGTTTGCTTTTCAATACTTTGGTTTAAATATACATGGCAAAAAATTGATTCTTGAGAAACATTTTGTTTAGGAAACAGTATTATTCTTAGATAGAATATTGAACATTTGAACTTAACAAAATTAATAAAATATTTGTGGCTTTGAAACATCTAGAATACGAATTTGTTATCTGAAAAATATTTTTGTTTTGAATAAAATTAAATTATATGGGCATATATTTTGGATGGTGAGTTTTTCTTTAGAGTAGAATACTTTATATAGATTTAAAATGAGTTATACTATATATAGTTTATAACTAAGAAATTAAATGGGTATGTTAAATGGGTTGGGACCTTATAGCTCAAATGACATCAAGCATTTTGGTCCAAATTAAAAAAATGACATCCAGCATCTCTCTTAGGGCTTATTTGGTGTGAGGGGAGGTTGCAAGTTTGAACGGGGCGCCTGAGTTATTAAAAAATTTATCGGTTTAATAAAAAATTTATCGGAGATCACTATCTGTCCTTGCGGGACAATGATTATTATAATTTAAGCTGCCCATGTGCGGCGTTAGAAATATATACACACACTCTATTGAAGAAGAATAGAAGGAAAATAAAAAGGATGAGTAAAAGGGAAATAAAAAGGAAGAGTAAGATATAATATTTGAACATCCTAAAATCTAAAAAAATATTTAAAATTTAAAATATAGATCTTTCTTTGTAAAAACAATATAGATAAAACATAATAAAATATGTGAAAATATTTACATAAAAAACGATGAAAAACATATATGGCTTATGAGAAATGCAATCCATACATTTTACATGATTATATTTTTAAACTTATTCAATAAATTTTTGGAAGACAGCTTGAAGAAATTAGCTCCATATATTATTTGCAAAACCACTAGTTAAAAACTTATATCTCTAATACAAAGCGCTTTAATCAATTGGTAAAGGGGTTGTTCCAGTTTAACCAATGATCTCATGTTTGAGCTTTGGGTATGCAGCTGCGATAATTATTTGGAGGTAACGAGGTGCCTCTCACAATGAGCAGCCTACATTCCCTCGAGCTGGGTTAGCCAGTTGCTGGTAGCGCAAAATACTGGTGGATTAATACAAAAAAACTTATATCACCAAATATTTTATCTGTTTTTCATTAGTTTACCTTAATATAAGTACTTGATGCATTTTCAATTATAATTCACGTACTTTCTATTTTACAGGCAATACAATTTTGAATGAATTAATTAATACAAAATTTAGAGATAGAGAGATGGATCACACACACAAAAAATTGTGTTAATATATGATTTAATGAGTGATAGAATGGTAAGTATAAAAGAATATTCGTAAATGATCCCAACAAATGAACAAAATATCGTAGAGAATTTGTTCTGTTTGGGTGTTTTCTTTTAAGAGCTTGCACTGTGTCTTTTTCTGATTTTTAAAACCTACTTATTTATCTAAAAATAATTATGTAATATTGGCGTTTATTTAAAGTTTGCCATACATGCTCTTTTTATCTCCCTATAACATACTATATTTGGTATTTATTTAAATGTATATCTTGATATCAGAATTTTTATTTTGAATATTTTTTAAATAATATGGCTTAACTAAATAAAAATATATATTTTTATGCCTTGGGCAGTAAAAAAGAGGTGTAAATTATCATATACTTTTTCTTGAGGAAAAGCACTGCACCACAGTCCAGAGGAATTCCCCTTAATTAGGAAGTAATGCAACAACAATAATAATAACAACTTCTAACACTACTACAAAAAAGCTAATAAACAGCGCTTATATTTATGAATACTATGACGCTTACCAAATGCTATAGCTTTCAATGCTGTAAAAGCAAGTTACGACGCTTCATGAATTTCTAAAAGCGTCGTACCTTGCAACTTTTTTTATTTAAATTGAACCTCCTCCGACACTTGAAGGTCACTCTACTGTGCTTCACGTTGAAACGCCATAGGAGGCCAAGTGGCCTCTTATGGCGCTTCTCTTGAAGCGCCGGAGGAGGCACTATACCTCCTCTGGCGCTTCAAGATGAAGTGTCGTAGGATAATATAATCTCCTACGACACTTCTCTAGAGAAGTGCTGTAGGAGGTGGAATTTCTTTTAATATTATTTTATGTAATTATTTTCTTTTCCTGAATGCAATTCATCAAATCCATAGTAATTCAAATCGAGAGGGAAAAAAAAGTTAAATAGAATGAAATAAACAAAGCAAAATAAAATGAAACAACACATAATTAATTCATAAAATGAGTATTACTTGTATGTATGGAATTACAGCATAATAACAAAATGTAATGTACAACTAATTTATAGAATAAACAACACATACAAGAATAGGCAAGAAACAACCTAACGTATGTACCTAGTATTAGCTAATTGTCTGACCATATATTCACATCATTCCTCAATTATTTCATCCACTTATTGGTCAGTTAATTGGCCATAACATTGATCTTCATAATACTATATACATAAAATTCATGCATAGAACAAATTAAAATCATTAAAAATCAAATAACTTAGACACTTGTCAATTAAATTTAATACATAGTATGAACTACAAGTAAAAGAATTGAACTTACTTTCATAGGGATATAATTTAGATGATGATGAGTAACTACATCTTTCATAAATTTCATAATGTAATAACCGTAATCATTGTCGTTTGGTTCGAATGGGCACTGCAACAATACAAAGAAATAGTAAAGTCAATTTTTGAAGAAAAAATTTGAATGATAAATTTGAGTAAATTCATAAATAAGCACCGCAATCTTCCTCTAGATATAGGCTTTGATTGGGCCTTTATGTGTAGAATAGTTCAATCCAATGTTTATTCGGTAAGCGGTCAGTGCACTTACAAAACAAGTAGTGACTGATTAATTTTGGTTATTTAATAATCACACATGTAACCTCCTCACTGTAATTACATTCAGATTATAAAGTTTAAGTGAACTAGAGACCAATAAGACAAAGTAATAAATTACAATCCCTCATCTAAGAGATGGGGTTTCCTAAAAAACGGTTCAAAATCATAACTCATCCTAGTATCACATTCACATTCGAATAGAATTACTTGAGAAACCAAATCACATTAACAAACATCAGAGTGCATAACTAAAATCCCGGCAAACCCCGGGTTACTTGCATATATACAACATGGGTTTAAAGTACCCAAAATAGGGATTACATATCCAAAATTTAACATTTTCATCTTATGCACAAATGGTAATCCCAAACCAAAATAGATAACCAACAACCACTAAAGTTTCAGAGTAATCCTAACTACTCTTGGTTGTCCGCTTCCCTTTTGAGCCACTCGCCCTGTTTGAAAAGGTTAGTCATTTGGAAAGAGTGAGATTCTAAAGAATCCCAGTAGTAACAAATCATTCATACCACACGTAATCACATAGCATGTAAACAAATCATCACATAACAGCAACACCGAATCACACTCCACCCTCATCCCCTTTTACCGCCGGGAAGGCACACCGTTCTAACCCAAACCGTTGTTAGTGACTCAGGGACTGTTGGTGTGGTAGTGCATACGAATAGCCTTTCGGCCCATAATTAGCCTTTCGATCTACATAATCACATATATCACACCCTAACCTCATCCCCTTTTACTGCCGGGAAGGCACACAGCCCTTACCCAAACCGTTGTTAGCGACTCAGGGACTATTGGTATAGCGGTGCTTTCACAATTTCACAAATATTGCAGCATACAAATCCATTACGAACCAATGATATAATACACATACAATGTATCACATAAAGTATAAAGAAAGAGTCACTACCTGTATCTTTCCTGACTGGCTCCAGTACCATGGTCTCACGAGGGCGACAGATATCAAATCCTATACCAAATTAGGGACAACCAGTCAATCTCTTTTTCAAGTTCTTAATTTCATAATACTCTAAGTTTGTTATCATTTAGGACTCTTTATGTGACTATTAGAGGCCTAAACATATGTCTAAAGGGTTGGAAGAAGCTACCCTGAAGACCCCTTTTTGGAAGGCAAAACAATGTTTTTAGGCTGGATCACTCGAGTGAAGGCGACCTCACTCGAGTGATGAGACACTCGTGCCCGAGTGAGAACAGCTCTCACTCATGAGTGTTTGACAGTGAGCAACTACTATGACTAGAAAGTGCTCACATCACTCGAGCATGAAACTTTGCACTCAGGTGATGACTCCAAATATGCTCAAGTCCCCAAAAGTGTAACACAATGAGTGACAACCCGAGAGCACATGCAACCATCAGAGGAGCAAGCTCACTCGAGCATACCCTCCAATGCTCGGGTGAGACGATTATGCTTGCGAGTGTCAGAGTACACTCTTGACAAATGACCAGCGAGTGACAACCTGAGAGCAACCCTAACTCTGAACTCACATCATTACTCGAGCAATCACCAATATCACTCGCGGTTACAGAAGTGCACTCGAGCTCTACTCATAAAACCCAGGCAAAACCTGAAGCAGAAAAAGGGAAAACTCACGCAGCACTCGAGCGTGATCTTCCCTCACTCGAGTGTTGTGCATCAGAGACCAGAAACACAGCAAATGACAGAAAAATACTAGATGGTCAAATCCAATCCCAATGGTTCTCAAACTTCTCACAAAGCTCAAACACACTTAACTATACCTAAGGAACACATTGGCAACTTCCAAAACACTCCAAAAACCCCTTTTTACCATAATTTATGCCTTTGGTATCTATGACACACAATACCCCAATCTCATTCAACTTAAATCCAAACTTTCAGATTATATCCAATACTCAAATGACTTCACAATAGACCATTTCTAATCACAATGAAATTCATATATCCACAAATAGGCATAAACTAGGGAAAAATTCTAGATTTTTACAAACTTATCCAAAAATCACAAACATTATATCAAAATGCCCTAGAGGCTTATCTCTTCACTTTGCCAAATCCAGAATCTTGATTCTCAAATTTTCAATTTCGTCCAACTCACAAACCACCACCTTTCAAGATTATGAAATCATCAAGTTGAACCTCTCAATGAGATGTACAACATTAGTGAAGTGGATTTGAGCTTACGAAGATCATTGCTTACCCAAAATCAAAGCTTTCCTTCCTCTTTCTTAGCTTGGTTGACGGAAATGGAAGGAAGAAGAGAGAGAAGATGATGAGATGAAGCAAATGATGATGATAAAGTGCAATTCTTCCTTCCTTGCCCATACCCAATCGAATAGTAGAGAGAGAATGAGAGAAAAGTGATGTTTTGTCTCTTATGCCTCATCCAATGGTCTACACAATGCCACTTGTCATCATCATATTCACTCCCACCAAGAGCTCACACAATCGTAAAGCATAGGATTCTGACCCATGTGCAATGAATCTCAACCCTTGATCTCAAATACCACACATATTTATACCAAATTCACATTACATTAATTCCAAAAGTGTCTAATTACACTAATTACAATCAATTTCAGAGTCATTAGCCCTTAATCCCGAATTAGAATATTACAACACATGCAAATATTTACACACACACACTTATCCACTTACTTATTGATTATAAACATCATATTAGGCCAATTCAACTTGCACTCCGATTCACCTTATAAAACATTTAATTAATATATTCAGGTATACTAATGTATAACGTAAGAAAAAAAATTAACTATAAAGGAAATTTTTACCAAAGGAATAGGGACTTTAGGGGTGGACGGACAACTATCCCTCGCATTTATGCTGTCACATGCTAAACTAGGTGCTAGCCTCGACTACAGTAAGGCATTAAGTTGAGCCTTCAATAACACATTTTGCTCTTCCAGCAAAGGTGTGTGTGCACTCATCTACTGCTTGTAGTCAGCAATCTCCTCCTTTAGTTGCAAGAAGTCATTTTGATTGGATCGCTTTTGGGATCCAAAGTAAGATGTTTGGGTTACTACAAAACCAGTAACCCAAACACGACCATCATACTCAGGATCTCCAAAGAGCTTTACTGAGCAAATTGTCACGACCATCGTATCTAGCTGCTCTTGCATCATTGTACGCTATCACAAAAACAATTGCAATAATATTAGTTAGTATAAAAAAGAATAATTTAAGTAAAGGTAAATCTTTATTATATGTATAATCCACAATTTACATAATATTCCGCTACTTTTCTGGCTTGTTTGCTTGGAATGTCACCCTTTTTATTTGTGTAGCCGGTCGGCCATAAATCATGATGTGGTATATGTGTGACATCAGAATGTGAGTCTTCTATCTATAAATCAAAGTTAGTTATAGTTAAAAATTAGTCATATAACTTATATTCATATGATATAATAATTAGTTCTTACTAATTGTTGCTCTAACATTGCATACAATACTGGTCCTTTCATATACCGGTATTGCATGTTGGACGCGTTTGCACGATTTTTCTCACCTTTTTCCTGTTGACATCCAAATGATTTACATCAGTAAATATTAATTACAAGTATATTACTTGTACTCCATAAAGGCTAATACTATATTACCTGAAATTCCGCAGTAGTATGTGTGCTCACAAACTCATCCCACTGCTCTTGTGTTATCATTCCATCATACAACTGCGACGGTAAATGATTGATATTATCATTGTTGTCATGTAAGTAGAATTTGACAAGAATGGAACAAAATTCTCTCAAAAGTTTACCGCATTTTCACAGCACATATTTGTATTTATTTTCATCATTCAAGAAACAAGACTGTAAGAAAAAAGCACACATGTTAGACTGTAATTTCATGAAACAAAACAACCAGAATAATAAAGTAAATATTGTTTAACCGTAGGGGAACCCAAGATGATATCAGAATAATGTTTCTTTCCCCTGTCTCCAATCTGAAACTGTGATAGGGACTCTTTCTCTGACAACAGTCCCACAGTAATTAATGAATATGCTAGCATTCGGTCCAACTGGATTTTCCTTTTCATTCCATTGCAGATCTAACATAATGCCTTTACTCCTCATTTTGATCAATTTGGACATTACGGTCCTATCTTGAGCTACATGGGCCTCAAATGCTGGTTGGCCATCATTTTCAAGCTGGGGAACTTTATCTCCATTGTGTGGATCCATTTTCCTACAAGTTAAAAAAACCAAACAAAACATCAGCGCATAGTGACAATAAAAAAATTGCTTGCCTCTTGCAATTTTGACTAGACAATAAAAAAACATAATTTCCACATCAACAATGTTGACAATAGTTGCTTGCCTCTTGCAGTATCTAATTACTTTTATGTTCTGCCATTTATTTTTTAAAAAAATCGGCAACATAACGTCCTCAAATTTTACATTTTCAAAATATTAAACCAACCAATTAATCAACCAATCTATCAAGTTCAATCGAATACACAAAATCTAAGAGAATAGAATAATGACAAAGCAGCATGTGAAATTGTGGATAAATTGCACAATTTTAGCAACAATTTCCACATCAACAATAAAAAAACATAAAGACTTACAAGCTAAAAACTTCTATAAGCTGAGATAGGGAACAAACACAGACTGGAGACCAAGCTTTAAGAAGACGGTTGAAACTTCAAATAAAAACCTAAAAAAAATCATGAGCACAAATAAGATTCATGACAGATTTAAAGAAAAAAAAAAGAAAATGTATGTTCTTAAACTTATATCTAAAAAAACTTACGAGATGGGCGAAACTTCTTGCAGGAGGTTCAGACAAAGCAAAGAACTTGTGGGTGACCAAGCTTGGTAACGTAACGAAAGTGCGATGACTAAAATAGATCTGAAGAAATGCGCACGAGGAGACAAGAAAATCAAATAGGGGGACCAACTAAGCTTCTAATTCCCACCGTTGAAGAGAGGAGTGAGTGGGGACAATGGATAATGAAAGGTAGAGTGGGGACCAAACGGAGATAATGTGGTGGACCAATTAGTTCTGGGAAATGGAGAGCTAGATGATGCGTGAGAAAAACGATAATGCGGGAAAAATGGAGGGATATGAAATTTTATATCACCTTGTACGACGCTTTCTTTTTAAGTGTTGTTCAAAGTGTTACCTTGTACGGCGGTTAAAGTAAAAGCGCTGACTAAGGTATACAACACCTACGACACTTCATTTAAAAGCGCTGTAGAATCCATTTATTATATATAAAAAAATAAATACGGAGTTATGGCGTTTGCATATGAAGCGCCATTGCATCCTTATAAAAAATAAAAATTATCCAAAACTTTTCCAAACGTGTAATACAAAGTAAGTTTGACAAAAAAATATTGATATAGAATAAGACAAATGAATAGTAATATTACATTAATATTATTATTATTATGATAACATAAGACAAATATAATGAATAGTGATAAAGTAAGATTATTCACGTGAAAGTGAAGAAATGAATTATTCACATGAAGTGAAGAAATGAAGTGTCACACACACACACACACACACACACAACCGAACAGTGAAATTAATTACCAAGTTCTTAATTGACTTCTTGTTATTAAACAAAAAAAAAAGTTAAAATAAAAAAAAACAAATAATCTAAACCCCCCCATAATGAAATATTTCTAAGGGAAAGCATTAGCAAATTGAATGGAAGAAGATGTACTAAGATAATGCCAAAACCATATAAATTAAATGAGGAAGGAAGATAATGAAGCTTGCCTTAATTAACTTCAAACTTTCGGTAGAACTTATGGAGTGCCTTAACTAATCAACTTAGGTGCATGTCCTAAGCATATAAAAGAGGAATAAATGTGATGAAGCTCGCCTTCTTTGGTCTCTCAATTAAATCAGTCTGATCTCTTGCTTTATTCTTGCTCAGCTTGATCTGTACTATATATATATACACTACAAAAAAAATGGAATTTGCGACGGAATTTAATTCCGTCGCAAAATCGTCGGAAATTCCGTCGGAAAATTTTCCGACGGAATTTTTTCTGTCGCAAAATTTGCCACGGAAAATATTCCGTCGGAAATTCTGACCTTTGCCACGGAATTTCCGACAGAAAATTCCGTCGGAAATTTCAGACGGAATTTCAGACGGAATTTTGCGACGGAATTTGATTCCGTTAGAAATTGAGAGGGAATTTCCGATGGAATTAAATTCCGACGGAAATCCCTCGCAATTTCCGACAGAATTTCAGATGGAATCGAATTCGGTCTCAATTTCCGACGGAATTGAATTCCGTCGGAAATTCCCTCTCAATTACCGAAAAATTTATTATTTTTAATTAATATTTTAAAATTTTAAAAATATTAATTAAAATTCCGTGGAAAAATTTAAAAATTATTTTTTTAATTATTTAATATTTTAAAATTTATTTAATTTAACTTTAAAAAATTATTTTTATAAAATTTATTATTTTTAATTTAATTTTTATTATTATTTTTTAATTTCTAAAATATTTTTAATGTTCAATCGTAGGTTTTGGTCCTAATAGGGGCAAAATAGTCATATAAAAAATAAAATTTATTAGTTATTAATTAATATTAGTAAATAAAATATTAGGTAATAATTACTTATTAGTTATTAATTAATGTTAATAAAAATTTAATTTTAGAAATTAAAAAAAATATGCACATAAGATTATATATATAATTGTGTGTAATAATAGAGCACCAAAGCAGTTGAGCTCATCCGGTAAGGCATTGTGCGCGTACGGACGAGGTCGTGGGTTCGAACCAAAGGATGGGCAAGTTGAGTTGCATTTCCAGGAAATATGAGGTTGCGACACATGGCGGAGGGAGGTTGCGACACGTGGCGGAGGGAGGTTGCGACACGTGGCAGACAGAGGTTATGACACGTGGCGGACAGAGGTTACGACACGTGGCGGATCTGGGGGTCGACGACAAGGTGGATGCCGCCGGAGATGCCACGCGCTGTCGCCGGTGATGAGGGGGCGGTTGCCGGTGTTGCCAAGTGGATTTTTAAAATTTAAGAAAAAAAAATTTTGTGACGGAATTTCCGACGGAAATGAATTCCGTCGGAAGTTGTGAGGGAATTTGCGACGGAATATTCCGTCGGAAATTGAGAGGGAATTTGCGACGGAATAAATTCCGTCTCAAATTGAGACGGAAATAATTTCCGTAGGAAATTCAGTCGCAAATTGCAATGGAAATAAATTCCGTTGGAAATTTTCGACGGAATCTAAATTCTGTTAGAAAATTTTTTGTAACGCTGTTATTACCTACGGAATCAATTCCGTCTCAAATTCCGTCGCAAATTCAGTGTTTTTTTGTAGTGATATATAATATCCAAGGCAAGAGAATGTGGCCTTGCATGCAATGCGCATGGAAGCCAACAATGGCCTTGCAACCTTGGCAGGCTTCAATGACTTGTCATTCGGTTGAGAACTTGGTCAAAGCGCCGGCCAAGGTTGAGCTTGGCTCGCACTTGTCTCTGTTGGCCGGTGCCTTCCAAGAAAGCGTCGGCCAGGGTTTGCCGACAGCCATTGGTCGGTGCTTTCCTTGAAGCGTCGACCAAGGTGTAGAATTTTTATTTATTTTTTATTTTTTTGAACTCAAGAACGAAGCACACAAGTGACTTTTTTTTATTGAACTCAGATATTACGAGCTTTTAATTCATGGAATTTATCATTTTGTCTTTTAATTTTTATTACCGAATCTTCTGGTTTAATATTACATTAATAACCACATCAGTAACTAAAACATTACACTTTCAAATTAAGATTAATTAATTGGTTATAGTATTTGATCTAGAAATCCTACTTTCTCTTTCTATCTTTTTGGTCATCTTTTGAGTTCAATATAATAATGTCTTGAAACTTGATCTCTTTTGATTTACTACAACATGAGATTTTGAACAATAGTTACTCCCACCATTATCTAGCACTTTATTTTTAAGCGCCGAATAAGGTTTTTTTTTCAAATACAAAAAATGCTAAAAAATGATTCCAGCTACAACGCTTTCTTGAGAAGTGCCTTAGCTTTGGCTTTCGATTTTTTTAATAAATGTTTTCTATGACCCTTGTTTAGGAAAGTGATGCACAAGCCTAATACTAAGCTTTGACACTTATATTAGGAAGCACCGTAGCTTCTGAACTGTAGGAAATATAAGAGGAGAGAGAGAACTAGCGTACCGGGGCGAATCCATGTTCAAATTCGGGTCAAAGCTCCAATGCTCCATAATAGTGTCTACACAATTATTAGACTACTATAGCCTAATTGTGATTTGCACAGCAGATCACCAGAACAAGAAAGATGGTAGGAGAGAAGAGATTGCTAGAAAACTCAATAGCGTGGGTGATTTGCAATTGAGAAGGCACACCCGATTTATAGTGGTTTAGAGTGGCCACTAATTAGGAAACGTGTGCACTCCTTCTTACCCTCCAAGACAGTAATTAAATTAATTGATTTTCAGTTAATTTCCTAATTATGGGGATTTGTTCCTCAATTAACAATCCCATAATTAATACTGACTTATTCCCCAATCTACAATTAATACTGATTTTATTCTTATTTAATTAGGCTACTTTATCGTAATCAAATAGTCTAGCCCATCAAGGGCGGACTTGGACCCAAAGTCCAACAAGAACTTGGTTTTTTTTTTTAAAAAAAAAAACTATTAGCTACGGCGCTTCTTCAAAGAAGTGTCAAAAAAGGGAACGCTGTTAAATTCCTCTTTTGTAGTAGTGTAAATTCTTTTTTATTAAAAATAAAAGTGACAAATCGGTTATAATTAACTAATGTCTAATGGCTTTGTCTTTTGACGTGTAATAGTGGTCGAACACCAGATAAAAGCTCTCACGTAATTTAATTTGTTGGGTGTTGAAACTTGAAAGTATTCAGGTCAGAAAACGAACAAAAAATAGCAAAGTTTATATCTCTAAAATTAGTTAGATAGGTAATAGTCACTTTCCGTCCTTGCTCATAATTAATTGACATTATTAATATTATTATTTGAGCTGCCCATGTGCTGCTTAAAATTATATATACATATATTGTATACAAAAAAAATTATATATACATATCTGTGCGTATTCAGATGTCAACGAATTTATATGTCATATGTGAAGTTGATTAAATGAATTTGGAATAAAATTTTAATAATAGGTTGGCGTTCAATGAAAGATTGTAGTAGTAATTCATTCGATGCATGACATTTTTGTGTATGATTTTTGTTCAAATCATGTACGTGGTGTCTATTCTGATAAATTTTTTAAGTAAAAATATACATTTGATTTTTAATTTGATCACTATTATACATGGTATAAATCTAGTTCATAATAAAAAAAAATACTGTACTTTTAATTGTGGAAATAACTTGATTTTCCTTAAGTAAATTAAAATTAAGAACTTGAATTTTGTGGTTTGCTCCAAAAAAAAAAAACTTGCATTTTGTGGATAAAAATTATGTTAAAAGAGCTTTTTTATTTAATCAAGAATTTTTCCTTTTGAGGTGTAATATCTTGAATTTTGGGATCGGGGACTTGGGAATAAGTCTGAATTAAGTAAATTGCTAAGCCCCGGTTTAGCAGATGTTCCAAATTTATTCCCTAATATTTCTTACATCTTTGAGGTATTAAAGGGAATAAAATAGTGAATGAAAGAGTATGATAAATTTGTATACAAAAATGGTACTTGTAACCTAATGGAATAATCAATAAAGTAGTTAGGAATAGAAAGGAACGCATCTGAGAAGCCGAAACCGAAAAACCCCAATTTTCCCCGGAGTACTTGAGAATTTTGGCTAGGGCTGTTAAAGGGCCTTAGGGTTGGATTTTCAATGATTTGATGATTCCATTGAGTTCAAGAGGAAAAATTAAGTGGGATTATAGTTGGTCACTTTTTCGGAAAAGCCCGAAAAAGCATATTTACGAAAAACGCCCCTGAAACTTTGAAATAAGGGTTGTCACATGTATTTTTTTAATTTGACAATGAATTTGATAATTCCAAGTTTTGAAATGGATTCCTTAGGTGAAAATATGTAAGAATAGCCCATGTCGAAATTTCAGGAAAAGTAAAGTCGGATCAGGTATAACGAGGCCTGGTCGAGGTCCTGGGGACAATTTGGGAAATTTTCACAATAGACTCATATAATCCCCAGAAACACTATAGAAGAGTCTAAATGGTACATTTGGAATTGTAGGATCGAGTAGAGAACTGAGCAGTGACATGCAAATCGAGGCATTTACCTCTCAATGTTTCAAGGCGGAAAAGGGTTAAGGTAGGGAATTTACCTCTCCTGCGTGTATTTGATATATTGTGCTTGTATATTGATGCATGTTATTACTTTGCTTGATTATGTGAAACATATATGAATGATTGAAGCTCTGTTTCTATTTATGTTATGGTCATAAGTATGTTGTTTGAAACATTGAGCACGCAGATATATCATTATGTGAGCATGAGTTATGTAATACAGCATGTCATGCATTAAGCACTTATTTTACATGCATATTGGTATTGTTTTTCTATTGAGATTCTCTCGAATCTCACTCTCCCCTACCAACAATTTAGACAGAAGGAGACAAAAAATATGTCGAGAACAAGGAAGAAAACCATATGAGGGGATTGCAGTGGTGGAATAAAGACGAGAAAATTGTCTCCGTTTCACTGGGATTGGTTTAGATACACTAGAGCCCTGTGTGGCTACAAGGTTTGTAAATATTCTATGTGAACCACTGCGGGGAATTTCTGTAATCTTGCACATATTATCAGTATATTTATACTATTTTTGTGTTGCCCATCTAACCGCATATCATTTTCTACAAATACTCTGGTAAAGGTGAAATTAAAATAAGAACGTGACATGAGGCATGGAATGCATAGGATTTTCGTCTCTCCCAACAAGTGCTTTTTCCGATATTCAAACTTATGTTCTTCTTCTTAGATGAAACTACTTATCACATCAATTAACAACTTATTGATTAGAAGAGTTTCTTTTAAGAGACTTTGAAAATATATGACTTGACAATACGAATATTGTACAATTGTATAACTATAATATAATGGTTTTTCTATGCTATAGGCTATATTTTTAAACAGAGGGTTAAGGTGTAAATTTGTCTTTGAAAGTTTTCATTCATGATTAGTGTTATCCCGAAAATTTTTTTAGGTTCAATGGTGTCTCATCTCATTAAAAAATAATGTAGAGTATTAAAAAATTGATGTTGTCGATTTACATTTTTAACAATAAGGGACAACATTACTTCATTTTAATATTTTTTTGTCAATCTTGAATTTAAAAAAAAAATTCGGGTAACATTACTCTTAAGTAAAAACTTAGGGAGTGTATTTGTACCTTAACCATTTAAAAAGGTAAATACGATGCGGTAGAAACTAATTGAGAGCATGAAAATTGAGAATATAATTTTATCTTTTTGAAATTTTTGAACCACTATTATTCTTTTAATTTTATTATCATTCTTTAATTTCATGGTCCTTTTTTGTCATTGATGGTTTCTATATTATTCAGGTCCCAAAGTGTCATTCTCCCTTTAATCAACGATGAGATAATAAGAATAAAAGAATATTTTGAAATGTGCGAGTAGTTTTCCTCTATTTTTTTTAATCAATAGTAGTGTTCCTCTGTTATTGAACAGACACTCATACTACGTTGTCGCGTCGCAAGAGCCAATTAAATCTGTCCCTTGGATTGATCCAAACCATATATATAATTTAGAGAAAATCATTGACAGGTCCTAGAGATCCAAAAAAAAAAAAAATCTTAAAAAAGTCTCAATCCAAATTTCTAAATAAAAAAAGTCTCTAAGGACTTTTGTGTGATTAATTAGCAATGTGAAACAACTAACTTACCCGCAATGAATTAAAAAAGGAAAGGCACAAGAGGAGGAGGGTTGTCACATTTTTTCTCATTAAGGCACACGAGAAAGAGAAAACGGAGGAAGCCTACGGTGGTTGCAGCTGCAACATTGAAGGGATTTAGTGTGGTGTTCATGTCCTAGGAAAAGGTTAGATTTTGCAGCCTTCATCTACTGTTAGAGAGCGTGAACAGTGATTCCGAAAGCTTTTTTACTTTTTATTTTTTTGCTATGTATATTGGTTGCATTGAGATTAAGATGTTAGTCAAAGGTTGGAGTTTGAACTCAATAGTAGACTATATGCTAAGAAATAGGTAAGTAATGCTAACATTTTGGTAAAGATATGATCTTGACCATTGAAGTTGGATTTCACCGTGGTTGGGTTATGTGAATAAAATTATGCTATGTTTTTAGGGAAGGTAACAAAGGGATTGCTCTGTTTTAAGTGGGAATGGTTGAATATGATGGTGGTTTGTTTGCTGACAAAACGCTGATATGATATTAAAAAAAATATTGTTAATGCGTGCAGTTATAGTTGTTAATATTGCTATTGTAATTGTTAATACAGAACCTGTACTCTAATTTTGGGCAATATAATAGAGGGATTGCTCTATTTTTGGGCAAGATAACAAAGGGATTGCTTTGTTTTAAGTGGGAATGGTTGAATGTGATGGTGTTTTGTTCGATTACAAAATACTGATATGATATGAAAAAATGTGTTGTTAATATGTGCAGTTGTAATTGCTAATATTATTGTGGCAGTTGTTAATACAAAGTTTATGTTGTAGATTGTCAAGAAAAATGGCAAGTAGTTCGGGGAATAATTTATTATGTTTCTTTCATGTGGAAGGGAAGTTTTTAAATGGTGGAGAAGATGAAAATAACTCATGGACTTGTAAAAATGGTGGAGAAGATGAAATACAATATGTTGTCAAAATAACTCATGGATTTATCAAAATAGACACAAGAAGTTGTTAAAATTTTAATAAGCAGTTGTCAAATAAGGGACTTTTGAAATTTGTAAATACCTCGGTGAGTGAAAATGATATTTTCAAAATGACTCATAGACTTGTCAAAATAGGCATAAAAAGTTGTTAAAATTCTGATAAGCAGTTGTCAAATTAAGGACTTGTGAAATTTGTAAATACCTTGGTGAGTGAAAATAATGTTGTCGAAATGGCTCATAGACTTGTCAAAATATGCACAAAAAGTTGTTAAAATTCTGATGAGTATTTGTCAAATTAGAAACTTGTGAAATTTGTAAATATCTTGGTGAGTGAAAATGATGTTGTCAAAATGACTCATGAACCTGTCAAAATAAGCACAAGAAGTTATTAAAATTCTGATAAGTAATTCTCAAATTAGGGACTTGTGAAATTTGTAAATACCTCAGTGAATGAAAATGATATTGTCAAAATGACTCATGGACTTGTCAAAATAGGCACAAGAAGTTGTTAAAATTCTGATAACAAGTTATCAAATTGGGGACTTGTGAAATTTGTAAATACCTTGGTGAGTGAAAATGATGTTGTCAAAATGACTCATAGACTTGTCAAAATAGGCACAAGAAGTTGTTAAAATTCTGATAAGCAGTTGTCAAATTAGGGACTTGTGAAATATGTAAATACCTCGGTGAGTGAAAATGATGTTGTCAAAATGACTCATGAACTTATAAAAAATAAGCACAAGAAGTTGTTAAAATTATGGACCGGTGAAATTTGTAAATACCAATGATGTTGCCAAAATGACTCATGGAATTGTCAAAATAGGCACAAGAAGTTGTTAAAATTATGATAAACAGTTATGACAGCTGAGACCTATGAAACTAATAAAGTCCTCGGGGTATGAAAATGCATTTGTGAAAATGACTTGTGGACTTGTAAAAATGTCACAAGAAGTTGTTAAAAACCAAAGAAGCAGTTGTAAAAGCTCGGACTTGTGAAACTGATAAACTTCTCAGGATATGACAATGTAGTTGTGAAAATAACTCATGGACTTGTAAAAATGGCACAAGAAGTTGTTAAAAACCAAAGAAGCAGTTGTGAAAGTTGAGACCTATGAAATTGAAAAATTCCTCGAGGTATCAAAATGCAGTTGTGAAAATGATTCATGGACTTGTGAAAATGGCAGAAGAGCTTGTTAACAACCAAATAAGCAGTTGTTCAAGCTGAGGATTCGAAGGAGCGATGGAGGTTGGGGGTTCGGAGGAGCGACGAAGGCTCAGGGTTCGGGGGAGCGATGGACGTTGGGGGTTCGTAGCAGCGACGGATGAACGGACGAGCGAAGGACGCAATGAATGAGAGGGGAAGATACAGATTGAAGCTTGCGAAGAAAAATTTGAAGATTGTTTTGAAGACGCACTGTTTTAAATTATGAGGGAAACATAGTCATTTCACATTTCCACTTAATCACATTTCAGTCCCTAGGGACCTTGTTGGTAGAAGAATTTGGATTGGGTCCTTTTTGTGGTTTTTTTGGGTGCTTGGGACTTGTCAGTGATTTTCCCTATAATTTGTATAAATTATATATTCTTTTTTCCAATTTTGTATTTTTGAATAATATTTTATTTTGATGTAAAATATTTGATTTGTATTGAATTTTGTGTTTTATTATCTAGTAAAATAATTTTTTTGCTAAATCCTATTTTTATAATTTCAAAATTTTACTAGATAATGTTCTTACAATTCATTTTTCTATGCAAGAAGGATTTTTAATTATAAAATAATTTACTAACGCTATAATTATATTCAATGTATTATGCAGAATAATCGTTTTCTAGATTGATTTTGGATCATCATTTATAATCTGAACTAACATGTTCATTGATTTTGAATTATTATTATATTTATTCAGTATGAATCATCCTGTTCATTGAATATAAAGAATTTTTTTTGTTTTATCAATTTATCATAAGTCCTTTTTTAATTTAATTTAATCAAGGTTCCCACTATTAGACTTGAGACTAATCTAGTTTAAAGTGCACTTACCACTTTAACCAATGACCAATGTTTTAAAAGTTGGACTAGACATTAAGCCGAAAAAAGCGAGTGGCTCTCAATTCTTTAAGTCGGATCGATTTAACCGTCATTCGGATTGTTTAAATAAAATAAAATAAAAATAATATTATATATACATTTGCCAAAGAAAATTGTACAAGCATAATAACATAAATATAAAGTGATAAATATAAAATATTTTGGTAACACCTAACCATATTAGGTATAGTTACATGATTGAAGTATAAAATTAAAATCCAGCTCATCTTTGCATTTTGGATGGGAAAATTACTAACAAGTAATTAAAAGTAATATAAACATGAAGAAGTCTTAGATAAAAACTATGATGGTACTAAAAAGAAGAGAAAATTTTCAACCAAATTTGAATTAATTTACACACAAGTTTTGTTATATAATAGTAGGCATTGCAAAGTAGAATAACACTCTTTTAATTTATAAGAAAATAGAAAGGTGATAATTTTTTAATCATTAAAAATAATTTGAATGTGAAATACAACTATTTCGTTAAAAATAGTTACCAATATAAGGCTCTGCTTTATCCCTTTCTCGAATTTGAATCTTATAAAAGACATCTATGTTTGGAGGAGTTATCAGAAAATCCAATATCGGACGATATATAACATAAAATAGTGATTTTTTCTATTCTCGAAAACATGAAACTGATTCACATTAGTCGAGGAAAAGTCACATCTGAAGCCTGAAAAGAAGAAAACTTAAGTAGCTACATATTAGGTTCCTTCTTTTATTCAAGTAAGGGTCAAGGAGCAAACTTACCAACAAAGTTTTAAGGAAGAAACGTCTGATATAATTATGTTTTAAAGGGGGTAAAAATACACATAAGGTTTTAAAAGTAGAGCTTCAAGCACAAAACCATTAAATTTAACCTAACGTCGTTAAATTATAAGAAAAGAAAACTACTAACGAAGTTATGTCAAATTTAAAGGTTTTGTGCTGGATGCTTCACTTTTAAAACCTTATATGTATTTTTGCATCCTTTAAAATATAATTGTGCCAGGCGCTCTTTTCTTAAAAGTTTATTGATAAATTTGCTTCTTAACCCTCCAAGGAATATTAAGATAGTGCACTCTTTTATTCATTGGTCAATGGGTAATTACATGCTTCCCCTGCCAAAATAAAATGTCTACCTCTATTACTTTTGTCCACATGTTTGGTTTGGGGTATTTCTAGATTAGGTGAGGGTTGAAAACTAAAACATCTTGTTTGGTTGGAAGTAGGGGAGGCAAGGGGAGGTAAAAATTTGTTGTCTTATAGTGTCAACTCCCCTCCTTTGTAAAACCTCCAGATTTGGGGTTTTTTTTAGGTAAGATAAAATTTATGTTCCATTATGACTATATTGCCCATGACAATTTTTCAATATTCCAACACTATCCTCACCATTATTAACCCTTTTCCCCTCTGCCATTTATCGATTTCCCATTCCTAGTCGTCTCACGCGTTTGTTACTCCAGCATCTACTCTGGCCGCTCCTCCAAGCTCACTGCCCATCCATTTCTCTCATAGATCACGAAATGTCGCCCGCGCATGGAAGGTGGAAATGGCCCCAGGTCCAGTGACACTGAGTGTGAAGAAGATTGAAGAGTCATCACCGTTGTTGAGTATGAAATAGAAGTCTGATTAGAGCGGCATGAGTTTGGGGCCGTTGGAGGTCTTTGCCATAGCAAGATTCTGACTGCCGGGAAAGCTGGAAATGACCCCTAATATGGCGGATAACCTTTGCCACAACAATTAGTGAAAGGATAATCTTTGGCTGATCCTGATTTATAGTGTAAACATAGTAAATGTATTCCTTCTGTTTCTAATGATGATCTTTTATATAAGAATCCATTATCTGTAAATGTTGACCATTTCACTTAATTGATCATCCCCTGTTGTTCCTATATTTTTCAAAATTTATAGTCCAGCATCTCTCATTCTTTCTTCAAAAATAAAAACCCAACTGCCGCTCTCCTTTTGTTTGTCAACTCGAGTTCAATCATATTATCCTCCTATTACAAGTGGTTCTTGTTGTTGTTATATTTCTTTCTTTTTTATTTATTTTTCTGTCCGATCGACATCTCCTCTTCTTCTTTTTCTCGGACATTGGCTTTTCGTCCTAGTCTATTTTTGTGCTAAAAGATGATGACTCTCAAGAAGTTCTTAGACAGTCTAGTTATTGAATATTTGAAACGTTTCCTAACTCAAAAACGGATCCTAGTTGAAAAGCAGCCAAACAACAGCTCATTCTAGTCTAACCTTCCAAACGGCTTTCGCTTGAAAGATGAGCCATCCGTAACTCCTGCCGATGGTCTAGCTAACTGGACCATCCGGTCCAGCTTGGGTTTCAATACATTGCCAACAATTTGTTGGTTTATTATGTGAGTACTTAATAAAATATTAGTTTATACTACTAGTAGAATATATTTCACGTCTATTACCATATATATATATATATATATATATAAAGTGACTTTGTGAAAGTGAAATGCCTTTTAAACCCTTGAATACAACTAATGTTGAAAAATAAAAAAGGAGAACAAATATATTCTAAATATAAAAGCTAGTTATAGGATATACTTTATTGATTATAAACTAAAGACTTCAATCCACTTTGTCTTACAATTTTAAAAGTTTTTCTTCAAACTATAACTATTGGTTATTGAATATACCACTCTAGCCCTTTTTTAAGTCCAGTTTTTTGGGAAAAAAAAAACTAATCCTTATTATAAGTCTACTAAGAGAATAATTAATAATAGTATTATAATTTTGCCCTATTAAATGTAATGAAAAAATGAGTTAGGTTTAAATACGTTATTGATCTTATACTTAATCTTCATTTTGATCTTGGTCCTTATAATTTGTCTCCATCTAAAACATTGGCCCTGTAATATTACAAGGACTAGGCGGGAGGGTAAATGGTATCAATTCTGCCTACATATCAATAACGTCGTTTTCAAATGCTGATTTGGCACGGACTTGGCAAGTTAGGGTTAGGGACAAGTTGCTTACTTGGATATGTGAGCTTTTTTAAAAAGAGAAAAGAAGAAGAAAAAAAGGCATAAGAAGAACCAGGCACGGGAGGACAGAAAAAGCAAATGGAAGTTAGAGTAAAAGGGGCAATTGGGCAAAGGGTTTGATCAAAAAAAAAAAAAAAGCAAACAGTTAGCACAACGATGACCCACAGCACTAGGAAAGTCCTAAATTGTAATGTATTAAAAATCGGACTGGATCGGACCGGCCGGTTCAGACCAGAAATCCTGTGAATCGGTTACTGGACCGGTCCGGTTGAGGTCAAAAAACCAGGGTCTAATTGACCTGGTCGACCCGGTCTGAACCGGTCCAACCCGGGGTGAACCGGGATAACCCGTGGTGAACCGGTTTGCCCTTTTTTTTTATTTTTTTAAATTTTTTTATATCCCAAACGACGTCATTTTGTCTTTTTTTAAAATTATTTCTTTGAAATAATTTGATTTGCAAGGAGTTTTAAAAGTATTGTGGAATATTTTTGCTGTTTTGCACTAATTGGAGTAAAATCCTTATATACTTAATGATACTTTTGTGGGTATTAGGTTCACAAGATTATATTTGATTATTGGTTAGAAAAAAAAACTCTTATGTAGTTTTTTAAATGGTATACATGAACATTTAAATTATATATTTTTTTAATTAACCCCGGTTTGACTCCCGGTCTGACCCCCAGGTTGATCCTGGTCTGAACCACTGACCCTTGACCTAATGTCTCGACCGGTTTAATGTCCGGTCCGGTTTTCAGTACCTTGCTAAATTGCCATTACCTTGTTGAGAAGGATGAGAGTGAAGGTTGAGAATATAATTTATAAATGAAGGTAAAATTGAAAAAATGTATCAATTTAGGGTATATTTAATGAATAAACTAACTTTTCATCGTATGTAAGAATTAAGCAAATTGGTTTTATAAAGAGGACTACAATGGTATTTAGGAAACCTTTATTAAGGGGTATTTCAAGAGGTTAATTACAAGCTTTTACAAAAAATCAATAAGTTTTTTTACAAATAATTAACTTAATTAATTTTCTTATTTTTCTAAATTATTTATCTATCTTTTACATTAAAGAGAGGAGGACATATATATTTCTATATACCACAATATGAGAATTTTTTTACATTGTTTAAAGGGTTACAGTGCAAATTTACTTTGGAAGTTTTTACTGATGAGCAATGTTACCCCAAAAGTTTTTTTTCAGGTTCAATGTCACTTTAGAAGTTTCAAAATATAATAATATTGCCCCATAGTGTTAAAAATCTAACTTGACCATTAAAAAAATGACGGCGACCAATGACTTTTTAATAGTAAGGAGCAACATTGCTCCATTTTAACACTTTTAAGGCAACATTGAATCTAAAAAAAACTTTCGGGGTAATATTGCTCATCAACAAAAACTTCTTGGGCTTATATTTAGTACTTGACTGTGCTTTGAACAGAATTAGCTCTAATAGGAGGATGTTTTTGCCTAGTAAAAAAAAAACACTTCTGCAATAAATTTACATCTTAATCCTAGTTTAAACCAAACATTGCTTTAATGCATGGTAGGAAAAAAAAATCCTTGTGATAATTTAATAATAAAAGCTTATAAAATTGTAATATTTTTTAATAAAAATTCAATAATTTACTCAATAATATTACTAAAAAATAATTTTTTTTCCGGGAACAAGCATTTTTATTAAGAAATAAGATTACGATAAGTCCATAAAACATAAAAAGACCAAGTCCCAAATAACACAAACCCTTATCTCAAAGAAAATAAAGAAAAAACAATGCCATCAAGATATAAACCATAACCCAAATTAAAAACACACGAAGCTAGCCATGTGCACCACCAAAATAATGGACATAAAAACTCCGGTAAACGCACGTTGGAACAAGGGATATGGTTCATTGAACTTCCCTATCCATCCCATCCCATTTTTTATCACTATAGATTCGCGAATATATAGCACTAAATAAATAATGATTACAACGAATAAACATAATATATGTCAAGATGGATGTCATATAAGAATATATAATGTTAAAACTTAAGGGTTACATAAAACATAACGGTTTATTGAATCACATAAATGACGATTCATATAAAACAATCATCATGTAACAATTACAAATGATTTATCTTCCAACCTGATATTAATGAAAACAAAAACATAACGGTCGTAATTATTAATTGTCATATGTTTGTGACAAAAATGAGAGTTCTTACGAAACAATCGTTGTGTAACACTTACAAGCCATTTGTCTTTGAACCTTATGTCAGCGAAAATAAAAACATAACTGTTATAACAACTGAGCGTAAAGTATAAATAACAAAAATAATATTTCATAAGAAACAACAATCATGTAAATAATAAATTTAGAAAATATATTTTCATAACCTCGTTTGGTCACCAAATACCACTTCTCCTTAGTCAAATACTTTTCACAAACTCTACACTACTAGAAAAAAGGGTCTTAACGTCCCCTTTTTTTGGCCTTTTAACGTCTGAAAACAAAGGAACGTCTATCTGAGGGTCGTAGAAAAAAACGTCAATAACGCCCGTAAAACAGGGGATGTGGAAGGTAGACTTTAGACGTCCCCAGTTCCAACTGGGGACGCCTAAAGTGGGACCTTAGACATCCCCAGTTCCAACTGGGGACGTCTAAGGTGGGACCTTAGACGTCCCTAGTAGAATTGGGGACGTCTATTGTGGCCTTTAGACGTCCATAGTTCCAATTGGGGACGTCTAAAGTGGGACCTTAGACGTCCCAAGTATAATTGGGGATGTCTAAGGTGGACTTTAGACGTCCCCAGTTAGAACTGGGGACGTCTAATGTAGCCTTTAGACATCCCTAGTTTTATCTGGGGACGTCTAAAATATCGCCACCCACTCTACCACGTCCCTTTTTTATTAAGGACGTTGAAAGTTTTTTTTTAAAATGGACTTTTTATATATTGCACTGTCTAGAAAATGTAAACTGCAGAAATAGGATTCCAATAACATAATAAAACAACAGCAGTTCAGCAGAATGGAAACAACAACAAACACAGTGATCAACCCAAGGCTACTACATGCAACAAATTTAAGGAGTAGCAAACTAATTAACTGACAAACCACACAAACTATACAACAATCTATATCCAAGTCCCCAGTTTGTACAATAACCAAGACTAAATCCAATCTATATCCAACAACAATAACGCTAATTATATGTACTACCACAAAAGTATGTCCTACACAAACTACTAAAGACTTTACTCTTCTGGTATACGTTGAAGAAAATGTCCAGCCAAAAAGTCTCTGATCATATTTAGGTCTTCATATGTGTAGGCATCTTCATTGTCAAAAATATGTAAATTAGAAAATAAGCTTAGATGAAATAATGAATGAAATGAATGAATTGCCATTGAATTACAACTCCAAGAATATTATCCTCTGAGAATGAAGAAGCGATTACTTGTTCAAAATATGTCGTAATGCCACTCTGAATGATGTTAAACATATAAAGTAAGACATAATATCCACATTCCCAGCCGCCAAGTTGTCGAGGGCACTATAAATCAAAAGCAAATGGTAAAAATCAATAAAGGCATATCTAAAACGACCGTCAATCAAAAGAACTTGATTTAAAACTACGTACCTTTGGAAACAACCATCTCGGATCTTTACCACCTCTACGTTTGCGTGGCCTCATACCCATTGTAGATAGGATTTTCTTGGCCTCATACATACGATTTGGAAGTACATTATCGTCTGGAAACATATCACACAACAGTTCAAGCAGCAATGTGAAACTACTATCGATCCACCCACAAGTTGCTTTTAAGTTAACCAAATGTAATGTTTCTGTGAGCCGTGTGTACTTACTCCCAGGGTACAACGGTGTCTCTGCATCACTCCGCAAGCTGTCATATTCATGCGATTGCGTAAATGATTCTAACTCAACATCGTGAATCATTCTCTCCATTCTATCTTCATCTATGACATCCACAGCTTCCTTCTTGTGTGACGGACAATCAGTTAGTTCCTCACCATGCCATATCCACCTTGTGTATCGAAGATTTATTCCATCACAAAGTAGGTGATCCCTTATAACTTCAACATCCTGTTTTCTCTCATTTAAACAATTGACACAAGGACAAAAATACATCCCATTTTTGGCTGGAACGTTCCTCCTAGCAAATTCAATAAAGTTTTCAACCCCATTCTCATATTCTTCACTTGTTCTCAGAGCATTCATCCAACAATGATCCATTTTATTACCACCTATGCCATTTCTATTTACACTCAAGTTTAGAATAATTGTCAACACGGGGAATTGCCTTTTACACGCATGTTTTTCAAAATTTTGGCAGCATTTCCCCTTAAAAGTGAGACATCCCAAAATCAACATAACAAATCATCTCAGATTAATTTAAACGAAACTAAACTTTAGCTGAGGAATTGAGGGCTCATAGTATAATAGTCATTATTTGGTAAGACTACATTGCATTAACCATAACTTTTTGTCTACTCCTATTATTTACATGCTTGAAAAGTCCACAAACATTATTGGCAAGCATAGTTGAGAACTTCCTTGATGAATGCGCTGCTCCCTAGTTAAATACAATGTTGCATTACAACTTACAACTTAATATACCAGAAAATTATGAATTCTTATATAACTTTATTGATTAGTGACTGAAGTGTCAAATTAGTCATGTTTTCATAGTAATTTTCTTTATAAAGAGAACTTGTAATTTTCTTTGCAACTGACTTCTTTTAATAAAAAGCAAACAAAATCATCACCAAATTTGAAACAAAACATCATCTTGAAAATTGTATTTAAAATAAAACATTCAAATAATTCAATAAGTACAAAATATTAGTCTATTATTCAAATCAAATCAAATTAAAAAAAATTAAGATTGCAAATGAAAATTTGTTTCAAATCAAATTAATTATTTAAAACAATTAGATAATGATTCTTCAATCTTCAAATCAACCAAAAAAATTTAAATTGCAATTTAAATTGCAATCATCACCTTGTTGTGAAGACAAGTAACATATACAATTATGATGTATTGTAATTAGGATATTGATATTAGTGTTATTTGTTGTCGTTTTGTGTTTCTGTGTTCAATTTTAGTATTGTCGTATTGCTCAATACGCCCCTCATAGTTGTATAAATATTAGGCACTTGCACAGCTTCAAGTTGTGGACTGATATTTTTGAGTTAATGAGAATTTCATGTTTCTTAAAACAATGCAAAAAAGCAAAAGATTAAAACTTGATGTGGTACGTCTTAAATTCAACAAAATAGCAAAGATAAAGCTCAAGCACAAACCACACTTAAATTCCAACAGAGAATTAAATGCATTTTGCTAATCATTCACAAGTTCATTCACAAGTTTAGTTTTAGCTAGCTAACCTGTTGCTGCAACTTTAGAGGCAGATGACCCACGGTGGTAAGAGGAGGCCGACTGTGAAGAGAATGAGAGAGAACAGTGCAGACCCAGCAATGCGACTAGCAACGGTCTGGATGAAATAGAGGCTAAGAAGGACCAAGAAGAAACAGGGGAGAGGAGAAATAGCGTATTTGATTTGGAGAAACAAGAAGCGCAAAACAGGGGAGAAGGGACGGAAGTGATGAAGATGGAAGAGTGAAAGAGTAAAGTAAAACAAGTGCAAAGTTTCAGAAAAAAATTCTGACACTTCACATGCACTGGTCATGTCGACCAGTGCATGTGTATTAGCTTAAGACGTCCCTAGCTGGGCTGGGGACTTCTAAAGGCACCCTTTAGACGTCCCCAGACCAGCTGGGGACATCTAATGTAAGATTTAGACGTCCCCAGATGGTATGGGGACGTCTAATGTGAATATTTAGAAGTCCCCAGACCAGCTGGGGACGTCTAATGTGAAGCTTTAATTAGAGCAAGCGTTTCACCCAAGAGGGGGGGGTAAATTGGGTGATACTCAAATTTCGTTGCGAATATAAACCTTGACGGTGAAATTAAAACAGTAAAGAGTAAGGAGAAATATCACAGAAGTGTACACCAGGAGTTATACTGGTTCGGCCACAACCACTTTGACCTACGTCCAGTCCTCAGAGCTTCTCTAAGAGTTTCACTATAACTTCCAAGATTCAGTGGGTTCTTGGCACCTCAGTACAAGCAAATTCCTTCACCTGAACACTCGCTCCCCCTTACAAGTTGTAATCCAATCCCAACTCAAGGTTCCACAACCTTAAGTTATCTCAATAACAAATATTGAGTTTGAATGAAATATCTCTCTTTCAGAGTGAGTAAGAATCACTGAAGTACAAAATTACTAAAATGAGTAAAAATAGAGTAATGAACTTGATGATACTTTCGTGTGTGTTCTTGTTGTTGTATCTCTGTTTGGATGTTCCCATTTATATAGATATGTTGGTGATGACCATTGGAACATTTTTCTACTCGTCCGTTGGAGAGTGCGCATCCACTGTTGACTTTTCCAGTATTTGAAAAATATCCGTTGGCGGTAGGTGGCATTTGAACTTCTCATTTGACTTTCCTTATTTGATATGATTTCTTCATTGTTTATCTGTAAATATACTAGGAATACTAATACAATGAAAGGTTAATAATATAGGAAACAAATCAATGAACGTTTGAATGATTTCTAAATTTCTGGGTTTCCATACTCGAGTAGCTACTCGAGTATCCATTAAAGTTTACTCGAGTACATACTCGAGTATCATCGGGAAAACTTTGATGAACTGCAAGTCAACAAATAAACATGAGATTACTCGGGTAGTGCATGGAATAAAAAAAATATCAAACCTTTGGAAATGCATGTTTACTTGGGTACTTACTCGAGTAATGCACTCTTTTCTTCATAGGTTACTCGGGTACCAACTCGAGTAAACCTTAAAATAAACTTTTGGTTACTCGATGCTTTATTCCAGTAATGTTGGCAGGATTTCAAGGCCGAGAGCACTTCAAGTTTGATTACCTTGTTACTCGAGTACATACTCGAGTAAACTCAATTTATGTGCATAGCTTACTCGGGTAATGACTTGAGGTTTTTCTTCAAAAATAATTCTGCATACTTGAATACTTACTCGAGTAATCCACTTTAAATGAGTCATTGAATACCTGCATACTTGAGTAATGCCTCGAGTGAAGTGTAATAAAAATAGAACAAGTTATTCGAGTACTACCTTCAGGTTTTTGCTTACCACAGTGAGTTACTCGAGTAGCTCCTCGAGTAACGTTGGCAGAGTTGAAAATGCCGAGAGCAACATATTTCTTGAAATAGGGGAGTCGAGTACATACTCGAGTATCATTGGTAGGCCGAGAGCAATTGGAAGATTTTTACATGGTTACTCGAGTAACTACTCGAGTAACGTTGGCAGGCCGAGAGCAACTCCAAGTATTTACCTGGTTACTCGAGTAGCTACTCGAGTAACATTGGCAGGCTGAGAGCAACTTGAAATCATTTACACTATTACTCAAGTACTTACTCGAGTAACGTTGGCAGGTTACTCGAAGGTGTCTCTGATTACTTCAAGTTTCTGTTCCTTTACTCGAGTACATACTCGAGTAATGCCTTAGAAAACTTGCTTCTGATCAAGTTTCTCAGCTTTTTTTCTTGGCCTTTCTTCATTACTCCAATGCTTACTTCAAGTGATACTTTTCCCTATTATTACTTTGTTCAAACTTATTTATTAATCAAATCTTTTTCAAAATATTCTTTGTTATCATCAAAACATGAGATCTAACATTCTCCCCCTTTTTGATGATGACAAAACTTGGTGATTTTGAACAGGGTTTTTGAAATTGAATTCTCAATTAAATACTTCTTGTATTCAAAGATTATTTTGAAAAACTTATTAAGTTTAGATTCAAAGTGTAAAGTGAATGAAATCATAATATACACCTTGCATGTGCAACAAACTCATTAGTCCAACTATGTATCATAATTTAAAACTTAAATGGACATGAAATAAAATCATAACTTAAATAACTTGCATTAAACTTAAGCTGCATTACAAGATGACAAGATGAAAAGCTTAAAATTCAAAAGACTTTCTAAAAACTTCTAAAAACTTAAAAACTCCCTAAAACCCATATACATCCATATACCCAAAAACATAGACATTCCACAAAATCACACTTAAGCTCTTCTCCCCCTTTTGTCTTCATCAATCAAGTGGAGGACTAGAAGGCTTGACCATGGAAATAGGCGTCACAGGAAGAACCATAGAAGCATCTGAACCAGAGGAATCAAATGAACTAGAAGAGACTGGTTCAGGAAGATTAAGTGGAGGGATATGGATATCATCTCTGGGAGGAATAGAGGGAGACTGGTAGACGATCATAGTAGTGGTCTCAACCTCTGGAGTGGTCTCAATCTCTGGAGTAGTCTCAACCTCTGGAGTATGATGATCAGAGGATGAGGAAGGAGAGATTTCCTCAGTATGAGTAGGAGATGGTATTGAAAGAGGCAAGCTTCACCCAAGAGGGGGGTGAATTGGGTGATGTTATAAATTTTTCGCTTGATGTGGAGATATGAAAAATAGAGTAGATAGAGTAGAGTTGAGAAGATTTGAACACAGAGAGTTATACTGGTTCAGCCTAACAACCAGGCCTACGTCTAGTCCTCAGAGATCAAGACCTACTGAGAATTTCACTATACCTCCAAGATTCAATGGGCTCTCAGAACGCCACAAAACAACAATTGTCCTTGAAAGGACTACGAGCAGAAATATTCTCTTACTAAGAAATTTCTCTCCCCCTTACGACAAGTCATACGTGCAGAAAAACAACCTATGACCTTTCTCACTTGCTTATGTATACAAGACTTATGAGCAGCAACGTTCTCTCCTGCTTACACCACTGTAAGTCTTACGAGTAGCAACGTTCTCTTCTGCTTGTATCTTATAAGTCTTATGAGTGGAAGGTTTAACAAGAAATTCTCTCAATTGCTTCTCTCGTAAGGAAATCTACCCTCTCAAGGTCCCAATACCTTGAGATCAAATGAAAATAGAATTTGAATTATATGAAGACTCTCTTACAGAGCAAATAAATGAACACTGAAGATCAATGTGTATACAGAGAAAAATTATGAATAGCAGAGACTTGTGTATATGCTTGTGAATTCTTGTGCTTCATTAATCTTGACGATCTCTAAATCTCTGTATTTATAGATGTTTAGTTTTTGCCCGTTTGAGTAATCATCGTTGAGGAGCGGCGCTTGCAACTATGGAATGACACGCTCATGTTTGAATATTCTGAATGCGGTAGGTACGTGCGTGCCTTTAATGATGTTGTCTGCCGTTGTTTGACTTTCTTCGTGTCAGTTTATTTTAAACGTTCATCTTCCTATATCACACTTATAATACATTCAAAATGATGTTAAACAATGATAATAAGTAATGATGAGATGAATAAATAACATTAAACCATATTCGGATTGAACGTTGTGAGACTTGGTGTATTTGGTGACCTTGCAGAGCATCACTCGAGCATGGATGGGCTCACTCGAGTGATATCGCAATTTTACTCCTTGATCTTTAGTTTTCAGTGTGTGCTTGCATAGAATTTCAGAGAGACAAAATTCTTACTCGCGAGTGATGTGGGGCCTCACTCGAGCACAACTCCTTCTGCTAGAGTGGCTTTGCATTTTCCACTGGGAGTTTCTTCTCTGGACAGCACTCGCATATCATTTTAGCAAGAGTGAGATTTTGCACTCGCAGGTGATGTGGGCCCTCACTCGAGCACACATACTCCTGCTCGAGTGAGAAAAATATTCTCAAGTAATATTCCCTTAATACCAATACTCGCATCAGGATTTGAGAGGGATAGATTTTCACTCGCAAGTGCTGTGGGCCCTCACTCGAGCACACATACTCTTGTTCGAGTGAGAAGAATATTCTCAAGTAATATACCTTTAATATCAACACTTGCATCAGTATTTGAGAGGGATAGATTTTTCACTCGTAAGTGTTGATGTGTCACTCGAGCATATGAAGCTATGCTCGAGCATACTTGTGCTTTTATGATCTTCATGACTCTCGGTCAAGCACTCGCATACCTTCACTCGCTAGTGCTCGAGTACAAGACACTCATACTCGAGCATTGATTTCTCTGCTCAAGTGCATCAAGGGAGAATGACAAAACTTGCTCTCGGCCAAGCACTCACAAACTCTCACTCGCATGTGTTCGAGTGAGAAAGGCTCCTTTGCTTGAGTGTTGTCTCCAGTACTCAAGTGAATCAGTAAACATGCTAGTAGCATGCTTCTCGGGTATACACTTTCTGGCTATTACTCGCACCTACTCGAGCACAGAATGGTTCCATGCTTGAGTGCTAGACTTATGCTCGAGCACACCAGTTCATTTTGACAGCAAACACCATAGAACTTTGTTATATGCATTTGGTAACTTTGTAAACATTTCTTAAACTTATATAAACATGATTTGTACACACTTGACTTTTGTTATCATCAAAACTTGGGATCTAACATTCTCCCCCTTTTTGATGATGACAAAACCTTTATTATGGATTGATTAAGAAAAAAAAATTTAAGTTCAATATCAATGTTTCCAAATGCATATCAAGTTTTAGGTTCAAGTTCATGTTTCCCTGCAATTCTTCCTTTGAACACTTAGCAACCAAGATAAGCATAGTATAAATCAAATTCTTAAACAGAAAAATAAACTTGATTAAATTTGATAACATAATAACAGATAAATCATGAAACTCCTAAATACAACCATGATAACATCAAAACCTACCCCATACAGAAAATCTACCCAAACTCCCAATACATCCCATAATAGCTCAGCTCAGAAATCATCACACATCCTTCTCCCCCGTTTTGTCAATATCAGAAGGGGGCTGAGGAAAAGTGATATCAGATGGGACAAAGGGCACCATGGCAGTGGAAGGGTCAATTGGTGGAGATGATGGCTGTGGTACAGAGGTTGAGGGAGGTAGTGAAGGCGACCGATCATAGGTGATATCAACATTAGAATCTGGATCGGTGAAGAGAACATGTGTCTGTGGATGAGGAGGTGAGGTATGAGTGGTCTCAGGAGGCACTTTTGAAGATGCAGATGGGAAATGAAAGCGCAAGAAGGTCTCCATATCAGTTATCTTCTGTGACATCTCATCCTGAGTCTTGAACATCAAGTCAAAGTTGATATTGGCCTTATCTACCAACTTGATGACCTGTGACTCCATTTTTTCCACAAGCTTCTCATACTCAGTCACCAATTCCTTCTTCAGACTGGATACTGATTGATTGATTGCCTCAGTCAAATAGTTGGAAAGAGAAGCATTAAGGAAGGAAGGAGGAGGAATAGGACCTTGTGCAGATGATTGGGCCTCATCACCTCTTGATGGAGTGGCTTCCCTCTGAAATGTGGCTTTGGTTCGACTCACCGGAAGATTGATACCCATATGAGTTAATTGAGTCTTACCAAACCTCGAAATAAGCACCCTCTCAGTTCCTTCCAAATACCATACCTTGCTTTTCATTAGAATGAAGGATACAAGCTAAGGGTATGGTATGGTTGCCAATTTTGATTAAGAAAATCGTAATCTTCTCATCTCATTAAAGATAATCTCCCCCACATTCCTTTGTTGCCCGGCTAGGAAAGAAGCCAACATATAATAGTCCTTTTGAGCAAAATGGGTAAAGTTTTTAGACTTATTGACTATGCTCCAGGAATATATATAGTGAAGGATTCTGTGAGAGTCAGGCATATCAATAGGTTTAAAATTGAGAGGACCTATTGGGTCTTTTGGTCTCAAAATTTGGAAGACTTCATTGGCAGAGAAAGAAGGTGGATCAGGGGGAGGTGCAACATATCCAAGTAGGTCATTTATGATCTTAGTAGATATCATAATGAATTTGCCTCTAACAATAGTAGACACTGCTTCCTCAATCAATTCACCAAACCTAGACATAATGTTATGGGTCTTCATGTTGCAATAAAAGGTTTTCATGACAGTGGGAGAATATGGCATATGGATATTTAGCCAGGGAGCATAGTATTGAAGATAAGGATATAAATCCAAATGGCAATTCTTCTTCAAATAATCTAAATCCATATATACAACTGGACAGAAATGCCTATGAATATACTCATCATCAAATACCTTCTAAGATAATGCCTTTAGCTCTTCAACAATGAATCCCTCAGGAGGACTGGTAATGTGATTATCCAATGGTGCTTATGAGGCAGAAGGTGCTCCTGAAGCAGTGGCACTGGATTGCCCAACATGGTGTGAACTTGAAACATCGGCTTGTGAAGTAATCTTTCCAACTATCTTATCAAGTTTGGATTTCTCCATTGCTTCCCGGAGTTGTCTGTTGAATGAATCATCAGAGGAAGAAGATGATTGCTCAGTCTCTTTTTTCTTCCCTTTTCCTTGAACCTCTTTGGATTGAGACCGGGTAACTATAGGTTCCTTGAACACCACACCCTTTGGTTTCTTTTGAGGAGGTTGGACTTTCTTTGCAATTTGAGGCTTAGGGTGAGGTTTCTTAGCCGGAGTCCTCTTTTTGGTCTTGGGTTTAGGAGGAGGTGAAGGTGAGGAAGACATTTTAGGAGATGGTGGAGTTGGTTCTAGGGTTGCAGAGGCACTAGCAGCAGAATGAGTAGGAGAGGGAGAGTGAGATCTTTGAGAAATGGAAGGCATTTTCGTTCTTGCCATTATGCAACAAGATAGAAAGAAGGCAAAACTCACAGAATTTTTGAGAGAAAAGAAAACACCACAGATTAGGGCACCGAATGTGAAATGCAAAGGATAAAAATCACCTTTTTTAGAAGAATGAAGAGTTGTAACGGTGATTTGAAGCAAATGGACGCGATTGATTGAAGAGAAACGGTTGGAGGTGAAGAGTTGTGACCTTCGAGTGACGAGACACCTCGAGTGAGAGCAGGAAGTGCGACGGTCTGAGCTATCGCGTAACTGATATAAGTGGCAGTGCTTGAGCATAAACCCTAGTGCTTGAGTGATGTTCATACTGTGCTGAGTGATAAACTGGAAAATTTAATAAAACATGTAAAAACGTACCTGGATTATGGATTTCTTGCCTTATTTTGTATCTTTGTACTCAAATCCTCCAAAATCATTTGAGTAACCATGATTTGGATAGCTTCTGGAAAGAAACTCTTTCTTTCTACTCGAGCATACACTCTTCACTTCAAGCATGTTCATATCATGCTCGAGTGAACTCAATTTTCACTGTTGCTTTTAAGATAATCTCTTGGTATTCTTATTTCCTCTATTAACCTCTGTTTTACATATCAAGAAACAGAGTATTTTTAACAGTGCTGTGCTCGAGCAGATCTAATCATGCTCGAGTGAGGTAGCTTGTCACTCGAGTGACACCCTCTGTGCTCGAGTGACAGACCTGCAAAATGATTTTTAATGCTCCGATGCCAAAGTCAGTATGGTTATCATAAAAAACACACTTAATTAAGATATTTAACAAGAAAACTTACAACTCATTGGGATTAACCATTCCCAATTCTCTTCGAATATATAGAAATTGATCTTTTGCTATTGGCTTTGTGAAAACATCCGCAAGTTGAAGATGAGTTGATATGAATTCCACTTTGACATCCTTCCTTTGAACATGATCTCGAATGAAGTGATGTCGAATGTCTATGTGTTTGGTCCTTGAATGTTGTATAGGATTCTTGGCCAAGCTTATAGTGCTAGTATTGTCACAATAAATTGGAATCTCATTTAAGTATATCCCCAAATCTTGAAGTTGTTGTTTCAACCATAATACTTGAGAACAACAACTTGCTACAGCTATATATTCAGCTTCAGTTGAGGATAATGAAACTATGTTCTGCTTTTTGCTGAACCATGATACTAGAGAGCCTCCAAGAAATTGACATTGACCACTGGTACTCTTTCTATCAGTTTTATATCCTCCGTGATCTAAATCTGAATATGCCATTAAATACTCGTTCCCTCTTCTCGGATACCAAAGCCCAAGTTCTGAAGTATCTCCTATATATTTGAAGATTCTTTTTATTGTCTCTGCATGTGATACCTTAGGAGCAGATTGATACCTTGCACACATTCCCACGCTGAACTGAATATCTGGCCTGCTTGCTGTAAGATAGAGTAATGAACCAATCATTCCTCTATACTTAGTAATGTTGAAGCTAGGACCTTTTACATCAGCATCCAACAATGTTGTAGAACTCATTAGAGTATCAGCTCCATTAGCATTATCTAATCCATATTTCTTCAACAATTCCTTCAAATACTTCGTCTGAGATACAAATATACCATTCTTCTTTTGTTTGATTTGAAGTCCAAGAAAGAAGTTCAATTCTCCCATCATGGACATTTCAAATTCTCCCTGCATAATCTTAGAGAATTCTTGACACATAGATTCGTTAGTAGCACCGAAAATAATATCATCTACATAAATTTGAATGATTAGAATATCATTTTTGTTATGTTTGATGAAAAGAGTTGTATCTACTTTACCTTTGACAAAATTTTGATCAAGAAGAAATTTGCTTAGTCTTTCATACCAAGCTCTAGGTGCTTGTTTCAGACCATATAATGCTTTCTTAAGTTTGAAAACATGATCAGGCTTTATTTCATCTTCAAAACCATGAGGTTGTTCTATGTATACTTCTTCCATAATATAACCATTTAGAAAAGCACTTTTCACATCCATTTGATAAAGTTTAAAACCTTTAATGCAAGCTAAAGCTAGGAGTACTCGTATTGCTTCCAATCTTGCCACTGGAGCATATGTTTCCTAATAATCAATACCTTCTTCTTGATTATAGCCTTTGGCTACCAATCTTGCTTTGTTTCACACAATGATTGCTGATTCATCAAGTTTGTTTTTGAAAACCTATTTGGTCCCTATAACCGTATGATCTTTAGGTCGAGGAACCAAATCCCAAACTTGATTTCTTTGAAATTGATTTAGTTCTTCTTGCATAGCAATCACCCAATCATTGTCAGATAAAGCTTCTTCTATATTAGAAGGTTCAATTTCAGAAATAAAAGCAGAGAAAGTTACCTCATTGAGAATTCTATTTCTGGTTTTGACACCTTCATGAATATCTCCTATAACTTGATCAATTGGATGATCTTTCATATGTCTCCATGCTTTTGGTAGAGCATGATCATCAACATCTTCTAAATTTTGACAATCATTTGTTTCAAGATTATCTTGTTTTGAAATAGATTTGTTTTTCTTGATTAAATCCATTTCTTCTTCATCAAAATGTTTTGTCTGAGATTCAAATTCATCAAACACAACATGAATAAATTCTTCAACAGTACATGTTCTTTTATTAAAAACTCTATAAGCCTTACTTCTATTAGAATATCCTAGAAATAAACCTTTATCAGACTTTGAATCAAATTTACCTAAGTTTTCTTTACCGTTGTTTTGAATGAAACATTTACACCCGAAGATATGTAGATGAGCAAGATTTGGCTTTCTTCCCTTGTAAAGTTCATATGGCGTCTTCCCAAGTGATTTGCGAATATATGCTCGGTTTGAGATGTAGCATGCAGTACTCATTGCATCTGCCCAGAACACTTGTGACATTTCTTTTTCATTAAGTATTGCTCTCGCCATTTCTGTAAGAACTTTGTTCTTTCTTTCCACTACTCCATTTTGTTGAGGTGTTCTAGGAGCGGAGAAGTTATGATCTATTCCTTCGTTGTTGCAGTAGTTTTCAAATAATTGATTATCAAATTCTCTTCCATGGTCTGTCCTAATAGAAACAATAGAAATACCTTTATCATTTTGAACCTTTTTGGCAAACATAATAAATTCAGCAAAAGTTTCATCTTTTGAAGCAATAAATATAGTCCATGCAAATCTTGTAAAGTCATCGACAATTACTAACGTATTTAAATTTCCTCCAAAACTTTTTACTCTTGCAGGTCCTACCAAATCCATATGAAGTAATTGTAAAGGTTTTGAAGTAGAAATCTCATACTTTGTTTTAAAAGAGGATTTAGTTTGTTTGCCTTTTTGACATGCTTCACAAATCATATTATCTTTGAATTTGAGTTTAGGAAGACCAACAGCTAAATCTTTTCTAATCAGTTTGTCAAGTTGATTCATATTGACATGAGCTAGATGCTTATGCCATAACCAACTTTCCTCTGATCGACTAAGAAAACAATTTTCAGAAGAATTTGAATTTAAATCAATAGGATAACAATTACTGTCCTTTTCAGCTCGAATCTTTGCCTTGATAGATTCTTTATTTAGTGGCAGATCTTTCTTGTTCACTATCAAGCATTTTTTTTTGAGTCAAAAATCACCTAGTTATCTTTGTCAGTGCTTTGACTTACGCTCAGAAGATTGTGGCATAATCCCTCAACATGATATACTCCGTTGATTTGAACACTATCGGATTTTCCCACTTTACCAATTCCAGCAATACGTCCAGATTGATTACCTCCAAATGTTACCTTTCCTCCTTCTCTAGTTTCTAGCATGGTGAACTTATTTTTGTCACCAGTCATGTATCTCGAACATCCACTATCAATATACCATTTGTTCGCTCGAGATGCTTTGAGACATACATAGAATAAGATGATCAAGTTTTAGGTACCCACACTTTCTTGGGTCCTTTGTGGTTAGTATGTGATGTATGTGTCCCTTTCGGAACCCATTTATATGTTCCAATAACTTGTCCCTTTTTGAAATAACATGATGAAGTATAATGTCCTTTCCTATTACAATAACTACATGATGCAAAGGGATTTGATGTATGCACAGAATTCCTGAAATATTTAAGATACGTTCTACTATTCTTCTTATATCCTTTATTCTTATCATGAGCAGATTTATATCCAATTCCAGATTTATCAAATGAAATTTTCTGAGAATTTAAAATAACTTTAAGAGTTTCACTTCCCTTAGTAAATTTTTCAACAATATTTGTTAAATCACTTATTTTCTTATCTTTCTGTTTACACATTTCACATGACAATATGACAGTACTTTCTAATTCTTTTACTTTCTTCTTATAGCTAATGATATCTTTAGCTACTTTGATGAATTCTGTATGCAATGCATTATATTCAGATAACAATTCATCATAAGTAGGTTCAGAATCACTTACCTCAGAATCTGATTCTTCTTCCTTGGCTACCAAGCACAGATTTGCTACTTCGTCATTATCACTTTCTTCGTCTGACGAACTATCACCCCATATAGATGATATATATGCTTTCTTTTTCTGCTTCTTTTAGTCTTTATTTCTAAAGCATTCGGATTTGATGTGTCCAGGTTTCCCATATTCATAGCATACTATCTATTGTTCTTTATTTTCTTTCTTGCTTGGTCCCACCTTGATAATTTTTGAAGTTCTTTTGACCTCTTCGGTAGAATCTCTTGAATTTTCTCACGATCATTCCCATTTCATCATCATTAGGGATATCTTCATTCTCAGAAGATTCTTCTTCTTCTTTGATAACTTTAAGTGCAACTCCCTTTTTCTTTTTGTCATCAAACTCTTCAAGTTTCTTTTTGAATCTCAACTTTCCTTCATACTCGGAAAGACTCCCAAAGAGAGTAGCTACAGATCTCATAGATTATCCTTTAGCTTCTTCGATAGCTATCACCTTCGCTTCCCATTCTTTCGTAAGAATATTAAGAATCTTTCTTACCTGGGAATTTTGATCAAACGATTTTCCAAGAGCAGATAATTGATTAACAAGATGAGTATACCTGAGTTCGAATTCTGATATACCTTCTCCAGGTTTCATACGGAATAGATCATATTCTGTAATTAGAGTATTAACTCTATTTTCTTTGATTCCAGATGTACCTTCGTGAGCAATTTCAAGAGCATCCCACATATCTTTGGCAATTGGTAAAGTACATATTCAAAAATATTCTTTTTGACTAAGAGCACTCTGTATCATTAAAATAGCTTCACTATTTAATGGTACTAACCTTTTATCATTCTCGTCAAACTCTTCTGGGCTCTTCTCAACGGGTCTATCTTCGATTTTCTTTATTGGAACATAGTCACCATCTTGTATTACATTCCACAGGCCGTACTCGTTAGCCATCACGAACACTCTGAATTTAGCTTTCCAGAACGAAAAATGTTCTCCAGTAAAACCAGAAGGTCTAGTGATTGAAGCTCCATCTGGAAGAATGTTTTCACCCATTGTTGCCATTTATCGGATCCTTCTCAAGCTGTTAGGCTCTTCGAAGAAAACCTTTCTCTGATACCAAATGAAAGAGGCAAGCTTCACCCAAGAGGAGATGAATTGGGTGATGTTATAAATTTTTCGCTTGATGTGGAGATATGAAAAATAAAGTAGAGTTGAGAAGATTAGAACATAGAGAGTTATACTGGTTCGGCCTAACAACCAGGCCTACGTCCAGTCCTCAGAGATCAAGACCTACTGAGAATTTCACTATACCTCCAAGATTCAATGGGCTCTCAGAACGCCACAAAACAACAATTGTCCTTGAAAGGACTACGAGCAGAAATATTCTCTTACTAAGAAATTTCTCTCCCCCTTACGACAAGTCATACGTGCAGAAAAACAACCTATGACCTTTCTCACTTGCTTATGTATACAAGATTTATGAGCAGCAACGTTCTCTCCTGCTTACACCACTGTAAGTCTTACGAGCAGCAACATTCTCTTCTGCTTGTATCTTATAAGTCTTATGAGTGGAAGGTTTAACAAGAAATTCTCTCAACTGCTTCTCTCGTAAGGAAATCTACCCTCTCAAGGTCCCAATACCTTGAGATAAAATGAAAATAGAATTTGAATTATATGAAGACTCTCTTACAGAGCAAATAAATGAACACTGAAGATCAATATGTATACAGAGAAAAATTATGAATAGCAGAGACTTGTGTATATGCTTGTGAATTCTTGTGCTTCGTTAATCTTGATGATCTCTGAATCTTTGTATTTATAGATGTTCAGTTTTTACCCGTTTGAGTAATCATCGTTGAGGAGAGGGGCTTGCAACTGTGGAATGACATGCTCATGTTTGAATATTCTGAATGTGGTAGGTACGTGCGTGCTTGTAACGATGTTGTCTGCAGTTGTTTGACTTTCTTCGTGTCAGTTTATTTCAAACGTTCATCTTCCTGTATCACACTTATAATACATTCAAAATGATGTTAAACAATGATAATAAGTAATGATGAGATGAATAAATAACATTAAACCATATTCGGATTGAACGTTGTGAGACTTGGTGTATTTGGTGACCTGGCAGAGCATCACTCGAGCATGGATGGGCTCACTCGAGTGATATCGCAATTTTACTCCTTGATCTTTAGTTTTCAGTGTGTGCTTGCATAGAATTTCAGAGAGACAAAATTCTCACTCGCGAGTGATGTGGGGCCTCACTCGAGCACAACTCCTTTTGCTCGAGGGGCCTCGCATTTTCCACTGGGAGTTTCTTCTCTGGACAGCACTCGCATATCATTTTAGCAAGAGTGAGATTTTGCACTCGCAGGTGATGTGGGCCCTCACTCGAGCACACATACTCCTGCTCGAGTGAGAAAAATATTCTCAAGTAATATTCCCTTAATACCAATACTCGCATCAGGATTTGAGAGGGATAGATTTTCACTCGCAAGTGCTGTGGGCCCTCACTCGAGCACACATACTCTTGCTCAAGTGAGAAGAATATTCTCAAGTAATATACCTTTAATATCAACACTCGTATCAGTATCTGAGAGGGATAGATTTTTCACTCGCAAGTGCTGATATGTCACTCGAGCATATGAAGCTATGCTCGAGCATACTTGTGCTTTTATGATCTTCATGACTCTCGGCCAAGGACTCGCATACCTTCACTCGCTAGTGCTCGAGTACAAGACTCTTATGCTCGAGCCATCTTGTAATTCATGTTGGTTATTAGTTCAGCATTTGTATTGGCAATATCAACATGGAATCCTCGGAGCGTATTCTCCATAAAATGCTGAAGTTTGGCATTGAGGAAGGAGGGTGATGATGTAGTGGCAGTTGGAGCCGATGACTGAGTGTCATCCATCTTGCTAGTCTCAGCCTCAGTCTTCTTCTTCTTCTTGGACCCAGACTCTAGAGGACCCTTGAGGGGTATGTCAATTTTGAGCTTGCCAATCTGATTTCTCCCAATCGGAGTCATCCTCTCAATAGGTTCCTTGTTCTCCAGATACCATATTTTATTCTCCTTAAGAATAAGTGATACAACCTGAGGATATGGCATTGGTGTGGTAGCCTTCCCATCCACCTTATACCTCTTCATTTCAGAGAAAATGTACTCCCCCAAATCTTTCTGTTCCTTCAAGAGAAGTGAAGCAAACCATATAAAGTCCCTATCTGAGAAATGGGTATAGTTGTTGGCCTTGTTCACAAGGGATCTAGAGTAGATGTACCATAGAACCCTGTGATGATCACACATATCACTCGGTTTGAAATTTAAAGGGCCAATAAGCTCACCGGGTTTAAGGACAGAAAATATTTGGTTTGGGTCAAGTTGGGAGTAAATGTCATCTGGGGGGTTCTCTATCCCTAACCACATGTTTATCCTAGAAGGTGAAATGAGAATCTTTTGGCCTCTCACAATTGTGGTCATCTCTTACTCAGCTGAGGTCCTATTTGGTTCTTCTAGGATCTCAAGGTTGCAATAAAAATGTGTGATCACTTTTGTACAAAAAGGTAATCTAATCGAAAGCCAGGGCATAAAAGGTTCTAAATAGGAACTGAGATCATGCTTCAATACCTCCTGAAGTAACTTGAGGTCCACATAGTGTGTCTTACACACTTTCCTCCTGGAGAATTGAGTGAGATACTTTGGGGACTCCTCCAGTTTGTTGATATTAAACCCCTTTGGAGGGTTGGTGATCTCCTTTTCTGGCAATTTAGACTTCTTAGAAGATTGCCCCTTCTCCATTTGATCTAGAATGCTAGCCATTGCCTTAGCCACATTCTTATCATATTTGGGCTTTTTAGAAGGCTTTGGTGTGAAAGAGGGAGTAGAGGAATCAGAGGGTGTAGGAGAGGGAGACTTTGCACTTTTGCCTCTCCCGGTAGAGGTGCTCTTTTTGGATTGAGCCCTTGTAACTATAAGCTCTTTGATCACAACCCCTTTTGGTTTCGGTTGAGGTTGGATTTTGGCTTTTGATCTAAGGGTAAGTTTCCTTTTCTTTGTGGGAGGAGAAGAAAGAGGATCAGGGTGTTGTTGGGATTCAGAGGAATCTGTGGGAGTAAGGTTTTTAGTTCTCACCATTCTGAAATAGTGAAAAATGAAAATTTTAGAAAAACAGAGTCACAGTCGTGAGTTTAGGGCACTGGGAATCTGAATAGAATAGGAGGTTTTTGAGGTTGAATTCTGTTGGGTTTTGACGGAAATGATGCAAGGAATCGATTGTGAAAAGTTTTTGTGAGAGAGTAGAGTGATTTACTTGAGGAGATTTTGTGGAAATGACCGAGTTTGCGACAGATAAAGACCTAAAACCCGACATTACTCGAGGCCTTACTCGAGTAAACTTCATGTTTACTCGAGTCCTTACTCGAGTGATCATACAGAAAATCTCTAAAATAATTCATTTAAATTGTGTACCTGGTATGAATAATATTGTAATTATCCATGTATGTTCCCTCGATCATTTATAACCAATTTTGAGCAGATTTGAGTAGTTTTTCATTAATTTGAAAATCTGGACTTGCAGTTACTCGAGTCCTTACTCGAGTAAGCTTCAAGTTTACTCGAGGCTCGCCTCGGGTAACTTGTTTTTTCAACTTCTGATTGTTCATTTCTTAGAACTGAACCATTTGATTAAAATTCCAGGTAACTTGATCCGTTACTTCCAGTTTTGGAAGTCCATTACTCGAGTAGTTACTAAAGTAAAGTGCTTCTTGACTTCAAGTTGTTCCTCAGGTAATGGTTCTCTGTCAGTCATTACTTCAAGTTGGTACTCCAGTAAATGTGTCCTCTGATAACCTCTGTTTTTGTTTCTCAAAACAGAATTTCAACTTCCTGCAAAACAAGTTTCTATATACTCAGATGCTTAAATTAATAATCATCAAAACATTATCAAATGACTTCATCTAATATTATGAGAAATTGAAATAACTTACAACTCATTGGGATTTACCATTCCCAATTCTCTTCTAATGTATAGAAATTGATCTTTTGCAAGGGGTTTAGTGAAGATATCAGCTAGTTGAAGGTGAGTAGGAATGAATATCACTTTCACATCTTTCTTTTGGACATGATCTCTGATAAAGTGATGTCTGACATCGATATGCTTGGTTCTAGAATGTTGAACTGGATTTTTTGCCAAGCTAATTGTACTGGTATTGTCACAATAGATTGGTATTTCTTTGAGATAAATACCAAGATCTTGTAGTTGTTATTTTAACCATATCACTTGTGCACAACAACTTGAGACTGCAACATATTCGACTTCTGTTGACGAAAGAGACACTGTATTTTGTTTCTTGCTAAACCATGATACAAGAGATCCTCCAAGAAATTGTCCTTGTCCGCTGGTGCTCTTTCTGTCTGTCTTGTATCCTCCATGATCTGAATCTGAATATGCAACAAGATATTCACTTCTTCCTTTGGGATACCACAGACCCAATTCGGGTGTGTCAGCAAGGTATCAAAAAATTCATTTGACCGTTTCAGCATGTGATTCCTTTGGTGCTGATTGATATCTTGCACATATACCAACACTAAATTGGATGTCTGGTCTGTTTGCCGTAAGATAGAGTAATGATCCAATCATTCCTCTATATTTTGTGATGTTGTAGTCTTTCCCTTTGACATCAGCATCAAGCAACGTAGTTGAACTCATAGGCGTGTCCGTGCCATTTGCTTCATTCATTCCATACTTCTTCAACAACTCTTTCAAATACTTTGTTTGAGATATGAAGATTCCATTCTTTCTTTGTTTGATTTGCAAACCAAGAAAGAAATTCAATTCTCCCATCATTGACATCTCAAATTCTCCCTGCATTATCTCAGAAAATTCCTTACACAGAGATTCATTAGTAGCACCGAAAACAATGTCATCAACATATATTTGAACAATTAAAATATCATCACGTTTTCGTTTTATAAAAAATGTTGTATCAACTTTTCCCCGTACAAAACCTTGATCAATAAGAAACTTACTGAGCCTTTCATACCATGCTCTAAGAGCTTGTTTTAAACCATATAAAGCCTTTTTGAGTTTGAAAACATGGTCAAGTTTAGTAACATCCTCAAAACCTGGAGGTTGTTCTACATATACTTCTTCCATGATGTATCCATTTAGAAATGCACTTTTTACATCCATTTGATAGATTTTGAATCCTTTGATGCATGCAAAGGCTAGGAGTACGCGTATAGCTTCCAATCTAGCCACTGGAGCATACGTTTCCTCATAATCAATCCCTTCTTCCTGATTATAGCCTTTGGCGACCAACCTTGTCTTATTTCTGACAATAATTGCGGATTCATTGAGTTTGTTCTTGAATACCCATTTAGTTCCAATGATCGGATGATTTTTGGGTCGGGGTACCAAATCCCAAACTTGATTTCTCTCAAATTGATTTAGTTCTTCTTGCATTGCTATAACCCAATCATTGTTTGATAGGACTTCATCAATGTTAGAAGGTTCAATCTCAGAAATGAATACAGAAAAACTTACTTCATTGAAAATTCTATTTCTAGTTTTGATCCCTTCATTCACATCTCCTATGACTTGATTTAAAGGATGACTTTTATTGTATTTCCAGGCTTTAGGTTGACCTAGTGATTGCTCTTCTTCCTTAGTTTCATCAACATTTGGAATAAGAGACTTAGAATTAGATTGAACATTTTCTTGATTTAAAACAACTTCCTGTTCTTCATCAATGGTTTTGTCAGAAGATTCAAATTCATCAAATACAATATGAATTGATTCTTCAACAACACATGTTCTTTTATTGAAAACTCTATATGCTTTACTTCGGTTAGAATATCCTAGGAAAATTCCTTCATCAGTTTTAGAATCGAATTTTCCTAAGTTATCTTTACCATTATTATGAATGAAACACTTACAACCGAAGATGTGTAGATGAGCAATGTTTGTCTTTCTTCCTTTGTGCAGCTCGTATGGGGTTTTTCCAAGTTTCGTTCTGATATAGGCTCTATTTAAGATATAGCATGCTGTACTCATAGCATCAGCCCAGAAAACTTGAGACACGTTCTTTTCATTTAACATTGCTCTAGCCATTTCAGTAAGCACTCTATTCTTGCATTCCACAACTCCATTTTGTTGAGGCGTCCTTGGAGCAGAGAAATTGTGATCAATGCCATTAGTATCACAATATTCTTCAAAGGCTTGATTTTCAAATTCTCCACTATGATCGGTCCTAATACCTGTAATGGTCATACCTTTCTCATTTTGCACTTTCTTGGCAAAAACAATAAATTCTTCAAAGGTTTCATCTTTTGATGATAGAAAAATAACCCATGTAAATCTGGAGAAATCATCAACAATGACCAATGAATATAAGTTGCCACTAAGACTCTTTACTCTTGCTGGGCCAACTAAATCCATATGTAATAATTGTAATGGTCTATTTGTTGAAATCTCATTTTTCAATTTGAAAGATGATTTAGTTTGCTTACTCTTTTGACATGCGTCACAAATCAAGTCATTTTTGAAAGATACTTTGGGTAATCCAAGAACTAAATCCTTTTTGAGTAGTTTGCCTAATTGATGCATATTGACATGAGCCAATCTCTTATGCCATAGCCAACTTTCATCAGCATTACTCAGAAAACAGTTTTCAGATTCATTTCTACTAATATCTAGAGTATAGCAGTTACCTTCCCTTTTTGCTCTGAGCTTAGCCTTGATATTCTTCTTATCAAGCTGTAAGTCATTCTTGTTGATAATTAAGCATTCTTCTGAGTCAAATATTACCCAGTTGTCTTTATCTGCACTTTAACTTACGCTCAGCAAATTGTGACACAAGCCTTCAACATAGTATACATCTTTGACTTGTATTCCTTTGTCATTTTTGATTTCACCAATTCCTGCTATCCTTCCGGATTGATTTCCTCCAAATTTTACCTTTCCACCTTCCTTAGGTTGCAATGTGGTAAAACTTTCAAAATCTCTGGTCATATGTCTAGAGCATCCACTATCTATGTACCACTTGCTATTTTTGGATGCATTGAGACATATCTGCAATCAAATGACTAAGTCTTAGGTACCCACATCTTTTTGGGTCCTTTTGGGTTAGTACAAATAATTTTCTGAACATATGATCCTTTAGGTACCCATTTGTAGGTTCCTATTGTTCCTTTCTTCTTATGAATGCATGAAGAAGTATAATGTCCTTTTCTATTACAGTAGTTACAAAATGCAAAAGGATTTGATGTATGCACAGAATGCTGGAAATAATTCAAATATGACTTACCTCCTGCTTTCTTTCTACCTTTCCTTCTATCTAATTTTGGATCATATCCAATTCCAAATTGGTCATTTACAAATCGTTGAGCTTTTAAAATAACACTTAGCATCTCACTTCCTTGTGTAAATTTTTCAAGAGTTTTTGTGAGATCAATGTTTTTCTTTTTCAAAGAAGAACAATGTTCACATTCCTTTTCTGAACATTCTTTAAGCTCAATTTCAAGAGCTTTGTTTTTCTTTTTGAAAACAACCAATTCTTTAACTACTTTGATGAATTCAGAATGTAAAGCATTATATTCAGAAAGTAATTCATCATAGGTAGGTTCAGAATCATTTACCTCTTCTTCTATTTCTTCTTGAGTAACAAGACATATATTTGCTACATCTTCTTCATCACTTTCTTCGTCAGAGGAACTATCACCCCATATAGCAGATACAAAGGCCTTATTTTTATTGAAGAATTTGCCTTTTCTCTTTTCTTTGCTCTTTTGATTCAGCTCTGGACATTCTAACTTGATATGTCCTGGTTTTCCACATTCATAGCATATGATATGATCTTTGCTACTAGTTCCTCCTTTCTGAAAGTGTTTGAATCCTTGACCTTTCTTATAAAATTTTCTAAATCATTTTATGATTGAGCCCATTTCATCATCATCAAATTCCTCATCTTCATCTTGATTTTCTTCCTTTGCTTTTAGTGCTAGACCTTTCTTTTTCTTCTCACCAATGTCATCTAGTTCCTGTTTGAACTTTAGTTTGCTTTCATATTCAGAAAGACTTTCAAATAGAGAAGCAACTGATCTCATTGATTCTCCTTTTGCTTCTTCTATCGCAGTGACTTTGGCCTCCCATTCTTTAGAAAGAATATTCAAAATCTTTCATACTTGGGTATGCTGATCATAGACTTTCCCAAGAGCTGCAAGTTGATTAACAAGATGAGTATATCTAAGTTCAAATTCAGATATTGATTCACCTGATTTCATTCGAAGTAAATCGAATTCAGTGACCAAGGTGTTGATCCGATTCTCCTTTATTCCCGAAGTTCCTTCATGAGCTATTTCCAGAGCTTCCCACATTTCCTTTGCTATTGGAAGTATGCAAATTCTGAAGTGTTCACTTTGACTTAAGGCACTTTGTAACATCAGAATTGCCTTACTGTTGAGAGTGATAAGTTTCTTGTCATTCTCATCATATTCCGTTGGTGTCTTTAGAATTTTCTGAGAATCTACAATCTTTGTAGGTTGATAATTTCCACTCTCAATTACATCCCAAAGCCCATATTCGGTAGCCATCACGAACACTCTGAATTTTGCTTTCCAGAAGGAAAAATGTTCTCCACTGAAACCAGGAGGTCTAGTGATGGATGCTCTGTCAGGAAGAATTCCTTCACCCATGCTTGCCATTGGATCCTTCTTATGTTGTTATACCTTAACAAGAAGACCTATTCTCTGATACCAAATGTTAGAGCAAGCGTTTCACCCAAGAGGGGGTGAATTGGGTGATACTAAAATTTCGTTGCGAATATAAAACTTGACGGTGAAATTAAAACAATAAAGAGTAAGGAGAAATATCACCGAAGTGTACACCGGGAGTTATACTGGTTCGGCCAGAACCACTTTGACCTACATCTAGTCCTCAGAGCTTCTCTGAGAGTTTCACTATAACTTCCAAGATTCAGTGGGTTCTTGGCACCTCAGTACAAGCAAGTTCCTTCACCTGAACACTCGCTCCCCCTTACAAGTTGTAATCCAATCCCAACTCAAGGTTCCACAACCTTAAGTTATCTCAATAACAAATATTGAGTTTGACTGAAATATCTCTCTCTCAGAGTGAGTAAGAATCACTGAAGTACAGAATTACTAAAATGAGTAAAAATAGAGTAATGAACTTGATGATACTTTCGTGTGTGTTCTTGTTGTTGTATCTCTGTTTGGATGTTCCCATTTATATAGATATGTTGGTGATGACCGTTGGAACATTTTTCTACTCGTCCGTTGGAGAGTGCGCAGCCACTGTTGACTTTTCCAGTATTTGAAAAATATCCGTTGGCGGTAGGTGGCATTTGAACTTCTCATTTGACTTTCCTTATTTGATATGATTTCTTCATTGTTTATCTGTAAATATGCTAGGAATACTAATACAATGAAAGGTTAATCATATAGGAAACAAATCAATGAACGTTTGAATGATTTCTAAATTTCTGGGTTTCCATACTCAAGTAGCTACTGAGTATCCATTAAATTTTACTCGAGTACATACTCGAGTATCATCGGGAAAACTTTGATGAACTGCAAGTCAACAAACAAATATGAGATTACTCGGGTAGTGCATGGAATAAACAAAATATCAAACCTTTGGAAATGCATGTTTACTCGGGTACTTACTCGAGTAATGCACTCTTTTCTTCATAGGTTACTCGGGTACCAACTCGAGTAAACCTTCAAATAAACTTTTGGTTACTCGATGCTTTATTCCAGTAATGTTGGCAGGATTTCAAGGCCGAAAGCACTTCAAGTTTGATTACCTTGTTACTCGAGTACATACTCGAGTAAACTCAATTTATGTGCATAGCTTACTCAGGTAATGACTTGAGGTTTTTCTTCAAAAATAATTCTGCATACTCGAGTACTTACTCGAGTAATCCACTTTAAATGAGTCATTGCATACCTGCATACTTGAGTAATGCCTCGAGTGAAGTGTAATAAAAATAGAACAAGTTATTCAAGTACTACCTTCAGGTTTTTGCTTACCATAGTGAGTTACCTGAGTAGCTCCTCGAGTAACGTTGGCAGGGTTGAAAATGCCGAGAGCAACATATTTCTTGAAACAGGGGACTTGAGTATATACTCGAGTATCATTGGCAGGCCGAGAGCAATTGGAAGATTTTTACATGATTACTCGAGTAACTACTCGAGTAACGTTGGCAGGCCGAGAGCAACTCCAAATATTTACCTGGTTACTCGAGTAGCTATTCGAGTAACATTGGCAGGCCAAGAGCAACTTGAAATCATTTACACTATTACTTGAGTACTTACTCGAGTAACGTTGGCAGGTTACTCGAAGGTGTCTCTGATTACTTCAAGTTTCTGTTCCTTTACTCGAGTACATACTCGAGTAATGCCTTAGAAAACTTGCTTCTAATCAAGTTTCTCAACTTGTTTTCTTGGCCTTTCTTCATTACTCCAATGCTTACTTCAAGTGATACTTTTCCCTGTTATTACTTTGTTCAAACTTATTTATTAATCAAATCTTTTTCATAATATTCTTTGTTATCATCAAAACATGAGATCTAACACTTTAGACGTCCCAAGGCCATCTGGGGATGTCTTATGTGTGTAAATTTTTTTTTTGCTTCATACGCTTTTCTGGGAGTCTTTAGACGTCCCCATGTTCATTGGGGACGTCTAAAACAGTCTTTAGACGTCCCCAATGAAGATGGGGACGTCTAAAACTGTCTTTACACGTCCCCAATAAACATGGGGACGTCTAAAACACATTCAGGCGCGAGATTCAATTTTATTTGACGAGCCAACTTTTCAATTTTGATCTATAATTACACATATGCCACCGCACAATATTTTGGGCATCCTTTTTTCAAAAAGGGACGTCCTTTAGGGTCTTTATAAGTATATTCTGTAGTAGTACTATTCAAACTGGCATGTTCCTTTTATTTCTTATTACTTTTCTTCATCGACTGGTCTCATCCTTCTCTCCTTCATTATGGTTGGCAGACGACAGAGAGCTCTTTTCATTCACTCTGCTCCTCCTCCTCCTCCTCATTATCCATACCCTCCTCCTCCACAAGCTCTTCCCTCCTCTACCACTATCACCTCCTCCTTCTCCTCCTCTACCTCCTTCTCAAATGGAGGTTTGGTTGTAGACATTGGAGAGCTTTGACCGCTCCATAAGGCTACTCACTACATACACCAAAAATCTAAATCGGAATTTGAATCTCATCCTTCATCACAATGGGGTTGTATATGATCACTTCTAGTCAGATGATTTATCTCCTTCCTTTGATGTTGATGATGTGCCAAGCGAGGGCGAGGGGCAGGAGCAGGAGTAGGAGGACAACAACAATGGTGATGAATGAAAAGTACTTTTGTTTTTTTTAATATTAAAAAATTAATTATTAGGTCGAAGTAGCCCAAAAATATAAAAAAAATCAATTGATATTTCATGATTATTAGTAAATAATCGTTACTTATTTTAACCATAGTAATTTAAACGGAGATGTTTGGCTCTATCTATAACCCTTTTCATTTCCAAAAACACATTATGCTTGATAATCTACGAAACACTTTCCATTCCACTTCTATTTAATTTTAACAAGAAATTATCTTTAATAATAAAAGATGTGTTCAGCAGTACGATAATCCACAAAACCCTTTCTATTTTAATGCTCAAAAACTAAACTCCACTTCTCTACTTCTATTTCAACTTCTCATATCTAACTTCTGACTATTGTTCTTCATCAATATCATGGACAAATATATGAGACCTTCTGATTCATCATCTTTTGATCTCCTTGGGGGTAAAACCAAAAGATGATCTCCCTCGGTTGACAAGCATTAAAGGGCTTATCCACACGAACTATGATCTCCAACGTATAGTCAAGGTTTACAAGAGAGAGCAAGGATGTATGGACCAATGCTTGAATGGACTAACCTCTCTCGTTCCCTCCCTTAACGAGAAGGTGGCCAAATTATTGGAGAAGGAAGAATATGATGATGTAGTAAATCCTTCATCTCTATAGCTTTTATTTTTTTTTTTGTTTATTTACATTGTCATTTTATTTTTAAAATTTTTTATTTGTAATGCAGGGTTAAATAATCAACCTCAAAAATTATCTAAAAAAGATCAAATATATTATGCAAGTATTACCAAATATTATAATTGTTGCTTACCTAAGTCCTTATTTATTATAAAAAAATTGCGCATATCATAGTCTCACCAAACCTCAATGCATAACGGGTGTTATATCATTATAATAGACATTGAATAAATCACGGTTTGGAACTCTTATGTTTTTATACTGAGCATATATAGTACCTACATATATGACAGTTCCAAACCATAATTTATTATTAATAATAACTGTCATATATCAGTATTTCTTTAGTAGTATTAAAACATAAAAACTATCCTTAGAGCAAATTTAAAAGAACCACGACTACTGTCGCGAGGTGAAAAGCACCAACACTAGCAGCAACGGAATATTAGCCATCGGCAACACCAAACGACATCACCAAATTTGCCTCAGCAGGACTCCGTGTAACCCCCTGCCGTAATTAATATTCGGATTACGCAATAAAGTGAAATAGAGATCAATAAGAACAAAATTTAATATTATAAACCCATCTACCAGACGGGGTTTTCACAAACACCTTTCGAAATCATTTATAAACTTGGTCTCAGAATCACATTTCCGAATACAATTACTACGCGGAATATCACATTCATAACAAATCAGAGTACACAACAATAATCCCGGCAATTCCGGATTCCATTTATTAATCAAGCCTTACAGGGCACAATCGCCCATACAAGCCCTCATATGGGGATTACACAAATCTTTCTCATACACATAATCAAATCCTCATTGACATACATATATACACATTCAAATACAAATATCCCATCTAGGATGATAACCAACTACCAGAATGACAACCCGAAGGAAGTCCTCATCGCCCTTAGCTGCATGCTCCATCCTTGATCCACTACCCTGTCTGAAAGGTTAGCAGGGAAGGGTGAGATTCGAGAGAATCTCAGTAGGATAACAATATCAATATGCATGTACGATAAATGTTTAATGCATGACATGCTTGCATCACACAACTCATGATAACACAATGACAATTTGCCAGCTCAATGCTTCGAACAATATACCTATGGCCATAGCATAAATTGAAACATAGCTTCAAATTACACATAATTATGCAAAGCTAAGACATGCACCAACACACTAACACATATATCAAATACAAGCAGAAGAAATATGTTTCCTACATTTTTCTTTCCACGTAAGCTCCAGCACAGCTGCTCACGATCAGAACGAATACCAAACCACGTTCAGGGCGAACATCAACCCTATAATCAAAGCAAGGACATAGGGTTATTCTCTATTCCAAATCCTTAATTTCATATCCCTTAAGGTTGGTTACCATTCACACCCTTTAGGTGGCTAAAATAAGCTCAACGAAAGCCTAAAGGATTGGGACGTACTAGGTTGGAAATTACCTTTCAAAATCACAAATTGCTGAAAATTGGGTTCTGGCTGCAGCCAAGAATTCTCTGGCTGCAGCCAAAAATGGCTAAAAACGTCACAGAAACATTTTGGCTGCAGCCAAGAATTTCTGGCTGCGGCCAAGACACACACAGAAAGTTTTACGCTGGAGCTAGAATTTTGGCTGCAGCCAAGGAAACTTCAAAAATTCATAACTTGCTCTAGAAAACTTGAAACAAGGTGATTCCAAAGCCCATTGAAAGATATTCAAGTCCCCTTTATGGGAAAAATATGTCTCATTACCAGAAATCACCACACAAATCCAGATTTACACAAAATCCAACATTGCTCCAAAACAGAATCCAGTTTCGTCCTCAAACTTTGGGCAAACATAAATCCCAGTTCACAAAACGAAATGACACATATTATATGTCCATTTTGAAGCTTAAGATGTGAACTTCAATACTGGAAAGTTTCAGAATTTTCTAACATCATTTGCCCATTCAAAACGGCAACACAAACAGACTGCCCAGACAGAATTCTCACTGGACAGAATTTCCAGTTTTTCAACCATTGTGTCCAATCCAATTCAAACCAATTCCAATGATTAAATACCACAACATGACACCATTTTCAACACAAAAAAACATCCAATTCCACCATTCACATTCCACACGAAAATACCATAAAATCAGGGCAAAATTCACAAATCACAATACTTAACCAAAAGTCACAAAACTTAGACCAAAAGGCTTCAAACACTCACCTCTTCCTCTTTCCCAAATCAATTCCTTGATTCTTCATACTTCCAATTTTCCTCAAGCTATTAAACACCACCAATCAAGAATCTAAAACCATAGAGATGAAGCTCTCATCACTATGAACAACATTATAGAAGGGTGTTTTAGCAATAGAGGACAAGAAACAAGGCAAATCTTACCTTTTTCTTTTCTCTTCCTTCCCTTAGCTTTGGACGTTCATGGAGGACAAGAGAGAGATGAGAATGATTAAATGATGAAGCAAGTCAGTTTTTGGCCACTAAAACCGACCTAAAAGGGAAGAGAGGAGAGAGGGAAGAGTTTGACATCTTGACCCAATCCAAAGGTCCACATTTTGCCACTTGTCTCAATCTTGTTCCATCAACCATGAGTTCACATGAGCACACCACATGAGATTCCACCCTTTGATCTATTGCACAAATCAATCTCAACCATTGATCTTGAAGTTACCAATGAGTTTCCTCTTCGGTAACCGATTAATCGGTCGGTAACTTTATCGTTTTGCCCCTGATTACGGTAATTCTCACTGAATCACCACCAACATTTCACATCTTTTCATTTAGCCACAATATGCGCCTTCCCCCTATTTTAAGTCAATTTAGATGTTAATCCATAATTGAGCTTAACTACAGGATCTTGGCGCTGCTCACAGCACATACGAATCACATCGGGTGCCAAATCACACTATAATCTCCAAAAGGGTTTATTTATCACTAACCATTTCCACTTTTGGAGTCATTATCCCTTAATCACAATTTGGGATCTTGCTAAACCGGGGCTTAGCAATCCACTAATCTCAGGCTCATTCTCTAGCCTCAAGTCTCAGAATTCGGAATATTACACTCCGCCAGATCTATACAAAGCCATCCAATAAAAATCTGTCACCAGCCCAAAATGGATTCGCAATATCGAAAGTTTAAAACTCAAGATTCACCATCTCGCTTGGAATCTCTGGTCCACCGCAATGAAGCCTTCGAACTCGTCTTCTTTAAACTGTCCTTTCCCTCTCCTCTAGCCGTCACACATATCATAGAAGATGATAAAGATGAAAGACTCCCACAATCAGAGAAGAAGAATGCTCTTACCAATGAAGAGAGAGGGATTGAAGAATTGAAACTTTATTTTGAAAAAATGACCTGTACAAATGTTGCTGATGTAATTTTAATATACTTGAATAAAAAATCTATGAAATTTATTTTATGCTCGTTATCTTACACAATCACCCTACTGTATTTGCTTTTTTTTTTTTTTTTTAAGTAAGCTTTGGGTTTCCACAACCGATAGCAGTCATTAATTCCCTTCGTATCATAGACTTCACAAGAGAGCTTTAGTGCTGGTCATGAAATCCTCTTCATACACATCCCTAAGGGATTTAATTTCAAACTAGCATAGTCAAAATAAATAAATTAGCTAATTTCTTTGTGGTTTTTCTTCATATGATAATAACAATTTTAATAAATCGGTCATACCTAATGGCTTCGTGTTTTGACTTGTAGAGTAGTCCAAAGCCCGGTGGGTCTGTTATCCAGCGATTGAAAGAAAAGCAAATGTAATAAAGGCAAAAAGACAAGAGCAACTTGTGTTAGTTAAATAATATTTTGTACACTTTTAATTATCAAATTATATTGGGAATAATAATTGGGTTGAAAAGTCAATAATTAATTTTAAAAATATTTATTTAAAAAAATAATTTGCAAATATCTATTCAAATTATTAAATATATATGTAAGTGTGAGTGTCATAATTATAAATTATAAATCATTAAAGTAAGAGCTTTTAGAACCAAAACTCCTTCGCAATAAATTCTAATCAAAGTTACTTTTTGGCTCGTTTTGTAAATTATTTAACTGAAAGAGGGAGATAATTAAGAAAATCTTTATATCTTGTATTGTTAAAAACTTATTTTAATCATTCACATAGATTTCTCCCAAAATTTTCAAAATATGTTAAATAAAAAAATATATTTTAGATGTTATATGGCCTTTTTCCAAACATAAAAATTTGCTGTTATTCCTTCAATTTTTATTTATTTTTTTAATAAACTTGTAAACTCAAAAATATATTTGCAACTAAAATATCCTTTTAATACTTTTAGAGAAAAATCCATATATGAATTTAATAATATTTAAGAAAAATCTCCCTAATTTACTCAATTTAGCTATTCTACTTGTAATTGTAAATTGTAATAGTCACTTTTCTCTGCATGAGTGTCATTGATATGTTGGGCAGCAATAAATTTATTTTAAATTACATGTGAAAAGTCAGAATAAAAGAATAATAGTGGTCAATTTATTTTTTAGTATAATAAAATTTTCAATAAATTAGTTATACTCATGACTTTGTATTTTGACTTGTATAATATAACGCTCCAGGCATGTCCCACGTACACGCACAGCGAGACAAAGAAAAAGAAATCTGACAAAGACAAAAACAATTTATGCTAATAAATTATTATTAATATATTTCTTAAAATTTATACACTGATTTTTTTGTTTCATACAAGAAACCAGAAAACAACGTCCACAACCCCCACAATTCAGCTGAGTAAAACTATAATATATAATATCCAGTGTGAGATATCGTCTTCTCAAACTAGAATCTTCCTAATTTTATGGTAATGTATAATATTATCTTTCATGTAAAACAACAGTTTATTAAGTTCAGTTCCTTCTTCTTAAGCAGTTGCGATTGGACCCAGATTCACATTTGATGCTTTGAAAGCTTCAAATCTTGGTTCTTTGGCATCGAACTTGAGCCTTGCGTAGAGATTCATGTAATCCTCAAACACAAATTTGGGGTACTCTTCAACGTTCTTCTCCTTCTCCACCAATGTCGGAGCTGGATAGATCACAGCATCGCTTCCTGGATTGAAGAATGAAGCTATGGACATTCTGGTTCCATCGGTTTGTGCGATCACACGGTGCTCCACACTCTTGTACTTCCCATTTGTGATCACCTGCGTGTATTCATGGAAAACTTTGATTGAGTTTTTGGAAGTTGCAGATAAGGTGTTCGATGAAATGTCTGGGAGGAATAAATCCCTTTTTTTTTTGATGTTTTCTTGTGATTGTGAGTAATTCCTTGCTTTAACACTTTATTGTGTTTATGTGTTTGTGTTATCAGAGCGACATGAGAGTGGATGATTTAATTTTACCTCGAGCTGGTCGCCGAGGTTGACGACGATGGAGTGGTGCATTGGAGGCACATCGATCCACTGGCCGTTTTTGAGCAGCTGAAGGCCACTGACCTTGTCGTCCTGGAAGAGAAGTATGATGCCGCCGGCGTCGGTGTGGGGACGAAGACCCTTGACCAGCTCTGGTTTAGGACAAGGAGGGTAGTTTGCAACCTTGGTTCCAAAAGTTGGACCTCTTGATCCATAAAAGGCCTTCTTCAGGTAACCTTTCTCTAACCCAAGATTCTCACATAGCAAGTCTAGAAGCTCCTCTGCTAGCTTCTCTAACATTACGGCAAACTCCTTCATCACTTTCCTGCATCATAAATCATAATGAACAGTGATTTATAGTTAGGCACTCAAAATGAATCATAACCAAATCACATCAAGGTGTGGGAAGTATTTCTGTTCACATGGGGGACCTCTCTCTCTGTTTCTGGGGTCAATTATATTTGTTATTTGGCGAATTCTGTTTACACTTTCACATGGGAGATTCATAAATTCATAAAGGGCATGTGGGAGGTGGATTGAATGAATGAAGTTTTGTTATATTATTATACCTGTACTCATCAGTCAGATCAGGGATCTCAGAAATGTTTGACTCGGGAAGATGACGCAAATGGAAGGTGCTTTCCCAATCCATGTCTTTGACCTCGGTTTGAACAGCGTCTAGCCCTTTGCTGGCCACTAATTCCTTGAACCTCTCTTCCATGCATTTCCTGTAGTGTTCTTTGGTCAACCTCTCCACAGTGTCCATGAAATCATGGGGTATTCCATGATTCACCAGCTACAGAGTTTTTGATTTGAAAGTCAAATCAGACAAAAACCCAACAAAACTGAAACAGTGATCTAAATCTAATAATAACTTTAAAAACAAAAAAAACAAAGAAAGTTCTTATATATATATATATACCTCAAAGAATCCCCAGTTTTCACAAGCGTCTTTGATCTTCTCCATGGTGGCCTTGCGCTCATCACCATTGAGCTTGTCCAAGCTAATAACTGGGAAGTATAAGTTCTCCATCTCTCTAGGAACACTTACTCTCTCTCTCTCAATAGCTTACCATCTCAATGCAGATTAATGCTTCGTGGGGTGGTATTTATAGGAGATGGTATGGGATTATGACACAAATATTTGAGAATTTTATGATATCTGATTAATATATATATATATATATATATTCCTTTGGATCTTATTTATAAACAATTTTTTTTTATTATGCAAAACGAACTGCTAGTTAAAAGTAATAAGTGTCTTAAAATTACCATGTTCTTTTTTTATGTATGCCTCTATTTATTTAAAGAGTATAGGAGAGAGAATAGATAAAAAATATGAGAAATAATGAGTATAAGATATGAGAGAGAATGAGTATTTAATAAAGGTAAAATAGGAAAAAGAAGCTTACATTTTCAGACAAAAAGTAAAAGTTGTTTATAAGAGAGACCAGCCCTATAAGAGAAAAAATTACATATAAATAAGATAAGAGGGAGTATATATATTTCATTTAATGTGCTTGAATTTTACTACCCTTGTCCTAAACACAGCTAATATAGATAGATAGCTTTGGTTGCGTTATGGCATTAGCTTCCCATTTTGGTTTGAACTTGGTTTGAGTGTTAAGCATTGTATTGTGCATGTTTGGGAACACTTATTTTTTGAATATCAGTGCTTATCACGCAAGCCGAGATAAAACTCTTCTCATATACTTACCTTGTATATCGTGAATCATGATTTATAAACACTTATTATCCAAAAACTAGCTTTCAGTTTATTAGATTTGGGTTGTCCAAATTTGATTTTGGACAATCAAGACTTGAGTTTATTTTTTAACATGATGGTTTTTGGAATAAAAAATTATTTTTTAAAATAATAATAATAAAGAGGTTATTTTAATTTTAGATTTTATATCCATTAAAATAGTTAGGTTATGGTTGTCTAGGAATTAACATATTTTGTTGAATTATATTCCTAAAGAATAGAATGGGGATGTTGATAATCTTACTAGGTTAGTGCATTCTAATGCGGGGGTTTTTATCTTCTTTAATTAACCATCACCATCATTAGAGGAGGCGGTCGTTGATGATTGATATGAGGTTACCTCTAATGTTTTGTATGAAGTTCTTAGCTGAGACTTCATGAATTTTAGTTTTCATTCAAAAAAATAATTTATATTAAAAAATATATAATTTTAAAAACTCATAGACCGTTCAAATCAGATATGATTTGTTAGGAGAGCTAATTCCGTGCTGTCAAGTCCGGGATTGGGGACGTGGGCCCCACTTGGTGCCTGAATTCCTTTCTTGAAACTTTGACCCGGCGACTCAGAGAGAGGGAGAGGGGCTGCCAGCCTAGCGCATTTATTACGCATTCTTCATAAGTCTCCTTCTTCATCTCAACTTTTGTGCGTGTTTTCTGACCTGAAAGTGATGTGTTGGAAGGGGCTGAGCAACTTCATCACTTCCCTAACATGAAGAAAATTCCCCACCTTTGATATTTTATCGAGTTTGCTTTTTGCATTTGAAAGTTTATTTTAATGTTCATATCAATCTTTCTATGGAAAATTCTTTTGTTTCATCTCATGGGTGGGTATTTATGAGTAACTTTTTTTTATGGGTTCAAACTTCTTACACTTACAAAAATAAGTATTATATAATTTTTTTTAAACATCTAACATGCTCTCTGTAAAATAAAAATAGGGTTAAGGTACAAATTTATTTTGCAACTTCTTTTTAAGGAGTAATGTTGTTTTGAGAGTTTTTTCAGGTTTAATGTTGTTTCAAAAATTTCAAAACATGACAATGTTGTTCCTTGTTAAAAAACTAACGTTAAAAAAATTGGTAGAAGCAAAATTGTTTTATTTTAACACGTCCAGATCAATATTGTTTCTGAATAAAAATTTTTGAGGCAAATTTATACCTTAAGCCATGAAATAATTATTTATAGAAAAACCCTGATAACTTATGCACTAGTCATGAACTATGCATAATACTATTTACCTTTCAGATTCAGGACAATGCATAATACCCATACCAGTTTTTATTGGAAACTGATAATAGCAGTTAAAAATTAAAAATGAAATAAGAGTTGGGCGTTCAGAATATATTTGGAATAACAATAATCATATTCTTCTTTATCAATTTCTCTGTATAGATGAAGGTATAACTATCTGATACATAATCTTGTGTCTGTCTCTCTCTGAGGAGTAGTAGGGAGCTACTCTTTAGATTCTGGGTCGACTCATATTCATTTGGTTTTTGAATATTACTGTTTTTTTAAAATTTGAAATGGCTTTGAATTATTTTTTGACGATGTACCATGTGTATATGTATTTTTAAGGGAAAAAGCCAAAGGTACAGGAAAAATAGGTTAAAAATGGAAAGCTTATTAAGAACAAATGCGTATGCACATTGAGTAACTGAACTTTATTAGGAAACTAGAAACAGCCATGAAGCTTCCCAAATAGTGATCATTTTAAAGACATCTCCCCCCCCCCCCCCCCCAATTTTGGACTTCATATATATTTATTCTTTTGCAGATGATGAAAAGTTCTCTTTATTTATTGTACTCGTGACCCAAAAAAATTAATTATTATTGCTTCCTAGCCATTCCTTCTGTCAGAATTATTGCCATTTGTTCAAAACCTTATCTCATTAGAGAGGAGTAATCTTAATGGAACATCTTCTCGTTTTGTTTTACTAGAAAATTTAGAGACTTTGGTCATGGACAGAGTTTAATGTAGCCTTCTCCACTATTTTGGAAGTCATATTAATTACACTTGAACCCAAGATATTGCTTAGAGGAAACAAACATTGAACCATTTGAACAATAAACTCAAATAAGGAAGGAAAGGGAAAAATATCTCTACGTGTTCATGATTTTTTTCGTTTTCCTCATTGTACTGGAATTTGTGGTCAGCGAAGAACATGTGACCATACGCGTTTGGTACCTCCCTTTTTGAAGAAGAATTTTCATTTGTAGTTTTGAAAATTATGGTATTAAAACTCAATTCAGATCGGCTAGTTAGACCAGTGAACCATCCCCTGACCGGTTCGGTAAAGAGGTTTGGATGGTTTGAATTTTTGTTTTCCCCTCCCTTTCTTGAGCTTGAAATGACTTGATTTTGAGTGGAGTGAAAATAGTATCCCTTATATTTGTGTTAGTAACTCTTTTTTGTTGGATTATATTTTTCCGATCCTATTTATAAGTCACTTATAACATGTTTCATATATATCAAGAAAAACATTAAACTTTATTAACTCCACATTGAAATTTAACAACTCTCCAACTTTACCCATATTTAATATATATTACATCCCATGGTAACAAAATCAATACATTAATAAATTATTGGTAAAATTATACATTCATATAAAAAATTTCTGTCTCTTCCCTATAAATAAGATAAAAAAAATTTCCTCTCTACTTTATAAATAGAATTTGAGGAATATGTGATTTATATGAACGTACCATTTTCATCCATATATATATATATATATATATGTATGTATATATTCAAATATTACCTTTTTCATAGTTTACTACAAAAAAACACCCGATTTCGGACGGAATTTGCGACGGAATTTTTTCCATCGCTAATTCCGCCGCAAATTTTTCCGACGGAATTTTCCGTGGCAAAATTTCAGACGGAATTTTTTCCGTGACAATTTCAGACTGAAATTTCCGTCTCAAAGTTTTCCAACGGAAATTTCTGTCGCAAAGTTTTCCTTTGTCTTCGAAAATTTTCCAACATAATTTTTTCCATGGCAAATTCCGACGGAAATTTCCGTCGCAAACTTTTCCGATGAACAATTCCGTCGTAGAGTTTTCTGATGGAATTTTCGTCGCAATTTGCCACGGAAAATTTAGTCGGAAATTTCGTCTGAAAAATTAAAAATTATTAATTTTTTGAAAAATAATATTTATAAAATTAAAATAATATTCATAAAATTAAAATATTAATTATTAAATAATTATATTTAAATTTAATTTTTAAAATTTAATTATTATTTATTAATATATATGTTATTAATATTATATTTATAATTTTATATTAAAAATAATATTTATAATATTAAATTATTATTTATTAAATAATTTTAATTAAAAAATTATTTAATTTAAGTATATAAATATTATTTTCGTTTTTATTAAATTTTTCGTTATTTTTAATAATATTATATTTAATTAATAATTAATTATATGTATGTATGTTTATATATATATATATGATAATATTATATATATATATATATATAATAATATGTAATAATATAACACAGGTTCATTCTGGCGCAACTGACAAAGACTCGGGCGCATAGATGTCTGCACCTCGAGGTCGTGGGCTCGAACGGGAGGAGAGGCATTTGGAGGAATTATCAGGAGGGGACACTTGGCAGCCAGGGGAGAGGGACACGTGGCGCTCTGAGGAGCAAACACGTGACATTTGTAAATTAAAAAAATGTTCAATTTTTTTTTAAAAAAATTGCGACGGAAACGAATTTCGTCGGAAATTTCCGATAGAATTGTAAATTTCTTTGTGACGTTATTATTGCTGACGAAATCCATTCCATCGGAAACGCGTTCCGTCGGAAATTCCGTCGCAAACACTAATTCCGTCACAAATTCCGTTAGAAATATGATGTTTTTTTGTAGTGGTTGTATATGAACCTTTTGTATATTCTGGTAAAATTACATCATTTAATCAAGATAGGTATTTCGATTGGTTCAATGACCAGTCTAATTTGTACCATATTCAAAATTAACTTTTACAAAGTTTATAATATTTTTATTCCTATAGAAGTAGCAATTATTATTTTTTCTTTAAAAGGTCAAACTTCTATCACTTGGACACTCATCAGATTCAGAAGCATTACTATAATACGAAATAAATTTGAAATATTGAGAGTATACGTGTAAGAATGCACAATAGACTTTTTATTTTGCCTTTGAGAGACATAAAGTACAATTATATGTGTTTTAAAAGGAATCTTTCACATGTTGTAGCTATCCACTTATCTGAAGCTATATGCTCCAAATTAGTGACAACTGTTATGAATATTAAATATGTGGATGTCCATTGACTCATATTAATCTTCCAGTCAACTTGACATAAAGAAGAAAAGAAGACATGACACAAAGCAAAAGCAAAAGAAGACAAGGACATAAAGAAAAGAAGACAAGGACATAAAGACGATGTAAAGTAACCATGGTCATTTAAATATAACCATGCTAATACAACCAGGGTTAGATTTCTGCCTCTATATAAAGGGCTGTAATCGATTGTTTCAATTGAACTGAATGAGAACATCTCTCTAACTTCTCTCTAGAAATTCTATCAATTCTCTTTGAATCCTATCAATCTTCTTTCTTATAACATATACTTTTATAACACGTTATCAGCACGAAGCTCTAAAAGAAGGTATGATCTTCTTATGATTTCTTTAGTAATTATATATACGTTGTTTTATTTTATAGATCTGGGATAATCTGAGCCACTATATGGAATTAGAGAGATACTTTTACCGATTGTTATATAACATCGGGTTCCATGGCTAAAGATTGGAGATCGTTATTGTTTTTATATACAAGTTCTTTTATATTATTATTATTATTGTTATTATGGCCAGAAGCCATACATATCTGATTCTTGAAATTATGACTAGAAGTCGTAATGTTTTAATAATATGGCCAGAAGCCATATCCATTCTTATTATATAGCCAGAAGCTATATATATTTTTTATCTTATTATATGGCCAGAAGCTATATATATTTTTATCTTTTATCTTATTGTACGGCCAGAAGTCATGTACAATTTTTATCCTGAAGATAATAGTTAATTCCTCATCTTGAGATTAAATGGCCCGAAGCCATACATGGCCTGAAGTCATGAGATTAAATGGCCCGAAGCCATACATGTTTTAATTTTCTTATCTTGCCTTATGAATTATTTATTGTCTTTATGAATTTACAGTTATTATATGGCACATTTACATTTCATATTTTAATTATGTTCATTTATTTCTTTAATTAGTTTGAACAATGGCAAACCTGGCAAAACTTGAAATTGTGGCTCTTGACATTACCGGGAAAAATTATTTATCTTGGAAATTGGATGCGGAAATACACTTGAATGCCAAAAGTCTGGAAGACACGATTAAAGAAGGGAATAAGGCATCCAACAAAGATAAAGTCAGATCAATGATTTTTCTTCGCCACCACTTACATGAAGATTTAAAAACTGAATATTTGACAGTTATGGACCCACTTGTCCTTTGGAACAATTTGAAAGAAAGATATGATCACCAGAAGTTGGCCATTCTTCCAAAAGCTCATTTTGATTGGATGCATTTACGCTTACAAGATTTTAAATCTATAAGCGAATATAATTCAGCTATGTTCAGAATTACTTCTAAATTGAAATTATGTGGAGAAAATGTTACTGATGATGATATGTTAGAAAAGACATTCTCCACATTTCATGCATCCAATTTGCTCCTGCAGCAGCAATATCGTGAAAAAGGTTTCAAGAAATATTCTGAGTTAATTTCTTGTCTCCTTGTGGCTGAACAAAATAATGAGCTTTTATTGAAAAATCATGAATCCCGTTCAACAGGCTCAACTCCATTCCCTGAAGTGAATGTAGTCACTAATGAATCTTATTGTGGCCATGGCCGTGGATGTGGACATGGACATGGACGTGGGCGTGGCTACAGCCGTGGGCGTGGTCGTGGTCGATATCATGGAGGTTCAAATTCCTACCAGAAGTGGAAAAAGACTGATAAGAACCAAAAAGGGGAAAGCAGTAGGCATAACAAATATGCTGATAATCCATGCTATCGATGTGGTGGAAAGGGCCATTGGTCTCGTACCTGTCGTACACCAAGGCACCTAGTTGATCTTTACCAAGAATCAATAAAAAATACTGGTAAAAGATCAAATGTTGAAGTTAATCATGTTGATTAAGGCGAGAATTCTGAGTATGCCGATATAGATAATAACTATTTGGATGTTGCAGATTTCTTAATATAATTTAAACTGTTATATTTTATTTACAGTTGTTTCTATCATATGTATTAATTTTATTTATGTTTTTATGAAGAATGAATTCTATTGGCATCAATCCTGAAGATTTATGTCTCGTTGATAGTGCAACAACCCACACCATACTCAGACGTGATAAATATTTTTCTTCCCTGGTAATACGAGAAGCCAATGTTCAGACTATATCTGGTAGTATAAATTTAATTGAAGGCTCTGGAAGAGCTAATATTTTGTTACCTGAAGGAACAAAATTATGCATTGATAATGCATTTTATTCTACCAAGTGTAAAAGAAACTTACTGAGTTTCAAAGATATCCGCAGAAATGGATATCATTTAGAAACAACAACTAAAGATAATAAGGAATATCTTGTCATTACAAATATAGTTGCTGGTAGAAAATGCATACTAGAAAATTTTCCTATTTTTTCTTCTGGTTTGTATTACACATGTATAAGCACAATTGAAACACATACTATTGTGAACCAGAAGTTCAATAATGCAGACCAGAAGTTTGCCAATACAAACCAGCAGTTTGATAATGTAAACCAGAAGTTTACTAATGAATTTAATGTTTGGCATGACCGGTTAGGCCATCCCAGTTCAATAATGATGCGACAAATAATTGGGAATTCATGTGGACATACCCTGAAGTGTAAACAAATACCACAATCCCATGATTTCTCATGTGCTGCATGTTTCAAGGGAAAGTTAATTATTCGCCCCTCACCAAGCAAAGTAGAAAGTGAGTCTCTCACATTTCTAGAACGGATACAGGGAGATATTTGTGGGCCAATACACCCACCATGCGGACCATTTAGGTACTATATGGTTTTAATTGATGCATCAACTAAATGGTCGTATGTTTGCTTATTATCTTCTCGTAACCTGGCGTTTGCGAGATTACTTGCTCAATTAATTAGATTAAGAGCACATTACCCTGATTATCCTATCAAGAAAATACGTCTTGATAATGCTGGTGAATTTACATCACAAGCTTTTAATGAATATTGTATGTCCCTTGGAATTGATGTTGAACATCCTGTAGCTTATGTTCACACGCAAAATGGACTTGCAGAATCATTAGTTAAAAGGTTGCAACTAATTGCAAGACCTTTACTTATGAAATCTAATCTACCAATTTCTGCTTGGGGCCATGCCATTTTGCATGCAGCAATGTTAATTCGCATGAGGCCAACAAGTTATTTAAAGGTTTCCCCCTTACAAATGGTTTTTGGTCAGGAACCTAATATTTCCCATATAAGAATTTTTGGGTGTGCGGTATATGTGCCTGTAGCACTGCCACAACGCACTAAGATGGGCCCACAAAGAAAGATGGGAATATATGTTGGGTATGAATCTCCATCAATTATAAAATGTTTGGAACCATCCACAAGAGATTTATATACGGCACGATTTGCCGATTGTCAGTTTGATGAATCATTTTTCCCAACATTAGGGGGAGAAAACAAACAGCTGGGTAAAGAAATTAGTTGGAATGAATTATCATTGGCTCATTTTGATCCTCGTACAAAACAATGTGAACTTGAAATTCACAAGATAATTCATTTACAAAATTTAGCTAATCAAATGCCAGAAGCATTTACTGACCCAAAGAAAGTGACAAAGTCACATATCCCAGCTGCTAATGCTCCTATTAAAATTGATGTCCCTGAAGGACAACCTGCTATGAATGAATCTAAAACACGCCTGAAGCGTGGCAGGCCTATTGGTTCCAAAGATAAAAATCCTCGAAAAAGAAAAGGAGCAAAGAATATAGATGGTCAAGTCGAGGATAATGAAGAAAAATTAGTAGCTCCAGAAAAGCCATCTCCTGAAGAGATATTATCTCCAGAAGAGAACATTATAGTCCTAGAAGAGACCCAGGTACCTGATATATGTGAAAATAATGAGATCTCAATAAATTATGTTATGAATGGAATCCGATGGGATAGAAATGAAGTCAACGTTGATGACATCTTTGCTTATCATATAACATATGATGTAATGAATAATAATGAGGATCATGAGCCAAAATCCATTAGTGAGAGCCAACAAAGAAAAGATTGGCCCCTATGAAAAGATGCCATTAATTTAGAATTAAAATCATTGGCAAAACGAAAAGTATTTGGACCTGTAGTCCTTACACCTGAAGATGTAAAACCAGTTGGATGCAAATGGGTCTTTGTACGAAAAAGAAATGAAAAGGGCAAAATAACTAGATATAAGGCACGTCTAGTAGCCCAAGGTTTTACACAAAGACCTGGCATTGATTTTGAAGAAACGTATTCACCAGTAGTGGATGCGACTACTTTTCGTTATTTAATCAGTCTAGCAGTAGATGCAGGACTTGATTTACATCTAATGGATGTTGTGACTGCCTATTTATATGGATCACTTTATAGTGATATTTATATGAAAGTCCTTGAAGGACTTAAGATGCCAGAAGCATCTAATTCAAGTTCTCGAAAACAATACTCAGTTAAGTTAAATAAGTCCCTGTATGGCCTGAAGCAATCAGGGCGCATGTGGTATAATCGCCTTAATGAATATTTGTTGAAAGAAGGATACAAAAATGATCCGATATGCCCATGCATCTTTATGAAAAGATCTAATAGAGAGTTTGCTATAATTGTTGTTTATGTTGATGATATCAACATCATTGGAACTCCTGAAGAGCTCCAAAAGGCAATTAATTGTTTGAAGAAAGAATTTGAGATGAAGGACTTAGGAAGAACAAAATTCTATCTTGGATTACAGATCGAGTACTTCAAGAAAGGGATCTTTGTATATCAAGAAACTTATATAAAGAAGGTCCTAGAGCGATTTTACATGGATAAATCTCATCCATTATGTACCCCAATGATTGTAAGATCTTTGAAGGTGGATAAAGACCCATTCCGACCTCAAGAAATTAGTGAAGAAGGTGATGAAGAACTACTTGGTCCAGAAGTACCATATCTTAGTGCTATTGGAGCACTAATGTATCTTGCTAATCATACACGTCCTGATATATCATTTGCTGTTAATTTACTAGCAAGATATAGTTCTTCACCAACACGAAGGCATTAGAATGGAATAAAGCATATTCTTCGTTATCTCAGAGGTACAACAGACATAGGGTTATACTACTTAAATGTATCCAAACATGAACTGGTTGGTTATGCAGATGCTGGATTTTTATCTGATCCACATAATGGTAAATCACAAACGGGCTATCTATTTACATGTGGAGGTGCAGCTATTTCATGGCGATCTATGAAACAGACTATATCAGCCACATCATCTAATCATGCAGAAATTCTAGCAATACATGAAGCAAGTCGAGAATGTATGTGGTTGAGGTCAGTAATACATCATATACGTACAACTTGTCATTTATCTTCTGGCAAAATGATCCCAATAATCCTCTATGAGGATAATGCTGCATGTATCGCTCAACTTAAAGAAGGCTATATCAAGGGCGATAGAACGAAGCATATTTCACCAAAATTCTTCTTCACTCGCGACCTTCAAAAGGATGGTGAAATAGATATCCAGCAAATCAGTTCAAGTGAAAATCTAGCAGATTTATTCACCAAGTCACTTCCAGGTACAATCTTTGAAAAACTTGTTCATGATATTGGTCTTCGGAGATTCAAAGATTTCAACTGATATTTTCAAGAGGGGGAGTCGATACACGCTGTACTCTTTTTCCCTTATCTAGGTTTTGTCCCACTGGGTTTTCCTAGAAAGGTTTTTAATGAGGCAGCACTCGACGGTGTATCAATGAATGATGTACTCTTTTCTTTAGCTAGGTTTTTATCCCACTGGGTTTTTCCTAGTTAAAGTTTTTAATGAGGCACATTCATAATGGACATCCAAGGGGGAGTGTTATGAATATTAAATATGTGGATGTCCATTGACTCATATTAATCTTCCAGTCAACTTGACATAAAGAAGAAAAGAAGACATGACACAAAGCAAAAGCAAAAGAAGACAAGGACATAAAGAAAAGAAGACAAGGACATAAAGACGATGTAAAGTAACCATGGTCATTTAAATATAACCATACTAATACAACCAGGGTTAGATTTCTGCCTCTATATAAAGGGCTGTAATCGATTGTTTCAATTGAACTGAATGAGAACATCTCTCTAACTTCTCTCTAGAAATTCTATCAATTCTCTTTGAATCCTATCAATCTTCTTTCTTATAACATATACTTTTATAACAACAACCACAGTTTTACACAAATTTTGAATTGTTTATTTTTTAAAATTCATTTTTGAATGGTGAGCCTTCTTCTTACACAAGTTTATATATAATAAGGACAACGAAGTATCGACTATCATGTGTCATTATTGAAGTATATTTTTCCATTTATGATCTCTCAAACACTAGCAAGGTACAATGGACTGAATTATGTGAGTGTTTTTACTTTTGACCGTGTGTGTGTAGATACACACACAAACATAAATAAATATGTAATGATATACTTTTTAGCTTCTTATAAGTGCTTCTTTACAAATTTTAAGGTAGGTATGTGATATGAGTTTTATCTCAACTTGTGAAACATGGCTTTTAAAACTATAGTTTAACAGTTTCCCAAATAGACACTTGGTCATATTCGATTGTTGTTAGGTCGAATTAATAATAGTTATGCAATATGGTCCCCCCACTCCACCGGCCCCCTCTCCTCTTTTCTTGTAATACTTAAACAGGATTTGGTAATATTGGGTCTAATTTAAGCACTATTAAGTTCAATTAGAAATAACCCCCTTATGCGATTTCTTCTATCGATAAGGTTTGACTTGGTTTACCCTAGGATATTTGGTTTAGTGGTGGACTAGTTAGACTATAAAGTGGGCGAACTAAGTTTGAATTTCACCTTGCTCAAAAAGACTCATGGAAAGAGGCATCTTGGTCATAAAGCCTCGATCTAGATCAGTTGAATGCTCAGATATCTGGTAATAAAATCTAGAAAAAGCGTTGAACACCAGGTGGTTCAAAGGGCCATAAAATAGGGATTTGACTTGCTGTTGTTTAGGGCTTGTTTGGTATGAGGGATTTGAAGGAGCGGGGAATATTTTTATTAGTTGAATTTAACAAGATTAGAGAAGTGGGGTTGAAATTTTTAAATTAATTTTCATGCTTTTTTATCTTTCATCTTCTCTTTATTAAAATTTTATAACCACATTTTTCAATTTTTTAAAATTCAACTCATAAAAATTTTACTTTCCCTCCCCCTCCTCTCATAAGTTCCTTCCACTTGACCAAATCACTAGTGACAATGTGGTTTTTTCTTATCCATAATTACAATATGAGATTTTTAATGTGATTGGTTTCAATTGACCCAAAAAAAAAAAAATCGGTTTCAATATATGTTGAGTTTAATGAAAATAGTTGGTGTTTGTAGAGTTTTCTTCTATTTAGGGCTCGACGCGGCTCAAATTCAATTTCAAAATAAATATTTTGGAAAAGTTTTAGCTAGAATGGTTTGGTAAGGGGGGAAAAACAAAGAAAGAAAAAGAAATGTGATCAAATGAATTGGTCCCATAATGTTTTTGTTTGTGTGTGTGTGTGTGTTGGGGGGGGGGGGGGGGGGGGGGGTTGGCTGTTTATATGCATGAATGTGTCCACACTTTTGTTCGTGCATTTGCACAGGAAATAAAGCCAAAAATAGAATGAGTCATAATTATTATTTGTAATATTATAAATAAATAGGGAAAGATTCCAAAGATGGTCAATACCTAGTTTTGTTATTCAATAGCATAATCATTGCATCTTTTGGCTATAAAAAAATAACTCAAAATTTAAGATGCACAAAGATTAATGCTTTGATGTATTTAACTTAAATTAATTTGGCTTAATCACATGTCAATACCTAAAAGTACACAACATTTTATTGAAAAATTGATTACATAAATAATTCCATTGATCTGATCCTGAAAATTACGTAAATTTTAATTGAAAATATTTATAATCACGAGTCCTGTACGTGAATATCATGTAATTGATGTGTAAAACCATATAATCACTATTGTCAAACTTTATTTTTTTTTATATTTCTAACATACAAAATTGTGTCACTCTGCTTTTGAACTTAATTGTGTTACTTGCAAACTCAGTTAAACTTGTAAGCTCACTTGTTGAGTATATCATTTTTGTATTTCTAATCTACCGTGTCAACTTGCTCATGTTAATTGCAAACCTTGATTGAACTTGTGAATGATTTGGTAAAACTTAATAAACTCAGCGGTTTTTCATTGAATTGAGCAAGGCAATTGAGTAAAACTCAGTTTACATAATGTGTATGTGAATTTGATCTAAAGAAAAATAAAAAACCAAAAAATAAAAACTAATATTAATAAAAAATAACCAACGGAGTCTATATTTAATGTCGAACAATGCTTCAAATTATAATATTACCTCCAATAGAAGGATAATTATGCCTATAAAAAATATTAATACAAAAATGAGAAATATAAAAACTAAGTTGCCCTAATTTAAGGTTGTAAAGTTGTGTCACCTTCTTCATAATCTTCTACTTTATTCTATCACCACAACTTTTGCTCTTTGGATGAGAGTTAATTTGGCTCAAGAAGAAGGAAAAAGAATGAAAGAGGAAGAAGAAAAGAGACAATGTGTCGAATAAAAAGAGAGAAAGTGTAAATTTTGAAATATATTTAAAGTGTGTTGTTGTCAATTTTTTATTTTAATTATTTAATCATATATCTCCAATACCTATTTATAGATAAAGATAAACTCTTGTGGCTTTATGATCCAAGTTTATATCCATGTCATGATTTAACAAACTAATGAGTTTAACAACCTTGCATATAACCCTTGTGAATTACAATAAAGCAATAATCAATAATGCAATTGCATAATTTGAAACACAATAAAATTATAATTGAATTGTGATTACAATCATAACTAACTAAATTATAGCATATTTTTTAACACACTAATCACCATATTAGGTCAAATTTAAGTATTATTAGATTTAATGATTAGTTGATGTAGCTCCTTCAATTTAGTTTCATCCCCAAGATACAAACTCTTGATCGTGTCTCCAAGGAGAATCGAGTTTTTCATTTTAATAATAAATTTAGCAACTTTATGTTATGTGTCACACCCTTGTATTATCTTCACCTTTATTTCAAAGTAATAGCAGAAAACGATACGCAATGCGGTGGACAACACAAGAATAGCATAATTATACTGATAATATTTGCGTGATTTCAAAAATAACCCATAGGGGTTCGTACATAATAATTACCATCAATGTAGCCATACAGGGCAACTTGGGTGTCTAAGCCCATTCTAGTGAAACAGAGACATTTTCTCGTCTTCGTTCCACCATTATAATCCTTTTACGTAGTTCTCTTCTCTGATCTCTGTGTACCTTCTGTATTCAGTTGTCTAAATTTTTGGTAGGGGAGGGTGAGATTCAAGAGAATCTCAGTAGGAAACAGATACCATAATGCATGCATGATAGATGCTATGTGTATGACATGTTAGCTTTAACTACATGTATGCCTCATAATGACATTTCTGCATGCTCAATGTTTCATGCAATAAGACTATGGCCACAGCGAAAATAGAAACAGAGCTTCATTTATTCAAATATGCTCTACACAATCAAGTAAAACAATCACATACATCACTACACAAGCAGAGATATCAAATACATGCAAATAAGGTAAGTCCCCTACCTTAAACCTTTTTCCACCTCGAATTATGTGCATCGTAAAACGTGTCACAGCTCAGCTCTCCACTCGGTCCCACAATTCCAGATGCACCATTTAGACACTTCCATGGTGTTTCTGGGGGTTATATGAGTCTATATTGAAAAATTACAAAAAATGCCCCCGGGGACCCGGCCGGGCCCGGTCATACCCTTTCCGACTGTACTTTTTCTGAAATTATAACATGGGCTATCTTGACATATTTCCACCCAAAGCATCCATTTCCAAACTCAGAATTACCAAATTCACTGCCAAAAGATAAAATTGCCCTTGGTAGCCTTACTTTAAGGGTTTCAGGAGCGGTTTCGTAATTATGCTTTTTTCATGCTTTTCTAAAAAAGTGACCAACTGTAACCCCACCTAATTTTTCCTTCTAAACTCAATGGAACCATAAAATCATTGAAAATCCAACTCTAAGGCTCATTTATAGCCCTGGCCAAAATTACACAACTCTCCAAGGAAAATTGGGGTTTTTCGATTTCGGCTCTTTAACTGCATTCCTTTATACTCCTAACCACTTTATTGACTATTCCATTACGTAATAACTACCATTTGAACCAAAATTAGGCAGCATAACCCTTAGGCAACTCAATTTCCAAAATTTAAAACCAATGGCAATCCAGCGAAATTTCACCGATTAAATTGCCCATAGTAGCCAAAATAGTTAATATGCGAAGGTTTGGAAGTTACCTTTCGATTCCCTCTGGCTTTTCTCAACAAGGCTGAAACCCTAAGTCCTCTCCACACTGAAATTCAAGCTTCCAACACCTTAAATGACATAGAAAAGGAGCTTAGGAGAAGAGATATCCTCGTTAGGTACGAATTCACCGAAGAAATTGACCTACCTTGTGAGTTCTCATCTCCTTCTCTCTCTAAAATCTCTCAAGCTTTCTCTCTCTATTTTCAGCAAAAATACGTCAATTCGGGGCTGATGGAAGGAAGAGGATGATATTTAATAATATTTCCTCTTTTTCCTTTAATTAATTTCCAAATTTTAGATTTTACAAAATTTTGGCAGATTTCTGCCTAAACTTTGAAAAATCATAACTAATTCTAGAAAAATCGAATTGAAGTGACCCTAAAGGATATGGAACATTTATTAAGTCTACTTTCAAGGAACACGTTGAATCATAACTAATTCTAGAAAAACTGAATTTCGGGATTTGAGGCTAGTGAATAAGCCTTAAATAAGTGGACTGTCAAGCCTCGGTTTAGCAGGAGCCCCAAATTTATTTCCTAATGTTTCTTATATCTTTATGGTATTAAAGAAAGTGAAATGATGAATTTTAAAGAATGTGATTTTGCTTCTATTGAAATTTCCTAGGAGACAGTGAGATTGTCTTGGGGGGATTTTGGATGATCAAATGATGTCCAAAAATTATGAAATTTTACAGGGTGAAAGCAGACATCCAGGGGAGTAGGTTATGATTTATGAAGATGAGCACATGTCTAATTGCATTAAAATAATACTACATGAATATAGCCATCATGATTGATGATGGTAAGGATTTATCTTGAGTATAAGGGTGGAACAAAGACTGGAAGATGCTTCCGTTTTCCTTGGGACAGGTTTAGACACCTATGTAGCGCTGCGAGACTATATTAATTGTAATTATCAATTACGAACCCTTATGGGGAATTTTCGTAATCGTGCACATAATATCAGTATATTTATGTTATTCTTATGTTGCCCACCGAACTGGATATCGTTTTTCACAAATACTCTGAAATAGGTGAAAATAAGATAAGGGTGTGACATTTTGGTATCAGAGCCCAAAGCGATTTTGGAGGAGCTTAAGTGATTTTAAAAGAGTGGTAGTTCTGGCAACATGATATTATATTTATATGGTTTGTTTGCATAGTGATAGGAACCGTGAGCGGTTTTAGGTTAAGCAGTTCGAGCGAAGAACATGAGGGATCACCCTTGTTGGTGAACCAGGGTACCCTTAGTTAAAGCATTTCTGAGGAGCAGTAGTCCGTTGAGACAAGAATACTAGGGGAACAGGTTCGTGACGGAGTGATATAAGGAAAGTAATGGTGGTATCAAGGAATAGGGGTATCAGGGTACTCAGAGGTGATATCAGTACCCAAATAGAAGTGTCGGTGGTACTGGTGCACCTAAAGATGGTATCAGGATGATATTAGTTTTGTTTGCATGGCGCTAGGACATCATGAGTAGTTCGAGTGAGCCTGTGATCGTGATTAGCAGTGACAGCAAGATGACAGTGAACCAATGTGTTCCAGATAGAGGGTCAATGTTTGATTACTTTAGGTATGTCGGTATGCGTATGCACTCCACAGCATGAAAGATTGTGTCAAGATTGCCAGTATATGGTCTAGAGCTGAGGCTGAAGTCCCCAAGAGTGACAGAGGTAAGGGAGATTGGAGATGCGCCAGAGGAGTGGGATTCTAACTACGAGCCAAAGGAGATTCCGTTGGATGAGACGAGTGACTAGGAGTCTTAGGCAGATCCGGTACAACAACGAATTCTGGATATATTGGAACAACAACAACAAATGATGAATGAAATAATGGCTAACCTTCAGGGAGTATAGCAAAGGCAGGATCATCTGGAGAATCATCTGGATGAATTCATGAGAGTTAATGATGAAGAGATACTGGAGGAATAACAACTAGAGGATATACCACTGGAGCTTGAGGTGGATATTCAAGTTTAGCTTAGTAGATTCAGTAAACAATAGCCGCCTACGTTCAGGGGGAAGTTCAATCCATACATGGCGAAAGACTGGTTGGCTCGTTTGGACAAGATATTTGATATGCTGCAATGTCCAAAAGAGGTGAAAGCTCGGTTAGCCATATACAAGTTAGAAGCCGATGCTAATCACTGGTGGAAGGGCATAAATCTCACCTTGAGGGGAAGAAATGTTCCTATCACAGGGGAATTATTCTACGAGAAGTTCAACGAGAAGTACTTTCCCCAACTATTAGAAAAGAAAAGGAAAAAGAGTTCATGTGTATTAAACAACCAGATCGGGAGAGCTTTGACAATTATTTAGTTTGGTATATTCAATTGTCGCAATACTCGTCATACCACAAACTGAATGATAATGAAGAGTGGAATGCAGATATGATGATTGAAGGGCTGAGACTCGAATTCAAAGAAAAATTGATTTCTCAATATTTTACTGAGTTCAGCAAAGCGGTAGAAGAGTACCAATATATTGAGAAATGTTTGTTGAGCTTCGCTACCAAAAACAACATTAAGGGTGCATCTGGTAGTGGGGATTCTTCCTAGAAATGTAAGAATAAGGAAGTTCCCTTTGGGGTGTAATGATAAAAAGTGGTATCAGGCTGATAGCGGCAGCGAGCAGAGATCCTCTGGAAATAAGACGTGTTGGCTTTGTGGCCAACCACATGGTAAGGAACCATGTCCCTTGGGCTTGGATTGGGCTTATCGATAGGGGGTGGACTTATCGAAATTGATGAATCTAGACCATGTCCCTTGGGCCTGGATTGGGCTTACCGACAGGGGGTGGACTTACCGAAACTGATGAACTATATCACTTGGGCATGGATTAGGCTTACCGACAGGGGGTGGACTTACCAAAATTGATGAGCATGGTGCCTACGGGTACATCGAACATAGTGCCTATGGGTACTTTGAACAAAGTGCCTATGGGTATACTGAGCATGACAGGCATGGTGTCTACGGGTATATTAATCCTAATTACAGAATAAGTAAGGGTTGCAACAATGGTTGGTCCTGAACGTTTCCAACATAACTAAATTATAGAACAAGTAAGGGTTACTATAGAGGTCCAGTGGGATCCAACTGAGGAAGTAAGATAAGTGTGGGCAGACATTATAGTCCCACCTATAACGAATTAGATAGTATGAAACATCAGAGTGGCATAGCGAAAGTTTGATAACTGTATATGGTTGGGCCTAAGACCTAGTAGACCAGTGTCTCCATAGGCTGGCAGATGAATTCATAAATGTGACAGGCAGTGACCCGAGGGGTGGGGGTAGTGACCCTCGGCTATATGATCATTATGTTGCACGGTTTGTGAGCCTGCACATGAAAAAGGGATGGATTGAGTGATAAGAAGTTATTCCCAAGTTGTAAACGTTCAAATTTCGAGGACAAAATTTATTGAATAGGGGGAGAAATGTAATACCTTGAATTTTGGGATCAGAGGCTAGTGAATAAGCCTGAAATCAGTGGATTGCCAAGCCCCGATTTAGCAAGAGCCCAAAATTTATTCCCTAATATTTCTTATATCTTTGAGGTATTAAAGAAAGTGAAATGATGAATTTTGGAGAATGTGATTATGCTTCTATTGAAATTTCCTGTGAGGCAGTGAGATTGACTTGGGAGTTTGGATGATCAAATGATATCCAAAAATTATGAAATTTTACAAGGTGAAAGTAGACATCCAGGGCTTTAATTTGATAGGTATTATAAGCCATTTTGACTGGTGGATGGAGAGTTATGAATTTTTGAATTTAAACCAAAAAATATGGAAAGTCTTTGGAACAGCGGTCAAAGAAATGAAATCTGGGAATGATATGCTTCCAACTGGCTAAAGTCCATATTTTTCCTTGCAATTAGACTCAATAAGGGTTCCATAGCCTTTGGATTATCCAAAACGATGTCTATAAATTTAGTTATGATGTTTCAAAGTTAGGGCAGAAAATCTGCCATAATTGGCATTATTCCGAAAATTGAAAACAAAATGTGTTAGTAATTGTGTAAATTGTGGAATTAAAGATGCCAAGTGTCATTATCATATGAAGAGGAGGGTAGGTTATGATTTATGAAGATGAGCACATGTCCAATTGAATTAAAATAATGCTACATGAACATAGCAATCATGATTGATGATGGTAAGGATTTATCTTGAGTGTAATGGTGGAACAAAGACTAGAAGATGTCTTCATTTTCCCTGGGATGGGTTTAGACACCCATGTAGCACTGCGAGACTATATTAATTGTAATTATCAAGTATGAACCCCTATGGGGAATTTTCATAATCATGCACATAATATCAGTATATTTATGCTATTCCTGTGTTGCCCACCGAACTACGTATCGTTTTCCATAAATACTTTGAAATAGGTGAAAATAAGATAAGGGTATGACAGCCGAACCTATAACCGATCTTAAAAGTTACTTTTTCGAACCGGTTGTTTAAACAACCGGTGTTAAAATGTTTCAATTTATAATAAAAAAATGCCCACTCTTTATACTAGATAATTTCATACTCGGTTTTAAAAGTAGGCATTTTTTTAAAAAAATGTATGTTTTATTTTGTTTCACATGAGCACTATTGGATATTATTATATCTAAAAGTTATATTATGTAATATAAATTCTATGACAGCCCTAAAAACAAAAATTCAATTGACATAAAAAATAATTATAACTAATAACCATAAATCAATGTTTACTTTTTTTTGGTTGCATTTTCACGACCTCAAAAGGAGTTTGATGATTTTTTAGTGTTGGATTGAATGGATGCAATTTTAGACTCGGTATTTGCATGTTGTTGACGCATGTTTCATACTATGAAAATCCATATAGTTGAATGCAGCTACCCATGGATTGACTACTAGGTTATCATACTTATGCATTTTGATCCTTTTTGACCTCAAATATGAAATATGACTTTACCCTACCCCAATCTCAGGTGATAAATGAGAAGATTCTTATTTAATGAAGCTGAGTATAACAAAGTTAATATACAAGTATGAGAATTGGATTTTATATATGTGAATATGATCTTGTGAGGGAGGTCTTGGTTGAGAAAGAAACCAAACTGAAGGCCAATAATAAGAAAGTAATAATCGATTAGGTGGAAATACTAAAGACGGGGGCTAGGATTAATAACTCTAAATTGGAGGATGAAAAACATAGGGCTGGTGGTCTAGACTTGGAAGGACAAATTTTTTGACCTAAATGACTTGGTGTTGATTGTAACAATTCAATCATTTAAAAGTTGATTTGCCTAATCACCCCTAGGTTATCCAACTCCATGAATTTTTCCTTTCAAGACTAGATTACTGGCCTTACCTTGTTCATCATCTTATTTAGATGTCTTAATCATCACCCCTTCACTAGTAACTCAATCTAGTCGGGTAGCTTCTTATTATTAGTCATCATATTAATTTTCATCTCAACTAAGACCTCATCGCACAACCAAATTCAACCATACAAAATAGAATTCTCATGTTTGTATATCAACTATGTTAGACTCAACTTCATTAAATAAGATACTCCACATTTATCACCTAAAACAGAGGTAGGTCAGAGCCATATGCTATCTGAGATCTGAAAAGAACCAAAATGTCTAATATTAGTGAACTTAACACCTAATCTAAGGGTGGTTGTATTCAACTCTAAGAATGGCCTACAATACAAGCACACATTTATAGCTCCCACACGTTGGGATTAAAATTACAATCGATACTCCCACCCAACACTCAATAATGATCTAAGCTCTTTCAAGGAGGGGGCACTAAAAAAAACTTGAAAAGAACAAAGGCATGGAAAACAAGATTCAATTAACATACGTGTATGCAAACTTTTATCCAGAGAATTGGCAATGATTGGATTTGTGAAACTTGTCATTATAAGAATGATTCAATGAAACTGCATCATTGTCATAATCGCAAGCTTCACAATCCCAACCATAACGAATTTCATGGATTAAAGTTTGAGTACATTAACAATAACAACCATAAAGAATATATAGCTATTAGAAAAATGTAAACTTTCATGTATCACATAAAGAACATACAAGAAGACGGCAAGCACAAAATGAATATCATATTTATAACTGTGGAAGAAAGGCTTTTTTTCATTTTGCAAGTCCTACAGAAAGGGATTGGATGTATTTGCAACATCAAATTGTGTTCATCTGATCCCCTATTTTCAATTGCAATAAGTTACATATTGGATCAATTATTTAATACTCTTCACATGTATACAAAAACATAGGTGATAGCTACAAAAACCACTCAACTTGACACTCCTCACATGTGTTTTCGGCCCTCTTCAAACTCCTTTATGTAATTAAAAAGAATAAATTTATAATAAGCAAATTAAATACAAATTCACTACACACAAATAAATATGATGATTAATGATAGTGATGAGAATGATACAATTTCATTGCATTTGGAGAAAGCAACAAATGAAATAATACTGTCCTCTTTTCAATGATCATGTAGCACTTGTACTATATGTGGTGGTTTTGATTGGCCAAAATTATCCCTTATAATGAAAATAATGTTTTTGACTTGATACCTCTATTTAGCCTCTTTGCCATATACACACACCTTGTATGAACATTTCCATTGTAGCTTGAACCTTGTGATATATGTGGTAGTCGGATGACACAAGGTGTGTGTACGTGGCTAAGAGAATAAAAGGCGTAAGCATTAGTGTTTATACAAAAAATAAAAAAGAAAGAAAAGGAGTGAGCATCAGTGTTTCTATAACTACAACAACCACAAAGAATATATAGCCAATAGAAAAAAAAGTAAACTTTCATGTATCACACAAAGAACATACAAGAAAGCAATAAGCACAAAAGAACTATCATATTTATGCAAATGCAATGCAACTCGTGAGTTTGTGAATGACAACGAAAGAAAAAAGAAAACTAAACTCTTAATTAGGGTTTCGATAAAGAAGGAAAAGGAGTATCGAATGTTTGTAAAAGACAACAAAAAGACCACAATTAAAACTAACAAAATGTAAGAGAACACTAATAGATCACGAGAGCAAAACATCTGTCAAAGGTTTATGAAAAGCAACTATTTTTATTGAATGCGAGAGCAAAACAGTGACAACAGAGAGGGAGAGCCCAATAGAAAGGAATACCAGGCCATCCCAATGGTGGAGAGAGAGACATCATGGCAGCCAAAGGTGATTGAGAGAGGAAGAGTGCACGTGAGGGACTAAAAGAGGCTAGAGATGAAGATTGAGTGTGAAAGTGAGTATATATATTAGGGCAACCTTTTCTAGATTGGTTCTCATTAAAGACTAGTGTCAATATGTAAAAAAACATTTTTGATTCATAACTATAACATCTTTGAAATCAACCTGTCTAAAATGTAATTTTTAGAACAGAGAAATAAAATTTTAGAAACGAGAACTTTCGCCTTAAAGGTTGAAACTTTTTTATCAACAAGAGATTAATAACCAAGACAGATGATCATCAATAAGAACTATCAAAAGACAAAATTTTTCAATAATCAATGCATAAAGGTAATAATATACATGCATGAAATCAAAATTACATCAAAATAATTATATATGATAACGATCGTCCAGAAAATCACAACTACATCAAAGAATTATAACAATGGGGGTTCTTGAAACCCAGACTTTTAGAAGATCATCATCATTCCTAGAGACTCATTGTTCTTAGTCCAAATGGTTGATGCTGTCATTCAACACTGTTGTCAACTCATCCAGGCATTAAGAGAAGTGATCTTGCCTCACCATGACCTCTAGAAAGGTTATATGGAGGCAAAAGATAGCCTCAACAATTTCCTCCAACATTTGAGGTGGAGGGGGCTACGAAGAGGAACTGCTGGTAGCTACCGAAGGAGGAAGAGAAGGGGAACGTCACCTCTTTAATCTTTCCATTGTAAGTGTTGCTGCTCAAAGAAGAAAGAGAGAGTAAGAAAGGAACTTTTGAATTTGAACTTTAGAACTAAAGGTCCCTTGGTATTTATGATTGGGACTGATGGCCAGAAAGTTCAAATGATACTAACGAGACATGATAATATGCGTTGGAAGTTGAAACGTTACATATTTAGACCGGCCATCTTTGAAAATATGGTGTAAATAATAATTATGAGACCATATGCACATCTTATCCGGTGTAAATAAAAAGTGAATGTTAGAAAAATAGACGACATTTGGATTAGTAAAAACTTAAATGATGGTTCAAATTAACATATTTAGACCTTATGCCACTACAACTGGTCTGAATATAATTGAATTATATATTTAACTTGTAGAATATCCTAGATAGTTTAATTTACGAATAAAGTATATATATTCTATTATAGAATCTTCCTCCTCATCGTTGAAGGAAGATGAGCAATAAAAGAAAGGGAAGAGAGGTCGTATGAAAGATTGTACTCGACATCATTGGCATTTAGTACAAGGTTGAACTTTGTGTTGATAGTGTGTAGCAACATTAAGAGTCTTCCAAGGCATCTCTCCATGTGATCCACTCTCGCATGGAGGTGTTGAAGAAGCTACCTCGCTGAAGTTGGCGGAAGAGGCGGTGGAGGCTGTAAAGAAGGAGGAGGAAAAGGAGGACGAACAGAAGTAGCCCTAACACATACCATATTGAGAGAGGAGAAAAGAGGAACTGAATATAAAGAAATGAAAGCAATGAGGAGTTTATATAGACAAGATGGATGAAGATTACATTTATTGAAGTGGTCTTAGATTTCAAACAGACGCGTAGTTGGAAAGTTTACCTTGGAAGCTGAAGAAACTCTGAAACATTTAACACTATGTATAAAGAATTGATGGCATCTAACATTAGATCTATCAGCGTCTGGTGTAACAAGAATTTAAAATTTTAAGTTTTCTTAATATTTAATACTTATTGACACCATATTACATTACAACTGATCTAGAAAATATTATTTAGACCGCACAAAAGTGCCACCGGTGTTGAGTTATATCAATATTTTCAAAAATATCACTGTTCATACTTTTTAAACTATCTCCATCTATAGAGGTCCTAGATGTGGTGGTTTTATAGCCTTTTTTCTAGTAGTGATTGGATTTTCAAATAATTATCTAAAATGTTTGAGTTTAAGAAAAAAACCAATTCTGCCACCGTTAATCCAAACATATCACATTACATTATCTTTTACCATAACTTGATTTTTCAAAAATCATATTAAAAAAAGTCACTTCTACTATCACTAATACAAATTCCCTTTTTAGACCGCCACATTTAGACCAGTTCTAGCGAATAAGGTCTTAAAAATTTGACCGGTAGCAGTTTTGTAAATATATATAGAACTTCTAAGACCGGTTCTAAAAATAACCGGTCTTAAAAAATTTATCTAGACCGGTTCTAAACAAAACCAGTCTTAAAATGTAAAATTTTTTTGACTTTTAAGATCGGTTATAAAGAAAACCAGTCTTAAATAAAAACTTATCTAGACCGGTTATATATAAACGGGTCTTAAAATATGAAAATATTTTAAAATTTAAAAATTTTTAACTTTTAAGACCGGTTTTCATTAAAACCCGCCTTAAATTTTAAATTTAAAACCCGTTTTTATAAAAACCGATCTTAAAGATGAAAAAGTTTTAAAATTAGTTTTTTTTTCACCATTTTAAGACCGGTTTTAATCAAAAACCAGTCTAAAAGGTGAGATATTTTGGCATTTTTTCACTCCCGTACTCTGAACACTTTCTTCTCTTGTTGCCATTTTTCTGTGAGCTTTGTTGCTGTTTGTTCTGAACTCTTCCATCGCTCCCCGTTCCTCTTTTGCTCCACTCTCCTCCGTCATTACCACTGTCATTGCTGTGTTCCTCGTCGCTGTTCTTTGATCATCATCACTCTCTTCCGCCGCTACCTCTATTTTCCACAGTGACCATTCTTCTCTTCCGTGACTTCCCTTTGCCACCGTGACTTTGGGTAGAAGCTCACTCCTTGGTCTTCAATCAGGTTAGTGTTTTGTTAATTAAAGCCCTCAACTTTCAGCTTGTATTTGCTATTCTCAACAATATTAACTCTGATATTATATAGTGGTTAGACACGAAATAATTGTAGAAAAATGTAATTAAGGTTAAAGGGAAAATTGTGTGATCGATGACTTTATTATTATATACGTTTTTCTTGTTTTAGACCAAAAGTAAATAAGGTGCTCTCTGACTTGTGATAATTGGCTTGGAGTAATATCATTCTAAGTTTAATTTTGTTTTAATTTAGTGTGTATGTTTGATTCTAAGTTATGTTTTTTTACTACTTTCAAATGGTACATTTTAAAATTCATTGAAATCTCTAAAACTCTATGGTGGTTGTTTTTTGTCTATCCTTTTGCTGTTGGATATAGGATGCTACAAGTGTTGAGATATATATGGATCATAGTTGTATAAAAGCTAAACGAATGAGTGTTGAATATGATAATGGGGTGAGGGGTTTTTTAGACTTTGCTAGAAGAAATGTCGATGATGGTAGTAGGAAGTTTTATTGCCCTTATGTAGTTTCTTTGAATAAGAAGCAACTAAGTGCTGCAGATATATATACACATTTAATTTATGAAGGATTTTGTAAGAGTTATACAGTATGGGTATGGCATGGTGAAGAATTAGAAATGCCAAGTTCATCTGAACAGAGGGAGTGGGCTTTGATGATAATGGCATGAATACGAATGGTCAGATAGAGGATATTATTCGTGATATATGAGAAGAGGCTTTTGAGCAATTACATACATATGGTAATATGTGCAATGATGCTGAGACACCGTTGTACCCGGGGTGTCAAAAATACCAATTGTTGAAAGCAGTATTGAAATTGGTAAGCTTGAAAGCACGGTATGGATGGAGCGACAAGAGTTTTTTAGAAACGCTTGAGGCTTTTAAGGACATGCTTCCAGATGATAATGTGTTGCCTTCTCGATACTAGAATGCTAAGAAAATGCTATGTCCACTAGGGATAAAGTATAAAAAGATCCATGCATGCCCTAATGATTGTATATTATATAGAAAAGAGTATGAAGAGGAACAACAGTGTCCGATATGTGAAACCTCAAGGTACAAATCAAATAACGCCCCTGCAAAAGTTTTGTGGTATCTTCCAGTCATGCCAAGGTTCAAGCGCTTGTTTGCTAATGAAAACGATGCAAAGAATTTGAGATGGCATATGGATAAGAGGATATCTGATGGAAAGCTTTGACATCCGGCTGATTCTTCTCAATGAAAGAAAATCGATCAATTATTCCTACCTTCGGTGAAGAACCTAGGAACCTTAGGCTTGGCTTAGCACGGATGGCATGAATCCTTTTGGTAGCCTAGCAGTATACATAGTTCATAGCTTGTTCTGTTGGTAATTTACAACTTATCTCCTCTGTTATGCATGAAATGAAAGTACATCATGTTGTCTATATTGATTTTGAGACCAAAACAACCCGGAAATGACATAGATGTTTACCTAGAACCCTTGATCAAAGACTTGAAAGAGTTGTAGGATGAAGGTGTTGATGTTTTTGACGAGAAACAAGAAGGAGGTTTTTAAAATGCGAGCTATGATCTTTTGTACTATAAATGACTTCCCTGCATATGGAAACTTGTCAGGATAGTGTTAAAGGCCACAAAGCATGTCCGATTTGTGAAGAAGGAACATGCTACCATCAACTTCAATATAGAAGAAAGACAATTTATCTTGGCCATAGGAGATTTCTTAGACGAGGCCACCCATATTGTAGATTAAAGAAAGCTTTTCTTGGTGGACAAGAGTTTGAAGATGCTCCGAAGGCATTGACTGGGGAGCACGTTTATGAAAAGGTGAAAAATATCAATGTTATCTTTTGTAAGACTACAAAGAATAATAATGAAAAAAATAAATGGAAAAAGATGTCTATCTTCTTCAATCTTTCATATTGCCCCATTCTTGACGTTAAACACTGTATTGATTTCATGCATGTGGAGAAAAATGTATGTGATAGTATTGTTGGGATACTGCTTAACATACAAGGTAGTTCTAAGGATGGCGTGAAGGCAAGATTATATTTGCAAGAAATGGAGATACGAGAAGACTTGCTTCCAAAGCCACATGGTAAAGGAACTTTTTGTCCTCCAGCTGCTCATACTTTGTCTAAGGATGAGAAAAGAAGCCTTTGTGAGTGTTTACATGGCATGAAAGTTCCTTCAAGGTATTCTTCAAATTTAAGGAAGCTTGTGTCGATGAAAGATTTGAAGTTAGTAGGGCTAAAGTCTCATGATTGTGATGTCTTAATACAACAACTACTCCCAGTAGCTATTCGTGGCATTGCCGAATATGATCTTCAACATATTTTGACCATACTTTGTTTTTTCTTCAATGCTATTTGTAGTAAAGTCATTGAGACAGAAAGATTGGATGAACTGGAAAATGAAGGATATTTGATCTTGTGTCAGCTTGAGAAGCTTTTTCTTCCTTCTTTTTTTGACATCATGGTACATCTAATTGTTCATCTAGTAAGAGAGATAAAGTTGTGTGGCCCTATCTATTTACGGTGGATATACCAAATTAAAAAAACTATGAAAATCCTAATAGGGTATGTGAAGAATGCAAATCGACCTGAAGCATCTATTGTTTAGAAATATGTTTCTAAAGAAGCCATGGAGTTTTGTCAAGATTACCTGTCAAATGTAAGACATATTGGGCTTCCTGAACGTCATGATGAAGAAGGGGGTAGACGCGGGGCTACAGTAAAAAGTGTTGATTCTAATGAATTGCAACAAGTCCACTTATACATCTTGAATAATGTTGATGAAGTTCAAGATTACATTAATGCTCATAAAGAAATGTCCGGAAAAAAAATAGTCGAATGACCGAACAAAGGTTAATTAGGGAGCATAACAAAACTTTTGCACATTGGTTCAAACAAAAGGTTGACGGAGAAGAATGTGTTTCTAATACAATTAAATGGTTAGCACGTGGTACTAAGGTTGATGTCATCACTTGGACTTCATTTGTGATCAATGGTTATATGTTTTACACGAAGTCCCTTGATGATAGGAGCACCATCTAGAATAGTGGATTTATGTTAGTGGCTGAATCTATATACTTCTATAGTTCAAAAGATAAGAACCCTAGATTGGCAGAAATACCTTATTATGGGGTTATTGAAGAGATTTAGGTGGTTGATTATGTTAAAATTAAATTTCTCATTTTCAAATGCAAGTGGGTTGATGTCAACAATGGTGTGATGATTGATTAGTTGGGATTTACATTGGTTGATCTGATTAGTAGAAGTTTTGGAGATGAACCTTTTATTATGACATATCAAGCGAAACAAGTGTTCTATGTTACCGATCAAGCAAATAAAATGTGGTTTGTAGCTCTTCAAGGAAAAAAGGTCGTTGACATTAATCAGGAAAGTCATTCAATGAATGATCTTCTTGAGAGTCTTTCTTTTTCTAGGGGTTTACCAGAATTGAACGAAGAAGATGAAGCAGACAATGAACATGGCACAAGAAACGATCATCATGAAGGGATATGGGAGGATATCCCTTTATAAAAATACTTTGAAGGTTAGTTAGCTAAAATAATTATCATCATATATATTGTTGTTGCATTGGTATATATAAAACTACTTTTTTTGTTGTCGTCACCGGAAAATAAAGCAAATGAGGTGTCTTAGTTGGGATCGAGCTCAACCTATGTGCATATTAGGTCACAATGGAGAAATAAACACTTTTAGAGGCAATGTGAACTGGTATGCTGTGAATCAATGTTATTACAAACTTGTACTGTTTTATTATTTAGAAACTAGAAGAATATATAACTATTTTTTACATGCATATTTAAATTCATATAGGATAAAGGCACGTGAGGGCCTACTCAAATGCAAAGAGCGAGCTTAATTTGTCTGAGTCTGAGTTAAAGGGTCTCTTGCCTATTGTTGATGCTTTTTTTTCCAAGGCCTATGATTGATGCTAATTCATCTTATTCAGGTGGTTCTAATTTTTAATTTCCATCTATGCTACTACATGTATATAATCATATATGGGTGAATCTATGTCTACTTGCGTTTTGGATTGTCATGTATGTGATTTGTATAAGATGTTTGTTAAAATGTGTAAGAGAAGAATTTATTTGGATATCGTTGAAATGACTGCTTGCTAAGTGAAATGTAAAACAGGGGAAATGACTTGCTGGGTAAATCTTTTAAACGGAACAATTTTAAAAAAAAACTTTTAAGACCGGTTTTGAATAGAACCGGTCTTAAAATTAGAACTTTTAAGACCGGTTATCTTTAAAACCGGTCTAAAAAGTTGTCTAAAAAGTTGACTTTTTAGATTGGTTTCTTCGATAACCGGTCTAAAAATCATTATTTTAAGACCGGTTTCAGAAATAATCGGTCTAAAAATAAATTTTTAAGACCAATTCTATAAATGGTCTAAAAAGTAGCAAACTTTTAAGATCGGCTGTATCAAGACTGGATCCGGAACCTGTCTAAAATATCGTTTTTAATTGGTATTAAAACTGATTTTTCCATTAGTGTATTGTTAATTCAAAACGCACACCCTTAATCTCCATATCTATATGTTTGATGTAATAATAAAATAAAATAAAATAATTATATCTATAATATATATATATATATATATGAGAAATAAATTTATGATAAGTCTAATTGTCAACATAATGATAGAACAATATACCAAGTTTTTAATGAAATGACACCAAGCTTTATGAGATTAACTTTTTTTAAAAAAAATTTGACAGGTTTTTAAATTTTTCCGGTATTTTTCCTCTCAAGCCTAAAAACCATACGGTTTTATAAAACCCATTTCGGTTCCCATTTTATTCCAGGTTCTAGCTAGAACATGAAAACGAATTTCTAGTCTAAATTGAACTGCAAGCGAGTTTAGTTAGACATCCGCTGGTCGATTGGAGCGTTCACTAATGCAAAAAGTGAATTTGGCATCATTAAAATTGCATTTTCACCACAATATTTAGGGTGTAGCAGAATTAGCCGTAGCAAAAAATATATATTACGGTGTCACTTGGTTAAGATATGTCGCCGTAAATGAATATATTATGGAGTCAATTGCTCAAGATATAACGCCGTAAATGAATATATTACATCATCGTAGTGTAACTAAACTGACGTTGTAATAGATGCGTGATAAATAAATTTCCAAATCCATTGGATATTTTTTTATTTTAAAATTTTTTTAAATTTTCAAATACCACATGTTTCATCCGTAGGAGGCCACCTCATCATTAGTTCAACCACGTGTCTCCTCCTCGCGCTGCCACGTGTCACCTCTTACCACTGCCACATGTCCACCCTCATCACAGTGCACCACGTGTCCCTCCTTGAAGTGCGCCAAGTGTCTCCTCTTGCACTGCCACATGTCACCTCCTACCCCTGCCACGTGTCCACCCTCCTTGCAGTGCATCACATGTCCCTCCTCGAAGTGCACCAAGTGTCATCTTCGAGCGCTGCCATATGTCACCTCCTATCACTGCCACGTGTCCACCCTCCTCGCAGTGCACCACGTGTCCCTCCTTGAAGTGCGCCAAGTGTCTACTCCTTGCACTGCCACATGTCACCTCCTACTTCTGCCACGTGTCTACCCTCCTCGCAATGCACCACGTGTCCAATTCTTGAATATAATCATTGGATAAAACAATTGTTTTTGTAAAATGGATAATCAAATTTGCATGTAATAGATTTTATCCTCACGTTATGTTTTTTTTTTTTAAATTGTCCCTGAAGCTAATGTTGCTCACACACGATTGGTATTTTCTTAAGTTTTGATTTTTGTAGGATTTAACATTGTTTATTGAATTGCTGTTGAACAATCAATATAACATAATACCATTGAATAGATTGGTGTCTATAGATTTGTTGTGGAATTACTATTCATTTCACTTTCTAAATTTTTTCTTTTCTATTTGTGTGTAAAATTTTTAATTACTTCAAGGTCATTTTTTCTTAAATGTACCATTTATTTAGACGTATTATTATTCAACGGCATAATTACTACTTCTATGAGAAATTATTCTTCTCTTTCTTCTTCCTCTTCTGTTTTGCTCCCCCCCCCCCCCCAAAACTTCCTCCTATCTTTATTGTAAGGACCATATGTATATTTTATGTGATTAAATTATATATACAAAACTCTCCTAAAACTTTATGTCATTTGTAATATTCAAAATTTTGGGATTGGAGGTTTGGGAATAAGCCTAAACTAAGGGAACTGCTAACCCCTAATTTAGTAGATGTCCCAAATCTATTCTCTAATATTCCTTTTATCTTTGGGGGAATAAAGAAAATAAAATGGTGAATTTTGAAGAATATAATTATGTTTTCGGTGAAATCGCCTATAAGGCAGTGAGCTTGTCATATGATTTTGTATGACCAAATGATGAGCAAAAATTATGAAATTTTATAGGATGAAAGTAGACATCCTAAGCTTTAATTTGATAGGTATAAGACTCAATTAGAGCTATATACAAAGAGTTATGAATTTTTGAAATTTGTCCAGTGAAATTGATTAGTTTCCGGAACAGCATGCAAAGATTAAAATTCTGGAAATTTTGTGCTTCTAACTAACAAAAGGCTATATTTTTTCTTAAAACTAGACTCAATAAGGGTTCTATAGCCTTTGGAATCACTTCAATTCGATTTTTCTAGAATTAGTTATGATTTTTCAAAGTTAGGTCAGAAAATCTGCAGAATTTCTAAAAAATTCGAAAATGGGAAAAAAAATAAGGGATATTCCAAAATATTATAAAATAATTCCCATCTTCTTCCTCAGCCATAACTAACATTTTTTTCAGCTGAAAATAGAGAGAGAAAGTTTGAGAAATTCTAGAGAGAGAAGGAAAAGAGGACTCGTACGGTAGGATGATTTCTTCGGTAAATCCTTACCTAACGCGTATAACTCCACTCCTAAGCTACTCTTCTATGTTCTTCAAGGTTTGTGGAGCTCAAATTTGGGTGTGTGAAAGCTAGGGTTTTCCGCCACACCAAGAAAGACCAAGAGGGAGCTTGAGGTAACTTCCAAACCTTTGAATATTGATTGTTTTGGCTACTGTGAGTAGTTTAATCAGTGAAATTTCAACGGATTAGTTTTGATGTAAATTTTGGAAAAGAAGTGGCCTAGGCGTTATGCTGTCAAAATTGAGTCTAAATGATAGTTATAACGTAATTAAATAGTTAATAAAGTGGTTAGGAGTAGAAAGCAACACGTCTGTGAAGTTGGATTTCAGAAACCCCAATTTTCCCTGGAGTTCCTATAAGTTTCAGCGGGCTCAAAGTAGGGGGCTAGGAGTTAGATTTTCAATGATTTGATGATTCTATTGTGTTCAGGAGGGAAAATTAGGTGGGGTTACAATTGATCACTTTTTCGGAAAAGCCTGAAAAAGTATAATTACGAAAACGCCCCTGAAACCTTGAAATAGGGGCTGTCAAGGGTATTTTTGTAATTTTACAATGAATTTGGTAATTCCAAGTAGGGAAATGGATTCCTTGGGCAAAAATATATTAGGATAGCCCATGTTAGAATTTTGAGGAAAGTATAGTCAGACCAGATACGGCAGGTCAGGCCGGGGTCCCAAGGGCATTTTGATAAATTTTCATAATAGGCTCATATAACCCCCAGAAATACTATGGAAGTGTCTAAATGGTACATTTGGAATTGTAGGACAGAGTGGAGAATCGAGCTGCGACACGTTTTATGAGGCACACGTTTCGAGATGGAAAAGGGTTAAGGTAGGGAACTTACCTCTCCTGCATGTATTTGATATTTGTTTTGGTGTATTGATGCATGTTATTGCTTTGCTTGATTATGTGAAATATATATGAATGATTGAAGCTCTGTTTCTATTTATGCTATGGCCATAAGTATGTTGTTGGAAACATTGAGCATGCAGATGTCATAATGTGAGCATGAGTTATGTAATTCAAGCATCACTACAAAAAAAAAGGTGTTTCATAGCGGTGAACTTGTAGCGGTTATATTAAACCGCTACAAATTATAGTATTTGTAGCGGTTTTTACCTAAACCGCTACAAATTTGTAGCGGCAAGAATATTTGTAGCGGTTTCCTACAAAAAACCGCTACAAATTTGGCGCGAAATTCCCGCCAAAACTTGTAGCGGTTATTTTGTAGCGGTTAATGCACAATAACCGCTACAAAATACCAAAGGTCAGAATTTTGTAGCGGTTTTGGGCAAGAGCCGCTACAGAATTTCAAGAGACTCCAAATTTGTAGCGGTTCTGGGCAATAACCGCTACAGAATTTCAAACGTTGTGAAGATTTGTAGCGGTTATTGTAGAACCGCTACAAATTTAATTATTTGTAGCGGTTATAGTAGCGGTTATTTAAAATAACCGCTACTAATATGTGGCCTATTTAAGCCCCTCGCCTCCTCCCTTTCTCATTTTGCTCATTTTGTTTCCTGAGGTTTCTCTGAGTGGTTTATTCGATATTTGAGCGTTCAGACGAGTCTATAGGAGTTTTTGATCAGTATTCCGCAGTATTTACACTTGAGGTATGTATATAACACGTATTTTTATTTATATTTGTATTTTTATTATATTTTTGTATAATAATGGACTAATTTTTTTTTTAATTTGTACAGTTGATATGGCTTCAGGACAGGATAAGGGGAAGGCCCCTGTGCTCCCCAGACCGATTTTACGGGGTGGCAGCAGCCGGGCAGGGGGCAGAGGGAGGGGGCAGAGCGCAGGCAGGGCTACCGAGGCATCTCAGCCCATCCCTCCACAGGAACCGCAGACGATCCCACAGGCGACGACCACAGCTGAGGTGCCTGAGGTGGAGGTGCCAGAGATTAGCGTTGAGGACTTCCTCAACGAGGAGGAGTTCGAGATCCCGATTAGTGGGTTCAGGGAGATGGAGCAGTTCCTCGATGAGGAAGAGGCTCGGGAGCAGAACCACCCACGAGGGTCGTCTTCGCGGTCCACTGGGTTTGAGGTGCAGGTCGAAGGTAAATTATTTAATTTTTTAACTTTTTAACTTTGAATTATAATTTATCTAACGTGCGGTCAACTGTGCAGATGAGCAGGGGAACGTGACGACGAGGAGGCTGGATGTGGCCGGTCTGAACAGCATGGACCGGTCCCTGCGAGTTGTAGTGCCGTGGAACGAGGGCACTGACCAGCCGATCCATAATGGGGGTCACCTGCTCAACCGCTTCCTGAGCGACCTGGGATCGAATTGGATGCGGTTCCCCCTTCACTTCCTGACGTGGAGGCACATTCCGAAGGGGCCGAAGGACCAGGCTTGGGAGGAGGTGGTTCAGGTAATAAAAAATATTTAATTAATATCTTTTGTAATTAATTCTATTTAATTATTTTTTTTAAATTATGGTTTTTATAATTATTGATATTTAAATGTCTTTTTTTCAGCTGCGGTTTGCCGTCCGGGCCAACCGGAAGAGGTACGCCCTCGTGAAGATGGGCGACGCGTGGAGGAACAGGAGGAACCGTCTCTTCCACAGTGTGGATGGGGACGGGACGATGCCTCTGGAGCAGCTGCAGGAGAGCGTCCCGGACGGCGTGCCGCCGAACGACTGGGCGCGTTTTGTCCAGTTCAGGAGGAGCCTTGAGGCGCAGGTAATGTATTTATTATATCTTTTATATATAAATTTGTAATTGTTAAATATTAAATTATAATATCATTTTATTTTGTATTTAATTTTAAATTATAATACATTTAATTTTTTTTCCAGGAGCTTGCTCGGAGGAACGCCGGGATCCGGGCGCAGCAGACGATCCACCACACAGCAGGATCGAAGACCTTTGCTGTGACCTACAGCGAGCTGGTAACTTTTCAAGTGCTTCACTTACTTTTAGTTGATTATTTCATAATACTAATTGTTTTGTAATTGTTTCAGGAGACGAGGGCTCAGCAGGAGAACCGTTAGACGGATTATGCGGAGCTGTACGCCATCACACACAGACACCGTGACGGGACTGCGACCTCTCAGCAGGCAGAGGCGGCCATTGTAAGTAATTTTGAATTATATTTTTTATAAAACAAAGTTAATAATGAAAAATGGTAATTATTAATTATTTCATAAAATGGCAGGAGCGGATGCAGCAGTCGCAGGCTGAGCTGCGACAGACCCAGCCTGAGGAGTCACAGGGGTCAGTGGACCCGACGGCTCCTCTGAAGGCGGGTCTGGCTCAGCCTGAGCACCCCGGACGAGTGCGGGGGATGGGGATAGGCGCCAGACCCAGCATGATTTACGGCAGGAGCGCCGCCTCTGAGGCTGGCAGTTCTAGAGGGGTCAGACGTCGGAGGGACGAGTCGATTGACCAGCTGCGGTCAGATTTGGAGCAGACGCAGCAGCAGATGCAGCAGATGCTGGCGCAGCAGCAGCAGCTGCTGCAGATCCACGCAGACACTATGTACGCGCAGCAGACGCAGTGGCGTGAGATCGCGAACACTATGCTCGAGGGAGCATGGAATCGGCTGTTCCCGGACGAGCAGCATCCAGCGGTCCCCCCTGTCCCTTGCTACGTCATCCCGAGTACTACTCCTCCTCCTACAGCTCCTCCTCCTGCTGATGAGGATGGTGCGGTTCAATCTACGCAGCGGCCCGATCCAGCGGCATCTGAGGGAGCCCCACCTGAGGGAGCACCAGAGGATCAGCCCCCAGCTTCTTAGTTTAGGACATTTTCTTTTCTTTTAAACATTTGTAAATATTTATGAGATTTTATTTCAGAATTTTCTTATTGTGTTTTATATAATTATATTTATATTATTATATCGCATTGAAATAATTTATAAATGATTTAAATCTAAATTTAAAAAAAAATTATAAGTAAATTTGTAGCGGTTTTAACTGAAAACCGCTACAAAGATATATATTTGTAGGGGTTATGAGTAAATAACCGCTATAAATATATAGATTTGTAGCGGTTTTTAACTCATAACCACTACAAATTTACTTATATATTTGTAGCGGTTTCCCAAGGAAAACCGCTACAAATATATATCTTTGTAGCGGTTATTTACTCATAACCGCTACAAAGACTCAAATGATTTGAATTTTCAAATTTGCCGGCTTTGTGCACATTTGTAGCGGTTATCTTATGTATAACCGCTACAAATTAGAAAATTATTTTTATATTTAATGTCCAACGGCTTTAATATTAGTAGCGGTTTTATATATATAACCGCTACTAATTCGTTGAACATTAGTAGCGGTTATATATATAAAACCGCTACTAATACTCAACAAGTACATTTTGAATTTCCCACCAATTAACGGCTTGAATATTAGTAGCGGTTTCATATATGTAACCGCTACTAATATTTTATAATTGTAGCGGTTGTATATATATAACCGCTACAAAATTATAAACGTTGGAATTTCTGTAGCGGTTGGTGTAGCGGTTTAATAACCGTTACAAAGTTATAAACGTTGGATTTTCAGAATATAAGGTTCTAGGCATTCTTCATTATCTTCTCCCTCATCTTCTTCTCTATACTTTCTTCTCTCTCACTTGTAGCTATGGATAAATCTTGGATAAGGTTGCCGCGCAATTCTCCTGAAGATTTGTACGGATTAAACAGTTTCTTAGATTTCACATTCACTCACGCCAGCTGTAACGACAAGATCGTCTGTCCGTGTCGGAAATGCAAGTTCAAGAAGTGGCATCCACGAAATGTTGTGAAGGAACATTTGCTTGTGAAGCCTTTCCCTGAGGACTATACGTTCTGGGCAGTTCATGGTGAGAAGGCCGGCATTAGATATGACGAGGCTCTTCCTCGAAGTTCTCAAGTAGGCGTTCAAATAGATCAACATGATCCTGTGAATGATGCTGTGCGTGATGCGTTTGGATTTCAAGGCGACAACTTCAACGAAGAAGTGCACGGCTCTGAGCCGGCTTTTATGGGGAATGAAGCAACTCGGGATTTTTTCAGCTTGATGGATGAGGCAGATCGTCCTTTATATCAAGGTTGTCGCAAATATTCTAAATTATCTTTCTTGATCAAATTGTATCATATCAAGTGCTTGTGTGGGATCACGGATAAGGGAATGTCGATGTTGCTTGACTTATTACAAGATGCATTCCCCGACGCCGAGATTCCCACAACCTTCTACGAGGCCAAGAAGATCATCAACAGGTTGGGGTTGAATTATCAAAAGATTGATGCGTGCCCAAATAATTGTATGCTGTATTGGGGAGACGATTCCAGCAGGGAGACGTGCAAGAGATGTCACACATCGAGGTACAAGACAATTCGGAAGGGGAAAAAGCAGAAGAAGAAACCCGCAAAGATTCTCAGGTATTTCCCTTTGAAACCTCGTCTACAAAGATTATTTATGTCGTCTAAAACTGCTGAGCACATGAGGTGGCATGCCGTTGATAAAAACGAAGACGGTAAATTAAGACATCCGCGGGATGCAGCTGCTTGGAAAACGTTTGACAATGACTTTCCAGATTTTGCGACTGACCCCAGAAATGTCCGGCTTGCGTTGGCGACCGACGGTTTCAATCCTTTCGGGAATCTTAGCACAAGTTACAGCATTTGGCCGGTAGTCTTAGTTCCCTACAACTTACCCCCTGGATGTGTATGAAACAAAGCTCTTTCATTATGTCTATGATCATTCCAGGCAAAAAGGCATCGGGCAATGACATCGATGTGTATCTCCAACCGCTTATTGCGGAATTGCTTGACCTGTGGAATGTCGACTTGGAGACGTACGATGCTTACAGCAAGACTTTGTTCAACATGCGTGCAGCCTTGATATGGACGATCAGTGACTTTCCTGGGCTTGGCACATTATCTGGTTGGAATGTGCACACTGGGTTGGCGTGTCCGGCTTGCAATTTCGACTCTGACGCACTGCGCCTTCCCCACAGCCGAAAGTAGTGCTTTATGGGGCATCGGAGGTTTCTCGATGGAACGCATAAGTTCAGATTGCAACGGAATCGCTTCAATAGGAAACCAGAGAAAAGAGGACCACCTCAGACTTTGTCCGGTACAGATATCTTACAGCAGCTTGAGCATGTTGACGTCGAGTTTGGAAAAAGCGACGATTCAGCACAAACTCGCCAAAAGACGCGCAGGACTTCGGCGCCTCAGCAGTGGAAGAAGATAAGTATCTTCTTCACGCTTCCGTATTGGAGATCTAATTTACTTCGCCACAGTCTTGATGTAATACACATTGAAAAGAATGTTTGCGACAATGTGCTGTATACGCTGCTTAACGAACCCGGAAAGACAAAAGATCACCTTCAAGCTAGGAAAGATTTACGCGACATGGGAGTTCGTGAAGAAGCTTGGCCAGATGAGCATGACAGATTTACACCGGCAAAGTTTACCCTCACAAAATCGAACAAGGATGTCTTCCTCGCGACGTTGAAGAAAATAAAAGTTCCTGATGGGTATTCAAGCAACATTTCTCGATGTGTCGACTTGCAGGCTCGAAAGGTTGCTGGCCTGAAGAGTCACGACTCACATGTTCTTATGCAGCAGTTACTCCCTCTGGCTATAAAGAATACACTTCCTCCCGATGTTTCCATCGTTTTGGTGGAACTTTGTTCTTTCTTTCGGAAGTTGTGTTCTAAGGTTTTGATCGTTGAGGAGCTCGATCAGCTGCAGTCGAAAATCATTCTTACGCTTTGTCACTTGGAGATGATCTTTCCTCCGTCCTTTTTTACTGTGATGGTTCACCTCACGGTCCACCTCGTTCATGAAACAAAGCTCGTTGGACCAATACAATATCGTTGGATGTATCCGATTGAGAGGTACTCATTTTAAATATGTGCTTTCATTTATTGTCCGTATTTAATGTTTCCTAGTCGTCCTTTTCATCATTTTATATCAATTTTCTCTTATGTACTTCGTAGGTTCCTTGGGAAATTAAAATCTTACGTGAGGAATAAGGCGTGGCCAGAAGGTTCTATAGCTGAAGGCTATATAGGGGATGAGGTGCTTTATTTTTGCTCAAGGTACTTTGATGATCTTGAGACGGCTTTCAACCGCCCCCCTCGTGTTGACGATTGTCCTGAACCTGTGCCGACATCAGGAGAATTTATCCCTCGTGTTGGTAAACCAGTTGGAGCAACTGAGAACTTCAAACTAACGGCAACTGAGAAGTTCCAAGCACATAGACATGTCTTGATTAATTGCACTAAAGTTGAGCCTTTCATACGGTAAGAATTGTACACTCACATGTATGTTAATCGATCTCTATCTTTCGTAACATTTCTCACTTTCATTTCACTAACGCCTTTCCATTATTAATTGCAGGGAATTCAGAAGTCATGTCAAGCGTCAGCTCAGGATCCGTACACAGACATCCTCGGAAGTTGATAGGAGGGTCCACAGAGAATTCCCGGGCTGGTTTGCGCGCAGAATACTAAATGACCACAATCCACACTCACCAGATTTCAGAGCTCTCGCAATCGGCCCTCTTGATCATGCAAAACGGTTTACAGCATACAATGTCAATGGTTTTAAGTTTTGCACGGTTTCACGGGATCAAGGATTGCAAACACAGAATTCGGGTGTTTATGGCACATTTGGGACAAGGAGTTATGCGAGCAGCAGTGACGCCAACATGCAGTTCGGAGGCGTCCCTTACTATGGCAAGCTTCTTGATGTGGTCGAGCTTAATTATCAAGGCCGTTTCACCGTGACGCTGTTCAAGTGTTTGTGGGCAAATACCACTACTTCTCGGGGACTGACAACTGACGACCTAGGGATCACATCAGTCAATTTCTCACGCACGATTCATACTGGTATTTCTCAAGATGATGAGCCGTATATTCTAGCTTCAGAGGCACATCAGGTTTATTATGTCGAGGACGAGCTGCATAGGGATTGGCACATGGTCGTTCATTTAAAGCCAAGAGACCTTTACGACATGGGTGAAGGCGATAACATCGCCTACGAGAGTGAGCCATTTCAGCCAGCTGATTTTGAAAACTACTTCCCTGAAGGCGATGACAATTTACCTCTACTGCGGTGAGTTTTTTTAAGTCCACGTCATTTCAATTAAATTTTTTAAATTTAATAATACATCAATAACAATAATTTTTCTACAAAATTTCTGTAGGGATGGCGATGATGAGTGATCAAATTCAAGTGTAAAAAATTTGTCTTTACAAAAAATGCAAAAAATTTGTGTTAAAATAAAATGTAAAAAAATATTTTAAAAAAAATTAAAATAATATTTGTAGAATTCAAGTGTAAAAAATTTTTCTTCACAAAAAATGCAAAAAATTTGTGTTAAAATAAAATGTAAAAAAAAATTTTAAAAAAAAATTAATATAATATTTGTAGCGGTTATTAAACCGCTACAAAAATATAAATAACCGCTACTAAATAAAAACCGCTACATTAACCGCTACAAATAATTAAACCGCTACAAAAATATAAATAACCGCTACTAATTATTAACCGCTACATTAACCGCTACAAATTATACGTGAATCCCTATAAATACCCTTATCACAACTCATTTTAAACACTCCCCAATTTCTTTTCACCTTACCCTTCTTTCATTTTCTCTCATTTACAACTTTTTTCGTATGAGTAGAGGAGCTGAATAATACGATCAAATATGGTAACAAGATTTTCAATATCTTTTAGAATATTTCTTTTCTTTCTATAAAATTTATTCTAACCATTTTTTTTTAGATATATCATAACTCTATCTCATTTTCATCTATTTTTCATATACAATTACATTATATTATAAAATATAATAATTCCTTATTACCTAACTATCCTTAATAATATTATTAATATAAATTTTATACTAATCATATTCAATTACATTTTTTCTTTTTAATTTATTAATAAGTTAAACTATTAAATAATAAACTAATTGAAATAGATAAAATAATAACAAATTAAACTATTTAATATAATATTGAAAAAAAAGAAAAAAATCAACGTATATTTTTAAAAAAATTTTTAAATATTTGTAGCGGTTATTAAATTGCTACTAAATAACGCGCCTTTTAAAAGCTAAATTTAAATTTTTTGGCGCTAAATTTGAATTTCATGAAATTAGTAGCGGTTTTTAAAACCGCTACTAATTTCATGAAATTCAAATTTAGTAGCGGTTTCTTAACCGCTACAAATAAAAAATGTCATTTTTAACAAATTTTCATTTTTATATATTTGTAGCGGTTATTAACCGCTACAAAAAAAAAAATTTCTTTTTAATAAAATTTTTTATATTTGTAGCGGTTATATAACCGCTACAAATATCTCTTGGTGTTGTAGCGGTTACTATGAACCGCTACAAAGGTTGTAGCGGTTAGTTTTGATTGAGTAGCAGTTTTATAGAACCGCTACAAAACCGCTTGCAACGTACGATTTAGTAGCGGTTTTCGTAACCGCTACTAACCTAGTTTGTAGCGGTTAGAACCGCTACGAATACCCATTTTTAACCGCTACTAAATCACGTTTTTTTTGTAGTGCATGTCATGCATTAAGCACTTATCTTGCATGCATATTGGTATTGTTTTCCTACTGAGATTCTCTAGAAATCTCACCCTCCCCTACCAACAATTTAGATAGGAGAAGACAGAAGATATGCTGAAACCAATGCAGAGTACCGAACGAGGGAATTGCAGTGGTGGAACGAAGATGGGGAGATGTCTCCATTTCACTGGGATGGGTTTCGACACCCTAGTAGCCCTGTGCGGCTAAATTGCATATACTAATCAGGTACGAACCCCTATGGGGAATTTTAGTAATCATGCACATAATATCAGTATATTTGCGCTATTCCTGTGTTGCCCACCGAACCGCATACCATTTTTCGCAAATACTCTGAAAAGGTTAGAATAAGATAAGCGGGTGACATCATTTGTAAATAACTTTCCTGAGTTTGAAAATTTAAAATAAACAGCTATTAACCTTTACATTTATGCAAATAATCTCAAACTAATCATTTTTATGCCTCCTTTAACTTTACTTTTGTATGCAAATAACCCTTTTAAACTTTGAGTTATATGCATATAAACCCTTTAAACTTTAAGCTATTTGTAGATAAATAATGAACAAAACTAAAAATTTGGAGTTGTTTGCATAAATGTAAAAATTTAGTGAGGTTGAATGCAAAGTTTCAAAGGTTAGAGATGTTATTTTCATATGTCATGAAGTTAGATGTGAAATTAGTTAAGTTGTTGCTTCTTTAACTAATGTTGTTATTTTATTTTTTTATTTTTCAGATTTCATATGAAAAGCATTTAGATAATTTTGTTATAAAATTTTATCTCAAACTAGTCCTTAAGAACTTCACAATAATTACGTTATGTTGTGATCTAAATTGAAATTTGATACGTTTGTGTCTTTCTCCCTTTACTACAATAATATATTTGTATCATTCATAACTTTAAATCTCAATGAGAAAGACAACTTAAATTCTCCAAATCTACCAAGTGTATATTTTCAATAATATATTATTCAATTTTCAAATGAATTGAAATCTTTCAATGATAATTAATATCACACAATCGAAATTTTCCAATTACGCCTAATAAATTTTGGTTTAAATAAATTTGATATTATAGTACATACTTAAAGCTTTTATATTCTTATGGAGCTATGAATTTGAATAGTGATTTACAATTCTATAATAAGATACATTAGTTTGATTTTGGCTGTTTAGACAATTGCTTTTCTCACACTTTTGAAAGAGCATAATTAAATTTTTGAACTTTCACATTTTTCACATCTATAATTTAATTCTATAGCGTCAACGATGGCTGGTGGAAAATTGATTTGAAGCAGAAAATTTAAGGGGAAAAACAACTAGCAACTAAAAGAATTAATGAAATACTTCAATTACTTGTTTGATGATGTCTCATTTCTGGATGTATAAAATATTTTGAAAATCTATAAAAAAAACATACTAAAAAATCAGTCATGGATAATTACAACCAGTTCAACTGTAAGTCATATACGATTATAGACCAATAAATATTGAATATAAGTGCTTTTACAAATTTAATGACCAGCAAACTTCGAAAGAAACTATAATCATTGAAGCTCAAGAATTACTAAATTGGTATGTTTAATTTGAAAGGATTATATTAATTTATTTTTTAATTTTAATTGTACTGTTAGCCGTAATCAATTCAACGTGGATTGATTAGATCGTATTGAATAAATAATAAATATGCATGCGCATGATTTTAAATAGAAGGAAGAAACGTGCACGTACCGTTTAATTAATTAAATGGTAAAGAGTCAAAAATTGAAGCGGATCGAGAGGTTCATACGGCCAAATTTGAACTAGAAATCATTAGACATCAAATGTGCGCCGTAAAAGTTAGAACATTTTGTTGAATTTTGAAGTTTGATAGCTCCTTTCAAAATGTTTTGTTTAAACTAATTAAATAAATCTGTCACTAACAAACAATTAATTAACGAGGTAAGAGGGCTTCATCTCTTGGAAAGAAGAACACAAATTCAAATTTCAAAAAAAATAATTGTTGAAAGAGGCAAAAATCCTCTACGCTCTAAGAGAGGGATAATATCCTCGATTGCCTCCATTAGAATGATAGGAGGATATCTGTGGTTATAAAAAAAATTTGGAGGAATATAAATAAGGGAAAATTAGGGAGAAGTATCAAGGAAAAATAATATTTATTATAAAAGATCTTAAAATTGTATAATTATTTAGAAGGACCAAATCCAGAATATTAATTGAAAAATATTAAATCACACTTGATCAAACTTCCTATGGTATTTTCTTCAATCTCTCTCACATTCTATTTTAAAACTAATTAGAATTTGTTTGCCACCAAAATTAAGACCACCAAAATCATCCGTGACATGGTTTTTTTAACTTTTATTTTCTACCAACATCAACATAATCATATGATCAATATATTAACATTAAATGTGATGAGTACTTTTTATCATTAGCCTTGGGGTCCACAATAAAAAATTAACCAAAGACTGGGTATATACAAACTGGGAATCGTTCTCTCTTCTCAAAGAGCCTTATATTGATTGTTAAATGATCTAAATGTTATGCAAATGTAACGAAAATAAGGGAAAATTGGTTTTGGGTTTTGTTGAAAATAGGCAAGTGCAAAATTGAATTAAAAACCTAAAGCTATGTAAGACCTTAAACACGCAATATTTGTTAATAATATACCTCATAGTTATTTGAACATAACTGTTGTAAAAATAAAACAATTAGCAGTTTTTACCGACTAAGCGTTATGTGAGACCTTAAAATCTATAACGGGGCTTTATTTCTAAAACATCCTATCAATTTGACATTTGAAAAATTTCGCGCTCGATCAGAAATTCTAGCTATTTTAGTTCTGTGAAAGGCTTCTGTTTTACCTCAGAGTTTTCTTCCTTTAACCTCCAACAGGGTTGACAAAAGGTTTGATATTTTTCTTTCATTATACATTTTTGTGAATTGATTCTGGGCATGGATGATTATTGGGTTTTGATTGGTGCTTTTGCTTCTAAATGATTTATGCTAGATGGAGTCTTTGAATAAATAGTGGATGTATGCCAATCAGCTAATGAAAGACTGCTGGGATGGGGTAACAAATTTTCTTGAGTTTGCATTTGCGCATAATCCCCTAAACAACGATTTGATTCTTTACCCGTGTGTAAAGTGTAGCAATATACAATGGTATGATTGAGATACTTGTATGTCGTACTTAGTGATTCATGGAATTGATCCTACTTGTACATGTTGGATGATCCTACCTGTATATGTTGGATGATCCTACCTGTACATGTTGGATGATCCTACCTATACATGTTGGATTAGGCATGGTATGAGGTGATTGAACATATGGAAAGTTGTGAATCACCTGATTTCGACACAAGTGCATTTGACACCGACTATCTTGATAATATGGCTAAGGCGTTAGAAGAGGACCTCTAGGATTGTCCTAAACTGATGGAAACTTTGAAGGACAACGGGGTGAAGCCATTGATGAGGGGTACACTGACTCTACCTTATTGAGCGTTGTGTTTATGTTGTACAACTTGAAGGCAAGAAATTGGTAGTTTGATAGGAGCTTAACATAATTGCTTGAGGCTTTGAATCTAATGCTATCGACAAAAAATGTGCTTCTACCTAAAAAATATACTGCAAAGAAGATGTTGCGCTCTGTTGTCCTTAGCTATGAGAAGATACATAATTGCTCCAATGATTGTGTCTTATTCAGGAATGAATATATATTGCTAACTCATTGTACCATGTGTGAGGAGATACACTACTAACAGAATAGGAAGAGCTCGAATAAGGCATTATGGTATTTCCCCATTATACCTAAATTTAAACTCTTGTATAGCAATCCTCAAGATGCATAAAATTTGAGGTGGCATGAAGATGAAAGGATAGATAATGACATGCTTCAACATCCCGCTAATTCTCCATAATGGAAGAAGTTTGATATAAACCACCCTGAATTGGCTAAAGATTATATGAAACTATGCCTTGCATTGGCTACTGTAGGGATGAAACCCGTTTGGGATTCAAAGTAGTACCCACAACACATGACCGGTAATATTGTTTATATATAACCTTCCTCCATGGCTCTACATGAAGTATAAGTACTCCATAGTCCATGCTAATATTGGGGCCCAAGCAACCCAGGAATGGCATAGATGTCTACCTGACTCCACTAATTGAATACTTGAAGCGCTTTTGGGATGATGGAGTTATGGTATATGATGCTCATGAGGAAGAAATATTCAACTTGAGAGCCATGCTCTTTGGCACTATTAATGACTTTCTATATAGGGTTAAAAAGCAAATTTACCAATAAAGTTTTACGGAAGGAATACCTGGCACAATTATATTTTAAAGGGGAAAAAAATACACATAAGGAATTAAAAGTGGAGCATCCGACCCAAAACCGTTAAATTTGACCTAATGCCGTTAGAGGTTTTGTGCCAGATGCTCCACTTTTAATTCCTTATGTGTATTTTTGCCCCCTTTAAAATATAATTGTGTCAGATGCTCCTTCCGTAAAACTTTATTGGTAAATTTTCTTCTTAACCCTTCTATATATGGTAATTTGTCATGATACAATATTAAAGGCAAACTTGGATGTCCAATTTTCAAAGGGAGTATGCATTCAATTAGATTGAAGCATGGCATGAAAAATTCCTATATGGGACATCAAAGATGGTTGCTTGGAGAACATCCTTACTAGCGTTTAAAAAATATTTCAATGCAAAATCAGAAGTGGGTAAGGCACCTTAACCTATGACCCACAAACAGGCATATCAAAACATGAAAGATATAAAATGTCTATTTTGCAAACTTTTGCAAGGAATGTTGGGACAAGGGGGTGGAAGAAAAGGTCTATTTTATTTGACTTGCCTTCTTGGAGGACCCTGGATGTGAGACATTTTCTTGATATTATGCACATTGAGAAAAATGGGTGTGAAATTATTGTTGGAACATTACTCCATATGCCCAAGAAGACTAAAGATGACATAAATGCTAGACTAGACATGGTTAAGATGAGAATAAGGGAGGAATTAGTACCAGAGGAGATAGGAGCTTGAGCATTTCTTTGTCCCCCAGCTCATATACTATCAAAGGAAGAAGAAACTAGTTTTTGTCAATTCCTTGCTTCAATAATCAAAGTGCAAGTGGGTTATTCTTCAAGCATAAGAAGAATCATGTTAGTGAATGACTTGAAACTGATGGGACTAAAATCTCATGACTGCCATGTCTTGATGGAGAACTTGATTTCGGTGGCTATATGGGGTATCTTGCCTTATAAGGTGCGAGATGTAATCACTAAGTTATGTTTCTTCTTTGAGTCACTTTGTAGTAAAGTGATAGACCCTCAAAAATTGTTTTTATCAGTGCTTTGTCTCACACTCAAAAAGTTGTGGCATAGACCCTCTACATAGTAAATGTCTTTAACTTGTATTTCATCATCATTGCCAACTTTACCTATTCAATTTATCTTTTTTGACTGGTTTCCAAAAAAATTGACTTTTACTCCTTCTTTTGGCTCCATTGTGGAAAAATTTTCTATCTTCAGTCATGTCTCTTGATCATCCACTATCTATGTACCACTTATTAGTCCTTGAAGCCTTAAGATATACCTACAACCAAGGATAATCAAGTTTTAGGTACCCATACTCTGTTGAGTCCTTTCTGGTTTGTATGGATCACTCTTGGAACATGTTATCGCTTAGGTACTTGCTTATGGGTTCCTATCTTCCCTTCCTTTTTATAAACACAAGAAGAAGTTTAACATTCCATTTTGTTACAAAAATTACAATGTGCAAAGGATTGGATATGTGAACAATGTTGGGAATAATTCAAGTATGTTTTTCTACCTAACTTGTTCTTTTCTTTCTTTTTGTCTGACTTTGGATCATATCCAATTCCAGACCTATCATTGTAAATCTCTAAGCTTTTAAAATCACTTTGGGAATTTCACTTTCCTTAGTGAACTTCTCAAGTGTTTAAGTAGGATCAGTGTTTTTCTTTTCTAAAACTTGACAAGTATCAAGAATTCACATTAGGTTTCTTGAGTTGTTCTTCAAGTAACTTAACTTGTTTCTTGTAGCTAACTAATTCCTTAACAATTTTGATGAAATCAAAATGTAAGGCATCATACTCAGTATGTAATTCATCATAGGTAGGGGCTAAATCATTTACCTCTTCATCCTCTGATTCTCCTTGAGCTACCAAACAAATGTTGGCAACTTCTTCATCATCACTTTCTTCAACCGAGGAACTATCTCCCCATATTGCTGAGACAAATGCCTTTTTCTTGAAGTAGTTGTTCTTTTCCTTGCCTTATTCTTTAAGTAGTCAAACCACTCTGATTTGATATGCACTGGCTTGCCACACTCATTAGAAATAATTTTCTCCTTTATCTCTTTTTTGTTTCTAGCTCCTTCTTTGTGAAAGTTCTTGAAACCTTGACTCTTCTTATAGAATTTCTTGAACCTTTTCACAATTAGACCCATTTCATCGTCATCAAATTCCTCTTCTTCCTTTTGTTCCTTATCCTCCTTGTTCACATTCAGGGCTACTCCTTTCTTTTTCTTTACTTCAATCTCCTATAATTCTTGTTTGAACTTCTGCTTGCTTTTGTATTTAGAAAGACTTCCAAATAAGGAAGATATTGATTCCATTGATTCTCCCTTGGCCTCTTCTATTGTCGTAGCTTTGGCTTCCCATTCTTTTGAGAGAATGTTCATTATTTTTCTCACTTGGGAATTTTGATAATAGAATTTCCTAAGTGCACCTAATTGATTGACGAGATGCATATATCTAAGTTCAAACTCAGCAATTGTTTCTCTTGATTTGATTCTAAAAAGTCAAACTTTTGTGAAAAAAGTGTTGACTTTATTTTCCTTGATTCCAGAGGTACCTTTATGAGCTATTTCTATAGCTTACCACATATCCTTGGCAGAAGGAAGTGTACAGATTTTAAAATACTCTTTTTGACCCAAGGCACTTTGGATCATGAGGATTGCCTTGCTATTGAGTGTTACAAGTTTCTTATTATTGTCATCAAACTATGATAGTGTTTTTGGAACCAAATGTTCATCCATAGTCTTCATTGCCACATAATCTCGATTTTGAATAACTTGCGATAGGCAATATTCAGTAGCCATCACAAACACTTTGAATTTTACCTTGCAGAAGGAGAAGTGTTCTCCATAAAAGCTAGGTGGTTCGGTGATAGAGGCGCTATCTAGTAGTATTCCTTCACCCATGCTCGTCATAGGATTCTTCTTAGTTTGTTAAGCTTGAAAGAAGAAGATCAGGCTTTGATACCAAATGTTAGTGTCAACTTTGACCTAAGAGGGGGTGAATTAGGCGATATTAAAATTTATAACTACAATTAACAAACTTAAGTAAGAGATGAGAGTTGGAGAAATTTCACCAAAGTGTATATAGGAGTTTTATACTGGTTTAGTCACTACTTGACCTACATTCGGTCCTCAAAATGCCTCTTAGATTTCCACTAAAGTTCTAAGATTTGATGGATTCTTGGTACCACAGTACAAGCAAGCTCCTCAACAAAATACTCACTATCACTCCTCCTTACATTTTGGAAGCAAATACCCTCACTCAAGGTCATACTACCTTGAGATTCTCTTCACAAGAGTAATAAATGTGTTTACAAATTCTCTTTCAAAGAGTTGACATATGAATGCTAAAGAACAAAGGAATATTAGAGTTATAAGAGAATATCATAAAAATATAGCACATTTATTACAACAAAGTTGTTTTTGTTGTAGGTAGTTGCTCCATTTTGAATGCTTTCGTATTTATGGATAGAATGATTTTAATGACCGTTGAAAGCATTCAAATCTATCTATTAGAGAATAAATGTAGTGTTGATAAAAGAGAGCATTCGGGTTGGTTGAGGCTACTTTGCATTTAATGCTTCTGACAACATTTTATTTTTGTTTTTGAAATTTTGAAGCTAATCCAGAGATTAAACACCTGAAACTCATACATAAGTTTGATTAGTAATATTTAGAAGTGATATAAGAGGTTAGTGTGTTAATAAATATGTTTACAATAGGTATCAAAATTATTAAGACGTTGATTCTAATTTTCTTATGAACAATCACTCGAGTGTGACTTTAAATAACTCAAGTGCTTACTTTTTCACTCAAGTGTTCAAGTAAACTTAGTTAAGGCATGTTGATAATCACTAGTGAGTGACCTGATAGATATGTGTTTGAAAATGATATCACTCAAGTGCATATGCCTTGGATTTGTGAAAATGAGCTTTATCACTACCGAGTGACTTGCAAGTGATTCATATTACTCAAATGCTTTGTTAGAACCAGTTTACACCCAAGAGGGGGGAGTGAATTGGATGTAAGATAAAACTTAAGAACTTTGAAAATCTTTTCGCATCTTAGTAAAAGAAGTAAGTATCAAAGTAATGAATCATAAATCGATAGTTAGATATTTAAATAATATATACTAGAAATATAAGAGCTTAGGGAAGAGAATATGCGAACTTTGATTTATCCTGGTTCAGTCTAATCCACGATAACCTGCATCTAGTCCCAATGCTCCTCCTGAGATTTTCAATCCACTATCTTCTTGTTTAATCTAGGCACAAGAGAAGCCTCTACAATCCCATAAGTTTAGCCAGACACTTGTGAAGCCTTTTACAAATCTCACCGAGTTACTCCCCGTTACACACCGTAAGGATACAATCGAGTTGCTCCCCTTACACACGTTAGGATACAACCATGATAATGAAGGATTACAATTAGTCTTCTCTCTTAGATGTGAATAAGATGAATACTGAAATACAATACAAATAATTATTCTCTCAAAGGTAAATGATATAAAAGCTAGAGAATAATAGAGAGTGTTTAGGTCAAGGTAGATAGCTCATGATATTAGCATGCTGGTGTTGTTGTTGTATTTTCTCTTCTTTGAATGCTCCATCTTTATAATTGAATTGTAGTAGATTACCATTATAAACATTCATCCATTAGAGTCCTTTTGCTTCGTTTGACCGCTCTTCATATTTGAAAACTAGCTGTTACGTTCGGTGGACGCTCCACTCTGTAAAATAACTTTTTTTTCTCTTCACATGATCTTCTCATTGTTTTCCAGGTGAAATCCTTTAAACACTAATACAACGAAGTGTTAGAGTGATTAGAAGCAAGAAGAAGGAGTTACACAATCATTCCAATAATTTATGAAGCGTGCTCAATTTTTTGGGAAGCATCACTCGAGTGATCTTAAGTCATTACTCGAGTGGTCACTCGAGTGATTTATTCATTTTTAATCTAAAGATGGCAAATGACCTATCATCAGAAAGCTCTTGTCATCTACATTCCAATGCAAAAAGAATCAGCTCCAAATTCATTGTATTCGGAAAGTTATGATCCAAATAGTGACTATTGTTGGAAATTGTGCCAAAGGGCCAATCATTGTACTTTGAACATTATTAATTTAATGAAATTTCTCTATTCTGTTATCATATTATTTGCATGTTAACTGTGATAATTGTATCCTTGGATAAATCATAAAGATTATCTTAAAATGTCCCTAGTCGATCATCTATGTGGGAGTAAAGATGAAACAAGACCAGTATGACTTTGATAAGATATGGAGATACGAATCAAAGTCTTAGGCACTTGTAAGAGTACAAGGTGCTGGACTGACCCACTATGAGAAAGCTACATGAACAAGTCATAAGCTTTTCTCATGTATAACTATGTCATAATGCCCTTAGACCTAAGGTCATCATGGATTCCTACATGAGAATTGCTAAGCTTTGAACTAGTCAAAAGTCACTTTTGACCGGGTGATGATAAAGGTTACGATCGGTCTTGGTGGTTTTTCATGCAGAGGAATATGAATGATCAATATGAAATTTGTCCTTCATATTAGTAGAGAGATATTACTGGGCCCCTCGATGAGTGAGTTTGAGAAATGTATGGCCATACTTCGATGGAAAGGAGTTTCCATTTCTATTGTCAGGCTACTTAGGAATCGAGAATGTAAGGGTCAGGAATAAGAGGATGACATTATCCATGCCTTATACTTGACTGATATATCGTGTGACAAAAGGGACGTGACATGGTTGTATGACAGGTTGTACCGTGTTAAGGATCCTCATATGAATTGGGTAGTCGTAATGTCTTGCTAGAGGCCGCTTGCGACTTTTGGGTTAGTACAGTTATTGGCCCACTACCAACTTCATATGGGCCTACAAGGTCACACACAAGAATGGCCCAACACGAGATAATGTTTAATTTAGGGTGGACGAATTATATATATATATATAATATAAAATTCGTTAATAATATTATATAGATATAAATTTTCGAAATACATATCTTATATATGTGTGTGTGTGTGTGTGTGTGTGTGTGTATTATATGATATTATTATATTGTGTTAGTTTTAAATTTAATCTATTAAGATATATTAAATTTAATAACTAACATGATAGAGATATAGTATATCAGATTTAATTTATAAAGATAACTTAAATCTAATGGTTCTTTATTTGGATTAAATAAATAGTTTAAATTAAAATTGTTGGACAGATTTAATTTAATCTGAATTTATTTAATTATCTAATCAAGATAATTAATTTTTAATTAATTTTGAAATTAATGAAGATTAATTTTGAAATTCAAATATAGCCCTCATAGGTTATCAACTTGATAAAGCAGATATACTCATACACGCATGAGAATTCAGAGCAGCAAGGGAAACCCTAGGAGACATTTGGATTCGCTAGCACGCAGTTTTTGTTGGATAGCATTCATGTGGATACCGATAGAGGGAGCGGATCTAAGGTGTTGGCTCCTAGAGATCGTAAAAATCCTAAGTTGAAAAAGGTACGAATCTTTCAAACTCGATTTAAATGCGTTGATAGATCCTCGGTTAGGATCGGTAAAAATTATAAAATTTTTCCTCTGTGCCTGCCGATCCTAACAACTATTACAGTAGACAGTATTTGAATTCACGAGTGTCAACTTCCAAAAGGCATACTACTTAGAATATAACTCCAAATATAACACATGAGCTATTTATAAAAAACTCTTTAAGTCTAGTTTCGTATGCTATAGGTTTCAACTCAATCGTACATGTAGTTTGAGGGTTATGTTCAAAATATCGAACCTATTTTAGAATATAGCTGTGATTTGTGTGTCATCTTCCAAAACTTATATCTCTTTCAGATGAACTTTTTTGAGCTTTATCTTAGTGTCTATGTGACACATTAAAAGTGTAGTTTCATATGAAACAAGTTTCAGCTCAATCGGATGTATGGTTTGAGAGATATGTCCAAAATACTGAACCTCTATCATGCTAAATGAAAACAGAGCACAATAGAGTGCTCATCACTCGAGTGATCACTTGAGTAATCAGGGCCATCACTTGAATGATCGCTCAAGTGATGCCTTCCAAAATATGGCAAAGAGTCATTACTCAAGTGATCACCTTCTGGAAGTTCCATAAATTCCATACAAGTTATCATAGCTTCAAATTGACTCATTCCAACCTCCATTTGATCATGGAAACCTTCAATATCACATCTAAGAGCTTGAATCTTGATATTCCCTTTAGATATTAGAAGTTCTTCTTTCTTCAATCTCTTTCTTCACTATCTTCAATATTCATCTTTCTTTGCTTGACTAATCTACAAGATATTTCACATTAAATATAGTAGTTAGTCAATGTAGTAGATAAGTATATAATATAAACTTTTTGCCCTTTATATTTGGCATATATATTTGTTATCATCAAAACTAATCATATCTAACATGATCAACTTATCACTCGAATGATCTTTCCTTAGAACATTGCAGCACTTTCTGATCACTTGTGAGTGACTTGCAACTGATCTTGGATCACTCTCGTAATTTAGTGCCAACTCAAGTAATTTCTATATGGAAGATCTCGTCACCTCATAATCAGTTGTGAGTGACTCGCAAGTGAGGGTCAATAGTCGAGTGATCTTTATATCACTTGAGTTATCTTGACTTAAAAGCACTGGAAGAGGTGTGTATCTCTCGAGTGCACAACTTATCACTTGAGTAATCTATTCTCATTAGATCACAAACTTTTTGATCACTTGTAAGTGACTTACAAGTGATGCTCATCACTTGAGTGATTACCACATCACTCAAGTGATTTTATCTCTGAATCCTTTATTTGATCTGATCACTATCAAATAACTCGCTGGAATTTTGTAAGTGAAGCTTTATCACTCTTGTGCATGTACTACCACTTGAGTGATCCTCTTTAGTTTACCTTAGTTCTACTCATTGCTAGAGTGCTAAGACCATAACTCGAGTCATTTCTTCAAGACAGAGAAAATCACCATCGAATTCCACTTTTTTGTTTTTGAATCACTTGAAGTGGGAAAACAACACTCGAGTGACTTGTTGATTCAAGTTTTTCAATAAACACTCACATTACTCGAGTGCATGAAATCTTCACTTGAGTGACTTGAATCATCAAGTTATCTTTTGTCATCCTTCTTTCTTGTCAAAATATACTTAGATATTAAGGTTTGTTATCATCAAAACATTATGAGAGCCAACATGGTTTGATTAAGATGAAGGGAAATGAAGGAGAGGTGAAAAGAAGGGTGAAATGTGTTGGCTTGTGGTGGAATGGGGGAAGGAAAATATGAAATGAAATGTTAGAAGGAGCAGTAGTGTGATGGCAAATGGAGTGTTCCCTTATATTTGTATATAAGGAAAAATAAATATGCAAATATTTTACTTATCAATCGTCACCGCCGTTATTTTCTCTTCCACCATCGTCCTTTCAGAACCTCCGTTCAATTTAATGGATGATATTTGAGCTCAATTTGATAAATTTGGGTGTAATTAATAGATAAATAATGATTTTGGCATAAAATAGAATTTCTTGGAAAATACTAAATTAGACCCTCTTTCAGTTTTCAGGCAATATCTAAAGCTCTAGATGTCAGATTGGGACATTCTTTATATGGATAAAAAGCTAAGAAAGAGCTCTACAACTTTGATGTTGAGACCAAAATCCAGTTCTATCTCCAAAAGTTTTGAATTTTGCTTGGAAGTTGAAAACGGGAATCATCTACCATTCCACCAACCATTTCATCTACCTCTTCATCTTTCTTTTCACCAACTACTTCATCTACCACATTCTATCTACTACTTTACCTATCACATTTCATCTACCACTTCATCTACCCTACTCCATTCTTCCCTATATATAGCCACCCTCTCCTTCACATTTCACTTACACCAATTCATATCCATTACTCTCATCTCTTCTCCACACACACCATTTTATTTCCATTACTTTCCTCTCTTCTCTACTTACACACCATTTCATTACTCTCATCTCTTCTCCACTTACTTCATTATCTTAGAATTAATTTTATGCATTGTACTACTTTTTGCATGCCTCCATCTTGGAAGACTTATGATTGTATTACTTTTTGTATGCTACCTACATGGAAGGTTTTACCTCCTAAAGGGACGGCTAGATTTTTACATTTTTCATGCATCTTTTGGTTGTATATTTATGTTTGAGAATTTAATATTCAAATTTTATGCAGTATTTATGAGGATTTCATTTTAGTTTTATATAATGTCAATTTATTTCGGTTTTGTTTTTAATTTTATCATGTGCTAAATTTCGATTTTCCTAGGGTGATCGCGTAGCTTACTAATAACGGATTGAATCTTAACTTATTAAATCTAGTTTTAATTTTTCCTTCATGATTGAGTTTTAATTATTATTCTTAATGCTTTCATTTGATTGGCCATCTTTTGAATGATTTCAATATATATGTTGAGACCGGAAGGAGATACATGTGTGTAGACTCTATAATTAAAACCATAACTTGCATATGAAATAGGAATATATTCATATGAGTTGTGTAGTCTTATAGAGTTCTATAAATTTTAATGCATAATTAATTGCTTAAATTCATATAGGAATATATTGGATTAACAATTAATTATAGAATAGATTGACCTTGGAAGAGGCTAGTAATTAAATTAGGGAAACTCAACTATCAATCATGTGGAATAAATTGGGTTAGAATAGATAAGTGATTCAATCCGGAATTTGTTAAGTGAAATCTAATCCCTAGGATTTTTTCTCATAGTTGTTTCATATCATTTGCATTCATATTTACTCATCTTTTATTTCGTACTCTCAATCACCAACTAATCGATCGACTAAATAGAATTAAAATTACTCATTTTGGTACTTAGTGATCAATCCTCATGGGAACGATATTCTACTCACTTTTGTATTACTTGATTACGACAGTGTACACTTGCACTATTTAATTGATCATCTACAGTCATAACAATAGTAGGAAGTCTTTGACAGTTGGAAGTCCATCACAAAAACTTGTATTATATTTGTTAGAAATATATAGTAACATTGTTAAAAACTGATCCATGAGCAACCGTTTTTTGAAAAAATAGTTGTGTTTATATTAATGCCTTAGTCTATTCTGTTTATCTGGCCACTAATAAATATTGATATCTATATTTTTCTCACTCTTTTGACTATCATATCTATTAAGCACTCTCTTTTACAAGTTAATATCAATATTTTATATTTTATATCCATAAATTGTTAGTGATTTAAGAAGTTATCATAATAATAGTTTATCCCATAAATCAAGGAGTTATCATAATCATAATTCAAATTAAATCATAATTATAATAATGCTTATATATATTATTGTCACCAATGTATTCCATTTAGTGTTCTCCGCTCTTCATTGTTAGTGATGGCAATTCTTCATCCCCAATATCAAGGCAAGTCGGCCGCTTATGAACTCATAAGGGACTATTGACGACTGCAAGGATACCTAGGTTTTTGTTGCTTAGGTTATCAAGAAGTAGATGATGAGTAAAAAGACATCACCTGTTCATGTAAAGTTAGCGGTTGCAGTTACCTCAATCATTTCTTTTCGTCCTTTTGTTTGATCTTTTATTACTGGTAGTATATTAATTTTTGAATTTAAATTTCATTTTTCTATATTCCTCCAAGCTTGATGTAACCCCCTGTGTTAAAATCCGTAATTATGATTCAAAAATGCGTAATTTTAACAAATTAGAGACCGTCGGATAATTTAAAACTCATTCTGAACTCCCTCCTTACGGTAAGGTTTTCACAAAATTTTTGAAATTCTTCTCTTATCCTGGTCTTGAATTTAAATCTTGAATATAATTACATATGCAATCATATCACGTTCATACATATCAGAGTGTAGAACAAAATCCAGGCAAATCCCTAGGTTATATACATTAAATGGTTCAGATTTTCCTTGAAGGGGATTACACCACTATATCCAAAATAATCTTCATATATAGTAGTCCCAAATTGCAAAACAGATAACCAACAACCCTACACAAATATCTCTAAGAGACCCTAACCACTCTGGGTTGTCCGCTTCTCTCTTGAGCCACTTGCCCTGTCTGAAATATTAGTTATTGGAAAGAATGAGATTCAGAAGAATCCCAATAGTAACAAATTATTCATACCACACATAATCACATAGCATGTACGCAGATCACCACATAGTAGCAGCAACACAAATCACACTCCACCTTCATCCCTTTTTACCGTCGAGAAGGCACACCATCCTAACCCGAACTGTTGTTAGTGACTCAGAGACTGTTGGCGTGGCAGTGCTTACATGTAGCCTTTCGGCCCACAAATAGCCTTTCGGCTTCCACATATTCACAAATATTACACCCCATCCTCATCCTTTTTTACCGCTGAGAAGTCTCACTGACCTTACTCGAACCATTGTTAGCGACTCAGGGATTGTTGGCATGGCGGCGTAAACACAATTTCACAAATATTGCAGCATTTGAATCCGTCACAAATCAATGATATAACACACATATAATGTATCACATATGGTATAAGAGAAAGAGTCACTACCTTGTTCCTTCCTGACTGGCTCCTGCACAACTCGTTCATGCCCAAGGTAGATGTCGAATCCTATAACCAAAATTAAGGACAATCGATCAATCTTTTTTCCAAACTCTTTGATTTCATAATGTTTAAGTTGGTTATCATTCAAACTCTTTAGGTGGCTATAAGATGCCTAGATACACGCCTAAAGGGTTGGAAGAAACTACCCTAAAGATCCCTCTTTGGAAGCAAAAGCACAGATTTTTGGCTGACTCACTCAAGTGAAGATGGCCTCACTCGAGTGATGTGGGACTTGCACTCAGGTGAAAGTGGCTCTTACTCGCAAGTGTTTGACAGAGAGCACCACCAATGACTTGAAAGTGTTTAAGTTCCCAAAAGTGAAACACCAAAAGTGTTTGCCCGAGAGCACACCCAACTTAGAACAGAAAGCTCACTCGAGTACTACCCTGCCACTAGAGTGAGGGCATAACACTTGCGAGTGTCTGATCACACTTTTGGAATTTAGCTTGCGAGTGCTTGACCGAGAGCAACACTTAGCATGAACATACATTTGCACTCGAGTGAACTCATGCTTACTCGAGTAATGACCTATATCACTTACGGATTGGGAAGTGCACTCGCGCCTCCTACCAGAAAATCTGAGCAAAAACTAGAAGGAAAAAGGAATTTATGTTGCTGCACTCGAGTGAAACCCTTACTCACTCAAGTGACCTTCATCAGAACCCAGAAACGCAGCAACTGACAGAGTTTTCCAGATTTACCAAAACTGATCCCAATAGTTCCCAAACTTATACCAAAGCTCATTCTCACTCAAAATTTCATAAGGAACTTATTGGTACCCTCAAAACACCCAAATTCGCCTTCTATCAACACATTTTCAACTCTAGCTCACAATACCACACAAACCACAATTTACCAAACTTTCTTATTCAATTCCAAACCAAAACAATTGACATTATAACACATCCTAGCATCACTTTCTACACCATACCATTTTAAACTCCTCTATTATCCAATTCTTATGAAATCAGGGCACGATTCCAAAATTTACAAAGTTTAACCAAAAATCATAACAAATATACCAAAATATCACAAATGCTCATCTCAACCTGTTCCGAAAGCTACTTCTTTAATTTTCCCATTTTCAAATTTCCACAAGTTCTCAAACTCCTCTAATCAAAAATCTGAAAACATAGGAATGAAGCTCTTGATACGAGGAACATGATTAATGAGGAACTCTTGAGCATTAGAAGCCATTTAGCAAGTCAAGATACTACCTTTTCTTTCTCTTTCTTCCTTACGTTGAGACGGAAATAGAGGCAGATGGGAGAGATGAAAATGATGAAGAAATAGATTTTTCTTGCCCCTCACACATACACACAACCGACCTTGAGGAAGAGAGGAGAGAGGGCAGAGAGTTTGAACCTTTTGACCAATCCAATGGTCCACAATTTGACACTTGGTATAATCCTACTCCCTCTACCATAAACTCATATAAGCCCTTTTACACAAGATTCCACCCTATTTGATCTCTTGACAACAAATCTTAACCATTGATCTTGTAATATCCCAATTTTTGATTAAGGGCTAATCATGATTATTATGGATAATTTTAAATTTAATTGGAATTATGATGGGTTTTATCAAAATATTATCTAATATGTCATAATTTATGGAAAAATTATAGAATGGAAATATTGGCTATAAGTTAGTGGTTAATGGGTAAATTAATTACTAACTAAGAGAAAAATGAGATATGTAACTAAATGGCTAATGGAAGGGTTAGAGTAACTAATTTGGTTACTTAATCTAAGTGGGCCAATGAGAAGTGGACACTTGGCAAGCCCACATGTGGAGAGAGTGAGGGAAAGGTCAAAGTGAATTTTAAAAAAGTTTTCTCTCTCCTTCTCTCCTCTCTTTTTCGGCTGCAGCATGGGGGAGGGAGAATTATCATCATTCCTTCATCTCTCACACTCCATCTCTTCTTCTTCTCTCTCTCTCTCTCTCTCTTTCTTATTTCGGTGCCATTTTTAGCTAAGGAAGAAGAAGAAGAAAAAGCTTGTGATTTAGGTAGGTAAATGGCCTCCATTGCTCAAATTCTTTTCTTTAATGTTGATCCTGAGAGTGAGAGCTTCAATTTGATGATTGTAGTTTCTCTATTGGTGGTAATTTAAGGAATCACGAAAATCTGGTAGTTGGAGAATCAAGAAGTGTCTTTGAGAAAATTGATAAGGTAAGTGAAACCAATCCTTCTATCTATGTTTTATGCCAAATGATTAAGATTTGAATTTCTGGGATTTTGGCCCATTTTCGTTGGGATAGGGTCATTAGTAGTTTGGCATGTTGTTGGTATAGAAATGGGTGTTTTGGTATGAGTTTTGGATAGATAGATTGATTGAGGATGGAAATGTTAAGTTTGGTGATATAGAGATTTTGGTGTTTTATGTTGCCCAAAACAAAAGCATGATAATAGAGTAGGAATTTGGTAATTCTGATATTTCCATTGTATTCCTTAGGTGTTTTTGTGTGGGAGTAGCTTTGGTTGAGGTTTTGAATCCATTGGAAATACTTGGGCAATTGTTGGGAAGAGTTGTCAGTTTTCCTGCGTTTTCTGGTTTCTGATAAAATCACTTGAGTGAGAGTGAGTTCACTCGAGTGAGGGATGAACATCACTCGAGTGAGGGTGAGATCACTCGAGTGCGATAGTGTAATTTCCTTTTCCGTTTCAGTTTCTGTGTTGCACTTCCGGGTTGAGAGGCAAGATTGTTGCCTCACTTGCAAGTGTTGTGGGTTCTCACTCGAGTGAGCTTTCGCTCACTCAAGTGTAGGTGTATTTGACAGCATGATTTATCGTCTCGGGTTGTCACTTGGGTCCAAAATTCAAGAGTGCGCTTTAACACGTGCGAGTGTTAAGTTATGACTCGAGTGAGGTCTTCTTCACTCGGGTGCTCCTCTTCTTTGAAAGTTCTTGTGCTCTCGGGCAAACACTTTTTGTCCTCACTTTCTAGCACTTGAAGTGCAGATCATACCATCACTCGTGTGAGGCATTCTTTACTTGAGTATCCATACCAACACTCGAGTAAGGCCATATTCACTCGAGTGCAGCAGTGAAAAATCAGTTTTTATGCTTTCGAAAGGGGATCTTTGGGATAGTTCTTCCAACCCTTTAGGAGTTTTGTAAGGGGTATTTAATGACTCTAAAAGAGCAATAATGATAACCAAGCTAAATGTTAAGAAGTCATTGAAGATTGGAATAGAGAATTGACACTTTATCCCTAATTATGAATATAGGATTTGACATTTGCCCTACTCGGGAGAGACCGACACTAGGACACGTACGGAAGGATCAAGGTAGTGACTCTTCTCTCATGTTGTGTATGATACTTGGTATGCATGTTTATCATTGTGAATGTGTTATCGGCCATAGGGCATTACAGTGCGAGCAGTTCAGCATGAGCCGTCGTAGGGGGTAATGCTCATGATACCTACCCCGGTTGTTGTATCTGCCGCTGTAAGTGCCAAGGCCGCATTATGAAATCATGGATTCCTGTTTGAGTATCCAACCCGTGGGGCTGCGTGTTGTGAAATTTTTTATATAGATCCCAGTTGTGGTGATATATGTGATATGTTCATGTGGATGTGCAATACAGCATGCAGTTCAGCGTGAGCCGTCGTAGAGGGGGCGATGCCCATAATACCTACCCCAGCCGCTGCAACTGTTGTTATAATTGTTGTGTGTTGTATGAATGATTTACTTTCATGCTTTGATGTTATGCATATTATGAGTGATTTGTTACTACGGGGATTTTTTAGAATCTCACTCTCCCAAAAACACAAATTTTAGACAGGGCTGAAGGATCCAAAGGAAAGAGGGCGATGAGTGGATAGAGCTCCTGGCTAGGAGTTTTATTTTGGAAATTGGTTATCATTCTATAAATCATTTGGATAATTTTTGGTTGGGAATTACTTGTATATATTGGATAGTGTTTGTGTAATCCCCTTATTATGGGAAACTCTATAGGCAATTATGCCTTGTAGACCCTTTATTAATCAATGAAGCCCGAGTGTGTTGGGAATTTGCATTATACTCTGTAATGTATGAATGAAATCAACCTATACAGGCCATTTATGTTTGAAATGTGGGTGTGAGACCATTGTGGAACAGATGTTGTAAAAGTTTTTGAAAACCCTGATTTTGGGAAGTCTAAATTTTTATAAGTCCCAAATCACACATGGTCTCTAATTCAAACTTAATTATGTTTTTACGAACTAATCCTGGCCTTGACAGTGAAGGGGGTTACAGATCTCAAGTTACCTATGAGTTCTCTCTTCGATAACTGACCAATTGATCGATAATTTACCATTTTTCCCCTGATTATCACAATATGCATTAAACCATCATCGAATGCATTTTATGTCGCAATTCAACTCATATACTTTAAAAGTGTTTTATTAACATTAATTTCACCACTTTTAAGGTCATTCGTCCTTAATTACAATTTAGGATATTACACTTGACTTTCTTAAGATTCATCTTTAATCGCAGAAAAGAGAGTTTGGAACTTTCCAAAAACAATTAGAGTATTGTGTTGGAATAAAATTGTTGTTAGGCTTAGAGTCAAGCGGAGTAACATCAAATACTCATCCAATAGTTTGGGTGCTTTGCAATTTTTTGAAGAGGGAGAAATTTTTTTTTTTGCAGCAGTTTATATACTCAGAATTAATGGTAAGAAAAGAATTTAGTTGATAGTAGCACATATTGTGATTGGGTACTTGATTTATATATTGATCCGTTTGTTGTTCCATTTATTTTCTTGGGTGCGTTTTTCTTGCCCTCTGAAGTAGAAACTCATGCCTCAAGCTCCTTGACGACATTGATGTCAGTAGAAAAAGTTCAAAACAAAAATGACCTTTCTAAAAATTCAGTTGTTAGAATTTTCAACCATTTCTTCAAAGAGAAAGAAGAGAGATGACACTCCATTAACTGATAGATGACACTTCCATTGGTTGGTAATGGGCAGCGAACACTCAAACACATGTTGATGTTGAACATGAAAGGAGGAAGGGAGAGAGGGAAGAAGAATAGACATAGAGAGAATTAGAGAGAGAGAATTAGAGAGAGAGAAGATAAAGACTTATAGAGGAGGAAAATCAATATTCAATTCTAATTTTATTTAATGACATATAAAATGAGATGTGTTGAGGACTATTTATAGTCTCAATCTCATCCCAAGGAATTAAATACGGAATGTCTATAAATCTAAAATTAAATGTGAATATTTTGATTGATAACAATTAATGATATAATCCAAAAGAGAAAATTTAATCTGAGGGTTCTTATAGTTTTCTTCAATTTTAAATTAGGTCCTTGAGTTTTTTTGAAGGACTCAATAAAAAAAAAAACTCAGGGACCTAAATCAAAATTGAGAAAAACTATAAAGACCCTTAGATTAATTTTCCCAATCCAACAAGATGACAATAAAATTCAAACAAAATATTTCTAAATATTTTCATTAATTTTTAAACCTCTTTGATAGTCAATCTTCAACTATTCTTTTTCTTCCTTTTAAAAATTTTCCTTTTTTTTTTTTTTTTTTTTTTTTTGCGATATAGTCCTTCTATTTCTATCACATGTTTATTCAATGGTTCAGGTCAAATACATTTTCCGTATCCAAAATGTACTCTTTTTTTCGATAAATCCAAAATGTATTCTAAATGGAGCTTTTGGAAATGAATTTGATGTGCATTTGAAAAAAAAAATTGCTATACTTATTTTAGGAAAAGTTACTCATAGGTCCTAGATATGAAAATGAAATACAGAGTATCCAAAAAATTCATATGTACAAGTTAAGCATACGTATTTACAAGTACGTTGAATTTTAAAATTTACAAGTTACTTTTCATATTTACTAGATGCAGGTTGTGGCATATACAAGTCCAACTTGTAAGAAATTGTTTTAAAATATCGTTTAGGACTTCTCTGCATTTGATTTTCTTTATTGGATGTTTCCGAAGGTACTTATTATTGTTTCCTTTACAAATATGAATATGAGTTGTATATTTTTTTTTGAACAAAAATACGAGTAGTATATTAAAGCCGGCTTTGACAACCAATATTTCCATTCTTCATTATAAAAAGAGAAATGTGTTTGTAAATTATTACCTAAAAAATTCGGCAAAAAAAAAAAAAAACAGAGAGAGAGATTAATTTCCTCCATGTATCTGTAAAAACAAAAATTCAACTTATTTTATGTGAATCTCGCTATTGGTTTTGGATTTGCAAATTGCTATGTAATATTCCCTCAAGTCCTTAGTATAAGATATATTTACTTAATTTAATTAAATTAAAAAATTTAGTTAATTAGTTAATATAATATGTATTTTCTAAAATATACTAGTCCTCTTTCTTAATTCTCTTCTTCCCTTTCCTCATTGATTATTGTTGAGCGAACATAAATAAGAGTAAATTAGGAAAAGAATGATAAATATGAAAACTATGTCCTATATTTATGATCAATATCAACTCTTTAAATATGTCTTATATTAAGAACCAAATGAATAATTTGCTACTTATATATATGTATTAATCTCTCTAGACTGAAAAACTAATGGAAATTTATCTGGTCAATTTTTGTTTTTGTTTTGCATATCATATTTCCTTTTTCATAATGGAAGGAAAAAAATTATACTTTTCAATGTTTTTGTCTCATCTAATAAGTTAATATATTTTATAACGTGTTGAACATTAGTTTTTGATACGTACATGTGCATATTTTCATGATCGAATGAAAGAAAATTAACTTTACAAATTTTCCCCTTTTAAGTGATTTGGTACTTTTTTTCTTTTAAGAAAAGTGAACTTCCTAGGGATTAATTTTCAATTCAAACACACATATATGATGAATAAATGAAGGCAATTTCGTAGGAAAAGAACAGTAAAGTCAGTCAAAAGAGTGCAAAGAAAAATCAACTTGTACCAAATAATGTTTCTCTTTCTTTGACGACCATTATACATTCCATTGCATCAGAAAAATCTTTAAAAGATGGGGCAAAAAAGAGAGGGGAAGAGAACAAAGAGTAGAAACAGCTTGGAAACTAGTTTCGTGTACTATTTCTGAGATGATTTTTCTTGAACCACACGAAATTTCTTTCATTATTATTTGGTCCCCACTTTTTTGTCGTTTATTGTTTTGGTCAAGTCTTTATTGCTTATTTTCTCCTTAGGTTTATTTGGGATTGTATTTTGGGTCAAGTCTTTCAATTAATTATATGTTGTTTTGTAAGGTAAAGATTTACCGGCCAATATTGTGAACTTTCAAAATCGTTAGTCTTTATAAGTTCGATTTTGAAGTTTAAATGTCTTATTTGGAGGACTTATCAAGTTAATTTGACTTTGTTCCTTTCAATTATAAGTTAAACTACACTCATTTTTTTAAGAATATATTGATATTGATATCATAAAATTTCCAAAGTACTCTCGAGGTCATTTACTAATATTATCTCAATTGTGAAAATTAGCAAAACAGTTGTGACTGTAAAGATCAGTTGGAGATAATGGAAAATTTAGAAATTCAAATAAAAATGCATTGAGTATTATGATTATTTTTAAATTTTTTTATATGTAAGTTTTAAATTTCTGAAATTTTTACCAAAAGTCCAAAACTATGAGAAAATTATTAGGACATTTAATGACATTTTTTTATCTCCTTTAGCGCGCAGCACGGAGAACGCGATTAATGATGAGGGGTGGGCTTTGACCGTCAAACCAGAGAGTAGTCAACTCTTTATTTTTCATTTTTTAATCTTCCGGTATGACCCCTCATTTACCCGGAAAAATTATTTTAGATTGGGTCGAACATTGCCCCACAAATGTTCGGCCTGAAATACCATCGTTTCTCTTGGGCACATTGACGTAGGCCACATTGTGTCGCAAAACAAATGTTGTGGCGTAATTATTGGTCTATTGGCCCGTTTAGACATTAAAAAAAAAAGTGTGATTTTAGGGCCGTGAAGGTGAAAGAAAAAATGGGTTTAATACTTTAATATAACTACGATCCAATACCCCCTTTTTTTTTGTGACTCTTTTTTTCTTTTAAGAAGGAGAAAGACATCAAAGGATCATGCAAACGGTTTCTCTCCTTTGCCCCAAAAGTAAAAGACTTCCTTTTTCTCTTATGTGGGCCGTTGGATCAAGATCTCAACGGTCTATATTTAATATATTATAAAAATGTTGACCGTTGAGATTTTGATCCAACGGCCCACAGAAGAAAAAAGGAGGTCCTTTACTTTTGGGCAAAGGAGAGAAACCGGGTTCCATTTAAATATGACAATTTCAAAATGGTACAGGGAAATGAATATAGTCCTAAGGAGCTATTCTAAAATTAAGTTTTTTTTTTTAAATGACCTAGTTACCATTAGAAAATTAATTGTCACTACCTTGTTGTCATTTGATAAATTAAAGTTGTTACTTGTTAAATGTTATGATCATTGATATTGAGTAAGAAATTTAAGTGAAATTGACTCCTTGTCACACAACCTTAGTTTAGTTATTGTCATCATTTGAAAAGCTAAAGTTTTACTTCTTAAAATTGTTATTTTCCTTTCATATTTTTTTTTCAAATTAGGGGCATTTAGGTAATTTTACTGTAAACTTTAACTCCAGACTGGTCTTTAGGGACTTCATGGTAATTAGGCTATTTCAGGATCTTCAATTGACAGTTGCAAATTTGGGGTGCCCTTTTTTTTGCTACCCTTTCTAGAAAAGATAACTTGCATGCCATTTTTGGTCATTTAAAAATAATGCACTTCAATTTTTTTGGTGCACATGTTCCTGTTGGAATATATGAGTTTACGCTTGGTGGATTAAGGCTTAAGTCCTATTGAACAATTTGATGACCAAGTTCCACTTTGGAACATTTTACCAAATCTTGTGTGTGCATGGAATTCGAATTTTGTGACTAAATGTGAATTTGGTGCAGTGATAGCGCTTACAAAATTCGAGTTTGGAAGATCTTATAAATGAAAAAGCATTTATAAAATTCGAACAAAGTAAAACAATGTCCATGAATCTTATGTATGTTTAGTGAAAATAATTATTTAGCATTCTCCTACGTACCCTTCTTTCATTTGCTCAAAATCCAAACTAGAAAAAAAATTAGGCATTGCTCAAACATGGAGAAAGAACCCCTGAAAGCGATGCACATAATGATGATTGAAGAAGTTGTCACATCCCCTTTGTTGCTGCCTTATCCATCAACAATTAGTTGGTCAGGGTTCATGGCCGAGCAACTAGCTAGGATTGGATGCTTTTGTTTTGTTTCTCTGGTGGAGCAAAGGATTGTCAAAGGAGTGGGGAAGGGTTAGTCGATTGCTTCTAAAAGGAATTCTTAATTAATAACCATTTTATTATATTTTTTCATTAAGGATAATATTATAATTTTCACTTTTTTCTTGTCACCATTGCCATAATTTGCATCTTAACAAACAAATTTGTTTTATCAAATTATTTTCCATTCTAATATCTACCAAATATGCATATCAGGTTGGAACTTTTCCATTCCATTCCTTTTCATTCTCTTTCTTCCCTTTCCTTTTCATCATATAACCAATTATTTCCATCAAACAGGCCCTTAGTGGTGACATTTGTTTCACAATGATCAATCCACAACCTCATTAGGTTTTTCCAGTGATACTTAATAAAATCCAATCCATTAATTTAACAAAGATTTATCACCCATCTAGTACTTAGACGGTAAAAACATAAATTTAATACTTTCAGAAATATGCAAGTTCAAATAGAGTTTTAAATCAAAAGCCCAATTACAAAAGTAATCAGGGCACCAACCAAAGACTCAAAGGACACATGTTTGATGTGGACTTGAGGAAAAAAGCCAAAAAAAAAAAAAAAGATAAAAAGAAAAGAGTTTTAAATCTAAAGCAAAATCAAATAAGTCAAATGCATTTATATATGTAACCAAAAGGGCCCTAGCTAAATGGAAAATGTCTAGTATGTACATCATTTTAAACATGCGGAACACAATTAGGATATATAAATGAGATAGAAGCCTCAAGCCTCAGATGCCTTCTTATATAACCTCTAGCCTACCGAACGACTTCCTAAAAATGTTCAAAAGCAACGGGGTGGGGCATAATGTCTATAGTAACCAATGCTCCATTTCAAAATACATACGAGTGTGTGCTGATGAGGTGTGTGAAGTAAGAATAAATAAAAATAATATCATTTACAGAATAATATTTTTGCCAAAACATTTATATCAAGAAAAACAAGTCTAACCTCCCATGTCCATACTTATATCCTTCTTAAAACCGCTGACTAAATCCATGGATAAGAATCTCCATGCAACTGATTGTTCTAAAACCTCCTAGTCATTTGAATAGGATTATATGTCTTCAATATTTGTAGTTTACATCCCCCTTCCGAATAATCCGTGGCATATATTGTTGGAATTTTCTATAAATAAAAACCATATGAGCATATAGACATTACTACAAAATATAGATTCTACTACCTCAAAAGATGTCCATTTTTTAAAAATGGAAGTAAAAAATAAAGGCGGTGGCATTTTTATAATTTTGGGTAGAAACTGGGTAGCTTTAGGCAACCCAATTTGAATTTGGGATGCCTAAAGTAACAAAAATAATTTTTTTTTTTTTTTTTTTACATTAGATGTCCCTATTTGATTTGGAGACGTCTAAAGTAAAAATTTTTCTTTTTAATTTTTTCTTACTTTAGACGTCCCCAATTCAAATAGAGACGTTCCTGTTTGAATTGAGGATATCTAAAGTATAATTTTTTTTTTAACTTTAGACGTCCCCAATTCAAATAGAGATGTCTAAAGTCATTTAAAATACATGTCAATTTGAAAGATATCACTTCCTCCAAAGTCATGCCTACCCATGCAAGTTAGCTTCTTTTATTCAAAACTCTCATTTTCTCTTGAAGTTCCTCCTTCCACTATCACTCTTTTGAAGTTTCTTCTTCCACCGCCACTCTCGCTCACTCCCTCTCACTACTGTCACTCTCTCTTCAAGTTCGTCCTCCTCTCTCTCCACCACCATCCTCCACCGTCTTTGTAACACTCCAAATTTTTATTCACCAAAATGTATTGTAATTATTGGAAATATTCAATGAAATATAACAGTGAATTTTGGCCAAAGAAAGGAGAATTTGGAAAAAATGTTAGAACAATTAGTATTTCCCTTTTTCCTTCATAATTTTTGTCCAAATAAAGGAAATAGGAGGAAAATAATTAATTGAATTCTAAAGTATGCTAAGTGTCCTTAATCCAAGCCAAGAGAAATATATAATAATTGTTGAACTCGAGCACATGTGTTGTTATCATAAAATAATTATTGGTGCATGAAGTTAAGGCAAATTGAATAAAGCCCAATTGCTTTCTAAAGGACCAAGGGTGACGTTTTTTTTTGGGCTAACAAGAGGGGAGGAATTGGTTGAATTGAAATGGGATTTTATGACACAAGTTATGGGATTTCATGACCCAAGTTAACAAAGGATAAAGCCAAGTACAAGAGTGATGCCATGCTTATGTCATAAGTGAATTATCCTACCATTTATTAATTAAGGGATCATGTAGGATATTTTTTAAACTCTTCCTTCATCTTTCTCATTCCCATTTCACGTCCCAACAACAAAGATAGAGAGAGAGAGAGAGAGAGAGAGAGAGAGAGAAAGAGAGAGCTTGGGAAACTTAGGAAAGGAGGAGCACAAGAGGCTAAATCCAAAGGTGAGAACTTGAAATTTCAAGAGTCAAGCATTCTAATTTGTGTAGTTCATCTTCTAATCCCTTAATCTCCATGAAAATCACATGTAGCAAGAAAATATTCAAGGTTGAAGAGAGAGTGAATAGCAACTTCTAGAGAGAGAAAGCAAGAGAAGGAAAGGTAACCTCTAAAACTTGGATTCTCTTGGGATATATGGTGTAGTTGTGATTGTTGTTGTTGAGTTTGGTTTGATTTGGCTTGTCTTGAGATTTTTGGATGATGAACTTTAGAAAGGATAAGATGCCCAAATTTCTATGAATTATGTTCATTTAGTGTTTAAATAGCTAATCATGCCATTAGAAGTGGAAAGGAAGTGATTAAACAAGAGAAATCAAGGAAACACACTTTTCTCTTCTAAACCCTAATTTTGTCCAGCTACTGTTCACTCAAAGATAGAGTTAGAATTTTGAAATTTTGATGGTTCCATTGGATTTAGAAGGGAAAATTGTGTGAGAATATAAGTGTTCATGATTTTTGGAGATTTGTATACATGTATGGAATTTATTGAAGTTACAAGTGCATGTTGTTACTTTTCTCCTGTGAGGCAGTGTTACTGTGCCATACATTTCGTTGGCCAAACTAAGTTCAAATGTAATAAAACCTTTTAGGATTAAAGTAGACATCATGGGCTTTAATTTGATAGGTATTATAAGCGATTTGAACTTGTGCATTGAAAGTTATGTATTTTCAAAGTTTTGCCCTGTTTCTAGACTAAATTCTAGAGCAGCATGTGAATTTATGAAATTCTGAAATTTTGTGATTGTAGATTATGGTGTTTCATATTTTTCCATAAAACTACACTTAAAGAGCTTTCCATATAATATTCGAACACTCTATTTCAATTTTTGTAGAATTAGTTATGCATTTTGGAAGTTCAACCAAGAAATGAGACAGCTTCTTGGCTGTGGCTAGAGAACTCTTGGCCATAGCCCAAAACTTTCTGACCTCTCTTGGTTGTGGCCAACGGACTTTTGGCCGGGCCAATACCCCTGTTTCAACATTTTCACCCTTTTGATTGGTTTAACTTCTCCAATCCCATGGGCACTTGTTTAAGCTTCCAATGGTTGTCTAAATAGCCTAAAAGATAACCAAAACCATGAGTTTTAAGTAAAACATGAATGGATATTAACCTAATTCTAGTACATTAGCAATTTTAGGATCAAGTTGGATGCCTATCATTGGCACGTTTTATAAGGCAGACCTTACGAGATAAGAAAAAATTTAAAGTAGGGACTACTATCTCTCATATACTATGTGACTCTTTATATGATGCGTGTTACTGTATATTGTGATTTGAATACGTGCATGAGGCACATTACTTGGTTGTGGTTTGGTGCCTAGCCAAGGTACACTGATATTGCTTAGCTGTAGTCAAGGACTCGGTTGAAGTACATGTAGGGGTTTCAACTAGACAGCGGGCTTTGAACTTTGTGTACACACATGGATTGATGTGAATTTTCATTTTACTTGATACGGTACATTGCATATTTAATTTTCACATCTTATATGTTGATCGTATATTTCTACTGGGATTCCTTGGAATCTCACCCCTTTTTTCTAAACAAAAATGTCTCAGCGGCTGCCAGCGGATGAAAAGGCAAGGACACCGTTACGAGGAACTGACGGCAACGTTTCCTGAGATGCGGACTATGGTTATCTAGTTTGTATTTGGTATATTTTTGGGATATTCTGTACATGGTTGTAAATATTATCAAATTTTACACGGTTGATTCCGGTCTGTAAACAAATACTTATTATCAGTATATTTATACTTTTCTGTATGCCTGTGGAACATGGTCTCTATTACTCTGTATATATGGAAATGGAAACGGGTGTTGACAGTCCTCCTCTCTCCTTCTCTACTTTGAAGCTCGTCGCCATCATCCCTCCTCGATCTTTGATGCCATTGGTCCCTCCTCCTCCCCTCTCTCGTTGTTGGCCTCCTTCCTCCCTTTCCCACCGTTGCTAAAAGGTATGGTTAATTATTTTTATTTTTTATGAACTAAGATATGAACTGGGATTATTGTAGATGCATTTTGTTGGTGCTGGCATTTAGATTTATCATCCTTCACCAATATTAATCTGTTTTGGATTTTGTGTGTTTCCCTTCTGGTATTTTGTGATAAATTGATGATAACTGATAAGTTTGTTTTCACTAGTTAGTAGTTGTGTAGACAACTTTTTGACACTTTATGGTAATTATTGTAAACTGTATTAGTAGGAGTCAACACTTTATTTGTAGGGACATTTTCGTTTATGAAGAATTGTTCGATCCTATTTCTGTAGGTTTTAATTGCTGAGCAGTGAAAAATATAAATGATTTTTTTTTTGTAAAAAAGAAAAACACTTTAGACCTCCCTAATTTGAAATGGGAAAGTCTAAAGTCCTGACTTTAGACGTTCCTATTTTAAAAAGGGAAGTCTAAAGTGTCAGTCAACACTTTAAACATCCCCAATTTAAAATGGGGGAATCTGAAATATGGACTTTAGACTTCCCCATTTTAAAAAGGGAAGTCTAAAGTGTTAGTGCAACACTTTAGACATCCCCAATTTGGAATGGAGAGATCTAAAGTCCAGACTTTAGCCATCCCTTTATTTGCTAACGTTATTATCATTTATTTTCTATGTCGTTCTTATAGATGTCCCCCTATTTTCAGACATTAAAAGGCCTAAAAAAGGGGACGTTAAAAGCGTTTTCTGTAGTAATGAGAATTTTAGGAACATCAGAGTCGCAACGGAAGTCTTAAAATTGTAAATACCTCTCACCATGCTTTAAATTATCTGAATCCATAATCCTGCAATCATGATGATGACTGAAAACATAGGATATAAATTAGGGTCTCTTCTAATAGGAAGATAGGCATAGTGATGATTTGCGAATAATCGTTGCCCATCAGGGAACCCTCAAGGAGTGAGTAAAATTTATATAATACCACTCTAACTTAGAATATGCTATTTATAACCTTCCATCAAGGTTCATAACAGCTTGTCGGCCAAGTAAGTAATCCTAAACTTAGTCTGATCCAACTCATGTGCCAACAACATAGGATATATTTTATCCAAAATAATAATAAGATTACATCTAGAATATTCAATCTTGATCAAAATTAGTAAACTAGCAACATTTAGAATATCTTGATATGATCAAGTAGTAACTTGGAAATATATATAGATATAATTTGAATTAAACAATAAGATATGTAATTATATTTAATAAAATATCTAACATTCCCCTACTTGGCCCATAGACTAATGTCAGTTGGTGAGTCAATGTTCATTTAAGCAATACTACATGAATTATGGCGATAAGGTCTCTTTGATCGAGTTAAAATTAATGAATAAACCCCAAATGTTTATTTGGTTCCAACTCAAATGTTCACTAATATCACATAATTTAGGTACTAAAAATTAAGACAACGAACTTTGACTTGAATTCCATCCCTTAATAATGCCTCCTCTAGAGCACTAAATGTGATCCAACCTTAATGAGGCATTTAATCCTTTGATTTTCTCTAAAAGCATTCTCCTTATGAAAGGATATATATGTGTTTATGGCCTATTGACTCCATGGTCATACAATACTCTTAATGGATTTGAATTATTTAATAATTTCAAAACCCTCAGATGAAATTCCTTAAATGGCAATCATGTAACTTGCCTCTAAGAATAATTAAATTAGACATCTTATGGTGGAAATAAACAATCAATGACTGCTTAGCAATCTTGCAATCCTCCATGATGCAAATTGTTTAGCAAATACTAGGATGTATCACAATGTTAGCCATTTATTGCCAACTCACCGTACTATACTGAATAAATATAATCATTATAATAAATTCATTTTTCTTATATGTAAGCATACATCTTAATGTACATTTAGTAATGTAATAACTAGCTTGTAGCTCTTCAATTATTATTCAAGCATGAATTTGCTTGAGAATCATTCCAATATTCCTTTGCATGTACGTTAGAAGGAATACTTAACATATTCAAGCATGAATTTATCAGAATATTTTTGTTAGCATTTAAACAAGGCTATTCTTAATAATTACGTTAGAAGGAATACTTATCATATTCTTCATATGATGATGACATTAGAGACGTATTCTCATAATAGGTGTTGCTCACAACAACTACCATCTATCCATGAATGTTCACATACTTGTGATTATAGGCTACTTATGATGTTCCCAAGTATTTTGAGAATAATCTCTTTATGTATTCTTAGAGAACACTATGCATAAGTGAGACATATCACAACTTTGAACAATGTCATTTGTAGCCCCTTAGTCAACATACACAAGTAATGCATGAATAATCCATTTATACAATATAGATGACTTAACTCCCACTAATCTAGTGATATAAACAAGACCATGAAGTTTGCAACCTTACCATGTATGTGATTGCATCATAAGACTTTGATTGTCACTATTGTGGGACTTGCTCATGACAAAATGATGAACTCTTAATTTTGCTAACTAAATTCTCCTTATATTTTATTTGACCCTTTATGTCAAATTACATATATCTCTTCTTATGCCCAAATGGAAAGATGTGAATAATATTCCAACTCAAGAGAGACATTAAGCATTATGAAGATATGGAAGGAACTATAAATCAATATAGGAGGAAATACCTACTAAATTAATTCCTTCTTCAGCAAACAACTTTATTTGTAAAACTTAATGTTGCATAGCAACTTTACAAATACACACATATTGTTGTTTACCTTGGATCTCACACATCATTTGGAATTTAGAGTTACTCTTAATATTTATTTTCTAGTCAAATTTCCTGAAGTATCATGTAGTCACCATTAATTGCCAAATATTAATTACAATTAGTCTCAACTCAATCTGTTGATAGATTGAACTTGCATAATTAGAGTATTGCCCATCAATTAATGATAATACTTCTAATTTCAAGTATGATCAATTGATAATTTCATAACTTCATTAATTTTTACATTTACCTCACAAGGTGAGTGTCATGTGATACGACCGTATTTTGATATAATAATTCTTATCATTTTAAAGGTAATTAGTAGGATTATTGGGCATAATTAAGTTTCAAAATGCATATTTGTTCACAAGGGTATTTTTGGGAATTAAGTTAGCTAAAATGTTATATTTGGCTAATAATTGTGAATCTTGAATTATTCCTATTTATTTGGACATATGATTCTACTTGTGTTTGTTTGAATATGTAGGTGATGTTGTGGACCAAATGTATCAAGCTTTGCACATTTTCTTTTGGATCAAATGTCACTCACTTAAGTTCAATCACTTCATAACCCTTAGCCCACATTTAACCTAATTCTAAAACTCAAGTGCCACTACTATAAAAATCATGATACATGACAGTCATTAGCTACCATACTTCACGGTTCCAAACCATCATATATGCAGGTGCTATATTTGCTCATGCAGATAAATTATGGTTCTTAACTATTATTTATTCTTGACCTATTATAATAGTAATAAGATAACACCCATTATATATTGAAGCTTGATAAGGCCATGATATACACATTGCTATGATAATAATTGATGGGCACACGTGAAAAACTATCATAATATATGGTAATGCTTATATGGTACATAACGGTCTCATTTTGACAACCGTAATTTATTCAGTAATATAAATAACATTTCTTTTTTAAGAATTGTGACTTTTAATAATACTAAATAACAGTCTCACATAGACAATCGTTATGTATTTAGTACAGGGATAATGGTTCCTAATTAAGAATTGTGAACCTTTTTAATACATGATGGTTTTTATATAATAACTATGATGTATGGTTGTGAGACTTTTCAAGTGAGAGTTTCTGATCTAATTGGACTAAACTATATATAATAGAAATAGTACCTTCGACATTGAGTTTCTATGCAATATGGGATATAAAGGACATTCCAGGCTTTATGGGAAGAATTAATGGCAATTAGTGACCTATCTAAGTGATAATGTAACCATTTACCTATAATTTGTGTCTCTTCATAGGAGTTAACCTTGGAAAGCAATGGATTGGGGGAAAAAACCTATTAATATTTGCATTAACTGCTATGATATTTGTGTTTTTTTCCTATATATAGATGATATTCATGTTTTTGTTTTCACTAACCTGTTGCTTTCCTGGCTTAATTGCTAACAAGGCACAAGGTATAGGTGATGAACACTTATATTATAAGATATATAGGATAATATTTTGATTGATTCAAGCCACAAAGCCTAGAAAATCTTGATCCATCCCATATTATATGGCTACTTGATTTGGAAAGTACTACTCTATTAAATAGAGTCGAGATCAAGTAGCTTAGAAACTCTCACATTAAAGAGTCTAGGACTAATCTCAATGTTGAATTTTAGAGCTCTTAACTTGGTATCACCTGCTCAATACAAAAATAAGAGAGGAGCCTTCGATCAGAGCAATAATGGGTTTACAAAAAAAAAATTCACAAAAGCAATTTAATGTCACCTTGAATGCTTTATCACGTCTTGGTACAATTAAACTAGTTTATTCATCACATCCCTATTGATCTTTTTAAAGTAACTTACGAAGATATGGATGCTTAATAGAAAGGAGGTATTTGCTTAAGAATCCATATCTCTAGAAGTGACCTCAAAAAAGATCAATAGAGTGGGAACCTTCAGTCAAAGCAATGAGTTGATAACATTTTGTAATAGGAAAGGAACCTTCGATCAGAGTAATACTATGGTTTCCAAAAAAACATAAATTCATAAAGGCAATTTAATTTTACCTTGAATGCTTTATCGCTTCTTGGCACAACTGAACTAGTTTATTCATCACATCCCTTTTGATCTTTTCGAAGTGACTTATGGAGATATCGATGTTTCCAAGAAAGAAAAGGTATTTGCTTAGGAATCCACATCTCTCGAAATCACTTCAAAAATGATCAAGAGATTATGAACTGTGAATCAAAGCAATGGGTTGATAACTTCTTGTAACTGGAAAGGAACCTTCGATTAGACCAATACTAGGGTTACAAAAAAAACTTAACTTCACATAAGCAATTTAAGGAACCTTTAATCAGAGCAATAATGGGTTTTCTAAGAAAAAACATAACTTCACATTAGCAATTTAATGTCACCTTGGATGCTTTATCGCTGTGTGAATTTAGAAAGTCAGTCCAATGCTAGGGCTCATGAGTGAAAACAACTTATGCGGTAGTCATTAAGACAAGGGTCAAGTGCATTCACTAGTGTGGCTATCACTGAGAAGTCGAACGAAGACTTTTTACAGTAGGATTCGACTAAAAACTACTCCTTAAGGCCGAAAAAGACAACAGGAGTCATAGGATCAAGATGTTGGTGGGTTTCATTCGAATAGATTAATTGTCAAGTGTATTCTATTTCAGATGTTTAAATAAAAGAGGAATGATAGGGTTTTTTGGGTTATCGTGTCTAAGACTTTATATCATGGTTCACCCAAAAGAACTGTTATTTATTTGTTTATATTTATCATGGTTCTTTGTTAATAACCATTATGTATTACACTTTTTTTACTTGGTATTCTAATAAATGGCGGGTTTTACTTAATAACCGTTATGTATTTCACTTGTTATTTGAAAAAATTTTGGTGGTTGATTATGCAACCACCTTTTTTACAAACAAAATAAAAAAACAAAAAGACAAAGTTTATAAAAAAATAAAAATAAAAAGTTACCGGGATATTTTAAGAATATGATGCATCATTAGATTCTTTCTTCTCCAATAACTTGTCCACCTTCTCGTTCAAAGAGCGAACGAGAGTGGTAAGTTCCTTCAAGCACTGGTCCATGTGTCCTTGCTCTCGTAAGTAAACCTTGACAATATAATCGAGCTTGGAGGTTATGTGGATGAACTCTTCCATGCTTGTTGGTGGAGGGAGTTCGTCTTTCGATTTGTCTTGAGATGATGAGCCAGTAGTTCTCTTGCATTTGACCTTAAGTTTTATGCGAATGTTGGCTATGAGAAGTTAGAAGGGAAACAGAGTTCAATTTTCAAACTTTATATAGAGAGGGTTTCGGGGATTAACAAGCCATTGCACCCTTTATAAATGGTGATGGTTGGCTTTTAATAATAGTTATTAATTTGTCTAAGACTGACAATTTGTAAGTATTACTGACAGTTGTTCTTTTATGATGGTTGTTAAGAATGAACAGTGTAAGAACTGCTATTTATTTTATTTCGTGATGGTATTTTTCTAATAATTGTTGGATATATTATTTTTTTTACAAAATATTTAAAAATACAAAATGATGAAACAAAAAAAAAGAACACTGTTGAGTAGCCTGATGAACTGATGATATCACCAAGCTACTTGTATCATCATAAAGTTTTATTCATAGGACTTAGGTAATATTATGAAGGAAATATTTAATGGTAAATAATAAGTAAATAAATAATAAAATAATGGAGGAATAGAAAGTCCCACATCGACTAATTAAGGAGAAGAGGGATACCTCTGAGCCTATATATAGCACATTATGGTATACAATGTCTGTACTTATATAATTCCTAACAAGAAAATAATTACATTACTAGATCCATGATCAGGAAAATACGTTTATACCTCCCATCACATAAATACTAGTAACTTTACTATTTTCTGTCAAGAACTTCATATAAATACTTTAAATAAGTCATCAACTTTTAGAAGTTTCACCCTCTAAAAGCTCCCACTTATGGAGGAAATCATGGTATCATAATGCACAATCAAAGATAACATTAACTAAAAAACATGTTTCATTACATTAAAAATGCCATGTCCATACATAAAATATACTAATAACAATACATTGAGTCAAGTGACATTTAGCATACCATAAAGGTAGTAACTAGCTGAACATCATAATATGTGAAAATCATATATCATATCATATATTTAAGAACTTTCTTGGTGAACCCAAAAAAAGCAGTGGTAGATTCAACATAATCAACTTTTAGCCTTAGGATAGATTCATATGCTCTAATACCAATGTAGATCTTCGAGCATACCTAGAGTGAATATTCTTACTCTCAAGGTACCCATACAAATCTAGTCACGGTGGTAAACTTTGCTATATTACACAACAAATGCTTCGGAGGAAGATAATTAGTTTTGAGAGAGTTTTTTAATGTTTTTTAAAGGTTGAGAGTATATCCAAACTTGATGACTAATATATCTCTTTTGGTCTGTATTAACTTTACATACTCTCCCAAAAACCCATGATATGAGCAAACTGTTCCCTCTAATATATAACAACCCACCACCCTTCCAGACACCGAAAATGTGGCGGCCAACCGGTCCTTTAATATGTGGGGATACACCAACATGTATAGTCCCCCCTCTAGGGGATTTCTTTCACTTGCCTAGGGACTCGAGGCCGCGGCCTTAAGATAAATTGAGCCTTAAGAGCTCCCTGGTAGCCACTCGCACCTAGGTGCAAGTTGTAACATCCATAATTTTGGGACTAAAGGCTTGAGAATAAGCCTGTATCAAGTGGAGTGCTAAGCCACAATCCAATTCAGTAAGTTTCCTAGGGATGCATAAGAAGCAGAATGAATGTTAGAAACCATACTTGGAATAGAGTATGAATTTTGGTGTCATTTAGTTGACAGAAGTACCCGATTCCTTTAGGATATGTCAGAACGACATAAAACCTAACTCGACTCTAAAGTAAAAGGGAAATGTGTCTAGAAAGACGAAAGAAAGAGAATTGAAAGAACTAATAGCACAAGAAATAATATTTCCATAATCAAGTGCAAAAGAGACAATTGCCACTTGATCTTAAGGTTAAGATTGGAAGACAAAATGAAGGGCTAGGATTTGCTCTTGCAAAGCAAGAGCAATCATGAGGGTTGAAAAGCAATTAACTCCCTCCCCTTAAGTCATTAAAAACCTCCAAGAGGGGGCAATGAAGGAAGGGAAAAGTTAGTCAAAGTTTCAACTCACTTTTGAAGAAAATTTTGGTCCAACTTGAGCTCATACTTATGTGATCAATTAGTCAACATATTTCCTCCTCTTTGAAGGTAGATTTCCAAGACTAAGAGGAGTGAGGAATCAATTAATGTCATTACCTTTTATACAAGAAAAGTGGGTCAAGCACAAAGAAAAGAAAGAAGAAGAGAAGAAAAGTCAATATGTCTTGCAATTAGTTACAACTTGGAAAAGTTGACCAAAAAGCAAGATAAAGGAGACAAATTGATAAACAATTCCTTTCCGTTTGGGCAGTCATAATTTAATCCAATAAGAAGAAGAAAAGAGGAAAGGAAAAGGCACATGGTTAATTAACCAAACTTGTTCTAGATGACTAAATTTTGACAACATATTTTTCTTTTCCTTTAGGCCATGTTGGCTAAGCATTTCAAGAAGGCTATTAGTGAATATTTAACCATATTACCATCTCTCTCCACTCCAAATTCGTGCAGCACCTAAAAATAAGGGGAAAAAATAGAGAAAATGAAGATAAATAGAAAATGAAAAGGGAAAAGGTGAATAGTGATTTCTCTTGAGTTCCATCTTAAAAATCACTACCGAATCGACATTTTCACCTAAAAAACCTTTCTATAATCTTCTTCTCTTTATAATAAGCTTAATTTATATGGTTTCATAATTTCTTTTGGAGGTGTTTGGTGACTTCTTGCTAGTTGAAGTACTATCGGATTTCCAAAACAGTTGTAGACACGCGTAGCAGTAAGTGTAAGCTTTAATTTGAACTGATTGGTTTGTGACTTTGATGAGCTTTCATGAGGGTTTAGGGGCTAGATAATTTCATCCAGTAGAGGTTTTTAAGGGTTAATAGTGTTTTGATCATATATATATATATATATATATGGTTATAAGAAGAATTATGATGATATTAGACGAGGTTGGTGGTTAAAATTCTGTTTTGGTTGATTTTGACAAAAAGAGTGCTATTCGGTCAGATTGAATAGGGACTGAAGGCTTTTGATTTTGATGTTTTAATGTTTCCATTGTGTTTAAAATAGAAAAATAAGTGGGAATAACCTTTGGTTGAAAATTCTGGACCTTTGGAAATAAATATTGAGAATTGGAAATTCTGCCCGTGTGAATTCTATCTATGGCAGTCTGATTGTATGACGTTTTTGAATTGGAAAATGTTGTCCAAACATTGTGAAACTTTCCAGTCTGAAATTAGATATGTCAAGATTTAATTTGATATGTCATTTGTGTGAATTGGAGTTGTATACTAGAAGTTCTGTGTTTTTGAACAAATGTCATGTAAAATTGACAAGTTCTGGAGCAGTGGCCCATAAAGTAGAATTCTGTATTGATGTGTGTCTAGATGACTAATGGCTATATTTTTCCCTAAAAATAGACTAATTTGGGGTCACATAGCCTTTGTAATCATCATAATTGGAAATTTGTACAAAAAGAGGTGAATTTTCAAAGAATGCTGAAAATTCTTGCAAAATTGGGTCTTTGTGCAAAAATAGAAAATGTAAGGGTACCATGTAATTATTTTGTACTTTAAGGGTGAAATTAACCATCTTGAGATAGTTGGAGCATATTGACTTTACTTTTGACTTTGTACACTGACCTTAATACCAACCAACTTGAGTGTTTGAATTATACATATAGAACAAAATATTTGTAAACTACAATTATAGGACCTAACAGCTGTCCAGAATCTAAGATCTGCCCGAGCTCAGAGAAATAGTTGGATACCCTTCAGAAAAGGCGAACTAGTAGTAACTCTTTCTTTCATATGTTATAAGATACGTTTCATGTTTGTTGTTTCATCATGAGTTTTGGAAGCTTTCAGAATTGTAGGGTGGTCGACCAGGCCCTATTGTACGGGTGGATGCCTGGGCCATGAAAATTGCTGTTATGCATGAGTGGAACCTCAGGGCCTATTGTGCGGTTGAACAGTTGAGGCCATGTGATTTATATACCAAGTGTAACTCCCCTACCTTACAATCAGTAATTACGATTTGAAAATGCATAATTAAATGAATTAGGGACCAACGGATGACCAAAACTCATTTTAAATCCCATATTCACGATTGGGTTTTCACAAATTACTTTCGAAATCCATTTTACCTAGTCTCATACTCACAATTCAAACATAATTACTTTACGCAGTCAAATCACATTTATACATATTAGAGTGTACAAAAAAATCCCGGTAACCCCCGGGTTTCATATATTAACTAAGGGTTTACAGGGCACAATCGCCCATTTATAGTTTCCCATTTAGGGGATTACATAAACTACTTGAACATTTACATCCATAATATATACAATAATCCTAACCAAAATTCGACAACCAACAACCAAAATTAAAACATCCCTAAGGAGTCCAATCAGCACAGCATCATGAATATAGCATACACAAGCTGCCACATATACATATCGCCTTCCCGACATTCACATTTACGATGGTATATCAACGGTGGGGTTAGAGATAACCAGCATTCCTCCCTACGACTACTCACACTAACATGAGCAAGCTGTAATTCACATAGCTTTATGGCTCACAAATAGCCTTTCGGCTTTCACATAGCCTTATGGCTTTCACATACATCATGAATTCATTTCCACACCCCACCTTCATCCTTTTTCACCGTCGGAGATGCACACTACGATCACTCGAACTGTTGTTAGCTACCGGAGGACTATTGGCATGGCGATGCAACTCCACGCAACTTACACAATTCAATGATATTACAATATACAATGCATTACAATAGTATAAGAAAATAAGTCACTACCTTGTTCTTTCCTGTTATGCTTTGGCACATGTTGATCACGAACAGGGCAGATATCGAACCCTATCAACCAAAATCAAGGACAACTAATTAATCCCTATTCCAAATTCTTACTTTCATAACACTTAAAGTTAGTTACCATTTGGGACCTTTAGGTGACTACTAAAAACCTAAACACATGCCTAAAGGGTTGGGAAATCTTGACCAAAGACCCCCTCTCGGAAGTGAAAATACTGATTTTAACTGATGCACTTGAGTGATGGATGACGCACTCGACTGATGAGATGACTTGTACTTGAGTGAGGATGGCTCACTCATGCAAGTGCTTAATAGAGAAAATCGATAAAGATAGAAAATAACCACTGCACTCATGTCTTGAACTCAACACTTGAGTGGCAACCTCATGCTTACCTGAGTTCTATAAAATGAGGCATAAAAAGTGACTACCCAAGAGCAAAGGAAACTTTAAATTAGGAAGTGCACTCGAGCAATAACTCAAGCACTCGAGTGACGGCATAACACTTGTGAGTGTTAACGCACACTCCTGACAAATTGGCCATGATTGTTACCCCGAGATGTGAGGTCGTAGTGCAAAACACACACACACACTCGAGTAATACGAGATGTACTCGAGTGAGGTCTCATAGTACTCGCAAGTGAGGAATTGAACTCTCACTTTTTAGTAGGGAAATGCAACTAAAACTGAAGGAAGAGAGAAAATATGATCCTGTACTCAAGTTAGACCCCAGTGCACTCGAGTGAGGCTCTATCAGAAGCCAAAACGCAGCAGTTGATAGAATTTTCTAAATCTTAACTAATGTGTTCACTGGCCCCTAAAATCCAAAACCAAACCTTTTCCTACACAAATTTTCATAAGGAACGCATTGGAAATACCAAAACAACAAACTTCCTATCACAATGACACATTCCACACTTCCAAACACATTGAAATCCAAAATCACTAAATGACCAACTTGGCTTTCAAGATTTCAATCCAATTCTAATGATACAAAGACACAATATAACATCATTTTCCACATATTACACCATTCAATTCATTTTTTCCAAAATTACATGAAAATCAAGGTAAAAATCCATAAATCTCTAAACTCATCTAATGACCACACCTAATATGTCAAAGTAGAGCTTTTACTCACCTCTTCCTCTTCTTCCAGCTAGTTTCTTGATTCTCCAACCTTCAAGTTTTCTCAAACTCTCAAACACCTTATTTCAAAAATATAAAACCATAGAGATGAAGCTATTATCACCATGAATAAGATTGATGAAGAGGTCTAGAGCATTCAAGATCATCTACATGGCCAAAACCTTACCTTTCACTTTCTCTTTCTTCCTTGAGTTGGGACGAAAATGGAGGCTTGGAGAGAGAAAAATGAGGTGATAATGAAGATGATCAATTTTCCCTTGCTCCTATACCACTAGCCGACTTGGAGGGGGAGAGAAGAGAGGGATGGGTGGTTGAAAGTTTAACCATCATCTATGGCCTAAATAATGTCATGTGTTATGATCTTGTTTCCTCTTTCATGAGCACACATGAACACACATACATTGTTTTATGTTGATATAAGGTTGGAAGATAAATTGTTTGTATATGTTATATGACAGTTGTTTCACAAGAACTGTCATTTTGTAATTCAATAAATGATTATTATAATTACAATAGTCTAATATAAGAGCGGAAGACAAATCGTTTGCAAATGTTACAATACGGTTGTGTTGTAAGAATCATCATTGTTGTGATTAAAAAAATGATAGTTAATAACTAAAACAATTATATTTTTGTTTTTGTGAATTCCGCCTTTCAATACATGATAATGTGCATATTTAACCATTATGTTTTAGCATTATATATTGTTGTGCGTTCTCCTCCTCGACATACATAACATTTATTCACTGTAACCATTATGTATTAAGTGTTATATATACATGAATTTGTAATAGTATACAGTGAATCAAATCCTACCAACAACCACATGTTTGGCCATCTTTTTGACAAAAAATGGAACAAATATAGGAAGGATGCATGAACTCGTCCATTTTACTGTTTTTGTCCAAAGGAGAAAAAGTTCGTAATGAGCCTACTTTTCTGGTCTTATATATGTATTAATTTCTTGTGAATCATGTGCCTCAAGAGAACAAATAAACCGACGTTAGGGTAGATTTGATTTTTTAGTGCAAAATTTGAACAAATGGGATTGAGAATATAGAAATTGCATGTGCTAAGCAACAACTACATTGTTTACATGTTGTATTAGCAACAGTAGTAACAGTATTTTTTCGACGAAAAAAATAATGTTAGTTAGCAAGTCATGATCAAAAGAATCTTTTTTTCCCCTTGATAAATAATCAAAAGAAAAAGAAATTAAAGGATGTTATAAATTTTAAGATCTATAATATCATTTCAGGGGGGACAAATAGTGTTTGCTTTTCTTTTTTTTTTTTCAAAAATTAGTGTTTACTTTAAGATATAGAAAATTGGATGCTCCTTTTTTGCTCTTGAATGTTTTTTTTTGTTTTTACTAACTAAAATTTTGTATTCTACTTCTTTTTAAGAAAATTAAATCAACTCATACAATGAACTTGGGAATGAAGAAATAATTTAACCTGTCAAAATATAAGATATATGATAATTAATATCATTGAAAAATTAGTAATAGTGTAGTATACTTTACAGATTCTGTGATTTAAAGTTTTTAAACGTTTTTTACTCCCTTAAAATTTCTAAGTTTTTTGTAATAAAATTAAAGTGAAATAAATTTAGAAATATTTTTTTCTCGTTTGTATTAATTTCTTAAACTTTATTTTTATCATCCACGTCATTTTTATTAAGGTATAAATTTGCTCTGAAAATCCATGTGTCATCTACTTCATTGTTTCCAAAGTTAGATTTAAAATTTTTGGAGTATATTTTTCCCTTAATAAAAATGATGTGGATAACATGTGGACTGTTAATTAAGTATATTTGGTAAACTAATAGTTAAAATTAATTCAGATAATGGCAAGGGCAAAATTACTCCTTTCTTTAACACTTCTAGGAGAAAATTGCCCCCAAAAAAAACTTCCATCGCAAAATAAACCCTTAACCCAATAATATTTTGTCTAAATTCAAGAGAAGATAACCTCTCACCTCATTGCCTTTCAATTTTTATATATTAAGAAAAGAATATTTAATAAGAGAAAAATATTTAAACTCATGGTATAAATTTTTTTTTTGAGTGAAAAAACTCATGTTATAAATTTAATTTGTCAAATGTTATTAAATAAAATATCACCTCTAATGTTATAACATATATACTCCCTCTTGTCCTAAATAGAGGATATATTTGTGAAGTTAATCTTGGTCCTACATATAAGATATAATTTTCTTAATATATGTCATATTAACTAATTTAAGTAATTTCCTTGATTTAATTAAGTAAATAAATATGTCTTATATTAAAGACCGGACAAAGTAACTAATACCTTACATTATATTGCTCAATCATCAGTCCTATTTTAAAAACATTTATCATAGCCTCATATTCAAGAAGCTATGAATTGCCTTATATTTAGCAAAATATTTATAATTAATTTCAAATAAAAATATTATACAGAAATAACAATATATATATATATATATATATAACATGATAAATACTCCTCCGTTTAGTCTCAAACCAAACAGCAAGACAAGATTTAGCCAACGTTTAGTCTAAAGGGACTCTGATTTTCTGCAGCAATTGAGAAGGTTACTGCAACTCTGCAAGAGATCTCACTCATTAGTCAAAGATACAAAAACAAATTTTACTTTGAATTTAGCTCTTGAACTGACTTTACTTTACCACACACGCTTTTCACCACGAATTCACTTTGCACGTTTATCATATTACACTCATTACTGATAATCAAATTTAACTGGTCATTGGCGGAAAAAAAATTAACTGGCCTAGTTTGGCCTGTTCTTGGATGGGATTCAAAATTAAATGAAAAAATAAAAGTACATCACTACAAATTCATCTACTTTAGTATATTATATTGTTGGAAAAATGGGCTTGATCCACCTTTGGTTGATTAGATTCAAATCCATTGGCCTTAAGGCCAAAATAAAATACTCAATTTTTTGGGGCATTTGTTGGCAATATTCCCCAAATATTTGAAACAAAGTGGTGGGAACGGTTTTACCCTTAAGAATTGGTGGGAATAGTTATATTTTACGTGGCTTTTTACTCTATGTGGGCTAAGAAGCAAAACATCCTTGAAACTGAACACACCGTTTAAAAAACCTCTCCGTAGAATTTTTCTCTCTTCCCTTTAGTGCATTTTTTGGTGCATTATAGGTGGACTCCGACGTGATCCGGTTCGTGTGGGTATTTCGAGAGTATGAAACTACACTCCACGTATGCCCGGAAATCTACACATATAAAAATTATTATTAATATTATAAAAATTAAAAATGTGTCGTATTGTATATAATTTTTAATTAATACGCTTGTTCATATGGATGTTAATATAAAATAAAATTCTATAACAAACTATATGTTATTTACAAGTCATTAATATGAATAATATAAGGAATAATAAAACTTATGGTCCCTCAAGTTGTCTTCAGTTATTGATTTAAATTCTAAAGTTTAATCTTTATCAATTTAGTCCTTAAAGTGTCATCTACAATTAATCATATTAGATCTCATGGACAAATAGAATTTTCCGCAATTCATGATTTTTTTTATTTCTTATTCTTTTAATCAGATTATTTTTTTTCCTTAAAAAAGAATTTATTTACCATCGTCATAAGTGAGGGGAATCAATAATCGAGTCACTTTTTTATGCAACTAAAAAGTATATAATAAAATAATTTTATTAATTCAAAATTATTATTACAAATATAATAAGCTCTTTTCTTTTGAATTTGTAAACAATTTTTATACTTGAAAACTATATAATTTTAATTTTATTTTTTTTTTATTTCAATGAAATAATCACAGTATCTATATTAAACATTGATCTGAACTTGCATTCGTTGCACTTTTCTATCCATAAATTTTTTTTTCTTACCTATTTCATTTGTGAATTCTCTTTAACGTAGAGCTTGATCATTAAATGCACTTGTATATATTTGCTTACGTATGCATGGTTTCTTCGACGAGACACTTCGAAGAATTGATGATGATAATATAGACCACTTTAACTTTAGCCACCGTCCGTGAAATGTGACACTAAGATAATCCAAAATACAAATGAACAAACCCAACACAGTAAAGCCAATAATTAAAACGCTTAATATTGAAGCAGACCCCAAATTATAAGTGGAAAATTCAACAACGCAAATTAAGCTCTTCAACGGTCAGACTATGTAAGCGTTCAAGTCATGATTATATTAATCTCTTTTTTAGTGTAATTTCCTGCCGCCATCCTGGTCTTTGAACTCCTATGCTATCTATAAATACCTCACACCCTGGCTTGGAAAATACATATTGAAACAAACAAAGATAGCTCTGAAACTAAAGAATTTAACAGAGCGTTTTATTGTCTAGAAATGGCGAACTTCCCCGTCATCAACTTGGAGAAGCTCAATGGTGAAGAGAGACAGGCTACTATGGAGAAAATTAATGACGCTTGTGAGAATTGGGGATTTTTTGAGGTACTCATTTTTGCATATTTGTGGTTAATAATTTTTTTTATTTTTGTTGGCAATTATTAAATAGAATCTCATTGATTTTCTTGTAGTTGGTGAACCATGGGATAGCCCACGAACTTTTGGACTCAGTGGAGAGGTTAACAAAAGAGCATTATAGGAAATGCATGGAGAAAAGGTTCAAGGAGTTAGTGGCAAGCAAAGCATTAGAGGGTATTCAAGCTGAAGTTAAGGACATGGATTGGGAAAGCACATTCTTCTTGTGTCACTTGCCTGATTCAAACTTCTCCGAAATCCCAGATCTTACTGGAGAATACAGGTAAAAGATCAAGCTAAATGAAACAAGCATGTGTTTTATATCACTATATATCATCAGGTACATATCCTGAAATATTTAAATTTAAATTAAATGCAGGAAGGTAATGAAGGAATTTGCAGAATACATAGAAAAACTTGCAGAGCAGCTACTAGACTTGCTTTGTGAGAATCTAGGACTAGAGAAGGGTTACCTTAAGAAGGCCTTCCATGGATCAAGAGGACCAAATTTTGGCACAAAGGTCGCTAACTACCCTTCTTGCCCTAACCCTAAACTCGTGAAGGGTCTTCGTGCCCACACCGACGCAGGCGGCATCATCCTTCTCTTCCAAGATGACAAAGTAAGTGGCCTCCAACTTCTCAAAGATGGCGAGTGGATCGATGTGCCTCCATTGCGCCACTCAATCGTGGTGAATCTTGGAGACCAACTTGAGGTATTACAAATAAATTCTTCCATAAAACTTGATATGTACTATAACTAGTATCTTCAGAAACGATACCGTAGATTTTGTAAATATAGAGAGATTGAGATACTGATAGACCCACCCGCTTATCAGATGGGACCCAACTTATATTAATCTCTCTCCATAGTTACATAAATTAAGGCTATATGGTTATTAAAGACAGCAAACCCATCTACTAAGTCTTACATTTAGAATCTTATAGAGTAATTCTTTTAGTTTTGAGACACAAGTGATCATAGACTATTTCATGAACAGGTAATCACAAATGGGAAGTACAGGAGTGTGGAGCATCGTGTGATTGCACAGACTAATGGGACCAGGATGTCTGTGGCCTCATTCTACAATCCAGGAAGTGATGCTGTTATATACCCAGCACCACCATTGATTGAAGGAAAGGAAGAAGACGTGAACCAGATTTATCCAAAATTTGTGTTTGAAGATTACATGAAGCTCTATGCTGCACTAAAGTTTCAGGCTAAGGAACCAAGGTTTGATGCTATGAAAGCTGTGAATTCATCCACTGCAACTGCCTAAGCAGGATATATATATACAATCAATCGATCAGGAAAGAGAAAAAATAATAAATAATACACTTAAAAATCCAAATCAAAATGCTTTGTGGTTAATTTTTTTAAGGAAAATGACAACAAGGTCCCAATCAAGAAAGTTAATATCATAAAAGTCTCATAGCTTGTCAATAACAAGTGAAAGAATTACTATTAATAAGTTATGAGACTTTTCTGATATTAATTTTCTTGGTTGGGATCTTAGTATCATTTTTCCTTCCTTTTAACTTATTATCATTCATAGATATTATAATAGTCAGATTTGATGATTTGTTGTAATCCAGTGTCAGTGAGTCATGAATTTATCAATAAAAAGTATCGTTCTTTGATATCTTCTTGTGTCCATCATATTCTGGATTCCTGGTTTCCTTTTTTCACAAGTAAGAAAAGAATAAAAGTTAAATGCAGTTTAAAGAAATATTAAATTCAATTAAAATTTCACACACTTTTGAACATGAACAACTCTTTTTGTCGTATTTATATCACGTGTGTCGTGATAAAAATCAGTGAAAATATTCAACATTAAAATGAAAGCAGAAAACAAGAGGAAACTAATGGTTTTAGGTCTGGATAGGACGGTCACACCGTTGACGGGAGAAGAAGGTGGCCCGTTCTCCAACATTGGCTTGCTTTACTAGTCAATCCGGATCTAGCTATCTAGAGTTGGCTTCTAGGCCTAAAACCGTAAAAAAACCTAGGAAGTAGAGCGGGTAACAGAAAACCAGACGGTTGAGGAACAAGTAAAAACATCCAAAGAACGCTAAAGAAGAAGAAGAAGAAGAAGAAGTAGAGAGAAAGAAGAGAAAGTAAAACTAAACCCAATATTTAATTATAAAAGGAGTTGATTTAGAAAAAAGTGACGAAAATTATACATGATAATAACTAAAAAAGAGAGTTTTATGTCTTCTTTCATACTAGTTGATTTGATCCATTTCGCCTTGAATTGAAGACGCTTGGAAGTTTTGGACTCAACAGAGGAAACAAGTGAGAAAAAGTGATTTCACAAGGAAAAAAGGAGGCCTCGATTTCAACCGAAGATGCCAGCTTCATATGGTTTTTTAAAAAAGAAAATGACCTTACTTTTTCCATTTTCGAAGACACTCACATGCCTGTGGAGTTGATTTTTTGTGTGGTCATATCAATATAGAAGAAGTAATTGCAGTTGCCCACATGTCCACGTTTTGTCAGATAATCTACTAGCTTTTACTTTTTCATTTTTTTTTAATTCTATATATATATATATATATATGAGTTTGTTTTTTTTTTAAAAAAAAAACCTGATCCCACCATATAGCATAAAAAGAGAATGGATGTAATTTTTTAATTGAAATTAATTTTGTATTAAGTTCTGCACTAATCTGAACACATAAAATTAGATTATTAAAATTTTTATTCAAATTATTTAACAATTTGATGCTATATGTATATATAATATTATATTTATTTAATTATTATATCACCGGCTCCATCAAACGATCCAATTGTTTGAATCATGACCTGCTAGTTTTTCCAGGTCAACATTCGGTTCGGCTTTTAAAACACTATTTGACAAGTCATGAAATCATTATTATTAATGCATTTTGTTAGGTTGATTATTAATTTAATGTTCTTTCTTAAATGAAATTTTGTGACTTTATTAACTTCATATAAATTAGATTGAAGATTAATTATAATATATAACATATATTATTTTTAAATTTAATTATTACGTCATCGGTCCGACCAAACGGCTCAACCGTTCCAGCAGGTTGAGCCATGACCCGCTGATCTTCCCGACTCAACTTCCGACCCTACTTTGAAAACATGGGAGGAAACGTTCCATATAAATTGATTTATATTTGATTTTAGGCCAGAAACTAATTTATTTAATTCGAATTGAATGATTGATTTATATTTTATTGTATTGACTTTTTTTTCACTCTTCATAATGGGTTTCTCTTAATAAATTAAAAGTAAGCGGATCTGATCAAAAAATGAAGCAATGTGGGCCGGATATACAAGTTCAAAAATTGTTAGAACGCAAACGGCCACATGGAAGGCCCCTTTGCAAATTGGTTCTTTCAATGAAGGAAAATAAAGAGGGATAAAGTGCACAGAACGAATCCATATTTGATCCAGGTCAGACCTCTACAGAGAGAAGATGGAAGCGACAGGGAGATGAATGCAGAAAATGACAGCTCAATCCAGGAAGAAAGTGAAGTCGACGCGAAGAGAGGGAGGACTTGGGGCAAATGGAGCTCAAATTTTTTTTTTTTTTTTTTAAACTAGCACTTTGAAGGTCCGTTTTTCAAAACTTGAAGTTGAAAGTAAGATATTTAGGGTCTGTTTGGGAATCCGTTTGGAGGTTAAAAAAGCCCATTTGGGGGCTAAAAGCCCCAAAAGCTCATTTGGTGTGTTTGGGAGAGCGTTGGTGATGGATAGGCTTCTGCAGAAAATGGAGTTTTTATCAGATGGAGATCAAAGCTACTTTTACTCTAATGGAGATAAAAAAAAGTCACTTCTGCCACCGCCAATCCAAACACAAATCACATCTACAGTATGACTTTTTTTCTATATGATTTTTTCAAAAATTCATTTATAAAAAAAACTCCTTCTCCACCGTTAATCCAAACAGGCACTTAATATTCGTTTTTAGAAACGAACTTTAAAAGCATGACATAAAGGACGTTAAAAGCTTTTAACATCCGTTTCTGAAAACGAATGTCAAATGTCTTGCATTTAACGTCCATTTTCCAAAAACGGATGTTAATAAATATTTTTGATGTCTTTTTTTTATTTAAAAAAATAGACTTTGAAAGTAAGATAGAAAATTTCAAAAATGTCAATCCCTAATTTTTAATGTCTATTTTTTAAAAACATACATTAATTGAGGAAGTTAAATGTGTATTTTCTAGTAGTGCAGTGTAGAAATTATTTATAACACATATGTGTCCCAATTTTAATTATTAAATATTTGTATACCTATTTATGGAATTTTATCATTGTTATTGTTACGTCTGTAGATGCTCTATGAAATAGTGCAAGTGTACGTTGTTGTAATCAAGTAATATAGAAGTGGGTAGAGTATCGTTCCCATGAGAATTGATCACTAAGTATCAAAATGGGTAATTTTAATTCTATTTAATCGCTCGATTAGTTGGTGATTGAGAGTAAAAAATAAAAGAAAAAATTAATTAAATATGAATGCAGATGATATGAAAGCAAATATGAGAAAAAGCCCAAGGGATTAGATTTCACTTAACAAATTCTAGATTGAATCACTTATCTATTCTAGCCCAATTTATTCCACATGATTGATAGTCGAGTTTGCCTAATTTAATTTCTAGCCTCTTCCAAGGTGAAGCAATTCTATAATTAATTGCTAATCCAATATATTCCTATATGAATTTAAGTAATTAATTATGCATTAGGATTTATGGAACTTAGTAAGACTACACACTTCATAGGAATATATTCCTATTTCATATGCAAGTTATGGTTTTAATTATAGGATCTACACACATGCATCTCCTTCCGATCTCAACATGCGTATTGAAATCATTCAAAAGATGGCCAATCAATCAAAAGCATTAAGCATAATAATTAAAACACAATCATGAAGGAGAAATTAAAACAAGATTTAATAAGTTAAGATTTAATCCGTTATTAGTAAGCTACATCATCACCCTAGGAAAATAGAAATTTTAGCACATGATGAAATTAAAAATAAAATAAAAATAAATGAATATTACATAAAACTAGAATGAAATCCTCATAAATACTGCATAAAAATTTAATATTAAATTTTCAAACATAAATATACAACCAAAAGATATATGAAAAACTGAAGAAATCTAGCTATCCATTTAGGAGGTAAAACCTTCCATGTAGGCGGCATACAAAAAGTAATACAATACTAAGTCTTCAATGTATGAGGCATGCAAAAAGTAATACAATACATAAAATTAAAAATAAAAAATAACACAATTTATTCATAACTGTCAGGGAAAAGATCTATCCCTGTTAGAGAATCAAGCTACTATATTTCTTCCCTCCTCTTCCTTCCTTCATTTTGCAAAGAGGCACATCTATATATAGGCAGGCGATGTCCTTTCACGAGTGTGTCTGTTGCTTCTTTTCTTTTCCCACAGGTGCTACAGTGTTTTGTCTTCTTTTCACGCATGAACAATGACTTCTCAGCAAACTTACGCGTTTTTCCACGACTGCTACAATGTTTTGTTGCCTGCTACAGTGATTCTGTCATGAATAGTGACCGATGTTACAGTACTAACCTTTTTTCATATTTTTATTTAGTTTTTAAATACCATTTATTTTACACCCAAATATATTATATTAAGCTCAAATATCGCCCATAAAATCATCATATAAGGAAAAATAAATATGCAAATATTTTACTTATCAAATTCCCCCACACTTAGCTCTTGGATGTCCTCGGACAAGGAATGACTAATAAGTGCTTCCAATAAAATTAGAAGTATCAAGTTACAAGTAAGAACACAATTGAAAGATAAAGAAATCATAGTATTCATGAATTCAACCAAAAAATTGCACTACCATAGGTTTGCTAAAAATCTCAATCTCCACAACCTAATTCACATGCATAATTTAAATCAAAAGGACTTATTAAGGGTTGTAATGGGGTTAAGGTAAAAGGAATGTAAAACATGATATGAAGGGCTATATTTAAGAAATTTAATAGAACAATTGAAAAATTGGCTACTTGTAAATTTATCTCATCATAATAACCCACAATTCAAATACTTGACACATTTTTTTTTCTTTCCTTTTTTTTGAATTGCAACTGTAAAGTTGATGATATATACACCCCCACACTTTGTCAATAGCCCATTTCACAAGAATTTCTAATGATTCACTAATCTTCCGAATAAGGTAAAAGCACTTGATATATCATTAAATCACATGTTAATGGGTTGAGAACAAAGAAACAATCAATTTGGCTCAAAGGGGCTCAAAGAAACAATCAATTCATCCTTAAAACTTATATACTTTTTAAAATCATTACAAAGCACTTGAACAAGATTTTTTTTTTTTGAAAAAGATAAAATAATGCAACTAATAAAATGCAACTAATGAAATGCGTCTCAGGAGTTAAGAATAACTCCTTAGTCTGCTATTTTTTTCCACACCCCATGCATCATATGATTTTACTAACTAACAAAAGAAATTTTTTTTTCTCCCCCCAACATAAATCAGACATTGTCCCTAATATCTTCTAGAGCTCAGAGGAAGTTGTTTTTTTTAAATATAAACACACAATAAAGTAAAACCAAGAGGTTAAGGAAAATTACAACCGAATAGTGGTATCTCGGTTTTGCTTCTGACTGCTATCTAAAGATTGCCCACCTATTTGCTTGACGAGTAGATCTGGTTTAGATTTATAGGTTTGCAGTTGATCAAGCAGCTAATTAGCAGTTGGTGTAGCAATTATGGAATGACGAGTTGCTTGGGGTATAAATCCTGTTTCGACAGCATGATCAAAAAACAACAACAAATTATCATAAAAACTATTAACATTTAACAATCCTAATGGTTTTTTGTGATAGTGTAACTTAGCCCAATATGAAAAGCTAGAGATCTCATCCAACGTCTCCAAACCACCGGGTAGAGCAATAAAATCTTGAGCATGGTAGAACATTTGTCTCAAACGTTCAGGCAAGCTTGAAACCTGCAGCTCTTGTCCCAAGGAGAAGATCTTGTCCCAAGGAAAAGATGTGGGCTTCCAACTCCTTCACCCTTCCACTCAAACCCTTGCTTCCATTCATGGATGCAGAAATGGCCACACTTCCCTTTAGGCCCTGGATGCCTCCTTAGTATACAAAATTGATCTTTCTAACTGCTAATGCACTTCCAAGTTTGTTTGCTGCTATTATAAAGTCTATACATCCTTACCCATATCAGTTTCACCAAAAATACAGATAGATGTAAATCTACATCTTTGTATGATACCCTTTTTCTTTTCTTTTCTCTCGGACCATTTGTTCTTAGAAGTGTAAAATTGCATATTTACAAGTGGAAGTGTGCATATTTACAAAGGAAAAGTACATATATATAACACTAAAGCAGCGACAACAAAATCATACAAATCACGCATTTTTCAAAAAATTTTGAAAAACTTCTGACACGAATGACCAGTGTAATTTATGTGAAGAAAAATAGGAAAGAAAGTTAAAAGTTAATAAGAAGATAAGACATAATAGACAAAAGCTGCTAAAAAGATAAGATAGATTTGACAAAAGCTGCAGAAAAGATAAGACGATTAGACAAAAGCATGATTATGTATAGTAGTTGTGATTTTGGCTCACATCTTCCTCTGTTTTTACGTCCAGTAACAGCTTAAACGCTTTCTATGAATCGAGGATTTGCTTCACATCTAGTTTTCTTATAAACTGGCAAACAAGGTCTTTTAACGTCAGATTTCCAAGACAATAGCGCTCTTTTCTCTGTTGAATATGTCCGCTAAATCAAGAAGAATACGATGAACATCACCACTCGGATGCGTCTCAAGAGTTTGAATGATATCATCCAGGGATTCCTTACGTAGTCCATCCTTTATAAATTTAATTTTGTCTTCTCGATTTATAGACACCATACCTTTACACCTACAGCGCTGATCACAATTCCACCTTGCACATTTATGGCAGACGTTCATCCATTTAGCTCTTCTCTTTTTGGAGTAAGAACTTCTTCCCATTCCTAGCAAAGGTTTAACAAATAATTTATGAATCTCACCTGCTAAATGTACCTTAGCTTCAATAATCCATCGTATGTCCACCGGAAGGCCTAAACGCTTGAATATTTTCATCCTTTCAAGTCGACTGTTATAGAACTTCTTGAGCACATCTTTGGGAAGAGTGGGGAACCTGTTCTTAAGCTTTGCAAGGGATTCCTCTATGGCAACTTAAAATGAAACTGATGAAAACTAAAATTCTCAACGTAGTGCAGTATGTTTCGGTGAGTAAGAAAAATGAGAGAGTAGGAAAGAAGTTTTGGGTTGCCTCCCAAATAGCCGCCATTCTTTAACGTCTTTAGCTAGACAAAGATTAAACCAAAAAATTTTCTTTTATTTTGTTATTTTGTTATTTTTTTTAAATTACAAGAAGGAAGACTTACCTGTTGGTTCCTCAAATGTGATGACAGTTTTCAAAGTGTTGAGTGCACCGTCATTGTACTCTTTGAATGTTCTTGTTATCAGGGGCTACCAGAACTCCTATAAAATCACAACAAAACATCTAACCAAATCTTGGGTTGCCTCCCAAGTAGCGCTAAATTTATAGTCTTCAGCCAGACTTCCCAAACAAACTATTAATCAAAAGTATCAAACACCATGATTACCTTATCTTCATTTCTTTTCAAGCAACAATGTTTCAGACACAAGAAATGATCATTCAAGGTAATTACTTGTACTTCTTCAATCATAGACAATTTTAGAGTACAAGTATTTACTGAATTCAAGTAAACCACAACATGCATGTATTTGCAAACAGATTTAACAGCTTCCAAAATTTTAGAACATCCCACAAAATCCACTTGACTCTCATCAGTAAAAGTCAACACTTCAATAGGAGAAACATGAACAACAACTTTTGGAACATCCTCATTAGTTTCAACATCAAAATCACAAAGATTAGGCTCCACAAACGGAACCTCAATTGGACATTCACTATTCTCTTCTAAAGTGATTTCAAGTTCCTTATCACATTTCACAAGAGTCAAAGTTTTATTCAATTCCACATCCTCAACTTCTTCACAAAAATCATCATCAACATAAGAAGTGGTCATCATGCTTAAAGAATCATCTTGCCTCATAGTCTCACGTGACGCAATAATTTGACTCGCATATATTCAAATATTTTGGACACTTGACTCAATACTAGTGGCAATTTCCTTTTGCTCTCTACTAAATTTCTCTGTTGATTCTGCAAACTCCTCAACTATTCTTTCTAAATCAAACTTTTCCTTATACTCAAGAGTGTGTTCTTCAATATATGGATAAGAGTAGAAAGGAGGATTAGGAGAATACCTGAGATATGGATCCAAAGACTCTTCTTGCTCCAAAATTCCACCAGGATAAAAGGAATGATCAAAACAATTTTGGTTCATATTGAAATCATCTCTCATATAATGACAAGTATTGCTATATGGACAATGCTCATAAGAATGACACTCTCCACAATAAGCACAAGAAAAACAATTATAAGGAGAAAAATTTTTAATCCAACCAGCATTTATATTTTCTTGTCTCATTCCATTCACATGCATTCCAGAAAAAAAAACCAAGATATGACATGTTATCACTGATTAAACCAAATGAATGCTGTGAATAATCCATTTTATTTATTTATTTTTTTATTTTTATTTTTACATGAAGATTAAATTAGTATTAAAATTACTTGGTATTGATATTAATGACAACAATCCCCTGCAACAACACCAAAAACTTGTTACGAGTGTAGATGATCTATGAAATAGTTCAAGTGTACACTGTTGTAATCAAGTAATATAGAAGTGAGTAGAGTATCGTTCCCACGAGGATTGATCACTAAGTACCAAAATGGGTAATTTTAATTCTATTTAATCGCTCGATTAGTTGGTGATTGAGAGCACAAAATAAAAGAAAAAAATAATTAAATATGAATGCAGATGATATGAAAGCAAATATGAGAAAAAGCCCTAGGGATAAGATTTCACTTAACAAATTCCGGATTGAATCACTTATCTATTCTTGCCTAATTTATTCCACATGATTGATAGTCGAGTTTGCCTAATTTAATTACTAGCCTCTTCCAAGGTCAAGCAATTCTATAATTAATTGCTAATCCAATATATTCCTATATGAATTTAAGTAATTAATTATGCATTAAGATTTATGAAACTCAGTAAGACTACACAACTCATATGAATATATTCCTATTTCATATGCAAGTTATGGTTTTAATTATAGGATCTATACATATGCATCTCCTTCCGGTCTCAACATGCGTATTGAAATCATTCAAAAGATGGCCAATCAATCAAAAGCATTAAGCATAATAATTAAAACACAATCATGAAGGAGAAATTAAAACAAGATTTAATAAGTTAAGATTCAATCCGTTATTTGTAAGCTACATCATCACCCTAGGAAAATAGAAATTTTAGCACATGATGAAATTAAAAATAAAATAAAAATAAATGAATATTACATAAAACTAGAATGAATATTGCATAAAAATTTAATATTAAATTTTCAAACATAAATGTACAACCAAAAGATACATGAAAAACTGGAGAAATCTAGCCGTCCATTTAGGAGGTAAAACCTTCCATGTAGACGACATGCAAAAAGTAATATAAGACTAAGCCTTCCATGTAGGAGGCATTCAGAAAGTAATATAATACTAAGCCTTCTATGTAGGAGGTATGCAAAAAATAATACAATACATAAAATTAAAAATAAAAAATAGCACAATTTATTTAGAACTGTCAGGGAAAATATCTCTCCCTGTCAGAGAATCAAGCTACTATATTTCTTCCCTCATCTTCCTTCCTTTATTTTGTAAAGAGGCACATCTATATATAGGCAGGCGTGTTAGAGCAAGCGTTTCACCCAAGAGGGGGGGTGAATTGGGTGATAATAAAAATTTTGTTGCAAATATAAAAACTTGACGGTGAATATAATGCAGTAAAGAGTAAGGAGAAATATCACTGAAGTGTACACCAGGAGTTATACTGGTTCGGCCACAACCACTTTGACCTACGTCCAGTCCTCAGAGTATCTTTAAGAGTTTCACTATAATTTCTAAGATTCAGTGGGTTCTTGGCACCTCGGTACAAGCAAGTTCCTTCACCTGGAACTCGCTCTCCCTTACAAATTGTAATCCAATCCCAACTCAAGGTTCCACAACCTTAAGTTACCTCAATAACAAATATTGAGTTTGAATGAAATATCTCTCTTACAAAGTGAATAAGAATCAGTGAAGTACAGAATTACAAGTATGTAAAAAAATAGAGTATTGAACGTGAACTTGATAATGCGTTCGTGTGTGTGTTCTTGTTATTTTTCTCTGTTTGGAAGTTCCCATATATATAGATGTGTTGGTAATGACTGTTGAAACATTTTCTTCTCGCCCGTTAGAGTGTGCGCAGCCACTGTTGACTTTTCCAGTAGTTGAAAAATATCCATTTGCGGTAGGTGGCGGTAGGTAGTGTTTGAACGTTGCATTTGAATTTCCTTATTTGATAAGATCTCTTCTTTGTTTATTTGCGAATATGCTAAGAATACTAATACAATGAAGGGTTAATCACATAGGAAACAAATCAAAGAATGTTGGAATGATTTTTTGAATTTCTGGACTTGGATACTCGAGTAGTTCCTCGAGTATTCATTAAGTTTACTCGAGTAATTACTCGAGTATCTTCGTGAGAGTAATGATAGATAGCAAGTTATTAAATGAGCATCACATTACTCGGGTAGTTCCTGAAGTAAACAAATTTACAAGCCTTGGAAATACTTGTTTACTCGGATACTTACTTGAGTATGGTACAATTTTCTTCATAGGTTACTCGAATGGCTACTCGAGTAATCTCTCAAATAAACTTCAGGTTACTCGATGCTTTACTCCAGTAATGTTGGCAGGATTTCAGGGCCGAGAGCACTTCAAGTTTGCTTACCTGGTTACTCGAGTACTACCTCGAGTACTACCTCGAGTAAACATCAATTTTCTTCATAGCTTACTTGGGTAGATACTTCAAGTGCTTTGTAAATAATTCTGTAGATTACTCGATTACTGACTCGAGTAATCTCCTTCAAATCTTTGACATAGAACAATTTAATACCTGCATACTTGAGTAGTGCCTCGAGTGAAGTGTGATAATAGCATTTCAAGTTAATCGAGTATTACCTTCAAATTTTGCTTACCACAGTGAGTTAATCGAGTAGCTCCTCGAGTAACATTGGTAGGATTGAAAATACCGAGAGCAACATTTTTCTTGAAGCAGGGGACTCGAGTACAAACTCGAGTAACGTTGGTAAGCTGAGAGCAACTGGAAGTGATTTCCCTGATTACTCGAGTACTCACTCGAGTAACATTGGCAGGCCGAGAGAAACTGCAAGTGATTTACCTGGTTATTCGAGTAACTTTGGTAGGCCGAGAGCAACTGGAAGTCTTTTACCTGTTACTCGAGTAACGTTGGCAGGTTACTTGAAGGTTGACTCGGGTAACTTCAAGTTTTTGTCTCATTACTCGAGTACTTACTCGAGTAACCCTTTAGAAATTTTGCCAGTGATGAAGTTTCTTAGCTTTTTCTCTTGGCCTTTCTTCATTACTCCAGTGCTTACTTCAAGTGATGATTTACTCTTTTATTACTTTGTTCAAACTTATTTGTTTATCAAATCTTTTTCATACCATTCTTTGTTATCATCAAAACATGTGAGATCTAACATTCTCCCCCCTTTTTGATGATAACAAAACTTGGTGATTTTGAACAAAGTTTTTGAAATTGAGTTCTCAAATAAACACTTCTTGAAATCAATTGTAATTTTGAAAAACTTTTTGAAATAACTTGTTAAGTGTCAATTCAAAGTGTTTGGGAATATTTTGAAAACATAACATATTCACCTTGCATACATAATAAACTCATTAGTCCCACAATGTATTATAACTTAAAAACTTAAATGGACTTGAATTGAAATTAAAACTTAAAGAAACTTACATTGAACTTAAAATTTCATTACAAATATGAAAAGCTCCCTAAATCCCATGTACATCCATATACCCAAAATGAAGGAGACTCAGTCAACCACAAAATCACTCAAGCAAAATCACTCAAGCTCTTCTCCCCCTTTTTGTCTTCATCAATCAAGTGGAGGATTGAAAGGCTTGACTGCAGATATGGGCTTGACAGGAAGAACCAAGAAGCCATTTGAACTAGAAGAATCAGAAGTGGAGCTGGAAGATTCTGGTTCAGGAAGATTGAGTGGAGGGATATGAATGTCATCTCTTAGAGGAACTGGAGGAGGTTGATAAACAACAACAGTGGTGGTCTCAACCTCTTCTGTGGTATCTGCAGAATGATGACCAGAGGATGAGGGAGAGATTTCCTCTGTATGAGTAGGGGAAGGAATAGGTGTAGGTGTGGGTTCAGGCTAAGCTCTAGGTGGTGAATCCTCAATGGTGATGTGGATAGTTTCATTGGTTTCAGGATCATCTACTGAGCATAGGATATCTCTAGGAAGAATAATGGGGAATTTAAGTGCAGAGGGCCTTGGTTCAAGTGGGCTAAAATCTGGAAGTTTGGGAAAAGAGATCTCAGGGATAGATGGCTCAACCTCAGTATGATGATACTCAGAGGGGATGTTCTCTAGAGGTGAGATGTGCTCTGGAGGTAAGAATGCCTCAGGAGCAGATGATGGACCAGCAGAAGGTCCAGGAACCATAGAGTCCAATCTTGCCAGAATCAACTTTAGAGTCTCACCCTGGGCACGCTGCTCAGCTAACAACTCTTCGTGCCTCTTGTCCATCCTCTCAACCAACTCAGCCATCTTGTCATTCATGTGAGTTATCAACTCAGCATTTGTGTTGGCGATGTCTATGTGAAATCTCTTTAGCATATTCTCCATGAAGTGTTGAAGTGTGGCATTGAGGAAAGAGGGTGAAGAAGTAGTGGCAGCAGGAGCAGAAGACTGTGTGTCATCCATTTTACTCGTTTCAATCTCAGTCTTCTTCTTCTTCTTAGAACTAGACTCCAGAGGACCCTTGAGAGGAATCTCAATATTGAGCTTCCCAATCTGGTTTCTTCCAATTAGAGTGATCCTCTCAATATGCTCTTTATTCTCCAAATACCATATCTTGTTTTTCTTCAGGATAAGAGAAATAATCTGAGGATATGGCATAGGAGTAGTTGTTTTCCTCTCTATTCTGTACCTCTTCATCTCAGAGAAGATGTATTCTCTAAGTCTTTTTGTTCCTTCAGGAGTAGAGAAGCAAACCACCTAAAGTCCCGGTCAGAGAAATGGGTGTAGTTATTTGCTTTGTTCACAAGGGATCTAGAGTAAATATACCACAGAACCCTGTGATGGTCACACATGTCACTCGGATTAAAGTTAAGAGGACCCACTAGCTCACCAGGTCTAAGGATTATGAAAATTTGGTTAGGTTCAAGCTTGGAATATATGTCATCAGGGGGTTTTCTATTCCTAACCATATGTTGATCCTAGAGGGTGAGATAAGGATTTTCTGGCCTCTAACAGTTGTGGTCATTTCTTCCTTTGCAAAAGTCCTATTAGGTTCATCTAGGATTTCAAGGTTGCAGTAAAAATGAGTTACTATTTTAATGCAAAAAGGCAGTTTAATTGACAGCCAAGGCATAAAAGGTTAAAGAAAGGGACTTAGGTCATACTTCAATACCTCCTGAAGTACCTTGAGATCCACACTGTGAGTTTTGCATACTTTTCTTCTTGAGAACTGTGTGAGGTACTTCTGAGATTCCTCCAATTTGTTGACATTGAACCCCTTTGGAGGTTTAGTGATTTCTTCTTCTGGCAATTCTGACTTTTTGGAGGATTGCCCCTTTTCTAGTTGATCAAGAATCCCAGCCATTGCTTTAGCCATATTCACATCATACTTTGGCTTTTTGGAGGGTTTTGGAGTAAAAGAGGGAGTGGAAGAATCAGAAGGTAAAGGAGAAGGAGACTTGGTGCTTTTGCCTCTCCTAGTTGAGGTGCTTTTCTTTGATTGAGCCCTTATGACCACTGGCTCTTTGATCACAACACCTTTCTCCTTTGGTTTAGGTTGAGGTTTCAGTTTTGGCTTTTGATCTAGGAGTGAGTTTTCGTCTCTTTCTAAGAGGAGAAGAAAGAGGGTCAGAGAGTTGTGGAGATTGAGAAGAATCTGTAGGAGTAAGATTTTTGGTTCTAACCATCTTAATTCAGAGAAAATTGAAATCTCAGAAAAAACAGAGTGAGAAGTCATGATATAGGGTAGAGAGATTCTGAGCAAAATAGGATGTTTTTGGAGCTAAAAATTGAAGGGTTTTGACGGAAATCAAGCAAGGAAGAGATTTTGAAAACTTTTTGTGAGAGGACTGGGTGATTCACTCGAAGAGATTTTGTGGAAATGACCGAGTTTGCAACTGATAAAGACCTTGAACCCGACATTACTCGAGGCCTTACTTGAGTAATTATCAAGTTTACTAGAGTCCCTACTCAAGTGATCATATAGAAAATTCTAAAAATAATTCATTTAAGTTGTGTACCTGGCATGAATAATATTGTAATTATCCATGTGTGTTCCCTTGATCATTTGATAGCCGTTTAAGAACAGATTTGAGTTGATTCTCATCAAGTTTGTGATCTGGACCTGCAGTTACTCGAGGCCTTACTCGAGTAAAATTCAAGTTTACTCGAGGCTTTCCTCGGGTAACCTATCTTTTGTACTTTTGACTATTCATTTCCTACCAAATGAACTGTTTGATTTAAATTCCAGGTGACTTGAGACTTTACTACCAGTTTTGGAAGACCATTACTCGAGTACTCACTCGAGTAATGTGCTCTTTTACTTCAAGTTGTCCCTCGGGTAATGCTGCACTGTCAGACATTACTTGAAGTTGGCACTCCAGTAATCGTGTCCTTTGATTACCTCTGTTTTTATTTCTCAAAACAGAGTTTCAATCTTCCTGCAAAAAAATTTCTACATACTCTGATGCTTAAGTTAGTAATTATCAAAACATTATCAAATAACATTATCTAATATTATGAGAAACTGAAATAACTTACAATTTATTGGGATTTACCATTCCCAATTCTCTTCTAATGTATAGAAATTGATCTTTTGCAAGAGGTTTGGTGAAGATATCAGCTAGTTGAAGATGAGTAGCAATGAATATTACTTTCACATCTTTCTTTTGGACATGATCTCTGATGAAGTGATGTCTGACATCGATATGTTTGGTTCTAGAATATTGAACTAGATTATTTGCCAAGCTTATCGTACTAGTATTGTCACAATATATTGGTATTTCTTTGAGATAAATACCAAGATCTTGTAGTTGTTGTTTTAGCCAAATCACTTGTGCACAACAACTTGAGACTGCAACATGTTCAGCTTCCGTTAACGAAAGAGACACAATATTTTGTTTCTTGCTGAACCATGATACAAGAGATCCTCCAAGAAATTTACCTTGTCCTCTGGTGCTCTTTCTGTCTGTCTTGTATCCTCCATGATCAGAATCTGAATTGCAACAAGATATTCACTTCTTCCTTTGGGATACAATAAACCCAATTCTGGTGTGTCAGCAAGGTATTTAAAGATTCGTTTGACAGTTTCGGCATGTGATTCCTTTGGTGCTGATTGATATCTTGCACATATGCCAACACTGAATTGGATGTCTGGTCTGCTTACCGTGAGATAGAGTAATGATCTAATCATTCCTCTGTATTTTGTGATGCTGTAGTCTTTCCCTTTGACATTAGCATCAAGCAACGTAGTTGAGCTTATAGGTGTGTCCGTTCCATTTGCTTCATCTATTCCATACTTCTTCAATAACTCTTTCAAGTACTTTGTTTGAGATATGAAGATTCCATTCTTTCTTTGTTTGATTTGCAAACCGAGAAAGAAATTCAACTCTCCCATCATTGACATCACAAACTCTCCCTGCATTATCTCAGAAAATTCCTTACACAGAGATTCATTAGTAGCACCGAAAACAATATCATCAACATATATTTGAACAATTAAAATATCATCATGTTTTTGTTTTGTAAAAAGTGTTGTATCAAATTTTCCTTGTACAAAACCTTGATCAATAAGAAATTTACTGAGCCTTTCGTACCATGTTCTAGGAGCTTGTTTTAAACCATATAAAGCCTTTTTGAGTTTGAAAACATGGTCAGGTTTGGTTACATCTTCAAAACCTGGAGGTTGCTCTACGTATACTTCTTCCATAATGTAGCTATTTAGAAATGCACTCTTTACATCCATTTGATAGAGTTTGAATCCTTTGATGTATGCAAAGGCTAAGAGTACACATATAGCTTCCAATCTAGCCACTGGAGCATACGTTTCCTCATAATCAATTCCTTCTTCCTAATTATAGCCTTTGGCCACCAATATTTATTTACCCTAATCCGCAACCACATGTCAGAACAAAAATCAACCTTAATTTTCTTTCAGTAGTTGAGGCTGAGTTGTTTGCACAAAGGTTGTTAGGGCTACATGGTATTCTTTTACATATAGTAGAAGCTAGAATAGTATTTGAAAGTATCCTTGTAGTGAATGAGTTTCCAGAGGTGTTTTTGGAAGATATCAGTAGATTACCTCCAGACAGGGAAGTGGAGTTTGTAATTGACATTAGTCCTAGAGGGGAACCAATTTCCAAACCCTATACAGAATGGCTCCAAATGAAATGACAAAGTTGAAAAAGCAGATTGAGCAGCTCTTAAAGAAAGGGTTCATTTGCACTAGTGTCTCGCCTTGAGGAGCTCTGTACTCTTTGATAAAAAGAAAGACTGAAGCCTAAGACTTTGTATTGATTATAGGGAGCTAAATAAGGTAATCATCAAGAACAAATACCCACTTCTTATAATTGATGACTTACTCTATTAGTTATCTGGTTCCTATGTATTTTTAAAGATTGATTTGAGGTCAGGATATCACCAGCTCAAGTTAAAAGCAGAAGATGTACCAAAAACTGCTTTCAGAACCAGATATAGGCATTATAAATTCCTTGTAATGCCATTTGGGTTGACCAATGCACCTGTCATGTTTATGGACCACATGAATCAAATTTTTTGTTTGTATCTGGACCTATTTGTAGTACTCTTTATTGATGAAATTCTGGTATACTCACAGAGCATAACAAAACATGAATAGCATATGAGAATAGTGTTGAACAAGTTGAGAGAAAAACAACTTTATGCCAAGCTGAGCAAGTACAAATTTTGGCTTTCAGAAGTTAAGTTTCTGGGCTATATAATCTCACAACAAGGAGTCTCAGTGGATCCTAGTAAAGTAAAAGCAGTACTAAATTAGAAGAGACCAAAGACTGTTGTTGAAATACACAGTTTTCTGGGTCTTGCTGGTTATTACAGGCGTTTCATATAGAATTTCTCCATAATAGCTTTGCCATTTACAAAGTTAATATAGAAAAATAAACCTTATGTGTGGGACAATAATTGTGAGAGGAGCTTCACAAAGCTGAAATAGAGATTAACAATAGTACTAGTTTTAAAAATCCCAGTTCCACAATTGACCTTTTTGGTCTACATAGATTCAAGCAAGCATGGATGGGATGTGTTCTAATGCAATAAGGTTGAGTAGCAACATATGCAGCTTATCAGTTGAAGCCTCACAAATTGAACTATCCCACTTATAATCTTGAGTTAGCAGTAACTGTATTTGCACTGAAAATCTGGAGACACTAAAAATTTATGGGACAACTATAAAGCTATACTACATCCACAAGAATTTGAAGTGCTTGTATGATCAAAAAGAAGTGAACATAAGGCAGCACATATGGATGGAATTGCTTAAAGGTTACAACTTGGAGATCAAATACCATTTAGGAAAGGCTAATGTCATTGCATATATATTGAGCCTCAAGACAGTATATGTGGCAGCTCTAATGATTCAGGAACAAAGACTAATTGAAGATTTTATTGATCTCAACTTGTCTAATTAGATTATGATCAGTGGCAACAATATCAGTCAGGTGGAGAATGATCTTAGAGTAGTAATAGAGGAGGCTCAGATACAGGTTAGAAGGCTACAATCTATCTAAAACATGCTTGAAAGGGGAGAAACTAAGGAATATTTGACACCAAGTAGACTAGCCGGACACAAAGTAGGCATATGTTCCACCACAAATAGAACTGAAACGGCAAATCTTGGATGAAGCACATAAGAGTAAATATACTCTACACCCAGGAGCAACTAAAATGTATCATGACTTGAAGCCCATGTATTGGTAGCCAGGGATGAATAGAGATGTATCAAAGTTTGTGGCTTATTGTCTCACTTGCCAGAAGGTGAAAATCAAGCATAAACAACCATTTGGACTTCTACAGAATTCTGAAATTCTTGAGTGGAAATGGGAGAGTATTACATTGGATTTCATGACAGGATTGCCCAAGATCTAAAATCATGATGGAATATGGGTAATTATTGATCAATTCATAAAAATAGCCTATTTCCTTCCAATCAGTGTTCACTACTTTCCTAATAAGCTTACAGAGATTTATGTCAAGGAGATTGTGTGATTACATGATACACCGAAGAACATCATTCTGACAATGATCCTTGCTTCACTTATAACTTTTGGAAGGTGTTGCATGAGGCTTTATGTACCAAGCTTAGATTCAGCATGACCTATCTTCCTCAGATAGATAGATAGATAGAAAGAACAATATAAACATTAAAAGATATGTGAAGGGTGTATACATTAGATTATAAAGGCAGTTGCGATCAATTCCTTCCACATGCAGAGGAAGGAATTTACAAAAAATTTAAAGTATTTACAAAAAATTCGGTAAACCAATAATATAATTCATCAATCCATTATTTAAATTTAAAGTATTTACCTTCAAAAGGACCTAATTGACATCACTTTGACCATTCTTTTCCACTAACATAGAATGCATCTTCAAAAATCTATTATTAAACAATTGTAAGAAAATGATATATTCAAAATTATAGAATAGAGTTTTACAAAAAATTTTACGTTTCAAACACCCACTTCGTATCTTTTGTAACGCCCCAAATTTTATATTCACTAAGAATATATTATAATTATTTTATATATTCAATAAAAGGGTGAATATTTAAGGCCAAAGGAATTAAATATTGAAAATTGAAAGGTGAATAGTGTTTTCAGTGAAATTGTCTATGAGGCAGTGAGCTTGTCATGTGATTTTGGAAGACCAAATGATGAGAAAAAAATATGAAATTTTACAAGATGAAAGTAGACATCCCAAGCTTTAATTTGATAGGTTATATGAATCATTTTAAATTATATGCAAAAAGATATGAATTTTTGAAGTTAGCCCAGAAAATCTGGAAAGTCTCTAGAGCAGCGGTCAAAGAAATGAAATCTAGGAATGATATGCTTCCAACTAGCTCAAGTTCATATTTTTTTCTTGAAACTAGACTCAATAAGGGTTCCATGGCCTTAATCACTTCGAAACGATGTCTATAAATTTAGTTATGATTTTTCAAACTTTGGGCAGAAAATCTGCCAAAATTGACACTATTCTGAAAATTGGAAAATAAATTGTGTTGGCAATTGTATAATTATGGAATTAAGTAGAAGCCCATATTTTCCCTTTATTGATGGATATTTTCTTGGGTATTAATCATGCCAAGTGTCACTATCCTAAGGTAAAGGATTAAATCTTAATTGTGAGAATATGAGTACATGTGGAATTGGAGTAAAATATCATTAAGTGTACATGTGGTTTGATTAAAGTAATTAAAGCTCAAGTTGGTGTTAGAAGAAGGCTCCTAGGCATCACTTTATGGGCCAACAAGAGGAGGAAATTTTGGTTCAATGTTAATTGAAGCTTATGACACCAATTGGATGTAGATAAAGTCAAGTACAAATAGGTGTCATAAAATCTATTTTTTGAATTAAGATAATTAAGGGAAAATACCAAGATATTTCATAAGACTTTTCCCTTCATCTTTCCTTGTCATTTCTCACGCCTAGACACCCAAAAGAGAAAGAGAAAGTGTCATAAAATTGTGCAAGTACATGTAGTGTCATAAAGAAGATTTTTGTAATAAACTTAATCAAGGAAAATGGTAGGATATTTTAAAGTGCTTGGACATCTTTCCTTTCCCCATTTTTCACGTCCTAACACACCAAGAGAGAGAGAGAGGGTGCTTGAAGAAAATCTAGAAAAAGGAGGAGCCAAGAGGAAGAGAAAGATCAAGGTAAGCTTGTGACTTCTTAAGATTTGTCTTCCAAACTTGTGTAGCCTCTTCTCTAAACTCTTCTTCTCCTTGAAAACCCATTGTTTAGTAAGAAAATCTTGAGCTTAAGGAGAGAGGCGGAGGACGCCTAGAGAGAGAAAGTATAAAAATTTGAGATGTAACTTCACAAATCTCAAATCCATACTAGTATGTTGTTGTTGATGATGTTTATGGTTGGATTTGGTGATTTTTGGTTAAGTTTGTAAATTTGTAAAGTTCTAATCCTAAGGGGTTCTGCTGCCCAAATTTCTTTAAATTATGATTAGTATGTGTTTAAATGGTTTAATAAGGGATTAGAAGTAGAAAAAAGTAAGTTTTCGAGGTTAAAACACAAAGTTGCAATTTTCCCTTTTTCCTTTGAAGCATTTCGGCCAAACCTGTTCTAGGGGGAAGGATTTGGATTTTCAATAATTTGATAGTTCTATTGAGTTCAGGAGGAAAAATTAGGTGGGGTTATAGTTGGCCACTTTCTTAGAAAAGCCCGAAAAAGCATAATTACGAAAACGCCCCTAAAAACCTAAAAATAAGGCTGTCAAGGGCAATTTCATAATTTGACATTGAATTTGGTAATTCCGAGCCTAAAAATGGATTCCTTGGGCAAAAACATGTTAGGATAGCCCATGTCAAAATTTTGGTTAAAAAAAAAAAGTACAGTCAGGTCGGGTACGAGAACGTCAAACCGGGGTCTCGGGGGCATTTTGGTAAATTTTCACCATAGGCTAATATAACCACAAGAAGCACTATGGAAGTTTTTAAAATGATAATTGGATAGGTTATGACCTATTTCTTGTATATTTAATATTTTTTGACCGAGTTAGAAGCTGAAAGCGACATGTTTTACGAGGCATACAAAAAGAGGTTGATAGAACTTTGAGATAAGGACAACTATCTCTCATACACAATATAATTAATTGTATGTTATGTGTTACTATATTTCATGATATGAATGCGTGTTAAAGGCATAATACTTGGTTGTGGTTTGCTGCCCAGCCAAGCTATATCAAAAATCCTAGCTGTGGTCGGTGACTCGGCTAAGGTACGATATTGAAAATCCTAGCTGTGGTCGGTGACTCGGCTAAGGTACATGTAGGGGTTCTAACTCGATGTTGGGCCCTAAAACTTGTGTACACATATGAATCAAATTAAACTTTCATTTTGCCTAATATGGTGCATTGTGTTAAATCCCATATGTTTTGATGATAACAAAGATTGGATCAATGATATGAAAGGATTTGATAATAAACAAATGAATTTGAACAAAGTGGCAAAGCATTACTTGAAGTAAGCACTAGAACTAATAAACAAGTTTTGTGAGGGCTCACTCGAGTAACCACTCGAGTAAGAGAAGCCATTACTCGAGTAGCCACTCGAGTAAGCAAGAAGAATTTCATCCAGTGAAGCACTGCCAAAATTTGGAAGAATGAAGTTACTCGAGGGAGTACTCGTGTAATCTGCAAAGTTATATAGACCATCACTCGAGTAGCCACTCGAGTAACGTTATTTTCACAGGCATCACTTGAGTAGCCACTCGAGTAACCAGGTCAAAAATCTTCCAGTGACTCTCGGCCAAGAAATCCAACATATCACTCGAGTAGCCACTCAAGTAATCAGTAAGAAAAAGCCATCACTCGAGGGACCACCCTAGTAATCTACAGAATTATTTGAAGCATTACTCGAGTTGCCACTCGAGTAACCAGACAATAAAGTCTCGGCCATGAAATTGATGCAATTACTCAAGTAAGTAATCGAGTAATCTGCTGGGTTATTTGAAAGCCATTCGAGGGACCACTCGAGTAAGGTATGAAGAAATATGAAGGCCACTCGAGTAACCAAATTACCACAGTCAGCACCTGAGTAAAATAATCAGGTAAAGACATGGCCACTCGAGTAATAAGGTATTTTCATGGTTTGCAATATATCACTCTATGTCTTACCGGAGTGATATCTGATGTAAAATGTTGATTTACTCACTGCCATATTTTTGACAAGTTTGCTCGAGGGACCACTCGAGTAACAAACTTGATCACTCGAGTAGCCACTCGAGTAAGGCATTCCAGAAATTAAGTTTTTCATCGAATATCTTTTGATTTGTTATCTATATGATTAACTCATCATTTCATTAGTATCTTAAGTACATTTGCAGAGAAACAATGAAGAGATCATGCAAGAAGTGAAAAGTCAAACAAAAGTCCGAACGTTTACCTACCGCTACCTACCACAAACGGACAGTTCTCAAATTTGAAGAATAGTCAACCGTTACTGCGCGACTCTAACGGACAAGTTTGAATTTCTTCTACCGGACACTACTAATCATCTATATATATAGAGCATTGAAAGAAAAGAAAAACAAGACACAAACTGAGATTACACTGATCAACACATTCTTAGTGCTTTGTTTACTTATACTCATTCATTGCACTTCAGTGATTACATATTTGCTCTGTGAGAGAGTTTTTCATTACAAACTTAATATTTGTTATTGAGACAACTTAAGGTAGTGGAACCTTGAGTTAGGGATTTGATTACAACGTGTAAGGGGGAGCAAGTGTCTAGGTGAAGGAACTTGCTGTGTATTGAGGTGCCAAGAACCCACTAAATCTTGGAGAATATAGTGAAACTCTCAGAGATGCTCTGAGGACTGGACATAGGTCAAAGTGGTTGTGGCCAAACCAGTATAACTCTCAGTGTACACTTCGGTGATATTTCTCCTTACTCTTAACTGCTTTAATATTCTGTCAATTTTCTTATACGCAACGAAATTTCTGGGATCACCCAATTCACCCCCCTCTTGGGTGAAACGCTTGCACTAACATTTGGTATCAGAGCTTAGGTCTTCTTGTTAAGGTTTAACAGCCTAAGAAGGATCTAATGGCAAGTATGGGTGAAGGTATTCTTCCTGACGGAGCTTCTATCACAAGACCTTCGGGATTCAATGGCGAACACTTCTCACTCTGAAAAGCAAAGTTCAGAGTCTTCGTAATGGCTACTGAATATGGGCTATGGGATATGATCGAGAGTGGAAACTACAAACCTGAAAAGATTGTAGATTCACAGAGAGTTCCCAAGACACTAGCATAATATGATGAGAATGACAAGAAACCTATTACACTCAATAGCAAAGCAATTTTAATGATTCAAAGTGCCTTGAGTCAAAATGAGTACTTCAGAATCTGCACATTTCCAACAACTAAAGAAATATGGGAAGCCTTGGAATTAGCTCATGAAGGAAATTCAGGAATAAAAGAAAATCAGATTAATACTCTGGTTACTGAGTTTGATCTGCTTCGTATGAAATCAGGTGAGTCGATAGTTGAATTTGAACTTAGATATACTCACCTTGTTAATCAACTTGTAGTACTTGGAAAAGTCTATGATCAACACACCTAAGTACGAAAGATTTTAAATATTCTTTCTAAAGACTGGGAAGCAAAAGTCACTACAATTGAAGAAGCAAAAGGTGAATCAATGCGATCGGTTGCTTCTCTATTTGGAAGCCTTTCTAAATATGAAAGCAAATTAAAATTCAAACGAGAACTAAATGATATTGGTGACAAGAAGAAAAGAGGTCTAGCACTAAAAGCAAAAGAGGAAGAACAAGATGAAGATGAAGAGCTTGACGATGACGAAATGAGCCTAATCATAAAACGATTTAGAAAGTTTTACAAGAAAGGCCAGGGATTCAAAAACTTTTAGAAAGGAGGAACAAGCAATAAAGGGCACATCACCTGCTATGAATGTGGAAAGCCAGGACATTTCAAATCAGAATGTCAAGAACTAATTCAGAAGAATAAAGAAAAGAGAAAAGGCAAATTCTACAACAAGAAGAAAGCCTTTGTATCTGCCATATGGGGAGATAGTTCTTCTGACGAAGAAAGCGATAAAGAGGAAGTAGCCAATATCTGTCTAGTTGCTCAAAAGGAAACAAAAGAAGAGGTAACTGATTCTGATCCTACCTATGATGAACTACTTTCCGAATATAATCCTTTACATTCTGAATTCATCAAAGTAGTTAAAGAACTAGTTGTTTTCAAAAAGAAAAACAAAGCTCTTGAAGTATAACTTAAAGAGAATTTTGGAAAAGATTGTGAAAGCTGTACTTCTTTGAAAAAGAAAAACACTAATCTTACTAAATCTCTTGAGAAATCTACTAAAGGAAGTGAAATGCTAAATGTAATTTTAAAAGCTCAACGATTTGTGAATGAACGATTTGAAATTGGATATGATCCAAAATCAGACAGAAGGAAAGGAAGAAAGAAAGTTGGAGGTAAATCATACTTGAAGTATTTTTAGCATTCTATGCATACATCAAATCCTTTTGTATATTGTAATTATTGTAATAGAAAAGGTCATTATACTTCATCATGCATTCATAGGAAGAAAGGAAATATAGGAACCTACAAATGGGTACCTAAAGGTTCATATGTTCCGAAAAATTTTCGTACTAACCCAAAAGGACCCAAAAAGTTGTGGGTACCTAAGACTTAATCGTATTTGATTGCAGATATGTCTTAAAGCATCCAAAAACAATAAGTGGTACATAGACAGTGCATGCTCTAGACATATGACTGGTGATTTCGAAAGTTTTACCACATTACAACCTAAGGAAGGTGGAAAGGTAAAATTTGGAGGAAATCAATCCAGAAAAATAGCAGGAATTGATGAAATAAAAAACGACAAAGGAATACAAGTCAAAGTGCAGATAAAGACAACTAGATAATATTTGATTCAGAGGAATGTCTGATTGTCAACAAGAAAGACTTACAACTTGATAAGAAAAATATAAAGGCAAAGCTCAGAGCAAAAAGGGAAGGTGACTGCTATACACTTGATATTAATAGAAATAATTCTAAAAATTGTTTTCTGAGTAATGTCGATGAAAGTTGGTTATGGCATCAGAGACTAGCTCATGTCAATATGCACCAACTAGGTAAACTACTAAAAAAGGATTTAGTTCTTGGATTACCTAGAGTAAATTTTAAAAACGATTTGATTTGTGACGCATGTCAAAAGGGTAAACAAACTAAATCATCTTTCAAATCAAAAAATGAGATTACAACAAATCGACCACTTCAATTGACATATATGGATTTAGTTGGTCCAGCAAGAGTTAAAAGCCTTGGTGGCAACTTATATTTATTGGTCATTGTTGATGATTTCTATAGATTTATATGAACTATTTTTCTGTCATCAAAGAATGAAACCTTTGCAGAATTCATTATTTTTGCCAAGAAAGTGCAAAATGAGAAAGGTATGACCATTCCAGGTATCAGGATAAATCATAGTGAAGAATTTAAAAATCAAGCCTTTGAAGAATATTGTGATACTAATGGCATTGATCACAATTTTTCTGCTCCAAGGACACCACAACAAAACGGAGTCGTGGAACGTAAGAATAGAGTGCTCACTGAAATGGCTAGAGAAATACTGAATGAAAAGAATGTATCTTAAGTTTTCTGGGCCGATGTAATGAGCACATCATGCTATATTTCAAATAGAGCCTATATTAGAACAAAACTTGGAAAGACACCATACGAGCTATACAAAGGAAAGAAGCCAAATCTTGCTCATTTACACGTCTTCGGTTGTAAGTGCTTCATTCATAATAATGGTAAAGATAACTTAGGAAAATTTGATTCTAGAACAGATGAAGGAATTTTCCTAGGCTATTCTAACCGAAGTAAAGCATACAGAATTTTCAATATAAGAACATGTGTTGTTGAAGAGTCAATTCACGTTGTATTTGATGAATTTGAATCCTTTGACAAAACCATTGATGATGAGAAGGAAGTTGTTTTAAATCAAGAAAATGGTCAATCTATTTCCTAATCCCTTATTCCAAAAGTTGATCAAACCAAGGAAGAAGATCAGTCACTAGGTCAACCTAAAGCCTGGAAATACAATAGAAGTTATCCCCTAGATCAAGTCATAGGAGATGTGAATAAAGGAGTCAAAACTAGAAATAGAATTTTCAATAAATTAAGTTTTTCTACATTTATTTTTGAGATTGAACCTTCTAACATTGATGAAGCCCTATCAGACAATGATTGGGTTACAGCAATGCAAGAAGAACTAAACCAATTTGAGAGAAATCAAGTTTGGGATTTGGTACCCTGACCTAAGGATCATCCGATCATTGGCACTAAATGGGTATTCAAGAACAAACTTGATGAATCCGCAAAAATTGTCAGAAACAAGGCAAGATTGGTGGCCAATGGCTATAATTAGGAAGAAGGAATTGATTATGAAGAAACGTATGCTCCAGTGGCTAGATTGGAAGCTATACGAGTACTCTTAGCCTTTGCATACATCAAAGGATTCAAACTCTATCAAATGGATGTAAAGAGTACATTTCTAAATGGCTATATCATGGAAGAAGTATATATAAAACAACCTTCAGGTTTTGAAGATGTAACCCAACTTGACCATGTTTTCAAACTTAAAAAGGCTTTATATGGTTTAAAACAAGCTCCTAGAGCATGGTACAAGAGGCTCAGTAAATTTCTCATTGATCAAGGTTATGTACGAGGAAAAGTTGATACAACACTTTTTACAAAACGAAAATGTGATGATATATTAATTATGCAAATATATGTTGATGATATAGTTTTTGGTGCTAATAACGAAACTATGTTCAAACACTACTACAAAAAGATTGAAAGGTGGCGCATATTTTGTGGCACTTCTTTAAAGAAGTGCCACAGCTGCCCTTTTTTTTTTAATTTTTTTTTATTTTTGGGACCAGCTGTGGCGCCTGGTCCACCAGGCGCCAAAGCTGGTGGGGAAAATTGTGGCGCCTGCCTTACAATTGGCCAGCTGTGGCGCCTGGTGGACCAGGCGCCACAGCTGGTGTAACCCCCTTTACGCTTAAGGCCGAGATTAGTTCGTAAAAATGTAATTAATGTGGAATTAGAGACCGTAATAGATTTTGGGACTTAAACGAAGTCAAACTTCCCAAAATCAGGGCTTACAAAAACTTTTGCAAAACATGTTCATGACGGTCTCATATTCACATTTCAATACTAAATGGCCTGTACAAGTTGATTTCATTCACAAATATCAGAGTATAAACAAATTCCCGACACACTCGGGTTCCATTCATTAAATAAGGGATTTACAAAGGCACAAAGCCCACAATTCGATACCCTTAACTTGGGGATTACACAAAATCTACTACCAATCCCAATATACACAATTGTTTCCCAAAAATATCCAAAAGATATACATGATAACCATTAACCCCAAAATATACTCCTAAACAGGAGCTCTAACTACTCTTCGTCGCCCGCTTGCCTTTCGATCCTTCAGCCCTGTCTAAAACATGGTTTTTGGGAGAGTGAGATTCTAAGGAATCCCCGTAGTAACAAATCAATCATATAATGTACAATCATAGTGCATGTAAGCAAATCATTAACCACAACAAGCAACTACAACGGCAATTACAACGGCAATGGTTAGTATGACACATGTCATCCCTTACGATTGCTCACGCTGAATTGCTCACGTTGCATTGCATCACAGCAATCCACACAATACATTTCACCACAGCTGGGATTCATATAATGCATTTCATACACAAGCCATACAGGCAAAATACACACAGCCCACGGCTGGATTCACAAACGCCGCCCCACGGGTCGGATTCACAATATCCATGTCGATTACGACGGCAGTTCAACGGCCGACCTAGAGATGACCACCGTCAATCCCTACACGGCTCACGCTGACCTGCTCACGCCGCAATGGACCATGGCACACATTTCACAAATTTAACGATAAGATATGCATGCCAAAACATCATACAAGATATGAGAGAAAAGTCACTACCTGAGTTCTTCCGGGCGTGTCCTAGCGCCGGTCTCTCCCGAGGAGGGCAAATGTCGTATCCTATATTTATGATTAGGGACGAAGAGTTATTCTCTATTCCAACACTCAATTGTCTTCGAAATACTTAGATTTGGTTATCATTTATGTCCTTTAAGTAGTTAAAATTGGCTCTAATAAAAGCCCTAAAGGATTGGGAAACATCGGGTTAGAAACCACTTTTCAAAATCACAAGGTGCTGAAAAAAGGGGCTGGCTGCAGCCAAAAAAACCTCTGGCTGCGGCCAGAAACAGCACAGAAAGTTTCTGGCTGCAGCCAAGAATTTTCTGGCTGCGGCCAGAAGCAGCGCAGAAAGTTTCTGGCTGCAGCCGAGAATTTTCTGGCTGCGGCCAGAACGTTCACAGAAGCTTTTGCGCTGCAGCCAAGAATTTTCTGCTGCAGCCAAGGCAACTTCGAAAATTCATAACTAATTCTAGAAAAATTGAAATGAGGTGATCCCAAAGCCAAATGAAAGGTATTTAAGTCCTCTTTCAAGGAAAAATATGGCTCATCACTGGAAATCACCACAAAAATACAGATTTCAAGAAAAGTCTACACTATTCCAGAATTGCACCCAGATTTAACATCAAACTTTGGACAGTCATAACTCCTATCCCAAAAATCGAAATGACACAAAACATATGTCCATTTTGAAGCTTGAGATGTGAACTTTAAGACTGGAAAGTTTCACAATTTTCCAACACCATTTGCTATTTTAAAACGTCCATGTAAGATCACTGCCAAAACAGAGTTTCTTACAACCAAAGCTTGCCACTTTTAACACTAAGTTCCCAATGGTTCAAAATTCATATTCAACACTTCTCCCACACAAAATCACTCAAGGAACACAATGGTGACTTCAAAATGACCAAAATCACAACCCAATTACATGCCCTGTTTTTGCCCAATGCACAAAACCAACATAAAGTTCCCAAACTTCATCTTTAAGCTTCAATTCAATACCATTCATTCAAAACACTTAACAAGGCACTAATTCCATGACAACAACAATTCAAACACCACAAGACCCTAATTTTCGAAATTCCAAGCCAAATTTCCAGAATTTCCAAGCTAAATTATTTGGCACAAAACTTATATAGAAAGGTTTCTTAAACTCACCTTAACAACTTTCTCAAAGTAGCTTCTTGATTCTCCAACCTCCACAATTTCTTGAAGTTTCAAACCAACACCAAATGGAAAACTATAACCATAGAAATGTAGCTCTCAACTCAAGGATTAACTTTAATGAAGGGAGATTGAGCAATGAAGGGCATTTACTTACCCAAAGATCAAGCTTTTCCTTCTTCCTTTCTTGCTTGTTTCAGCGAAATGGAGAAAGAGAGAGAAGGAATGAGAGAAAGAGGGATATGAGAGCTTGAAGATGAAGGGAAAATGATTATTTTCCCTCTAACCCATGCTGCCAACGCAAAGTAAGGAGAGGGAGGAGAGAAAAATATTAAACAATTGATATTTGACCTTTCTTACTCCTTCTCTCTTCACCCATTCTTGACACATGTCCAAATCTCATTGGTTCTCATACAATATATCACCAATTAGCTTCACTTTAATCCCTCAATTAGCCATTTAATCACACTTCTCATTTTTCCCATAGTTAGTAATTAATTTCTCCATTAATTACTAATTTATGGCCCATAATTCCATTCTTCCAATTTTTCACTAATTATGACATATTAATTAATATTGCCATAAAACACATAATAATTCCCTTTTAAATTCATAAATGTCCACACTAATCATGATTAGCCCTTAATCAAAAATTGGGATATTACAATTCTCCCCCCGTTCAATAAATTTCGCCCTCGAAATTTGCTACACAACACTAGACATAAACTCAGGATATCGTCTCTTCATGTTAGCTTCCGCCTCCCAAGTTGCTTCCCTTGGAGACATTCCCTTCCAGACCACCTTCACAAACGGTAAGCTTCGATGCCTGAGCCGCCGCTCTTCTCGATCAATGATTCTCTCTGGCTCTACCGCATAAGTGAAGTTATCTTGCAATTCCACTTCTTCATACTCAATGACATGCTCAGGGTCTGGTTGGTACTTCTTAAGCTGCGAGACATGGAACACATCATGCAATCGACTCAAACTCGGGGGTAGTGCTATCCGATATGCTACCGGCCCGATCCTTGCCAGAATCTCAAATGGACCAATGTATCTCGGACTCAGCTTCTTCTGCTTGATCGCTCTCCCGATGCCTGTGACTGGAGACACTCTCAAGAAAACATGATCCCCCACTTCAAACTCAAGAGGTCTTCTCCTCTTATCAGCATAGCTCTTCTGACGACTCTGAGCTGTAAGGAGCCTCTTCCTGATAACTCGGATCTGCTCAGCGGTTTGGTCAACAAGATCTGGCCCATACAACTTCCTCTCAGACAACTCATTCCAGCATAACGGTGATTGGCATTTCCTCCCATACAGTGCCTCATACGGAGCCATTTGTATGCTCGCATGATAACTGTTGTTATAAGCAAACTCAGCCAATGGGAGATAGTAGTCCCACTTTCCTTTAAAGTCTAGGACACACGCTCTCAGCATATCTTCTAAAGTTTGGATAGTCCTCTCTGACTGTCCGTCTGTCTGAGGATGGTAGGCCGTGCTAAACCTCAATTGAGTACCCATAGCTTTGTGTAGAGCCTTCCAGAATCTCGAAGTAAACCGAGGATCTCTATCGGAGATAATATTCTTCGGTGTACCATGGAGTCTCACAATCTCTTTGATATAAATCTCAGCCAGCCTATCAGGAGAATAGCTAGCGTTGATAGGTATGAAGTGCGCAGACTTCGTGAGTCGATCAACAATCACCCAAATCGCATCATAGTTCTTGATCTTGGGCAGACCCATCACTAGATCCATGGTCACACTCTCCCACTTCCATTCTGGAATTTCTGGACTCTGAAGCAAACCTGGCGGTCTCTGGTGTTCAATCTTCACCTTTTGACAGGTAAGACACCGCGCCACATACTTCGTCACATCACTCTTCAACCCTGGCCACCAATACATAGACTTCAAATTGTGATACATCTTGGTCATACCGGGGTGAAGAGTATATTGACTCTTATGAGCCTCATCAAGAATTCTCAATCTCAACTCCGCCTTCAGTGGCACATAGATTCTCTTCTGATAACGCACCAATCCACTTGGTGACAAGTCATAGTCTCGAGTCTCCCCTCGCTCAATCCTAGCTTGGATCGACTGGGCTAGCTCATCATGCATTTGAGCCTCTTGAATCTCAGTCCTCAGGTCATTCTCCCCTTGGACCACACCATAACTGGCACACAGGATTTCCTTCGAGAGATTCAAATCCCGGAAATCCTCTATCAGTTTCCATTCCTGGATCATCATTGTTGCCACTAGCACCGCCTTCCGACTCAAAGCATCCGCGACGACATTAGCCTTACCCGGATGATATTTGATCTCCAGGTTATAATCTTTCAGCAACTCCATCCACCGACGCTGTCTCATGTTCAACTCTTTCTGATCATACAGATATTTGAGACTTTTGTGGTCGCAGTACAGTTCCACAGTCACACCGTACAGGTAATGACGCCAAATTTTCAATGCAAACACTATTGCCGCAAGCTCCAGATCATGAGTGGGGTAATTCATCTCATGCGGTTTCAGCTGTCGAGAGGCATAGGCCACCACACGTCCCTGCTGCATCAGGACACACCCTAACCCCTGCTTACTCGCATCACTGTACACGACGTAAGCCTCACTGGGATCAGGTATAATCAACACTGGTGCCGTAGTCAATCTCTCCTTCAGCTCAGTGAAACTCCGCTCACAACGTTCATCCCACAAAAACAGTTGATCTTTCCTCGTGAGCTTGGTCATCGGTAATGCAATACGCGAGAAGTTCTGAATGAACCTCCGGTAATAACCAGCAAGACCCAGAAAACTGCGAATCTCAGTAACAGTTTCTGGCCTTTTCCAATCAAGTACTGCTTCCACCTTACTGGGATCCACTGATACCCCGTCTCGTGAGATCACATGGCCAAGGAACTTCACTTCTGTAAGCCAAAACTCACACTTGCTCAGCTTGGCATAGAGTTGCTTTTCCCACAGAATTCTCAACACGATTCTCAGATGTTGCTCATGATCCTCCCTACTCTTGGAATAGATCAGGATGTCGTCAATAAACACAACCACAAACTGGTCAAGATACTGTCGGAAGATGCGATTCATATAATCCATGAATACCGCCGGTGCATTCGTCAAACCGAAGGGCATCACAAGGAACTCATAGTGCCCGTATCTTGTTCTGAAAGCAGTCTTCGGAATGTCCGCTGCCTTCACACGTAATTGATGATATCCCGATCTTAGATCAATTTTGGAGAATAAGCACGAGCCAGACAATTGATCTAATAGGTCATCAATTCTTGGGAGAGGATACTTGTTCTTAACAGTCACTTTGTTAAGTTCTCGATAATCGATACAAAGCCTCAAGCTTCCATCTTTCTTTTTCACAAATAACACTGGAGCTCCCCACGGCGATACACTGGGTCGGATGAATCCTTTCTCAAGCAATTCTTCAATTTGCTTCTTCAATTCCGCCATTTCATTAGGGGCCATACGATATGGGGCTTTCGATTTCGAACCAGCTCCAGGCACAATTTCAATTGGAAATTCCACTTCCCTTTCCGGAGGCAATCCACTAAGATCGTCTGGAAATACCTCAGGGAATTCGTTTACCACAGGTATACTCTCTATGGCTTCACTTGACTCTCCCTGAACGGAGAAAAACACTATATACCCTTGGCATCCTTTCTCAAGATATCTCTCAGCTTTAGCCGTTGAAAGGAAATTCAAACTGGCATTTACATTACCATCCCGTTGTGCACTACGGAAAGTAATCCTCTTATTACCACAATCCAGCAATACATCATCTGCTGTCAACCAGTCAAAGCCCAAAATAACTTCCAATTGTTGGAGTGGCAAACAGATTAAATCTACTGCAGACTCACAACCCTCAACAACTATCACACAATTTAAACAAGCTTCGGCCGCCACAGCCTTGACACCCATCGGCGTCGACACAACCAAATCAAATGGTAGTCTATGCACATGCAATCCCAGGCGCTTAACACAGTCATAAGCTATGAAAGAATAACTTGCACCCAAATCAAACAAAGCATTTAATTCATTATCACCGAGAAGGATTTTACCTTGGATCAACTCAGGCGACTTCCGAGCTTCCTCATGCGTCATTGCAAACACTCGACCCTGATTCCTGGGCCTTTGCTCTGTCTGCAGTCGTGGGCACTTAAAAGAAACATGACCCACTTGCTTACAGTTGAAGCAAATCATCTCCCCAGCACAAGTTCTTCCCGGATGGTACTTTCTGCACTGGTTGCACACCGGTCCCGCTGGAGGTCTTTGGTCACTACGACCCCCAGGTTGATAGGGCTTCTTGTTACCACCCCCATATGAGGATCCTTGCCCCTTCCGCTTCTGGGAAGTATTAGCCTTGCTAGGCTCACTGCGATTGTCTTTACCCTTAGTTGGGTACCAATCCCTCAGATTGTTCTCAACAATCCTACACTGCTCCACCGCCTTGTTGAAGTCAGTAAATAGGTGAGAGGCCAGTCTCTTTTTCAGTTCACGCCTCAAGCCCCTGATAAGCATATCAGAGCTCCATTCCTCATCATCCTTTTCCCGGAGATGCGTAGAATACCGAGATAGTCGGACAAAACGGGAAAGATACTCATCAAAACTCTCTGTATCTCCCTGTTTGATAGCCAAAAACTCAGATTCTTTCTCCAATCTCACAGACTTGGGGAAGTACTTCTCGTTGAACTTCTCTTGGAACAATTCCCAAGTCAATGGCAAATTCCGGCTTCGAAGTGTCATGGCGATATTCCGCCACCACCGGTCGGCATCCCCCTCTAGCTTATACACAGCTAGCTTCGCCTTAACCTCCGTAGAGCACTCGAGGACTTCAAAGATCTTCTCCAGATGATTCAACCAATCCTCAGCAACTTGGGGCTCAAACCTCCCCCTGAACACTGGAGGTAGATGCTTGCAAAATTCAGAGACCCAATATTGCAAGTCCCTTTCCTTACGAGTCTGTACCTCTTGAGACTCTTGATTGGGCACTGTGTGAGGTAGGGATTCATGGGACCGATTGGACCCCTCAGCTGTCTCCTCATGATGAGTCTCTGCTTGAGTCTCCTCACGAGTCGACTGGGCCCTTTCCTCATTACGCTTGGCCCTTTCCTCCCGGAGCTCTTCTCTCAGCTCACGGATCATATCCCTCTGTTCCCGCACGAGATCCATCACCTCTTGCATTGGATCAGGAGGATTGTCATTCAACTCCTCCACATCGGGATCCCCTTGTCTACCTCTAGGGCGAACTATGTTGTCCTTTACTCTACAATGATTCACCATGTCAGTACTTTAGCCAATGTATACACATAATCCATAAAATTCATTTCAATCCACAATTAGTAGAAATACTCATGTGTATACACAACAAGCACTTATCAATCATTAAGCCACCCTAAACTCAAAGGATTAAGGTCAACTAAGGAGCTATCCTAGCAAATGCTCACCTTGCTAGGAACTACAGCTCTGATACCATAAATGTAACCCCCTTTACGCTTAAGGCCGAGATTAGTTCGTAAAAATGTAATTAATGTGGAATTAGAGACCGTAATAGATTTTGGGACTTAAACGAAGTCAAACTTCCCAAAATCAGGGCTTACAAAAACTTTTGCAAAACATGTTCATGACGGTCTCATATTCACATTTCAATACTAAATGGCCTGTACAAGTTGATTTCATTCACAAATATCAGAGTATAAACAAATTCCCGACATACTCGGGTTCCATTCATTAAATAAGGGATTTACAAAGGCACAAAGCCCACAATTCGATACCCTTAACTTGGGGATTACAAAAAATCTACTACCAATCCCAATATACACAATTGTTTCCCAAAAATATCCAAAAGATATACATGATAACCATTAACCCCAAAATATACTCCTAAACAGGAGCTCTAACTACTCTTCGTCGCCCGCTTGCCTTTCAATCCTTCAGCCCTGTCTAAAACATGGTTTTTGGGAGAGTGAGATTCTAAGGAATCCCCGTAGTAACAAATCAATCATATAATGTACAATCATAGTGCATGTAAGCAAATCATTAACCACAACAAGCAACTACAACGGCAATTACAACGGCAATGGTTAGTATGACACATGTCATCCCTTACGATTGCTCACGCTGAATTGCTCACGTTGCATTGCATCACAGCAATCCACACAATACATTTCACCACAGCTGGGATTCATATAATGCATTTCATACACAAGCCATACAGGCAAAATACACACAGCCCACGGCTGGATTCACAAACGCCGCCCCACGGGTCGGATTCACAATATCCATGTCAATTACGACGGCAGTTCAACGGCCGACCTAGAGATGACCACCGTCAATCCCTACACGGCTCACGCTGACCTGCTCACGCCGCAATGGACCATGGCACACATTTCACAAATTTAACGATAAGATATGCATGCCAAAACATCATACAAGATATGAGAGAAAAGTCACTACCTGAGTTCTTCCGGGCGTGTCCTAGCGCCGGTCTCTCCCAAGGAGGGCAAATGTCGTATCCTATATTTATGATTAGGGACGAAGAGTTATTCTCTATTCCAACACTCAATTGTCTTCGAAATACTTAGATTTGGTTATCATTTATGTCCTTTAAGTAGTTAAAATTGGCTCTAATAAAAGCCCTAAAGGATTGGGAAACATCGGGTTAGAAACCACTTTTCAAAATCACAAGGTGCTGAAAAAAGGGGCTGGCTGCAGCCAAAAAAACCTCTGGCTGCGGCCAGAAACAGCACAGAAAGTTTCTGGCTGCAGCCAAGAATTTTCTGGCTGCGGCCAGAAGCAGCGCAGAAAGTTTCTGGCTGCAGCCGAGAATTTTCTGGCTGCGGCCAGAACGTTCACAGAAGCTTTTGCGCTGCAGCCAAGAATTTTCTGCTGCAGCCAAGGCAACTTCGAAAATTCATAACTAATTCTAGAAAAATTGAAATGAGGTGATCCCAAAGCCAAATGAAAGGTATTTAAGTCCTCTTTCAAGGAAAAATATGGCTCATCACTGGAAATCACCACAAAAATGCATATTTCAAGAAAAGTCTACACTATTCCAGAATTGCACCCAGATTTAACATCAAACTTTGGACAGTCATAACTCCTATCCCAAAAATCGAAATGACACAAAACATATGTCCATTTTGAAGCTTGAGATGTGAACTTTAAGACTGGAAAGTTTCACAATTTTCCAACACCATTTGCTATTTTAAAACGTCCATGTAAGATCACTGCCAAAACAGAGTTTCTTACAACCAAAGCTTGCCACTTTTAACACTAAGTTCCCAATGGTTCAAAATTCATATTCAACACTTCTCCCACACAAAATCACTCAAGGAACACAATGGTGACTTCAAAATGACCAAAATCACAACCCAATTACATGCCCTGTTTTTGCCCAATGCACAAAACCAACATAAAGTTCCCAAACTTCATCTTTAAGCTTCAATTCAATACCATTCATTCAAAACACTTAACAAGGCACTAATTCCATGACAACAACAATTCAAACACCACAAGACCCTAATTTTCGAAATTCCAAGCCAAATTTCCAGAATTTCCAAGCTAAATTATTTGGCACAAAACTTATATAGAAAGGTTTCTTAAACTCACCTTAACAACTTTCTCAAAGTAGCTTCTTGATTCTCCAACCTCCACAATTTCTTGAAGTTTCAAACCAACACCAAATGGAAAACTATAACCATAGAAATGTAGCTCTCAACTCAAGGATTAACTTTAATGAAGGGAGATTGAGCAATGAAGGGCATTTACTTACCCAAAGATCAAGCTTTTCCTTCTTCCTTTCTTGCTTGTTTCAGCGAAATGGAGAAAGAGAGAGAAGGAATGAGAGAAAGAGGGATATGAGAGCTTGAAGATGAAGGGAAAATGATTATTTTCCCTCTAACCCATGCTGCCAACGCAAAGTAAGGAGAGGGAGGAGAGAAAAATATTAAACAATTGATATTTGACCTTTCTTACTCCTTCTCTCTTCACCCATTCTTGACACATGTCCAAATCTCATTGGTTCTCATACAATATATCACCAATTAGCTTCACTTTAATCCCTCAATTAGCCATTTAATCACACTTCTCATTTTTCCCATAGTTAGTAATTAATTTCTCCATTAATTACTAATTTATGGCCCATAATTCCATTCTTCCAATTTTTCACTAATTATGACATATTAATTAATATTGCCATAAAACACATAATAATTCCCTTTTAAATTCATAAATGTCCACACTAATCATGATTAGCCCTTAATCAAAAATTGGGATATTACAGCTGGTTACACCCAAAGGTGGCGCCTGCCTTGCCAGGCGCCACAATTGGGTCCTAAAAAAAAATTAAATAGAAAAAAAAGGGGCAGCTGTGGCACTTCTTTAAACAAGTGCCACAATTGCCTGAATAATGAATTTTTTCAACTCTCCCGCCAATCAGATTTCCCTCCTTTAACTTTACTTTTTATCTTTTCCCTCCCTTTTTCCTTTTTATTCCCTCTTCCTTAGCTCATGTTGACGCCTCTCCCCCGTAAAAGATATCACTTTCTCTTGCACAACAAAAACACACACTCGTCTTCTTCATTAAATTCTCTTGTCCCTTTTTCCATTTTGTTTCGTCTGTCCCCACTTTTGTTCCTAGTTGTTCCCTTTTCTTCATACTCTCTGTCTCTCTTCCTCTTTTGAACCCCACTACAGTTGATCCCTACTGATCCACTCCACAGCTCACATTTGCTCATCCTCGTCACTCAAGCTAACGTCACCAACGTAAGAAGAAGATTGTTTCATTCTAGCTTGCTTTGTTTAAATTTTTTTAGTAATCTTTTAATTTACTTAATCAGTTGTTGATGTACTGTGTTCACATATCAAGTTCTTGTATTGTGATATTTTTTATGTTAGCTTTGGAGAGTATTAATGTAAGAACATTATTGTTGAGGAAATGACAATAAATATATTGTTGTGTAAGAAAATTATTGTTGGGGAACTTGAATTTTAAATGTGAAAATTATATATATATATATATATAATAGGTTGAAATATAAAATAGAAAGATTGAAAATTTGAGAGATGATAAACATGAAAGTAACTCATTATAAAATAAAGCTTCACAATCAGGAAGCAAAAAAAAGGGCCACAGGAAAGAAAAGAAAAAGAAAACGCAAAAAAAAAAAATAAAATAAAGGCCTTTTGTGGCGCCTGGCGATGCCTCCTGTGGCGCCTGGTTGGTCAGGCGCCACAGGAGGCTATTTAAAAAAAAAAATTTAAATAGCTGTGGCGCTTCCAAGCGCCACAGCTTTTTTTAGTAGCGTTAAGATAGGTGGCATTTCGCAAGCGCCACAGCTAATGCAATTATAAGCGCCACAAATTTGGTTTTTTGTAGTAGTGAAAGAATTTTCTGAGATAATGCAGGGGTAGTTTGAGATATCAATGATGGGAGAATTGAATTTCTTTCTCGGTTTACAAATCAAACAAAGAAAGAATGGAATTTTCATATCTCAAACAAAATATTTGAAAGAGCTATTGAAGAAGTTTGGATTGGATGAAGCAAATGGAACGGACACACCCATGAGCTCAACCATACTGCTTAGTGCAAATGTCAATGGAAAATATTACAATATCACAAAATATAGAGGAATGATTAGATCATTACTCTATCTCACTACAAGCAGGCCTAACATTCAATTCAGTATGGGTATGTGTGCAAGATATCAATCAGCACCAAAAGAGTCACATGCTAAAACCGTCAAACGAATCTTCTGATATCTTGCTAACACGCTAGAATTGGGTCTCTGGTATCCTAAAGGAAGAAGTGAATATCTAGTTGCATACTCAGACTCTGATCATAGAGGATACAAGACGGACAGAAAGAGTACAAGTGGACAAGGCCAGTTTCTTAGAGGTTCACTTGTATCATGGTTTAGCAAGAAACAAACTACAATGTCTCTTTTATCAACGGAAGCTGAGTATGTTGTAGTATCAAGTTGTTGTGCACAAGTAATATGGCTAAAGCAACAACTTCAGGATCTTGGTATTTATTTGAAAGAAACACCAATATACTATGACAACACTAGCACGATAAGCTTGGCAAAAAATCCTGTTCAACATTCCAGAACCAAGCATATTGATGTTAGACATCACTTTATCAGAGATCATGTCCAAAAGAAAGATATTAAAGTAATATTCATTCCAACTTATCTTCAACTAGCTGATATCTTCACAAAACCTCTTGCAAAATATCAATTTTTATATATTAGACGAGAATTGGGAATGGTAAATCCCAATGAGTTGTAAGTTATTTAGTGTTTACAAAATGTTAGATGATATTATTTATTGATGTTTTGATGATTACTAACTTAAGCATCGAAGTTTCTAGCAATTTGTTTTTGCAGGATCACAATATTCTGTTTTGGAGTATGAATAGTAGAGGTTAACGGAGGACAACATTACTGGAGTGACAACTTCAAGTAATGAGCATCACTGAAGTGACAACTTCAAGTAATAGATGCATTACTCGAGTAGCCACTCGAGTAATGAACTTAGAAATGTGTCAGTGAAGCATTAATTTCAAATGAAACGGCACAACGGTTGAAAATGAACAGTCAGAAGGTAAAGAGACAACTTACCCGAGGGAGGCCTCGAGTGATATTCAATATGACCCGAGTAAGGCCTCGAGTGAACCTGGATGTAAATTTCAAATCAGTTGATTTTTAGTCCAAATCTGTTCTAAAAAGTCATCCAATAATCAAGGGAATATACATGGATAATTACAATATTATTCATGCCAGGTACGCGCTCAAATTTGCTGTTTTTTAAATTTTTTTATATGATCACTCGAGTAGCTACCCGAGTGATGATGATGATCACTCGAGTAAGCCCTCGAGTGATGTCGGGTTCTAGGTTATTTCTACTCGATACTCGGCCATTTCTCACAAAATCTCCTCGAGTGATTCTTCTGTGCTCTCACAAAAAATTTTCAAGGAATATTTCTCTTCCTATTACCGTCAAAACCCATTGATTCATAGCTTCAAAAACCTCTCAGATAGCCCTGAATCACTTCCTGAAACTCACGACTTTCGTCCCTATTTTTCCTGAAACTTCTCATTTTCTAAAATCACAATGGTGAGGACAAAATCTCCCAACCTTAGCACTCCTTCTGAGTCTTCTGAGCCATATTAACCCTCTAATTCACATTCCTCTCCTCCTACCAAAAAGAAAAAAAATTTCTCCTAAACCACAATCCAAAGACAAACCGCAAACCAAGCCAAAGGTAAAAGGAGTTGTGATTAAGTAGCCCATTGCCACAAGAGCTTAATCCAAGAAGAGTTCACCTCCTGGAAGAGGGAAAACTACAAAAGAACCATCTCCTCCTTCCTCTGATTCATCCGATACACCAACCTTTTCTCCTAAGCCTCTGAAGAAGCCCAAGGTTGATGAGAAGCTGACCAAAGTCATGGTAGGAATGCTTGAGGAAGCTTTCCAGTCTAAGGAAACAAAGAAAGGGCAAACTTCAAAGCAAACTAAGGAAATCACATTTCCTCCAAAGGGATTCAATGTGAGAAAGTTTGAGGAATCACAGAAGTACCTGAGTCATTTTGCAAGAAGGAATGTGTGCAAGATGCACTACATTGACTACAAGGTGCTTCAAGAGCTATTAAAATTTGATCTTAGTCCCTACCTTGATTCCTGTATGCCTTGGTTATCTGTCAAGCTACCTTTTTGCACCAAAGTAGTGAGATATTTCTATTGTAACCTTGAATATTTTAATGATCCTATTAGGAAGTCTGTGGAAGAAGAAATGACTTCTGAGGTTAGAGGTCAAAGAATTCTAATCTCACCCTCCAGAATTAATACCTGGTTAGGAATAGAAAATCCTCCTGATGATGATTACCCTAACCTTTCTTCAAACCAAATATTTTCTATCCTTAGACCTGGTGAGATTGTGGGACCTCTCAACTTTAATCCAAGTGATATGAGTGATTTCCATGGAGTCCTATGGTATATATACTCTAGATCCATGGTAAATAAATCCAACAACTTCACTCATTTCATTGAGAAGGACTTTAGAAAATTCACCTCAGTGATCCTCAAGGAGCAAAAGGGCTTGGGAGAGTATATCTTTAATGAGATCAAGAGGTATAGATATGAGGGAAAACCAACTACTCCAATGCCCTATCCTAAACGTATTTCCTTGTTTCTCAAGAAGAACAAGATTTGGTATTTGGAGAGTATGGAATCAGTAGAGAGGTTAACACCAGTGGGAAGGAATCAAATTGGAAAATTCAATATTGAGATTCCTCTGAAGACACCTCTAGAAGCAAGTCCCAAGAAAAAGAAGAAAACTGACACAGCAACAAGCCGAATGGATGACACACTATCTTCTGCTCCAGCCAACACGTCTTCTCCATCTTTCTTTGGTGCCACAATGCAAACGTTCATGGAAAACATTCTAAGAAGTTTCCATATTGATATTGCAAATACCAATGCGGAGTTGGTTACTCACATGAATGAGAAAATGGGACAACTTGTGGAGACAATAGACAAGAGGCACAAAGAGTTACTTGCTGAACAACGTGCCCAGGGTAAGCTTCTGAGATCCATTGTTACTAGACTTGATGCTATGGCATCTGGATCTTCTATTCCTGTCCTTCTGGTATTCCTGAGCCCATACCTACCTCTGAACCTGGACCCTCTATTCCTACTGAGCATAGACCCTCTGAGAGTGGACCGAGCAATATCTTATTCTCTATGCTAGATCCTAAAACATTTGAGCCAATCCACATCACCTCTTATGAACCACCTCAGCCTGAGCCCATACCTACTCCCATTGCATCTCCTGCACGTATTAAGGAGGTACTTAAGTCTTCACCGGTTGCTACAGAGGAAGTAGAAATTACTTCTTTGGTTCCTTATCCTTCATCTCCTTCGGTGAATCCTCCAGATGATCTTCAGACACCGCCAGTGAACCTTCCTGAGCCTGAATCATCATCTTTAGATCCTTCAAGTTCTAATGGTTCATATGAGTCATTAGCTTTTCCTGTCACTACCATCTCAACCGCCAAGCCACCTACTCCTCCTTATGATTGATTCCACCTTTGTGATGAAGACAAAACGAGGGAGAAGAACTTGAGTGATTTTGTGAAGAATGGCTGAGTCTCTATATCACGATTTGGGTGTATGGGGTTTTAGGGTGTTTTGTTTCTTTTTGTTCTTGATAGATTTTAACAATTTTAAGTTTGATTATGTATTGAATTCTTCATTATGCAATTTGTTCCTTTATGACATTTCATTGAAATTATATTGCATTTTGGGGCTAATAAGTTTTTGATTATGTATGCAAGGTGAACAAGTACATAAGAACAAAAACTTTGAAAAGACCTTTAATAAACTATTTCAAAATAGTTTTCAAGGTTAAATTGAACAAAAGATTTCATATGAAAACTATTTGAGAAGCATATGTTTGAAAACACAATTTCAAAAACTTTACTCAAAATCACCAAGTTTTGTCATCATAAAAAAGGGGGAGAATGTTATATCCCATATGTTTTGATGATAACAAAGATTGGATCAATGATATGAAAGGATTTGATAATAAACAAATGAATTTGAACAAAGTGGCAAAGCATTACTTGAAATAAGCACTGGAAGTAATAAACAAGTTTTGTGAGGGCTTACTCGAGTAACCACTCAAGTAAGAGAAGCCATTACTCGAGTAGCCACTCTAGTAAGCAAGAAGAATTTCATCCAGTGAAGCATTACCAAAATTTGGAAGAAGTTACTTGAGGGAGTACTCGGGTAATCTGTAAAGTTATATAGACCATCACTCGAGTAGCCACTCGAGTAACTTTATTTTCACAGGCATCACTTGAGTAACCACTCGAGTAACCAGGTCAAAAATCTTCCAGTGACTCTCAGCCAAGAAATGCAACATATCACTTGAGTAGCTACTCGAGTAATCAGTGAGAAAAAGCCATTACTCGAGGGACCACCCGAGTAATCTATAGAATTATTTGAAGCATTACTCGAGTAGCCATTGAGTAACTAGACAGCAAAGTCTCAGCCAAGAAATTGATGCAATTACTCGAGTGAGTAATCGAGTAATCTGTCGGGTTATTTGAAACCCACTTGAGGGACCACTTGAGTAACGTATGAAGAAATATGAAGGCCACTCGAGTAACCAGATACCATAGTCAGCACCCGAGTAAACTAATCAGGTAAAGACATGGCCACTCGAGTAATCAGGTATTTTCAAGGTTTGCAATATATCACTCCATGTCTTACCTGAGTGATATCTGATGTAAAATGTTGATTTGCTCACTACCATATTTTTGACAAGTTTACTCAAGGGATCACTCGAGTAACAAACTTGATCACTCGAGTAACCACTCGAGTAAAGCATTCCAGAAATTAAGTTTTGATTTGTTATCTATGTGATTAACTCGTCATTTCATTAGTATCCTAAGTACATTTGCAAAGAAACAATAAAGAGATCATGCAAGAAGTGAAAAGTCAAATAAAAGTCCAAACGTTCACCTACCGCTACCTACCACAAACTGATAGTTTTCAAGTTCGAAGAATAGTCAACCGTTGTTGTGCGACTCTAACGGACAAGTTTGAATTGCTTCTAATGGACACTACAAATCATCTATATATAGAGCATTCAAAGAAAAGAAAAACAAGACACAAATTGAGATTACACTGATCAACACATTCTTAGTGCTTTGTTTACTTATACTTATTCATTGTACTTCAGTGATTACATATTTGCTCTATGAGAGAGTTTTTCATTACAAACTCAATATTTGTTATTGAGACAACTTAAGGTAGTGGAGCCTTGAGTTGGGGATTTGATTTTATCGTGCAAGGGGGAGCGAGTGTCCAGGTGAAGGAACTTGCTATGTATTAAGGTGCCAAGAACCCACTAAACTTGGAGAATATAGTAAAACTCTCAGAGATGCTCTGAGGACTAGACGTCGGTCAAAGTGGTTGTGGCCGAACCAGTATAACTCTCGGTGTACACTTCGGTGATATTTCTCCTTGCTCTTAAATGCTTTCAATATTCTGTCAATTTTCTTTTACGCAACGAAATTTCTAGGATCACCCAATTTACCCCCTCTTGGGTGAAACACTTCCACTAACACATTGCATATTAATTTTCACATTTTATGTGTCGATAGTATGTTTTTGTTGGGATTCCTTGGAATCTCACCCGTTTTTCTAAACAAACATCTTAGTAGTTGCCAGTGGCTCTAAAGGGAGGGACATGGATATGGAAAACTAACGAGCACGTTTCCTGAGACGAAGACTGTGGTTATATATAGTCTGTAAATGAAATATTTTTGGATAGTTCTGTACAAAGTTATAAATATCTTTAAATTCTGTATGGTTGGTTCTTTTTTGTAAACAAACACTTTTATCAGTATATTTATACTTTTCTGTATGCCTGTGGAACTTAGTCTCTATTACTCTATATATATCGAAATGGAAACGGGTGTTGATATCTTCACTCACTATCCATTGCAAAGAACATAACCAATATATAGTACGTTCACGTGGACAAATAACAGTGAGCCTCTAATGATTACTACAATATGAATTCATATCAATATTATGTCATTATCATTATGTTCCTGTACACCTCTAAAATTGAATCTCTTCTCATTTATCAGCTTTTCTGCTCCCAACTACGCTACTTGATGAGTTATCATATACACTATGAGAGGAAGAACACCTGCCAGATGAACACCCTCCTGTGCAACTGCTTTCCTTCATAGACAACCTTCTGGATTTTCTATTCCTAGATGACAACTCTTGAAAAACCCAACGTGTCAATAAAAGTTGAATACAGTACCTTTCATAGTTATGCTAAAAGACTTCTTAAAAAACCAAACTTAAGAAATAACTAACCTGATCAATCTCAAACCCAGGAGTTTTCAACTCTAGGTCTGTGGTCACATCATTAGCACATTCATCATTTTCAATCTTGCTCTCTCTCTAGGTGATTTGTTTCTAGAATCTTCTGTTCCTAATGCATGGGAATTGCTACCTAGAGGAAGTGGAGGGGTTACATATTGCATGGACAAATATTTAGCAAGAGTATTAGGGGCTAGATAAGGAATGAATGTTGAACATGGATTTGGAATGACGTTAGGATTTTGATTTACAAAGAAGGGGTATGGCTGCATTAGAATTGGACTAAGGGGGACTGCCATTGGTACTGGATATGGATATGAAGGAAGAGCCATCATAACTGAGTGATCTATTATAGTTTAAGGGAACATAGTCCTCAGTCATTATTGGTATTGGTTATTCAAGCTCTTAATGTCTGATTTAAGAGATGCCTTCTCTTCCCTAAAATCATTTTTATCTTGAGTCAACTGGATTTAACAAGATGAGATGGTTAGCTTTGTTGCTTAAGTCACACAGCTAAGTTACAAATAAGTGAGACTACTATTACCTCTTGGGAATCTTCAGTCATCATATCATATTCCTCTTTGAGTTTACTAACTTGCGAAGTAAGGTCCTTGAGCAATTGAATTGTGTCAGCAACTTTGTCATTCTTGGGCCTATCAGGATCTGCATTTCAAGCATGTTTTTTCGTTATTAACATATAATGACTATCACATACATGCCATATTTTAAAAAGGCTAAACAAATAAAATATAGAACCAGATTACTTCAAAAACCAGAGTGTGGATACAATATCGAAACTTTGCTATCTAGGCTGACAATTACTAACATGTTGATAAAGAAACCCATAAACAAGCATTATCAACAGGGCATAGATATGACCCACCAATAATAAAATTTTTAGCATACAAGATGATGTTGTAATCATGATTCATGGAAACATATGCATGCAAAACGGTCCAAAAGCCAAATTAATCAATGTTAAGAATGGAAATGTTACATCATCAATCGAACTTTACGCCACAAATAGCACTTTTATATTTCCAAAAAGATTTAATTACCTAAAATGCTACCCAATTCAACAAACTATTTATTGAGATAGTCCCTCCTCAGTTTTTCTCTATCAGCCTTTTGAGTTCTTATAGCAGCTATACAATCCATATGGGCCCAACCTCTCAATCCTTCAGCTTCAAATATCAGTTCAAAAATGATAGCTAAGAATAGTTATGCCAATGATTTCAGCATTGGATAAGAAAAACAAATAGCTTGCATGGTGTCACTTTCAAAATGCAGATTCACCATGTCTGAAAGTCATCACTATTGCATTTGCTTATCGGGGGAGGAAAGGGACTTAAAAATAGTTCTTTTTTGGTTCTGCTTGCATATTATGTGGGCAAGACTCAATAGGACCATAAGAACATGTCAAACGTCACAACTGTTCAATGGAATGAGAAAAAAAGAAGAAAAATGTAATTTTGATATTTTAAAAAAAAATCTTTGTGCACCTTTCAATGTAACAAAAAATATTAGAAATTGGACATCGTCATTACGATATTTCATTGACAAGATGCAGTATTTTAGTTTTCAAGTAGAATATAGATATAGATGTGAAAAATTGAAATGCATTAACTTTAATTCAAGAAATATCAACACATAAGATGAAAACAAAAGACAAATAGCATCAATACAAAACCCCAGGTCTTTTAACCTATAAAATGATAAATTGAAAGATTATCATGATAATATAATCATCTTAATACCCAGAATTCTATTGGAATTAGGTAACGGGAATGCAATGACAGCGGCATCGGACGAAATCTAGAGAGAGATAATACGTTAAACTATGACAAGATAATAGAGAGGCAATTGTGCTGTGAATGAACTAGGGCGTCGGGTGTGGATTACTACTGAAAATTCACTGTGAATGAATTGGGATTAACTTCTCTCCATTGAGCTTTCAGTAAATTGTGCCTCCATTGCCCATATAAGGCAAGCATTTGGAGCATTCAGTGAAATGCATAGCAAGTGGTGTGTTGGTATGAGGCTGTAAAATCAGGGATAATTTTATTTTTTCTTTTTGCCAAGTCGTGTAAAATTAAAGTGGGTAGGCGGATGTGGCCTATAGAATTCCAACTACAAATTATATTTTTATCTAAAATAAAATTTATTTTCAAATAATTTAATATTAATTTTTTACATATTAAAAATTAGGGTTAATATAACTTTTGGTCCTTGAAGTTTGATCCAATTTTGGTTTTGGTCCCTCAAGTTTGAAATCTGTGGTTTTGGTCCCTGAAGTTTCACCCGATTTTGGTTTTGGTCCATGAAGTTTGAAATCGGTGGTTTTAGTCCCTGAAGTTTCACCCGATTTTGGTTTTGGTCCCTCAAGTTTGAAAAGGACTTGGCGACCCAATTAAAAAACCTGACCCGACCCAGAAAAAAAACCAAGTCCTTTTCAAACTTGAGGGACCAAAACCAAAATCAGGTGAAACTTCAGGGACCAAAACCATCGATTTCAAACTTCAGGGACCAAAACCAAAATTGGGTGAAACTTCAGGGACCAAAACCACCGATTTCAAACTTGAGGGACCAAAACCAAAATTAGATCAAACTTCAGAGACCAAAAGTTATATTAACCCTAAAAATTATTTTGAAAAATGTTTAAAATTAATAATTCCTATTTAATCAAAACTTTATAAAAATATAACCCACATCCCCAATGAAATTAATAGATAATTAGATATACTTGTCCTTTAAAATATCATAATATCTCATATATTATAGATCTAATATATCAATCTCTTTAAACTTGTATATGATTTTTATGAAATTTATATGGTTTAAACTTTTATATCATAAAATTTATATGATTTTCTATATCATAATTTTATCATACTTTTATTAGGACTTTTATATGATTTTTATGAAATTTATATAATTTAGAATAGCTAATTTATATTCAAGAAAAAAAAGCTGATTTATATGTTAACATAATTTTTATCATTTTGATAAATCTAATTTTTTTATATGACATGTTATATTTTAAATTTATTTATTTCACAAATAAATTCTAAAACTTCATATTAAATATGGCTCTAGTGCTTACTAAACTGATTCCATAATTATTATTGTTATAGCATCTTAATTACAACATCAGTTGAATATACATTTGATGTCAAATTGTACGTTACGGCGTCAGTTACACTTAAAATAGAAGATAAATTTGTGTCACATCAATAATCACTTATGTTCTTCAAGTAACTGATGCTATATTGTACATGACGATAATAGTTACACGTAAAATAGAAGCAAAATTATATCACGCGAATTATTACTTATGTTCTTCAAGTAACTGATGCAAAATCATGTAGTTAAATTAGCTTTTTGCACTAGTGTGTATTGGTTGGTTGTTTGGTTTGTTGTGGTTGATTTTGTAATTTAGGATGATGAAACTGTTAGATTCAGAGTTTTGATGATAACAAACCTAAGTCTAGTTTAATTTGTCTTTGCATTCTTATTCACAAGATTTTCACCAAGAAAGTATTCGAATAGTATACCTACTATTCAAATAGTGGAACTTAGTTTCTATTAGCTATTATTCTGATAAGTCTTAGATTATTCGAATAGTCAAATAATTATCATGATAATGCATATGTTATTCGAATAAAGTTACATTGGCACATAGTCATATTATTCGCATATACTCTGACTATTCGATTAGTATAATCTAGTATATCAGTTGAAAGTTTTCTGATCAAAAAGTATTCGAATAGCCAGTACACTATTCGAATAGGGTTTATATTCTCCAAAGTAAATATCAAATGTATTATTCGGATAATAATATGAATATTCGAATAAGAATGGTCACTATTCGAATACTATGGCCATTATCAGAATAATCGACGTTTGCTTAAAAGAGTTTTCAAATTCTATTATTCGAATAATATGTATACTATTCGAATAGTATATCCACTATTCGAATAGTGATATTAATATTCGAATAGTATATCCACTATTCGAATAGTGATATTAATATTCAAATAGCATTTTAAAGCCAACATCAAGCCTATGACAATGAGATGAGAAATTATTCGAATAGCAAGAAGTCTATTCGAATAATATTGAAAGCTGAAAAAAATATTTTTAGTCAAACTCGAAGAAAGTATTCGAATAGCAACTCATGTATCAGGATAATCTTTTTGAGTTTAAGAGATCACTATTCAAATAGGTATCTTAACTATTCGAATAGTCTCATTGTAAAATTTCAAATATTATCCGAATAGAGAAAAAGGTATTCGAATAGTAAGTTATCTGAAAAGACTTGAACTATCCTGATAATTATAATAGTATCCGAATACCTGTTCTTTATGAAAAACAGAGCATCATATCTAAATGTATATTTCTCAGAAACATTGAGTACTTTCATTAATCTTCATTAATCTTGCTTATTATCCTTTTTATTTCATGATTAACATTCTCAAAGCAAGTTACAGGAGATTGATACTTCAGATTTCTGGATTCCAAGAAAAGCAGATATACTGTGTCAGAAACATTAAATGCACTCTGAGTCTCTACCAACGCATTCTCTTCACCTCAACGGCTATATCAAAATTACATAAAGAATGTTCCAATAAATGCTTAGTGAGTAACGGAAAAATAGAATGCCTCCAACGGTCATTAAAATCTCTCCAACTACAAATAGCAATGGCATTCAAAGCGGGAGTTAAGACGCTGAACTACCGAACTGACGAATATTCATTTTGAGCTATTACTCTTTTGTTTTAATATGCTTCAGTGTTTACATTACCAACTCTTTAAGAGAGAACATTCATTGATTTAATACACTTGTTTTGAGAGATATCTTAAGGTTGTGGGACCTTAAGTTGGGCATCAATTTACGTGGTGTAAGGGGGAGCGAGTATTCAAAGTGAGGAATAGATCGCTGTGTACGAGGTGCCAAGAACCCATTGAATCTTGGAAAGTATAGTGAAGGCACAGATTCTATCTGTGAACTGGACGTAGGTCATTGTGGATTAGACCGAACCAGTATAACTCCTGGCGTATACCTTGATGAAATTTTTCTAACACTTTAATCTTCTTGTTATTGGTTTTTAGTTTTATTTGTCTTATCATAAATTTTTATTATCACCCAATTCACCCCCCTCTTGGGTGAAAAGCTTGCACTAACAGAAACCATAAGGGGATATGTTGCCCAATTTTCCATTAATCATGGTCAATAAGTGTTTAAGAGATTAAACAAGTGGTTAGAGGTGGAAAGGACGTGATTGGTTGGTTGAAATCAAGAACACACAACTTTCCCTTTTATTTTGCCATTTTTGGCTAGGCTTGGAACTAGGCATTAAAGCTGGAATTTTGTATTTTTGATGATTCCATTGTGTTTGGAATGGAAAATTGTGTAAGGTATATGTGAATTATGAAGTGTGAAGGTATTAAGGTGTGAAATGACAATTTTACCACTAAAACCCTATATTAGGGCTACCAAGGGCATTTTTGTCTTTTGGCAATGAATTTTGCAAATCTAAGGTCAAAAATGGATTCTACACGTGAAATTGTGTAGGAATAGCCCAGGTCATAATTTTGGAAAAGTACAGTTGGATCGAGTATAAAGGGACTTGGACTAGGTCCTCAAGGATATTATGGTCATTTCGTAATTTTAAGCTAATATAACCAAAAAAAATTAGTTAGAATAATACATGAATGGGTAATAACTCTATTCTTGTAAATTTGGAATTTTAGGACCGGACAGTATGCTGAGCAGGATCAGGGTTAAGGAACAGTTAGCTAGCAGAAAAGGGATTTAAGGTAGTAACTCTAACTCTCATATACTATGTGAGTGTTTATTTGCTTTGTATATGCTATCTTCAATTATATGTACAATGAACACACACTATCTAGTTATGGTGCAAGAAAAGAACAAGTACCGTCCGATGGGAAAAGCACAAGTACCATTCGGCCTAGTTAGGACCCAGCTATAATACACAGTGCCAGGGGGCACATTACCTCCAGAGGGCATATTTCCTAGTTGTGGTCTAACACCCAGCTGAGGTTTACAAATAAGTAGGGGTCTAAACAGTCAATTTGGCCCCGAACAATATGCAAACATATCATTGACAGTGTTATTGTTATATTGCATTATTTGGTGCATTGCATATTTATTTTTCAGATTTTATATGACTAATTTGTATGTTACTACTGAGATTCATTTGAATTTCACCCTTTTTCCCAACATTTCAAATATTCTAGCAAAAGGTAGTGGCTCTAGGGGAAAAACATAAATATTGGCAAGTGAGGGTTCCTGTTTGAGATCAGGAGCTGACATTGGTTATCCTTAGTTTTTGTTAGTTTTGAGAATTTTGTATATATTTTTCAAACCCTATGGGGATTTCCTATAATGTATACAAGCACTTTATGTAACACCCCAATTTTTGACTAAGGGCTAATGATAATTATTGAGGATAATTATTGAATTAAAGTGGAATTATTATGTGTTATGGTGGCAATATTAATTAATATGCCATGATTAGTAGAAATTGAAAGAATGAAATTGTTGGACAATTGGTTAGTGATTAATAGAGAAATTAATTACTAGCTAAGAGAAGAATGAGATATGTGATTAAATGGCTAATGGAGGGATTAAAGTGGCTAATTGGTGACTTAATTTGTGGAGAGCCAATAGAAATGTGACATGTGGCAAAAGTGGGTATGATGAGTGTAGAGGAGAAAAGTTAAATGGGGGAGTATTTTATTTGATTTATCTCTCTTCCTCTCCTCTCTTTTTGCTGGCAAGGCATGGAGGGAGTATCATTATTACTTTTTCTCCTCCATCCCTCTCTTCTCTCTCTTTCTTCCTCCATTTTCGGTGTCAATGGAGTTTAGGAGAGAGAAAGGAAAAGCTGGATTTTGAGGTAAGCGAATGGCCTCAAATGCCAAAATGCTCTTCATTAATAGTGATAATTGAGTTGAGAGCTTCAATTTGATGGTTGTAGTTTCTCCATTGGCGGTGATTTGAGGAATCACAAAAATCTGGAGGTTGGAGAATCAAGGAATCTTTTTGGAAAAGTTGAAGAGGTAGGTGAAACCAATCTTTCTATGTTTTATGCCAAATGATTAAGATTGGAATTTCTGGAATTTATGGCCTATTTTCGTTGGAATAGGGTCATTGGTAGTTTGGCATGTTATTGGTATAGAAATGGGTGTTTGGTATGAGTTTTGGATAGATGGATGGATTTGGGATTGAATTATTAAGTTTGGTAAATTTGGAATTTTGGATGTTTATATTGCCCTAAACCAAAGCATGTTAATATAATGAGATTTTGGTAATTCTGTTGATTCTATTGAATTCCTTGGATGTTTTTGTGTGGGAGTAGCTTTGGTAGAAGTTTTGGGCCTATTTAGATCAATTGGACAAGTGTTAGGAAATGTGGTCAGTTTAGCTATATTTTCTAGTTTCTGATAAGATCACTCGAGTGATCTGGGGTTCACTCGAGTGTGGGATGAATGTCACTCGGGTGAGGTTGAGTATCACTCGAGCGCTGCGTGTATATTCCGTTTCTCTTCAGTTTTGTTGTTGTGTTTTTTGGGAAACCTCAAGAGTGTATAGTCTTACTTGCAAGTGTTAATCATTACTCGAGTGCAATGTCCTGTGCTCGAGTGCTCCTCTTCGTGGAAAACTCTTGTGCTCTCAGGTCCTCACTTTCTGGACATCACACTCTAGTGCTCGGGTGAGGCATTTGGCTATCACTGGAGTGAGGTCCAGTGTCCTTGAATGTTGTAGTCTTTGAAAGTTCTTTGTGCTCTCGGGTATTCACTCGCTGTTGTTCACTCTCTAGTGCCCAAGTGTTGACTATACCATCACTCAAGTAAGGTCTCACTTACTCGAGTATCCGTACAATATCACTGGAGTGAGGCTATCTTCACTCGAGTGTCTTAGTGAAAAATATCAGTTGAGTTTTCAAAAAAGGGATCTTTAGGGATAATCTTCCAACCCTTTAGAGCAATGGATAGAGATATTAATGGGTATTAAAAGAGCAGTGATGATAACCAACATTAAGTGTTATGAAAGTGAGAATTTGGAATAGTGAATAACCCCATATCCTTGATTTGGTTATAGGGTTGGGTATTCTCCTTGATCATGGTTTGATATCTGCTCGGATCACGAGTAGACGATGCTGGAGCATACGTAGAACGAATAAGAGTAGGGAACTTGCCTCTCCTGCATGTATTTGATAATTGTGTTAGTGTATTGATGGATGTTATTGCTTTGACTAATTATGTGAAACATATATGAGTTATTAAAGCTCTATTTCAACTTCTACAATGGCCATGAGTATATTGTTTGAACGTTGAGCATGTTGATATGTCATTGTGTGAACATAAATTATGTATTGCAAGCATGTCATGCATTAAACACTTATCTTGCATGCATATTGGTATTATTTTCCTACTGAGATTCCTCAGAATCTTAACCTCCCCTACCAACAGTGTAAACAGGGCAAGTGGATCAAGATGGAGCAAGCAACTAAGGGCGGCTAGGTCTCCTTATGGGCAAGAGGATAGGTAGTGGGTTATTGTTATATGTTGGTAATTGTATATGCTTGGACGTATATGTTCAGATAATAGATGGGAATGTGTATTTGGAATGAGAATTTGTGTAATCCCCATTTGAGAAATTGTAATGGGCGGATGTGCCTTATGAATCTTTAGTGAAGGTATGAATCCGGGATTGTCGGTGTTATTATTGTGCACTCTGATATATTATGAATGTAATTTATCTTTGTGTAGTAATTGTATTCGGAAGGTGAATGTGAGACCAAGTGAATTATCTTTTGAAATGTATTTATGAAAATCCCGTCTGATAGATGGGTTAGTAATTGAAGGTTTTGATTGTTATTAGTCTCTATTTCACTTTAATTGCATAATCTGAATATTAATTACGGCAGGGGGTTACATTTGTGGTATCAGAGCTGTAGTTCCTGGAAAACATGGGAATTTGCTAGGATAACTCCCTTAGATCTCTACCTTGGGGGTAGAAAATGATTTATGATAGTGGTTGTGTATACACATTTATGTTTGGTTATTGTGGATATATATGAGATTTGTGGATTATGTGTATACACTGTTGGTTATTCTGAAGTAGTGAATCATTGTGGAGTGAATGATATAATGGTTCGTCCAAGAATTTAATTATAGACCCAGGGGTGGAGGTAATTAAAGATAATCCACCAGATCATTTGTAGGAAATGATGGATTTGGTTTGAAAACCGAGGAAAATGATTTTCAAGGTATGTGATAATGAGGTTCTAGGTTTATCATGAGACCAACCTAGATGTTGGGTGGGAGGCCTTAGGCTATATGATAATTTATGCTGGTGATGTTATAGTGGAAGGCCATAAGACCTAGGGGACCAGAGTGCCTTAGGCTGGCAAAGATATTTGGATTTGTGTTGGGGTTATGAATGCTCCGTGGAATTGAGGAAGTGATTTCTCAGTTCAATTGAGGTTGAGACTTTGAGAGTTGAATTGTGATCCAAGGATCAGACTCAATAGCTGGGTTGATTCTTAGGAATTGGATTTGACCTGAATGGTCTGTGGTAACAGGGTATGGTACTAGAAGTGAATTGAAATGTGTATTAGGGATCCTGAGGGTGTTGGTTGTTAATCCAACACAAGAAGAAAGTTATCTACGGAGGATTCAGATCGGAGAGTGCTACCTATGGGGAGTTTTGATCAGAGAAGGCTACCTATGGTGACATCTGATAGGAGAGGCTCTTTGTGAAATCTTCACCTGCGGCCCATTGGTGTTTCGATGGGAGGACCGTGCCTTCAGGGCTGTGGAATATGGGGGATGTATCTTAGTGAGCCAAAAGGCTATTTGTGTGTCTTTCACTTGCGGTCGTATGGGGGGTTCCCATGGCGGAGGACCATTCTGCTGGACGGTAGTTTACGAGGGATTGACTATGTGATTTTGTGAACTTTGTGAAAGCCGTTGTGACGATAAGCCATAGTGTGCAGCCGCCGTGATAACAAACCATAGAGAGCAGTTGCCGTGACATTGAATCATAGAATAGAATTATGAGGACATTAGGAGTATGGGCCCTTAACAATGTGTTGATTATGGCTCTTAATGATTTGAATTGAATCAGGCTAAGATTTGGTACAGATTGTGAATGTGGTCGGTGTAGTGGGACATTCCTATGGGACTCCTATTAAATCACCCTGACATTGTTAAAGCACATATGAGTAGTTAGACCTCAGAGTGCCCAACGGAAGCATGGTAATGTGATATGTTAAGAATTATGTTGAACAAAAGCTCGAGTTCGCAAAAAGTGCAATGTGCTAGTGATGGCTTCAGGAAGTAAAACTTCAAAGTTTGGATTATATTGTGAGAAGGGGTCTTAGAGGATCCCGGTTTAAGGAAAAGAGTTATGGTGCTGAAGATGTGGTGTTTAATTGCCATATAAAATGGTTCCATGTATATCTCTTAAACAGATACCAAGTGCCCTCATACACCGGTATATTTATCCGTCTAATTTCACATACAAAACAATTCATGTTACAAAATTTTAGTATATTACAATAGGCATAGCTTCATCACCATATCTGTATTTAGCTGTCAAGACTTAGACCCACAAGGCTTCCCTATTGTTAAGAAGGTTCCAGCATAACTTCATTAAGAATGCCTCACTTTGTTTCTCGAAATCTCTAATTCCTATGCCACCTTCTTTTTTATTTTATCAAATCACATTATAGCAAGTAGATCTTCCTCTTATCTTTATTATCCCCTATAAGAAACACCTACTCTTCTTTTCAAGATCTCTTAGTAGGCCCTTTGGTAGCAACATAGTCTGCATATAATACAATGGCAGAATGAAAAGAACTTATTTGACTTGAGTGGCCCAACCTTCTAAGTTAAGGCACCCTTTCTTTTAACTCGCTAGCTTCTTCTTAGTTTTTTTCCATGATGGGAGTAAATGTGACATAAGACGCTCTCTTATGAATTTGAAGGATTCCCAAACTTTCCTAAATCTTATGTTAAACCAACTCCCATTTGTCGACTCAAGTCTATTGCTCTAGAAACATGCATATTCCTAGGAAACAAACTCTAGTCTTTCCCATATTTACCCTTTAACCTGAAGCATCACAAAAAAGCTTAAGGCAGTTCATTTTGGTTTCAAATTGACTCTCTAAAGCTTCTTCAAAAAGAATGAGGTCGTCGGCAAAGAATAGGTGAGAAATCTTAGGTCCCCTTATAGTAAGTTGAATCGGCCTCCAAAATCCTTCTCTACAACATCTTGAATTATATGATTTAACCTCTCTCTATATATAGAATAAAGATGTAAAGAGAGATTGGATCCCCCAATCTGATGCCCCTGGATGAAGTGAAAGTTTTGGTTTCCTCACCATTCCATATGACTTGAAAGGAAGAACTAGTGATGCAAGCCATAATTGCTCCACACAATCAGTCCTCTATGCCAACTGCACAAATAGTATCCTGAATGAATGACTACTGAAGGCGATCGTATGCTTTCTCGAGATCCACCTTAATAGTCATCCATCCCTTACTACTTATCTGCATCTTCATGGAGTGAATAACTTCTTGAGTAATGACAATGTCAACACTGCTTTGCCTCAATGATATAAAACTACATTGGTGTTGACCCACCACTTTACCCATTAAACCCCTCAAGAGGCGACTAATGAGTTTCTTGATAACCTTATAGCTAACATTGCAGAGGGATATTGGTCTTAAGTCCAATATGGTCTCTCTTTTCTCAATTTTCGGGATGAGAAATAGGTTGGTATTGTTCATATCCTTCACACTTAGTGGGTTCTAAAAAAATCCTTTGACCAACTCACAAATGGATTTCCCAATTAGATGCCAATACTCCTAATAAAGAACACTTATATCCTATCAGGCCCCAAAGCCTTGAAAGCACCCATATCAAAGTAGCATTTCTAATATATTTATCGAAGACTTCCCCATATAGATTGTAACCCCCTACCTTAATAGCCGTAATTATCGTGCATCAAGTTAAATTGCAGACCAACAGATAATTCAAAACTTATTAAAAGTCTCAACTTTAAGACAGGGTTTGGCCCTGTGATAAAGTAGGTTTTCCACAAACTTCCATAACCTGTTTAACACTGTCTCACATTCAACTTTCAAATATATTTGGACTGTGTAGTTCGATTCCATTCATAAATATCAGAGTGTATAGCAAAATTCCCGATAACTCCCGGGATTCATCTACTCTCAACAAGGGTTTATAGGGCATATTTGCCCATTTCAATTTCTCATACTGGGGATTACATAACACTATTAAGATCTACAACATTTCCAATAGGTGCAAAAATTCCAAAAAATTGATAACCAACATAAAAGCTCAAACTCCTAACAGGGAACACTAGCCGCCCTTCGTCACCTATTTTTCCTTTGACCCGCTTGCCCTAGCTGTAGGTTATTTATTGGAAAGAGTGACATTCAAAAGAATACCAGTATTAACAATTCACTCATATAATATATAGTAACATAGCATGTAAGCAAATCGCAAAGTAGCAATAGCAGTAACAATCACAGTGATGTTTGACTTTCATCACAAACGTTAGCTCTCATGGTTGTATCTACATGATACGTAGCTTGCATCACAAATAACAGCTCTCACGACTGTAACCACATGATGCGTGACTTGCATCACAAACGACAGCTCTCATGGCTATATACACAAAGCTTTCATAGCAACATACACCGCAGCATTTGCAATTAACACAATTCAATGATAAGACATTCATACAATGCATTATACATAATATAAGAGAAAGAGTCACTACCTTGTTCTTTTTATTCGTGCTCTAGCACCGATTTATCATGCTTAGGGCAAATGTCAAATACTATAAATCATAATCAAGGATGATGAGTTATTCTCTATTCCAATTCTCAATTCTAAAATACTTAGGGTTAGTTATCATTTGAGATCTTTAGGTGGCTACTAGAAGCCCAAACAAATGTCTAAAGAGTTGGGAGAAACTGGATCAAAGATCATCTTTCAAAAGTTCTAAATGCAGTTTTTGAGGGGTTGGCCGCGGCCAAGCCACTCTCTGGCCGTAGCCAAGTGACGGTTAGAAAGATTTTGGCTGCAGCCAAGATCAAATCAGAAACCTTTAGGTCGTGGCCAAGAATAGGTCAGAAGGTTTTGGATGCGACCAAAACTCCTGGCCATGGCCAACAACTGGCCTGTTTCCTGACTATTTTCAAATGATCATAACTTTTTGTCACATTTCATCAAAACAACCAAATTCTCACTCCTTTAACATGTTTTGTTTTTGGCACATTTCAACACAACCACAAAATTGCCAAACTCCACATTTAAGACTCCAAACCACTTCTATTGTCCAAAACACAACACAAGACACCATTGCAATCAACAAAACACCAAGAACTCTCTAACCTAAATCACAAAAATAGAGAAAAAATCTACAAGTTAAAGCACTCAACCAATGACCACAATATACATGTCAAAAGGTTGCTTGCGCTTACCTCTTTCACTATCTCTTGCTTATTCTTTAATTCCTCAACCACCAAATTCCTTTGAGCACTCAAACACCTCCTCTTGAAAATCTAAAACCATACACATGAAGCCCTTATCAAGATGATCAAGATTAAAGAAGAGGATTTGAGCATTTATTATCATCTTCAAGGTCAAAATGGCTTACCTTCACTTGATTTCACTTTCTCTTTCCTCCAACCACCATGGACGACCAAAGAGAGTTCAAGAGAGAGAGATGATGTTGAATCAATTTTTTGGCTCCCCAATGGCCTCTTGGCCGACTTAAGAGGAGAGGAGAGAGGGAAGAGAGTTTGAACATTTGACTTTGATCAATAAACCAAATGATGCCAAGTGTCATGATCCTGTGCACTCTCCTAAAAGCATGTCACCATGTGATTATTCTCTCTTGTTCACTTGGCAATTAGTCACACCAATTAATCTCTAAGTTATTAGTGGATTCCCTCTTCTGTTGCTGACTACTTAGCCGGTAACTTTCTTTTTTCCCATCTTGCCCTTGACTATGGCAATTCCTTTTGGATTACCACTTAACACATTATTTGACCCAATTTCCTCATTCCATGCCCCTCCCTTCTCTTTTAATTCATTTTAAGCCTTGACAACAGAATTAAGCTTAAATACAGGATTTGGGCATTGTCTATTGCTAGTTTAGGCCATAATTCGTAATGTATTCTCCAAAAGTGTTTAGATACATTAATTACATTCACTTTGGAGACAATGAGCCCTTAATCATATTTTGGGGTATTACATAGATTAGATATCTCTTCCCTACTCAATCTAGGGAAATGAAATTATGTGCTGAGAGAATGGTTGCTAGTGCTCTCATTGCTGAACAATGTTTTATAGTAAGCTAGAGCAAGAGTTTTGAGCTCCTTTTGTTCAAAAATCTGACTCTTTTCTAAGTTCTGAAGGCCCTAAATTATGTTCCTTCATCTACTAATAATGGTAGTAGTGTTGAAAATTTTAATATTTTTTTCGGCCAACTTCAACCAATTACATTTAAATTTCTAGTACCAAAGCAATTCTTCTTGTGTAAGAATCTTGTTGTAATCTTTCTATAGTTCCTTTTCAGTCTACACTAAGTACTTATTATTACTTCTTCTCCTTGCCCCTTCAAATGAATTAACCTTCTATTTCCAATTTTCATGGCTCCAGCATCTCCTCATAATGTCCTCAAAACCTTCTTCAACAAACTACCCCACTTGCTATCAAAATGGTGGTTTAAGATAGTTATGATGAGTCACAGGACTACTACAGAGAAGAATAAGATGGTGGTTTGACCCAAATTTGTTAAGGTGATGCACCTTGGTAAAAGGATGAACTTTATTCCATTCATCATTAGTGAAAGCCTAATCAATTCTTTCCCTTAGAAGATCCCTTTCCCATGTGAATCGATCACCTACCACCTCTATTTCAATTAGATTAGTTTGTGAAATGCACTCCCCAAATTGCTTCATAGATCTCCATTTTGGTTTGGCATCTCCCCTCTTACCTACACAAGTCAAGTAAGCATTGAAGTCCCCTATCACAACCCAGGAGCCAGAAATAGAGTTGCTCATATTAACAAGTTCGGCCCCATAAGTTTTTCTACAAAAAGACAATTCAGTTTAGCATATACATAGGACAAGAAAAACATGTGAGTAGCATCAATCCAAACCTCTTTCACATGCAAAGCTTGAGTTAATGATGAAATATGTTGATGACATTATCAGCCTTGTTGCCAAATACAGGTCTCACTAAGCACCAAGATATTCACATCATTCCCATGCATAACATCTTTAACTATACCGAGAAATAATTTTGAGGCTGCACTACTGACCAGAGCTCGAGAACTCATGGTAGCATCTCCACCATGCATCTCTTCCCTGACTTTATCTTGATTTTCGAACTATAAGTCATTGCGAGCACCCTGTTTCATTGCAATATTAGGAGTATAATGAGCCTTTAAGGGGTCTGGAGGTTCAACTGGTGGGTCCACAAATTGCTCTTCCATATTATCATGTGGTAGTGTCGAATCACCCACAGGGATGTTTAATCCCTTGTTGATTATGTTTTTTATGTCTGTTGGGCTTGACACTTCATTGCTGGCCTTGAAAGGATAAATTTGTTGGACCCACTTATTCTTTGTTTAGGCCTTTTGGGTTTTTCTGGTATTGGGCTTTTCGGGTCAAGGGGTGAGGGTTTTCCTATTACTTCCTACTCCTGCCATGCTTGTGCCTTATTTGTTTTTCCCGTTACATCATCGTCGTACACTTTATGACTCCCTTCGTCTTTAACCCCACTCAGTTCCCCAACTATGAAAACTGAGCTTGCAAACTCCTTTTTAGCCTATTGTGTGTCATCCTTGTTTAAGGAAAGACCCTTTGATTCTTTCTTTTTCCAATGCGTAGCAGTACCCTTCTTTTTGTTAACTTTTGCTGTTGGTGAATAGTCTAGTTCACCTTTGGTGAATTAAGCCCAAATCTAATAGGATTTGGGTCAAAATATAAATAATATAAATGTTTGGGTTCATATATATAATATTTTTCAAATTAGTATGAGTCATATTATTTAACCGATAGAATATAACCCTATAAGTGGTATTGTTTCACCGATACAATATGTCTCTCAATCGAAAGGTTATTTTGTCTTTTTCGATGGAAGGATACATCAATAGAAAGGAAGGGGTGCGTAGAGCACTATAAATAGACATAGGGGATTCAATTGTATAACACTTGAAACAACATACAGAAACTCTGTCATATTGACTCCTCATTCCCTCTACTATTTCTCTCTTCTTCTTCCTATTTCTCTCTTCTTCTTCCTATCGTGGTGTATTTGTTGTGCATCGTAATTGCTTCCATAACTGTAATCCAATTATCGTGGGTACAAAAGATTAACAGTCACACTCCAGTTAGGCCCAATAATTCTTACATTTGCTTTATCATTAGAAGGGTTGTCTGATCCCATCTCTTGTAGGATATTGAAGCGTGATCCTGTCCCTTTCTTGCCCTCTTCTGCAGTTGACTGAGAGTTAGACGTCACTTTTGCTTGTTGTCTTTCCCGAGGTTCAGACTTATGCGGATGTTGCCTGGGTGTTGATTTGACTTGCATCCAAGATACATACTCATCTTCAATGGTTACACCCAGCACACTCACCAAAGGGTGCTTCTCATTGTTTCTGTGCTCTTTTGCCCGAGAGGGGTTTTCTGGCGTTGGTATGTTCTCTTTCAAATTTGAAGTGCACTTTTCCTGAGAGTGGCTCTACATCCCACACTTGAAACAAAATACATCCAACCCCTCATATTCTATTGTGTACACCTTCTTCCTAAGAGCAAACTTTGAATGGAGTTGTTTATTAAGGACCACCTTGACACTAACTCTTGCAAATTTGCCTCACTAGATGGTATGCTTGTTATCCTACTGAGCCAAAGTGTTAAGATCGACATTGATAGCTTGTCCGATGAGGTTACCCAATTCCATCATACACTCCTCTGAATACAAATGCATAGGGAGAGTCGGCACACTCACCCAAACAACCACGTTTCTCACTTTGTTGCAATACGGATTGAAATTGGGGCACCACCTTTGCACAGCCAAATAATGCCCCCGTGTTACCCAAGGGCCATCGAAAAGCAACTTCAATGATTTGTCACCCGAACTGAGCACATAGTAGTTATTAGGTAAATCAATAAGATTCAATTGCCTGATTTTAATAACTAAAGAATTATGTCTTTCTTCATGTGTAAGTTTGTTCTTTTGCCTATAAGTGTTACAATCAGGGCTTCCTTCCAAGGTTTGCATAGCTCCTTGAGTCTATCATCTGAAACGTGAAGCCTTGGGAGAGAATTAATCGTTTTCCTCTATTCTTTAGTCATATCTGGTGCCGTGTCCTCCTTTTCTTTCAGCCATTCCTTTAGCTGCTCATCTAAATCTTTTTCGAAAGCCTTTTTGCTTCACCAGTTAGCTTTGCCTTGTAGGAGATTTGACTTCTGGAAGGTTTAGTAGGTTCCTGAGCGTTTTGTGGCCCTGTTGTATTTGCTTCCTTTAACTGCTCCTCCTTCATAGAAACATATTCGTCATTCATGTTCTGCTCCACAAGGGGGCTACTTTCTTGCATCACCGTGTCCTCCGTCATTCTTTTGATATTTTTCCCTAGGAGATCATCTTCCTCCTTAAGCTATGTTTGGGATAGCTTTTTTTTTTTGGAAAATAAATACTTATTATTATGTAAGTAGAGATAAAACTCCTTTCACATATTTACCTCGTATACCATAAATCATGATTTATAAGCACTTATAAGTTAAAAATAAGTTCCAAACAAACACTTAGTCAATCCACCTCCATCTCTGGATGTGGTTACTGCGTTGATCAAATCTGCAGTATGTGCACCCTCTCTCTCACAGTATTTCTCACTCATCTCTCTTTTTCGTACAAAGGACTTTAAAAAGCTCATACCTCAAATTTGATTAGAAAAACACACGAATATCTATATGTATAGCATAAATTTGAGAGGAAATATATATATATATATATATATTTCTCACTCATCTATATATATATATATATGTTTATATATTTAATATGCTTAAACAAATTTTTGTTAATGTCAAAGATAAATTTAAATAATAGAATAGATTTATATTATTATAATTGATTAAATTTCTCATCAAATTTTGATACATGAACTAATATATAGGGATGGAAATAGGTTAGACCTCTAATAAGGACCTACAGCCTAGCTTACATAAAGCCTAGCCTAGCCTATTTAGTAAATAGGCTAGGCTCAGGCCCAGGCCTATTTAAATAAATAGGCCAAGCCTATTTTTATAAAGCCTAGCCTATAAGTTTAAAGGCCTGACCTATTTAACTTTTTTAATTTATATTATAATATAAGAATTTATAATGTCATCTAAATAATCGTATAAATTATTTATAAATTTACCAACTTATTTTTAATTTTAAGTTTCACATTTCATCGTTATTATTCTCGACCCTAACTTTTGCATCAATCATTAACCCCCACTTCTTTTCTCTCTGATTGCTTGAGATGATAATGCTAACTCACTCCCTCTCTCTTGATTTGCATCGTCCACTAAAGCATAATAATTTATATAAGTTTATTTTAGTGCCAAATGAAATATTATAATCTTAGTAGGACAAGTTTGTCCCAATTTATGTGGGAACAGTAAAAGAGATAAAATCTACATGTTACCTGTTATTCTTGGTCAATTTTAAAAAATATATCTCATTAGTTAACAGATTTTAGTTTTTCTTATTCCTATTTGCTCGAACAATTGCTATCACTAGATATTCTTTTCTTTTCCTTACTAAACATTTATATTACAATGAGAATGGATACTAAGCTTTTAAGGCATAATGTAATATTTTAAATAAGTGTGAAAGCGTTATATATAAATTTAGATGCATAGGGTTTAAAGGCTATTTAAAAACCTATATTTTAAGTAAGCTTTTAAACAGGCTTCAGACCTTGTCAGGCCTTTTGGAGGCTCAGGCTCAGGCCTCAAGAGAAGCCTACATACAGGCCCAGGTTCAGGCTCATGCTTTAAAATTCTGTTGCAAGCCCAAGCCTATATAGGTAAAGCTTAACTTAGCTTAACCTATTTCCACCACTACTAATATATCTACATCTTCATGAAAGCGCAAGTGGACACTACGAAGTAAACGCAAGAGTCTGGTTCGGTGACACTATATATCTTCCTAGTCAAAGTAAACTTAAGAGTCCTTTTAGGCTGCTTGTGACGATGTATGTTCCCACAATTTGTCATTTTCAACTAATTTGCTCATATAAAAAAATCATTCAAAACTAGTTAAAATATTAAAATTGCTATAAATCTAAAATAGTTTATAATATTATTCTTATAATTATACTAAACATAGGTATTATATTAATTTCTACCCTCTCTTATAATATTCATACATCATAATTACCAATGACGGGTATATATATCAAAAATAGGTAAGGTGATTAATGAAATGAACCAACCATGCCTACTAAAAGGTCCTTCGTATATAGGATTGGAAGGAGTTTCATATATATACATGCATGCATATATTTTGTGTTTTTTTTTTCCAACAGCATATATATATATATAGTAAATGACAAAAGTTATAAGAACCTTGTTATTAATAAATATTTAATGTGAATAAATAAGGTAACTATTAATTTGAGTTAAAAGACTTCTCGTAGTATTAAATTATATGAAAATACTTTAAACAACCAACTCAAAGTGGCGTATGGAGGGTTTCTTGCAATTAACTTAAGTAAGTTGACCCCTTCTCTCAGTACCCTAGGATACTCGTACTTTTTTTTGCCTATAAATGATAATTTAGAAACTTATCTAAGGAAATGATAGAGCTTGTTTGATTATGTTTTCTATTTTTTGTTCTCACAAACACTTTTATAAAACAGTTTTTGAAAACAAGTTTTAAAAATAAAAAAAATCTATCTAAATAGATTATTTTGAAAAATCTATTTTTGAAGTAACGTGGCGGTATGATTGTCTATAGTGACATGACGGTAGTCATAATTAGTAGTGTAGTGTCGATAGTAGATAAGTAGCGGTCTTAAAAAATAAAAAATAGGAAAAAAAACAACTAAAAACTATTTTTGTTTTTAATTTTTTAAAAATAATTTTTTTGTTTTTAAAAACAATTTTTTGAAAACAGTTTACCAAACAAGTTTTATTGTTTTATTATTTTTTAAAACAGAAAAACAGTTATTAAAAACAAAATCAAACAACCCCTTAATATTTTTTGATAAGGAGAGGAAGCAATATTTAAATAAAAATAAAAAACTTTATCAAATGTTTAATTCTTTAATTTTTTTTTTTTGGGTTCATATGTATGTATGTATGTATAAACAGACATAACGAAATAGAGATGAGGGATAAATTTCATGATAGTATTTGTAATTTCTAGTGATATTAATGGATTGAAATAAACTATTAATTTTTATAAAATAAAGAAGTGTTTTGATAACTAAGGTCAAACTTGTCCAAAAAAAAAGATAACTAAGGTCAAACAGAATGATGGCTACTCTTTGTTTCTTTTTTCCTCCTTGATTCATTGAACTAGAATACTAACTGGCATATTCAATAGTGCTTGCGGCATATCCAATATTAGTTTCTATCAAAAATCAAACTCTCCGTTCTGTTCAATGTTTTAAAAGCCGGACCGGATATTGAACCGGTGAAGTTAATGGGTCATGGTTCAAACGGTTGGACCGGTTGGATCGTTCGGTTGGACCGGTGATATATTAAAAAATTAAAATAATATTATATATAATGATATAAATATAATTCATCAAATTTAATAAAAAATTAATGAGTTCAACTTTGATTATGAGCTTAAACATGACTAAAATGTGTTGGACTTCATTTATTTTAGACCTTAAACTAGGGTTATTTTGAATTTTTTGATATAATTTTTTATTTTTTAGTTATTATTTTTGGACAACATAAACACATTCAATATATAAATCTTTTTAATACAATTTTTAATTTTAAGTATATATTATCAACTTTTTTGAGCTGCATTAGCAAAAAAATTATTTTATTTAACTTAAAGATATAATAATTGAAAGTAATAATATATATTAAACATACTATATGTTGAACTTTATATTAACTATTATAAATACGAAAAAAAAAAATTAAAAAAATGAGAGGACTTGAGTTTTTTTTTGGGCAACCGAAGACTTGAGGTATATTAGTTGTAATCAAATTGGAAGAATTACTTTTAAGATAGGCTTAGCAAGGTGTTTCTTTTTTCCAATTTGTAGGCTCAGCAAGTACACTATCGAGAAACGTGATGACACAGGCATACATCTTTTCACGATTTCACTAGTCTATCTTTTTTGCTTTGGGCAGATCAATATTTCTTTTATTATTATTTCAAATTGCTCCATGCTTTCTTTCTTTCATGTAGCTGAATCAAACGCAATGTGATGGCGTTGAGGATGGACTGCATTCTTCACTGGTGTGGATGGTGAGAAAGGAAGGACGATTAAACCATGAAACTCAAACACTTCAGGCTTGTTTCTTTTCTCGCTCTCATCCTTCATCTGTCTCATGCGACTGATTCAGGTAGTAAGGAATCGAAGAATTTTTTTTTTTTTGCCTATGAGATTCTTTCCTTCTCGCCTCTTTTTTTTCTTCTCCTTCCTTTTTTTTCACCGTCGACTGAAATATGAGCAGATACTACCCGGACGGTTCCCTAAAAGCCGCTCCGGTTCGCGGCTTAACTCCGATTCCCGGCTCAAAAGCCGGTTCTGAACGGCCCAAAACGGTCGAACTCCTCCAACGGCTCAAACATAAAAATCGAGCCGGTGTGTTTTCCGGTCGCCGGCCGGGCCGGTCCGACCGTCCGGTCCGGTCCGGCTTTAAAATCATTGGTTCTGTTATTGTATATAAATAAATTTAAGACTAAATTAATTACGTAAAACTCTCTTAAACTTTATATCATATAAATGACTTGTTTAATTGGGGCAAAAAATGATTTCCTTAATTAATGTTTAAAACATAAAAATAAACTTCTATGAGTTTTCTAGCTAGTTTCTATAGGTAACCCTCAATTATTAATTATATGATCCCTTAAATTTTATTTTTATGTGCATCAAACTAGTTATAGGTAGATAACTAGTTTGTTTGGTATGAGGGAAATGGAGGGGAAGGGAGGGAAAAGAAAATTTTTATTAGTTGAATTTAAAAAATTTGGAAAAGTGGGGTTATAAAATTTTAATAAAAATGATATGTAATTAAAATAAAAAAGTAAAAAAAATTAATTAAAAACTTTCTACCCTATTTTTCTAATTATTTTAAAGTCTAATTCATAAAAATTTTCCCTCCTCTCCCTTTATGTCCAAATCCCTGATACCAAATAGGGTTTAAGCTCTATTTGAATTTTCGTCCACAAAAAAAGCTCTATTTGAATAAGCAATGATAAAAACTAACATAAAAATTTAAGGAGTTTATTATTGAGCTTCAAAGGTTAGAGAAGTAATTTGCACATGACATAAAGTTCAAGGAAATTATATGTAGCCTAAATCCAGACGGGGATAAATAACATAGCTATTATCTATATATATATATATATATATCCTATAATCAAAACGCTCACCTCATTTTTGTCTTAATTCTGAACATTAGTTCTGTTATGTCGAGCCAACTTCGAGTGCTTAGCGCCCTTGATGTTGCCAAGATACAATGGTACCACTTCAAAGCCATCGTAATTGCCGGCATGGGCTTCTTCACAGACGCCTATGATCTCTTCACTTTGCCAAACGTCACCAAGTTGCTCGGACGTATCTATTACACCGACAACGGTGCGCAAAAGCCCGGAACCCTCCCTCCTGGCGTGAACTCCGCCGTCAACGGCGTCGCGTTAATTGGAACCTTAATAGGTCAGCTTTTCTTTGGATGGCTAGGTGACAGAATGGGCAGAAAAAAGGTCTATGGTGTGACCCTTGTTCTCATGGTTGTCTCCTCGCTGGCCTCCGGTGTCTCTTTCGGTAAATCTACAAAAGGCGTCATCACCACTCTCTGCTTCTTCCGATTTTGGCTTGGATTCGGCATCGGCGGCGACTACCCTCTCTCCGCAACCATCATGTCAGAATATGCCAACAAAAAGACTCGTGGTGCCTTCATCGCGGCGGTTTTCGCTATGCAAGGCTTTGGGATTCTGTTTGGCGGCATCGTTTCCTTGATTGTCGCGACGGCGTTCGATCACGCGTACAAAGCTCCTCCTTACAAGGAAAACGCCGCCGCTTCTCTCGTTCCTCAAGCCGACTATGTATGGCGAATCATTCTAATGTTTGGTGCTCTGCCAGCTGCAATCACTTACTACTGGCGTATGAAGATGCCGGAGACAGCTCGTTATACAGCGCTCATCGCTAAGAACGCGCAGCAAGCTGCGGAAGACATGGCTAAAGTACTGCAAGTTGATATTGAAGCTGAACCAGAGAAGTTAGAGAAAATAACTGAGAGGAAGAACAGATACGGGTTGTTCAGTTGGGAATTTGCTCGCAGACATGGTCTTCACTTGCTTGGGACCACCACCACTTGGTTTCTATTGGATATTGCGTATTACAGTAATAATCTTTTTCAGAAAGATATTTACACTTCAGTTGGGTGGCTTCCTCCACCGGAAGAAATGAACGCAATCCGTGAGGTATACATATAAACGAAAGTTAATTAGCATATTGAATCTATCCCGATTGTGCAAGATATACAAATATAGATAAAAAAGGCCCATAGATTAATATCCAGATATTATTTTAGTAAAGATAAGGTGTGAAACTTATTTTTTTATCTATATTTCTTCTCAAAACTCACAAAATCTGCCTAGGTTTTGATTCATTGATTACTGAGCATGAGTGATGATGTTAGTTGATCAATTGATGTTACTGAGTCACATAGAAACAACTGTCGAAGTTCAAATATGATTTAAGGTTGAGTTAAGATACTTTAATTAAATGTATTGTCTATGTTTGTTTTTTTTTAAAAAAAAAAACACTGACTGAATATCTCCATGTATTTTTAATTGATCAAAGCTTTTGTACTAGATGAAGAGTGAAGACTCATTATGATTTAATGCATAATAGGTTTACAGGGTTGCAAGAGCACAAACGATTATAACATTATGTGGTACAGTTCCTGGTTACTGGTTTACAGTGGCGTTCATAGATTATCTTGGTCGCATCTTCATCCAATTCATGGGCTTCTTCTTCATGACCGTCTTCATGTTTGCCCTTGCAATCCCATACCATCACTGGAAAAATAACCGAATTGGTTTTCTTGTAATGTACTCACTCACCTTCTTCTTCGCAAATTTCGGTCCAAATTCCATCACTTTCATTGTCCCTGCGGAGATTTTCCCTGCAAGGTTGAGGTCCACTTGCCACGGGATATCTGCGGCCGCCGGAAAAGCTGGAGCCACCATCGGCGCGATTGGGTTTTTATTCGCTGCACAGGACAAGGACCCCACAAAGAAAGATGCAGGGTATCCAACAGGAATTGGAGTGAAGAATTCGCTCATTATGCTTGGTGTGATTAATTTCGTGGGAATGCTATTTACGTTCCTCTTGCCGGAATCGAAAGGAAAGTCATTGGAGGAGTTAAGTGGAGAGAACAAAGATGACCAAAGAGGGGATCAAGCTACATAGAACTCAATGCCTCTGCTGATCACAGTATATAGGATTTGGGATCTTTTTGTGTTGAGGATCTTATCAGTATGACGTATTATCTTCTACATTTAGGACCAAGACAATCACCTTAACTACATTTTACATTTAGGACAGGAGGACGGATGATTGTTTTTAACAAAGTAATGCACAAAAATTTGTCGTGTAAATAGTTTGTGTCTATATACTCCTTTAGGAGATTAGAAACAGTTTGTGTATATAGTTATGCAATTTCAAATGGATGACCCTACAAATATGTCTAATACCATCGAATTCTTTTCAAAAAAACAATTGTTAAGAGAAAAAATCTCATGCTTCACGATGCTTTTGTTCAATCTAAAGCAATAGCTTCTTTCAGCACAAATTAATTTATGGCAGGTCAAGCAAAGCATGATGAGCATGTTTTAATTCTAAGAGTTTTGTAAAATAATTTATTTGTTTGTTGGGGGTTTGAATCTAATTCCTATAAAAAAAGTAAACCTCGTTGAAATGAGATACTTTTACCCTTTCTACATTAAGCAAGATTACTCACCCTATAGCAGAAGTTATATACACCTAATTTCTATATAAAAAATTTTTATTTATTATTAATGGAATCTATTCATTATAAAATCTTGCTTATTTAAGTGAACACTATAACAATTTTTATCAGAACAAAATAAAAAATTTTGATTTATGCACATAACAAAAATAAATTATTATTACACTCATCAACTTCAATCTGTGGATCGATATCCATAGGATAGTATATATTATATAAGACTCCTTTGATGTTTAATTTTAAACAAATTCTTTTGGCAATTTTTGACGCAATAAAAATAAGATGGCGAGTACTATCAAGTCGAGAAGAACTTTATTAAAAAGTAATTTGCAATGAAGAAGGTTATTATATTATCACTTGATCTCTTCACTTTTATCCACAAATTGGAAAGGAAAGAAAGTAGAAAATTCCTAATATTTTGCTATGGGAAATTAAGCATACTAATTAACTGGTCATCGCTGAGAAAAGTCATGGAACGTGACATATTGAATTTGATAGAGGAAGCAATAATTAATAATACATATAAAATTCTAGGTGCATTTTCCATGACGTGTAGAATAGATATCTTAACAACTGGTGGGGAAAATTTTCCACAAGTCATGAATTAAAAAACACATATAATTGATACAACTCAAAGGATAACGCTGACCAAGAAAAGATGAAATGTAACCACATGAATTAAAAATTTGATACTTAAGGCAATTAGGCAAGTTGGTAAAATCAACGAAAAGACAGCTATCTATGACGACTTTGGAAGTCGCTTTTAAATCATTGTTTGGCCATATCAATTTCGAAAATCGCATTCAATATAGCCAAAGAATTTTCCATGAGAACTTTCCCGGATTATGGTCTTCGTCCACGTTTGTCATTTCTAAAAAAATTAAGGGTAAAACTACCCTCCAAGTTTTATTTTTCCATGGGTGTCTGATTGTTTGCCCTCGTAAAGTTTTTTGAGGGAAAAAAATTACACATGAAGTTCTTGTTTGAATATGCCTGATGCATCTTTAGTGAATCAGAACCCAAATCCAATGTAAATGGGGTTATTGTATAAAAAAGGAATAATATGGGTCTAAATAAAGAATTTTATCCATATAATTTAAAATTCAAATCTATAACTTCTCATACGTAAAATATGAGAGTGATAAATTGTGGGAGTCAATTGAATTTTTACGATGAGAAAACTTTTATAACAACTACTTTCCCAAGTTCTCTTTCCCTATGGAATCTGCCATATTAACATGATCGGAGCCCGTTTTAGTGCTTCGATTTCATGTGGGTACTCAGTGAATCAACAGATTTCAAATACGCCCGAAATCTTACATTCTAAAATGGGGTCCCCAAACCATTAAAGGGACCTGACGCCTTGAGGCAACTACTTCAACGGGCAAGGAGAAGATAATGGAGAATGAAAATGGAATGGGATACTTTGTTGATGTTATGTTTGTTCGCAAACCTTCCATGGTTTTTTAATTTCTCTAAAAAAAATTAACTAAATATTATATTTAGGATAGAGGTAGTATAACTCTAAATATTTTGTTAAATATGTCAGTCAGCAATTCTTCTATAAAGCTCAGACATATTTCATGGGTTTGCATTGAGTAACTGTCAGATGGGAGTTAAAGGCGAGATGAACGAGCGAGATTCAAGGGGAATTATTATTGATGAATTTTTGAATCACGGGGATCCCAATTTAGAAACCCAAAAAAACCCACCTCTCACTCCCTCATCTTAATGAGTCACAAATGGGCCTAAAATTGCCCAATAGAGATTTTCAATATGAGAAAATGGACCGAGCAAGCCCTAAAGGCCTATCTTTGTCTATCCGCAATTGAAACCCAAATGTATTCCATGTGGAAGCTAAGGAGACCGTCAGCTATAGGCCCTTTATTGTGATCTCTCCCTTATTGGCTGTCACGAGTGGGCTTAACAGGGTGAAGTTAAAGAGACATTTGGAGGAACAAGAGAATGTAATTGTGCCGTTAAACCAACAAACTGTTGGTTTATGTGATAAGAAGCTTTACTTCTATAAAAAAGAGAGCACAACTTCAAATCACGGAAAACACATTTATTAAAAAAGATGAGAATCTTTTTCTTTCTAAGCTTCAAAAAAAAAAAAAAACCCTTAATCATATACAAAAAATTGATCTAGTAAATGTCGAGTTAGAGTTTGCCCCATGAGGACAGCGAGTGAGCTGTCGTCAACCAAAAAGGGGTATTCAAATCTGAAAGGCCTAGCAGGGAAAGGATAAGGCTTGAGTAATTGAATTGAAGGTTGGTGAAGAAAAAGCTACGATTGATTCCCCTGAAGTTGGGTTTATTTTCAAAGGAATGAACTCTACGTCGGATGTTGCAAAATCAGAAAACACCAGCCATCAGTTCGACTTGAGTCTTCTAGCTCGGAACTGTCAGGGGTTGGGGTGCCTTTAGCAGTTAAGAACCTCAAGGGGATGTGCGGGAAAAATAAAGCCCCAAATTATCTTTATCATGGAGCAAAAATGAAAAATTAGTACTCGTATGTTAGTAAAGTTCATGAGGTAAATATATATATATATATATATATATATAAGCGAAAGTTAATATGCTCCTTGAATAAATTAGGATTGTGCAAGATATACAAATATCGATATAAAAAGGCTATAGATTAATATCCGGAGATTTCTTTAGTAAAGAATAAGGTGTCAAACTTATATATACATATATCTTCTCTAAACACACAAAATCTCCATAGATTTTTATCTTTTCATGTTAGTCAGTACATAGAAACTAAAGTGAGTGATATTAGATAGAAATATGACTCTATTCTCTAAATGCTTAAAATATAAATGTGACAATATTTATAAATTCTGGTTTGTAGAGTAAGTTAGCTAGAATGCTTCAATACATAACAAATTGAAGGAAAACATGCTAGCTGAAGTCCCAAAATGATGATAGTATTTATATAAATCAAATGAACGACTCTTCCCATGAGTTTTGGGGAACTTTAAGTACACATCATAAGCTTTAATTCAAGTAGTCGATTATCTCAATTGGATGTTTATACTAAAAGTTATAATTTCACAAATTCTGGGCAGAAAATCTCTAATACCCCAAAGATGAGACCCTGCAATGGTTTCCAAGGATCATATTAAATCTTTGATACCTTAAGAGTCTATTTGGTTTGACGTAGGGGAGGGGAGGGATTTTAATGGACGAGAGAGGATATGAGAGATTTTAATATTACCTTGTTTCAATTGATTAGAAGGAAGGGAATGAGAGAGATTTTAATATTACCTTGTTTGGTTCAAGGGGGGAGGGAAATTATTTTCACATGGACAACTTTACCCTTATGTTATAAATGATTTTTTTTCAAACTTTATTAAATGTATAATAAAGTTTAATTATAAATAGCATTTGTATAATGTAACACCCCAAATTTTATTCACCAAAAATATATTGTAATTATTTGATAAATTCAATAAAATGGTGAATACTCATGAATTTGGATCTTGTGAATTTTGAAATATTCATATTCATAAGGAAATTAATTCAAGAAATGAATTAAATTACAAAGGTGATAAGCAAATAAGAATTTTGTCAATTTAGCCCAAGATTAATTATTTTCCAATTAATTGGACTTAATTTCAATTAATCAAGGAAAATAAAGAAAAATGCATAATGGGATTATCCTTTGTCGAATAAATCAAGAATTGGGAAATTAAAGGGGATTATACATAATTCAATTTTGTGAATTATGGGACTAATGAAATGCAAAATTTCCTCCTCCTCTTCTCTTCTAATTTCGTCCATGCATGAAAGAAAAAGGGAAAAATATTTAATACATTATCACATGCCACAGGAAGAAGGAAATAATGACTATGGTTGAGTGAGTTGGTAGATTAGATGTTGAAAGTAAGAATGGAAGGATGGTGTAATGCATGATGAGATCAAGCTTGAGTGGTGGAATGGAAAAGCATGATTACATAAAAAAGTGTAAGGTTGGACTTAGATAAAGAATTATGGACTAGTTGGAGAAAAAAGGGGAAGTAGGGACGGAAATTTTGGAGCAAGAAAAGGGAAGACAATGATTCAATTAATGGCCAAGTTAATGAAGAAATTATGAGGAAGAGAAGAGTGTGACAAATGTTATATTAGAAGCCCTTGATCAAATCAATGGCTAGGAAGATGGAAGACTAAGTTAATAAAACATTTTTCCTTCCTCTTTCCAAGTCACATTCGACCAACCACAAGAGAAGAGAGAGAGAGAGAGATAGAGAGAGAGAGAGAGAGCTTGAGAGTTCTTGAAGGTTAGAGAGAAGGAGGAAGAGGATTAAGGTAAGAACTTGTGTTTCAAAGTGATTAAGCTTACTATTTTGTGTAGTTCATCCTCTAATCTCTTATTCTTCATGGAAATCATGGTTTAGCAAGCTAATTTTCAAGGTTGAGGAGAGAGAGAGTATTGGAAATTGTGTCTTAATGGTCAATCATTGTACTTTGAACATTGTTATTTTAATGAAATTTCTCCATTCTGTTATCATATTATTTGCATGTTAACTGTGATAATTGTATCCTTAGATAATTCATGAAGATTGTCCTAAAATGTCCCTGATCGGTCATCTATGTGGGAGCAGAGATAAAACAAGACCAATTTGACTTTGATAAGATATGGAGATACGAATCAAAGTTTTAGGCGCTTGTAAGAGTACAAGGTGATGGACCGACCCACTATGAGAAAGCTACATGGATCAAGTCATAAGTTTTTCTCATGTATAACCACGTCACAATGCCCTTAGACCTGAGGTCATCATGGATTCCTACATGGGAGTTGCTAAGCTTTGAACTTGTCAAAAGTCACTTTTGACCGAGTGATGATAAAGGCTATGATCGGGCTTGGTGGTTTTTCATGCAGAGGAATATGAATGATCAAGATGGAATTTGTCCCTCACATTAGTAGAGAGATATTACTAGGCCCCTCGATGACTGAGTCTGAGAAATGTATGGCCATACTACAATGGAAAGGAGTTTCCATTTCTATTGTCAGGCTAATCAGGAATCGAGAAAGTAATGGTCAGGAACAAGAGGATGACATTATCCATGCCTTATCCTTGAACAATATATCGTGTGACAAAACGGACGTGACATGGTTGTATGACAGGTTGCATCGTGATAACGATCCTTATATGAATTGGGTAGTCGTAATGTCTTGCTAGAGGCCGCTTGCGACTTTTGGGTTAGTACAGTTATTGGCCCACTGCCAACTTCATATGAGGCCTATAGGGTCGCACACTAGAATGGCCTAACACGAGATAATGTTTAATTTAGAGTGGACAAATTTTTTTTTTATATATATATATATAATATAAAATTCGTTAATAATATTATATAGATATATATTTTTGAAATACATATCTTATATTATATATATATATGTGTGTGTGTGTGTGTGTGTATTATATGATATTATTATATTGTGTTAGTTTTAAATTTAAATTTAATTTATTAAGATATATTAAATTTAATAACTAACATAATAGAGATATTGTATCTCAGATTTAATTTATGAAGATAAATTAAATCTAATGGCTCTTTATTTAGATTAAATAAATAGGTTAAATTAAAACTGTTGGACAGATTTAATTTAAACTAAATTTATTTAATTAGCTCATCAAGATAATTAATTGTTGATTAATTTCGAAATTAATGATGATTAATTTCGAAATTTGAATATAGCCCTCATAGGTTATAAACTTGATAGAGCAGATATACTCATGCGCATGAGAATTCAACGCAGCAAGGGAAATCCTAGGAGACATTTAGAGGCGCTAGCACACAGTCTCTATTGGAGAGCATTCGTGTGGATACCAGTAGAGGGAGCGAACCTAACACGTTGGCTCCTGGAGATCGTGAAAACCCTAAGTTAAAAAGGTATGAGTTCTTCCTAACCCGATTTAAACGCTGTTGATAGATCCTCGATTAGAATCGGTAAAATTTTAAAATTCTTCCATTGTGTCTGCCGATCCTAACAGTGGCATTAGAGCCAGATCAATTGTGCATTTAAATTGAGTGTAAGTTCTTATACATGTGATATATATTGGATATATATGTGTGGTTATAAGAAAACATCCGAATATGTTAATAAGAAACGAAATATGTTCAGCGTTATTATGCGTTTTTGGATAGATCTGTGTTTATGCGATTTGGTGAAATTGTTTCGATTTCATGCGTTAAGATTAGTTTTTAATTCCGCCACTAGCATCGCGATTTCTGTTCTGGATTTGATCCAAAGAAGAATTCATCGTTTAGGTTTCGAATAGGCTTGCATGAAATCGGGTAAGGTACCTGAGATCATAGTTGGCGGTAATCCAATCGGGTTTAAGTTCGGATATCTATTTGGGTAATAGGGATTCGAATTATGGGGAAGACAATCTGGATCAGAAGCGTTCTGAGCCATTGTTGTTTTTTTGAAACTGGGCCGAAATCCCTTAAGAATTGGACTAAACAAATTTTTTGAACAATTGGGTCCGAAATGTTAAAATTTTCAAATATTTCTTTTAAAAGGAATGTGCCTTTTTTCAAAAGCTCCAGGAGCGCTGCCCCTTGAAACCCCGCACGGGCACTGCCCCTTGACTCCACTCGCTAACCAGCTAGCGGGACTACCATGGCTACCTCTGCGTAGCGCAATATAATTTGATCACGACATTTATTGCTTTTCATATTGTATGAATTCTTGTTGTGGTTTATTATTTATACTTGTTTGAGTATGGTGAACAAAATGGCTTTAAAATTTTACAAAGGGTTGTAATATTTAAATACGACCTGTGTGCCGTACCTTTCTCTAAATACTCTCAATGTACATTCTCTTCTCATCTCACTCCCCTCGAATGTTTAAACGAGGTTTCTCTCAATATATTTCTTTTCTTATTTAGAGAAGTCCTCTTATTAGCTTGGGAGGAATTTAGGTTAGGTAAGCCATGTTGTGTCACGTTTAAATTATGCTTTTGATAAGATCATTGCATGAATACTTTTACGTTTATATGTATTTATCTGTATAAGATACGACCACGATTGCATTCATATAAACAAGACTAATTAATTGAGCCCTCTAATCAAATCTTAAGTCTTCATGCTATCAATTAATGAATACCTATCAAAACCTAGATCGCTCAACTGCAGAAACCACCAAAGTGGATGCACTTGAGTTATCTTGATGAGACAAGCATGAGTAATGGTGTTGCTCATAATATTCATTATTATTTTGACTTAATTGAGATTAACAAAACGGTTTTGAATCTCAAGGCGTTAGATGGGATTAAACATGCCGGATCATATGATGATTAAATCCCATAAACATCTAAGAGTTACATGTGATGTAATTAGTAAATAGGTTACCTGCCTTTAACACATGCTGGAGGCACATTACCTACCTGTGGTTTAGGACCTAGCTAAGGTACACTAATCTTACCTAGTTGTAGTCAAGGACTCGGCTGTGGTACACGTAGGGGTTGTAACTTGGTGTTTGGCCCTGAACTTTGTGCACATACACGGATGATATGAATTTTATTTTACTTGACACAGTGCATTACATATTTAATTTTCATATTTTCTATGTTGATTGTATGTTTCTACTGAGATTCCTTGGAATCTCACCACTTTTTCTAAACCAAATGTCTTAGTGGGTGCCAGCAGATCAAAAGCCAAGGATGTAGAGAAGGGAAACTGACGTACACGTTTCCCAAGATGAATCTAGTAGTTGTATTTGGAATAGTTTTGGGACATTCTGTACATATTTGTAATTATTATCAATTTCTACTCTGTTAATGACTATCTATAAAACAATACTTATTATCAGTATAACTGTACTTTTCTGTTTGCCTGTGGAACTTGTTCATTATTGCCTTGTCCATATCAAAATGGAATTGGGTGTTGAAATTTTTGGTATCAGAGATAATAAGCGGTTCTGGCATTATCAGAATGGTATACTAATATGGTTTTGATTGTATGGTGACAAGACATTATGTGCAGTTCGAGTGAGCCTATGATCGTGAGCAGTAGTACCAGTGAATCGTCTATAGGTGAGACATTCATGAAGCAGAGTCCACCGAAGCAAAGGATACTAAACAGACAACGGTATGTATAGTATTACCTACCTGGAGGTCTACTCATGTGATGTACGGCATGAAAGAGTCTGCTAGCACTACCCGTATGTGGACCGAAACCCAAGCCAACATCTCCAGGCAGTCTCAGGTATAAGATACCAGTGAGTATTCTGAGGAGGACTCTAACGAGGATCCAAAGTAGGATCCTGATGATGATCCAGAGGAGATCCCTGAGGACAAGTTGAGCGACCGTAAGTCTCGGGCAGAGCTAGTGCAGATGTCGTATAACCTACAGCCGAACATCAAGTTATGGCATTATCTGTAGGGCCAATATATCTGAGTGGTACTATAACATGACACTCACCACAGTCAGTATCTTGCATTCTTAATAGGTGTAGGAACAATGAATCAACTTCAGGAGGATATGCGGGTATGGTTCACAAATAAGGTCTGGGCATATACTACTATGGGCTTCTTTCCAGATACATTGTATTGGAACAGACAGAAGAATGATTTTGTTGAGAGGGGTTCGAGTAGGAACTTCTTGGCGTTCCTAGATCACATGAACACCCTCATAGTGAAATATATGTATATAGGTTGATGTGGGACCCACTTGACAGATTTTGGATAACGGGAGCTGACCAGCACATATTATGAGATAAGGGCAGACAGGTGGAACTGACGGATAGAAAAGATTTAGCTAGAGTCAGTATTTTGGGGAGGGTACAGATAGGGAAATGTAATGTAACAAGGAACAAAATGTCATGTACAGTAGTTTATAGATTATCTGATATTTCTATTTCTCTATAGCTACTGTAAATAGTTGTGTGCTATGTATGACATATCTGTGTCCCTGACTTTTATGAAATGACGAAAATTCCCTTGCTCTTACATCAAAATTTATTCTTCTTTAATTTCATATAGAGTGAATTATGGAGATGGTACAAAGAGGAGAAGGTGGTAAAGGCTGAGGTAGAGGCTGAGACTGAGGACATGGTAGACATAATAACAATGAGGAAGATCCAAGGCCTGACCCTATCAAGCAACGAATACTGAATATGTTAGAATAGTAACAAACTACAATGAATGAAATAAGAGGTGACCTTCAGGGAGTACAGCAAAGGCAGGACCACCTGGAGAATATTCTAGATGAATTTATGTGGGGAAATTACAAAGAAATACGAGAGGAATGCCAACCAGAAGATTTACCACCAGAGCCTGAATTAGACGTTCAAACCTGGCCGAGTAAGTTCAGTAAATAACAACCACCTATATTCAAGGGGAAGTTTGATCCTCAACTAGCAAAAAGATTGGTTGGCACGTCTCGATAAGATTTTTGATATGTTAAAATGCCCATATGAGATGAAAGCTTGATTAGCTATTTATAAGTTGGAAGGTGATGCTGATCGTTGGGGGAAGAATATAGATGTTACCTTGAAGGGAAGGAATATTCCTATCTCATGGAAATTATTCCAAGAGAAGTTCAACAAGAAGTACTTTCCCCCAATTGTCAGAAGAGAAAAGGAAAAAGAGTTCATGTGTATTAAACAACAAGATCAGGAGAGCTTTGATGATTATTTAGCCTGGTATATTTGACTGTCGCGATACTCATCATACCAAAAGTTGAATGATAATGAAGAGTAGAAAGCATATATTATGATTGAAGGTTTGAGACCTAAATTGAAGGAGAAATTGATTTCTCAACATTTTATTGAGTTTAGCAAAGTGGCAGAAGAGTACCGGTACATTGAGAAGTGTATTCGAGCCTGGCGACCTAGATTGGTAATAAAGGTGCTTCTGGGAGTGGAAATTCATCACAAAAATGAAAAGAACAGGGTGAACCTTCTAGGGGCAATAATAAGAGACCGAATCAAGTTGGAGGCCGTGGAGGCTAGGGTTTTCCAAGAGGCAGAACATGTTGGCATTACTGCAAGCCACTTTATGCTGGCAAGATGTGTAGTGTAGCCCCGTTAAGGATGGATCCTAACAAACCACTCACTTGCTATAAATAATGTAAGCCGAGGCACTTTTAGAAAGATTGTCCACATAAGCAGCAACCAGAGGAGACTAGACCCAGGGTTCCAGGTAGGGTCTACACACTGACACAGGAAGAAGCCCGAAAGTCTCCAAAGATGATTCAAGGTATGATTTCTCTGAATGGCAGTCTAGTGCATGTTATGTATGATTCTAGTGTAAGCCATTCATTCATTGCATATGACTGTGTGAGATGGTTACATTTACATGTGCATAAATCCCCATATGATTTGGTAATATCTATGCTTATAAGCACTCGAATTGTGACGGTCAACATTTATCTGAATTGTGTGGTAAATGCCAAGGGGCATGAATCAATCATAGATCTAATCTGTTTGCCATTGCAAGGGTTGGAAGTAATTTTAGGGATTGACTGGTTGACAGTAAATGGTGTGTTACTAGATTGTAAATAGAAAAGAGTTATATATCTAAATCCACAATCATAATCTGACACAAAAATCACTCTCAATCTTCTCTCCGCATCTAAGGTTGAGAAATATTTGCAGAAAGTTTGTCAGGGGTACATGGTATTCTGCTCTATGCAATTAGAGGCTGGTGTATCCTTAGAAAGTATCCCTGTACTGAGTGAGTTTCCTGATGTATTTTTGGAGGATATCAGTGGATTACCTCCAGATAAGGAAGTGGAGTTCTCAATTGATCTGAGACCTAAGTGGGTCCAATTTCCAAAATCCTATATAAAATGGCTCTGAGTGAAATGGAGGAACTGAAAAAGTAGATTGAGGAGCTACTTGAGAAAGGGTTCATATGACCCAATGTTTCACCCTAGGGTTGTCTAGTACTTTTCGTTAAAAAGAAGGATGGAAGCTTGTGTCTCTGTATCAATTATCAAGAGCTGAACAAGGTGACCGTAAATGACAAATATCTACTTCCTAGAATTGACAATTTGTCGATCAGTTGTCTGGTTCCTGTGTATTCTCAAAGATCAATTTGCGATCGGAATACCACAAGTTAAAGGTAAAAGTAGAAATGTATCGAAGACTGCTTTTAAGACCAGATATGGGTATCACTAGTTTCTTGTAATGCCATTTGAGCTGACCAATACACCTGCTTGTTCATAGACTACATGAATAGAATCTTCTGCCCGTACTTGGACTAGTTCATTGTAGTCTTTATTGATGATATACTAGTGTATTCATGAAGTAAAGTTGAATACTAGCAGCATTTGAGAACTGTATTGAACATATTATGGGATAGAAAAATCTATGCCAAGCTGAGTAAGTGCGAATTTTGGCTTTCAGAGGTAAAGTTTCTGGGCCACATTGTCTCACAACAAGTGGTCTCTGTTGATCCTAGTAAGGTGGAGCAGTACTGAACTAGAAGAGACCAGGGATTGTATTTGAAGTGTGCAGTTTTCTGGGTTTAGCTAGCTATTATAGAATATTTATTTAGAATTTCTCCAAAATTACATTACCGATGATGAAATTGACGCGGAAAGCTCAACATTTTGTGTGGGATGAGAATTGTAAGAAGAGCTTCCTAGAGTTGAAGAAGAGGTTAACTACAACACCAGTTCTAACGATCCTAGATCCTCAATTTACATATATTTTTTGCACATATGCCAGTGGGCATAGATTGGGATGTGTGTTGATACAGCATGGCTAAGTGTGGGATATGCATCTCATTAGCTGAAACCTCATGAACTGAACTATCCCACACACGATCTTGAGTTGGTGAAAATTGTGTTTTCTTTGAAAATCTGGAGGCATTATCTCTATAGTGAGACTATAGAGTTATACTGTGATCATAAGAGCTTAAAGTACTTATATGATCAAAAAGAGCTCAATATGAGACAACACAAATAGATGGAGTTGCTGAAAGAATACAATCTAGAAATCAAATACCATCCCAGTAAGGCTAATGTCGTTGCTGATGCATTAAGCTGGAAATCAGTACAGGTGGCAGCCATGATGATTTATGAGCAGAAACTGATTGAGGATTTTAGATATTTAAATATGTCTAGTCAGATTATTATAAACAATGGTGTTAGTCTAATATACAATGATATGAGGGTAGCAATTGAAGAAGCTCAATTATATGATGATCAAGCACTATCTATCAGAGGTATGATTGATAGGGGCGAAACTTAGGAATACGACTTGTCATCACCTAGCGGACTAGTCAGGTACAAGAAGCGGATTTATGTTCCACCGCAACCAGAATTTAAACAACAAATCCTAGAGGAGGCACATAAGAGTCAGTATACTATACATCCATGGGCTACCAAAATGTACCATGACATAAAGGCTCAATACTATTGGCCAGGAATGAAAAAGGAAGTGACTGAGTTTATTGCTCGTTGCTTAATATGCCAGAAAGTGAAAGTTGAACATCAGTGACCATCGGGACTTTTGACAAATCCTAAGATGCCTGAGTGGAAGTGGGAAAGCGTTACTATGTTTTTCATGATAGGGTTACCTAAGGTCAGAAACCATGACGCTATATGGGTTATAGTTGACAGATTTACAAAGATAGCCCACTTCCTGCCTATTAGTATTCACTATTCTCTTGACAAATTGGCGGAAATCTACATTGAGGAGATATGAGGTTACATGGTATTCCGAAGAACATCATCTCTGATCGAGATTCACGATTTACCTCCAAGTTTTGGAAGGCGGTATATGAAGCTTTAGGTACCAAGCTCTGATTCAGCATGGATAAACATCCTCAAACTAATGGGCAGACAGAATGAACGATTCAAACCCTTGAGGATATGCTGAGGGCATATGCACTGGATTTTAAAGGTAGTTGGGAAAAATTCCTTCCGTTGGTAGAGTTTGCCTATAATAACAGTTACTATTCAAGCATTCAGATGGATCTATATGAGGCACTCTATGAGAGGAAATGTCAATCACCTTATGCTGGATTGAGTTGTCTGAGAGACAATTGCTAGGGCCAGATCTTGTTCACCAGACAACGAAGCAGATAAAATTGATTAAGCAGAGGTTGCTAACTGCTCAGAGCTAACAGAAAAGTTATGCAGATAAGAGGCGAAAACCTCTGGAATTTGAAGTCGATAACCACATATTTATTAAAGTATCACTTATTACCGATATTGGCAGAGCATTGAAAGTATGAAAGCTACAACCAAGGTACATTGGTCCATTCGAGATCTTAAAGAAGATTGGGCCAGTAGCGTATCGCATCGCTTTGCCACCAAATCTGAGTAGTCTACATGATGTTTTCCAAGTTTCTCAGTTGAAAAAGTGTCAACCTGATCCAAAACATATCATAGAATATGAAGATGTGGAAATGCGCGAAGATTTGACTTACGAAGTCACACCTGACCGAATCATCGATCGGCAGGAGAAGCAGCTCAAGAACAAAAGCATTCCATTCATCAAGATTGACTGGAAAAGGTTATCGCCAGAGAGGCTATGTAGGAAACAAAGGAAAGTGTGATTAAGCGTTACCCAGAATTTATGGTTGTATAAGTGTAGCAAATTTCGGGGACGAAATTTATTTAAATGGGGAGAACTGTAACACCCTAAATTTTATATTCACCAAATATATTATAATTATTTAGAAAATTCAATAAAATGGTGAATATTCATGAATTTGGAATTTATGAATTTATAAATATTTAATTTCATGGGAAATTGGGTAAAAATAAATATGGAATTAATTTGGGTAATTTAAAAAACCCAATATTAAGGTCAAAAAATGGAGAAATATTGGAGAAAATATTTGGTCCAAAAATGAGTGGAAATTGGCCAAAGAAAAATAAGAAAAGAAATTGGACTAAAAAGGTAATGACAAAATCGTAATTTTGCCAATTTAGCAAAAAATAAATTATTTTCCAATTAATTGAAGCTAATTTTAATTAATTAAGGATAATAAAAGTAAAAAACATATTTAGAATATTTTGGTCAATTAAATAGGAATTTATGGAAAATTTGAGTAAAAAGTGCAATTTTGACCAAAATTAAGACTTTTGTATACATAACTTGGATAAGTTGTGAAGCCAATTGAGCCCACAGGGAGGGACCTCTAGGTGTCTCCTACATGTAGCATGAGGAAGGAAATATTCGTTGGGCTTAATGAGCAAGATTACATGTACATGAGATTTATGTACATAAAGTAATTTTTGGAAAATTTCATAAATGATTAAATATTGTATTATATGATATAAAACACATATCCATCATCTTCGTCCAGTCCATTTTGATGCCCAACAGGTCTTGTAATATCCTAAATTGCGATTAAGGGTAATAACTTCAAAGTGATGTAATTAATGATAATTAAGCACTTTTGAAGTATATGAGGTGAATTGCGATGCAAATGTGTTTGATGATGGTTTAGTATATGTTATGATAACCAGGGGTAAAATGGTAAATTTACCGACCGATTGGTCAGTTACCAAATAGAAAACTCATAGGTAACTTGAGATCAATGGCTAGGATTTGTTAAGCAAGAGGTGGAATCAAGTGTGCATAGGTTATATGGATTCATGAAGGGAGGCATGAGATCTTACCAAGTGTCATTATGATGGCCATAGGATTGGTCAAAGTTTCAAAAACACTCTCCTCTCTCCCTCCAAGTCGGTTTGTGCATGGGAAAAGGAAAGGAATTAGATTATCATCTTTTCATCTCATTTCTCTCTCATTATTCTCCATTTTCGTTGAAGTTCCAACAAGAAAGAGAAAGAGAAAAGTTTGATTTTGAGTAGGTAATTATCTCCTTATGCTTAAAGCCTCCTTATTAAGCTTGTTCAAGAGGTTGAGAGCTTCTTTGCTATGTTTTTAGAATTTTGAAAAGTGGTGATTTGAAGTTTGCACAAATTTGAAAGTTGGGAAAATAGAGATTTGATCTTGTCAAGTTTAAAAGGTAAGCATTTGATGCATTTTGGTATATTTATGGTGATTTTTGGTTGAGCTTTGTAAATTCTAGAAATTTTGCCCTGATTTCATAAGAATTGGATAATGAAAGAGTTTGAAATGGTATTGTGTAGAAGATAGTGTTAGGATATGTTATAATGTCATTAGCTTTGATTTAGGAATTGAATGAGGAAGTTTGGCAAATTGTGGTTTTGTGTGGCCTTGTGAACTAGAGTTGAGAATGTGTTGATTGAGTGGAAATTGGGTTGTTTTGTAGTTACCAAGAGGTTCCTTGTGTCAAAATGAGTGAGAATGAGCTTTGGCACAAGTTTTAGGACCATTGGTAGTAAAATGGGTAAATATGGGAACATATATCAGTTGCTATGATTTTTGGCTTCTGATGAATAACACTCGAGTAAGGGAGGGTTCACTCGAGTGCTGCGTGATATTTTCCCATTTTCCCTTCAGTTTTGCTTGGATTCTCAGGCAAAGCTCAAGAGTGCACTTTCATTCCCGCGAGTGATATAGGTCATCACTTGAGTGACTTTGGTTTCACTCAAGTGAGGGAGTAAGTTTAAGCTTTTGGAATTTATGGTTGCTCTCGGGCAATCACTCGCTGTGTCTCACTTTTTGGTGCCCGAGTGCATTTGAGGTCATCACTCGATTAAAGCTTCCTATGCTCGAGTGAGGGTATAAGACATATTGAGGTTTGCTGTCGAGCAAATACTTCCAGTGTGGCACTTTTGAGGACTCGAGTGAATTTGGGTATCATCACTCGAGTGAGGTCATCTCTACTCGAGTGAGCCGACCAAAAATCAGTGCTTTTGCTTCCAAAAGGGCATCTTCAGGGTAGTTTCTCCCAACCCTTTAGGCATATATTTATGCATCTTTTAGCCACCTAAAGAGTTTGAATGATAACCAACTTAAGATTTAGGAAATTAAAGAGTTTGGAAAGAGATTGATTGATTCTCTTTAATTTTGGTTACAGGGTTCGACATTTACCCTGGGCGTGAATGGACTGTGCTGGAGCTAGTCAGGAAGGAACAAGGTAGTGACTCTTTCTTTTATTCCATATGTGATGCATTGTATGTGTTATATCATTGATTTGTGACGGATTCGAATGCTACAATGATTATGGATATGTGTAAGCACCGCCATACCTATAGTCCTTGAGTCGCTAACAACGGTTCGGGTTAGGGTTGTGTAATATCCCAAAAAGTGATTAAGGGCTAATGACTTCAAAAGTAGATGTAATTATTGTAGAAAATATCTCCACGCCTCCTCTGAATCTGTGCCTGATGCTTTGTATTTATAGGCAACGTCGTGTCACTTTTTCCTTAATGCTACAGTGTTTTGCCAACTTTTTCCACGATGCTATAGTAGTGAACATTATCCTGTCGGCGGATTTACGCATTTTTTCTGTGTCGCTACTGTGCTACAGTGATTCCATCCACTACAATACGCCCTGCTACAGTGATTCCATCATGAATAGTGACCGACGCTACAGTACTGACCTTTTTACATGTTTTTTTATCTTTTAAATAATATTTATTCTACAACCAAATATATTATATTCACCTCATATATCGTCCATAAAAAAATCATATAAGGGAAAATAAATATGCAAATAGATGTCCTCGGACAAGGAATGACTAATAAGTGCTTCCATAAAAATTAGAAGTGTCAAGTCATAAGCAAGAACACAATTGTAAAGTAAAGAGATCATAGTATTCATGAATCAACAAAAATATAAATTGGTAACTTTGTTTGAAAATGAATAAATTGAGTTTGTCAGTGTAACACATTCTCTCAATCTCTCAAGTATTTAAGGGTAAGTGTTTCGCTCAAATTCAACCAAAACAATTCCTCTATCCTATGCTTGCTAAAAATCTCAATCTGTACTACCTAATTCACATGCATAATTCAAATCAAAAGAACTTATTAAGAGTTGTTATGGGGTTAAGGTAAAAGGAATGTAAAACATGATATGAAAGGCTATATATAAGAAATTTAATAGAACAATTGAAAAATGGGCTTCTTATAAATTTATCTCATCATAACAACCCACAATTCAAATACTTGACACATTTTTTTTCTTTTTTTTTTAATTGCAGCCGTAAAGTTGATGATATATACACCCCCATACTTTGTCAAAAGCCCATTTCACAAGAATTTCAAATGCTCCAGTAATCTTCCAAAAAAGGTAAAACCACTTGATATATCATCAAAGCACATGTTAATGGGTTGAGAATAAAGGAATAGTTAATTAGGCTCAAAGAGGCTTATCAATCATATAATTGAAAGGTTGGCTATTTGGCTCTGGTGATAGAAAATGAATGCCTTTACCATTTTTGAAGGTGCATGTGAGATGTAATTTCAACCAAATTTAAAGAAGCTCTAGAGTGACAACTTAATAGGCGAATATCACAGATAAGAGAAATAATCATTATAGGCTCAAAAGCTCACGGTCAGAAAAATTATCTATCCCTATCAGAGCAGTATCTCCTTAACAAAGAAAATATCTCCACGCCTCCTCTGAATTTGCGCCTGATGCTTTGTACTTATAGGTAGCGTCATGTCACTTTTTCCTTGATGCTATTGTGTTTTGCCAACTTTTTCCACGATGCTACAGTAGTGAACATTATCCTGTCGGTGGATTTACGCGTTTTTTCCTTGTTGCTACAGTGCTACAGTTATTCCTTCCGCTACAGTATGCCATGCTACAGTTATTCCGTCATGATTAGTGACCGACGCTACAGTACTGACCTTTTTTACATGTTTTTTTATCTTTTAAATACTACTTATTTTACAACCAAATATATTATATTAAGCTCATATATCGTCCATAAAATCATCATATAAGGGAAAATAAATATGCAAATATTTTACTTATCAAATTCCCCCACACTTAGCTTTCGGACGTCCTCGGACAAGGAAGGACTAATAAGTGATTCCAACAAAATGAGAAGTGTCAAGTCATTAGCAAGAACACAATTATAAAGTAAAGAGATCATAGTGTTCATGAATCAACAAAAATAAAAATTGGTAACTTTGTTTGAAAATGAATAAATCGAGTTTGTCAGTGTAACACATTCTCTCAATCTCTCAAGTCTTTAAGGGTAAGTGTTTCGCTCAAATTCAATCAAAATAATTCCTCTACCATATGCTTGCTAAAAATCTCAATCTCCAATACCTAATTCACATGCACAATTTTAATCAAAAGGACTTATTAAGAGTTGTTATGGGGTTAAGGTAAAAGGAATGTAAAACATGATATGAAAGGCTATATTGAAGAAATTTAATAGAATAGTTGAAAAATGGGCTTCTTATAAATTTATCTCATCATAACAACCCACAATTCAAATACTTGACACATTTTTTTCCTTTTTTTTTCTTTTTTTCCTATTGAATTGCAACCGTAAAGTTGATGATATATACACCCCCATACTTTGTCAATAGCCCATTTCACAAGAATTTCAAATGCTCCACTAATCTTCCGAATAAGGTAAAACCACTTGATATATCATCAAAACACATGTTAATGGGTTGAGAATAAAGAAATAGTTAATTAGGCTCAAAGGGGCTTATCAATCATATAATTGCAAGGTTGGCTATTTGGCTCTGGCGATAGAAAATGAATGCCTTTACCATTTTTGAAGGTGCATGTGAGATGTAATTTCAACCAGATTTAAAGAAAGTTCTAGAGTGACAACTTAATAGGTGAATATCACACATAAGAGAAATAATCGTTATAGGCCCAAACGCTCACGGTCAGACAAATTATATATCCCTATCAGAGAGGTATCTCCTTATCAAACAAATATCTCCACGCCTCCTCTAAATGTGTGCCTCATGCTTTGTACTTATAGGCACCGTCGTGCCACTTTTTCCTTGATGCTACAGTGTTTTGCCAACTTTTTCTAAGATGCTACAGTAGTGAACATTATCCTGTCGGTGGATTTATGCATTTTTTCCTTGTTGCTACAGTGCTACTGTGATTCCATCCTCTACAGTCACCTCCGTCTGCTACAGTAACACCCTGCTAAAGTGATTCTATCATGAATAGTGACTGACGCTACAGTACTAACCTTTTTTTACATTTTTCTTTATCTTTTAAATACTATTTATTTTACAACCAAATATATTATATTAAGCTCAAACATCGTCCATAAAATCATCATATAAAGGAAAATAAATATACAAATATTTTACTTATCAAATTCCCCTACACTTAGCTTTTGACGTCCTAGGACAAGGAATGACTAATAAGTGCTTCCAACAAAATTAGAAGTGTCAAGTCATAAGCAAGAACACAATTGTAAAGTAAAGAGATCATAGTATTCATGAATCAACAAAAATATAAATTGGTAACTTTGTTTGGAAATGAATAAATCGAGTTTCTCAGTGTAACACATTCTCTCAATTTTTCAAGTGTTTAAGGGTAAGTGTTTCACACAAATTCAACCAAAACAATTCCTCTACCATATGCTTGCTAAAAATCTCAATCTCCACTACCTAATTCACATGCATAATTGAAATCAAAAGAACTTATTAAGAGTTGTTATGGGATTAAGGTAAAAGGAATGTAAAACATGATATGAAAGGCTATATTGAAGAAATTTAATAGAAGAGTTGAAAAATGGGCTTCTTATAAATTTATCTCATCATAACAACCCACAATTCAAATACTTGACACATTTTTTTTCCTATTGAATTGCAACCGTAAAGTTGATGATATATACACCCCCATACTTTGTTAATAGCCCATTTCACAAGAATTTCAAATGCTACAGTAATCTTCCGAATAAGGTAAAACCACTTGATATATCATCAAAGCACATGTTAATGGGTTGAGAATAAAGGAATAGTTAATTAGGCTCAAAGATGCTTATCAATCATATAATTGAAAGGTTGGCTATTTGGCTCTGGTGATAGAAAATGAATGCCTTTACCATTTTTGAAGGTGCATGAGAGATGTAATTTCAACCAGATTTAAAGAAAGCTCTAGAGGGACAACTTAATAGGTGAATATCACAAATAAGAGAAATAATCATTATAGGCTCAAAAGCTCACGGTCAGAAAAATTATCTATCCCTATCAGAGCAGTATCTCCTTAACAAAGAAAATACCTCCACGCCTCCTCTGAATTTGCGCCTGATGCTTTGTACTTATAGGTAGCGTCATGTCACTTTTTCCTTGATACTACAGTGTTTTGCCAACTTTTTCCATGATGCTACAGTAGTGAACATTATCCTGTCGGTGGATTTACGCGTTTTTTCCTTGTTGCTACAGTGCTACAGTTATTCCTTCCGCTACAGTATGCCCTGCTACAGTTATTCCGTCATGATTAGTGACCGACGCTACAGTACTGACCTTTTTTACATGTTTTTTTATCTTTTAAATACTATTTATTTTCAACCAAATATATTATATTAAGCTCATATATTGTCCATAAAATCATCATATAAGGGAAAATAAATATGCAAATATTTTACTTATCAAATTCCCCCACACTTAGCTTTCGGACGTCCTCGGACAAGGAAGGACTAATAAGTGATTCCAACAAAATGAGAAGTGTCAAGTCATTAGCAAGAACACAATTATAAAGTAAAGAGATCATATTATTCATGAATCAACAAAAATATAAATTGGTAACTTTATTTGAAAATGAATAAATCGAGTTTGTCAGTGTAACACATTCACTCAATCTCTCAAGTCTTTAAGGGAAAGTGTTTCGCTCAAATTCAATCAAAACAATTCCTCTACCATATGCTTGCTAAAAATCTCAATCTCCAATACCTAATTCACATGCATAATTTTAATCAAAAGGACTTATTAAGAGTTGTTATGGGGTTAAGGTAAAAGGAATGTAAAACATGATATGAAAGGCTATAATGAAGAAATTTAATAGAATAGTTGAAAAATGGGCTTCTTATAAATTTATCTCATCATAACAACCCACAATTCAAATACTTGACACATTTTTTTCCTTTTTTTTTTCTTTTTTTCCTATTGAATTGCAACCGTAAAGTTGATGATATATACACCCCCATACTTTGTCAATAGCCCATTTCACAAGAATTTCAAATGCTCCAGTAATCTTCCGAATAAGGTAAAACCACTTGATATATCATCAAAGCACATGTTAATGGGTTGAGAATAAAGAAATAGTTAATTAGGCTTAAAGGGGCTTATCAATCAGATAATTGCGAGGTTGGCTATTTGGCTCTGGCGATAGAAAATGAATGCCTTTACCATTTTTGAAGGTGCATGTGAGATGTAATTTCAACCAGATTTAAAGAAAGTTCTAGAGTGACAACTTAATAGGTGAATATCACACATAAGAGAAATAATCGTTATATGCTCAAAAGCTCACGGTCAGACAAATTATCTATCCCTATGAGAGTGGTATCTCCTTATCAAAGAAAATATCTCCACGCCTCCTTTGAATCTGCGCCTGATGCTTTGTATTTATTGGCAGCATCGTGTCACTTTTCCCTTGATGCTACAGTGTTTTGCCAACTTTTTCTACGATGCTACAGTTGTGAACATTATCCTGTCGGTGGATTTACGCGTTTTTTCCTTGTTGCTACTGTGCTACTGTGATTTCATCCGCTACAGTCACCTCCGTCTGCTACAGTAACACACTGCTAAAGTGATTCCATCATGAATAGTGAACGACGCTACAGTACTGACCTTTTTTTACATTTTTCTTTATCTTTTATATACTATTTATTTTACACCCAAATATATTATATTAAGCTCAAATATCGTCCATAAAATCATCATATAAGGGAATATAAATATACAAATATTTTACTTATCAAATTCCCCCACACTTAGCTTTTGGACGTCCTCGGACAAGGAATGACTAATAAGTGATTCCAACAAAATGAGAAGTGTCAAGTCATTAGCAAGAACACAATTATAATGTAAAGAGATCATAGTATTCATGAATCAACAAAAATATAAATTGGTAACTTTGTTTGAAAATGAATAAATCGAGTTTGTCAGTGTAACACATTCTCTCAAGCTCTCAAGTCTTTAAGGGTAAGTGTTTCGCTCAAATTCAAGCAAAACAATTCCTTTACCATATGCTTGCTAAAAATCTCAATCTCCACTACCTAATTCACATGCATAATTCAAATCAAAAGGACTTATTAAGAGTTATTATGGGGTTAAGGTAAAAGGAATGTAAAACATGATATGAAAGGCTATATTGAAGAAATTTAATAGAACAGTTGAAAAATTGGCTTCTTATAAATTTATCTCATCATAACAACCCACAATTCAAATACTTGACACATTTTTTTTCCTATTAAATTGCAACCGTAAAGTTGATGATATATACACCCCCATACTTTGTCAATAGCCCATTTCACAAGAAGTTCAAATGCTCCAGTAATCTTCCGAATAAGGTAAAACCACTTGATATATCATCAAAGCACATGTTAATGGGTTGAGAATAAAGAAATAGTTATTTAGGCTCAAAGGGGCTTATCAATCATATAATTGCAAGGTTGGCTATTTGGCTCTGGCGATAGAAAAGGAATGCCTTTACCATTTTTGAAGGTGCATGTGAGATGTAATTTCAACCAAATTTAAAGAAAGTTCTAGAGTGACAACTTAATAGGCGAATATCACACATAAGAGAAATAATCATTATAGGCTCAAAAGCTCACGGTCAGACAAATTATCTATCCCTATCAGAGAGGTATCTCCTTATCAAACAAATATCTCCACGCCTCCTTTGAATCTGCGCCTGATGCTTTGTACTTATAGGCAGCGTCGTGTCACTTTTTCCTTGTTGCTACAGTGTTTTTCCAACTTTTTCCATGATGCTACAGTAGTGAACATTATCCTATCGGTTTATTTCCGCATTTTTTCCTTGTTGCTACAGTGATTTCATCCGCTACAGTCACCTCCGTCTGCTACAGTAACACCCTGCTAAAGTGATTCCATCATGAATAGTGACCGACACTACAGTACTGACCGTTTTTTACATGTTTCTTTATCTTTTAGATACTATTTATTTTACACACAAATATATTATATTAAGCTCAAATATCGTCCATAAAATCATCATATAAGGGAAAATAAATATACAAATATTTTACTTATCAAATTCCCCCACACTTAGCTTTTAGACGTCCTCGGACAAGGAATGACTAATAAGTGCTTCCAATAAAATGAGAAGTGTCAAGTCATTAGCAAGAAAGCAATTATAAAGTAAAGAGATTATAGTATTCATGAATCAACAAAAATATAAATTGGTAACTTTGTTTGAAATTGAATAAATCGAGTTTGTCAGTGTAACACATTCTCTTAAGCTCTCAAGTCTTTAAGGGTAAGTGTTTCGCTCAAATTCAAGCAAAACAATTCCTGTACCATATGCTTGCTAAAAATCTCAATCTCCACTACCTAATTCACATGCATAATTCAAATCAAAAGGACTTATTAAGAGTTGTTATGGGGTTAAGGTAGAAGGAATGTAAAACATGATATGAAAGGCTATATTGAAGAAATTTAATAGAAGAGTTGAAAAATGGGCTTCTTATAAATTTATCTCATCATAACAACCCACAATTCAAATACTTGACACATTTTTTTTCCTTTTCTTTTCTTTTTTTCCTATTGAATTGCAACCGTAAAGTTGATGATATATACACCCCCATACTTTGTCAATAGCCCATTTCACAAGAATTTCAAATTCTCCACTAATCTTCCGAATAAGGTAAAACCACTTGATATATCATTAAAGCACATGTTAATGGGTTGAGAATAAAGAAATAGTTAATTAGGCTCAAAGGGGTTTATCAATCATATAATTGCAAGATTGGCTATTTGGCTCTGGCGATAGAAAATGAATGCCTTTACCATTTTTGAAGGTGCATGTGAGATGTAATTTCAACCAGATTTATAGAAAGTTCTGGAGTGACAACTTAATAGGTGAATATCACACATAAGAGAAATCATCGTTATAGGCTCAAAAGCTCACGGTCAGACAAATTATCTATCCCTATCATAGAGGTATCTCCTTATCAAAGAAATATCTCCACGCCTCCTCTGAATCTGCGCCTGATGCTTTGTACTTATAGGCAGCGTCGTGTCACTTTTTCCTTGTTGCTACAGTAGTGAACATTATCCTGTCGGTGGATTTCCGTGTTTTTTCCTTGTTGTTAAAGTGATTTCATCCACTACAGTCACCTCCGTCTGCTACAGTAACACCTTGCTAAAGTTATTCCATCATGAATAGTGATCGACGCTAAAGTACTGACCTTTTTTTACATGTTTCTTTATCTTTTAGATACAATTTATTTTACACCCAAATATATTATATTAAGCTCAAATATCGTCCATAAAATCATCATATAAGGGAAAATAAATATACAAATATTTTACTTATCAAATTCCCCCACACTTAGCTTTTGGACGTCCTCGGACAAGGAATGACTAATAAGTGCTTCCAATAAAATGAGAAGTGTCAAGTCATTAGCAAGAAAGCAATTATAAAGTAAAGAGATTATAGTATTCATGAATCAACAAAAATATAAATTGGTAACTTTGTTTGAAAATGAATAAATCGAGTTTGTCAGTGTAACACATTCTCTCAAGCTCTCAAGTCTTTAAGGGTAAGTGTTTCGCTCAAATTCAAGCAAAACAATTCCTGTACCATATGCTTGCTAAAAATCTCAATCTCCACTACCTAATTCACATGCATAATTCAAATCAAAAGGACTTATTAAGAGTTGTTATGGGGTTAAGGTAAAAGGAATGTAAAACATGATATGAAAGGCTATATTGAAGAAATTTAATAGAAGAGTTGAAAAATGGGCTTCTTATAAATTTATCTCATCATAACAACCCACAATTCAAATACTTGACACATTTTTTTTCCTTTCCTTTTCTTTTTTTCCTATTGAATTGCAACCGTAAAGTTGATGATATATACACCCCCATACTTTGTCAATAGCCCATTTCACAAGAATTTCAAATGCTCCAGTAATCTTCCGAATAAGGTAAAACCACTTGATATATCATTAAAGCACATGTTAATGGGTTGAGAATAAAGAAATAGTTAATTAGGCTCAAAGGGGTTTATCAATCATATAATTGCAAGATTGGCTATTTGGCTCTGGCGATAGAAAATGAATGCCTTTACCATTTTTGAAGGTGCATGTGAGATGTAATTTCAACCAGATTTATAGAAAGTTCTGGAGTGACAACTTAATAGGTGAATATCACACATAAGAGAAATAATCGTTATAGGCTCAAAAGCTCACAGTCAGACAAATTATCTATCCCTATCATAGAGGTATCTCCTTATCAAAGAAATATCTCCACGCCTCCTCTGAATCTGCGCCTGATGCTTTGTACTTATAGGCAGCGTCGTGTCACTTTTTCCTTGTTGCTACAGTAGTGAACATTATCCTGTCGGTGGATTTCCGTGTTTTTTCCTTGTTGCTTAAGTGATTTCATCCACTACAGTCACCTCCGTCTGCTACAGTAACACCTTGCTAAAGTGATTCCATCATGAATAGTGACCGACGCTACAGTACTGACCTTTTTTTACATGTTTCTTTATCTTTTAGATACAATTTATTTTACACCCAAATATATTATATTAAGCTCAAATATCGTCCATAAAATCATCATATAAGGGAAAATAAATATACAAATATTTTACTTATCAAATTCCCCCACACTTAGCTTTTGGACGTCCTCGGACAAGGAATGACTAATAAGTGCTTCCAACAAAATGAGAAGTGTCAAGTCATTAGCAAGAACACAATTATAAAGTAAAGAGATCATAGTATTCATGAATCAACAAAAATATAAATTGGTAACTTTGTTTGAAAATCAATAAACCGAGTTTGTCAGTGTAACACATTCTCTCAATCTCTCAAGTCTTTAAGGGTAAGCGTTTCGCTCAAATTCAACCAAAACAATTCCTCTACCATATGCTTGCTAAAAATCTCAATCTCCACTACCTAATTCACATGCATAATTCAAATCAAAAGGACTTATTAAGAGTTGTTATGGGGTTAAGGTAAAAGGAATGTAAAACATGATATGAAAGGCTATATTTAAGAAATTTAATAGAACAATTGAAAAATGGGCTTCTTATAAATTTATCTCATCATAACAACCCACAATTCAAATACTTGACACATTTTTTTTCTCTTTTTTTTTGAATTGCAACTGTAAAGTTGATGATATATACACTCCCATACTTTGTCAATAGCCCATTTCACAAGAATTTCAAATGCTCCAGTAATCTTCCGAATAAGGTAAAACCACTTGATATATCATCAAAGCACATGTTAATGGGTTGAGAATAAAGAAATAGTTAATTAGGCTCAAAGGGGCTTATCAATCATATAATTGCAAGGTTGGCTATTTGGCTCTGGCGATAGAAAATGAATGCCTTTACCATTTTTGAAGGTGCATGTGAGATGTAATTTCAACCAGATTTAAAGAAAGTTCTAGAGTGACAACTTAATAGGCGAATATCACACATAAGAGAAATAATCATTATAGGCTCAAAAGCTCACGGTCAGACAAATTATCTATCCCTATCAGAGAGGTATCTCCTTATCAAAGAAATATCTCCACGCCTCCTCTGAATCTGCGCCTGATGCTTTGTACTTATAGGCAGCGTCGTGTCACTTTTTCCTTGTTGCTACATTGTTTTGCCAACTTTTTCCAAGATGCTACAGTAGTGAACATTATCCTGTCGGTGGATTTACGCGGTTTTTCCTTGTTGCTACAGTGCTACTGTGATTCTATCCGCTACAGTCACCTCCGTCTGCTACAGTAACACCCTGCTAAAGTGATTCCATCATGAATAGTGACCGACGCTACAGTACTGACCTTTTTTTACATTTTTCTTTATCTTTTAAATACTATTTATTTTACACCCAAATATATTATATTAAGCTCAAATATCGTCCATAAAATCATCATATAAGGGAAAATAAATATACAAATATTTTACTTATCAAATTCCCCCATACTTAGCTTTTGGAAGTCCTCAGACAAGGAATGACTAATAAGTGCTTTCAACAAAATTAGAAGTGTCAAGTCATAAGCAAGAACACAATTGTAAAGTAAAGAGATCATAGTATTCATGAATCAACAAAAATATAAATTGGTAACTTTGTTTGAAAATGAATAAATCAAGATTGTCAGTGTAACACATTCTCTCAAGTTCTCAAGTGTTTAAGGGTAAGTGTTTCGCTAAAATTCAACCAAAACAATTCCTCTACCATATGCTTGCTAAAAATCTCAATCTGCACTACCTAATTCACATGCATAATTCAAATCAAAAGAACTTATTAAGAATTGTTATGGGGTTAAGGTAAAAGGAATGTAAAACATGATATGAAATGCTAAATTTATGAAATTTAAAAGAACAATTGAAAAATGGGCTTCTTATAAATTTATCTCATCATAACAACCCACAATTCAAATACTTGACACATTTTTTTTCTTTTTTTTTTAAATTGCAACTGTAAAGTTGATGATATATACACCCCTTACTTTGTCAATAGCCCATTTCACAAGAATTTCAAATGCTCCGCTAATCTTCCGAATAAGGTAAAAGCACTTGATATATCATCAAAGCACATATTAAAAGGTTGAGAATAACGAAATAGTCAATTAGGCTCAAAGGGGCTTATCAATAATATAATTGCATGGTTGGCTATTTGGCTCTGGCTATAGAAAATGAATACCTTTACCATTTTTGAAGGTGCATGTGAGATGTAATTTCAATCAAATTTAAAGCAAGTTCTAGAGTGACAACTTAATAGGTGAATATCACACATAAGAGAAATAATCATTATAGGCTCAAAAGCTCACGATTAGAACTGTCAAAGAAAATACCTGTCCCTATCAGAGAAGTATCTCTTTGTCAAAGAAAATATCTCCACGCCTCCTCTGAATCTGCGCCTGATGCTTTGTATTTATAGGCAGCGTCATGTCACTTTTTCCTTGATGCTACAGTGTTTTGCCAATTTTTTCCACGATGCTACAGTAGTTAAGATTATCCTGTCGGCAGATTTACATGTTTTTTTCTTGTTACTACAGTGCAACAGTGATTTCATCCACTACAGTCACCTCCATCCGCTACAGTAACGTCCTGCTACAGTAATTCCGTCATGAATAGTGAACGACGCTACAGTACTGACCTGTTTTTTACATTTTTCTTTATTTTTTAAATACTATTTATTTTACACCCAAATATATTATATTAAGCTCAAATATCGTTCATAAAATCATCATATAGGGGAAAATAAATACGTAATTATTTTACTTATCAGGGATGTCTAAAGTGATTTTTTATTTTTTTTTACAGATCTGAACTAAAGAGTATTTGAAACTTGAAATTACAGATCAGCATCATTAAAATTACGGATCTAGTATCTGAAATCCAAATCCAAAATCTACACAATAATAACTCTAAAGCTTAAATCTAATAGGCAGAAGATGAAAACACTAAGAGGAATTAGTTGCAAAAAATTTATATCCTTCTATTATTGAAGTTCATTTTCTCGTAATAATGAATAGAGAAGAGCGACAGGGAGAGATGAACCTCATTTTCTCGACGGGAACTTGGCCAAGAGCATGTTTTAGAGTCTTGATCTACAAGCCATAACAACATGAGTTAGAAGATAAAATAGAAGGGAAATCCAAAGAAAAAAGAGAAAGAAGAGAAAATAATAAAAAATGGTAAGAAAACATAACATATATGGAGGTAAAAAAGAGAGAGAGAAAGAAAAAAGCAAGAGTTAAAAGAGCATATAAAGAAGAAGAAGCAAGAGTTAAAAGGCATGGTGGTAGTGGCTCTTCTGTTGTTTGCGGCGATGGGAAGAGAAAGATAAGTATAAAAGTAGCATAAATCTGACAAATAAAAATTGTCAGTATAATTTGAATTGTTTTTGACGTCCCAAATTTAATTTAGGGACGCCTAAAGTTGTCCAGCTTTTTTTTTACTTTAGACGTCCCCAATTCAAATAGGGACGTCTAAAGTCAATTTTTTTTAAATGAAGGACACCCTTTGCCATCCCTCATATAGCGCCATTTTAGAGGCGTCCCTATTATATCATCAGGGACGCCAAAATATTTGGCGTCCCTAATATTATATTAGGGATGCCAAAATGGCATCCCTGATGATATATCAAGGACTCCCAATATATAAAGGACGCCAAAGGGTGTCCCTCATTTAAAAAAAAACTTTAGACATCCCCAATGTATATAGGGATGTCTAAAGTCTTAAAGTCACACTTTAGACATCCCTATTTAAATTGGGGACATCTAAAGCTATTCAGTTCTCACCCATAATTACAAAAATGCCATCCCTTTTGTTTTTTACTTCCCTTTTTTAAAAGGGACGTTCTTTAGAGACGTAAAATCTATATTCTGTAGTAGTGAATGTGATTTGGCCCTACCAAGCATAGGGCTAGTATTTGCAGGCAGTATGATTAAAGTGTCGATTCAGATGTGCACAACACTTATACGATACCATTTGGTTGGTAGAAAGATGCCACCCAACTATGTCACGAAGTATAGGACAAGTTAATCGAGTAAAGTATACCAGTAGAGGTGTGCACATGACATTTTTAGGGCAAGTACATATACCCTGCGTTTTTTAAAAGGAAGAAGAGATATAAGCCATATGGATCCCACATGTAGACACACTGACACACACACTCAACAATACCCTGAGGCAGCACATATGGTGCATTTTGGAAGACAGACTTGTGTGGCATAGTCTAAGCCCTACACCGATAAAGTATATTTATTAAAGTAGCTTTAATAAAGTAAAAATAATGATTAAAGATAAAGTAGCTTTATTAAAGCCACTTTTGACTTTTGTTACTAATGGATCAGTAAGAAGTCGCAACATGTCCAGAAAGCTGGGACAGCTCACCGATCTCTAGTCCGGTCATATACCCGATTTTCCCGAACAACACACCAAAAGCTGGATGAATTCAGCAGACTCCTTCTCCCTTGACCAATGAATTCGTCCAAATTTGAGAGAGGGGAAGGGAAGAAAAATTGTAAGTGGTGCACCAGGTACCTTGTAGTGTAAAGAAAGAGCACCCCATACATAGAATTTCCGGTTAACGACAATTTCCAAAAAGAGCACCCAGTACCCTAGAGTTTTGACATGTGATTATTATAATAAAATAATGCATTCATAATCTCTCTCCCTTATTAAATAGGTCAGCCAACACCGGAAAATAAGGGGGAAATTTTGAAAAAAAATAGAGAGAAAATGGAAGAGGAAAGAGAAAAGATGAATAATGAAAGTTCTTGAGTTCCGGAGCCGATTTCACCTCCGATTTGGTGTTTCCAGCTTCCGGAGTCTTCTCTAATGTTGTTCTTCTCAGTGAGAGCAAAATTTCTACAATTCCATATTTTTTATCAGAGGTGTTTGGTACCGTCTACTAGGAGAGGTGCTCCCGGAATCAAGAACCAATCACATATTCATGTTTTGGTAAGTATATGTTGTAATTTGGACCGATCAGTTTGTTGTTTTGATGATTATATGGATTTTTCTAAAACCCTAGAATTTCTGGTCATCCCTTGAATTTGGAAGTTTGATGGTCTTATGATTGTGTTCATGATGTTAAATAAGGCCCTATGGTGTTGTATGATGAGTTTGGGGTAGAAATTGCAAGAATCACAACTTTGTGATTTAGGGACCTGTTCGGTTCTATGCATATTTGGGGAAAGTAGTTGGATTTTTCTACATGAAAAATTATATGGGAAATATGTGGTTGTGATTTTTGGATGATTGTGTATTTGGAACTTTTGAAATTTAAGACAAAAGTGTTGTTTGATTCGTTTTATGGAGTAGATCGGTTGTGAGGTGTTTTTCGATGGTCAAACTTGGTCCAAACCTTATAAAATTTTACAGGCTTAAAGTAGACATTCGGAGCTTTAATTTGATTGGTAGAACATAATTTTTTGACTAGTCGATTAACAGATATGATTTTTCAAAGTTAAGCCTTGATTTTGCAATGAAATATGGAACAAATGAGGTTTGACACGTTTCTAGAAATTTTGTGGCTGTAATGGCTAGATTTTGATATTTTTCTATGAAAGCACACTTAAAGGGCTTTACATAGAACTTAGAATTAGTCAATTTGGAGTTTTCTAGAATTAATTATGAATTTCCAAAGTTTGGTCAACAAAACTGGCAGATTGAGTCAACCCATGAATTTATGGCAATTGTGTTAAATTGTCATAAGTATGGGGCCAAATATAACAAACATGTCCTAAAGGCCCAAGTAGCCCCATTAGACATTCATTTATCATGGCTCTAATGTGTGATTATATATCTAGGGCTATGAGGTGACAAGGAAGAGGAAATGAAATGTTTCCTGAGTAACCTCAATGCTTAGAAGAAAAAGGTACAAGAGGAGGACATAAAGCTAAAGGTAATAATCTTACTTACTTGTATGTATGTGATATTTATTCTGTGTATTGATTTGCTGAATTACTTTGCTTCATTATGTGAAGCATGTATGAATGAATGAAGCTTTGTTTCTTTTTTTGCTGTGGCCATAAGTATGTTGCATGAAATACTAAGCATACAGAATATCATCATGTGAACATGAGCCTATGTAAGTCAAGCATATCATGCACTAACATTCATCTTACATGCATTGTCTGTAATGTTTGTTACTGTGATTCTCCAGAATCTCACCCTCCCCCACCAACCTTATAGGTATGTAAACAGGAAAGAGAATAATGCTTGAAGATGGACTAGAAGGAACAATGACGAAAAATTGAAGAAGAATGTGTATTAATTTACTGTATGTAAATTAATTGCATGACCCTGGCATTTGAATGAATAGTATGAATAATAGAATGAATACGCAAATTTGACTTAAGTTGTAATTAGGATCACGGGAACTAAGAAAAAGAATTAACTCTGATATCCGGTAAGAATAACGGCTCAATAGCCGGAAATGAGTAATAATCGCCTAAGAGAATATAAGTAAACACTTCCGTGTATGTAATAAAGGGCCAAAAATATAAGGTATTACATTACTAGTAGTCATAGTGGTGGTAGTGGTGGTGTGGTGGTGTGGTGGCAGTAGTAGTAGTGGTCATAGTAAGGGGTTGTCATAGTATGTCATACTTACATAACAAAATGAAAAAGGGCAATTGCATGTTATGAGCCCATAATTCTCTAACAATAGACTAGGATAAGAGCAGAGTAATACTTTGATAATAATAAATGGAGTTAAAGGATATTTTTGAGTCATAATGAAGAGTTGAACCACTGAATAACTGTTTTAAAAAGTTTTAAATTTTTTTAAAAAGCCCATTCATTTACAAGTTTGAACCCTATGTTTGGGTTGGGTTTTCAATTATTTTCAAAATGATGTTCTTCCCAGGATTAAATCTGACTTAGTGGTTCAAATTCATTATGTATATAATTTATCTAAATAGTGTTGGAAAACAGGGTGTCACATTAATCACTTATAAATGCTTTTTGGCATGGGAATTATTTGATCACATAACCAATGTGAGGCCATAAAAAATTAACAATTATTTGGGAAGAATGTCGTAATTGATGCATGCCACAAGTGTACTAGTCATGCCAAATAATAAAGTGATAAGTGAGATATCATGCCAACAAGGAATCATCCAAATTAATCTTTAGGTATTAAAATCCTAATTTCTTTTTCAAGTCAAGTGAATATGAGTTATAATAAATTTAAAAGAAAGTCAAATAACAATAGCTCCTAATATCAAAAGCAACCTAAAGTTATTAATCCCTTATTTACTTCTTAGATTTTTATTCCTACTTTATTAATTAATTTTTAATTTAAGTAGCTAATCCAGAGTCTTTTTGTTTATAAATGCATATCAGATCATTTATATCCCTACCTCAATTAATTATGTAATTTCGCACACAATTATATAAGGCTCCATTTTGTCTAGAATCACTCTAATTTGATTATGTAGATCCTCTATGTAAATGTCTATCCTAGAGGCAAATTAGATTAAGAAATAATTCCTCACTCCCTAATCTCACGGTCCAGTCAGGGTTCTCTTCGTCAAGTTCAACCCTAAATCCCCAAAACATGCTTAGAGGTGGCCAATAAATATGCAATAAATAAGAAAAGCAAGATTAAGAAAACTGAAATAAAATAAACATAACTAATAAGCGGGAAATAAATTCTGATTCACAAATAAATTCATGGATCCTCTAGGTTTGAAAGAGAATTAGCCACACATGGCAAAAATAAAATCCATAATAAAGATGAAATTCAAATTCAAAAAATAAGGAGAAAGAAGAAAGGAAGAGATGGTGCTCTTTGTCACGGGCTATAATTCAGATCGCTCTCACAACAATAATGATGTTCAGTGTCATGAATTAATCTCATTTAAATGTTACTTAAATCCAAAAGGTATATTAAAAATTGGGATGTTAGAGACTTCAGAGTTTAGGGGCTGTTTGGCTTTAAAGAGGAAATTAAGTATGCAGAGGGAGTGGGGAGCTTAGTTGCCATACCTCAATTGATATAAAACAAAGAGATGGAAGGGGAAGAGATAGAAGACAAAGGAGAGAAGAGGCAGAAGGAGAGGAGAAAAAGAGAGGGGAAGAGGGGAAGGAGGAGAGAGGAGGCCAAAAAATACCAATTCTTATTCATCAAAAGTTGAGTACAACTGATGTATCAAAAAAAAAAGTTGAGTACAACTGGTAACCCTAGCTCTATATATAAAGCTCTATAAATATTAAAATAATAAAATCCTAATCATGATGAAAGACAATGATAAATATAATTTCCCAATATTAAAAGATAAATAACTCAAAAAAATCTTAAATCTAATGGATACATATCCTTATTGAAATCCCTAACAGATACCCTATATTAATTATAATATAGTAAAAAGGACTCGTTGAATCAAGGTGAGTTCATACAATAGGCTGGAAAAGTAACGAGATAATACTATTCTTAGTCTCAAGGTCTTGAACGCTATGCGCATCTCCATGCTGGTACATGCATAGTGACATCCTACCTAAGTTCAAAGCAACATCAATGAAACTCTTGAAGTCTGGAGAATTCGCAGCTTCTTTATTCATCTTCTTCCAAGTTTCACATAGCAACGAATTTATATGCCTCTGAGCATCAGCTTCAGAAGCCCCAGTTTCATTCATGTAGCACTCAACTGATTTAGCTATATCACCTGTTTCCTTTTCACGCTAAAAACAAAAAAAAACAAAATATTTATAATAATAATAACAATAATAATAATATGATCAGAAATTAATATCATATTTCATGAAATTCTCAATATAGTTAATTAAACAATAAAAGGGATATTGTCAAGATACCTTGGATGTTCCCAGGTCATTGGTAAGGCGTAAAATGATTGATGAAGAATAGATAATGTCATAATATTCATCCAAGGACTTTAGTTGGCTTGAATTGGCAAGCACAACATAAGCATGAACAAGTATGACAGGTGCACCAATTGAAATCCACGCATTTTCTAAGTACTCATACAGACTTGGTTTATAGCCATTACGGTACCATTTTGCCTCAACCAAATATGATTTAACAAGATCAGCCCACTGAAAAGAAAAAGGAAAAAATAATTAACACTTGAAATAAGAGAAAATACATAACCACTACGATTTGTTAAGTTTAATGATATATGTGACAAAAACATATAAATCAGTGAATTAAATAAAAGCATACCACTTTCTTAAGGTGTGGGATGATGTTGTGTCCATTCTCTTTAAGGATGTCAAAAGCCACTTCATTGACAAAATTATAAAGTGCAAGGAAGCATATTTTCATGTACTCTGGAAGAGAATCGATGGCATTTATATCCCATCTACAAAATGTTAGTAAACATGTTAAGACAATTACAAGTGGAGAAATTAATTAAATTAAATATATATATGTATATATATATATATATATGATAAATATAGGTAATCAATTTGTGCCTCTTAACCTGTCAATGACTTGTGTAAAAACTTCTAATTCTTCTAATTTGCCGTAAACATCATAAACATCATCAATTGTAGTTATCAGCGCATTAACTTTTGTTGCCACTCTTCTATAATATCCAAATTGTGGTTCCTCAGCAAATGCCACGGTCCAAACGAAGTTCTCCACCATTCTATCCCTTGCAAAGCTCAACTTTTCTCCAAATCCAACTCTTTTCCACCATCTTTACAATAAAAACCCATGACAATTCTTAATAAACTCTTAAATACACATTAGAAATATAGCGCAAAGAGAAATATGTTTGAGATGCAACAATAATGTATATTTCAAAGCATTACTATTTTAATATATATATATATATATATATTGAAATACGTATATACCTTGATGTTTGTTTCAAATCTTCTTGGTATTTGGCTTGTAGAATGTTAAACTCCAATTTAGCAAGCTTAAGCAAAGCAGGGCTCATATTCTGTCTTCTTTCATAAACGTCGATGAACCATCGAGCTTCCAATCGCGACACCCTCCATTCTTGTGGAAGCTCTAGGGCATGATTTACTAAGAGTGATGTCTCATTGTCCTCCTTGTTTTGATGGACAAATTCTTTGAGATAATTTGAGCTAAAATCTCTAGCTTCGTCCATTATTATTTCACCTTCCATTGAAAGAAACGAGGCTTCATACAAAGAAAGCATCCCCTTGATATCAATCAAAACGCGAGAATGAAATTTGCCCTTATTATCAAAAACTCCTTTAAACACCTCTGGAGAGATAACCATGCAAATAAAAAAAACGTTTAATTATATGAAGACAAGTAATTCTTAATAAAACTTAGTAATTGGGGATCTGACAAATACCTGACGACACATCATAGCCGTGTTGTCTCAAGAGTCTGAATTCAAGAGCCGTGTCATATAAATTGTTGTTCCTCTTTGGTGTGTCCTTTGTTTTGTAAATACTTTCTAAGATGTTGCTTATTTCAAGGCCTAAATGACGATCCACTCCAAGTCTTTGCAAGATATCAATAAGCTCAAGTTGATCCATAGGATTTTCCAATTTCAAGAACATTACTCTTACTTCTTCTTTCAGCCGATCAATTTCTTCTGCATATGATTTTTCCTGTAAAAATTTCACTTTTCCTCATTGTTAACGTGTCATAAAATTCATATAAACTATACATATAATCAAGGTTATCAAATCGGGTTACGAATCATGAATCAGAAAGCCTATTTTTAGAATCGTGAATCGAAAAGTATCGTGAATCGTAAGATTTACGATCAATTTTAAGAACGATATTAATATAACTTTTACATAAGAAAACATCAAAGATTTGTACATATTAGCATAGGTAAATAACACTTCAGGAAAAACAGAAATAAAATACAGGGTTTTGATTGGGATAAGCAAGAGGGAATAAGGGATAATTTTAGAAGTAAAAGGAAATTCTTAAATAAATTTGGACAAAAGAAAAAAGAAAAAAGGGGTTTTCTAAAGTCAGGTTGCGCCAGATCCAACTCAATTAGTGCGTAAGCTAGTTCACCTAAAATCATAGGAATCGCCAGTATCGTGTGATTCCAATGATTCCGAAGTGTATTGCTCATCGAATCGCAAGATATATACACAAGTAAGATACATCAATAGATTCGTATCTTTCCTACCTGTTTTTGAATCGAATCATGAGATACGAATCGAGATTCATGGGATTCTGATAACCATGCATATAATACCCATAAAACAAGAAAATAATATCATGAAGAGCAAAGTGAGTATGAATATTGTAAATTAACTAAATCATACCACAAAATCACTTGTTAATGACTGGATATAATCGTGCTGCCAAATTGAAGGTTCGAAGTGATTTACAGATCGACGAGAAGTACTGTTTTGATCAGAAGTAATAACTGAAGAAGCCTTGCAATGGATTACGCAAGGAACACAAGAGCTCTTTATTGTTGAAAGTGAAGGAACGATTTTGTTTTTGAAGAGTGTAGTGTTTGAAAGTAAGGTGAATTGACGGAGAGCCATCAGCTTTGTTTGAGAGAGATGAAAACGCTTAGGTCTCACTAATTCTTCCTCTCTTTTTTCCCCTTTCGATGTTCTGTGGTTAGTGGAAGCCATCTGCCCTCTATTTATATTACTTATAAATCTAATTTTATATTTGCTAAAGAAATCTTTTAAGACATGTCGTAAATATGCGCACATATAAATATTTAATTATTATCATTGCATAAATCAGCAAGTGGGTAGGTATGAAAGTGACTTATTTGGTGTTATTTAAATGCAATGTTAGTTTTTGAGAGAGAAAAAAAATGCAATGTTAGTAAAAAAATGTACAACGCATTATTAAAAAAATCGGATTGGATCGGCCGATTTGACCGGTTGAATTAGGAATCGGTCAGTGATCTGGTCTGGTTTAATGGTTAAACTGGGGAACCGATCAAACCGGTCGAACCAGTCTGAACCGGTAAAATAGGTAGTTGAACCGGTTTCATTTTTTTATTTTTTTTATTTTTCTGTTTTTGCTTTTTTTAGAGGAAAATTGGAAGTTGAAGACCAAAATGTAGAGAAAAATAGGTAAAGAAAGAACAAATCTAAAAAAAATGAAGAAAATAATGAAAAAAATTATTTAAAAAGATATAATAATTATAGAAAAAAAGATATCATTACATAAGTATAGGCATTATAACTCATACTAATAGATTTTAAGTATTTTTTTCTTAAAAATCTTCATTTTTATCTATAGAAGTTTAAAAATATATTAAAATATATTGCCACTAATAAATTATAATATTTTAATATGACCAGTTCACTATCGGTTCAACTATCGGTTAGACCCCGGTTGACTCATTAACCCTCCATTACCCGGTCCAATTTTTCATTCCTTGGTACAACGTGAATAACGTTACGTTAGATTTTTTTTAATATTAAATTTGTCTTGTAGCGATTTCGTTGCAATGCATAAAATCATAACTTCCTCGTGATACCCGAATCACTCCAGCCTAGTGGCATATTTACTCTCTTTCGATTTTATCAAATCTTTTTGCAAAACTTTGGAGTAAAAAAATGCAGATGAAATCTAAATGGATTTTTTTTTTTTTTTTTTACTATGGAAGTTGTTGTCAATCAATTTTAAAGTTTACAATTTTATGAGAATAATACACACACATGCTGGCAAAATAATAAGAGAATATTTATGCTTAAATTTTCTGAAAGCCATTATTGGGGTTTCTTAAAACTTTCACTACAATTTTTCTTGACGCTTCAACTCTCAAAGATATGTTAATATTTTATAAATTCTCGAATGTCATGCATATCCCATTTATAAAAGAGAATATGTCTTTTATAAATAGAAATATGTAGGTTCGTTAATTATTCAGGCCCCGTGCTAATTATGTTTTAATGGATTGTGTTCTTCTTAATTTTTACTGCACGTTTACATTACCACTCATTCTTTTCCTTATTTTATTTTTTCTTTATGAAAAGTTAAAGGCAATTGCAATAGACAAGGTGAGTTTCCTTGTTTATTTTTGGCCAACAGTTAGTTTCCATGTTGATGCGTATGGTGAATATAATATTCCCTCATAATATCATTTTGTTTCCATATGTTTATTAATTATTATGCGCATGTCTGATGGAATTGTTAAGGTCCCATCTGACAGTTCAACACTATTGCCCATCCGTTAATTTGGCGAAAATTATACACTGCTTTTGAAAAATGATGGGGACAGAGTACCAAAAGTGGTGGAAAGGGTTAGACTCTTGTAATGTGATAAACATGTGATAAACTAATGAATCTCTGAGTAGACTAATTTAATGTTCAATAGTGCATCTACTTGAAGTATTTTTTTAAATGCACTCATTATCATAAACTAATTTTTGGTGCATTTAACACCTTAATGTACTTTTCTTGTATCATGTAATGATAACTTCCTATTTTTAATATATTTGAGACATATTTTAATATACTTGGAGATCTTATAAGATATCAAGTTGGAACATTATGTTGAGGATTTGATTGGAAATTAAAATCTAGGTAAAAGAACAAATAAATAATTAAAGTTAAAAAAGAAATCAGTTTAGTTTTTTTTAGTATTATTGTGTTAGTACTACTATTATCATTATATTTTCACATTATTTACTTTTCAATTCAAAGACGCTGCAGTTTTGGTTAAAAAGGGAGACCTAGAACTAAAATGAAAGAAAACGGGTGTTGACAGTAGAGTTGTCGGGAGCAGCCGCAATATTCATTGAAAAAATCAGCAGAAAGAACAGGGCAGGTGCCGCTGGAAAAGGGCATGACATTGTTCATCGCGCTGGGAACGACACTGTTCATAGTTACTGTTTAAAGAATAGCTTTAATAAAATTACTTTAATAAAGCATATTTAATAAAATTACTTTCAGACGACACCACATAGGTGCTTGCACCTTTGGAATGCGCCATATCATATGGTTGTACAAGTAAGCAAAGAAGAAAGTATGTAATTATGTACAAGGAAATTTACATTTACAAGTAAATTTTTAAAGGTTGTAAATTACTTACTTGACAACTCATTCTTGTAAAATCATCCTTCAATCACCAAGTGCAGCATCTAGGAAAAAAAATAAAAGCACAATTACATTACAAATTATGAAGTAATATCTATGTTCAGGTGTGTGTGTGTGTGTGTATATATGAATTTATGAACTTCAAAATAAAAGCTTACTTGCAAGCTGTATGGCATTTTCTGTCTCATTAAAATTATCAAACTCACTAAGCTTTTCAACAAATTCAGAGAGAGATTGCCCAGATTGTAGCCAATTTTGGCTACAAATCAATGCTTCTATCATTTTAGGAGACAGAGAGCTCCTATAATGATCAACCACACGTCCTCCTGTACTAAAGGCAGACTTAGAAGCCACTGTGGAAACTGGTATAGCTAATATATCTCGTGCCATGTGGGAGAGAATTTTGCAAGCTACCAAGTGCTCCCCATTAGTTTCTTCAATTGGCAATCTGACAAAATATTCCCACACCTCTGATTTGTGCTTGGGTTCTCTTTCTCCCCTACTTTCAACATTTGTGATTTGGGTGATAGGTTCAGTCAATGTTTGTGGGGGATTTGGAGGAGGAAGAGGGGGGAGGGGGGAGGGCTGGACACTTTGAGCAAGATGTGGAGCAAGAGGAGGAAGAGTAGGGCTATGGGAAGGAGGAAGTCCATTAAGATTGGAAGTTGGTGTTTGACTCGGTCCTCTAGGGGTTGGTGTTTGAATAGAAGTTGAAGCACCATGAGATATTTCAATTGGGAATGGTGATGTAATAGAATCCCGATTATCCATTGAACCTGTAATTTTGGGAAAAATCAAAACTGTAAGACAATGACAGAAAAACATAACCAAGCTCAAGAAAAAAATAAAATCAACACCAAGTTCTACAACTTATAAATCCATATAAAATAACAAGACTTGTACAGTTGACCACTTGTACAAGACTTGTACTAATTATATAGATAAATTAATTACAAAAAATATACACACCCACATACAAATCGTGCAGAACTGCAGATAGCCATATATGAATGATGTTCTGAGAAATATATATATATATATATACACATTACAAAAGCTTCAGATTATCACAGTGCAAGTGTATGGAACACTAAAAAAGCTTCAAATTATCATAGTCACAGATCTAACTTTGAACCAATCTCAGAAAAAAAAAGATAATCAAAACAATGTTCTGAGAAAAAAATAAGGAAAATCAGATTAACCAAATGATAAAGAAATGATCTACCAATCTAGACAAACTACTCCGATAATGAGAAAGGGAAGGGTTTAAGAAAGAAAATAATTACCTTTAGATTAAATGAACTTCTCACCGATCTTCAGTCAGAGAATAACACAAGGAGAATAGCACAAGGACAAATTACCTCAGATTAAATGGCAGTCGAGGAGCTAAAGGAGCGGCTAGGGCAAGCAAATAGAGAAAGGGAATGCAAGGGGAGTGCGAGTGCGACAGCCGACAGATGACAATAGAGAAAGGGAAATAGAGAAATAAGATTAAGAAGTGCGTAGTGCACTAGTGCATACTGGATGAATAAATTAATAAAAGTAACTACCTACCCCACCTACTAAAAGTTAAAATATATAATATAATATAATTATATAAACTAATATATTTAATTCATATAAAATAGTATATATATATATATATATCTACCGGGCAGGGCCAAATGGGCAGGGCGGCATACCCTGCCCGATGCCCGGCCCTGCCCGTAAAAATGCCCTGCCCAATTGTGGCCAATTTTTTTCGGGCTAGTTTTTTCTAGGCTGGGCAGGGCGATTTTTTTTCGGGCCCGGGCGGGCGCACTGGGCTCCTGGGCTTCATGAACAGCCCTAGCCATATGTATACCGGTGTGTCATGGACAAATGACATCAAGCCTGTGTCCCTTCAAAAATTTAGGGCCCGTTTGGTATAATGGAATTGATTTTGATGGAAATGGAAATGGATATGGATATGGAAATGGATATGGAAATGGAAATGAGGTTTAAAAGTATGTTTGATATGTCATAGAAATGAGTCCTAATTTATATGTGAAAAGACCAAAATGCCTTTATAATTAAAAAATAAAAAATCCACCTCCTTTATAAGAAATTGAAACTTTTAGGCTTATAGTATGAAATTCTAAAGGAAAAATATAAATTTTTTTTTAAAAAAAATTGGAACCCGAACCTGACCGGGAATCGGACCGGTTCATTGGCCGGTTCACCGGTTTCCGAGCCGGACCGACCGGTCCAGTCCGGGTTCCTGAACCTGGGTCTCATTACAAAAAGGGCAAGGTTGGAATTGAAGACATGGAATTGCAAATCTTAGCTATTTGGGTAGAATTTAGTTTGATGGAATTGGCCCCATTTGTCTTCCATATGGAATTAAATTCCATGAGCATTTCTTTGTACCAAACATGCACAACTCATGGAATTGAATTCCAATTCTAATTCCATGCCTTCAATTCCACCATACCAAACAGGGCATAGGGTATATGTGTTTATCCGGAAAATGCCATGTGTACACCTACACCGACATATTTTATCCTATTAATTTATGTTCCTCAAGGAAATGCCAAGTGTCTCTGTAAGCCATAAAATGACATCATGCATGCCTGTATTCCCTAGGCAAATGGTGCCACATGGCCTATGACTTAGGGAATTACCAACTGTGTGCCGGTATGCTTCATCCAACTACTAAAACACAAGGCAACTTATCTTCTCGTCAATTCAAAATCTACTTTATACTTGTGGGACCCATATGGTGCCATTCATGTACTCATGTGGCCCAACCAAATGGTGTCATATATGTGTCGTATACACATCTGCAATGACACATTTTATCTGATTACTTACACACACTACAAAAAAAAAAAGACTTTCAGTGGTGACATTGTGTTGTCGCCACTAAAAGGGTGTTTCAGTGGCGACTTTAGTGTCGCCACTAAAAGTCTTGTTTGAAATTTTTCAAAATTTTATTTTTTTTAAAAGAAACTCACTTTCAGCGGCGACATTGTGTTGTCGCCACCGAAAGGGTGTTTCAGTAACGACTTTAGTGTCGCCGATAAAAGTTTTGTTTGAAAATTTCCAAAATTTTATTTTTTTTAAAACACTTTTAGCTGCGACTAGCAAAAGTCTCCGCTGAAACTCACACTTTCAGTGGCGACAACTAAAGTCGCCACTGAAAGTCAATTTCAGATTTTTTTTTATTAATATTTTTTAAAAATAATATTTATAAAATTAAAATATTAATTATTAAATAATTCTATTTAACCTTAATTATTAAAATTATATTATTATTTATTAATATTATATTTAATATTTTCTACTAAAATAATATTTATAGTATTATTATTTAATTTTATTTAAAAATAATATATATGTTATTAATATTATATTTATAATTTTATATTAAAAATAATATTTATAATATTAAATTATTATTTATTAAGTAATTTTAATTAAAAAATTATTTAATTTAAATATATAAATTTTTTTAATTAAATTTTTCATTATTTTTAATAATATTATATTTAATTAATAATTAATTATATGTATATAATTAATTAATTGTATGTATGTATGTTTATATATATATATGATAATATTATATATATAATAATATGTAATAATATGATATAAGTTTATTTCGGCGCAACTAGTAAAAACTCGCGTGCGAAGGCATCTGCTCCCTGAGGTCGTGGGTTCGAACTGGAGGAGAGTCACTTGGAGGAATTACGAGGAGGCGACACGTGACAGTATGGGGAGGAGACACATGACATTTGTAAATTAAATATTTTTTTAAAAAATTTGATTTTTTTTTAAAAAATAATTTTTTGAAATTTTTTTAATTGACACGTTTAGTCGCCGCTGAAAGTCATCTTCAGCGATGACAAAAGTTGCCGCTGAAAGTATACTTTCAGATGGTTGCCACTAAAACTTTCAGCGATGGTCGCAATAGCGGTGACAAAAAGTCACCGCTGAAAGACTTTCAGCGGCGACTTTTGTCACCGCCGAAAATCTTTTTTTTTGTAGTTTATAATTTTATATTAAAAATAATATTTATAATATTAAATTATTATTTATTAAGTAATTTTAATTAAAAAATTATTTAATTTAAATATATAAATTTTTTTTCGTTTTTATTAAATTTTTTATTATTTTTAATAATATTATATTTAATTAATAATTAATTATATGTATATAATTAATTAATTGTATGTATGTATGTTTATATATATATATGATAATATTATATATATAATAATATGTAATAATATGATATAGGTTTATTTCGGCGCAACTAGTAAAAACTCACGTGCGAAGGCATCTGCTCCCTGAGGTCGTGGGTTCGAACTGGAGGAGAGTCACTTGGAGGAATTACGAGGAGGCGACACGTGACAGCATGGAGAGGAGAGACGTGGCATTTGTAAATTAAATATTTTTTAAAAAAATTTGATTTTTTTTTAAAAAATAATTTTTTGAATTTTTTTTAATTGACACGTTTAGTCGCCACTGAAAGTCATCTTCAGCGATGACAAAAGTTGCCGCTGAAAGTATACTTTCAGATGGTTGCCACTAAAACTTTCAGCGATGGTCGCAACAGCGGTGACAAAAAGTAGCCGCTGAACAAAAAGTCGTCGCTGAAAGACTTTCAGCGGCGACTTTTGTCACCGCCGAAAATCTTTTTTTTTTTTGTAGTGACACACTAAGCCCTTGTATAATCTAAAGAATTATTCTCTACCTGAAAGGACTACATCATATAGTCCTTGAAAATTATTCTATCTCTTAAGCATTCTTAAGACTCTTATCAAATTGGATTTAGTAGCATGCTTGATTCAGACTTATTCTCAAGCTTCTAGGCCTAAAATTTGGGATATCACACTACTTGTCATAAACTAATTTTTAGAGCATTTAGTACCCTAAAATATTTTTGTTGTTGCAACCAATGTCCTAAAGTAATTTATGGTTTAAATTTACATTTAAAGTATTTTTCTTAACAACAAGATACTAAACTTAGGATACTTTTTTTTTTTGAAATAAAACTGGAATTCATAACTCAAAACAATATTACAACAAAGCTCCCCCAAAAAGGAAGAAGCGAAAGAGTCCCTCATCAACCACCACCTACCACTAAAGGAGGAGGTGGGTGATCAAAGATTACAAAATTATCCAGACTAGTATGAGACAGCTTAGCTAAATAGTCAGCATGCGTATTTTGCTCCCTAGCTATATGTCTAATAAGCACCTGCCAATTCCCAGCCAGCCAAAGTCTAGCTTCCTCAATGACCTCTCTAAAGGGGTGTTTATGATCACTTCCCCTAATGAGCAAATTCACGGCCTCAATACAATCAGTACAAAGAACAATGCTTCTAATTCCCCTATTCCAACATATTTGGAGCCCTTGGATGATGGCTATAACTTCAGCAATAACCGGCGGAATCTGACTGAGTCTGCACATATAGCCACACACCCACCTTCCATCCTCATCTCTAATGACTCCAGCGCTTCCGCTCTGACCAAAATCAAGCACTAACCCGTCCGCTTCTAGTGTGTAGAAACCCTGCCTCCCAACTAGTTGATCTCCATTTGCAATAGGGCCTTGACTGTAAAAGTTGCTATGAGCAGTTACGTCCATATCCCAACTCGCCCGAAAGAAACTAGAAAGGGCGCTCCGGTCATCAATGTCAGTGTCGTCTCCATACAATTTTCGGCACCTGTCCACCCAAATGTCCCAGCACACATATCCAAACAAAGTTTCCCAGCTAACTTTCTTTGTGAAATCACGTCCCGCCTCATTCTTTAGGTTCCATTCAATCCATTCAGCACCCTGCAAATTAGTAAAGTTATTCCACATACCTGGTCTAATAATTGAAATCCACCTTTCACGAGCATTTGTACAGTCCCTCAGCAAATGCATCAAATCCTCATCTTGTGCATATTGAAAAGGACAAGTTGCGAATTCAGATACACCCCTCCTAGTTCTAAGTTGTGCTGTATGAGCCTTCCCGTGAGCCGCAAGCCACATAAATGCTCTGATCTTCTCAGGAACCCGCCATCTCCATAGTGTTTTCCAAAGCGTTGTATTAGATGTCTCCACACCTGTAAAAATAAAGTGATATGCAGAACTAATAGAAAAACAACCATTAGAAGATGGTTTCCAGTAGTATTTATCTTCTCTTCTGTCCTCACAAGGGGGATTAACACAAGCAATCCTTTGAATGGTGTGATGCTGGAACCAGATTCCCATATTGTCCATATCCCAATCACCCGAAGGATTAGTAAAATCACGAACTTTCTCGTTATTATCGATGAAACCCTCCCGACCAGGAATTAAGTCAATTAACGGTCTATTAACTTCGGACCAATTATCGAACCAAAATGAAGCAAAAACACCGTTACCAACTTTAACCCCTAACCCTTTCTGGAACCTATCCTATACAGCGTAAATACTTCTCCAGGTAGGCGAAGCATTCCTTCTCGGCCTCGGACCATACACACCATCCCATTTGTACTTCCCTTTAAGAATTTTAACCCATAACTTCTAGGGATCATTTATCATTTGCCAGCAAAGCTTCATAATGTAGGCTTCATTTTGGTTGCACATATCACGAATCCCCAAACCACCCTCTTTTTTATCTCTCGTGATTTGATCCCAGGAGATGAGATGCAATTTCTTCTGATCCTCCTGCTCATCCCAAAGGAATTTCCTACTCTTTCTCTCCAACTTACCCAACACCCCTTTAGGAATCAACATTGTCTGCATATGATACGCGGGCAAGGCGGAGAGAACAGATTTGATAAGGGTAGCTCTACCCACAAAGCTTAGACAGCCTCTTTTCCATCCCGACAATCTTTTCAACTTTTTTTCCATAATGGGAGCGAAAGTGAGTTTCGATACTCTTTTATGAACAAGGGGGATTCCTAAGTATTTTCCCAAATCCGCAGTTAAACTAACCCCCATCTTCCGACTCAGCTCAAAAGCTCTGGAGAAATTAACCTTCCTGGAAAAGCAAACTTTAGTCTTGTCTTTGTTCATTTCTGACCCGACATGTCACAAAAGAACATTTCAAAACTGTCTCCACTTGACCCTCTGTGGCCTCTCCAAAAAGCATAAGATCATCCGTAAAGAATAAATGAGAGATAACAGGCCCATTCCTATGCAACCTAATCGGTTTCCACTCTTCCTGGATAATAGCATCTTGAATAATGTGATTTAGGCGTTCCTTGCACAAGGTAAATATGTAAGGGGATAAGGGATCCCCTTGCCTAATTCCATGCGAGGACTTAAAAGACTCCGAGACTTCCCCATTCCACAATAATTGAAAAGACGAACTACTGATACAATTCATAATAATATCACAAATTTTTCCTTCAATGCCTACTAATCTCAACGTATCATAGATAAAAGGCCATTCCAGCCGATCATAAGCCTTCTCAAGGTCCACCTTAATAGCCATCCAGCCCTTTCTTCCTGATTTGGTCTTCATAGAGTTCATAACTTCTTGAGCAATGATAATATTATCACTACTCTGTCGACCTGAAATGAAACTACATTGGTGATCACCAACCATTTTTCCCATAATATCATGGAAGCGACGGCTCAAGATTTTGGTAATGATCTTGTAGCTAACATTACACAGAGAGATAGGCCTGAAGTCCCTAATTGTTTCAGGAGTATCAGATTTTGGAATAAGGACAATGTTAGTGCTATTTATCTCCTTAACGCACTCAGGTTCTTGGAAAATCTTTGTGACCAACTCAGTAAGATGGCTCTCAAGAATAGACCAGTATTCCTGATAGAACACCGCCTGTAATCCATCCGGCCCAGGAGCCTTAAAAGACCCAAGGTCAAATATTGCCTCTTTTATTTCATCCCTGGACAGCTCAGCATGAACCTTATCCCGATCAGTAACAGAAAGATGAGGAAACCGGTGATGAGTATCAATGGGTCTGAAATTAGGCATCTCACTCTTGAAAAGATCTTTATAGTAGCTTAAAGCCATATTTTTCAGAGAAGTCTGATCAAAAATCCAATCTCCATAACTATTTTTGAGCCCATCAATACGATTCCGCCTTCTCTTTATAACTGCAGTCAACGCATGGGATAGCAACTTAAAAACCCATTCCATCACAAATAGATACGTCACAAATGAATTTTTGATGGAATTTCAATTCTGTCGCAAATCACTGACAACAGGCACATGTCAGCTCTAGCAGCCACTACATCACGTCTGTAGGAGGCCACCTCATCACCGACAACAACCACATGTCAACTCTAGCAGCCACTACATGTCAACTCCATAGTGTGCTAAGTGTCTCCTTGCTCTACCACGTGTCACCTCCTAGCACTGCTATGTGTTTGTGTCTCTTAATTCGTGAAAATACCTCTCATCTCGTTCGAACCCGCGACTTCATGCTCCTAGTATGTCCTCACACTAGCCTTTCCCAATTGCACCGAAATTTACATGCGTTAAAATGTTATACATATAATATTATCACACAAACACATATACAATTAATCGTGTATACATATATATATATATATATATATAATATTATATGTATATATGTGTGTGTAATATTATTATAACAAATAATAAATTAAATAAAATTTGAAAAAATATTTATATATTTATGATTAATTAATTTCAAATTTAAAAAATTTTAAATATTTAATAAATCTTATTATAAGTATATATTTAGCCAAAATTTTCAAAACTGAATTATATCTTTAATTAAAACTACTTAATACCTAATAATTTTATATTATATTTAATATAGAATGATAAATATAATATTAATAACTATTAATTTATTTTTATATAAATTAAATAATAACTTATATAGTAAAGTTATAAATATTAGTTTAGTAGAAAATTTTAAATATAATATTAATAACTAAAAATAAAATTGTAATAATTAAGATTAAATAGAATTAACTAATAAATAATATTTTAATGTTATAAATATTATTTTTTATAAATTTATGAATATAATATTAATAAATAATAATATAATATTCATTACAAATAATATTTTTATTTTTAATTAAGATATTTTAATGATTAATGTTATAATATTATAAATATTATTTTGTAATATATAATTTAATAATTTTTAAATTTTTTCCATGTAAGTTTTCCTTCCATCGCAAAAAAAAAAAAACAAAAAAAAAAAAAATTAGCCACACAATTTGTGACCGAATTCCTTAGATAATTTAGCCACAAAATTTAACCACGAAAAAATTTCCTTGAAAATTCTATTGAAAGAAATTTCTGATGGATTTTACACAGAAAAAATTCTATGGCAAATTTCATCAAAATTTGTGTTTTTTTTGTAGTGTAATACATCTCCAAATTCATTGGCAAAAAAAAAAAAATCTCAAAAATATTCAAAACTAATTAATCCCAAGTCTTGAATTAAAAATGACAAAAGGGAAAATCACTCCCTTGTACCTTTCAAGTGCAAGCTTTAAGCTCTAGCCTTTTCCATACTTCTCACAAGTTGTCTATCTGACAAATCCTAATTTTATTATATATTTTTATATTTTATTTGAGGATTTTATCATACTTATAGAGCTTAAAATGCATTCTTTATGATTAAATTGGCATTAAGAATAAATACATTGAATTTAGACTTAAAAGTGCAAAATTATCATAAAAATTGTAATTACTCTTAATCATTTATTTTTAAGAAGATTTGATTTTGGGTTAATTATTTTTAACTGTAGGTACTTGAAAAATGGAATTAAAGCTGAAATTGACAGTTTGGGGGCTCAAATTTGCAAAATATCAGCTTAGTCCCACGAATTTTGAACATTCCAGTTTGGTCCACGAACTCGACACAGCGTTTTGACAGTAGGTGTTTAGGTCTGATTCAGAGGGAGCTTTCGAAATAAAAACTGAACAGAGACGATAGCAGCCGCAGACAACAACATCTGGAGACCTTCCTCCTCCGACTTCCCATCGCCATATCTTCTTTGTCGTCGGTGAATTTTGCTTCCTTTACCGTCGCCGGCGACCTTCTATTCCCCTTATTCTAAGGCTGAGCTTCAGTGAAGAAGAACCGAGAAGCAGAACAAGGGAGTGGAAAGATGGGAGAGCACCCGAGGAGAGGGAAGCTGAAGGACGAGAGAGAGCTGCGGCGAGCTTCTTCCTCTCAGCATCACCTTCGCCTCCCATCACCTCTCACCAATCAGCACCGTCACTCTCCTCTATTTAATTTCAGCTATGCCTATTCCCCTGTTCTGAGTTTAATTTCAGCCCCAATGCTTAATTGATTCTGTGTGGATTTATCAATTTAATATGTGATTTTAATATGGTTGGGTATTGGAATTAGATTATGTTTCTGGAAGTTATTCTCATGATTGGCTAGGTAATTTTGTGCTCTTGGAGATGAATCGAAGATGGCTTAAGTTCACATGTGCTTCAAAGGGGAGTTTATTTTATCTAGGGTTAAGGTGCTAAAATGACCATAAACTTTTGTGAAAAGTGCAACTATAACCATAAACTATTTTTTGTAGCAAAAGTAACCATAAACATTATAAAAAATGGTAAAAGTAATCATGATGTTAACAGACGTTAACGTCCGTTAAGATGAACTTTTCAACAAAATGCTAAGGTGCTAAAATAACCATTAACTAATACCAAAAGTGCAAAAGTAACCATAAACTTTTTCTTAATTGCAAAAATAACTTGTTGAACATTAATTCATAATTTTTTTTTTTTGCTTTTATGTTATGAGTGTTTTATCAATTTGGAGATTAAAATGATAAAACTTATGAATTAATATTCAAGAAGTCGACTTTTTAAATTTTGGCGAGAATAACGAAACGCAAGAAAATTATCACCTAACTCTAAAAGATAAAATTCATGATAATTAAACCTGGACCTGTCTGTCAGTGAACCGGCTGGGGTACTGGGTTAAGAGTCAGTGAGTTAGACTGGAGCTAAACTGGGACAAAACCGGTGAGAAATAGAAAATTTTAGGTTTATAGTATGAAATTCTAAAGGAAAAATAAACAAAAATTAAAACTTGACTCGGATCTACTGACCAGTTGGCCGGTTTCCGATCTAGTTCAGGTCAGATAACTATGATAAAATCCCTAACATTAATTATAACATAAGTGACTTTTTGAACATTAATTTATAAGTTTTTTTTACTTTTGTCATTTTAATCTCCAAATTGATAAAACACTCATAACACAAAAGCAAAAAGAAAAAATTATGAATTAATGTTCAACAAGTTATTTTTGCAATTAAGAAAAAGTTTATGATTACTTTTACACTTTTGGTATTAGTTAATGGTTATTTTAACACCTTAACATTTTGCTGAAAAGTTCATCTTAACGGACGTTAACGTCCGTTAATGTCGTGGTTACTTTTGCCCTCTTTTATAATGTTTATGGTTACTTTTGTTCCAAAAAATAGTTTATGGTTAAAGTTGCACTTTTTACAAAATTTTATGGTCATTTTAGCACCTTAACCCTTTTATCTATAGCTCATTATATTTGTAATTTCTTAGGTTTAAGAATTCATTTATATAATGAGACTATGATTTTAGTTATGATTTCTATAGATTGAGTTGTTGTGATTTAGAATTTGTAATTAGGATTTGTACTCATCGACATATATAGATATATATATATGTTTATCTATGATTCTATTGTTTCTCTCTATTTAACATGGTATTGTTAGATAGTTTGATTGAATTGGAATTGTAGTTGAACCTAACTGCATTGCTTATTCCATAGCCACTCTTTAAGGGGTTTTAATAATGCTTAAATGAATGGATTCATGAGTTTAAGCATTAGACTAAATGGTAATTGAGGTTTGGTATATTAGAAAACTTAGAGAAACTCATTACACTAAGAGGGTTTACTAGCATTTTAAGGGTAGGAATTCCTCTTTTGTGATGCTAGATGCATTGGTTAATGAAGTTTGGAATATTAGAAGCTTAGTGTATCTCCCTAAATATCTTAATTGAGTAAGGATAACTATTGAAAATCATTTCCAACAGCATCTTCATCCTTTGCATTTCTAACCCATTTCTATTCTTCCTTATTTGAAAATTCCCAAAAATATTTATTTTAATTGAATACAACTTATAGTTTTAAAAGTCAATCAATCATATTTTATCCTTGTCAAATTTGCATTGTAATTACTTGGTTTATTAGGAATTTGTTTCATAATCGGCTTCTCAAAGTGAAACTATCCGAGTTGTATACTATATTGCATTAATTCGATTTTTATTCTTGATAACCCCGAGGCGACTAAAGGGCTTATTTTAAGTGGCGCCGTTGCCGGGGAGCCAAGAAATTGGTTTCATAGTAATTAAGTGTCAAGTACTTTTGACCAGGGTGAGCCTTTAGGATTTTTACATACTTTGTTATAGTTTAGATTGCATTGTAGTTTTTCATTTGACATGTTTTCTTTAGCATACCATAGCATTTTGCATCTTGCATAGAAAATTTTGAAGAAATACAAATAAATATCTTGATTTTCTTTTGTTTTTGCATATGTATTTGCATTCTTACATTTCTTTTCATTGATTTTGCTTGCTTTATGCTTGGTTGATCATTGCATTTGAATTACTTGTGGATGACTTTCTTTGATATTATTTGGGTGTATGATTCCAATTTCCAAGTTACAATGTTGATGATATAATTCTCTATGTGAATAGTGAACATTTTGACAGTACAATTGCCAATTTTCTTCTTGTCCATACATATTATACATACTCGCACACACTTGCACTTATTCCATTTCATATATTTTTCTTGAATTTGTGTGCAAGACAATTTTGGCACTACCATTGACTTTTGCATTGATCTAAGTGATTATATTTTCAATGTACAAATATGGATGGTGATGGTAATAGTGACCAAGGAGAAGAACCATAAGGGATGTCATAAGATATGACGAGACTTATGATCCTTTCAGTGTTGCATGCCCTAACTTTGAGGTCAATTTTGAGCTTAAGGGACATTTGCTTGCTTCACTACCTCGTTTCTATGGACTTGAAAAGGAAAACCCTTACAACCATCTCAAAGCTTTACACTTAGCTTGCTCCAATATGAAGCCCATTGGTGCTCGTTTAGATGATGTGTTGTTCAAGGCGTTCTATTTCACTCTAGAAGGGAAGGCCAAAGATTGGTACTTGATGCTACCAAGAAATGTTAATGATGCTCTTCATTATTGGGCTAATTTGAAGAAAGCCTTCTTGGACAAATATTTTTCTAATGCAAGGATTGTAGACCTTAAAAGGAGATCTATTCTGTTAAACAAAATCCTTAGAGTCATTTTATAAATATTACAGCCGGTTTCAAGAAATTCTAGATCAGTGCCCGCCCATCAAATTAGTGATGAACAGTTGATTAAGTACTTTCATGATGGTCTTTGATAAGTAAAATGTTTGCATATTTATTTTTCCTTATATGATGATTTTATGGACGATATTTGCGTTTAATATAATAAATTAGGGTGTGATTGATAAATAAATAATATTTTTGGAATAAATAGCATTTAAAAAAATGAAAGTACTGTAGCAACAGGATCACTATAGCAGATGGTTAGACTGTAGTGGACGGAAGTTACACTATAGCGGATGGAAGTCACTGTAGCAACGGAAGCATTGTAGAGCCGCTGGACACTGCAGCTGTTGCCAACAGTCACTGTAGCAGCCGCCAGATCACTGTAGTAGCCTCCGGATACTGTAGCAGTACTATAGCACACGTTTTTTTCCCTATAAATAGGGATCAAGGCCAAGCCCAAATGAGGAGGAGAGGAAGAGAAGCAGGGGTTTCCTTCTCCTACAGGGAGAGGTCCTTCTCTGATCGGGAGAAATCTTTCTCTAACATTTCTGAGTTCTTTGTGTTATTTTTTAGATTTAATTTGATGCATTGCATGCCTCCATCTTGGAAGGCTTAGGATTGTATTACATTTTACATGCCTCCATCTTGGAAGGCTTAGGCTTGTATTACATTTTGTATGCCGCCTACATGGAAGGTTTTACCTCCTAAATAGACGGCTAGATTTCTTCATTTTTCATGCATCTTTTAGTTGTATATTTATGTTTGAGAATTTAATATTCAAGTTTATGCAGTATTTCTGAGGTTTTCATTCAAGCTTTATACAATGTTAACTTATTTTTGTTTTATTTTTAATTTTATCATGAGCTAAATTTCCATTTTCCTAGGATGATGACGTAACTTACTAATGATGGATTGAATCTTAACTTATTAAATCTAGTTTGAATTTCTCCTTCATGATTGAGTTTTAATTATTATTCCTAATGCTTTTGATTGACTGAGCATCTTTTGAATAATTTCAATATGCATGTTGAGACTGGAAGGAGATACATGTGTGTAGACCCTATAATTAAAACCATGACTTGCATATGAAATAGGAATATATTTATATGAGTTGTTTAGTCTTATTGAGTTCCATAAATCTTAATGCATAATTAATTGTTTAAATTCATATAGGAATATATTAGATTAGCAATTGATTATAGAATTGCTTGACCTTGGAAGAGGCTAGTAATTAAATTAGGGAAACTCGACTATCAATCATGTGGAATAAATTGGGCTAGAATAGATAAGTGATTCAATTCGGAATTTGTGAAGTAAAATCTAATCCCTAGGACTTTTTCTCATATTTTCTTTCTTATCATCTACACTCATATTTAATTGTTTTTCTTTTATTTTATACTCTCAGTCACCAACTAATCGATAGACTAAATAGAATTAAAATTACCCATTTTGGTACTTAGTGCTCAATCCTCGTGGGAACGATACTCTACTTACTTATATATTACTTGATTATGACAGTGTACACTTGCACTATTTAATTGATCATCTGCACTCGTATCAATCTTCTTCCTAATGAGAAGGGTATTCTAGATGCCGCAGTTGGAGATTCTTTAGAAGATTGCATTGCTGCAGAGGCATGGCCTCAAATTCAAACAAGAGCTAGAAACACTCAACAATATAATGTCAGAGAGCTACGGGGAGTCTATGATGTTGGTTCTAACAAGAGGATGGACTCACTTGAGTCTAAGTTGGACACAGTCATTTCCCAACTTTCTTTCATTACATCCGAGCTCCGGAATCTGAGTGTTCAACAAGTGACTCCTCCTTCTCATTCACAATTCTTGTGTCATCTAGTTGTGGTAGTTGTGGTTCTGTGATGCACATTATAAGTTTATTCCCTAACCACCATGAGAAAGTTAATGCTATCACTACTATAGAAAGCACTTTTAATGTCCGTTTTTATGCCCTTTATACGACCATTTTCAGGGTGACGTATATGTGAGTGTCGTTAAAAGTTTTGAAATAGATGACCGTTTTAAAACAGTCATTGTATGTTTCAGACTTACAACAACTGTTTTCTTAGAACAATCGTTGTAAGTGACATACAATGATTGTTTTTTGAAAAAGGGTCGTTGTAAGCCATTTTGTTTTTAAGAAAAATATTATTCGTATTTTCTTCCCATAGCCTTTAAAAAACCACCAATTACCAGAAAACATGCATGTTACTTTACACATCATTGTACTGAAAAATCTATAATTAGATTACTAGAACAAATTCTGCACTTTAACATTAATCACTATATATAATAATTACACATGGAAAGACTAGAATATGAAACATGCTATTTGAGAGGTATTTTCAACAGCAACGTATTGTTGTATTAGGAAACTTAGCCTAATCAACTTACACAAACTGCAAGTTAGAAAGAGAAGGGAGTCCCTCCAAAGCGAAGGCAGACATTTCTCTGAGCTGTAGATCAGGGGATTGGAGCATCTCTATCAGAGGTTGGACAGCTTCACCTCTCTGAACAATATGAACCTGCAAAAACCAAGTAAAATAGATTATATGAATGGGAGCGGGAAGAATCAAAATTTTATCATTGTCAAGCATTATCACAAGATTTTTTGTTTTATCTTGACCCTAATCAATATTCTAGGACCAAAGTATCTCTATTTAATTAATATAACTAGTAGGATATAGTCCTATAATTAAAAATTGAAACCATAAAACAAATTCTACCAGCCATTTATTTTCATTTTCTACCACTGTCATCCAAGAAAATAGAAAAGAAAAGAGTTATAAAGGTAATGGATCTAAAAAGAAAAGAAAAGAGCTATAAAGGTAACATATCTTTCACCATCTATCCCAAATTTTTTGTCAATACAAACCAGAAAGATTGGGTTAACACAGTAAATTGTTTGCTTACTTTACAATCTGAATCAATTACTGCAAACTGTCCAAGAACAAGGCAGCTTCCCTTTGGCTCTCAGAGTAGGGGGAGCTGTTACATTAAAAACTAATATTAAAAAAATTATAAAAGAATATACTTTAGAGAAAAATATATTGCATCGACACTATTATCGGTAGAAAAAGATCAATAATGATTTACAATCTTAATATGGAAGATTTTGGGTTGGGGACTCGGAGGAAACACTATTGCAAATTGCTTAAATCCTAAACTGAATGTATACCTAAGTAATCCAATAACAAGTTGTAAAGCCCCGGCAAGCAGAACTTCTTGCTATATATTAGGTGAAGAGTGTACTAGATTTCCTATTACACCAACTTGTTAAAGAATATAGAAACATTACATGCAGAAAGTATGAGATGTGCAACAACTGAGTGAAAACTATACTAATCAAAATCAAAATCTAATCTAAATTATAATTAAAAGAAATTGCAAAGGCCATACCACTTCATAATGAATAGCAGCAGCATCTTCAGAATGGAGCATTAAATTAGAGTTGGAAGAGCATTGCATTCAACAATCTGCCAAGTTATGACATTGTGACATCTAATTGTATTTTACATGAATTTTAAATACACAACCTTAAGGTTAGGCCAATTTTACCTGGTTTGTCACTACTAATAACTAAATTGGGGTATATCCATTTAGTTAGCACAATTCATGGCTGCCACATGATAAATCGATTCTATGGAATTCTACATTGATGTTGTTTAAATGTTTTCTTTTACTATGGATCAATTATAAGTAGTTGATTTGCTCAACACTCTATTAAGATTTATGACTTGTGACTTCCTTTGCCTTTCTTCAAAAGCAGTTTGGCAATATTTTACATCAGGTTGGTGATGTCATGAAATTAATACCAATTTAGTAAAAAAAATTTTGTTATTACAACAATCCACAGGCCACCAAGTTAACTATCGATAAAATAAGATAGGTTCATATAGGAGATGTTGGATATTTTGATGAGGAAGGGCAACTTTATATTGTCGACCATATCAAAAAAATCATCAAAGTATATAGGTTTTTAGGTTCTTAACCTATTAGCTACGTATATGATTTAGAGAACTTAGGTGGCTTACCTTGGTCGGATTTTGCCATGCTCGTTAGTCGTCAAAGAGAGAGGGAAAACAAGGGAGCTACAGAAGCGAGAGGAATGATGGACTGAGAAGAGGAGTGATAAGGCAAACCTTAAAAGAGCATGGAAAAAGTTGAAAAGATGCCGAAGGTCCGTTAACCCATCTTGATTAATGCAAAATATGATTGGAGGTTGGACTAGGGTTCGAATGTGGATTTGAAAGGGAGAGGCATGACTAAGAGAAGAGATATGATTGGGATGGAAATAGATCTGAGTTGGAAATATTAGTGTATAGTTTTCAATGACTGTTTTGAAAAACAATCGTTGAAAGTACCTTTCTACGACTGTTTTTAAAAGACAGTCATTGGAAGTATTACTTTCAACGACTATCTTTTAAAAACAGTCGTTAAAAAACAAGCCAAAATTTCAAAAATGCCACTGCCTCATTTTTAACTTCTGTTTTTTAAAAAAGGTCATTAATTAGTGACATTAAAAATACCTTTTGTAGTAGTGTATGTATCAAGGGAGACCAAACTTTAAGTGGGATCATAATTTCAACACCTATAATGAAGGTTGAAAACCTCATCAAAACTTCCGGTGGTGTAATGATGAACCTACTCCTTACAATGCTTCTACTTCTCAAGCTTTGCAAACTCAACCTTATGTTTCAAAAAATCATGACTACACCTCGCAACTTCTCAAGTGTATCTAATCTATGCATGATGATATGAACAAGAAGGATGCTACAATTGAAGAAAGATTTGCAAGTTTGGAATGTAAGATGGAGCAATAAGAGACTAAGTCCGCTAACTTGAAGTGGGAAAATGGTTGGGTTTAAGGACGATGATGATGGTGAGGAAGTGGATGAGGAAATCATAGTAGATCTACCTCCAAGAAATGATAGGATTCCTGATATGACTACCAAACCAATAATGACTTATCAGAGGCACAAAACAAGGGCACAATTAAAATCTTTGCTAGTTCCTCACCCTCTCAATTGTAAGAAAATGATGAGTCTTCTCAAATTTCTAAAGAGCAAGCTTCTCATTCTGAGAACAAGCAAGAGAAGAAACTCTTAGAGAAGACTTCACAAACGCAAGATCAAAAGCAAAAGGGAGTAGTGATTGCACAAGAAGATGAAAGAACCAAGAAGTCATCCAACTGCTAACTTTCACTCAAAGGTAATGAGGTGAACATTCATGATCTTCCTTTTCCTCATTCTTACTTAGCTAGTCAAAGAAAGACTGATGAGAAACAAGATAATGACTTGCTTGATATGTTTAGTAAGATTGAAGTGAATGTACTATTGCTTGATTTGATTAAGAAAATTTCTAAGTATGCCAAATTTCTTAAGGAGTTATGCACATATAAGAGGAAGTTTCAACCAAACAAGAGAGTACAATTGTCCTCTAGTGTGCCTGCTTTGTTTAAGCCACAACTTTTAGTTAAATGTTGGGATCCTAGTTCATTTACCATTCCATGCACTATAGGAAAGACTACAATTCCTAAGGCTTTACTTGACCTAGGAGCTACAATTAATATGATGCCTAAATCTCTATATAGAGACCTAGGGGTGAAGACCTTGAAACCTACCACTATGATGCTACAACTAGTAGATCAAATCATAAGGTATCCTGATGACATCTTAGAAGACATTTTAGTTCAAGTTGAAGATCTAGTTTTTTCTGCAGATTTTTATGTCTTAGATATACCTAATGGCCATAGGGATTGAGCTTTAATCCTAGGTAGACCCTTCCTTAGGACTGCCAACACTGATATTAGTTTGCAAAGGGGTTCTATCACAATGTCTATTGAGGATAGGTCTGTGAATTTCAACATGTATGAGCAAATGAGGCAACCACATGAAGATTATTCTATGTGTGATGTTAATTTTGTTGATGGTTTACTTGTTGAAGAGAATGATGGTGATAATGACATGCACACCTCACCCACTGATTTCACTAACAGTTCTTTTCTCCCTCTTTCACATGGTGTTGACGTGAGTTGTCCTAACACTTCACAGTTGGGTTACACTCTTTCCAAGCCATCAAATTGTTTAAATACTGATTATGTGCTTGTGAAGTCTACTACTAACCCCAATGAGTTCAAGAAAGGCTTTGTTTCTGATAATCTTGCAGGAGTTAGTAGAGCTGAGAAGACTTCCAAGAAGAAGTTGTCCAAATTTTTCAAGGAGCTACGTGCCTTGAATGTTAAACATCAACCATTAAGGGTGCCTTGTACTATCAACTCTATCCTATCTCAACCTCCAACTGAGACGATTAATGAAGAAAAGGTTGTTGCTGTTATGGACATGGAGAAAGTAGAAAGTAAAGGGGAAGTAGCGGAGCTCATTCCTCTAAAACTCTGATTCAAGAAGAGGCATAGGTGTCAACTTTCAATCATTACTACACCACAAGTTTCTTCGGCATACCTCTAAATCTTTAAAGAAAGTTGTGAAGATCCTTTCTTTATGTATGGTAAAGGGAACTAATTTCAAGTTGGTGACAAGGTCATTGGCCTATCTTCTACATAGAAGACACCAGGTGATGAAGGACAAATATATTTTATTGGGCCATTCGAGATTCACTTCCTCTGTCACCATGGGAAGGTCATATTGAAGGATGCTCAAGCAAACTATTTCCAAGCAAAGAAAGAGTGCCTTCGTCTTTTGAAGGAGAGCTATAAGCCTTCATAAACCTCAGGTTGATTCTTTCCTTTACTTGTCTTACCTACCATGATAGTGATTATTTGTGTTATTATGTTGTTAGGCATGTGTGTTTGTAGGATAAGTGTGTGTTTGGATTATCTTTTGAGAATAGCTTTTACGATTTATGAGGTAAGTGTGTGAGAGAAGTTTTATCTCGGGTTCCGCAAACCTAGGTTTGGCAAATTGCTAAACACTCACTAAGTGTGGGGGAAGAAGCCATTCTAGTGGAAAAGGTAGTTCTTAGGATTTTGATAGTAGATTTAGGATAATAAATCCCCATTACATGTGTCTCTTGCCTATATCTTCATTTGTGCTTCCTTGTTGTGTCATGCATTGAGGACAATGCAAGATTTAAGTGTGGAGGAGGGATTGCTCTAGCCACAATGTGTGTAGCCACAATGTTTTGGTTCATGAAATTTGAGAAAAATTGAAAATTTTTGAACTTGGGAGAATTTGTTTTGTGAAGTGCATAATGGACCCCTATTTTCACTTTCCTAATGCAACTCCTTGGCATGTTTTTATGAAAATTTAAATCCATGATGATTGTGAAAATCAATCATTTTCAAGTATGATTGCATTAAGCTTGAGTAGTCCCTTTGCTTGCTTTCAATTGAGCTATTGGAGTATCTTCAATGCAATTTTATCAATTTAGATACCTAGCTTGATTTTAGAAAGTTGATATGGTAGAAAAAAGCCTTATTGGAATATTCTTGAGCCTTGATTCTATTTTCTCATCATGTGTGTGTATTTACTTATACTCTAGTTACTCTCTAGAACTTGTTTAGGTTCTTTTTCAAAGATACATTAATGCCTTGATTTGTAGTATGATATGGGCATTCATTTCATTACCCATTTACCCTAACACAAACCATTCATCATTTACCATTGTTTACCCCTTTGAGCCTTTCATTTTCATTTCTATTTCATTATATAAATACTATGTTTGTATCATCTATCAATTTGTTCCTAGCACTATGGTTTAAAAAAACAAAAAGAGTGTTATTGTATAAGTGAAAAGAAAAGTGTCATGTGAATAGTCAAAAAGAAAAAAAAAGGGAAATAGAAAGAAGAAAAAGAAAACAAAAAAAATTGTAAATTATAAAAAAAGAGAGAGAAAAAGGCACTATGCTAAAATATGTTAATTAAGTGTAGTTGTGTAGTGATAAGTGATCTTGCAAATTATTTGATGCAAGCATATTATTTTGTTACATTTTCCATCCATTTAGCCTTTCCGACATTATAACTTTGAGAAGTCCCCTTGATTTTGGATTCTTGGCACTAAAGCCAGGAATTCGGGCCGAGCCCGTCGGGCCGGCCTATTTAGGCCCGAGCCCTTCAAGGGCCGGGCTTATGATTTAAAGGCTAAAAAGAGAAGCGGGCCTAAAAGGGCTGGCCCTGCAGCCCTGAGGGCCGGCCCTTTTAGGTCCGTTTAATATTTTTTTAAAAAATAAATTAATAAATATAATATCATTATATCAAATTATCAATATAAGAAACACCTAAGTACCTAATAGAGTATTAATAATAAACAAACACTTATTAATTGGTTTGATTTATTTTATTTTCTATAATGATTTATTAATTTAAACTTTAAAAAAAGGCTAATTAGGACATTAGATGATTATTTTAACTAAAAATTTATGAGTTTTACAAATAATGTATCTCAATTTAAAGCAAAATAATAAATAAATTGTAAAACTTGAAAAAAAAAATTTTTAATTAAAAGGAGTTTAAGTCCGAGCCCGTGAAGGGCCAGCCCTGTAGGGCCGAGGGCCTAAAAAATATTATACTTTTTAGCAAATGGGCCTAAATGTGCTAGCTCGTTTAGGCCCGAGCCCATGAAGGGCTGGCCCGTATTCCTGGCTCTACTTGGCACATTAGTGGTAGAGATGATAGAACCTTTACAAGCTTATGGTAGATGCTACAATAGATGAATTGAGTGGAATTCCCTATGATTTGAAAGATGAGAGAAACACATATTCTCTTGAGAGCTCTATCATATCTATCTTTCTTAGTTTTGTTATGTGTTCAATTTGATTTATTTGCATTAAAAATTTTCATGAGCTTTAATTGATTTGGGATTGTGGTTATTCAATCTTTATGTATTTGCATTCTTAAATAGTTTGATGATTATAACATTAGGCATACGTTTGAAAACTTTGGGTTTGTTTTGCCCAGGAGTGCAAAAGGCTAAGTGTGGGGGAATTGACAAATCTCAATTTTATTATATATTTTTATATTTTATTTGAGAATTTTTTCATACTTATAGAGCTTAAAATACATTCTTTGTGATTAAATTGACATTAAGAGTAAATACATTGAATTAGGATTTAAAAGAGCAAAATTGTCATAAAAATTGTAATTACTCTTAATCATTTATTTTTAAGAAGATTTGATTTTGGGTTAATTATTTTTAAATGTAGGTACTTGAAATATGGAATTAAAGCTGAAAATGACAGTTTGGGTCTCAAAGTTGCAAAATGTCAGCTTAGTCCCACAAATTTTAAAACTGCCAGTTTGGTCCACAAACTCAACACTGTTTTGACAGCAGGTGTTTAGTTCTGATTCAGAAGGAGCTTTCGAAATTAAAATAGAACAGAGACGATAGCAGCCGTAGACAACAACACCTGGAGACCTTCCTCCTCCGACTTCCCATCGCTATTCCTTCTTGGTCGTCGGCGAATTTTACTTCCTTCACCGTTACCGGCGACCTTCTATTCCAGTTATTCAAAGGCTGAGCTTCAGCAAAGAAGAACCGAGAAGCAGAACAAGGGAGTGGAAAGCTGGGAGAGAACCCGAGGAGAGGGAAGCTGAAGGACGAGAGAGAGCTGCGGCGAGCTTCTTCCTCTTAGCATCACCTTCGCCTCCCATCACCTCCCACCATTCAGCACCGTCACTCTCCTCTGTTTAATTTCAGCTGTGCCTATTACCCTGTTCGGAGTTTAATTTCAGCCCCAATGCTTAATTGATTCTGTGTGGATTTATCAATTTAATCTGTGATTTAATGTGGTTGGGTGTTTGAATCAGAATGAGATTATGTTTCTTGAAGTTATTCTCATGATTCGCTGGGCAATTCTGTGCTCTTAGAGATGGATCGGAGATGGCTTGAGCTCATATATGCTTCAGAGGGGGGTTTATTTTATCTATAACTCATTATATTTGTAATTTCTTAGGTTTAGGAATTCATTTATATAATGAGACTATGAGTTTAGTTATGATTTTTATGGATTGAATTGTTGTGATTTGGAATTTGTAATAAGGATTTATACTTATCGATATATATATATATATGATTATATATATGTTTATCTATGATTATATTGTTTCTCTCTAGTTAACATAGTATTGTTAGATAATTTGATTGAATTGAATTGTAGTTGAACCTAAATGCATTGCTTATTCCATAGGCACTCTCTAAGGGGTTTTAATAATACTTAAATGAATGAGTTCATGAATTTAAGCATTAGATTCAATGATAATTGAAGTTTAGTATATTAGAAAACTTAGAGAAACTCGTTATACTAAGAGGGCTTAATAGCATTTCAAGGGTAGGAGTTCCTCTCTTATGATGCTAGACTCATTGGTTAATGATGTTTGAAATATTAGAAGCTTAGTGTATTAACTCCATAATATCTTAATTGAGTAAGGATAGCCATTGAAAACCATTTCCAACAGCATTTTTATCCTTTGCATTTCTAACCTATTTCCATTCCTCTTTATTAGAAAAAACCCAAAAATATTTATTTTAATTGCATACAACTTATAGTTTTAAAAGTCAATCAATCATATTTTACCTTTATCAAATTTGCATTGTAATTACTTAATTTATTAGGAATTAGTTTCATAATCGACTCATCAAAGTGAAATGACCCGAGTTGTACACTATATTGCATTAATTCGGTTTTTATTCTTAATAACCCCAAGGCGATTAAAGGGCTTATTTCACTCTCCCAACTAACCCTTCTCTGCACTTCATTTTTCCTTTCCACTTAATGTCTCAACTACTAGATCATATTTTAATAGGTGAGATTTAATTCAATATATTAAATAGTATTAATTGGAAACATATATGTATATATATATATATATATAATAGTATTATAATATTAAATATAATAAAAATCTAGCATTATAATATTGTTGTGTAGCATTAAATCTCATCCATTAAAATATAATCCAATGGTTGAGATATTAAGTAGAGAGGAAAGTTAGTGGAGAGACTCCTTCTCATGGCATGGATATCATACTATGTCTTTTCTTGACCTATCTGAATTACATGAGATCATCATTCTATGGAATTAAAATATTAACCATCATACAATAGACAACTAAAATATTAACCGACTTAAATCCAATAATACCTTAATTGATTCAGAATTATATTCTAATAAATCTAAAATAAAGGCAAAAAAAAATCTAAAATAGCCTAAAATTATGATCAAAATAATTGAGTAAGGTGGGATAAAATATAGAAAAATAATAAATTATCAAGTGCCAAATAGTTGATTATATATTTAGCTACCTAAATGTCCCCGTAAATTTGTCCAGGAGTAGATCATGGAACCTTCGTAGTATGATTAAGTCTTGCTTCATACGTGTCAAATTCCATTATTTGACCCCATTAGCTGGTTGAGAAGATTAACGAATGAGCAAGACGATGTTGAGCAGGCCTGATGAGACCCACAATTCAATCTTAAGTAGAAAGTTTAATTTATCAAATCCGATATTTAATAGCGATCAAAAAAAAAAAAATCCGATATTTAATTTGTTGACAAACAAAAAAAGTCCGATATTAAATTTAAGTGCTTGCAACTGTGAAGATGGCTATGTAACAGCACTAGCGCATCAACTTGGAAACTTACTGTGTCTATGGGCCATTGCAATTGACTTTAACGTTTTGTAAAGAATAAAATAAGGAACAAATAGTGGCGATATAAACGTGCCGTGAAAATTAAAAAGATGAAAAAAAATCGAAAAAGAAGAGCGCATGCCTTTAATAATTTTACTATGAATAATTGTATAATATGAATAATTGGTCTAGTTATGAACTAGGTAGAGTCCGGATTAGCCACCCTGTTTAAAATCCAGATCAATCCGGGTGGCCCAAAGAGGGTTATTAAAAATATTGATTTTTATAAATTATTCATTTATAACATTTAAGAATTTTTTATAAATTATTCATGTATAATGATATGTAAAATATTTACATATTTTTTTCCCTTATATGATGATTTTGTTGACAATATTTGAGCTCAATGTAATTAATTTGGGTGTAATTGATAAATATTTCCTTGCTTTTCTTTTGATAGCCACGTACACCATATTAAGGAGAAAAGAGAAAAAAGGAGACCTAAAAATAGACCCACAAGATTTGAAGCAAGACACAGGCGCAACTAAAAAAAATGATATGGTTGTAACTATTCAATGTCACTATTCATGACGGAATCACTGTAGCAGACCGTACTATAGCATACGAAGGTGAATGTAGCAGATGGAAGAATTGTAGCAGTCGACAAAATACTGTAGCAGTAGTAGAAAATGAGTAAATCTGTCGACAGGATACTATTCAATCAGAGAAAAAAAATGACAAGGCAATGTAGCATCAAGGAAAAAAATGACATGATGCTATTCGCTCAGTGCCTATATATAGGAGCATCAGGTGCAGAGACTGGGGGGCATGGAGATATTTTCTCTGACAATTTTCAATCCTTCGTCCAAGAATTCTAAATACTTTATTTCATATTTTAGATATAATTTTATGCAATGTATTATTTTTTACATGCTTCCATCTTGGAAGGCTTATGATTGTATTACTTTTTGCATACAATCTACATGGAAGGTTTTACCTCCTAAAGGGACGGTTAGATTTCTCCATTTTTTATGCATCTTTTGGATGTATATTTATGTTTGAGAATTTAATATTTAAGTTTTATGCAATATTTATAAGGATTTCATTCTAGTTTTATATAATATTAATTTATTATTATTATTATTTTTAATTTCATCATGATCTAAATTTCTATTTTCCTAGAGTGATGATGTAGCTTACTAATGACGGATTGAATATTAACTTATTAAATCTAGTTTTAATTTCTCCTTCATGATTGAGTTTTAATTATTGTTCTTAATATTTTTATTTGATTGACCATCTTTTGAATGATTTCAGTATACATGTTCAGACCGGAAGCAGATGCATGTGTGTAGATCCTATAATTAAAACCATGACTTGCATATGAAAACGGAATATATTCGTATGAGTTGTATAGTCTTACTAAGTTCCATAAATATTAATGCATAATTAATTGCTTAAATTCATATAGGAATATATTGGATTAGCAATTAATTATAGAATTGCTTGACCTTAGAAGAGGCTAGTAATTAAATTAGGAAAACTTGACTATAAATCATATGAAGTAAATTGGGCTAGAATAGATCAGTGATTCAATCTGAAATTTGTTAAGTGCAATCTAATCCATAGGGCTTTTCTCATATTTGCTTCCATATTATTTGCACTCATATTTAATCATTTTATTTTGTTCTCTCAATCACCAAGTAATCGATAGACTAAATAGAATTAAAATTACTCATTTTGGTATTTAGTGATCAATCCTCGTGGGTACGATACTCTATTCACTTCTGTATTATTTAATTACGACAATGTATACTTGTACTATTTAATTGATAATTTACACTCGTAACAAGTTTTTGGCGTCGTTATATTAATATCAATACCAAGTAATTTTAATACTAATTTGGTCTTTATATTATATTTATTTTTCTTTTTGGTGTTTTGTGTTTCCTTTTAGGCTTTTACTCAGTGTATGACTAGATCGAAGGAGACTGAACTATAACCTCTTGATTCTGAGATCGAAAGAACTTGTCGAAGAAATTGAAGAGTTCGGAAGTAGTCTACTTCAATCCTAAGTAATCCGATCGCAAATCCAGAGGGAGAAACAACAAATACCTATACACTCCATGACTATGCAATACCAACAGTCATGGGGACAAATTCTGGAATCAGAAGACCGCCAGTAGTTGAACATAGAGCCAACTTCCTAGAAATCTGCGACACATTCAAGCATAATGGTGTTACTGATAATTCCATTAGACTTAGACTTTTCCCTTTTTCACTTAGGGATAAAGCTAAGAGTTGGTTACAATAACTACCAGTAGGAAGCATAACTACATGGGAGATCATGGCACAGACAATTTTGGAGAAATACTTTCCTTCAGTAAAAACGGCTAAATTGAGGAATGAAATTTCCTCATTCACCCATAATAAACAAGAAAGCCTATATGAAGTATGGGAAACATATAAGGAGTTGCTAAGGAGATGTTCTCATCATGGGTTACCAAATTGGTGGTAACTGCAAACTTTATAAAGTGGGATGACGTATATCTCCAGAATTCTTGTAGATGCTGCAGCTGGAGGATCTTTAATGGGAAAAAATATATATGATGCTTACAATTTACTTGAGGAGATGGTAGCCAATGCATATCAATAGCCTTCTGAACGTAGCAATTTAAAGAAAGGACTTGGAGTATATGAGCTAAATGTCCTTACAACTTTATCTTCTCAAGTTGCATCTATATCCAAGCAAATAGGAGAATTGACAACCCAAGCAAATGTAATCAACACTCTTACTGAAGCTTGTGATCAAAGTGGAGGACCTCATGTGAGTACGCAATGTCAAGAAGGACACTCATTCATACCGGAGCAAGCTCATTTCACCAGAAATCAAAGAAATGACCCATTCTCAAACACCTACAATCCAGGTTGGCGAAATCATCCAAACTTTAGTTGTATGAATAATCAAAATACATTCAAACCGCAAGGGAACTACTAACAACAAGCTCTTCAACAACCAAATCCACCACATTAGGAAGTAAATGTGGAAGATGCACTGTGTAATACCCTGAATTTTAAGACTTGAGGCTAGAGAATAAGCCTGAAATAAGTGGGCCCCGATTTAGCAGGATTCTAAATTTAGATTAAGTTTTAATGACTCCAAAAGTGGATGCGATTAGTGATAAATAACCCTTTTGGAGAATCCGATGTGATTTGAGATTTGAATGTGACTTGAATGTGTTATGAGCAGCGCCAAAATCCTGTATTTAAGTTCAATTATGGATTAACATCTAAATTGACTTAAAATAGAGGGAGGGTACATAAGGTGGTAAAATAGAAAGATAAGATGAGTTTGGTCGTGATTCAGTGGGAATTGCCATAATCAGAGGCAAAACGGTAAAGTTACCGACCAATTGATCAGTTGCCGAAGAGGAAGCTCATTGGTAATTCAAAGATCAATGGTTGTAATTGATTGTATGAGATCATAAGGGGTGGAATCATGTGCAATTGTGCCTATGTGAGCTCATGGAGGATGTTGCAAGATGTTGACATATGGCACTTTGTGGGCCCTTGGATCTTGGTCAAATGTTCAACTCATTTTCTCTCCTCTCTTCCCTTTTAGGTCAGCCAATGGTTTCTTTTCTTCTAAAATCTAATTATATTCTTCATCTTCATCTCTCTCTCTTCTCATCTCCATTTTTTTTGAGCTTGGGGAAGGAAAGAGAAAAGAATAAGGTGAGATTTGGTCCATTTGGTGTCCTCTAATGGTTAAATCCTCTTCACTAATCTTGATCATAGTGATGTAAGCTTTGTTTATATGGTTTTAGATTTTTGAAAGAAGGTGTTTGAGAACTTGAAGAATTTGGAAAGGGGAGGAATCAAGGAATAAGCTTGAGGAAGAGGAAGAGGAAGAGATGAGTATTTAGAGCATTTTGACCTAATTTTTGTGGTTATTGGGTAAGTTTTGTGAATTTCAAATTTTGCCCTGATTTTGTGGTAATTTCTAAATGCATGAATTGTCATGTGTTTTGAGTTGCAATTGGTGTTTTATTATGTTATATGTTTATTGGAATTGATTTGAATTGGTTTGCAACTTTGGAAAGTAAAGAATTGCAATGTGAGTTTGAATTGTGACTTGTGTTGACATGTTGTGATTATTGATGAAACATGTCAATGGAATGTGAATTTGGTTGATTTGGTATTTCCAATGGATTCCTTGTGAAATTTTGTGTGAGAATGATATTTGATATAAAAATTGGACCATTAGAAGCAAGTGTGCAAAATTTGAAATTCTATCTTTTGAAACTCTGTTCTGGACAGTTTATTTGTGTGGACATTTTGAATGGGCAAATAGTCTCTAAATATTTTGAAACTTTCCAGTCTTAAATTTCACATTTGAAGCTTCAAAATGGACATATAATTTGTATCATGTCGTTTTGTGAACTAGGAGTTATAGTTTTCCAAAGTTTGACATTAAAACTAGGTGTAAATCTGGAACAGTAAGGAAATTTCGTGTAATTTTGGAATTTTATGGTGATTTCTAATAATGGCTCATATTTTTCCTATGAAGAAAACTTAAATATCTTCTAATGGGCTTTGGGATCACCTCATTTCGATTTTTCTAGAATTAGTTATGAATTTCTGAAGTTTCCTTGGCTGCAGCACAAAAGTTTTTGTGCATGTCTTGGCCGCTGATAGAAATTCTTGGCTATAGCCAAAAACCTTTTGTGCACGTTTTGGCTGCAGCCAACCCCATTTTTAGTATTTTTGTGATTTTGGAAGGTGATTTCCAACCTAGTACTTCCCAATCCTTTAGGCTTTCGTTGAGCTTATTATAACCACTTAAAGGGTTTGAATGATAACCAACTTTAAGTATTGTAGAAGTAAGGATTTGGAATTGAGATTGACCCTATGTCCTTGATTTGGTTATAGGGTTTGATATTCACTCGGATCGTGAGTAACTGATGCTGAAGCTTACGTGGAAAGAATAAGTGTAGGGAACTTACCTTTTCTGCATGTATTTGATATTTGTGTTGGTGTATTGATGCATGTATTGCTTTGCTTGATTATGTGAACATATATGAATGATTGTAGCTCTGTTTCTATTTATGCTATGGCCATGAGTATGTTGTTGAAACATTGAACACACAGATATGTCATTGTGTGAGTATGAGTTATGTATTGCAAGCATGTCATGCATTAAACACTTATCTTGCATGCATACTGGTATTTGTTTCCTACTGAGATTCTCTAGAATCTCACCCTCCCTACCAACATTTTAGACAAGGTAGGTGAAATCGAGGATAGAGCAAGCAACTATGGGCGGCGATGACTCCTTCGGGTTGTAATCTTGTGATAGTTGGTTATCAATGCATGTTTGGGATTAAGTATATTTAGATATATGATTGTATAAGTTGGAATGTATATTCGAGTATGTATTTGTGTAATCCCTTATTTGGAAAATTATGAAGGGCGAATATGCCCTGTAAAACTTGAATTAATGTAAGGAATCCAGGATTACTGGAAATTTATATTGTGCACTCTGATAGTTATATGAATATGATTTGTCTTCGCAGAGTAGTAATATTCGATATGTGAATATGAGACTAGGTCAATTAGATTTCAAAAAGTATTTATGAAAACCCTATCTCAAGGATGGGATTGTTAATGAGTTTTAATAATTATTGGTCTCTATTTCACTTTAATCGTGTATTTCGGATATAATTACGGAATGGGGTTACACACTGGCTCAATTCATGATTAGGACTGATGCAACACTCAAAAGCCAAGATGCCTCAATAAAGAACTTGGAGATCCAGATGGGTCAAATTGCAAATATACTGAATTCCAGGCAACCAGGAACTTTACCAAGTGACACTAAAAGAAACCCAAGAGAACATGTGAAGGCCGTTGCATTAAGAAGTTGTAAAGAATTGAAAGATCTTGTAATTAAGAAGAAGGATGATGGCGAAAAGAAAGAAAGTGGAGAAGAACAGAAGGAGGATGATGTAATACCAGGAAGAATCAGCTTTCCAAGTAATCCACCTCTATATGTACCATAAGTTCCATACCCTCAGAGACTCGCGAAAGCAAAGTTAGACAAGTAGTTTGGCAAGTTTCTGAAGGTTTTCAAAAAGTTACATATAAACATTCCTTTTGCAGACGCCCTTGCCCAAATGCCCAGTTATGCAAATTTCATAAAGGACATTGTCTCAAATAAGAGAAAGCTTGAGGAATTTGAAATAGTTGTACTTACTGAGGAGTGCGATGCTATTCTCCAAAAGAAATTACCTCCAAAGTTGAAAGATATAGGAAACTTCTGTATACCTTGCACCATAGGTTAATGTCACTTTGAAAGAGCACTTTGTGATCTTGGAGCAAGTGTAAACCTCATGCCTCTATCTGTCTACAACAAACTTGGTCTTGGAGAGGTGAAGCCAACAACGGTTTCATTACTTCTGGCTGATCGATCAATAAAACATCGGAGGGGTGTCTTAAAAGATTTTTTGGTGAAGGTGGACAAACTCATATTTCTAGCTGAATTCATAATCCTCGACATGAAAAAAGACCAATAAATTCCTATCATTCTTGGGAGGCCATTCCACTGGGAGAACGTTAATAGATGTGAAACAGGGGAAGTTAACCTTGTGAGTTCAAGATAATCAAGTATCCTTGAACATTTTCAAGGCGTGATCCTTTCCAGATAAAAGTGACACTTGCTACAGAGTCGATACATTGACCAGCTGCATAAAAGACGTGGTGAACAAAATCTTCATGGATCAACCATTAGCAATAGGAATGGTAGATGTATCAAAATCTACTAATCCAGAAGTCTTAGAGCAGATTAGGTACCTTGAAGTAAATTCCCTAATTTTTATCAAGAAACCATTTGAAGATTTGGGGGAAAGGCCAAATAAGCCGGTATTATCAACAGAGAAACCACCAGTACTAGAGTTGAAAGTACTACCATCCCACTTGAAGTATGCTTATCTGGGAGAAAATTCAATATTACCAATAATCATCTCTGTAGCTCTTACTCCTGAAGAAGAAGAAAAGTTATTAAGAGTTTTAAGGGAGTATAAAACAGCATTTGGATGGTCAATAGCTAATATAAGAGGGATTAGTCCTTCAATTTGTATGCATAAGATCTTGATGGAGGACAACTACAAGCCATCAGTCGGGCACCAGAGAAGACTCAATCCAAACATGAAGGAGGTGGTGAGAAAGGAGGTAATAAAGTGGCTGGATACTGGTATAATCTACCCAATCTCTGACAGTCAATGGGTAAGTCCAGTTTAAATTATGCCAAAGAAAGGTGGACTAACAGTAGTGCCTAACGAGAAAAATGAACTGATTCCACAATGAACGGTGACTAGATGGAGAGTGTGCATCGACTATAAAAAGCTCAATAAAGCCACCAGAAAAGATCACTTCGCTTTATCATTTATAGACCAGATGCTTGACAGACTAGCAAGGAAAGCCTATTATTGTTTCCTGGATGGGTACACAGGATATAATCAAATTATAATTACACCGAAGGATCAAGAGAAAATTACTTTTACATGTCTATATGGCACCTTTGCCTTCAGAAAGATGCCATTTGGTCTATGTAATGAACCAGCAACATTTCAAAGGAGTGTGATGGCGATCTTCTCAGACATGGTGGAAAAGTTCATCGAGGTATTCATAGATGACTTTTTAGTTTTTGGAGAATCATTTAATCATTGTCTTTCAAATCTGGCAAAAGCTTGCAACGTTGTGTGGAGACAAACTTGGTTCTAAATTGGGAGAAATGCCATTTCATGATGAAAGAAGGAATCATACTGGGTCACAAGGTATATGATCAAGGCATTGAAGTGGATCGAGCTAAGATTGAAACAATTCAAAAGCTACCACCTCCTTCCCTAATCAAGGGCATTCGGAGTTTTTTGGGACATGCTAGCTTCTATAGAAGATTCATCAAGGACTTCTCAAAAATCACAAAGTCACTTTGCATGCTGTTGGAGAAAAATACACCCTTTGTGTTTAATAAGGAGTGCTTATCAGCCTTCCCAACTCTAAAAAGTGCCTTGACTTCTGCACCAGTTATCATAGCTCCAGATTGGAATCTTCCATTCGAGATGATGTGCAATGCAAGTGATTATGTAGTTGGAGTTGTTTTATGCCAAAGAAGAGTCAAGATCTTTCATGCTATCTATTATGCTAGTAGAACACTATCAGAAGCACAGTTGAATTATGAAACAACAAAAAAAGAGCTCATAGCAGTAGTGTTTGCATTTGAAAAATTCAGAGCATACTTGATTGGGTCAAAGGTCATTGTCTGGACGGACCACTCAGCAATCAAATACTTGATTGAGAAGAAAGATGCTAAGCCCAGACTGATCAGATAGGTGCTTTTACTATAAGAATTTGACTTGGAGATCAAAGACAAAAAAGGAATCGAGAATCTCATTGCAGATCATGTTCTCGGTTAGAACCACCTAAACGAAAGAGAGAATCACCAATCAAGGAGAATTTCCCAGATGAGCAACTTTTTATTATGCAGTCACAACCTACTCCTTGGTATGCTGATTTTGTGAATTATTTGGCAAGCAGAGTAATGCCTTATGAACTTTCTAAAATGTAAAAGAAGAAGTTTCTGGCTGATGTAAGGCATTACTTTTGGGAGGATATATTCTTATACAAACAATGCCCATATTGAATTATCATGCGATATGTTCTTGAAGAAGAAATAGACAGCATCTTAAATCACCACCATTCATCCCTATATGGTGGTCATTTTGGAGCAAATAGAATAGCTACTAAAGTCCTTCAATCAGGATTTTATTAACCTACACTCTTCAAGGATGCTCATAGAATTGTGGCAACTTGTGACAGATATCAAAGAACGGGAAATATTTCAAGGAGACAGGAAGCCCTTTTAACCAACATCTTAGAAGTTGAACTTTTCGATGTATGGGGGATTTATTTTATAGGGCCTTTTAGATCCTCATTTAGCAACCAGTTTATTTTAGTAGTTGTTGACTATGTCTCCAAATGGGTTGAAGCAGATGCCTTTCCTACAAATGATTCTCGAGTGGTTGTGAAGTTCTTGAGGAAGAATATTTTTATAAGATTTGGAGTGCCTAGAGGTATTATCAGTGATGGAGAAAGGCATTTTTGCAATCAGTAGCTTCAGTCGGTATTAGCTAAATATGGAGTAACTCATAAGGTTGCAACTCCATATTATCCATAAACTAGCGGGCAGGTGGACATCTCAAACAGAGAACTGAAGTGAATCTTAAAGAAGACGATGAATTCCAATCAGAAGGATTGGGCACAGAGATTAGATAATGCATTTTAGGCTTATAGAACAGCCTTTAAGACACTAATTGGTACATCCCCATATCAATTAGTCTATGAAAAAGTATACCATCTTCCAGTAGAAATGGAGCACAAAGCATATTGGGCAGTGAAAGCCTTAAATTTTGACTTAAAGGCAGCTGGTGAGAAAAGGCTTCTTCAACTCAATAAGTTTGAAGAATTCAGACAACAAGTTTATGAAAATGCCAAGTTATACAATGAGAAGACAAAAATGTGGCATGACAGAAGAATTTTGAGGAAAGAGTTCACACCAGGAAAAAAAGTGCTTTTATACAACTAAGGTTAAAGCTCTTTCCAAGAAAGCTGAGATCAAGGTGGTCAGGTCCTTTTACTGTGATTCAAGTATGGCCATATGGAATTATGGAGATTCAAGATGGTGATTGAAAATTCAAAGTGAATGGGCAAAGGCTCAAAGAATACAATGACGGTGCACTCAACACTTTGAAATCTGTCATCTCGTTTGAGGAACCAACAGGCAAGTCCTTAATCTAGTAATTTTTTTTTAAAAAAATAAAATTTTAAAAAAATAATTAAAAAAAGGAGAAAATTTTTTTGTTTGATCTTTATCTAGCTAAAGATGTTAAAGAAGGGTGGCTATTTAGGAGGCAACCCAAAACTTCTTTCCTACTTTCTCATTTTTCTTATTCAGCGAAACACACTGCACTACATTGAAATTTTAGTTTTCATCATTTTCATTTTTAGTTGCCATGAAGGAATCTCTTGCAAAACTTAAGAACAGGTTCCCTACTCTTCCTAAAGATGTGCTCGGGAAGATCTATAGCAGTCAACTTAAAAGGATGAAGATATTCAAGCGTTTAGGCCTTCCTGTGGACATATGCTGGATCATTGAAGCTAAGGTACGTTTAGCATGTGAGATTCATAAATCATTTTTTAAACCTTTGCCAGGAATGGGAAGAAGTTCTTACTCTAAAAAGAGAAGAGCTAAAAGGATGAATGTCTGCCATAAATGTGCAAGGTGGAATGGTGATGTTCATCGTATTCTTCTTGATTTAGTTGACATATTCAATAGAGAAAAAGAGCGCTATTGTCTTAGGAATCTAACATTAAAAGACCATGTTTTCCAGTTTATAAGAAAAATGGATGGGAAGCAATTCCTCGATTCATAGAAAGAGTTTAAGCCATTACTGGACGTAAAACCAGAGGAAGATGTGAGCCAAAATCACAACTACTATACGTAATCATGCTTTTATTTAATCTTTTCTTATCTTTTCAGCAGCTTTTGTTTAATATGTCTTTTCTTTTCAGTAACTTTTGATTTTCTTTCCTCTTTTTATTTAATTTCTTCACGTAATGACCCACTGGTCTCTGTGTCGAAATTGTTTTTCTCAAACTTTGAAATGTGTGATTTGTATGATTTTGTTGTCATTGTTTTAATGTTATATATATACTCTTTCACTTGTAAATATGCATTCTTCTACTTGTAAACACAAATGGTCCGAGAAAAAGAAAGAGAAAAAGGATATCACACAAAAATGTAGATTTACATCTATTTGCATTTTTGGTGAAACTTATTCGGGAAAGAATGGAGAGTTTGTCATAGCAGCAAATGAACTTGGAATTACATTAGCTACCACAAAGATTAACTTTGTATATGGGGAAGGCATCCAGGGCCTAAGGGGAATTGTGGCCATTTTTGCATCCATGAATGGAAGCAGGGGTTTAAGTGTAAGGGTAAAGGAGTTGGAAGATCACATCTTTTTCTTAGGACAAGAGTTACAGGTTTCTAGCTTACCTGAACGAATGGGATGAATGCTCTACCATGCTCAAGCTTTCATCGCTCTACTTGGTGGTTTGGAGACGTTGGATGGCATTTCTAGCGTTGCATATTAGGCTAAGTTAAACTTTCACAAAAAGCCATTAGGATTGTTAAATGTTAATGGTTTTTATGTTGATCTGTTATCTTTTTTTGATCATGCTGTGGTAACAGGATTCATAGCCCAAGTTACTCGCCATTCCATAATTTCTGCCCCAACTACTGATCAGCTGCTCGATCAATTGCAAACCTATGAACCTAAACCAGATATACTAGTCAAGCAAATTGGTGGGCAATCTTCAGATAGCAGTCAGAAGTAGGATCCAGACATCACTCTTCGGTTGTAGCTTTCCTTAATCTCTTGGTTTTACTCTTAGTATTTTGATTTTACTTTATTGTGTGTTTATGTTTTATAAAAAAAATGTTTCTCTAAGCTCTAGAAGATATTAGGGACAATGTCTGATTTAGGTAGGGGAGGAGAAAAAAAATTATATTTAGTTAGTTAATAAAACCATTAGATGTATATGGTGTGGAAAAAAATGACAGAGTAAGGAGTTATTCTTAATTTCTGAGATGCATTTTAGTAGTTGCATTTTTTGTTGTTGTTCCTTCTTTAAAAAAAAAGTAAAAGTGAAAAAAAAAATCATTTTGTTCAAGTGCTTTGTAATGATTTTAAGAAGTATATAAATTTTAAGTATGGATCAATTGAATTTAGAGATTTTATAGCATGAATGAACAACTGATTGTTGTAATTGGTGATGAATTTTGAGATTGAATGAACTGAGTTTAAAACCCCTAATCGTGAGCTTTAGAGCCTATAATGATTATTTCTCTTGTGTGTGATATTCACCTATTAAGTTGTCACTCTAGAACTTGCTTTAAATCTGGTAGAAATTACATTTCACATGCACATTCAAAAATGATAAAGGCATTCATGTTCTTTAACTAGAGCCAAATAGCCAACCTTGCAATTATATCGTTGCTAAGCCCCTTTGAGCCTAATTGACTATTTCTTTGTTCTAAACCCATTAATATGTGTTTTAATGATATATCAAGTTAGAGCCGGGAATTTGGGCCGAGCCCGTTTAAGCCCGAGCCCGTCAAGGGCCGGGCCTATAATTTAGAGGCTGAAAATGGAAGCGGGCTTAAAAGGGCTGGCCCTGTAGGGCCTCAAGCCCTGTAGGGCCAGCCCTGAAGCCCTGCAGGCCGGCCCTTTTAGGCCCGTTTAATATTTTTTTAAAATAAATTAATAAATATAATATCATTATATCAAATTATCAATATGAGAGACACCTAAGTTCCTAATAGAGTATTAATAACAGGCAAACACTTATTAATTGGTTTGATTTATTTTATTTTCTACAATGTTTTATTCATTTAAACTTAAAAAAAAAAAGGCTAATTTGGACATTAGATGATTATTTTAACTAAAAATTTATGAGTTTTAAAAATAATGTATACCAATTTAAAGCAAAATAATAAATAAATTGTAAAAATTTTTAAAAAATATTTTGAATTAAAATAAGTTTAAGCCCGTTTATGCCCGAACCCGTGAAGGGCCAGCCCTGTAGGGCCGCGGGCTTCAAAAATATGGTACTTTTTAGGAAACGGGCCTAAATGGGCCGGCCCGTTTAGGCCCGAGCCCGTGAAGGGCCGGCCCGTTTTCCCAGCTCTATATCAAGTGCTTTTACCTCATTCAAGAAGATTAGCAGAGCATTTGAAATTCTTCTGAAATGGGCTTTTGACAAGTGTGGGGATGTACATATAATCAACTTTAGAGTTGCAATTTTAAGTAAAAAAAGAAAAAAGAAGAAAATGATAAAAAAAGATATTAAATATTAGAATTGTGGGTTGTTGTGACAAATTTATTTATAAGTAGCCCATTTTTCAATTGCTCTATTTCTTTAGCCTTTCATATCATGTTTTACATTCCTTTTATTTTAACCCCATTATAAGCCTTAAAAAGTCATTTTGATTTGAATTATGCATGTGAATTAGGTAGTGGAGATTAAGATTTTTAGTAAGCCTATGGTAGTGCAATTTTTTTTGTTGAATTTGATCAAAATACTTACCCTTAAACACTTGAGACATTGAGAGAATGAGTTACACTTACGAACTCGTTTTATTCATTTTTAGATAAAGTTGCCAGTTTAAATTTTCGTTGATTCATGGATACTATGATCTTTTTATTTTTCAATTGTGTTCTTACTTATGACTTGACACTTTTGATGTTGTTGTAAGCACTTATTAGCCACTTCTTGTCTGAGGACGTCCAACAGCTAAGTGTTGGGGGGAATTTGATATGTAAAATATTTTCATATCTATTTTTCCTTATATGATGATTTTGTAGACAATATTTGAGCTTAATGTAATTAATTTGGGTGTAATTGATAAATATTTCCTTATTTTTCTTTTGATAGCCACGTACACCATATTAAAGAGAAAAGAGAAAAAAAAGAGACATATAAAAACAGACCCACAAGATTTGAAACAAGATAAAGGCGCAGCTAAAAAAAATGATACAGTCGTCACTGTTCAATGTCTACTATTCCCAACTAACCCTTCTCAGCACTTCCTTTCCACTTAATATCTCAACTATTAGATCAAGTTTTAAGGGGTGATATTTAATTCTATATATTAAATAGTATTAATTGGAAATATATATATATATATATATATTAAATAGTATTATAATATTAAATATAATAAAGATATACCATTATAATATTGTTGCGTAGCATTAAATCTCATCCATTAAAATATGATCCAATGGTTGAGATATTAAGTGGAGAGGGAAATTAGTTGAGAGACTCCTTTTCATGGATATCATACTATGTCTTTTCTTGACCTATCAGAATTACATGAGATCATCATTCTATGGAATTAAAATATTAACCATCATACGATAGACAACTAAAATATTAACCGACTTAAATCCAATAATCTCTTCATTGATTCAGAATTATATTCTAATAAATCTAAAGTAAAGGCAAAAAAAAAAAAAATCTAAAATAGCCTAAAATTATGATCAAAATAATTGTGTAAGGTGGGATAAAATATAGAAAAATAATAAATTATCAAGTGCCAAATAGTTGATTACATATTTAGCTACCTAAATGTTCCCGTAAATTTGTCCAGGGAGTAGATCATGGAACCTTCGTAGTATGATTAAGTCTTGCTTCATACGTGTCAAATTCCATTATTTGACCCCATTAGCTGGTTGAGAAGATTAACGAATGAGCAAGACGATGTTGAGCAGGCCTGATGAGACCCACAATTCAATCTTAAGTAGAAAGTTTAATTTATCAAATCCGATATTTAATTTGTTGACAAACAAAAAAAGTCCGATATTAGATTTAAGTGCTTGCAACTGTGAAGATGGCTATGTAACGGCACTGGCGCATCAACTTGGAAACATACTGTGTCTATGGGCCATTGCAATTGACTTTAACGTTTTGTAAAGAATAAAATAAGGAACAAATAGTGGCGATATAAACGTGCCGTGAAAATTAAAAAGATGAAAAAAAATCGAAAAAGAAGAGCGCATGCCTTTAATAATTTTATTATGAATAATTGGTCTAGTTATGAACTAGGTAGAGGCCGGATTAGCCACTTTGTTTAAAATCCAGATTAATCCGGGTGGCCCAAAGAGGGTTATAAAAAATATTGATTTTTATAAATTATTCATTTATAACATTTAAGAATTTTTTTTATAAACTATTCATGTATAATGATATGTAAAATATTTGCATATTTGTTCCCTTATATGATGATTTTGTTGACAATATTTGAGCTCAATGTAATTAATTTGGGTGTAATTGATAAATATTTCCTTACTTTTCTTTTGATAGCCACGTACATCTGAGGAGAAAAGAAAAAAAAGGAGACCTAAAAACAGACCCACAAGATTTGAAACAAGACAGAGGTGTAGCTAAAAGAAAATGATATGGTCGTCACTGTTCAATGTCCACTATTCATGACGGAATCACTATAGCAGACTGTTACTATAGCAGACGGAGGTGACTGTAGCAGATGGAAGATCTGTAGCAGGTGATAAAACACTGTAGCAGTCATGGAAAAATGCGTAAATCTGTCGACAGGATACTATTCAATCAGAGAAAAAAATGACAAGGCACTGTAACATCAAGAAAAAAAATGACATGACTGGGGGTATCGAGATATTTTCTCTAACAATTTTCAATCCTTTGTTTAATTTGAGAATTCTAAATACTTTATTTCTTATTTTAGATATAATTTTATGTATTGTATTACTTTTTACATGCCTCCATCTTGGAATGCTTAGGATTATATTACTTTTTGCATGCCACCTACATGGAAGGTTTTACCTCCTAAAGGGATGGCTAGATTTCTCCATTTTTCATGCATCTTTTTGTTGTATATTTATGTTTGAGAATTTAATATTCAAGTTTTATACAGTATTTATAAGGATTTCATTCTAGTTTTATATAATATTAATTTATTTTTAATTTCATCATGATCTAAATTTCTATTTTCCTAGGGTGATGACGTAGCTTATTAATGACGGATTGAATCTTAACTTATTAAATCTAGTTTTAATTTCTCCTTCATAATTGAGTTTTAATTATTGTTCTTAATGTTTTCATTTGATTGGCCATCTTTTGAATGATTTCAATATGCATGTTGAGACCGGAAGGAGATGCATGTGTGTAGATCCTATAATTAAAACATGACTTGCATATAAAATAGGAATATATTCCTATGAGTTGTGTAATCTTATTGAATTCCATAAATCTTAATGCATAATTAATTACTTAAATTCATATAGGAATATATTGGATTATCAATTAATTATAGAATTGCTTGACTTTAGAAGAGACTAGTGATAAATAAAATATTTACATATTTATTTTCCCTTGTATGATGATTTTATGAACGATATTTGCGTTTAATGTAATAAATTTGGGTGTGATTGATAAATAAATAATGTTTTTGGAATAAATAGCATTTAAAAAAAATAAAAAAAAATGAAAGTACTGTAGCAACAGGATCACTGTAGCAGATGGTTAGACTGTAGCGGACGAAAGTTATACTATAGCGGATAGAAGTCACTATTGCGACGGAAGCACTGTAGAGCCGTCGGACACTGTAGTTGTTGTCGACAATCACTTAGCAACTGCCAAATCACTGTAGTAGCCTCCGGACACTGTAGCACACGTTTTTTCCCCTATAAATAGAGATCAAGGCCAAGCTCAAATGCAGAGGAGAGGAAGAAAACAGAGGTTTCCTTCTCTGACAGGGAGAGGTCCTTCTCTAACCGGGAGAGATCTTTCTCTAACATTTCTGAGTTCTTTGTGTTGTTTTTTTGATTTAATTTCATGCATTGCATGCCTCCATCTTGGAAGGCTTAGGATTCTATTACATTTTGCATGCCGCCTACATGAAAGGTTTTACCTTCTAAATGGACAGCTAGATTTCTTCATTTTTCATGCATCTTTTGGTTGTATATTTATGTTTGAGAATTTAATATTCAAGTTTATGCAGTATTTTTGAGGATTTCATTCTAGCTTTATATAATGTCAATTTATTTTGGTTTTGTTTTTAATTTTATCATAAGTTAAATTTTCATTTTCCTAGGGTGATGATGTAAATTACTAATGACGGATTGAATCCTAACTTATTAAATCTAGTTTGAATTTCTTCTTCATGATTGAATTTTAATTATTATTCTTAATGCTTTTGATTGACTGGGCATCTTTTGAATGATTTCAATATGCATGTTGAGATCGGAAGGAGATACATGTGTGTAGACCCTATAATTAAAACCATGACTTGTATATGAAATAGGAATATATTCATATGAGTTGTGTAGTCTTACTGAGTTTCATAAATCTTAATGCATAATTAATTGCTTAAATTCATATAGGAATATATTGGATTAGCAATTGATTATAGAATTGCTTGATATTGGAAGATACTAGTAATTAAATTAGGGAAACTCGACTATCAATCATGTGGAATAAATTGGGCTAGAATAGATAAGTGATTTAATCCGAAATTTGTTAAGTGAAATATAATCCCTAGGAATTTTTCTCATATTTGCTTTCTTATCATCTGCACTCATATTTAATTGTTTTTATTTTATTTTGTATTCTCAATCACCAACTAATCAATTGACTAAATAGAATTAAAATTATCTATTTTGGTACTTAGTGCTCAATCCTTGTGGGAACGATACTTTACTTACTTATATATTACTTGATTACGACAGTGTACACTTGCACTATTTAATCGATCATCATCTGCACTCGTATCAGCTGGTAATTAAATTAGGGAAACTTGACTATCAATCATATGGAGTAAATTGTGCTAGAATGATAAGTGATTCAATCTGGAGTTTGTTAAGTGAAATCTAATTCCTAGGGTTTTTTCTCATATTTGCTTCCATATTATTTGCATTCATATTTAATCATTTTATTTTGTTCTCTCAATCACCAACTAATCGATTGATTAAATAGAATTAAAATTACCCATTTTACTATTTAGTAATGAATCCTCGTGGAAACGATACTCTATTCACTTTTGTATTACTTGATTACGACTGTGTACACTTACACTATTTAATTAATCATCTATACTCGTAACATATAACATTTAAGAATTTCTAAAATTATATAACAATTAAAGAACCAAAATTATAAGCAAAATTTAGTCATCTAAATAGTATAAATAAAATGCGAGAATTGGATCGTAATGAAAAAAAAAGATTGTCAATGTTTGTAGAAACCAATATTTATATTGTTTATTTTTCCAGAATATGTACTTATTTTATTTTTAACGTTATTAACGTCGTACATCTTTTTATTAACGTTGCAGTTAATTAAGTGACCAAATAAGTCACTTTCATACCTACCGACTTTCTGATTTATGCAATGATAGTAATTAAATGACGTCATATTTACGGCATGACTTAAGATTTTTGTAATTACTAAATAAGAGGGGTTATGTTCCACTTATGCTCCGGAGTTTGCACTTAAGAGTTGTGGGTATTTTGAAGGGGTTTTTTTTTTTAAATCAATATTATCCTAAAAGTGTTAAAAGCTATGCAATTTTCCCCTACTTCAACATATCCAAGTAGTTAAACGATAGTTGACTAATTATACTAAAGTGACATATCTGTGTGACATCCAGCTAAGGTTTTCATTTTCCAACTCTAATAGCTTGTATAAATTGATATATTTAAAGGTTAATGGGTCAATCGGGGTCTAACCGGTAGTTGAACCGGTCATATTAAAATATTATAATTTATTAGTGGCAATATATATTAATATATTTGTAAACTTCTATAGATAAAAATGAAGATTTTTAGGGAAAAAATACTTAAAATCTATTAGTATAAGTTATAATGCCTATAGTTATGCAATGATATCTCCTTTTCTATAATTATTATATCTTTTTAAATAAATGTTTTCATTATCTTCTTCATTTTTTTTAGATTTATTCTTTCTTTACTTATTTTTCTCTTCATTTGGGTCTTCAACTTCCAATTTTCCCCTAAAAAAAGCCAAAAAAAAATTAAAAAATGAAACCGGTCCAACCGGTTGAACCATCGGTTTTATCGGTTCAACTATCAAACCAGACCGGACCACTGGCCAGTTCCCGGTTCAACCGGTCGAACCGGCCGGTCCGGTCTGGTTTTTTGTACAGTGGGTATAAGCATTTAATCCCTTTAGATCCCCCAAAAAAAACATTTAATCGCTTTGCCTTTAGTATCCAAACGAAATACGAAAAAAGGTAAAAGAACTAATTTTATTCAGTTTAATTTTGCATTATTTAGGATTATCACCGCAATTATATTGATATCTGAAATAAATTGATAAATTATGTAGCAACTGTATATCTTTATTTATTGATCATGTAGAATACTTATAAGGTGATACAGAGAAGGATTTAACCTAACTAAACCTAATAGAACAACTTCTATAATCAAGGAGTATTCAAAGTTCAAATAAAAACAACATGACAGAATAATCTAATAATCCTAATAATAATAATAAATAACATAATGAAACTAACTTTAATTAGGGTTTGGGTTTCAGCCATCATCAGCCAAATGGAGTTTAATTTTTAATGATAAGTAAAATATTTGTATATTTATTTTCCCTTATAGGATGATTTTATGGATGATATTTGAGCTCAATTTAATAAATTTGAGTGTAATTAATAAATAAATAATGATTTTGGCATAAAATAGAATTTCTTGAAAACTACTAAATTAGACCCTCTTTCAGTTTTCAGGCAATATCTGGAGTTCTAGATGTCGGATTAGGACGTTCTTTATATGGATAAAAAGCTAAGAAAGAGTTCTACAACTTTGATGTTGAGACCAAAATCCAATTCTATCTCCAAGGGTTTCAAATTTTGCCTGGAAGTTGAAAGTGAGAATAATCTACCATTCCACCAACCATTTCATCTACCACTTCACCTACTACTTCATCTACCACATTTCATCTACCACTTCATCTTCCTTTTCACCAACTACTTCATCTACCACATTCTATCTACTACTTCACCTACCACATTTTACTTACTACTTTATCTACCCTACTCCATTCTTCCCTATATATAGCCACCATCTCCTTCACATTTCACACAACCAATTCATATCCATTACTCTCCTCTCTTCTTCACACACAACCATTTCATATCCATTACTTTCCTTTCTTCTATTTCTTCTTGCATGCCTAAATATGGAAGGCTTAGGATTGTAATACTTTTTGCATGCCGCATATATGGAAGGTTTTACCTCCTAAATGGACGGCTAGATTTCTCCATTTTTCATGGATCTTTTGGTTGTATATTTATGTTTGAGAATTTAATATTCAAGTTTTATGCAGTATTTATGAGGATTTTATTCTAGTTTTATATAATGTTAATTTATTTTTATTTTGTTTTTAATTTCATCATAATCTAAATTTCTATTTTTCTAGGGTGATGACGTAGCTTACTAATGACGGATTGAATCTTAACTTATTAAATCTACTTTTAATTTCTCTTTCATGATTGAGTTGTAATTATTGTTCTTAATGCTTTTTATTGATTGGCCACATTTTGAATGATTTCAATATACATGTTGAGACCCGAAGGAAATGCATGTGTGTAGATCCTATAATTAAAACTATGACTTGCATATGAATAGGAATATATTCATATGAGTTGTGTAGTCTTACTGAGTTCCATAAATCTTAATGCATAAGTAATTGCTTAAATTCATATAGGAATATATTGGATTAGCAATTAATTATAGAATTGCTTGTCCTTGGAAGAGGCTTGTAATTAAATTAGGGACACTCAACTATCAATCATGCAGAATAAATTTGGCTAGAATAGATAAGTGATTCAATCCGGAATTTGTTAAGTGAAATATGACCCCTAGAGCATTTTCTCATATTTCTTTCATATTATTTGCACTCATATTTAGTCATTTTATTTTGTTCTCTTAACCACCAAGTACTCGATCGACTAAATAGAATTAAAATTACCCATTTTAGTACTTAGTGATCAATCCTCATGGGAACGATACTTTACTAACTTCTGTATTACTTGATATCGACAGTGTACACTTGCACTTTCTAATAGATCATTTACACTCGTAACAAGTTTTTGGCACCGTTGCTGGGGATTGTAGTCATTAATATCAATACCAAGTAATTTTAATACTAATTTGGTCTTTATATTATATTTGTTTTTCTTTTTGGTGTTTTGTGTTTCCTTTCAGGCTTTTGCTTAGTATATGACCAGATCGAAGTAGACTGAACTACAACCTCTTGATTTTGAGATCGAAACAACTTGTCGAAGAAATCGAAGAGTTTGGAAGTAGTCTACTTCAATCCTAAGCAATCTGATGGTAAATTCGGGGGGAGAAACAACAGATACCAAAACACTCCGTGACTATGCAACACCAACAGTCATGGAGACAAACTTTGGAATTAGGAGACCACCGTAGCAGTTAAAAACTTTGAAATCAAGCCTACAATTATCCAGATGATGCAAGCAAATTAGTTTGGTGGTTTACCAACAGAAGATCCTAATGCACATATAGCCAACTTCTTAGAAATATGTGACACATTCAAGCATAATGGTGTTACTGATGATGCCATTAGACTTAGAATTTGCCCTTTCTCACTCATGGATAAGGCTAAGAGTTGGTTACAATCGCTACCAGTGGGAACCATTGTTAGACCAAGCGTTTCACCCAAGAGGGGGGGTGAATTGGGTGATACTGAAAATTCTTTCGAAAATATAAAACTTTGACAAAAGAATTAAAACAGTAATGAGTAAGGAGAAATATCACCGAAGTGTACACCGGGAGTTATACTGGTTCGGTCACAACCACTTTGACCTACGTCCAGTCCTCAGAGCTTCTCTGAGAGTTTCACTATAGCTTCCAAGATTCAGTGGGTTCTTGGCACCTCAGTACAAGCAAGTTCCTTACACCTGGACACTCGCTCCCCCTTACAGGTTGTAATCCAATCCCAACTCAAGGTTCCACAACCTTAAGTTATCTCAATAACAAATATTGAGTTTGAATGAAATATCTCTCTCAAAGAGTAAATGATAATCACTGAAGCATATGAATACAATTTCAACGTGAAAACAGAGCAATAAACTTAATGATACGTTCGTATAGATGCTTAGTTATTCTTCTCTGTTTGAAGGTTCCTATATATATAGATATGTTGGTGATGACCGTTGGAACACTTCCTTTCGTCCATTGGTGAGTGCGCAGCCACTATTGACTTTTCAAGTTTTTGAAAAATATCCGTTGGTGGTGGTTGGCATTTGAACGTTTGATTTGACTTTCATCTCTTGATATGATTTCTTCATTGTTTCTCTGTAAATATACTAAGAATGCTAATACAATGAAAGGTTAATCATATAGGAAACAATATAATGAAAGTTTGAATGATTTCTAAATTTCTGGGTATGCTTACTCGAGTAGCTCCTCGAGTAACCCTTGAAGTTTACTCGAGTAGCTCCTCGAGTAACATCGTGAAATCATTGTTTATTTGAAATTCCATGAAGATAAACAAGGTTACTCGGGTAGTGCATGGAATAAACTAATTTTCAAACCTTTGGGAATAGTTATTTACTCGGGTAGCTACTCCAGTAATGCTTCTGCAACTTCATAGATTACTGGGGTAACACCTCGAGTAATCCTTTGAGAAACTTTTGATTACTCGATGCTCTACTCTAGTAATGTTGGCAGGATTTCAAGGCCGAGAGCAATTACCTCATTACTCGAGTAGGGACTCGGGTAATGCATTCATTTTTGCATAGGTTACTCGGGTAGCTCCTCGAGTAACTGAGACTTTTGAATGTGATTTACTCTGGTAATGACTTGAAGTTTATATTGAAAACATTTGCATATACTGGGGTACATACTCGAGGAATCCACTTAAAATAAATCATGGAAAACTTGTTTAATGGAGTAAGTACTCGAGGAAGATGAAAAAGAGAAATCAAGTTAATCGGGTACTTACCTCAAGTTTTCACTCACCTTAATACATTACTCGAGTAGCTCCTCGAGTAACATGGAAAACTTGAAGGAAACTGGAAGTTTCTGACCTGGTTACTCGAGTAGCTCCTCGAGTAACATTAGCAGTGGTACAAAATGCCGAGAGGTCCATATTTTAGGAAACACAGGTACTCGAGTAGCTCCTCGAGTATCATGGGGAAAACTTGAAGTCAACTGGAAGTTTTCACATGGTTACTCGAGTAGCTCCTCGAGTAACATTAGCAGGCCGAGAGCAACCTTAAAGTTTTACCTGGTTACTCGAGTAGCGCCTCGAGTAATGGTGGCAGGTAACTAGAAGTTTTGCTTGGTTACTTCAAGTTTTGGCTCATTACTCGAGTAGCGCCTCGAGTAATGCCTTAGAAAAATGCACTTCTGATCAGGTTCCTCAGCATTTTCTCTTGGCCAATCTTTACTACTTCCATGCTTATCTCAAGTAAAGCTTATTCCTGTCATTACTTAGTTCAAGCTTGATTATTAAACATTTCCTTTTCAAACCATCTTTTGTTATCATCAAAACATGAGATCTAACATTCTCCCCCTTTTTGATGATGACAAAACTTGGTGATTTTGAACATGATTTTTCAAATTGGATTCTTAATTAATTATTTCTTATTAAGGTTGAATATACCTTGCATACATAACAACTTCATTAGTCCAAACATGTATCATAATCCAAAACATAATAGAACTTAAAATGAAATCATATAACATAAATACTCTTGCATTGAACTTAATTTCAAATTACAAAATAAGTTCATACTGAAATCAAAAAGCACCCTAAAGTCCCATGTACACCCATATACCCATGATAAGCTAGGACAAATCCACAGAATCACTCTCAAGCTCTTCTCCCCCTTTTTGGCTTCATCAATCAAGTGGAGGGCTAGGAGGCTTGGCCATAGAGATTGGTGTTGCTGGAAGGACCATAGAATCATTTGATTCTAGAGAATCAAATGAGCTAGAGGGTACTGGATCAGGCAGGTGAAGTGGAGGGATATGGATATCATCGCCGGGAAGAGAAGGTTGGAAGACAACCATAGTAGAGGTTTCTCCTTCCGGGGTGGTCTGAGTCTCAGGTGAAATCTCAACCTCAGTAGTATACTTTTCAGGTGATGAAGAGGGAGATATCTCCTCAGTGTGAGTAGAAGAGGGAATAGGTTTAGAAATGGTTTCAGGCTGTGGCTTTTGAGGTGAATCAACGATGATAATATGAGTGGTTTCGTGGGTATCAGGATCATCCACTGTGAATAAAACATCTTTCTTTTGGGGCTCAAGTGGATCAGAAACCAGAGGGGTAGATGGTTCATCCTCGGGAATGGGAGTGTCTGAAGGAGGGTCTACTGGAGGTGGTGGTGCAGATGAGGAGGGACCGGCAGAAAGTCCAGGACCCAGGGAATCCAAACGTGCCAGTATCAGTCTCAAAGTTTCTCACTGGGCATGTTGCTCTGCTAGAAGCTCCTCATGCCTTCGATCCATTCTTTCAACCAACTCTCCCATTTTTATGTTCATGTGGGTTATGAGTTCTGCATTGGTGTTGGCTATGTCCACATGAAAGCCTCTGAGCATATTCTCCATAAAGTGCTGGAGAGTGGCATTCAGGAAAGATGGTGAAGATGTGGTAGCAGCTGGAGCCGATGACTGAGTGTCATCCATCCTACTGGTCTCTGCCTCAGTAGCCTTTCGCTTCTTCTTGGACCCAGACTCCATTGGGCCTTTAAGAGGGATGTCGATGTTCAATTTACCAATCTGGTTCCTCCCCACTGGGGTCACCCTCTCAATTGGCTCCTTACTATCCAAGTACCATATTTTGTTCTCTTTCAGGATAAGAGACACAATTTGGGGATATGGCATTGGAGTAGTCCCTTTTCCATCCACCTTATACCTCTTCATTTCTGAAAATATATACTCTCCCAGATCCTTTTGCTCTTTCAAGAGGAGTGAAGCAAACCATCTATAGTCCCTATCCGAGAAGTGGGTATAGTTGTTGGCTTTGTTTACTAGGGACCTAGAGTAAATGTACCAAAGGACCCTATGGTGATCACACATATCACTCGGTTTAAAGTTTAGGGGGCCAACTAACTCACCGGGCTTTAGGATAGTGAAAATTTGATTTGGCTCAAGCTCAGAATATATATCATCAGGGGGGTTCTCTATTCCTAACCACAAGTTGATTTTGGAAGGTGAAATCAAAATCTTTTGACCTCTCACAGTTGTGGTCATCTCTTCTTCTACTGAAGTCCGGTTAGGTTCATCTATTATCTCTAGGTTGCAATAGAAATGAGTGATTACCTTTGTGCAAAAAGGTAATCTAATTGACAACCAAGGCATAAAAGGCTCTAGATAAGGACTAAGATCGTGCTTCAATACCTCTTGAAGTAGCCTGAGATCCACATAGTGTGTCTTACACACCTTTCTTCTGGAGAATTGTGTCAGGTACTTGGGAGACTCCACCAGTTTCCCCACATTGAATCCTTTTGGAGGGGTAGTGATCTCTGCCTCTGGAATCTTGGATTTCTTGGATGATTGACCCTTCTCCATTTGGTCAATGATCCCAGCCATTGCCTTAGCCACATTTTTGTCATATTTTGGCTTCTTGATAGGCTTTGGAGTGAATGAGGGTGTAGAGGAATCAGAATGAGAAGGTGAGGGAGTTTTGACACCTTTACTTCTTCCAGTAGATGTGCACTTTTTAGACTGAGCCCTAGTCACAATAGGCTCTTTGATCACCACACCTTTGGCTTTAGGTTGTGGTTGAGGTTTAAGAGGAGTTTTGGCTTTTGGTCTTGGGATTAATTTTCTTCTCTTTGTTGGAGGAGGAGAAAGAAGATAAGGGTTTTGTTGTGAATCAGAGGAATCAGTGAAGTTGAGATTCTTGGTTCTAACCATTTTGAATCACAGAAAATCAAAAATCTCAGAAAACAGGGTAACTGTCGCGAGTTTAGGGCAGAAGGATTTTGAATAAAATAAGGAGTTTTACGACTTGAAATCAGTTGGGTTTTGACGGAAATGGGGCAAGGAATCGATTGGGAAAAGTTTTTGAAAGGGTGTATAGTGATTTACTCGAGGAGATTTTGTGGAAATGACCAAGTTTGCGTAAGATAAAGACCTAAATCCCGACTTTACTCGAGGCCTTATTCGAGTAATATTCAAGTTTACTCAAGGCCTTCCTCGAGTGTTCATACAAAAAAATTCAAAATTAATTCATTTAAATTGCGTACCTGGCATGAATAATATAGTAATTATCCATGGATGTTCCCTCAATCATTCATAATCCATTTGGGTCAGTTTTGAGTCATTATTCAATACTTTGAAAGTCTGAGCTCCGACTTTACTCTAGGCCTTCCTCGAGTAAGCTTCAAGTTTACTCGAGGCCTGCCTCGAGTAAATAGCTTTACAACTTCTGACTCTTCATTTCTTTGAAACTGGACCGTTAAGTTTGAAAATTGAGTAACTTGATCCGTTACTTCCAGTTTTGGGGGCCATTACTTGAGTACATACTCGAGTAACATGCTTCTTTACCTCAAGTTGCTCCTCGGGTATTGCTTCTGTCTTAGCCATAACTTCAAGTTGGTACTCCAGTAAATGTGTCCTCTGATCACCTCTGTTTTTGTTTCTCAAAACAGAATTTCAACCTTCCTGCAAAACATATTTCTATATACTCCGATGCTTAAGTTAGTGATCATCAAAACATTATTAAATGACTTCATCTAATATTATGAAATGCTTAAATTTCTTATAACTCATTGGGATTTACCATTCCCAATTCTCTTCTAATGAATAGAAATTGATCTTTTGCAAGGGGTTTTGTGAAGATATCAGCTAGTTGAAGATGAGTAGGAATGAATATCACTTTCACATCCTTCTTTTGAACATGATCTCTGATGAAGTGATGTCTGACATCGATATGCTTGGTTCTAGAGTGTTGAACTGGATTCTTTGCCAAGCTTATCGTACTTGTATTATCACAATAGATTGGTATTTCTTTGAGGTAAATACCAAGATCTTGTAATTGTTGTTTTAACCATATCACTTGTGCACAACAACTTGAGACTGCAACATATTCGGCTTCTGTTGACGAAAGAGACACTGTATTTTGTTTCTTGCTGAACCACGAGACAAGAGATCCTCTAAGAAATTGTCCTTGTCCACTGGTGCTCTTTCTGTCTGTCTTGTATCCTCCATGATTAGAATCTGAATAAGCGATTAAATATTCACTTCTTCCTTTGGGATACCACAGACCCAATTCTGGTGTGTCAGCAAGGTATCTAAAGATTCGTTTGACCGTTTCAGCATGTGATTCCTTTGGCACTGATTGATATCTTGCACATATGCCAACACTAAATTGGATGTCTGGTCTACTTGCCATGAGATAGAGGAATGATTCAATCATTCCTCTATATTTTGTGATATTGTAGTCTTTCCCTTTGACATCAGCATCAAGCAACGTTGTTGAGCTCATAGGCGTGTCCGAGCCATTAGCTTCATCCATTCCATACTTCTTCAAAAGCTCTCTTAAGTACTTTGTTTGAGATATGAAGATTCCATTCTTTCTTTGTTTGATTTGCAAACCAAGAAAGAAATTCAATTCTCCCATCATTGACATCTCAAACTCTCCCTGCATAATCTCAGAAAATTCTTTACACAGAGATTCATTAGTAGCACCAAAAACAATATCATCAACATATATTTGAACAATTAAAATATCATCACATTTTCGATTTATAAATAATGTTGTATCAACTTTTCCCCGTACAAAACCTTGATCAATGAGAAACTTACTAAGCCTTTCATACCAGGCTCTAGGAGCTTGTTTTAAACCATATAAAGCCTTTTTAAGTTTGAAAACATGGTCAGGTTTAGTAACATCCTCAAAACCTGGAGGTTGTTCTACATAAACTTCTTCCATGATGTAACCATTTAGAAAAGCACTCTTAATATCCATTTGATAGAGTTTGAATCCTTTGATGCATGCAAAGGCTAAGAGTACACGTATAGCTTCCAATCTAGCCACTGGAGCATACGTTTCCTCATAATCAATTCCTTCTTCCTGATTATAGCCTTTAGCCACCAATCTTGCCTTGTTTCTGACAATAATTGCAGATTCATCAAGTTTGTTTTTGAATACCCATTTAGTACCAATGATCGTATGATCTTTGGGTCGAGGTACCAAATCCCAAACTTGATTTCTTTCAAATTGATTTAGTTCTTCTTGCATTGCTATGACCCAATCATTGTCTGATAGGGCTTCATCAATGTTAGATGGTTCAATCTCAGAAATGAATGCAGAAAAACTTACTTCATTGAAAACTCTATTTCTGGTTTTGATCCCTTCATTCACATCTCCTATGACTTGATCTAAGGGATGACTTCTATTGTATTTCCAGGCTTTAGGTTGACCTAGAGATTGCTCTTCTTCCTTAGTTTCATCAACCTCTGGAATAAGAGACTTAGAAATAGTTTGACCATTTTCTTGATTTAAAACAACTTCCTGTTCTTCATCAATGGTTTTGTCTGAGGATTCAAATTCATCAAATACAACATGAATTGATTCTTCAACAACACAAGTTCTTTTATTGAAAATTCTATATGCTTTACTTCGGTTAGAATATCCTAGGAAAATTCCTTCATCAGTTTTAGAATCAAATTTTCCTAAGTTATCTTTACCATTGTTATGAATGAAACACTTACAACCAAAGATGTGTAGATGAGCAATGTTTGGCTTTCTTCCTTTGTATAGTTCATATGGTGTCTTTCCAAGTTTTGTTCTGATATATGCTCTGTTTGAAACATAGCATGCTGTACTCATAGCATCAGCCCAAAACACTTGAGACACATTCTTTTCATTTAGCAATGATCTAGCCATCTTTGTGAGCACTCTATTCTTACGTTCCACAACTCCATTTTGTTGAGGCGTCCTTGGAGCAGAGAAATTGTGATTAATGCCATTAATATCACAGTACTCTTCAAAGGCTTGATTTTCAAATTCTCCACCATGATCAGTCCTAATACCTGCAATAGACATACCTTTCTCATTTTGCACTTTTTTGGCAAAAACAATAAATTCTTCAAAGGTTTCATCTTTTGATGATAGAAAAATAACCCATGTAAATCTAGAGAAATCATCAACAATGACCAATGAATATAGATTGCCACCAAGACTCTTTACTCTTGCTGGACCTACCAAATCCATATGCAACAATTGTAATGGTCTATTTGTTGAAATTTCATTTTTCAATTTAAAAGATGATTTAGTTTGTTTACCCTTTTGACATGCATCACAAATCAAATCATTTTTGAAATTTACTTTGGGTAAACCAAGGACTAAATCCTTTTTGAGTAATTTGCCTAGTTGATGCATATTGACATGAGCCAATCTTTTATGCCATAGCCAACTTTCATTGACATTACTCAGAAAACAGTTTTCAGATTCATTTCTACTAATATCTAAGGTATAGCAGTTACCTTCCCTTTTTACTCTAAGCTTAGCCTTGATATTCTTCTTATCAAGTAGTAAGTCTTTCTTGTTGATAATTAGACATTCCCCTGAATCAAATATTATCCAGTTGTCTTTATCTGCACTTTGACTTACGCTCCGCAAATTATGACACAAGCCTTCAACGTAATATACATCTTTGATTTGTATGCCTTTGTCATTTTTGATTTCACCAATTCCTGCTATTTTTCCGGATTGATTTCCTCCAAATTTTACCTTTCCTCCTTCCTTAGGTTGCAATGTGGTAAAACTTTCGAAATCTCCAGTCATATGTCTAGAGCATCCACTGTCTATGAACCACTTGTTATTTTTGGATGCTTTAAGACATACCTGCAATCAAATGACTAAGTCTTAGGTACCCACTTCTGTTTGGGTCCTTTTGGGTTAGTATAAATGATTTTCTGAACATATGTGCCTTTAGGTACCCATTTGTAGGTTCCTATTGTTCTTTTCTTCTAATGAATGCATGAAGAAGTATGATGTCCTTTTCTATTACAGTAGTTACAAAATGCAAAAGGATTTGATGTATGCACAGAATGTTGAAAATAATTTAAGTAAGATTTACCTCCTGCTTTCTTTCTACCTTTCCTTTTATCTAACTTTGGATCATATCCAATTCCAGATCGATCATTTACAAATCGTTGAGCTTTCAAAATAACATTTAACATCTCACTTCCTTGTGTAAATTTTTCAAGAGTTTTTGTGAGATCAATGTTTTTCTTTTTCAGAGATAAACAGTTTTCACAATCCTTTTCTTTAGTTTCAAGAGCTTTGTTTTTCTTTTTAACAACAAACAATTCTTTAACTACTTTGATGAATTCAGAATGTAAAGCATTATATTCGGAAAGTAATTCATCATAGGTAGGTTCAGAACCATTTACCTCTTCTTCTGTTTCTTCTTGAGCAACAAGACATATATTAGCTACATCTTCCTCATCGCTTTCTTCGTCTGAGGAGCTGTCACCCCATATAGCAGATACAAAGGCTTTCTTTTTGTTGAAGAATTTACCTTTTCTCCTTTCTTTGCTCTTTTGATTCAAATCTGGACATTCTGACTTGATATGTCCTGGTTTTCCACATTCATAGCAAATTATATGATCTTTGCTACTATTTCCTCTTTTCTGAAAATGTTTGAATCCTTGACCTTTCTTGTAGAACTTTCTGAATCGTTTTATGATTAGACCCATTTCGTCATCGTCGAACTCTTCATCCTCATCCTGATTTTCTTCTTTTGCTTTTAGAGCTACACCTTTCTTTTTCTTCTCGCCAATGTCATCTAGTTCTCTTTTGAATTTTAATTTGCTTTCATATTCAGAAAGACTTCCAAATAGAGAAGCAACTGATCTCATTGATTCTCCTTTTGCTTCTTCTATTGCAGTAACTTTTGCTTCCCATTCTTTAGAAAGAATATTCAAAATCTTTCGTACTTGGGTGTGCTGATCATAGACTTTTCCAAGAACTGCAAGTTGATTAACAAGATGAGTATATCTAAGTTCGAATTCAGAAATTGACTCACCTGATTTCATTCGAAGTAAATTGAATTTGGTGACCAAGGTGTTGATTCGATTCTTCTTTATTCCCGAAGTTCCCTCATGAGCTATTTCTAGAGCTTCCCACATTTGCTTTGCTGTTGGGAGTGTGCAAATTCTGAAATATTCACTTTGACTCAAAGCGCTTTGCAACATCAGAATTGCTTTGCTATTGAGAGTGATAAGTTTCTTGTCATTCTCATCATATTCCGTGGCGTCTTTGGAATTGTCTGAGAATCTACCACTTTTGTAGGTTGATAATTTCCACTCTCAATTACATCCCATAGCCCATATTTAGTAGCCATCACGAACACTCTGAACTTAGCTTTCTAGAAAGAAAAGTGTTCTCCATTGAAACCAGGGGGTCTAGTGATAGATGCTCCGTCGGGAAGAATTCCTTCACCCATGCTTGCCATTGGATCCTTCTTAGGCTGTTAAACCTTAACAAGAAGACCTATGCTCTGATACCAAATGTTAGACTAAGCGTTTCACCCAAGAGGGGGGGTGAATTGGGTGATACTGAAAATTCTTTCGAAAATATAAAACTTTGACAAAAGAATTAAAACAGTAATGAGTAAGGAGAAATATCACCGAAGTGTACACTGGGAGTTATACTGGTTCGGTTACAACCACTTTGACCTACGTCCAGTCCTCAGAGCTTCTCTGAGAGTTTCACTATAGCTTCCAAGATTCAATGGGTTCTTGGCACCTCAGTACAAGCAAGTTCCTTACACCTGGACACTCGCTCCCCCTTACAGGTTGTAATCCAATCCCAACTCAAGGTTCCACAACCTTAAGTTATCTCAATGACAAATATTGAGTTTGAATGAAATATCTCTCTCAAAGAGTAAATGATAATCACTGAAGCATATGAATACAATTTCAACGTGAAAACAGAGCAATAAACTTAATGATACGTTCGTATGGATGCTTAGTTATTCTTCTCTGTTTGAAGGTTCTTATATATATAGATATGTTGGTGATGACCGTTGGAATACTTCCTTTCGTCCGTTGGTGAGTGCGCAGCCATTATTGACTTTTCAAGTTTTTGAAAAATATCCGTTGGCGGTGGTTGGCATTTGAACGTTTGATTTGACTTTCATCTCTTGATATGATTTCTTCATTGTTTCTCTGTAAATATACTAAGAATGCTAATACAATGAAAGGTTAATCATATAGGAAACAATATAATGAAAGTTTGAATGATTTCTAAATTTCTGGGTATGCTTACTCGAGTAGCTCCTCGAGTAACCCTTGAAGTTTACTCGAGTAGCTCCTCGAGTAACATCGTGAAATCATTGTTTATTTGAAATTCCATGAAGATAAACAAGGTTACTCGGGTAGTGCATGGAATAAACTAATTTTCAAACCTTTGGGAATAGTTATTTACTCGGGTAATCCTTTGAGAAACTTTTGATTACTCGATGCTCTACTCTAGTAATGTTGGCAGGATTTCAAGGCCGAGAGCAATTACCTCATTACTCGAGTAGGGACTCGGGTAATGCATTCATTTTTGCATAGGTTACTCGGGTAGCTCCTCGAGTAACTGAGACTTTTGAATGTGATTTACTCTGGTAATGACTTGAAGTTTATATTGAAAACATTTGCATATACTGGGGTACATACTCAAGGAATCCACTTAAAATAAATCATGGAAAACTTGTTTAATGGAGTAAGTACTCGAGGAAGATGAAAAAGAGAAATCAAGTTAATCGGGTACTTACCTCAAGTTTTCACTCACCTTAATACATTACTTGAGTAGCTCCTCGAGTAACATGGAAAACTTGAAGGAAACTGGAAGTTTCTGACCTGGTTACTCGAGTAGCTCCTCGAGTAACATTAGCAGTGGTACAAAATGCCGAGAGGTCCATATTTTAGGAAACACAGGTACTCGAGTAGCTCCTCGAGTATCATGGGGAAAACTTGAAGTCAACTGGAAGTTTTCACATGGTTACTCGAGTAGCTCCTCGAGTAACATTAGCAGGCCGAGAGCAACCTTAAAGTTTTACCTGGTTACTCGAGTAGCGCCTCGAGTAATGGTGGCAGGTAACTAGAAGTTTTGCTTGGTTACTTCAAGTTTTGGCTCATTACTCGAGTAGCGCCTTGAGTAATGCCTTAGAAAAATGCACTTCTGATCAGGTTCCTCAGCATTTTCTCTTGGCCAATCTTCACTACTTCCATGCTTATCTCAAGTAAAGCTTATTCCTGTCATTACTTAGTTCAAGCTTGATTATTAAACATTTCCTTTTCAAACCATTCTTTTGTTATCATCAAAACATGAGATCTAACAACCATAACTACATGGGAGATCATGGCGCAAAAATTTTTGGAGAAATACTTTCCTTAAGCAAAAACTGCTAAGTTGAGGAATGAAATTGCCTCATTCACCCAGCATGAACAAGAAAGCCTCTATGAAGCATGGAAAAGATACAAAGAGTTGCTAAAGAGATTTCCTTATCATGAGTTACCAAATTGGTGGCAATTGCAAACTTTCTATAATGGGATGACGCACATCTCCAGAATTCTTGTAGATGCTGTAGCATAAGGAACTATAATAGGAAAAAATATAGATGATGCTTACAATCTACTTGAGGAGATGGCAGCCAATGCATATCAATGGCCTTCTGAACGTAGCAATTCAAAGAAAGCACTTAGTATATGAGCTGGATGTCCTTACAACTTTGTCTTCTCAAGTTGCATTTATATCCAAGTAAGTAGGATCATTGACAACCCAAGAAAATGTAATCAGCACTCCTACTAAAGCTTGTGATCAATGTGGAGGACCTCATGTGAGCACGCAATGTCAAGAAGGACACTCATTTATGCTGGAGCAACCTCATTTCATCAAAAATCAAAGTAATGACCCATTCTCAAACACCTATAATCCAGGTTGGCGAAATCATCTAAACTTTAGTTGGAGGAATAATCAAAATGCCACTACTACAAATATGATAATTTACGACACTAATTAATAACTATTATCAAATAACAGCAGTAGAAAAGGAGTTGGGAAATACAGGAAAACGTTTCAACGACTGTTCTTAAGAAAATAGTCGTTGAAATGTAATCTTTAACCACTGTTAAAAAGAATAGTCATTGAAATACTACTTTCAACGATTGTTCTTAATAATAGTCCTTGAAACAAAGCTTTCAACAACTGTTCTTAATAACAGTAATTGAAAGTTGTGATTTCAACAACTGTTTTGATAACAGTCATTGAAATCAATGTTTCAATGACTGTTATTTATAACAGTCGTTGAAACTGCCCAAATAATTGCCAGCGCGCACTTTTGAGCCTCACTTTCACTTTCTCGTCCTGTCCGACCTTACTTATTGCGGCTAGCACTTTGTCACTCAATCAATTAGCTTCCTTTCTATTTGGTCTTTCGCGCCCCCTGTCACTTCTCCTTGGGTCTCTCAAATAGCATTCTTCGGCCCCCTCTCCGCCCCCGTCAGCCGCCTCTGTTGCATCCTTCTTCTCCGCCGAGCTGCTCTCTGCCTTCTTTTTTGTCAGTTTAGGCATGCACTACTCCCTTATTTTTCCTGGTAATTCCTAGAATCCCCTCTTGTACATTCTTGGCCTGGTCTGTTCTGTGTTTGTGATGGAAATTAAAGTTTATTGCTTGCATATATTTCATTCGCAGAGTTGAAATTTAGTGTTAACAGACTAGATATTCACTTACATAAGAATGATTGCTAGCTGATGGAATTGTTAGTTTAAAAAGCAGAGATTCAGTTTTGATTTCATTTTTGGTGACCTGACCCCCAGATTCATTACCCAAAACCATAAGTAGTCACTTTCACTAATTATTCAGAAGATTCAATAAATAAGCTGTCTGTGGTCCTCTCTCTTTTTCCCTGATTCTCTATTTCGTGGATTTGCAACTACCGCCATCATTCCCATTGTTTTTTACTGAGTTTTGAGAGGATGGTTTATCAAAGAATAATAAATAAAGGAGCAAATTGAAAAATAAAATAAAAATTCTGACCATTAACCTATATATTTTAAATCTACCTACTTTATTCTATAATTGGGATTAGGAAAAATAGTTATTAATTAATTTTCATTTTTTTTGTTTTTCTATATAAATTGAAATAGAAGTATTATTGTTATATTATAAATACTTGTATCTCAATACCATCCTTATTTCTCAATGATAAAGCTTGCTGATTGAATTCGGCTTGGATAAAACAAATCCTTATATGAGAAGGGTCAAGCATTTCTCTTGTGAAACATGTTGTTATATGTCACTATCAAAACTTGGGTGCTTTATCGTGTGTAATCCAAGTTTTGAGACAAATACAATGCCACTTAATCTAATTTCTCCATTGATTATATAACATCTTATGTGAACATGTGAAACTTGCTTTCTTTGAATTCAAATAAGAACAAATTAATCAAACACAACAATTATTGAAGGACTAATTTCAAATTCTTAGGGGAAGATTGAGGTCGAAGAAGCACACAAATAATTCAAGAATCATTAGATTTTTTTTCCCTGGCCAAAAGAAATTAGAAGATCATCACCAATTCAAAATAAGTTAGGAAAGCTGTATATAAAATACTGGGAAAAGTATAAAATATATTTTAGTTTACACCTATGATCAAATTGTCATCTTGGTTAATAAGAAGCACATGCGTGCCTCTAACTTTTCAAAAACTCTCGAGTCTTGAACTGAGTGAACTAAGAATTATAGGTATTTCTAGCTTCATCTTCTCCAATATAATTTCCCTGTATTGTATGAGAGCCTTTAACTTGTTAGCCCATGCACCCACGTTCATTGGCCTCTTATATATGGCATTTAAGTGCTTCATTTTCCTCCGTAGGTAAGTTTTTGATGACTTCTGAGATATCTTCCATCACTGTTAAACAATTATTCTAGGTGGTTAAGCCTTATTGCATGTTTGGGAAACCCCCACACCATGGTTTTATACCTTGTGGGAAATGTTGTTGTCTGTGATGCTTAAAGTTCGAAGGCTCTTAAATCTATTTGGGAAGACGTAATAGATACTGATGTCAGAGTTCTATGCTTGTTAATTGGGTTGTTGTTTGAATTTTTTGATGTCTTACTTTTTAGCACAAAAGCTGTTGAACTTTTTAAAAAATAAGTAAGGCATCCCTTTTCTTGATCCATATTCATATCATAATGATAATTGATCTAAAATTGAGTATTGTTGAAAATGGCATAGGTGGTAGTAAAATGGGTCACCATTAGATGAATGATTTGAGAACTAGTGAAGAATATGAGAATGGGGTGGAAGAGTTTATTAAATTTGCTAGAATGAATGTGCCTAGTAAAAATGGGAAGTATTTTTGCCCATGTGTGAAGTTTTTAAATAAGAGTCTACGTGACATTGATGATATACGAGATCACTTATTTGTGATGCAATAAATCTTCGTTACACAAGGTGGATATGGCATGGTGAGGAAGTAACCGCTTGTGCATCCTACGAGAAGGAAGTTTTGGAGGTTGGTGATGACAATAGAATGGAGAAAATGATTCACAATGTTGAGGTATAATGTTTTACACAATCGCCTGTATATGATAGCGTGCGGAGTGATGCAGTGTACTAAGTATACACGCTTGTCAGGCATTTTGCACTTGTTCAACTTAAAGGCAACTTGTGGGTGGACCGATAGTAGTTTCACATTATTACTTGAATTGTTGTGTGATATGTTTCCAGAGGATAATGTACTTCCAAATCGTGTGTATGAGGCCAAAAAAATATTATCTACGATGGGTATGGAGTATAAAAAGATACATGCTTGCCCTAATGACTACGTATTGTATAGAAATGAGTATGAAGGCTTGAGTGAGTGTCCGAAATGTAAAACTTCTAGATACAAAGTGAAGAAAGGTAATAGGTGTGGTGATGAGACAATTAAAAAGCAACCTTTAAAGGTTTTGTGGTATTTTCCAATCATATCGCGGTTCAAACAAATGTTTGCTAATACGAAAGAAGCAAAGAAGTTGAGATGGATTATGATGACAGAGTTTGTGATGGAAAATACCTTCAGCACCCAGCTGACTCTCCATAATGGAAGAAAGTAGATGAAATGTATCTTGGATTTAGCAGCGAGCCTAGAAACCTTTGGCTTAGGCTGTGCACAGAGGAATCAATCCCTATGGTACTTTTAGTAGTACACATAGTGCATGGCCTGTTTTGCTAGTGATTTACAACTTACCTCCCTGGTTATGTATGAAACACAAGTATATGATGCTTTCTATGATGATTTTGGGACCAAAATAGCCAGGGAACAATATCGATGTCTACTTGGCACCTTTGATAGAGGACTTAAAGAAGTTGTGGGAGGATGGTGTAGATGTGTTTGATGCATAGAAGAAACAATCGTTTAAGCTATGTGCAATGATTTTCATCACGATTAACGACTTCCCTACATACGGGAACTTGTCAGGTTATAGTGTCAGGGGTCATAAAGCATGTCTGATATGTGAAGCAAGAACATAGTTCCATCAACTCAAGAATGGTAGAAAAATAGTCTATCTTGGTCATAGACAATTTCTTCCTTGGTTCCATCCGTACCATAGGCTAAAGAAGGCTTTTAACGGTTTGTCGAAGAATGAAATGGCTCCGAAGCCATTATCTGGATACAAGGTTTATAGTCGGGTAGAAATAATCAATGTCACTTTTGGTAAAAATCAAAAGACTACAGGTGAGAAGAAATATGGAAGAAGAGGTCAATTTTCTTTGATCTTCCATATTGGCATAGTATTGATATGAGACATAGTATTGATGTGATGTATGTGGAAAAAAATGTATGTGATAGCCTTATTAGTACTTTTTTGCACATAGCAGGGAAAACTAAAGATGGAATTAGTGTGAGACTAGACTTGGTTGAAATAGGAATAAGAGAACGACTGCATCCACAACTAAGAGATGATGGTAAGAGAGCGTATATGGAGCCAGTAGCACATACATTGTCAAAAGCCAAGAGAAAAAGTTTGTGTGGGTGTTTGCACAACATTAAGGTGCCATAAGGGTATTCTTTTAATGTGAACCAACTTGTGTCAATGGAAGATTTGAAGTTAGTTGGAATGACGTCTCATGATTGTCATGTCTTGATGCAACAACTATTACCAGTAGCTATTAGAGGCATTATGAAAGATGATGTGTGAAGAAATAAGGCTTTGTCGGCTTTTATGCTTTGGTAACCTCTTCAAAATTTAAACCAAGGATTGCAATATAGGGTACAATCCCGGATCGTCTCTCGAAGAGCCTTTTATTAATTACCTAGAAACTAAGTGCAATAATTGAAATGAAATGAGTTGAAAATGGTCTTTGAGCTTTTTATCTAACAACTAAATTGCAATTAAACTAAAATGCTTTTAAAACTAATATTTTTGGATTTTTGGAATTTTGGAATAAAATTGATATGGAATGGAAATTGGTTAAAAATTCAAGTGATAAAGATGCTCTTGGAAATGATTTTCAATGGCTATCCTTGCTCAATTAAGATATTTGGGAAATTAATACACTAAGTTTCTAATATACCAAACCTCAATTACCATTGAGTCTAGCATCACAAGAGAGGAACCCCTACCCTTGAAATGCTATTAAGCCCTCTTAGTGTAATGAGTTTCTCTAAGTTTTCTAATATATCAAACCCCAATTACCATTGAGTCTAATGCTTAAACTCATGAACCCATTTATTTAAGCATTATTAAAATCCCTTAGAGAGTGACTATGGAATAAGTAATGCATTTAGGTTCAACTACAATTCTAATTCAATCAAACTATCCAACAATACCATGTTAAATAGATAGAAAGCAATAGAATCATAGGAAACATATATATAACCATATATATTGATGAGTACAAATCCTCATTACAAATTCCAAATCACAACAACTCAATCCATAGAATAAAACATAACTAGAATTATAGTCTCAATATATAAATGAATTCTTAAACCTAAGAAATCAAAAATACAATGAGCTATAGATAAAATAAACTCCCCTTTAAAGCACATATGAGCTCAAGCCATCTCCAATTTATCCCCAAGAGCACAAAATTACCTAGCCACTCATCAGAATAACTTCAAGAAAGATAATCCTATTCTGATTCAAACACCCAGCCATATTAAATCAAAGATTAAATTGATAAATCCATACTGAATCAATTAAGCATTGGGGCTGAAGTTAAACTCAGAATAGGGCAATAGGCACGCTGAAATTAAACCCAGGCACAGAGCAAGCCACGGCTGAAATAAATTCAGATGCAGAAGGAGACACAGCCTGGAAAATAATGAAAACAGAGGAACCACGGTCTGAATGAGAGAAGTAGCTGGCGGTGAAGCTGATCGACAGTGAAAGACGGTGGTGGTGGTGGAACGAAATAGGCTTTCCGATGCTTTCTCTCTCTCTCTCTCTCTGCGCTCTCAGTCTTCCTCGCGGTGTCCATATTCGCAGCCCAAGCTCTACCTGCGGCGGAGCTTCCCTTCTCGGTTCTGTCTCAAGCCTGAAGCTCTGTTCTGTCAGGTCTGATGAAGAAGGTCGTCGGCGACGCTGAGGTGGAGTGGAAGTAGAAGGTCACCGGCGACCAAGAAGAAAGGAAGGAAGAAGTCTGGTGATGCGATGATGATGATTCCAGGTGATCCAGCTCTCCCTGTGCGGCGCTGTCTCCTCTCTATATCACTCTCAGTTGCGTCTCCATATCGGGTCCTCAGTCGGGTATATGCATATCCAGATTGCATGTCCACCGGGTCGCCCGTTTCTATTTCTTTTCAACTGGTTTAGGCTTGGGACTGCGTCAGGCTTTTTGTTTTTTTGTTAATCTCATGTAATATCCGTTATGGGCTTCCTAATTGGGCCTATTCTGTTTCTTTTTTCTTTCTTTCTTTCCATTGGGCCCAATTCTCCTCAAAATAATTAATTTGAACATCCCAAATCCTCAATTTATTTCTTTAATACCTACAATGTAAAATTAAACACAAGGTAATATCAAAAGTTCAAGGGACAATAAAAAAATATAAATAATTAATGAATTGTGACCATTTTGCCCATAATTCCCATTAATTCAAAATAATTGTCCCTAACCAAAATTAATGGTTAATAATCCAATAATGTCCCAGAAAATACATTAAAATCCCAAATTAATCATGGAAAATTCATATAAAAATATGGTTCAATCAATGTGCGAAGCATGATAACAAGGTTGTGCAGTTTCTTTAATGCTATTTGTAGCAAAGTTGTTGACATTGCAAGGTTAGATGAATTGGAAAATGAGGGTTATACTATTCTATCCTAACTAGAGATGCATTTTGCTTCCGCATTCTTTGATATAATGGTGCATTTAATAGTTCATCTGATAAGGGAGGTAAGACTATGCGGCCCAGTTTATCTAAGGTGGATGTATCCTTTCAAGTGATACATGAAGAACTTAAAAGGGTATTCTAAAAATCCTTATCGACCTGAAGCCTCAATTATGGAAAGATATGTCATTGAAGAGGCTATGGACTTTTATAAAGAATATCTATCAAGGTCAAAGGCCCAATCTCATCATCAAAAGGGTACAAGTAAGGGAACACGAGGGCTCAAAGTGAAGAGTATGCATTGTGAAGAGGTTTTGCAAGCACACTTGTATATCTTGAATAATACGGAAGAAGTTCGAAGAAGTTCAACTGAACTTAGCCGAACACAGAAAGAGTTTAAAGGAGATATATCCAAGAAAAAATGACATGCAGATAGCTAATGGGCAAAACAAGACTTTCATAGAGTGGTTCAAGGATAAGATAGCGTATGAGACCAATGTATATGAGACAATCAAATGGTTAGCTTGGGGGCCATATTTTGAGGTCATAACTTGGAGTGGCTTTGATATAAACGGGTATTCTTTCTATACAAAAGCCCAGGATAAGAGAAGTACTATGCAAAATGGTGGGGTGATAGTGGTAGCCAAATCAATGCACTTTTCTAGTTCGAAAGATAAAAGCCTATTTTTGGCATCCATGGTCTATTATGGAGTTATTGAAGACATATGGGAGATAAGCTACACTAAGTTGAGAGTACCTTTATTCAAATGCAAGTGGGTTAACAATAATGCTATTGAAATAGATCAATTTGGATTTAACTTAGTTGATCTTGAAAGAGTCGATTATAAAGATGAGCCATTCATTCTAGCAAGTCAGGCAAAACAAGTTTTTTATGTTATTGATCCAGTAAATGAAAAATTGTCTATTGTACTCCAAAGTAAAAAACAGAAGGATGGTGATCCGAGTTTGATCTTGACGAAACACCGCCTTTCACTACAAATCCACCTATGTCATCTAAAGTGGAATTGGTAGATGATGATGAATATGCAGCTAGAGTTGATCATTGTGAAGGAATCTGGGAAAACACTTAAAGTAAGATTTTAAATTGTTTAAAGTGTGCATGTAATTTCAATTTACTTGTCATATGTCACATTTATTTCTTAGTAAGTTTTGAATTGTTTAAAGTGTATATGTAATTTCAATTTACTTATCATATGTCACATTTATTTCTTAGTAAGATCATGGCACGTTCAAATTCAGGCGACTTTATTGGCTCACCTGTTAAGAAAAAGTTTAGAGGAAGCACGAAGTTGTGGTCACTGGTCAAACATCATGAGGAAGAATAGACGAGGTTTTATGTGGAATTTGATGCTTATTTAAAACCTCTCCGCGAAGAGGGAGACAAGTTCATTAGCTACATTGGCTTTTTGGGTTGGACCAAAGTTAGCATTCTAATTCCTACCAGGAAGGAAGTTTCAAAGGAGACGAAGGCTATGATTTAGGACCAACTTTTGGTATGTAAAGTTGTATTATTATCTCTATCTCTATCTCTATTTTTTCATACATAACAAACATATAATTTTTTTTTGTAACAAACCTATGATATTCCCAATATGAAGAAGATGTACAAGCATTGGATGGGGGAAGTTCGTGAGCGATGGAAAGATTTCAAGTCCACGCTCACAACCAAGTACGTTAGAGGGCCAAGCTAGGAGTCATGAGGATCCTTGTAAAGGGTATTCGTTTCTTTCTCCAAATGACTGGAGGATGTTTGTGGCATCGTTGTAGGATCCCAATTTCCTGGTATATTTTGTTCATCTTAATGTTAAATATTTTAGTTCAACTTACTTGACATCGCCAACTCCGTTATCTTTATTCTTTGTTTATATAGAAATTGAGTCAAGCAAATAAAGAGAGGCGAGCGAAAAACAATTATCCTCATTACATGTCACGTGGGGGTTATCGAAAGCTCGAAAAGAAGATTATGCAGGTTGAATTGCAAAAAATGGAGGAAGCAGTCCGAGCAGATCCTAGTATTGTCATGCAGGCGCCAACTCCTCCCCCGGGTCATAAAAAATGGAAAGCAGGAAGGATAAAGGGAGAAAAATATATAAATCCAGTCATTGCTGATGTCACTAAAAGGATTGTGAGTATTTAATAAAAAGTATATTTAAGTGTGTTTTATTTTCCTAACAAGATGCATGTAATTACTTTCTATTTATCCATTGTATGCTGCAAGATGACCTTGAAGAGCAGAGTAGCCAGGGTTCCTTCACTCAAACTGGAAAGATGGACATCTTAGCAATAATGCTTGGGAATCTAGATCACGTTGGTCAAGTTAGAGGGGAGTCAAGGGGAGTTGGTCTCTCTAAATAATTTGGACGAGGTTCACAAGCTTATGGACATAGTGAAATGAATCAGGAGTTTGTGGCCAAGTTTCAAGAGGAAATCCGAGCAGAGCTAGTGGTGCAAATACGTCAATAACTTCAAGACGAGCTTAAAGAAGAGTTGTTGAGTGAGTTATGTGGTAAGATGAGTATGATGGTGTTGTCTCACATACAAGGCGGGATGTGTAACATAGAGCCTAGATATGAGGTTTGTAAATAATTTCATTTAATATAACATTGAGTTTTTCCTTACGTTATTTTAATTAATTCTTTCATTTCTCTTTCAAGGAATCCCCGGCCTTTCCCAGCACCAAAGGAAGTTAGAATCCGCCAGAGGTTGGACATGGTGCCCCTAGTTCTTCACTAGAGCCTGGAGAACCTTGTACTCTGTATTTGGAAGTCCCGTACCTGTGTGCTGTTATTGATGCTGTTGTATACACCCATGCCACCACCCACCATAATAACCAAATCTGGGACGATCAATGTAAGGTCAATGTCACAAGTGTTTGACTGGGGGAGGAAGGTGTAGATGTCCCGTTACCCGATGGTGAGGTTGCCAGACTAGGTTAGGCAACAGGATCTTTCATCTTGTGGCCTAGACATCTTGTTCTGACTGTGCCAGTCCCTCCAATGGTAGGAAACACCTTACTGTTACTTGTTCCTTGACATTCTACTTATAATCTTTATTTTGTGTCTTACTAGGAAAAAGATGATGCAACAAAATTTTCTTTTTTAGCACGATTGCAAAATATTTATCAAGACATAAACAAGGTCGACTTGCAGATGCCTTGTGAGATTGTGGGCACATAATCTCGTATAATTATGGACTTGATAACAAATATATTAGAGAGTTCCTATCTTTAGAGGAGATTGATGTAGGATGGGTCATATTTGCAATCATGTGAGTTTAGTTATAATTTTTAATTGTAATTAATGCACTGATATTTAGGGGTTTTAGGTTTCTACATTTACTAAGTAATTTCTCATTTCATTTATGTGGTAGCTGCTTCAACAAACTGTGTGCCAAACGAGGGCTTGGCACTATATATGGCTTCTTATGTCCTGGCAATATGTTACAGCGAAATAACTAGAGGTTGGAAGATCGGATGAGGTATGTAGGCTGTACAATAGGCAAGACTCAGCTGCCTTTTTATCTAGCAACAATTGTTGAAGGGCAAGTAACTTTATTTGATATATTTATACACGTTCACTTTGCTAAACAGTATCATGTTATCTAACCTCATTTTAATCTATATGTGCATGTGATTATAGTTATCATTGGAGTCTTTGTGTTCCTTGTCCCTCGATCAATGTCATCTTTTGGTTTGACTCATTGGGTCTCAAGCCAAATGCAGATATCAAAAACATCTTTAACATGTAAGTAAATTTATTTGTCCGTTATTGATTTTACTCAATTGTTTTAATGTCTTCTGTTTATCATTTTAATTATTACAGTGCATTGAAGACATATTATATAATAGGTGGGAAGCGTGAAGGTAAAGGTAGTCCGACAAAGTGGTTCCAGCCAAACGTAAGTTCTTTACATTCAAGTTCTTTGATTGACTATTGCTTTATATAGGCCTTTATTCTTTTTTACCTTTTGCTTTTGATATATAGTGTCCTCAGCAAGCAGGGAAAACTGAGTGCAGCTTCTATGTTATACTATATATGTATAACATCATTTTCTCTAGCCTTACCACAAATTTTGAACTGGGATCATTTCTTGATTCTCAATTGAATTTCAGTTCTTTTTATGTGATTGAATTGTTAGTTATTTTATTCAATTTATTTATTTATGTTAACATATTCTCCATTTTGCACACAGATTCTTGGTAATCAGGACCCCTACACAATCGAAGACATTAATTTGATCCAAGACCTGTTGTCAAGACATCTTCTACAACACATAGAGGGGTGATGATGTGTAGAGGTTTTTTTACATAGTGCAGTGGTTTTATACAGTGCTATATAAGTTTGCATATTCGAATACTTTTCCTAGTTTCTTATTTATAAGTACTTTGAATTTGTTAAGGCATTATGCTTTATAGAGAACACTTTGGAAAATGATAATGAAGAATAGGGATTTCATGGAAGCATGTCATGATTTACAATGAAAATTGAAGTTTACATATTGAAATGTTGTTATGATGATATATGCTCTATATGTCATGATAGAAAAATTAACATGTGATTTTCACTTCCATGAGTAATAAGGGAAGTTAGAGAGTTAATCATGAGAGAATGGTTTGTGAATCTTGTTTTTTCTTTTAAAGATAGCAATGTAAAGGTTAGAGAACTCATTAGGATAGGTTCATCTACTAGTATGAAGGCAGCAAAGATGGAGCTGGTGGGAGGGGAGACTTGTAGTAGTACGGAGGCAATGGTGAAGGGGATGGAGCAAATGTGGACTTGTAGTAGTATGGATCCTGTGGTGAAGGGATGGAGGAGGTGGGGACTTATAGACATATGGTAGAGAAGCGAAGGGGATGGTGTAGGCAATGGACGTGGTGGAGACTTATAATAATATGAAGATAACCCACCAATTATCCGGGTTGTATAAGGAGTAAAACATTTAAAAAAAAAGATACAACAACTATTTTAGGGAAAACAGTCGTTGTATCTCTACTACTACGACTGTTTAAAAACAATCGTCTTTTCTCAAATTTTTAATGACCCTAACATAGACGTCCCCCTGAAAACAATAGTTTAAAGGGTAAAAAAATGGTCGTTAAAAGTCCCTTCTGTAGTAGTGTGCATTCAAGCCGCAATGGAAATACCAACAACAAGCTTTTCAACAACCAAATCCACCACAACAAAAAGTGAATTTGGAGGATGCACTGGCTCAACTAACCATGAATATAGCTCAATTCATGGCTAGGATTGATGTAACAATCAAAAACCAAGAAGCCTCAATAAAGAACTTGGAGATCCAGATGGGGCAAATTGCAAATATGCTGAATTCCAGGCAACCAGGAACTCTACCAAGTGACACCGAAATAAACCTAAAAGAACATGTGAAGGCAGTTGCACTAAGAAGTGGTAAAGAATTGAAAGATCCTGTAATTAAGAAGAAGGATGATAGAGAAAAGAAAGAAAGTAGAGAAGGACAGAAGGAGGAAGATGAAGTGATACTAGAAAGAATCAACTTTCTAGACAATCCTCTACTCTATGTACTTCCAGTTCCATACCCTCATAGACTTACGAAGGCAAAGCTAGACAAGCAATTTGTAAAGTTTTTGGAGGTTTTTAAAAATTTGCACATCAACATTCCTTTTGCAGACGCTTTTGCCTAAATGCCCAGTTATGCAAAATTCATGAAGGACATTGTCTCAAATAAGTGTAAGTTTAAGGAATTTGAAACAGTTGTACTTACTAAGAAGTGCATCGCTATTTTCCAAAAGAAATTACCTCTAAATCTGAAAGATCTAGGAAGCTTCTGCATACCTTGCACCATAGGTCAATGTCACTTTGAAAGAGCACTTTGTGATCTTGGAGCAAGTGTAAACCTTATGCCTTTATCTGTCTACAATAAACTTGGTCTTAGAGAGGTGAAGCCGACCATGGTTTTATTACTTTTAGCTAACCGATCAATAAAACATCTGACGGGTGTCTTAGAAGATGTTATAGTGAAGGTGTACAAACTCATATTCCCAGCTGATTTCATAATACTCAACATAGAAGAAGACCAAGAAATTCCTATCATTCTTAGAAGGCCATTCCTAGCAACTGGGAGAACGTTAATAGATGTGCAACAGGGAAAGTTAACCTTGTGAGTTCAAGATAATCAAGTATCCTTCAACATTTTTAAGGCTTTATCCTTTCCAGATGAAGGCGACACTTGCTACAGAGTCGATGTATTGACCAGCTACACAAAAGATGTGGTGAACGAAATCTGCATGGACCAACCATTAGTAATGGGAATGGTAGATGTATCAAAATCTACTAATCCAAAAGTCTTGGAGTAGATAAGGTACCTTGAAGCAAATTCCCCAATTTTTATCAAGAAACCATTTGAAGATCTTGGGGAAAGGCCAAGTAAGCCGTTACCATAAACAAAGAAACCACCAGTACTGGAGTTGAAAATACTGCCATCCCAATTGAAGTATGTTTATTTGGGAGGAGATTCAACATTACCTATAATTGTCTCTGTAGCTCTTACTCCTGAAGAAGAAGAGAAGTTATTAAGAGTTCTAAGGCAGTATAAAACAGCATTTGGATGGTCAATAGCTGATATAAGAGGGATTAGTCCTTCAATTTGTGTGCATAAGATCTTGCTGGAGGACAACTACAAGCCATCAGTCGAGCACTAGAGAAGACTCAATCCAAACATGAAGGAGGTGGTGAGAAAGGAGGTAATAAAGTGGCTGGTGCTGGTATAATTTACCCAATCTCCGATAGTCAATGGGTAAGTCCAGTTCAAGTTGTGCCAAAGAAAGGTGGAATGACAGTAGTGCCCAGCGAGAAAAATGAATTGATTCCACAATAAACGGTGACTGGATGGAGAGTGTACATCGACTACAGAAAGCTTAATAAAGCCACCAGAAAAGATCACTTCCCTCTGCCATTTATAGACCAGATGCTTGACAAACTAGCAGGGAAAGCCTATTATTGTTTCTTGGACGGGTACATAGGATATAATAAATTTACAATTACATCAAAGGATCAAGAAAAAACAACTTTACATGTTCATATGGTACCTATGCCTTCAGAAAGATGCCATTTGGTCTATGTAATGCACCAGCAACATTTCAAAGGAGCATGATGGCGATCTTCTCAAACATGGTGGAACTATTCATTGAGGTATTCATGGATTATTTTTCAGTTTTTGGAGAATCATTTGATCATTGTCTTTCAAATTTGGCAAAAGTTTTGCAACATTGTGTGGAGACAAACATGGTTCAAAATTGGGAGAAATGCCATTTTATGGCAAATAAAGGAATTATGCCAAGTCACAAGGTATCTGATCGAGGCATTGAAATGGACCGAGCTAAGATTGAAACAATTTAAAAGCTACCAACTACTTCCTCAATCAAGGGCATTCAGAGTTTTTTGGGACATGCTGGCTTCTATAGAAGATTCATCAAGGACTTCTCAAAAATGACAAAGCCACTTTGCATATTGTTGGAGAAAAACACTCTCTTTATATTTAATAAGGAGTGCTTATCAGCCTTCCAAACTCTAAAAAGTGCCTTGACTTCTATAGCAGTTATCATATCTCCAGATTGGAATCTTCCATTCTAGATGATGTGCGATGCAAGTGATTATGCAGTTGGAGCTGTTTTAGGCCAAAGAAGAGGCAAGATCTTTCATGCTATCTATTATGCTAGCAGAACACTCTCAGAAGCATAGCTGAATTATGCAACAATAGAAAAGAGCTCCTAGTAGTAGTGTTTGCATTTGAAAAATTCAGGGCATACTTGATTGGGTTAAAGGTCAATATCTAGATAGACCACTTAGCAATCAAATACTTGATTGAGAAGAAAGATTCTTAGACCAGACTGATCAGATGGGTGCTTTTACAACAAGAATTTGACTTGGAGATCAAAGACAAAGAAGAGACCGAGAATCTCATTGCATATCATCTTTCTTGGTTAGAACCACCTGTATGAAAGAGAGAATCACCAATCTAGGAGAATTTCCGTGATGAGCAACTTTTTATCATGCAGTCACAACCTACTCCTTGGTATGCTGATTTTGTGAATTATTTGGCAAACGGAGTAATGCCTTATGAACTTTCTAAAGCGCAAAAGAAAAATTTTCTGGCTGATGTAAGGCATTACTTTTGGGAGGATCCGTTCTTATGCAAACAATGCCTAGATTGAATTATCAGGCAATATGTTCCTGAAGAAGAAATGAATGGCATCTTAAATCTCTTCCATTCATCCCCATATGGTGGCCATTTTGGAGCAAATAGAATAGCTTCTAAAGTCCTTCAATCAGGATTTTACTGGCCTACACTCTTCAAGGACACCCACAGAATTGTGTCAAGCTGTAAAAGATGTTAAAGAACAGGAAATATCTCAAGGAGACATGAAGCCCCTTTAACCAACATCTTATAAGTTAAACTTTTTGATGTATGGGGGATTGATTTTATGGGGCCTTTTCCATCCCCATTTAGCAACCAGTTCATTTTAGTAGCTGTTGACTATATCTCCACGTGGGTTGAAGCAGCTGCCTTTCCTATAAATGATTTTTGAGTGGTTGTGAAGTTCTTGAGAAAGAATATTTTTACAAGATTTAGAGTGCCTAGAGCTATTATCAGTGATGGAGGAAGGCATTTTTGTAATCAGCAGCTTCAGTCTATGTTAGCTAAATATGGAGTAACTCATAAGGTTGCAACTCCATATCATCCACAAACTAGCGGGCAGGTGGAAATCTCAAACAGAGAACTGAAGTGGATCTTAGAGAAGACAGTGAATTCCAACTAGAAGGACTAGGCTCAAAAGTTAGATGATGCACTCTAGGCTTATAGAACTGCCTTCAAGACACCAATTGGTACATCTACATATCAATTGGTCTATGGAAAAGCATGCCATCTTCCAGTAGAAATGGAGCACAAAGCATATTGGGCAGTAAAAGCATTAAATTTTGACTTAAAGGCAGCTAGTGAGAAAAGGCTTCTCCAACTCAATGAGCTTGAAGAATTCAAACAACAAGCTTATGAAAATGCAAAGTTATATAAGGAGAGGACAAAAATGCGGCATGACAGAAGAATTTTAAGAAGAGAGTTTACACCGGGATAAAAAGTGCTTTTATATAACTCAAGGTTAAAGCTCTTTCCAGGAAAGCTGAGATTAAGTTGGTCAGGTCCTTTTACTGTGATTCAAATATGACCATATGGAACTGTGGAGATTCAAGAGGGTGATCGAAAATTCAAAGTGAATGGGCAAAAGCTCAAAGAATATAATAAAGGTGCACTCAACACTTTGAAATCTGCCATCATGTTTGAAGAACCAACAGGTAAGTCCTCAATCTAGTAATTTTTAAAAAAAAAAGAAAAAAAAAGAAAAATTTTGGTTTAATCTTTGTCTAGCTAAAGTCGTTAAAGAAGGGCGGCTATTTGGGAGGCAACCCAAAACTTCTTTCCTACTCTCTCAAAACTTCTTTCCTACTCTCTCATTTTGATTTCTTAACTCACCGAAACACATTGCATTGGGTGGAGAATTTTAGTTTTCATCGGTTTCATTTTAAGTTACCATGGAGGAATCTCTTGTAAAGCTTAAGAACAGGTTCCCCACTCTTTCCAAAGATGTACTCAGGAAGCTCTATAACAATCGACTTGAAAGGATGAAGGTATTCAAGTGTTTAGGCCTTCCTGTGGACATACGCTGGATAATTGACGCTAAGGTACATTTAGCAGTGAGATTCATAAATCATTTGTTAAATCTTTGCCAGGAATGGGAAGAAGTTCTTACTCCAAAAAGAGAAGAGCTAAAAGGATAAACGTCTTCCATAAATGTGCAAGGTGGAATTGTGATCAGCGCTGTAGGAGTAAAGGTATGGTTTCTATAAATCAAGAAGATTAAATTAAATTTATAAAGGATGGACTGAGTAAGGGGTCATTGGATGATATCATTCAAACTCTTGAGATGCATCTGAGTGGTGATATTCATCGTAATCTTCTTGATTTAGCGGACATATTCAATAGAGAAAAAGAGTGCTATTGTCTTGGGAATCTAACGTTAAAAGACCCTGTTTGCCAGTTTATAAGAAAACTAGATGGGAGGAAAATCCTTGATTCATAGAAAGCATTTAAGCCGTTACTAGACATAAAACTAGAGGAAGATGTGAGCCAAAATCACAACTACTGTACATAATCATGCTTTTATCTAATCGTCTTATCTTTTTTGTGGCTTTTGTCTTATCTATCTTATCTTTTTAGCAGCTTTAGTCTATTATGTCTTATCTTCTCTGTAATTTTGACTTTCTTTCCCCTTTTTCTTCACAGAAATTATGCCGGTCATCCGTGTCAGAAGTTTTTCAAAATTTTTTGAAAAATGTGTGATTTGTATGATTTTGTTGTCGCTGATTTAGTGTTATATATATATGTACTCTTTCATTTGTAAATATACACACTTCCACTTGTAAATATGCAGTCTTACTCTTGTAAGTGCAAATGGTCTAAGAGAAAAGAAAATAAAAAGGGTATCATACAAAGATGTAGATTTACATCTATTTGCATTTTTGGTGAAACTGATATGGTAAGGATGGAGAGTTTATAATAGTAGCAAATGAACTTGGAAGTGTATTAGCCGCTAGAAAAATCAATTTTGTATGCGGAGGAGGCATCCAGGGCCTAAAGGGAAGTGTGGCCGTTTCTGCATCCATGAATGGAAGCAAGGGTTTGAGTGTAAGGGTGAAGAAGTTGGAAGACCACATCTTCTCCTTGGGACAAGAGTTGTAGGTTTCAAGCTTACTTGAACGTATGGGACAAATGTTCTACCATACTTAAGCTTTTATTGCTCTACCTGGTAGTTTGGAGACATTGGATGAGATCTCTAGCGTTGCATATTGGGCTAAGTTGTACTATCACAAAAAGCTATTAGGATTGTTAAATGTTAATGGTTTTTATAATGATTTGTTATGTTTTTTTAATCATACTGTGGAAACAGGATTTATACCCCAAGCGACTCGCCAATCCATAATTGCTACACCAACTACTGATCAGCAGCTTGATCAATTGCAAACCTATAAACCTAAACTAGATCTACTCGTCAAGCAAATAGGTAGGCAATCTTCAGAAAGCAGTCAGAAGCAAAACATAGATACCACTCTTCAGTTGTAACTTTCCTTAATCTCTTGGTTTTACTTTATTTTGTATTTATGTTTAAAAAAAAACACTTCCTTTGAGCTTTAGAAGACATTGAGTACAATGTTTGATTTAGGTTGGGGGAGGAGAAATCTTTTTTTTGTTAGTAAAACCATTAGATGCATGGGGTGTGGAAAAAAATGGCAGAGTAAGGAGTTATTCTGAACTTCTGAGATGCATTTTATTAGTTCCATGTTTTTGTTCCTTCTTAAAAAAAAGAGTAAAAGTGAAAAAAAAAATCATCTTGTTTAAGTGCTTTGAAATGATCTTAAAAAGTATATAAGTTTTGAGTATGCATCAATTGAATTTAGAGATTTCATAGTATGAATGAATAACTGATTGTTACAATTGGTGATGAATTTTGAAATTAAATGAGATGAGTTTGAAAGCCCCTAACCGTGAGCTTTTGAGCATATAATGATTATTTCTCTTTTATGTGATATTCACCTATTAAATTGTCACTCTAGAACTTGCTTTAAATCTGGTTGAAATTACATCTCACATGCACATTCAAAAATGATAAAGGCATTTATTTTGTTTATCTAGAGCCAAATAAACAACCTTGCAATTATAACGTGGATAAGCCCCTTTGAGCCTCATTGATTGTTTCTTTGTTCTCAACCCGTTAACATGTGCTTTAATGATATATCAAGTGCTTTTACCTAATTCAGAAGATTAGTAGAGCATTTGAAATTTTTGTGAAATAGGATTTTGACAAGTGTGGGGGTGTATATATCATCAACTTTAGAGTAGTAAAAAAAAGAAAAGAAAAAAAGAGAAAGAAAAAAAAATTATTAAGTATTGTGGGATGTTGTGGAGAAATAAATTTATGCATAAGTAGACCATTTTTCAATTTTTCTATTTCTTTAGTCCTTCATATCATGTTTTATATTCCTTTTACCTTAACCCCATTACAACCCTTAATAAGTCCTTTTGATTTGAATTATACATGTGAATTAGGTAGTGGAGATTGAGATTTTTAGTAAGCCTATGGTAGTGCAATTTTTTTTTGTTGAATTCGAGCGAAACACCTACCCTTAAACACTAGAGAGATTGGGAGAATGAGTCACAATTACGAACTCAGTTTATTCATTTTCAAATGAATTACCAGTTTATATTTTCGTTGATTCATGAATACTATGATCTCTTTATTTTTCAATTGTATTCTTGTTTATGACTTGACACTTCTAATTTTGTTAGCACTAATTAGTCACTCCTTGTCCGAGGACGTCCAAGAGTTAAGTGTGTGGGAATTTGATAAGTAAAATATTTGCATATTTATTTTCCCTTATATGATGATTTTATGGATGATATTTGAGCTCAATTTAATAAATTTGGGTGTAATTAATAAATAAATAATGATTTTGTCATAAAATAGAATTTCTTAAAATTATACTAAATTAGACGTTCTTTTAGTTTTCATGCAATATCTGGAGCTCTAGATGTCGGATTGGGACGTTCTTTATTTGGATAAAATGCTAAGAAAGAGTTCTACAACTTTGATGTTGAGACCAAAATCCAGTTCTATCTCCAAGGGTTTGAAATTTTGCTTGGAAGTTGAAAGCGAGAATCATCTACCATTCCACCAACCATTTCATCTACCACTTCATCTTTCTTTTCACCAACTATTTCATCTACTACATTCTATCTACTACTTCACCTACCATATTTCACCTAATACTTCATCTACCCTACTCCATTCTTCCCTATATATAGCTACCCTCTCCTTCACATTTCACACAACCAATTCATATCCATTACTTTCCTCTCTTCTTCACACACAACCATTTCATATCCATTACTTTCCTTTCTTCTATTTCTTCTTGCATGCCTAAATATGGAAGGCTTAGGATTGTAATACTTTTTGCATGCCGCCTATATGGAAGGTTTTACCTCCTAAATGGACAGCTAGATTTCTCCATTTTTCATGCATCTTTTGGTTGTATATTTATGTTTGAGAATTTAATATTCAAGTTTTATACAGTATTTATGAGGACTTTATTCTAGTTTTATGTAATGTAAATTTGTTTTTATTTTTTTTAATTTCATCATAATCTAAATTTCTATTTTCTTAGGGTGATGACGTAGCTTACTAATGACGGATTGAATCTTAACTTATTAAATCTAGTTTTAATTTCTCCTTTATGATTGAGTTGTAATTATTGTTCTTAATGCTTTTGATTAATTGACCACCTTTTGAATGATTTCAAAATGCATGTTGAGACCGAAAAGAGATGCATGTGTGTAGATCCTTGATAGACCAGTATAATATAAATGTAGTAGAATTGGAGATTAGGGTAGAAGAGAAGAGGATTTAGAGGATTGAAGAAGAAAAAGAGAGGGAATAAGAGAGAAGAACAGAGAGAGAAAGAGAGAAGAGTTTCTAAAATAATTCTCTAAGAATCCATTACATGTAAAAAACTATCAAATACAATGGGACTATCCTTATTTATAGGTTAGAGTGACTTAATGACCAAGCCAAGCTAAAAATAACTAACTAACTAATTATCTAATTCTAACGGCTAGTTCTAACTAACTGACATTAACTAACTTTTAAGTCTTTATTACATTTATATATCAATACCTCCCTCCCAAAACATCCTTGCCCTCAAGGATGATTGCAAACAAAACACAAATCTGAACCTAAAAAATACACTCTACTAGAGTGAAATCAAACTAAAAACATAAGCTTCATATTTAGAGAACAATCTTGAATCCTTGTGACTTGATCTTGCTAGTCACTTCACCCTTGACTTGTCCTTCCTATTTAGAGAACAGCCCCTTCCCAAGAGCATTGCAAAGAGCTTCCCTTTGAACCATATGTGCAGCAGAGTTATTGTAGAAGAGAATTGAGCAAACTCTAGCAGCGACCCATCCCTGAACAAACCCACGGGATTTAGAAAACACAATTGTGAAAGTTGTGGGCTTTTCTTTGAAAGATCATTTTCCAAGCCATTTGTATCTCTGAATACAGAAACCCAGCTGTGAGCTTTTCTTCTGAGCTTGTTGAGGGTCACACCATGTGCATCACCTTTACTTGCTGCTTCTTCTGCGCAGAACTCCCAGCTATTATCCATTGGATATTTTCCTCAGCCAAGTATATTACCCCTTGTGTCAAACTAGACCCTACAAGCATCTTAATGAGGCATCCCTTAAACCATATCAGATTCACATAGAGAGCAGGGAGTTGGCGGCAAAATAAAACTTTAGTAATTAACCAATGGATGCATGGCAGTAACCACTTTAGGACATTTTCTTGAAAAATAAAGCCCATGCATTCATGATCCTTTAAATAATTCTGCCCCATCAAGAAAATGCAAGCCAGCTGTCGAGTGAGATTTGACTTTTCAAACTGCACTTTGCTCAGCCACAGCCACGTGAACTGAAAGGAAAGAGAGCCATGCTCAAAACATTCCTTAGCCTGCCACGTACAACCTATACCCTGTTCAGCCTGTATTGATCTTGAAAGATGCGTATAATTAGCACCTAATGAAAAACTCAAACTCAAAGGCATGATCCCGACTAAGGCCACCAGCATTGACAACCCAAAACCAGAATTGGTAGTATCGATCAGAGGCAATGACGAACATAGCCCAAGTGGCAACTTCGACCCCTCTGTCAGTAGCACCGCCGGATTCCCACGAACCAATAATGATGCCGAGCTTGCCTTCTCCTCCTTGGTGTTCACAGTCATGCTTGAATCTTGGTGCGATGACAGCCCAAAGTTGCTCGATCTTGTTGACACCTCTCCATTTGGCTCTATCGCACACGTCACTTTGTTCATTGCAACAGTCTTGGCAGCGTCGTGCAGAGTCAGCTTGTGGTTCCTGTTCTTGAAGTTACAGTCGCATCCATTTTGAGGTGAGGACGCTGCTGGCGACTAGCATCGCTTTTCTTAGAGGGTGGTCTAATACGACTCATCGTCTTCGTTATCACTTAAAGTTTTTCTCTTAGTATCTTGCTCAAGGACAGAGGACTCAAGACCTTCCCCTTCTTCTTGATCTTTGTTAGATGCTTTAGGAACGACCGGCCATTCTTCTTGCTCGGCCAAGACTTTTCTTGCCTGCACCGCTTTCTTGGCTCGCCATTGCAAGGAGATTTCTTGTACTCTTGCCAAATGTCGGCCCTCAAGCATGGTCCTTGGTCTAAATAACTGGACTGATTCGGCTATTTCTTCTTTAAAACCGGACACATATACATCAAGGAGGTACTCTTCCGGGAAATCATGTTTGGTAGCGAAGGAGTCAAAGACATGGTTATAGTTAGCCAAGGAACCTTGTTGCCACAGCTGAGTGATAACTGTGCCTCCTTGAATAACGCAACTCAAATTCTATAGCTCTTGGCTGAAGCCACGAACAGATTCTTCCCACGCTTTGAACGAATCGTATAGTTCAATAGCTTGAAATCTTTCTTCTATAATTCTTGAATTTTCTTGGGATCTTGTTTCTACCATACAACACAGTGAGTGACGAGCCAATAAACTCAGGCTAAGAACCGAAAAGCTCTGATACCACTGATAGACCAGAATAATATGAATGTAGCAGAATTGGAGATTAGGGTAGAAGAGAAGAGGATTTAGAGGATTGAAGAAGAAGAAGAGAGGGAATAAGAGAGAAGAACAGAGAGAGATAGAGAGAAGAGTTTGTAAAATAATTCTCTAAGAATCCATTACATGTCAAAAACTATCAAATACAATGGGACTATGCCTTATTTATAGGTTAGAGTGACTTAATGACCAAGCCAAGCTAAAACTAACTAACTAACTAATTATCTAATTCTAACGGCTAGTTCTAACTAACTGACATTAACTAACTTTTATGTCTTTATTACATTTATATATCAATCCTATAATTAAAACTATGACTTGCATATGAAATAGAAATTTTTTCATAAGAGTTGTGTAGTCTTTTTGAGTTCCATAAATCTTAATGCATAAGTAATTGCTTAAATTCATACATGAATATATTGAATTAGCAATTAATTATAGAATTGCTTGACCTTGGAAGAGGCTAGTAATTAAATTAGGGAAACTTAACTATCAATCATGCGGAATAAATTGTGCTAGAATAGATAAGTGATTCAATATGGAATTTGTCAAGTTAAATATGACCCTTAGGGCTTTTCTCATATTTGCTTTCATATTATTTGCACTCATATTTAGTCATTTTATTTTGTTCTCTCAACCACCAAGTACTCGATTGACTAAATAGAATTAAAATTACCCATTTTGGTACTTAGTGATCAATCCTCATGGGAACGATACTCTACTCACTTCTGTATTACTTGATTACGATAGTGTACACTTGCACTTTCTAATAGATCATTTATACTCGTAACATCCAACACTCCCCCTAGTTGAGGAATATATGTTGATCATTCCCAACTTGCTTCTAAGTCCTTCGCGGGTGAGTCACTTCATCATATTATCTATAATTTGCTTTCCTGATGGAATGTAAAATAAATCAATGATCTTAGCTTCCAATTTTTCTTGAATGAAGTGCCTATCAATCTCCAAATGCTTCATTTTGTCGTGTTGGATAGGATTGTTAGCAATTTTAATTGTTGACATATTATCACACCACACTTTAAGAGGTCTATGGGGTCTCTACTTAATTTCATTTAGGAGTCGTAAGATCCACATCCCTTCACATACACCCAAAGATAAAGGTCTATACACTACTACAAAAAATACTTTTAACGTCAGTAATTAACATCCGTTTTTAAAAAACAAAAGTTGAAAAGGAGGCTGTGGCATTTTTGAAATTTTGACTTATCTTTTAACGACTGTTTTTTTGAAAACGGTCGTTAAAAGTCACTTTTAACAACTGTTTTTGAAAAATGGTCATTGAAAGTGTAGATTTTTAACGACTGTTTTCAAAAAAGTTGTTGAAAGTGCCTTTCAATGACTATTTTGAAAAACGGTCATTGAAAGTATACACTTTCAATGACTGACCGTTTTTTAAAAACAATCGTTGAAAGTGACCTTTAATGACCATTTTTCAAAAACAGTCGTTGAAAGTGTTCCAGATCTATTTTAATTCCAATCATATCTCCTCTACTAGTCATTCCTATCCTTCTCAGATCCACCTCTGAGCCTTGGTCTAACCTCCAATCATATTATTTGGCCCCTCTCCGACCCTAGATACTACCTCCAACCTATTCTCTGACCCAATCATGATCTTCACCTTCCTCTTTGCGAGCGTTATCGTGAGCCTTCTCCTCCTCGGCCTTACTTCGATAATCAAGAACATGCTCAGTCCATGCTTAAGAGTATAATGTGTGTGGACCTTTAGCACCTTCAGTCTTTGAGGAAAGTAGCAACATTTGCTTATGTGTTTATGAGGTTGTAATGATAGCCCAAAAGATTAAGTATTTCCCTGAGCTTGAGAGTGTTTGCAAAGCACTTGAGGTTTTTCTCCTTGCCTTGTTATATTTAATTTTGTTTGGTTAACATTTTTAGAAGTTGAATTGCAATTATATTTGGGGTTTACTTCTTGAAATGAAAAGTTTGAAATTTTGTTTGAATGTTGCTTGTTGGAAATTTCTATCCTAAAACTTAAGTTCTGTAAAAGATTTTTTTTAAAAAAAAATAGAGGGAAACAATGATCGTTTTTGGAAAAATAGTCATTGTATGTCTCTTATAACGACTATTTTGAAACTGTTGTTTATTTTAAAACTTTCAATAACACTCATATATACTTCCCCCTAAAAGCAGTCATCTAAAGGTTATAAAAATGGACGTTAAAAGTCCCTTATATAGTAGTGATATTCCAATCTTACTGAACTGCGTGAGACAATTGGATGCTCCTTGCTTCTCTATTTGAGAAGATTTTCCCATACATATGTGCAACAACCTGTAGTAGAATGTTAGTCAACCTTGAACCACCCTAGTCAGTGCCAGTATATAACACTATACCTCTGTTACTTCCTTTAGCAAAGAATAAACTGAGTTCTGGAGTCCTTTCGAGATATCTGAGGATTTTATTAACTACTTTCATATGCTCCTTCTACAGGTTGCTTGATAATTGACTCACAACACTAACAGGGAACCCTTTGTAACCCCCGCATTATAAATGGTGTAATTGTGGTTCGAACACATGTCATAATTAAATAAGAGACTGAGAACAATTTAAAACATTTCAATACATTTTCCAAAAGAGTATACAATATGGTCTCTATTCATTTGTCAAAGATATTTTGCTTGTGCAATTCGATTTCCATTCATAAATATCAGAGTATAAACAAAATTCCCGACAATACTTGGGTTTCATCCATTCACTAAAGAGTTTACAGTGCATATTTGCCCTTTTTAGATTCCCATAAAGGGGATTACATACCACTCTTCAAATTTACAACATCTACAATATGTACAATGATCCCAAAATATGATAACTATAGTAAAACTAAAATTCAGAGTCGGGAGTACTAGCCGCCCTTCGTTACTTGTTTTTCTTTTGACCCGCTTGCCCTGGTTGTAGGTTAGTCAATAGAAAGGGTGAGATTCAAATAAATCTTAGTAGTAATAATTCACCCATATATTATATAACAACATAGCATATAAGTGAATCACAATACAACATCCACAATAGCATTCAATCATAGCTATAATCACAAACGTGACAAGCATGACAATCATCATAGCATTTGGTATAGCATTTATAATCGCATTCAATCATGATAATAATCATAAACTTGATATGCATGACAATCATAACAGTCGTCACATACATCACAATGCATAGCATTAGTGAAGTTCACAACACTTTGTGACAGTCGTTACATACACTTTCTTAACATTCATCACATTCAAAGCCGTGCCATTAGTCATGACTCAATCATTTCATTCAATGATATACACAAACATACAATGCATTATACAAGATATAAGAAAAAGAGTCACTGCCTTATTCTTTCCTCTTGTGCTCAGTCACTAGTTTATCATGTGCAAGGCAAATGTCAAATCCTATAATCATAATTAAGGATGGAAAGTTATTAACTATTCCAATTCCTAAATAACTTCAAAACACTTTGGTTTGGTTATTCTTCAAGTCCCTTAGGTGGTTACTAAAAGCCCAAACAGATGCCTAAAGGGTTGGGAAATATTGGACCAAAGACCATCTTTCAAAATCTTAAAGTGCTGAAAACAGGGGTTAAGCCATCCACTGGCCATGGCCAATAGATGGTCAAAATGTTTTGGGCCGCGGCTAAGAGCAAGTCAGATACTTTTGGGCCACAGCCAACAAACTTAGGCCGCGGCCATCAATTGGCTAGAAATATTTGGGCCACGACCAACATCCTTAGGCCACAACCAATAATAGGTTAGAAACATTTAGGCCGCGACCAACATCCCTAAGCTGCGGCCAAGAATTGGCCTGATCCTTGTCTGATTTCAACAGACCATAACTCTCAAGACGCAATTCAAAATGACACAAACTTTATACCATTTTAAAGCTTGCAATGTTTACTTCAAAAATGGAATGTTTCACAACATCTTGACACCATTTATTTCAAAACATTGTGCAAAATAGGTCCCCTTCAAGAATTTTCTATTGCCAAATTTTCCAGTTTTGCATCACAATTATCTAATGGTTCTAAAATTCACATCCAAGCCTATTCCCACACAGAATTTCACAAGGAAACTAATGGAAGCACTAAAACAACCAAATTCTCACTCCATCTATATGTTTTGTTTTAGGGATACAATTAACACAAAACCCCAAAACTCCAAACTTCACATTCAAGGTTTAATTCAATTCTTTTATCCAAAACTCAATACAAAACACCATTTCAATACTCAAAACATCCCAAACTCCTTCATACCCTAATCCAATGAAAATAGGGCAAAAATTCTAGAAATTAAAGGCTTAATCAGTGGCCACAATATTCATATCGAAAGGTTACTTTTACTCAGTTTTATGACTTTCTCTAACTTATTCCTTGCTTCACCAACCTCTAGATTTTCTTGAGTGCACAAATCACCACCTCTTAAAAATCTAAAACCATACAATTGAAGCTCTCAACAAGGGGAACAAGATTAAAGAAGAGGATTTTGGAAATAGAAGCCATTTTCAAGGCTAAAAGGCAAGAGATTACCTTGACTTCACTTTCTCTTTCCTCCTTTACAATAGCCGAAAATGAGAGAGCAAGAGAGAGAAGAAGAAGATGAAATAATCAAGTTCTCATCCTTCCCATGTCTTTTTCATCCGAATAGAGAGGAGAGAGGGAAGGAAAAATGAATTAAAAACTCCTATTTGACTTTTTAACTATCCATGCTTCATCCATAATATGCCACTTGTCAAATCTCTATAGCTCCATCAAAAGCAATTCACTACTTGATTACTCTAAATAATTCCACTAATCATTTAGTTACACTTCACATTCCTTTTAGCTATTAGTCAATTTTTTCTTCGGTTGCTGACTAGTTGGCCGGTAAATTTTATTCTTCTTATTTTGCCCCTGACTACGGCAATTTCACTTGAAATGTTACTTGACACATGATTTAATTCCTTTTTCTCCTTCTATGCACCATTCTCCTTCTATTTTAGTACAATAATGACTCCACCACATAATTAAACAAAACACAGGGTTTGGGCATTTTCTACTGCTAATTCGGTTATAACCCATACTTTATTCCCTAAAAGCATTCATCAAACATTATTTACAATCTCATATAAAGTCATTAGCCCTTAAATAGAATTTAGGGCATCACACCCTTCCCTTTCGTGGTACATAAAAATTGTGTAGCCAAAAACTTTGTTAGGAATTTGAGTCATAATAGGTGAGTTAGGGTAAGTTTCAACAAATTTTTGAAATGGTGTACAAAAATTTAGGAATTTGAAAGGTAAGCAATTGATTAGATAAGAAGATGTAAGAACTGCATCCCCCCAAACCTATATGGTACATTACTTTCAAACATGAGTGACCTAGTTACTTCTAGAAGATGATGATTTTTCCTTTCAGCTACCCCATTTTGTTGAGGGGTATGAACACATGAGGTTTGATGATGAATCCCATTTTCAATTAAAAGTTATTTGAAAGCTGAATTGACCTAATCTTTACCATTATCGCTATGAAGAATCTTAATTGATCTTTAAAATTGGGTTTTAATGAATATGTAAAACTTTTTGAAAACAGTGAAGACCTTTTATTTGTCTTTTCAAATAGTGAACCATGTAAGTCTAGTGTGATCATCAATAAAAGTTACAAACCATTTAGCTTTTTAGTTAGTTTCAATTTTTAAAGAACCCTAAACATCACTATGAACCAAAGAGAATAAAGAGGATGGTGTATGAGACTGAGAAGGGTAGGAATTTCAAATTTGTTTAGCAAATTGGCAAGAGTCACAATGAAAATTCAACACAAAATTATTGGCAATATTTGAAAATAGAAATTTCATGTAACTGAGACTAGGATTGCCTAACCTAGAGTGCCACAACTTTAGATGACATTATTGAAGCAATGTACCAACTTTATTTAGAGATGATCCTTGGATGTAGTAGAGTCTATTCCATACTTTAACATTTCTAATCCTTTTCCCTAATGCCAAGTCCTAAAAATCACAACCAGTTTGTCAAAAGTCATAAGACAATTTAATTGTTCTACCACACAATAATCATAAAGCAGAATGTACTTAATATCTGGAACTTAAAGAACACTTTTCAACACAATATATTTAAAAATACACACAAAAAAATCCTAAAACCTTTGCAAATTGGCCCTTAACAACTTCTACGGTTACCTGTTTAGAGTGCTTAGTAAATTAAGAGAATAGTCCTTTAAACCTATTATATGATCTATTGCACTAGAATCTATAATCCAAATATTTTGAATTGTATGACCAAGAGTATTCATGAGAGCTATACTTGCTTGGGCTATAGTCACACAAGGGGAATGAGTTACATAATTTCAAAGAAGAGAATGAATCAGAGTGCTTTTCTAGAAGCTATTTCTGTATTAAAAGTTCGTCACTACTCAATAAGTCCTTGTCAGAGTTGGCGCTACCAATCAATATCCCTTTTTTTTTATCAAACTTACCTCTTTTTTTGGTATTCGAAGGTCTGCCATGAAGTTTCCAACACTCGTCTCTAGTATGGCCACTCCTGCTATAATGATCATACCATTTTATACTTTTCTTATTCTTCATATCACATACAACAAAGGATGAGGTGCCAATGCTGCTAAAGGAAGGTTATATATTGCTTTAGGAAAGGAGCGACGACTTTCCTCATTCTTGACCATGTAGAAGGGATCTTTTAGAGAGCGCAACGATTTTAGATTCATTATTTGAGCTTGGATTAGCTCAAATCAGTCACAGAGGCCAAGAATGAAGTCTATGTAGCGATCTCAATTTGTGATTGCCCGGAAGTAAGCATCTGAGACATGACAAGGTCATTCATGAACTTCGTATCAGTCTATATGTTACCATATTTTCATAAAGGATCTATAATAAAGAATAACTAACTTTTCACCTTAAATTAAGTCATAAGGAGAATGCTTAACCTATATGTTAGTAGCAATATTATCTTTTTCTCTAAGTCCTAAATTGAAAACGACAAGGTTTACCTAAGAGGGGGTGAATTAAGTGATGTGATAAATTTTTCATGTGTTATGGTGTTATGGAATAAATGAAGAGAGAGTAAGGATAAGAGAATTTGCACACAGAGAGTTATACTAGTTCAGTCCAACCTCAGTGCTACATCAAGTCCTCAGAGATCAACACTTTTAAGATTTTCACTAATCTTCCAAGATTCAGTGGGCTCTTGGAAAGCCGCAAAACAACAACTGTCCTCGCAAGGACTACAAGCAGAAATATTCTATACTAAGAATTTGTTCTCCCCCTTACGGCAAGTCTTATAAGCAAAATAATCCCTGTGACCTTTCTCTTCTACTTATGTATGCAAGTCTTACGCGTAGTAATGTTCTCTCTTGCTTATACCCCTATAAGTCTTACATGTACAACGTTCTATCCTACTTGTACCTTGTAAGTCTTATGAGTAGAAAGTCTTAATAGGAATTTTATCAACAGCTTCACTAGTAAGGAAATCTACCCTCTCAAGGTCCCTTTACCATAAAATCAAAAATACAATTGAAATGTATTTACAAAACTCTCTCACAAAGTAGATATGATAATCACTGAAGTACAATATGAATATAGAGATAAATATAAAAATAGAGACTCTTGTAATTGTTTTTATATATGCTCTTGTGGTTATACTTTACTTGTCTCTTATGCTCTATATTTATAGAAAGTCTAAAGTAGCTATTATGTAACGTGCCGTTGAGGAGCGAGATGTTCCGTTATGAAACAGAACTTTACTTTATGGAGTGGGATGTAGGCATTTGTGTTTTCAGACATTTATTCATGGTGGGTCAACTGTATATGATGACAGTTATCTGGTAGTTAGTGTATAATGATGATGTTCTCCATAATTAACTATCTCATTTGAATCTATAATCCGAACGTTCATTTTCCTATTTCACACTTGAAATATAGGTTAAATGACATTTAGGTAAAATAACAAGTGAAAACATAATGAATAAATATCATTTAACCATATTCAGATTGTTCTTTGTGACTTTATATTGTATTCTGCTTCTAAGCCAGTTGGACTCGAGTTCTATATTCACACTTAACTATACATAGACTTCACACTTGAGTGTTACCTTTCACACTCGAGTTCTCTGAAATTTGCATGCCTATACAAAGTAGACTTGATCACACTTTCAAGTGCATGAGATAACTTTCAAGTGTTGGTGCTTACACTTGAGTTCTTAAGCAACACTTGAGTGTACTTGACTATTGTCACATTATCAGGTTGTCTTTGCCAAGCACTTGCAAGAGTGTTCATGTCACAATGCAACATCTCAAACTCAAGTGCTCAGTCTATTCAACATCTCTTCAATTGGTTCCTATAGAAACTATAAAGTTTGCATTGGAAGTGCAAGTCAGCACTCGAGTGTCTTACCCCTTACTCGATTGCACCATCACATATTAGCTTGATGAAGTTTTCTGCTTTTGCTTCAGAATAAAAGGTTTTTGAGGTTTACTAAAAAGTGTTGCTTCATAACTTGAGTGTTAGTCCCTTAGTCGAGTAAATGTTTAGGAACTCAAGTGCAGTTTATGGTTTCAAGATCTTGTTTCCTCTCTGGAAGACACTTGTAAGGCTTCACTTATAGGACTCCCGTGTACTTCTAATCAACACTTGAGTTTTGAGTCAAAACTTAAGTGCCCTTGGCAGTCTTTGTTGCTACTTGACTCTTTATGAAACACTTGCCTAGACACACTTACTGGACTCGAGCGTTGAGGCATCCAGAACTTGAGTGCACTTCTAGAACTCGAGTGCAATAGTAAATTTTCATGTTCTTTTATCAACTTCTGCATCATACCTGCAAGAGTGAAGAACCATACTTGAGTGTTGCAACCTACAGAACTTGAGTGCTTCATCCTCACTCAAGTGTATTAGTAGAATTTCAATTTTTGAATTAGCTTCTGCCGAATACTTGCAATAGTGTGAAGCCAAACTCGAGTGTGCAAGTTTCTAGAACTTAAGTACAGCTTCCTCACTCGAGTGCATCAGCAATTTTTCATAGTAACTTATGAAATGCATTTGATAACCGAATGGGCTTAAGTTTACATCTTTCAAAATATGAATTTCTTTACAAAACAATATATTAACCTTTTGTTATCATCAAAACATGGATTCTAACATTCTCCCCCTTTTTGTGGATGACAAAACCTTAGTGATGGATTTAGAAACTTAATTGTTTTGTAAACCTTATTAAAAACTCTTATTTGATTTGCAAATACATAAACACTGAAGCTACCATAGTTCAAAGTTTGTTTGCTGCTGTTTGGCATTAGTTCTTTTGCAAGATTTTTATTGCAATACTTGTGCTAAGATCAAGTCATAGATTATGAATCAAATTCATAGTTTAACTTTAGAATTCACAATTAAGCAACAAATTGAACATCATAGCTTCATTAATTGATAAATTCACTAACAAACTTCATTATAAAGTAAAAAATGCATAAAAAGCTCAAAATACCTAAAATGTTTGCTAATGCTCCCCCTTAATCTATGACCCTTATCAAAAGTTAAAGGCTCCAAAAGTATAAAATGCCATCACTCCTTTTTCTCCCCCTTTTTGTCTTCAATAGAAAAGGAAGGCTGAGGGAAAGTGATAGGATCAATATCAGGATTGGTCTATGGTGGAGTATATAAGACCAATGCAATAGAGGGATCAATAGGGTTTGGCAAAAAAGGTGGTAAAGATGGCTAAGTAGCAGACTGCTGAGAGGATTGTCCATTCAATGTGACATCCACAGTAGTTGAAGTAATATGATCAGTATATGTGAACAACATTGTAGTGGTGGCATGTACAGTTATATATGGTAATGCAAAAGAGGTTGGGTGAGAAACCGATGTAGGAGGCACAATTGTAGAAGGAACAGGAAGGTGAGTGTATAAGAATGTCTCCAACTCATTTAGTCTCCTCGTATGATCCTCTTGAATCTTAATCATCATATCAAAGTTGAAATTTGTCTTTTCTATTAACTTGAGGACTTGAGATTCCATCTTATCCAATAATTTCTTGTATTCTTTAAATAACTGCTTCTTCAAGCTGGCCATTGCTTTATTGATCACTTTTGACACAAAGCCTTGTATTGATGCACTAAAGAACGAAGCAAAGAGAGATGGAAATCTGCCTGTTACAGATGATTAAGCCTTATCAGCCTTTGAAGGTATGGTTTCTTACTATGGTGCAGGTACTTTGCTAAGAGGAAAAGATATCCCCATATGATTCATCTGAGTCATACCAAATCTAGGTATCTTGACCTTCTCATTTCCTTCCAAATACCAAATTTTATTATGGTGAATGATGAGAGATACAAGTTAAGGATATGGAATGGTGGTGGATTTGGATAAAGAGAATATGAATCTCCTCATTTTACTAAAGATTAGTTCTCCCATATTCCTCTATTGGCTAGCAACAAAGGAAGCCAATAAGTTGTAATCCTTATAGGCAAAGTGTGTGAAATTCTTGGATTTGTTTATGATGCTAGTGAAGAGCACAGTAAGAGTCTGGCATTGTGATAGGCTTGAAATTCAAAGGAACAATTGGAAAATTTAGATAGGTGTGAACTCTTAGGCTAGATTAGAAAATGGTATGATATAGCCAAGAATGGTGTTTAGAATAGAGGGGGTAATCATCACAGATTGACCACATACAGAAGTAATAATCCCTTCTTTATTAATTCACCTTTTTCAAATTCAATGTTTTTCACCTTCATCTTGTAATAAAAAGTTCTAACAACCGTAGGTGAATAGGGTAAGTGCACAATAAGCCAGAGTTCATAAAATGCTAGGGATGGTCTAAGGTTCAGGCCATAATGGTCATTCAAATAATCTAGGTCTACATACACAACAGGGTAAAAACTACGACTAGAGAATTTAGTGTCATATACCTTCTTGTTAAAAGGTTTAAATTCCTAGTTATTGAAATTTTTTGGTGGGACAGAATCAAGTTCTTCTTCTTCTGGTGGTTGATAGATGGTTGGTGCTCCCAACTATGAACCACCATGGCTAGATTGTTCAAGAACGTGATAAGATGTAAAGGTATCAACTTGGGAAGCAATCTTGCCAACTAAGGCATCCAACTTCAACTATTCAATTCCGTGTCGAAGTTGTCTATCATCTTTACTTTTAGAGGAAGATTCTTATGGGACTTATGTAGACTTATTCTTCCTTTTTCCTTGTACTTCTTTTTATTTTGACTGAGTTACAATCGGTTCCTTGAAGGCAACACCCTTAGTCTTTTTCTATAGAGGTTGAACATCTTTCACCTTTAGCCTATAATGCTTTTCTTTACAGGAGTTGCTTTCTTCTTGGTGATAGTAGGCTTAAGAGGAGGAGGAGGATTTGGTGTTGAAGACTGAGTCAGAGTCAAAGTTGCCGTCAATGTCATCATTGGTATCATAGACTCATTGAAGAGTTTAGAGACAGAATCTGATGATGATGATGATGAAGATGAAGGAGAAGAGTTTTGAGTCACTGGGGGTACCTTTGTGCGAACCATTGTGAACAATCGAAGAAAACAAAGGATTTGATGAAAATTTGGTGAATGTCAGTTAAGGCTTGATTATGAGGATTTAAAGGAAAAATCTGACATTTGGAGTGGATTGGAGGGTTACAATTGATGATTGATGGTAATGAAGGCGTCTATTGTTATGAGTGTAAATGGTCTATTAAATAGTGCAAGTGTACACTATCATAATCAAGTAATATATAAGTGAGTAAAGTATCATTCCCACGAGGATTGATCACTAAGTACTAAAATGGGTAATTTTAACTCTATTTAGTCAATCGATTAGTTGGTGATTGAGAGTACGAAATAAAAGATGATTAAATATGAGTGCAAATGATATGAAAGCAACTACGAGAAAAATCCCTAGGGGTCAGATTTCACTTAACAAATTCTAGATTGAATCACTTATCTTTTCTAGCCTAATTATTTTATATGATTGACAGTCAAGTTTCCCAAATTTAATTACTAGCCTCTTCTAAGGTCAAGCAATTCTATAATTAAATGCTAATCCAAGATATTCCTATATGAATTTAAGCAATTAATTATGCATTAAGATTTATGAAACTCAGTAAGACTACACAACTCATGAATATATTCCTATTTCATATGCAAGTCATGGTTTAATTATAAGATCTATACACATGCATTTCCTTCCAGTCTCAACATGCATATTCAAATCATTCAAAAGATGACCAATCAATTAAAAGAATTAAGAATAATAATTAAAACTCAATCATGAAGGATAAATTCCAACTAAATTTAATACGTTAAGATTCAATTCGTCATTAGTAAGCTACATCATCACCCTAGGAAAATAGAAGTTTAGCACATGATGAAATTAAAAACAAATATAAAATGAATTGAGAACATCATAAATATTGCAATAAACTTAGTTATTAAATTCTAAAATATAAATATACAAAAACTAGATTCATGGAAATGGAGAAAATCTAGCCGTCCCTTTAGGAGGTAAAACTTTCCATATAGGTGGCAACCTATACCATCTATAAAGGAGGGCTACCTAAGCCTTCCATATAAGAGGCATGCAAGAATTAAATACAATGCATTAAACTACTCTAAGATGGTGTATGCGGAGAAGAGAGGAAAGTAATAGATATGAAAATTGTGTGTGTTCCATGTGAAGGAAATGATGGCTATATATAGGGAAGAATGGAGCAGGACAGATGAAGTGGTAGATGAAAAATAAGATGAAGTGGTAGATAGAATGTGGTAGATGAAGTAGCAGGTGAAAAGGAAGATGAAGTGGTAGATGAAATGTAGTAGATGGAATGGTTGGTGGAATGGTAGATGATTCTCACTCTCAAATTCCGAGCAAAATTTGAAACCCTTGGAGATAGAACTGGGTTTTGGTTTCAACATAAAAATTGTTGAGCTCTTTCATAGCTTTTTATCCATATAAAGAATGTCCCAATCCAACATCTAGAGCTCTGGATATTTCCTAAAAACTAAAAAAGGGTCTAATTTAGTATTTTTTCAAGAAATTCTATTTTATGTCAAAATCATTATTTATTTATTAATTACACACAAATTCATTAAATTGAGCTCAAATATCATTCACAAAATCGTCATATAGGGAAAAATAAATATGCAAATATTTTACTTATCAAATTCTCCCATACTTAGCTCTTGGACGTCGTCGGACAAGGAGTAACTAATTAGTACTAACAAAATTAGAAGTGTCAAGTCATATGCAAAAACACAATTGAAAAATAAAGAGATCATAGTATTCATGAATCAACAAAAATATAAACTGGTAACTTTATTTGAAAATGAATAAACGAGTTCATAATTAGTACTTATTCTCTCAATCTCTCAAGTGTTTAGGGTAAGTGTTTCACTCAAATTCAACAAAAAAAAATTGCACTGCCATAGGCTTGCTAAAAATCTCAATATCAATTACCAGATTCACATGCATAATTCAAATCAAAAGGAATTATTAAGGGTTGTAATGGAGTTAAGGTAAAAGGAAGGTAAAATGTGATATGAAGGGCTAAATTTAAGAAATTAATAGAACAATTGAAAAATGGGCCAGCTTCTGAATAAATCTATTTCACAACAACCCACAATTTGGATACTCAAAAAACAATTTTCATTTTTTTTCTTTCATCTTTTTTTTTAATTGCAACTCTAAAGTTGATGATATATACACCCCCACACTTGTTAAAAGCCCATTTCATAAAAATTTCAAATGCTTTGCTAGTCTTCCGAATTAGGTAAAAGTACTTGATATATCATTAAAGCACATGTTAATTAGGCTCAAAGGGGCTTATCAACAGTATAATTGCAAGGTTGGCTATTTGGCTCTGGCTAAACAAAATGACTGCCTTTATCATCTTTGAATGTGCATGTGACATGTAATCTCAACCATATTTAAAGCAAGTTCTAGAGTGACAACTTAATAGGTGAATATTACACACAAGAGAAATAATCATTATAGGCTCAAAAGCTCAAGGTTAGGGGCTTTCAAACTTAGTTCATTCAATCTCAAAATTCATCACCAATTGCAACAATCGGTTGCTCATTCATGCAATGAAATCTCTAAATTCAATTGATCCATACTCAAAACTTATATGCTTCTTAAGATCATTACAAAACACTTAAATAGGATGATGTTGTTTCCTTTTTTTTCACTTTTACTCTTTTTTTTTAATAAGGAACAAAAGCATGCAACTAATGAAATGCATCTCAGGAGTTAAGAATAACTCCTTACTCTACCATTTTTTCCACACCCCATGCATCTAATGGTTTTATTAACTAACTAAATATATATTTTTTTCTCCTCCCTTAATCTAAATCAGACATTGTCCCTAATGTCTTCTAGAGCTTAAAGAAAGTTTTTTTTCTTTTTAAAAAAATAAACACACAATAAAGTAAAATCAAAATACTAAGAGTAAAACCAAGAGATTAAGGAAAGTTACAACTGAAGAGTGGTATCTGGATCCTGCTTCTGACTGCTATCTGAAGAATACCCACCTATTTGCTTGATGAGTATTTCTGGTCTAGGTTCATAGGTTTGCAATTGATTGAGCAGCTGATCATCAGTTTGTGCAAAAATTATAGAGTGGCGAGTCGCTTGGGGTATAAATCTTGTTTCGACAACATGATCAAAAAAAGACAACAAATTATCATAAAAACCATTCACATTTAACAATCCTAATGCCTTTTTATGATAGTTTAACTTAGCCCAATATGCAACGCTAGAAACTCCATCCAACGTCTCCAAACCAACAGGTAGAGTGATAAAATCTTGAGCATGGTAGAACATTTATCCCATTCATTCAGGCAAGCTTGAAACCTGCAACTCTTGTCCTAAGGAAAAGATGTGATCTTCCAACTCCTTTACCCTTACACTCAAAACCTTACTTGCATTCATGCTCACAGAAATGGCCACACTTCCTCTTAGGCCTTGGATGCCTCCCCCATATACAAAGTTGATCTTTCTAGCGGCTAATACACTTCCAAGTTCATTTGCTATAGTTAGAAACTCTTCATCCTTGCTCAAATCAGTTTCACCAAAAATGCATATAGATGTAAATCTACATTTTAGTGTGATACCCTCTTTCTCTTCTTTTCTCTCAGACCATTTATGCTTACAAGTGGAAGAGTGCATATTTATAAGTAGCAGAGTACATATATAGATATCACTAAAAAATGACAACAAGATCATGCAAATCAGGCATTTTTCAAAGAAGTTTCAAAAATTTACGACACGAATGACCAGCATAATTTGTGTGAAGAAATTAACAAAAAGAGGAAAGAAAGTCAAAAGTTATTGTAAAGATAAAACATATTAGACAACAGGTGCTGAAAAGATAAGACAAATTAGACAAAAGTATGATTATGTATAATAGTTGTGATTTTGGCTCACATCTTCCTTTGGTTTTATATCCAGTAATGACTTAAAGTCTTCCTATGAATCAAAGATTTGCTTCTCATCCATTTTTCTTATAAACTGGCAAATAGGGTCTTTTAACATCAGATTCCTAAGACAATAGCACTCTTTTTCTTTGTTGAATATGTCTGCTAAATCAAGAAGAATAAAATTAACATCACCACTCGGATGCATCTCAATAGTTTGAATGATATCATCCTGTGACTCTTAACTCAGTCCATCCTTTATAAATTTAATTTTATCTTCTTGATTTATAGAAATCACACCTTTGTTCCTACAGGGCTGATCATATGTCCACCTTGCACATTTATGGCAGACATTCATTCTTTTAGCTCTTCTCTTTTTGGAGTAAGAACTTCTTCCCATTCTTGACAAAGGTTTAACAAATGATTTATGAATCTCACCTACTAAACATACTTTAGCTTCAATGATCTAGCGGACATCCACAGGAAGGTCCAAATGCTTGAATTTCTTCATCCTTTCAAGTCGACTATTATAGATCTTCCTGAGCATATCTTTGGGAAGAGTGGGAACCTGTTTTTAAGCTTTACAAGAGATTCATCCATTGTAACTTAATATGCAAATGATGAAAGCTAAATTCTCTAACGCGGTACAGTGAGTTTCGGTGATTAGGAAAGAAAAATGGGAGAGTAGGAAAGAAGTTTTGGGTTACCTCCCAAATAGCCACCCTTCTTTAACGTCTTTAGCTAGACAAAGACTAAACCAATTTTTTTTTATTTTTTATATATTTTTATATTTTATAAATATATATTTTTTCATTTTTTATGAGAAAGTGGACTTACTTGTTGGCTCTTCTAACGTGATGACAACTTTCAAAGTATTGATTGCACCATCATTGTACTCTTTTAGTGTTCTTGATTGTAACCATTAAAATGAAATACATCATCAGGGACTATCAGGAGTCCTGGAAAATCACAACAAAACATCCAACTAAACCTTAGGATGTCTCCCAAGCAGGGCTAAATTTATAGTCTTCAGATAGACTTTCCAAACAAAAACTACTAATCAAAAGTATCAAACACGATGATTACCTTGTCTTCATTTCTTTTCAAGAAATAATGGTTCAGACACCAACAATGATCATTCAAGGTAATTACTTGTACGTTTTCTATCATAGACAATTTTAGAGTACAAATATTTACTGAATTCAAATAAAGCACAACATGTATATGTTTGCAAATAGATTTAGGAGTTTCCAAAATTTTAGAGCATCCCACAAAATCCACTTGACTCTCATCAGTAAGAGTTAACACTTAAATAGGAGAGACATGAACAATAGTTGTTGGAACATCCATGTTAGTTTCATGATGAAAATGATAGGAGTTAGGTTCCACAACCAGAACTTCTTCTAGACTACACCCACTATCCTCTCCAAAAGTGATTTCAAGTTCCTTATCACATTCCATAAGAGCTAAAGTTTTATTCAATTCCACATCCTCAACTTCCGCACAATAATCAACATCAACACAAGAAGTGGTCATCATGCTTAAAGAATTATCTTGCCTCATAGTCTCAAGTGATGAAATAATTTAACTCACATATATTCCAATATTTTGGACACTTGACTTAACACTAGTGACAAGTTCCTTTTGTTCTCTACTAAACTTCTCACATAATCTTTCTAAATCAAATTTTTCCTTATACTCAAGAGTTTGTTCTTCAATATATGGATAAGAGTAGAAAGGAGGATTAGGACAATACCTGATATATGACTCCAAAGACTCTTGTTGCTCTAAAATTCCACCAGGATAAAAGGAATGATCAAAACAAGTTTGGTTCATATTGAAATTATCTCTCACATATTGACTGGTAGTGTTATATGGATAATGCTCATAAGAATGACACTCTTCATAATAAGCACTAGAAAAATAGTTATAAGGAGAAGAATTTTCAATCCAACCTACATTTATATTTTCTTTTCTCATTTTATCCACACGCATTCCTGAAAAAGAACTAAGATAAGATAATTTATTACTAATTAAACCAAATGAATGCTGTGAATAATCCATTTTTTAAAAATAATTAAAATTTTTACATGAAGACTAAATTAGCATTAAAATTACTTGGGATTGATATTAATGGCAACAATCACCGGCAACGACACCAAAAACATGTTATGAGTGTAAATGGTCTATTAAAAAGTGCAAGTATACACTGTCGTAATCAAGTAATATATAAGTGAGTAAAGTATCATTCCCACGAGGATTGACCACTAAGTACCAAAATGGGTAATTTTAACTCTATTTAGTCGATCAATTAGTTGGTGATTAAGAGTACGAAATAAAAGATGATTAAATATGAGTGCAAATGATATGAAAGAAACTATGAGAAAAAGCCCTAGGGGTCAGATTTCACTTAACAAATTCCAAATTGAATCACTTATCTACCCTAACCCAATTTATTCCACATGATTGACAGTCGAGTTTCCCTAATTTAATTACTAGCCTCTTCCAAGGTCAAGCAATTCTATAATTAATTGATAATCCAATATATTCCTATATGAATTTAAGCAATTAATTATGCATTAAGATTTATGAAACTCAGTAAGACTACACAACTCATATGAATATATTACTATTTCATATGCAAGTTATGGTTTTAATTATAGGATCTATACACATGCATCTCTGTCAAGTCTCAACATGCATATTGAAATCATTCAAAAGATGGTTAATCAATTAAATCATTAATAATAATAATTAAAACTCAATCATAAAGGAGAAATTCCAACTAGATTTAATAAGTTAAGATTCAATCCGTCATTAGTACGCTACGTCATCACTCTAGGAAAATAGAAGTTTAGCACATGATAAAATTAAAAATAAAATAAAATAAATTGAGAACTTCATAAACATTGCAATAAACTTAATTATTAAATTGTAAAACATAAAATACAACAACTAGATGCATGAAAATGGAGAAAATCTAGCTGTCCCTTTAGGAGGTAAAACCTTCCATGTAGGTGGCAACATATACCATCCATAAAAGAGGACTACCTAAGCCTTCCATACAGGAGGCATGCAAGAATTAAATATGATGCATTAAACTACTCTAATATGGTGTATGTAGAGAAGAGAGGAAAGTAATGGATATGAAAATGGTGTGTTCAATGGAAAGTAGATGATGGCTATATACAGGGAAGAATGGAGTAGGGTAGATGAAGTGGTAAATGAAATGTGGTAGATGAAAAATAAGATGAAGTGGTAGATTGAATGTGGTAGATGAAGTAGTAGGTGAAAAGGAAGATGAAGTGGTAGATGAAATGTAGTAGATGGAATGATTGGTGGAATAGTAGATGATTCTTGCTCTCAACTTCCAAGCAAAGTTTGAAACCTTTAGAGATAGAACTGGGTTTTGGTTTCAACATAAAAGTTGTAGAACTCTTTCTTAGCTTTTTATCCATATAAAGAGCATCCCAATCCAACATCTAAAGCTCCGGATATTGCTTGAAAACTGAAAGAGGGTCTAATTTAGTATTTTTTCAAGAAATTCTATTTTATGCAAAAACCATTATTTAATTATTAATTTCACCCAAATTCATTAAATTGAGCTCAAATATCATCCACAAAAATTGTCATATAAGGGAAAATAAGTATGCAAATAATTTGCTTATCATCTACTTAGTGGGTAATGGTTGAAATTTGAGTAGGTGTGAGTTACGAGTGAAGAAACACTTGGATGTGAATGAAAGAGTTTGCTGTTTAAGCTTTCAGACCTATTGATAAAAACCCCCGACACTCGAGGTTGATGCTTATGCACTCGAGTGTGACCTTTAACACTTGAGTGCTAAAGAAATAAAAATAAGAAAAATAAGCAAATGTGTACTTGGTTTGAGTGTAATTTATAGATACTCTTGTTTATTTTTCATCCTCCTACATCTTTGTACTCAAGTCCTCCAAGATTACTTGAGTAACCATGCATTTGATTTCAAGTTCTCTGCATTGTATTTTCTGTGCTTAAGTTTGTTACCAACACTTTTAGGTGTTGTTCTACCTATACTCAAGTGTGAACCTTGCCCTCGAGTGTGCGGCAACACTTTTGATGGACTCTAGTGTTATATAAGAGTTTATGTACCCTTTGTTAATCCCTATTTTAAAAACTAGAGGTAGACTATGTAAATCAAGTTTTGAACTCGAGTGTTGAATGTGCACTCGAGTGTTATGCCTTGCACTTGAATGTTCACCTTGCACACGAGTGTCATACTTCTATTTCATAACATTCTTGCAAAACAAACTTCTACATACTCTGATGCTTAAGTTAGTATATTAATCATTAAAACATATACATGAACATATTTTAAACATAATTAATAACAAATAAATCTTACAGCTCATTAGGATTATAACCATTCCCAATTCTCTCCATATATATAAAAATTGATCTTTAGCTGTCCCCTTGTGAATATATCAATGAGTTAAGATGTGTTGGAATGAATTCTACTCTAACATCCTTCTTTTGGACATGATCTTGAATGAAGTGAAGTCAGATTTCTATGTGCTTGGTTCATAAATTCCATACAGGATTTTTCGTCAAGCTTATGGTGCTGGTGTTGTTACAATATATAGGTATCTCCTTCAAGTAGATTCCCAAGTCTTGAAGTTGTTGCTTTAGCTATATTACTTGAAAACAACAACTTGCTGCAACTATGTATTCAGCTTCAGTAGAGGATAACGAAACTATGTTTTACTTTTTTCTTAACCATGATACCAGAGAGCCTCTAAGAAATTGGCATTATCCATTGGTGCTCTCTTTGTCAGTTTTATATCCTCTGTGATCTGAATCTGAATATGCCATCAAATATTCATTTCCTCTTTTTAGGTACCATGGGTCAAGTTTTACAGTGTGTCCTAGGTACCTAAAGATTCTCTTCATGGTTTCTGCGTGTGATACCTTAATAGAAGATTGATACCTTGCACACATCTCAAATCTAAATTGTATATCAGGTCTACTTGATGTTAGATAGAGTAATGAACCAATCATTCTTCTATATTTAGTAATGTTGAAGTTAAGGCCTTTCAGGTTGGCATCTAGTAGTATGGTAGTGCTTATTGGAGTATCATCTCCATTTGCATTTTCTTTTCTGTACTTCTTTAATATCTCCGTCAAATATTTGATTTGGAATATGAAGATTCCATTCTTTCGTTGCTTGATTTGAAGTCCAAGAAAAAGTTTAGTTTAGCCATCATGGATATTTCGAATTTTCCCTGTATAAGCTTTGAAAACTCTTGACATAGAGATTCGTTAGCAGCACCAAATATTATATCATCAACAAATATTTGAAATACTAATAAATCAGTTTTTTATATTTGATGAATAGCGTAGTGTCTACTTTTTCTCTAACAAAGTTTTGATCAAAAAGAAATTTGCTTAATCTTTCATACCAAGCTCTCGGTGCTTGTTTTAAACCATATAAAGCTTTCTTAAGTTTGAAAACATGATTAGGTTTTGTTTCATCTTCAAAACCAGAAGGTTGTTCTATATAAACTTCCTTTATAATGTAACCATTTAGAAAAGCACTCTTCACATCCAATTGATAAAGTTTAAAATCTCTAATGAATTCAAAGGCTAAGAGTACTCTTATGACTTCCAGTCTTGCCACTGGAGCATATGTTTCCTCATAATCAATACCTTTTTCTTGATTATAGCCTTTGGCAATTCAACTTGCCTTATTTCCAACAATGATTGCAAATTCATCAAGTTTGTTCTTGAAAACCCATTTGGTCCCTATGACTGAGTGATCTTTAGGTCAAGGTACTAAATCCTAAAATTGATTTCTTTGAAATTGATTTAACTCTTCTTGATAGCAATCACCCAATCATTGTCAGAAAGTACTTCTTCAAAACTAGAAGGTTCAATTTTAGAAATGAATGCAGAAAATGTTACCTCATTAAGGATTCTATTTTTGGTATTGACACCTTCACGAACATCTCTAATTACTTTATCAATTAGATGATCTTTCATATGTCTCTATGCTTTTGGTTGAGCATCATCATCGACACTTTCTTCAGTTTGAAAATCATCTGTCTGAAAATTATTTTGATTTGAAATAGATAACTTTTTAGTTTTCTTTATCAAATCTATTTCTTCTTCATCAAAAGATTTTGTCTGAGAGTCTATTTCATCAAACACAACATGAATGGTTTCTTCTACAATGCATGTTCTTTTATTAAAGACTCTATATGCTTTATTTCTATTTGAGTAGCTTAAAAATAAACCTTCATCAGATTTTGAATCAAATTTAGCCAACCTTTTTTACCCATTGTTGTGGATGTAGCATTTACATCTAAAGATATGTAGATGAGCAAGATTTAGCTTTCTTTCTTTATAAAGCTCATATGGTGTCTTTCCAAGGGTTTTACGGATATATGCTCGATTCAAGATATAGCATGCGGTGTTCATTGCATCTGCTCAGAACACTTGTGATACTTATTTCTCATTGAGCATTGCCTTTGCCATCTCTATAAGGATTCTATTCTTTTTTTCCACAACTCCATTCTGCTGAGGTGTTCTTTAAGCAGAGAAATTGTGATCTATTCCTTGATTGTTGCAGAAGTCTTCAAAGAGTTGATTATCAAACTCTCCTCTATGATCAGTCTTAATTAAAACAATAGAGATACCTTTCTCATTTTGGACCTTCTTGGCAAACATAATAAGTTCAGTAAAAGTTTCATCTTTAGAAGTAAGAAATATAGTCCATGTAAATATTGTAAAATCATCGACAATTACTAGAGTATATAGATTTCCTCCAAAATGTTTTACTCTTACTGGTCCTACTAAATCCATATGAAGTAGTTGTAAAGGTTTGGACATTGAAATCTCATTCTTTTTTTTGAAAGAAGCTTTAGTTTTTTTTCCTTTTTGACAAGCATAACAAATCATGCCGTCTTTGAATTTTAGTTTAGGATCTTTTCTAATCAATTTGTCATGTTGATTCATATTGATATGAGCTAGATACTTATGCCATAACCAACTTTCCTCATATTTGCTAAGAAAATAATTTTTAGATGAATTTGAATTTAAATCGATAGTATAACAGTTACTATCCCTTTTAGCTCGAATATTTGCTTTGATAAATTCTTTGTTAAGCTGTAGATCTTCTTGTTTACTATCACCTATTCCTCTGAGTCAAAGATTACCTAGTTATCTTTGTTAATACTCTAACTCATGCTAAGGAGGTTGTGACATAATCCATTAACATAATATATATCGTTGATTTTCCTACCATTAGATTTTCTCACTTCACCAATTTTGGCAATACATGGAGATTCATTACCTCCAAAGGTTACCTTTCCTCCTTCTTTAGTTTACAAGATGGTGAACTTATCTTTGTCCCAGTCATATGTTTCAAGCATCTACTATCAATGTACCACTTGTTTGCCCGTGATGCTTTGAGACATACCTAGAGTAATATGATCAAGTTTTAGGTACCCACACTTTCTTGGGTCCTTCATGGTTAGTATGAATTACTCTTGGTACATGCGTCCCTTTCAGAACCCATTTATATGTGCCAATAGTCTTTCCCTTTCTAAAATAACATGATGAAGTACAATGGCCTTTCCTATTGCAATAATTAGATTATGCAAATGGATTTGATGCATGCATAGAACTCTTAAAATATTTGAGATATATCTTATAGCCTTTCTTCTTCTTTCATTTGTTTTTATCTTGAACAGAGTTATAGCCAATATTAGATTTATCATGAGTGACTCTTTGAGATTTTAAGATTGCTTTAAGATTTTCACTTCCTTTAGTAAATTTTTCTAACATTTTTATTAATTCACTTATTTTCTTATCTTTTTCCTCACATAATGCACATGATGAATTTGATACGACAGTACTAGCTCTACTCTTTAATTCTTTTACTTTCTTCTTATAACTAACTATTTATTTAGCTACTTTGATGAATTTAGTATGTAATTCATTATATTCAGATAATAATTCATCATAAGTAACTTTATAATCAATTAACTCAAAATCTGATTTCTCTTCTCTGGCTACTAAGCATATGTTTGCAACTTTATCATCATCATCATCTTTATCCGATGAACTATCACCCCATATGGATGATCCATATGCTTTCTTTTTCTACTTCTTTTTGTCTTTGTTCTTAAATCATTCGGACTTGATATGTCCAGGCTTTCCACATTCGTAGCATATGATTTGTTGCTCTTTGTCTTCTTTCCTGCTTGGTCCTCCTTGATGATTCTTAAAGTTCTATTAACCTCTTCTATAGAACTTCTTGAACTTTCTTATGATCATTTTCATATCATCATTATCAGGTTTATCTTCATTTTCTTATGAATAAACTTCCTTCATGACTTTGAGGGCGAATCCTCTTTTCTTTTTGTCATCAAACTCTTCCAGCTCTTTCTTGAATTTTAGTTTTCTTTTATGCTCAGAAAGACTGCCAAAGAATGTAGCTACAGATCTTTTTGATTCACCTTCAGCTTCTTTGATAGCTGTCACCTTTGCTTCCCATTTTTTGTAAGAATGTTAAGGATCTTTCTCACTTTGGACTTTTGATCAAAGGTTTTCCCAAGTGCTGATAGCTGGTTGACAAGAGGGGTATATTTGAGAATTCAGATATCTTTTCTCTGGGTTTCATTCAAAACAGATTATACTCTGTAATTAGAGTGTTGATTCTATTTTCTTTGATCCTGGATGTACCTTTATGTGTAATTTCAAGTACATCCTATATGTCTTTGGCTATTGGCAGTGTAATCCCCTACCTTGATAATCATAATTAAGATTCGAAAATGCGTAATTTAAAGGAATTAGAGACCGACGATTACGTTTTTCTCAAATCTCTTTTCTAAAATTTGTTCGACATGGTCTCATATTCATCTTCCGAATCTAATTACTCTGCGCAGTTCAATCACATTCATACATATCAGAGTGTATAACCAAATCCCCGGCAACTTCTGGGTTCTATACATATATAATCTGAGGGTTTAAAAGTTTCCACTAGGGGATTACATAACCAAAATCAACAGTAATATCTACATCTCCAAAATATGCAGTAATCCCAAGTTCAAAAGAAGATAACCAACACCCTACAATCAAATATACCCCGAAGGGGTTCTAATTGCTCCTGGTTGCTCGCTTCTCTCTAGCACCACTAGCCCTGTCTGAAATGTTAGTCATTGGAAAGAATGAGATTCAAGAGAATCCCAGTAGTAACAAATCACTCATACAGTGCATAAACACAAAGCATATAAGGTCATGTTAGCAGCATCACAATGTAACGTGGTTCACACCACAAACGACAGCACTCATGGCTGTAAACTCTAAGCGTCAGCTTTCGCTGCGATCTCAATGTATTCACAAAGTATTCACTAGGTGTCAGCTTTTGCTGCGATCACAAAGCATCACAATGTCACAATGTATTCTCAAAGCACGACAAACATACATACAATGTTTCACTCAAAGTATAAGAGAGGAGTCACTACCTTGTTCTTTCCGATTATGCTCTAGCGCAAGTGGATCACGAACATGGCAAATATCGAATCCTACAATTCCAAAGGCACCATTTAGACACTTCCTTAGTGTTTCTTGGAGTTATATGAGTCTATAATGAAAATTTACAAAAATGCCCCCGGGGGCCCGGCCCGGGCCCGCCGTACCCGGTCCGGTTGCACTTTTCCCGAAATTCTAATCTGGGCTATCCTAACATATTTCTACCAAAGGAATCCATTTCCGGACTCGGAATTATCAAATTCAATGTAAAATTACAAATTTACCCTTGGCAGCCCTACTTCAAGGGTTTTAGGGGCGTTTTCGTAATTATGCTTTTTCGGCCTTTTCCGAAAAAGTGGCCAACTGTAACCCCACCTAATTTTCGCTCCTGAACTCAATGGAACCATCAAATTGATAAAATTCCAACACTTAATGGACGAAAATACCCCTGCCCAAATCTGAAAAAATTTTAGGGAGATTGAGTTCTCTTGATTTCAATCCATTAAACACCTTGTATACACTTCTAATCACATGTTTAACTATTTAAACACTAATTGCACATGATCAGAGTGAATTTGGCAGCATTTCCCCTTAGGGTTTCACCATCCATTTTCACCAAAATCAAGCAAAACCAACCCAAATTTAACAACAATCACTACAACATCATCATATAGCACAAGAGGATTAAATTCATGCCTTTAATATCACTAAAACCCTAAGGTTACCATTCAGCAAAAACAGGGCAACATAATATTACCTCATAAATTCAACCAAATTTCAAGACATTTGGGTCAAAACAAAGCTTGTGCTTACCTCTTTGCTTGGCTATAGCCCTTTCTTGAGTTCTCCCACATCAACACCACTTAGATGGCACAAAACTCCTCCTTTCAAGAAACTACAACCATAGAAATGAAGCTCTTAATGAGAGGAACAATTTTGATGAAGGCCTCAAGAGCTAGAAATGGAGTCTTGATAGAGAAAATGGCACAAGAACATGTTGCTTCACCTCTTGCTTCTTTGCTCTCCAAAATTTCGTCCACTCTCTCTCTCTCTCTATATTTGGCTTCAGCTGAACCGAAATGAGAGCCCAAGGAAAGAGAAAGCTCATATAAAAATATCTCCTTCATCTTTTATTTTTATGATATTTTATGGCAATTTTAACACATGCCTTTTAACTTCATCATCATCTCTTTTCTCTTTAGCCATTATGCTTGGCCGAAATGGAAGATTAGGAGGGAATAAAATATGCATTCAATTATCTCTTTTATCCTCTTCCACATCCTCCTCCACACAATTTATTTTGAGTTGCAATCTTTGACCATAACCCATTTTGTTTTTGACCTTAGCCCTTACCAATTCTTGTGTCATATTTTCATTGTATTTGAACCAATGCCTCCTCCCTTTAATCAGCCCATATTTACGTCACTTAAGGGCCCAAGTTAGAGCAGAATAGGCTGATCACCAATTTCCTCATAATTACAAGGTTGCCAATACAAATTTTCCCATTTTCGGATTTTGTGTAAATTCTGGCAGATTTTCTGTCCAAACTTTGAAAAATCATAACTAATTCTGTAAAAATCGAAATGAAGCGATTCCAAAGGCTATAGAACCCTTATTAAGTCTAGTTTTAAGGAAAAATATAGCCTTTTACTAGATGGAAGCATATCATTCCCAGATTTAATTTCTTTGACCATTGCTCCAGAAAAAAATCAATTTCGCTGGGCAACATTCAAGAACTCATAACTCTTAGCTCGCAAATTGAAATAACACAAATTATATGTCCATTTTGAAGCTTGACATGTGAACTTTAAGACTGGAAAGTTTCAGAATTGTTAAACATCATTTGCCCATTCAAAATGTCCATACAAATCGACTGTCCTGCACAGAATTACACTTAACAATTTTTCAAATTTTCAACCAATGTGTCCAATGGCTCCAAAATCAACAATCAAACCTATTCCCACACAATTTTACACAAGGAAACCATTGGAATCACTAAAACCACCAAATTCCCATCACGCATTCTCCAAAAGTGTTTATTCAATAATAATTACATCCACTTTTGAAGTCATTAGCCCTTAATCACTTTTTAGGATATTACATTTCTCCCCCCGTAAAATAAATTTCGTCCTCGAAATTTGTCACACAACTTGAGCCATAAACTCTGGATAACGTCTTTGCATATCCGCTTCCACTTCCCAAGTTGCTTCCCTCTGAGTCATTCCCTTCCAGATCACCTTCACAAATGGAATGCTTCGGTGTCTAAGCCGTCGTTCTTCTCTATCAACGATCTGTTTTGGCTCTATCGCATATGTGAAGTTGTCTTGTAACTCAACTTCTTCATATTCAACAATGTGAGATGGATCCGGTTGGTACTTCTTCATTTGGGAAACATGAAACACGTCATGGAGCCTGCTCAAGTTTGGGGGTAGGGCTACTCGATAAGCAACAGGCCCAATCCTCTCAAGGATTTCAAAAGGACCTATGTACCTTGGGCTCAGCTTCTTTCGCTTGATAGCTCTCCTGATGCCAGTGACTGGTGATACTCTCAGAAATATATGATCACCAACCTCAAACTCTAGAGGTAGTCTTCTCTTGTCAGTATAGCTTTTCTGTCGACTTTACGCTGCAAGAAGTCTCTTACGAATAATCCGAATCTATGCTGAGGTTTGATCAACAAGATCCGGTCCATACAGCTTCCTTTTTGATAACTCGTTCCAACACAAAGGCGATTGGCACCTCCTTCCGTACAACGCTTCATACGGAGCCATCTGAATGCTCGCATGATAGCTATTGTTATAGGCGAACTCAACAAGTGGAAGAAAGCGATCCCTATTCCCTTTGAAGTCTAGAACACAGGCCCGTAACATGTCTTCCAGCGTTTGGATTGTCCTTTCTGACTGTCCATCAGTTTAAGGATGATAAGCCGTGCTGAATCTCAATTGAGTACCCAGGGCCTCATGCAACGCCCTCCAAAATCTTGAAGTGAATTGGGGATCTCGGTCAGAAATGATGTTCTTTGGTACACCATGGAGTTTCACAATTTCTTGGTTATAAATCTCTGCTAGTTTATCTGGAGAGTAACTAGCATTGATTGGTATGAAGTGTGTTGACTTCGTTAATTGGTCCATAATTACCCAGATCGCATCAAAATTCCTGATCCTTGGTAATCCCACAACCAGATCCATGGTTACACTTTCCCATTTCCATTCCGAAATCTTAGGACTTTGAAGTAACCCAGGAAACCATTGGAATCACTAAAACCACCAAATTCCCATCACACATTCTCCAAAAGTGTTTATTCAACAATAATTACATCCACTTTTGAAGTCATTAGCCCTTAATCACTTTTTGGGATATTACAGGCAGTGTGCAAATTTGAAAATGCTCCTTCTAGGTGAGGGCACTCTATATCATTAAAATAGTTTTGCTATTTAATGTTACTAACAGTTTGTCATTGTCATCGTATTCCTCTGGGCTTTTCTTTACAACTCTATCTTCTTCTTTCTTCATTAGAACATAGTCACTGTCTTGTATTACATTTGATAAACCATATTTGTTTGCCATTATGAATACTCTAAATCTAGCTTTCTAGAACACAAAATGTTCTTCGGCAAAACTAGGAGGTCTAGTTGTAATCCCCTTTCGTAATCTATCCAAAATACGTGATTAAAGTTAAATAGAGACCAATAATAATTAAAAATCATTTCAATCTCTATCTTCCAGATGGGGTTTTCAAAAATAATTTTTGAAATCTAATTCACCTGGTCTCATATTCACATTTCGAATACAATTACCACACGAAGATAAATCACATTTATTATAATCAGAGTTCACAACAATAATCCCTGCAATCCCAGGTTTCATACATTATTCAAAGTCTTACAGGGCAAATTCGCCCATACAAGCCCTCATACGGGGATTACACAAATCTCATTTCGAATACACATAATAAAATCCTCATCCAAATATACAAATATCCAATACATAATACTCTCAACTATGATAATCAACTACCAGAATGATAACTAGAAGGAGTCCTCATCGCCCTTGGCTACTTGCTCTATCCTCGATCCACTACCCTGTCTGAAAGGTTAGTAGGGGAGGGTGAGAATCGAGAGAATCTCAGTAGGAAAATAATAACATTATGCATGTACGATAAATGTTTAATGCATGACATGCTTGCATCGCATAATTCATGCTCACGCAATGACAAAGTTGTAAGGTCAATGCTTTAAACAACATACTGATGGCCATAACACAAAATTGAAACATAGCTTCAAATTACACATAATCTTGCAAAGTAAAGATGTGCACCAACACACTAACACAAATACCTAATACATGCAGGAGAGGTATGTTCCCTACCCTCTTTCCACATGTGCTCCAGCACCGGCTACTCACGATCCGAAGCACATCAAACCACGATCAGGGCAAATATCCAACCTTATAACCAAAATCATGGACATAGGGTGAATCCCTTTTCTAATTCCTTAACATACAAACACTTAATGTTGGTTATCATTTAATACCTTTAGGTGGCTACTCAAAGCCTAAACATAAGCCTAAAGGGTTGAAACTATACCAAGAATCCCTTTTGACATGTTTTACCAATAATCACAACATGTCATCACACAATCACAACACAAACACACATTGTCATTCCTTTCATTCCAAGTTCTCAAACCAATTCCAATGCCTTTATAACACATCAAGACACCAATTGCCACTCCAAACACAAGGCAATTCATACATTTTGAAAATACCATAAAATCAGGGAAAAATTCACAATTCACAAAACTCATCCACAAATAACAAAAGTTAGATCAAAAGGCTTTAAATACTCACCTCTTCCTCCTTCCCAAACCAATTCTTTGATTCTTTATCTTTCTACTTTTCCTCAAGCTATCAAACACCTCTAACCACAAATCTAAAACCATAGCAATGAAGCTCTCATCACTAGGAACAATATTAATAGAGTGTTTAAGCTAAAGAGGACCATAAACCAACTAAAACTCACCTTGTTCTTTTCTCTTTCCTCCTCCTCATGGACGAACATGGAGTTTGAAGAGAGAGAGTGATGAGTTGAAGATGGCTACATTTTTAGGATGCCAAAATCGACCAAATATAGAGGAAAGGAGAGAGGGAATGTTTGAAATCTTAACCCAAGATCCAAGGGTCCAAATTGTGCCAAGTGTCACCCTCTTGCTCCATCAACCATGAGCTCATATACATACACATATACTTGATTCCGCCCCTCGATCTCTACAAAAATCAATCCTAACCATTGATATTGAAGTTACCAATTAGTTTTCTCTTCAGTAACTGACCAATTGCTTGGTAATTTTATCATTTTGCCCTCTCACTGAATCACCACCAATACTTGAAAATTTTCTATTTAGCCACAATATGTGCCTTCCCTCTATTTTAAGTCAATTTAGGTGTTAATCCATGATTGAGATTAAATACAGGGTTTCGGCGTTGCTCACAACACATATAAATCATATCCGAATCTCAAAATCACATTGGATTCTCCAAAAGGGTTTATTTATCACTAATCACATCCAATTTTGGAGCCATTAAACCTTAATCACAATTTAGGATCTTGCTAAACCAGGGCCTAGCAATCCACTTATTTCAGGCTTATTCTCTAGCCTCAAGTCTCAAAATTTAGGGTATTACACTAGTGATGGAAGCTTCGTCTAGAAGAATGTTCTCTCCCATTGTTGCCATTTAAAGGATCCTTCTCAAGCTGTTAAATGCCTCAGAGAAGTCCTTTCTTTGATGCCAAATAAAAGAGGCAAGCTTCACACAAGAGGGAGTGAATTGGATGATGTGATAAATTTTTTGTGTGTTACAGTGTTATGGAAATAAATGAAGAGAGAGTAGAGATAAGAGAATTTGCACACAAAGAGTTATACTGGTTTGGTCTAACCCCAGGCCTATATCTAGTCCTTAGAGACCAACACCTCCAAGATTTTCATTGATCTTCAGAGATTTAATAGCTCTTGGAATGCCATAAAACAACAACTGTCCTCATAAGGACTACGAGCAGAAATATTCTATACTAAGAATTTTCTCTCACCCTTACAGAAAGTTTTATGAGCAGAATAATCCCTATGTCCTTTCTCTCTAACTTATGTATGCAAGTCTTACAAGTAAAGCAACATTCTCTCCTGCTTTCAGCCCTGTAAGTCTTACAAGTAGCAACGTTCTCTCCTACTTTCATCTTGTAAGTCTTACGAGCAAAAAGTCCTAATAAGAATTTTCTCTACAGCTTCACCCGTAAGGAAATCTACCTTCTTAAGGTCCCTTTACCATGAGATCAAAAATGCAAATGAAATGTGTTTATAAAACTCTCTCACATAGTTGATATGATAATCACTAAAGTATAATATGAATACAGAGATGAATATAAAATAGAGACTCTTGTAAGTCTTTTAATATATGATCTTTTGGTTCTACTTGACTTGCCTCCGATGCTCTATATTTATAGTAAGTCTAATATAGCCATTGTGTAATATGCTGTTGAGAAGCGGGATGTTCCATTATGAAACTGAAAGTTACGTTGTTGAGCTAGATGTAGGCATTTGTGTTTTCAGACATTTATTCATGGTAGGTCAACTGCATGTGATGACAACTGTTCGGCAGTCAGTGTATAATGATGATGTTCGCCATGATTGACTCTCCCATTTGAATTTGTAATCCAAACACTCATTTTCCTGTTTCACCTTGAAATACATGTTAAACAACATTTAGGTATAATAACTAGTGAAAACATAATGAATAAATATCATTTAACCATATTCGAATTGTTCACTGTGACTCTGTATTGCATTATACTTTTGAGCCAATTAGACTCGAGTTCTACATTCACACTCGAGTGTACATAGACTTCACACTTAAGTGTTACCTTTTACACTCAAGTTCTCTTTGAAATTTGCATGCCTATATAAAGTAGACTTGATCATACTTTTAAGTTCATGAGATAACTTTCAAGTGTTGGTGCTCACACTCAAGTTCTTGATCCATACTTGAGTGTACTTCACTATTATCACATTTTCAGGTTGTCTTTGCCAAGAACTAGCAAGAGTGAAACTTGTACTTGCAAGGGTTTTCATGTCACACTCTAGTGCAACATGTCAAACTCGAGTACTCAGGCAGTTTATCATCTCTTTACTTGGTTCATGTAGAAAGTGTAAAGTTTGCACTAAAAGTGCAAGTCGACTCTCGAGTATCGGACCCCTCACTCGAGTGTACCATCATATGTCAGCTTGATGGAGTTTTCTAGTCCTGCTTTAGAATGAAAGGTTGTTGAGGTTCACTTTAAAGTGTTGCTTTATAACTCAAGTGTTAATCCCTTACTTGAGTGCATGTACAAGAACTCAGTGCAATTCATGGTTTTAGGATCTTGTTTCCTCTCTGGAAGACACTCGCAAGGCTTCACTTATAGGATTTGAGTATGCTTCTAATTAACACTCAAGTGTTGAGTCAAAACTCGAGTGCACTTGGCAGTCTCTGCTTCTACTTGACTCTTTATGAAACACTTGCATGGACATATTTCTTGGACTCGAGTGTTGAGAAATTCAGAACTCAAGTGCACTTCTAAAACTTGAGTGCATCAGTAAATTTTCATGTTCCTTTATCCCCTTCTGTATCATACCGTAAGAGTGAAGAACTATACTCAAGTATTGTAACCTACAGAACTTGAGTGCATCATCCTTACTCGAGTGCATTAGTAAAATTTCACTTTCTAAACTAGTTCTGCCTAACACTTGCAACTGTGTGAAGCCAAACTCAAGTGTCCAAGCTTCTAGAACTCGAGTATAGCTTCCTTACTTGAGTGCATCAGCAATTTTTCATAGTTACTTTCTCTTAACTTGTGAAATGCATTTAATAATCAAATGGGCTTAAGTTTACATCTTTCAAAATATGAATTTCTTTAAAAAACAATGTATTAACACTTTGTTATTATCATTGATCATGTAGAATACTTATAAGGTGATACAGAGAAAGGTTTAGTCTAACTAAACCTAACAGAATATCCCCTGTAATCAAGGATTATTCAAAAATTCAATAAATATTTGAAATTCAAATAAAAACAATATAACAGAATAATCTAATAATCCTAATAATAATAATAATAAATTGGATAATTAACCTAACTCTAATTAGGGTTAAGGTTTCGACCGTCATAGGCCAAATAGGGTGCAACTTCCAACAGTATCAAACCACTTTAATATTGAATCGGGTATATTGCATTGATGTCCACAAAATAATTCTCAACAATCTTACTTATTGAGAGAGGTGAAAACATTTTATACTCTGAGCCTCAAAGGGGATTATATGCTTGACCAAATAAAAAAATTAAACAAAATATTTTAATATAATTGTTGAAGTGTGAGAACTAATCCAATATTAAGGGTGCATGTCCATAGTCTTTCAATAGTGTCTTTTGGAGTTTTTCAATCAAAACTATGTATAAAATTTCAAAATGACCAATAATTACTTTTGAGTCTATTTTATTGCATATATCACTTATGAATACTTATCAATATCACAATATCAAATACTTAATTATTTATATTACACATGTTAATTACAATAAATTTGAACAATAATAAACAAATTAAACATTATTTAGCCTTATGGGCTTATGATTATTTCTGTTTTCATTTACAATAAATTTGGGCATCTTTTTTCCATAACTCATTGCCTCTTCATATTTTTTATAACATCTCATGGTCTTTTTGGCTTAATAATCATTTTAACCTTTACTTTCAATAAATTGATACATATTTGGCTATGTGGCTTCTTGCCATTTTGTAACATTTGCTAATATATAATATTATTTTGATGACCATAAAGACATTATTTTTCAATGATCAAGGCAAGGAAAAATAATATTGACTTTCAATTGTCAATTTTTATCTTGTAACATGGTCATAGTCATTTTTATTCTCATAGAAATGTTTTGTGCTTTCATTTCAATGGCATATTATCACTTTGGTCTTCTAGACTACCAAAATTCTTTCATTATCAATTTGGACTTCAGGACCATACAAAAAATCTTTGAAGCTACAAGCCTTTTTTTTTCCTTTTGTCATTTGATGTTTGTACTTCTAGCCTTTAGGTCTTGATATTTGGAAAAATTAAATCATCAAAGTGTCACAAATTTTTCTTGTTATTCCATGTATTACTAGAATTTATATTGTTCTTTCAGAAAAAAACATTGCTAAAGTTATGTGACCTCTAGTCATCTAATCACAAAATTGAGAGCATTATGGCTACTAGTCATTCACTGAAATTAAAATAATACTATGAATAAATAAATTGAATTAAATAAATTCAAATTAGTAATCAATGAAATTTTTCTTGTTATTCCATGTATTACTAGAATTTATATTGTTCTTTAAGAAAAAAACATTGCTAAAGTTATGTGACCTCTGGTCATCTAATCATAAAATTGAGAGCATTATGGCTACTAGTCATTCAATGAAATTAAAATAATACTATGAATAAATAAATTGAATTAAATAAATTCAAATTAGTAATCAATGAAATTTTTCTTGTTATTCCATGTATTACTAGAATTTATATTGTTCTTTTAGAAAAAAAACATTGCTAAAGTTATGTGACCTCTGGTCATCTAATCACAAAATTGAGAGCATTATGGCTACTAGTCATTCAATGAAATTAAAATAATACTATGAATAAATAAATTGAATTAAATAAATTCAAATTAGTAATCAAATGTTGATCACAAATAAACACATGCATAGATCACATCATATATAGTACTATGATAGATATAAAACAACATAATATAAACAATATAGATCAATAGATATACCAACAACATAAATTGTACTATATATATATATATCAATTATAGTGATGTGAACACGATAATAAACAATTGAAAGATAACATAAAAATATACAACTGAAAGAGGCAAGCTTCACCCAAGAGGGGGTGAATTGGGTGATGTGATAAATTTTTCGGTTAATTTTGTGATAAAGTAATTGTTGTTGCTAGAGTAGAGTTGAGAAGATAAACACACAGAGAATTATACTGGTTCGGCCAAAAGCCAGGCCTACGTCCAGTCTTCAGAGATCAAGATCTACTGAGATTTTCACTATTCTTCCAAGATTCAGTGGGCTCTCAGAACGCCACAAGACAACAACTATCCTTAAAAGGACTACGAGTAGAAATACTAGAAATTTCTCTCCCCCTTACGACAAGTCTTATGTGTAGAAAAACAAACCTATGACCTTTTTCTCTTGCTTACGTATACAAGTCTTATGAGTAGCAACGTTCTCTTCTGCTTACACCACTGTAAGTCTTACGAGCAGCAACGTTCTCTTCTGCTTGTATCTTGTAAGTCTTAAGAGCAGAAAGTCCTATTAGGAATTCTCTCACTACTTCTCTTGTAAGGAAATCTCCTCTCTCAAGGTCCCAGTACCTTGAGATCAAATGAAAATAGAATTTGAAGTGTATACAGACTTTCTTATAGAGTAAATATAATAAACACTGAAGAACGATATGAATACAGAGAAAATGTGAATAACAGAGACCCGTGAATTTGCTTGTGTGAATTCTTGCACTTCGTTATATTTGATGATCTCTGGAACTCTGTATTTATAGACTTTTGTTTTTGCCCGTTTGAATAATGATCATTGAGGAGCGGGGCATGTTACTATGGAACGGCATACGTACGTTTGAAATCTTTAAACGTGGTAGGTACGTGCTCGGATGGTCGTAATGATGCTGTCTATCGTTGTTTGACTTCCTCTGTGTCTTTCTAATTCAAATGTTCAAACTCTTGTATCACACTCATAATACATGTTAAATGATGTTATATAATAATAAGTGAAAATATAATGAATAATTATCATTAAACCATATTTGGATTGAACGCTGTAAGACTGGTGCTTTTGGCTTTGGCAGAGTATTACTCGAGCACTGTGATGTCTCAATCGAGTGCAATACCATATCTTCACCTTTTGCTTCAGTTTTACACTTGCACTTCCACAGATTTTGAGAGAGTGCATTTTCAGACTTGCGATTGATGTGGGTCCTCACTCTAGCACTGGTCCCCTTGCTCGAGTACTACTTCATTTTACACTATGAGCCATGTCTCTGGACAACACTCAAACCCAGGTTTATCAAGAGTATGATTTTGCACTTGCAGGTGATGTAGGACCTCACTCGAGCATACATACTCCTACTCGAGTAAGAAGAATATTCTTTTATAATATACTCTTGTCTTCAGAACTTGCATCAGAATTGAGAGAGTTAGATTTCTCACTCAAATCTCCTACTCGGGCATGCTTGTGCTTCTCTGTTCTGCATGACTCTCGGCCAAACACTCGCAGTCCCTCACTCGCTAGGACTCGGGTGCAGATATTACCATCACTCGATTACAGAACCTGTGCTCGAGTGAAGTGTTGATATCTTGTTCTAACTTTGCTCTCTGCCAAAAACTTTCATATGCTCGAGTGCAAAACAGCTTCATGGTCGAGTGTTGGTTATAGTGCTCGAGTGCATCAGTAAAATTGACACTAATTGCTCTCTGTCAAACACTTCTTGTCCAATACTTGCATGTGCTCGAGTGTAAAAGAGGTTTATGCTTGAGTGTTAACTCTGTTGCTCGAGTGCATCAGTGAAAACTGACAACAGCCATCTCTAAACTTTGCCATATGCATTTGGTAATTTTGCAATCATTCTTTAGACTTGTAAAAATATACTTTGCATACAATTACCTTTTGTTATCATCAAAACTTGGAATCTAACAACAACAAAATAAAAGATAACAGAAAAGATAAAAATAGATATCTTAAAAGAAACATAATTAAATTAATATGAAACAACAGATAACATAAAAGTAGAAAGGAAAATAATCTTAGAGAACAAACAATATACAACAACAATACAATATGATAAGAAAGATAAACAACATAATAGTATAGATAAATAGCAAAATAAATATAGATAATGAATAGCATAATAATAAAGATTGAAAAATAACAAACAACATAATATATAACATAAAATGATACCATAATATATAGTAAATGTATATTAAAATTGCATATACATGATAATTGGGTAAAAGAGATAATTGAGTAGAGAGGAAGCTAATAGAGAGCATCACCATATACCACAAGAATATGTTAATCTACAAACAACCATACCTTAAATCTTTATAGCAAACTCCTGTAATGTGTTATGAAAATGAAAAAACAAACAAGAGATGATTGAAGGTAAGAGAGATAGAGAAGACAATAGAAAATAGGAGGAGGAATAGGGATGATTCTCATTCATCTAAAGGCTTTATAGGGAAGTATGTGAGTACAACTTTTCAACATTAACTTACACTTGTATTCTAATAATAAATAGAAATTAAGTATTTGATATTGTGATATTGATAAGTATTCATAAGTGATATATGAAATCAAATAGACTCAAAAGTAATTATTGGTTTTTTTGAAATTTTATAAATAGTTTTGATTGGAGAACTCCAAAAGATACTCATGAAAGACTATGGACATCCACACTTAATATTGAAATATTTATAACACTCATCCTTGGATGTCTGTATATATCTCATTTTTAGCCACCAATATTCCTTGTATGTAATTGATACAGTTAATGGAATAACATGATGAATTGTGATGCCCATGAAATGATAAAAACACTCAAATACGTGGTAACAAACAACTTGGCTAAGCTGGGACACAAAGGAGTAATTATTGTCCAATTAAAGACCTAATATTGTAACCTAAATTGGAGCATGAAAGGACACAAATCTTGGCCTACTTAACATGCCAAAAATCTGGCAAAACCAAAGGAAAAATAACAAGAAATTATTTATTTTGATAAATCACAAAAATATAATGGCAAAATGGTAATTTGCCAACAAGACAAGAAGCAAATTATTTTTCCCTTTCTTCTTAATAATTTCGGCAAAATTAAGAAAATAAGAAGGGAAAATGGTTATTTGGAAATAAATATCATATTTTGGAGCATTTGCTACCAAGTGAAATTAAGTGGAAAAGTCAAAAAGTAATATGACACAAATTAATTATTTGGAAGAGGTAATTATGGAAAAATGCAAGAAGCTATTTTATTCCCTTTTCTCTTGGATATTTCAGTCTAAAAGGGAAATTGGAAGTGAAATATATTTAATTGGTGGATATTGATAAGAGCTCAATATTTATATATTTTTATTAATTAATCTTAGGCTTTTGTGGGACTTAATTGAATATTTTAGGCATAATCAAATGTTAAAGTGAGACTTTCATGGAAGAATAATTTGGAAATTAAAGTGGTTAAATTGTTATATTTTTAATTAATATTTGTTATTTCCATTATTCTTTAATTGTGAACAAAAGATATTACCTTTGTGAATCTAATTTTGTAGGTGATAATGTGGCAAAACTTGAGTGGTAAAGGTAAAAGATGTTATTTTGGAGCTTAATGAAGGACAAAAGTGGAACATCACAAGTGCAGAATTTATTTTCACATTTTTTTCTAAGAGGAGGTTAAATGAGTAAGGGCCTTGTTTGGTGATTGCAATTTTGTACTTATCATAAAACATATTTTCACCACTTTATCCAAACAAAGCACAACTCACATTTTAACCTAAACACAATTGAAGAAGCAAAGGAAGTGGGGACCATGACAAATCAGAGTGGCGGCTGTGAAGAAAAAGCTAGCTAAACCTAATGTGAATAATTGCTGAACCAAGAGGAGACCGAATTAATAGAAAGGAAGAGGGGAGCTGACCAAGTTGATGGAGATCAATGGAGTACATGAAGAAGACAGCTATTGGACCAAAGTGAGCAAATGAAGAATTAAATGGGAGCTAGCTGGACCAAAAGGGAGTGAAATAGGGAATGGAGAATTGAAGAATGAATCAAGAAGAAAGAGCCGACATTATTGACTGATTTTGGAGATGTTGAATCGATGGAGTTAATGGAGAAAGGGGAAGTGCTAAACCGGATTGGAGAAATAGAGAAGAGGCCTAGCCAAAATTGTTGACCGGTGAACCAATGAGAAGAGTGGACCGAGAGGGTTGAAGAGAGGAGGTGTGTTACAGCTGGGAATAAAAAGAAAAAGGGGGGCTGTACGTAAAAGGGGAGTAAGCAGCCGACATTGTGGACCAAGACGGATGGAATGAAGAAGGGGAAGGTGTGTGTGGATGAGAGAAAAGCATGAAGAGAAGCAGGAAAATTGTGCTGTGACCGTGAAGAAAAGAGTGGAGGCGTTGGACTTGGAGAATGACTTGAAGACAGCTAGCTAACCGATGGATGATTGAAGATTTAAGGTGCTGTTCGGTGATTCTCATTTGTTCTCTATGGCCACTTCCTTCTTCATTTATCAAGCCTCATCCTTCTCTTCCTCTATGAGTAGCTAATTCTTGTTGATTTCCTTGAGTTGGGTAATGGTTTGAGCTTCTAAACTTCAATGGAATTCCTTTAAGCTCTCTTTTTAGTTCATGATTATGTAGCTTGGTTAAGTATGCAATTGTGATCTAGATTGTTATGCCAAGTGAATAAACTTGGTGTTTGAGCTAGGAGTTGATTAATTAAGCTTTGTATGATTCATATTATGAGTAGGTTGAATTGTTTATTCCAACTTGGTTAAGTGGATTTAAATGATTAAACGGAATGTTTTGAATTGTTGTAATGGTAATTACAAGCTAGAATTGGAAGTTGATTATTCATCTCCTTGAGCCACTATTAATTGGTAGTATTCATTTAATTGCTTCGGTTGAATGAGTTAAATGATTATTGCAAGTATGGAGCTAATGGTATCTTAGTTCCATCCTCTTAACTCATTATGGAATTCATATTATTAGCAAGCAAGGAAGACTAAAACCTCAACTCAAGGGAATCTCATTTCATCATTATTCTAGTTTATTAAATTTACTTTGTTATTAGTGTTAAATTCAATTCCATTTGCTTCTTTGTTTTAAAAACTGAAAAATACAAAAATATTGTTTTAGCTTAGTTTACTTCATTAGTTTACAAATGCAATTTCTCAAAAATGATTTCTTACCACTTTAAGTTTTTTTTATCACTTACTACTTAGAAAATTGGAAATTAATCTCCTCATAAGAACGACCTAGGTTGAGCTACTACACTGCATTTTTAAACCTAGTATTATTTTGTGAACTCACACGACATGGGTTCATCAAAATTGGCGCCGCTGCCGGGGAGGATGATTGCCAAGGTTTTAAGTAGGTAGGTGTTCTTTTCTGTTGTCATAGTATGTCTTAGTTTAGTAGGAAGTGTGTAGCACTCATTTGAATTTTGGTGAAATTCTGATTTTCGATTAGCACTGTCTTGCTGGAACTGAAATATTTGTGCCCAGAAAATTCTGAAATTTGATAGATTAAAGTTTTTCCGCGTTCTGAGCAAGACTAATAGCTATAGCTATTAGGTCTACTGGAATTTAGCCAAATTCGAAGGTTTGCTATACTTTTCTGAATTTTTGGTATTAGGTCTTTCTTTTTTGGTATTTTTCTAAGTTTTTGATTTAGTGTGTTTTTGAGTTTGTTTTAGGTAGTTGTTCATTGTTTGAGTGTTTGATAGTGGTTTAGTCATTTTTCATATTCATAGTTGTTTTGCATTCCATTTGCAATTTGAAACAAAAACAAAAACAAAAAAAAACAAAAAGAAATTTGCATTTTGTTGCTTTGCTATCTTGTTCTTAGTGGCCATTATGTGGTTCATTATTGTTTTGTGGTGAGCAACTTTGCATTCTTCACCCTTGGATATTTGTTGGTTGCAACTTGAGATTTCAGGTAGCTATCATATTCTGTAAGTTGTGCTTCCAGTGACTCTACTTATATACTTGCGATTTGAGGTACTACTCTACTTCATTGCTATACCAACTTGTTCCCTTAAAAGGTGAATTCTTACCTTGCAACTCTTATTTGCCTCTTATCACATTGTGTTGCACTAGCCTTGTTATTGCTGGAATTGGTCTTACTCTTTAGACACTTGAATTTTGTTGGTTGTGGTTAACTCTTTTGGTTGTCAAAGATTAGTTATCTTGGTTTCCTACAAGTTGCTAATTTTTGATGTATACAACCCTTCTTCATTTGACCATTTAACCAATTACTTTACTGTAATTTGTGTGTCTATATGAGTCTTTTTACTGTGCATGACTAGATCTCAGAAAACTGAACTTGTGCCTTTGGATAAAGATATTGATAAGACAATTAGGTTACTTAAGAAAGGTAAGAAAGCTGAATCATCTAGTGTAGGGCTTGGACAAGTCATTGACACTGAAGTTGTTGCACATACTTGTGATAATTCTTCTCATATTGGCTGTTCTTTCATTGTAGATCACCATCTTACCATGGATCCAGTTCCTCCTCCAGAAGACGTACCTCTACCTATTGGGGAGCGTAGAACTATCAAGATCTTACCTCTTCTACTGATATTATTGATCCTTTCCTCTCTTGTCCAGAATTTAATATTAATTTTAAGTTGAAGGTCCTTTGTTGAGTCACTTACCAAAATTTCATGGTTTACCTGCAGAGGACCCTAACAGGCACTTGAGGAATATGTACATTGTGTGCACCTCCATGAAACCAATGGGAGTTGATCTAGATGAGATGTGCCGGAAAGTCTTTCATTTCACATTGGAAAACAAAGCTAAGGAGTGGTTCTTGATGCTACCTCACCATAATCCTAATGCTTTAGCATCCTGGGACAGCTTGAAGAGTGCCTTTTTGGAAAAATACTTCCTTTCTTCAAAGATAACATCTCTCACTAAGGAAATCTTCGGTGCTAAACAAGGCCTCCTGAATCTTTTTATGAGTATTGGTGTCGTTTTCAAGAACTTCTAGCCAAGTGTCCACATCACCAAATCCCAGAAGCTCGATTGGTGCAATATTTTCATAGTGGGTTGCTTCCTCAAGATAGGAAGAGTTTGGATTCATCTTCTGGGGGCACTATTCAGTTGCTTACACCTAAAGAAGCTTGGGCTTTAATTGAGAAGATAGCTAGTAATGATCAACAATTTGAAAGGTTGGATGCTAGACAAGTCCATGAGGTCTCACATGCTTCAAGATCTTCAAGGGAGTATGATAATTTGTCATCCCAAATGACAGATATGAGAACTGACCTCAATAAGCTTATGGCCCATCTAAACAATGGAACATTCATAGGTCACATTCTCAAGCTCTAGTGGCTCCTAGCTGTGACATATGTAGCTCTCACATGCATATTGCTCCTAATTGCCCACACCAACTTGGGGAGGTCTTAGCTGTTTTTCAAGGGAGACAAGGACATAATCAAAGGCCTTGGAATCCCTACTCTAATACATACAATGAGGGTTTGAGGTCCCATCCCAACTTTAGTTGGAGGAACTAGAATCAATTTCAAGGGAGTTCTTCAAATCAAGCTCCAACTCAAGGACCTTCAAACCAATCTAATCCCCAGCAAACAATGGTTGCTACACCTAAATCCCATGCTACTAAAGATGATATCTCTCAACTTCTCAAATGTATGAACAATGTGTCATCTTCAATGGGTAACTTAGCCTCGAGATTTGATAAAGAGAGAGCTCGAAGCAATTCTTAATTTTCTGACATTGGGACTAAGTTTGATACAATCTTTAACAAGTTGGAGTTGTTGGATTCTAAGAATTCTAACCATACTTCATTTGTCACTCAAATGTCCGATAGCCTCAATGACCAACAAGCTAAAAGTGGATAAGGGTTGCCTTCCAACACTGTGATCAATCCTAAGGATGTACATGCTATCTCTTTGAGGAGTGGTAAACAAGTGGGTAAACAAGTCCGATTTGAAGAAAATGTTGAGAGTTTCAAATCTGGAATGCATTCTAGTGATAGGCACAATGAAGAGGTTGAGGTTCCCTTGCAACCACAAGTGGAAGATATTGATGGTAGTGATGATTCTGATCAAAGCACTCACCTTGCTATTGGAAAATCTGAGAGTATGGTTGAACAGAAGCTTCTACAAAGGCATTCTTCTCCAAATTCAAATATGGATAGCAAGCAATGAGTGTCAACTTCAATAAATGCTAAGGTACTTGACCCTTCAACTTCTTCTTCTTCAAGCAAAGGGGAAGGTAAAAAGGTAAATCTCTCTAAAATTCCATTTCCTAATTCATATGTGCTTAGCAAAAAGGTTTCAAATGAAAAGAAATTTCTTGATATGATGGATATTTTCAGTATGATTGAAGTTAATTTGCCTTTGCTTGATGTGTTGAAAGGAATGCCTGCTTGTGCTAAATTCTTGAAAGATTTGTGTACCCAAAAGCATAGGTGTAAACCCAATAAGTGTGTTCAGTTGAGTCCTAGTGTGTCTGCTATGTTTAAACCACATCTTCCAATTAAGTGTAAAGACCTTGGCTCATTCACTGTTCCATGCACTATAGGTACCATGCCTTTTAGTAATGCTCTTCTTGATCTAGGAGCCACTATAAATGTCATGCCCTACTCTGTTTACACCTCTCTTGGCCTCACAAACATTAAATCCACTAGTGTCATCCTACAACTAGCTGATCGCACCACTAGGAAACCGCATGGCTTATTGGAAGACATCTTAGTCAAGGTTAAAGACTTAGTGTTTCCTGCTGATTTTTATGTCTTAGACATATCTATTGAGGTCTCAGTTGAGGAACCATTGATTTTGGGTAGGCCTTTCATGCGCACAGCTAATACTATCATTAACATGAAGGATGGGTACATAACTATGGAAGTAGGTGATCATGTCATTCAGTTCAATGTTTATGAAGCTATGAATCACCCATTTGAGGACTACTCCCTTCTTGGCTTGAATGAGATTGATTTGGCCTTGGAAGAGGCGATTGATGAGTCTACTTTCTCATTGTGTGTGAAAAATGATTGTCATGATGATGTATGTGCTACCATTGGTTCAAATTCTTTTCCCTCTATTGATTGTGATGATGATGTGTGTAGTATTGATTGCATGTCAATTGATAGCTCACTTTCCACTTCCAATCCTTTAATTTTTGATTTTTCTAACCTTGGTAGTACTATATCTTCATTTGATAGTTATCATGGTGTTGGGAAAGAATTATTGTGTAGCTTTACAGAATTTGAGAATGTTAGTGAAGTGGATTCCACTTTTGGAAGTGAAGCAACATCCATTAGCACTGAATCTGCTCCTATAGACATAAGTGGAGTTATTGTTGAAGATGAGGAAAGAAATCAATGTGCTACTGATGGCACGATTGCAATTCATGGGTCTAAGCTTCACATTCCTCCATCTTACAAGTTTCAGACTTCTCCTAAACTCAAGGATGATTATGTGGGTAACCTCACTTCTTTCCAATTATTGAAATACTTACATTCTCCTTTTGGTGATGAACTTAGCAGGTCAAAAGTAATAAATTTCTTTGCTGAATATTTTGGAAATAATGGACAACCACATGTCAAGACTGCAACAGGGGAGAAACTCAGTTCTAATCAATTACTACAATGTTGCATACCATTTCATGATGCTACTTCTCATATATTTCACTCTTTGAATGATGTAGGTGGTAGTCCAGGTTGCTTTGTGAATGAGCCACAATCTCAATCCACATCTGAACAAGGGGGACATACTTCCAATCCAACAATTATTGGGGATTCATATAAAAATGGGAAGTTTCTTGGTGCACTTGAGTTGAAAGAACTTTTACCTTCAATTGTGCAACCCCCTGAACTTGATTTGAAACCCCTTCCCCCTAACTTGAAGTATGCTTTTCTTGCTGAACATGATCAATTACCTATCATTATCTCTGTTAGAACCGGCTATCACCCAAGAGGGGGGGTGAATTGGGTGTATAATAAAAACTTAAGAACTTTAGAAATCTTTTCGTATCTTAACGAAAGTGGTAAGTATGAAGGTTTATAAATTAACAGTTAGATTAAATAATATATGCTGGAAATATAAGAGCTTAGGGAAGAGAACATGCAAACTGTGATTTATCCTGGTTCGGTCCAATCTGTGATGGCCTACGTCCAGTCCCCAGGCTCCTCTTGAGATTTTCAAATCCACTATCTTCTTGTTTAATCCGGGCACAAGAAAAGCCTTTACAATCCCACAAGTTTAGCCGGGTACTTGTGAAACCTTTTACAAAACTCTCACCAATATACTCCCCCTTACGGCAAGTCTTACGAGTAGAGCAATCCCGAAGATCTTCCTCTCCTGCTTACTCATGCAAGTCTTACGAGCAGCAACGTTCTCTCCTGCTTACACCCCTGTAAGTCTTATGAGCAGCAACGTTCTCTACTGCTTGCACCTTGTAAGTCTTACGAGCAGAATGTCTTACTGGCAATTCTCTCTACAGCTTCTCCGTAAGAAAATCATCCCTCTCAAGGTCCCTCTACCTTGAGATCAACTCAGAAATATAGTTGAAGGTGTTTACAGACTCTCTCACAGAGTGAGTATAATCTCACTGAAGTACAATACAAATGATCACTCTCTCAATGATAAGTAATACAGAAACTGGAAAACAGAGAGTATTTGGGTAGAAGCAGAGGATTCATGTTATACGCATGTTGGTGTCGTTGCACTGTTTTCTTTGTCTTTTTCTGTCACCCATCAATATTGAATGCTTTCTCATTTATAGTTGATGAAGATGATGACCGTTGTGAGCATTCGTCTGTTGGAGTCCCATTGCTTCATTTGAACGTTGAGCATATTTGAAAACGAGCTACTGTCCATTGCAAAGTGGATCGTTTTGTTGAACAGCAGGAAGATTCATTTTGAGCTGTACATTACGTTGTGGAGCGTTTTGTGTTTCAGACAATCTCTCATAGTGGGTCAAACTTTTGTCGTGGTAGGTAGCTGATGCTCGGTACGTAATGATGCCGCCCGCCACACTTGACTCTTTCATTTGAATTTGTAAGCTCACCGTTATATTTTCTGTTTCATATTGCAAAATACTTAAACATTAATATGATGAAGTATTAGTCATGGGTATGTTGGATTATTAGTCAAAAGATGAATTTCTGGCTTCTGTGACTCATCACGTTGAAGATATTTGCCATACGTGACCTCCATTCTTGAAGATGCAATCCAAATATTTAATCTCCTATTTTACACTTGAAATATATGTTAGTTAATGTTTAGGAACAATAACAAGTGAAAACATAATGATTTAACCATGTTTGGATTGATTTCTGTGAGGCTCTGAATTTCTACGTTGCTTCTGTCAGAACCTCACTCGAGTGCAATATGGCTCACTCGAGTGCAGTTCATATTTTCATGTTTTGACTTCCTCTCGGGCAAGCACTCGCTGCACTTCACTTGCATCTGCTCGAGTGAATTCTCGAATCACTCGAGCACAACTAGTCATGCTCGAGTGCATTTCATGCTTTCACGTACAAGCTTCTTCTCGAGTTATCACTTCCATGTCAAAACTTGCATGTGCTCGAGTGAGAAATCATCCAATGCTCGAGCATGGATCCTAGTGCTCGAGTGATGCAATTTTCTTCACGTTTCAGCTGCTTATGGACATCACTCGCACAACTTTTTCAGAGAGTCAGTTTTTACACTCGCGGGTGATGTGGGGCCACTTTAGAAACAATTTGTTTATTTGATTCAAATGATGTATCATAAGAATGCTCTTGCCATATGCATTCCAATGCAACAAGAATCAGCTCCAAACTCCTTGTATTCTGCAATTTATGATCGACAGAGTGTATATTTAGCTAGACTGCACAAGCGTCAACTTCCAGAAGGCATAGCTCCTAGAATATACTTTCAAATTAGGAAAATTACCTATCCATGGAAACCTCTTTGAGTCTACTTTCATTTAGCACTGGTCTCGTCTCAATCTGATATGTGGTTTGTGAGTTATGGTCAAACTACCGAACCTGTGTCGAAAAGTGATGGTGATTTCACTGTCTTCGTCTACAGATCATATCTCCTTCATTTGAGCTTCTTTCAATGTGATCTTGGTGCGCATTTTACATATTAGGAGTCTTCGTTCATATGCCACTAGTTTCGGGTCAATCCGATGTGTGGTTTGAAAGATATGACCAAAATACCAGACCTCGTTCAGGCTGAACGTAAAACAGAGTAGAACAGAGTGTTCATCCCGTGCTCGAGTGAATTCATCTGTGCTCGAGTGAGTTCTTCCTGTGCTCGAGTGAAACACCTCGTGCTTGAGCATAACACCTCTGGAAGTGCCAAAACTCATATATAAGTCATCTTAGCTTCATATTAACCTATTCTAACCATCATTTGATCATAGAAACCTCTGGTATCATTATAGAAACCTCCAATATCACATCTAACAACTTGAATCTTGATATTCATGATAGATCTTCCAAGTTCTTCATTCTTCAATATCTTTCTTCTTGGTTTTCCTCTTGATAATAATTCTCCATAACCAAAGTAAGCATCTCCTTGACTATCTTTGATAGAGCTCAATATTTATATATTTTTATTAATTAATCTTAGGCTTTTGTGGGACTTAATTGAATATTTTGGGCATAATCAAGTATTAAAATGAGATTTTAGTGAAAGAATAATTTGGGAATTAAAGTTGTTTAATTGTTATATTTCTAATTAATATTTGTTATTCCTATTATTCTTTAATTGTGAACAAAAGATATTACCTTTGTCAATATAATTTTGTAGGTGATGATGTGGCACAACTTGAGCGGTAAAGGAGGAGGTTAAATGAGTAAGGGCCTTGTTTGGTGGTTGCAAATTTATGTCTAATTATTAAAATAGATTTTTATCTCTTATCCAAACATGGCACAACTCACTTTTAACCTAAAGAGAATTAAATGAAGAAAAGGGAAGGCAACACGGGAAAAGAGAATTAAATGAAGAAAAGGGAAGGCAGCCGAGAGTGTGGAAAAGGACGCATGGAATAGAAGAGGAGGAGCTCTTCGGTCTTTGTTCTCCATTTCTCCTCTCATTTCATCAAGCTTCATCCTTCTCTTTCTCCATGTGTAGCTAAGCTTTGGTGATTTCCTTGAGTTGGGTAATGGTTTGAGCTTCTAAACTTCAATGGAATTCCTTTAAGCTCTCTTTTTAGTTCATGATTATGTAGCTTAGTTAAGTATGTAATTGTGATCTAGATTGTTAAGCCAAGTGAATAAACTTGGTTGTTGAGCTAGGAGTTGATTAATTAAGCTTTGTATGATTCATATTATGAGTAGGTTGAATTGTTTACTCCAACTTGGTTAAGTGGATTTAAATGATTAAACTGAATGTTTTGAATTGTTGTAATGGTAATTACAAGCTAGAATTGGAAGTTGATTATTCATCTCCTTGAGCCACTATTAATTGGTAGTATTCATTTAATTGCTTCGGTTGAATGAGTTAAATGATTATTGCAAGTATGGAGCTGGTGGTATCTTAGTTCCATCCTCTTGACTCATTATGGAATTCATATTATTAGCAAGCAAGGAAGACTAAAACCTCAACTCAAGGGAATCCCATTTCATCATTATTCTAGTTTATTAAATTTACTTTGTTATTAGTGTTAAATTCAATTCCATTTGCTTCTTTGTTTTAAAAACTAAAAAATACAAAAATATTGCTTTAGCTTAGTTTAGTTCATTAGTTTACAAATGCAATTTCTCAAAAATGATTTCTCACAACTTTAAGGCTTTTTATCACTTTCCTACTTAGAAAATTGGAAATTAATCTCCTCACAAGAACGACCTAGGTTGAGCTACTACGCTACATTTTCTAACCTAGTTTTATTTTGTGAACTCACACGACAAGGGTTCATCAATCTTCAATTTCTTCCTTCTTCTTCCTCTTGTTCATTTTCATTAATTCAATCTTCTTCATTCTTTGCTTGACTAATCTACAAAATATGTAACATTAAATATAGTAGTTAGTCAAAGAAATACATTATATAAACTTTTTGCTCTTATCATTTCATATCTATATTTGACATCATCAAAACTAATCATATCTAACAATCTCTAGTTCCTTAAGTACATCTGACGAGTTGAGTTTACTCCATGTGTTGAAGAAACACAAAGGGACAATAGGGTGGACTTTAGGTGACATTCCAGGTATTAACCCAACTGTGTGCACCCATAAAATAATTTTGAATGAGGGTTCTAAACCTGTTAGACAGCCCCAACATAGACTCAACCCTCTCATCTTAGATGTAGTTAAGAAGGAGGTCACCAAACTCTTGAGTGCAGGGATCATATATCCTATTCCAGATAGTGAGTAGGTCAGTCCGGTCCAAGTTGTTCCAAAAAAGAGTGGAATAATTGTTGTACAAAATGAGAAGAACGAACTCATTCCAACAAGAGTCTAAAACTCTTAGAGAGTTTGTATAGACTTTAGAAAGTTGATTGAAGCAACTTGAAAGGATCACTTTTCCCTCCCCTTTATAGATCAGATGCTATAGAGATTGGCATGCAAATCTCATTATTGTTTCCTTAATGGTTTTTCTGGTTATTTGCAGGTTCCTATTGTACCAGAGGATCAAGAAAAGACAACATTTACTTGCCTATTCGGGAGGTTTGCATACCGAAGGATGCCTTTTGGGTTATGCAACGCTCCTGGGACATTTCAAAGATGCATGCTCTCCATTTTTAGTGACTTACTTGAATAAGGTATTGAGGTATTCATGGATGATTTTTCTATATATGGGAATTTTTTTGAAGAATGTTTGCTGAATTTGGAGAGAGCATTAGAAAAATGTGTGCAAAAGAACCATGTGCTAAATTTTGAGAAATGCCACTTCATGGTAGATCAAGGAATAGTCTTAGGCCACTTGATAAGTAAGAGGGGTATAGAAGTTGACAAATCTAAAATTGAAGTAATTTTATCTCTTCCTTATCCCTCTAACTTAAGAGAACTTAGATCTTTCTTGCGGCATGCTGGGTTTTATAGAAGATTCATTAAGGATTTTAGTAAAATAGCTTGTCCCCTATCTAAGCTTCTCCAAAAGGATATGGATTTCATATTTGATGATGCATGCAAATTGGCTTTTAATGAAATTAAGTCTAGACTCATTTCTCCCCTATACTCATTGCTCCTAATTGGGATCTTGATTTTGAGCTTTGTTGTGATGCTTCCAATAGTGCTGTTGGTTCAGTTCTAGGTCAGAAAATTAGTAAGACTTCTTGTGTTATTGCTTATGCTTCTAAAACATTGGATAAGGCACAAATCAATTACACTACCACTGAGAAAGAGCTCTTTTCCATTGTTTTTGCACTTGAGAAGTTTAGGTCTTATCTAGTGAATTCTAAAGTGATTATCTATTCTGATCATTCTGCTGTCAAGTTCTTATCTAGGAAGAGTCATACTAAGCCTCGGTTACTAAGGCGGATGCTACTACTTCAATAATTTAACACAGAGTTTAGGGACAAGGCAGGTGCAGAAAATCTTGTTGCTGATCATCTAAGCCGCTTGCCCCTTGCTACACAGGGAGTAGTTGATGCTGAAGTTTCTTGTGATGGTTTTGTTGATGCCCATCTCCTTGCTATTACACTTCATGACCCATGGTTTGTTCATATTGTGAATTATCTTGTTGTTGGGGTGTTCCCTGATTCTTTGTCTCGTTTTCAGAAACAGAAGTTGAAACATGAATCTCAATACTATTTGTGGGATCCTCCTTACTTGTGGCAGCATTGTAGTGATCAAGTCATTAGGAGATGTGTGCCGAATGATGAAATTTCTTCTGTTATAACATCTTGTCATTCTTTGTTGTGTGGTGGTCACTTTGGGGTCAAGAGAACTGCTAGGAAAATCTTAGACTATGGTTTATATTGGCCTAGCCTCTTTAAGGATTGTTATGCGTTTTGCAAAACTTGTGATGCATGCCAGCGTTTTGCGGGTTTATCTAGAAAGCATGAGATGCCACAACAACCCATGTTGTTTTGTCAAATTTTTGATGTTTGGGGCATTGATTTTATGGGTCTATTTCCTGTATCTCATGGATATTTGTACATTTTGTTGGTTGTTGATTACCTTTCAAGGTGGATTAAGGCCATTCCTACAAGGAAGGATGATGCCTCCACTGTTATAAAATTCCTACGTACTCATATCTTTTATAGGTTTGGTATGCTAAGAGCAATTGTAAGTGATCGTGGCTCACATTTTTGTAATAAATTGATGGACAACTTGCTATCCAAATATGGTGTTCTCCACAAGACTTCTACCCCATACCATCCACAGAAAAATGGGCAAGCTGAGGTGTCTAATAGGGAAATCAAGTATATCTTGGAGTGAATTGTCAAGCCAAGTAGGAAAGATTGGAGTCTCCGGTTGGATGATGCTCTTTGGGCATATCGTACAGCTTTTAAAACTCCCATTGGCATGTCTCCTTTCCAGTTAATCTTTGGTAAGGGTTGCCATCTACCTGTTGAGCTAGAGCATAGAGCTTACTAGGCTGTGAAGACTTGTAATACGGATCTTCAAGGTTCTGCTGAGGAAAGGATGCTTGAGATACAAGAGCTAGAAGAGTTAAGGTTGGATGCATATGAAAGTTCTCGTATCTATAAGGAAAAATCCAAATTGATTCATGATCAAGGTATCTTACGAAAGCAGTTTCATGAAGGAGAGCAAGTGCTTATGTTCAAGGCAAGATTCAAGCTCAAAAATGGGAAGCTTAAAACCAAATGGTAAGGTCCCTACAAAGTGGTCAAGGTGCATAGCTTTGGATTAATAGAGCTCGAAGATCTTGCAAGTGGTGCAAAGTTTCGAGTGAATGGTCACTTGTTGAAGCATTACCATGCTAGTCATCAACCACCATAATGCACACGGTAGTCTCTTTCCTTACCTTGTTTCTTGTTTTATTTGATGATATATGCTATTGAACAAGTGTGGGGGAGGGACTTACCAGTAGTAAAAGGTAGTTTGTTTGTTTTCATTTTTCAATTGAATAAAATCCATTGTGAATCATACCCTTGTGCTTAACCTTATCCTATACTACCCTTTTTCTCTTATCCTTATGCCTAATTTCTGAGAACTATTTCCACTTATGTCTTGTCCTCTCTCTCCTTGTGATGATGATGTGTTGTGCTTCAATCTTGAATTGGACTTCACAACATTCACTTCCCCAAGAGATAAGTGCATCTAGGTTCTTTGTTTTTGTGCATTACATTGAGGGTAATGTAAGGATTGAGTGTGGGGGAGTATGTGTTATTCTCATGAGAATTCACTGTGATATCATATGCCTCTGTCTCCTGCCTGTATCCTCTATTGTTTTTGGTCCAATTCACTGAGATTTTTGAAGGCTTTAGTCATGATCAAGTATCTTGATTACTCTTAGTTGGATTCATGGTTGAAACTTGCTTTGAATTAGTGAATTGCCATAAAATTCAAGTGTTTTAATGATGCATGGTTTAATTTTGATGAGTTTGTTAGGAAACCAAAAGCCTAGTTGGAAGGTATTTTGGGCCTAATTGTTCATTTCATTGTGTGATTCATCTACTTAGATTATTGCTCTCTAGAACTTGTTTTGTTTCTTGCTTGAGGCTATATTTTGCAATGGTATGGATAGAGATGACATTGGCATTCCTTTCATCACCCATTTACCCAAACACAAACCATTTACCATTTACCTTTGTGTAACCCCTTGAGCCTTTCACTTTCATTTCCATTTCATTATATGAATGCTATGTTTGCATCCTTTATCAAGTTCTTCATAGCACTATTACGAAAAAAAAGAAAGAAAAACAATTTTTGGCCATGAGAAAGTCAAAAGAAAGAAAATAGAAAAGAAAAACAAAAAGAAGAGAAAAAGTGTGAATAAAAAAAAACAGAAAAATTTAAAGAAAGAAATAAAGTAACAATGGTGAAATATGTGAATTAAGTTTAGTTTTATAGTGCTAAGAGATCTAGAAAATTAGTTGGTGCAAGCATAGTGTTTGTTACATTTTTCCATCATTTGGCCTATTCAACATTACAACCCTACAAAGTCCTTTGGATTTATTTATGCCATTGTTGCAAGTAGTGGAGAGCCTAGAAATACTACAAGCCTATGGTAGAGTGTGGTTAAAGTGGATGTGAGTGAAACACTACCTTATATAAGAGAAGAGTGTAAACACTTGTCCTAGTTAAGGTTTCCAATTAAGCTCATTGTAATTAAACTTTGCATTGCTTTAGCTACTTCAATTTTTGGTATGTTCATTGAATTTGGATAGGTGGATACCTTGTTATTTCACTAAGTGTAATTCTTGAAGCTTGATCTTGCTTATCCTTCCAAATTTCATCTCTCTTAGCCTATGTTGAGTTTAATGTTTTGCTCAGGAGTGCAAAAGCTTAAGTGTGGGGGAATTGATAAGAGCTCAATATTTATATGTCTTTATTAATTAATCTTAGGCTTTTGTGGGACTTAATTGAATATTTTTGGGCATAATCAAATGTTAATGTGAGACTTTAATGGAAGAATAATTTGGGAATTAAAGTGGTTAAATTGTTATATTTTTAATTAATATTTGTTATTCCCATTATTCTTTAATTGTGAACAAAAGATATTACCTTTGTGAATCTAATTTTGTAGGTGATGATGTGGCACAACTTGAGTGGTAAAGGTAAAAGATGTTATTTTGGAGCTTAATGAAGGACAAAAGTGGAACATCACAAGTGCAAAATTTATTTTCACATTTTTTTCTAAGAGGAGGTTAAATGAGTAAGGGCCTTGTTTGGTGATTGCAATTTTGTACTTATCATAAAACATATTTTCACCACTTTATCCAAACAAGGCACAACTCACATTTTAACCAAAACACAATTGAAGAAGCAAAGGAAGTGGGGACCATGACAAATGAGAGTGGCTGCTGTGAAGAAAAAGCTAGCTAAACCGAATGTGAATAATTGCTGAACCAAGAGGAGACCGAATTAATAGAAAGGAAGAGGGGAGCTGACCGAGTTGATGGAGATCAATGGAGTACATGAAGAAGACAGCTATTGGACCAAAGTGAGCAAATGAAGAATTAAATGGGAGCTAGCTAGACCGAAAGGGAGTGAAATAGGGAATGGAGAATTGAAGAATGAATCAAGAAGAAAGAGCCGACATTATTGACTGATTTTGGAGATGTTGAACCGATGGAGTTAATGGAGAAAGGGGAAGTGCTAAACTGGATTGGAGAAATAGAGAAGAAGCATAGCCAAAATTGTTGACCGGTGAACCAATGAGAAGAGTGGACCGAGAGGGTTGAAGAGAGGAGGTGTGTTACGGCTGGGAATAAAAAGAAAAAGGGGGGCTGTGCGTAAAAGGGGAGTAAGTAGCCGACATTGTGGACCAAGACGGATGGAATGAAGAAGGGGAAGGTGTGTGTGGATGAGAGAAAAGCATGAAGAGAAGCAGGAAAATTGTGCTGTGACCGTGAAGAAAAGAGTGGAGGCGTTGGACTTGGAGAATGACTTGAAGACAGCTAGCTAACCGATGGATGATTGAAGATTTAAGGTGCTGTTCGGTGATTCTCATTTGTTCTCTATGGCCACTTCCTTATTCATTCATCAAGCCTCATCCTCCTCTTCCTCTATGAGTAGCTAATTCTTGGTGATTTCCTTGAGTTGGGTAATGGTTTGAGCTTCTAAACTTCAATAGAATTCCTTTAAGCTCTCTTTTTAGTTCATGATTATGTCGCTTGGTTAAGTATGTAATTGTGATCTAGATTGTTATGCCAAGTGAATAAACTTGGTGTTTGAGCTAGGAGTTGATTAATTAATCTTTGTATGATTCATATTATGAGTAGGTTGAATTGTTTATTCCAACTTGGTTAAGTGGATTTAAATGATTAAACTGAATGTTTTATATTGTTGTAATGGTAATTACAAGCTAGAATTGGAAGTTGATTATTCATCTCCTTGAGCCGCTATTAATTGGTAGTATTCATTTAATTGCTTCGGTTGAATGAGTTAAATGATTATTGCAAGTATGGAGCTAGTGGTATCTTAGTTCCATCCTCTAGACTCATTATGGAATTCATATTATTAGCAGCAAGGAAGACTAAAACCTCAACTCAAGGGAATCACATTTCATCATTATTCTAGTTTATTAAATTTACTTTGTTATTAGTGTTAAATTCAATTCCATTTGCTTCTTTGTTTTAAAAACTGAAAAATACAAAAATATTGTTTTAGCTTAGTTTACTTCATTAGTTTACAAATGCAATTTCTCAAAAATGATTTCTTACCACTTTAAGTTTTTTTTATCACTTACTACTTAGAAAATTGGAAATTAATCTCCTCACAAAACGACCTAAGTTGAGCTACTACACTACATTTTTAAACCTAGTATTATTTTGTGAACTCACATGACATGGGTTCATCAAATATTAATTCAAGAAGAGAAAAATTCATGGCCGAGTAAATTGCACATGCTTTATTAGGTCAATAAAATATAATATTCTGAAAGCAAGAAGATATATTTGATAAGCTTTTATCACTCTTCCTTCCCCTTCATTGTAACGCCCTTATCTTATTTTCACATTTTTCAAAGTGTTTGTGTGAAGTTCGGTAGGCATACATGCATAACATAAAAATACTGATAATATGTGCTTGATTACAAGAATTTCTCCGCAGGGATTGTATATAACAATTACAATAAATGTAGCATCACAGGGCTACTAAAGTGTCTAAATCCATTACAAAGAAATGGAGTCATCTTCCTATCTTTGTTTCACCATAGTACTCATCTCGTGCAGATTCTCTTCTCTGCTTTTACATCATACCTCCTATTTTTACCTGTCTAAAAGGTTGGTTAGGGAGGGTGAGATTTAAGAGAATGTCTGTAGTAAACAGTTACCATAATGCATACATGATAAGTGCTTAATACATGACATGCTTGCTTACATAAACTTATGCTAACACAATGACATATCTACGTACTCAATGTTTCAAACAACATAACAATGGCCAGAACATAAACGGAAACAAAGCTTCAATCATTCATATATATTTCATATAAACAAGTAAAGTAATCACATGTATCAATACACAAGCAGAAATATTAAATAGATGCAAGAGAGGTAAGTTTACTACCTCAATTACCCTTTCCTGATCCTCTGTTTGTTCTACTGTCTGTTCAATTTTATATCTGGCTCGGGCTACTGCCAAGTCTTAAAATTTCAAATGTACAAGAATTGAGTCAATACCTATTCATGTACTATTCTAAACTCTTTTAAACTCATTCTGTTAGTTATCTATTATAGTTTCAACAATTTCTGAACAACACAACTCTGTATAGTGCAATTTCATTGTTTTCCAGAAAACTGGCATATTTTCAGTCAACTTTAGAAAATCATGATTAATTCTAGGAAAGTCCAAATTAATTAATTCCAAAGTCTGAATGAAGCTCTTTAAGTTTATTTTCATGGAAAACTACCTAAGTCAAACCATTATACTCACATTGTTCCTAGAAACTCGCCAACCTTACACTGTTCCAGATTTCCTTCTAGAAACTGGGCACAACTTTGAAAATTCATATCTCTTAATCTACTTATCCAAAAATCATGTTCTACTCACCAAATTAAAGCTCTACATGGATTCTTTAGTCCTATCAAATTTCATAATATTTAGGCTTGGTTTGGCTAACGAAATTCATTACAAAATGAGACTGCTTCCAGTGAAACAAATCAAACAACACCTCCTCTTAACTACATAAATTTTCATATTTAAATATAAGTATCCAAAAATTAAGAAACACTTGTATTCCTACACAATTTTGCATTCTAAACACAATGGAATCATCACAAGCACCAAAATCCAATCCCAACTCTCTATGAACAATGTCTAGACGAAATTCCAAACAAAATGGAAAAATTGAGTTTTCTTGTTTCCACTTGTTTAAACTCTTCTTCTATACTTACAATCACATGATTAATAACTTAAACACCTTTTAAACATGATTAATGGAATATTGGGCAGCATATACCTGTAGGGTTTCATCATCCACATTTCACAATACCAAGCAAAACCAAGCCAAATTCCATAACAACATCTTCTAACAAAAGAGGATCAAGTTTATGAGATTACCTCTTGATTTCACCACTTTCTCTCTCTAGGATGTCACTGTTCACTCTCTCTTCCCTTGAAATTTTGCTTGCTAAACATAATTTCCAAGATGAAGAAGAGATTATGAGAGGTTTTAGACAAACTAAAAGGCAAGAACACTTGAAATCATAAGGTGAATACTTGGCAGAAAATGAATGTTGGAAGGGAGTAATAATTTATCTTCAAGTATCACTTTTATCCTCCCTCACATAAGTTTCATTAGGGTTGCAATATTTCACTTTTCAAACTTTGGCCTTTTGCTTGACTTAGTTCCTTAGCCTTGGCACTTGCAGTTTAATCATGAATTCCCTTTCCTTCATGCCATAAAGTAATGTAAATGGAGCATGAGAATGAATGAAATAGCTTCTTCAATTTTCTCTTGAAATTACCATGTACTTAGCCCTTACATTTATTTCCATTTTCACACTTGCTGGAAAGCTAGGCAGAATTTTCATCAAACTTTGAAAATTCATAACTATTTGTACAAATGTCCAATTTTTGTGGTTCCAAAGGCTATGTGACCCTTATTAAGTCTATTTTAAGGAAAAAATATAGCCTTTAGCCAAATGGAAACTCATGATTCCCATAATTTTCATTTATGGATGTTGTCACATAAACTTGCCAGTTTCATTGGGCTAATTTAAAAAATACATAAATTTTTGTGTATAACTCTAAATTACCTATATGACCTATCATATTAAAGCTTGATAAGTCTACTTTCATTCTGTAAAATATCATAGGCATCGGACATCATTTGCATATTTAAAAATGTCACACAACATGAAAGCTACACAGGGAAACTCACTGGCAGCAAATTCAAATGTTTGCAATATGTGTTTTAAACATACTCATGTTGTATGTGACCACCAATTGCCTTGTTTGGCCGTTTCATATGCTCTTCACTTCACCTTTTGATTCCCTTTAATATAAGGAATTTTGGTGACTAAAATTCGGGTTATTACATTTCTCCACCGTTCAATAAATTTTGTCCTCAAAATTTGAACATCATATAGAATCATCTATACCTTGGGGAATCCCTTTTTATTACTTAGTTTATCTCTTTCATGTGTAGGCTCATAAACCATACAACACAACCATCATTATATTTTTAACACAGATCTCATATAGTATTCAACGTTCGATTCATCCTAATTTCATTCAATAATCAATGTGCAACATAAACCATATTGGCATATAAGATCATACAGCCAAGAATTCCTGCCCCCAAATCCTTGGGTCACTGCCCGTCACAATTTTGAATACATATGCTAGCCTAAGGATACACTAGTCCAGTAGGTCTTTGGGCCGCTGGATAGACTAGTCTACTACAACATCACTGGCATATGGATCTTATAGCCCAAGTATGATGACCTATACAATCTTGCACACAGTCTTATACCTCGAGCCTTTACTCGTCACAATTTTCATATATATAACATTATGTCATCCCAAGGACATACATGTCCATCAGGTCTTATGGCTTCAGGACAGACAATCCAACATCTTTGCCAAATACATATCGAGACTAACTACCTCAAGACATATAGCATATTAGGTTTATAGACATTTACATTGGGACTTATTGCCAGCATGAGTAGGTATTTGATTCTTAGAGGCTACAGGGTGAAGAGTATTTGCCACTATTTTGCCCTACTACACTAGGGCTCATCCCAATCTCTATTTATGTGTCATCACAAACCATATAGTTTATCACTATCAACCATACAACTTGTGCCCTGTAAACCACACTTCCGCTGCCCACTCTGATGTTTTCACACTATCAAATACAATACAAGTAGAGCTGCACTGTCTATCTGCATTTGTCTTACTTACTTAGTTGGATCCCACTTAACCTCTGTAGAAACATATGATCGTTCATAAAAAATGTAATAATATATATGCCATGCACCATGTTATATGGAATGATAGAATGCTGTATGCACATTATCCAAGGCTAAACGACATGTTTGCAACCCTAACTTAACTTGTGTCCAAGGTCAAATAACTATTTAAACCCCAGCTTAACTCATGTCTATGGTTAAATGAATTGTTTAAAAATGAGCTTAACTCATGTTTATGGTCAAATGAAATGTTTAAACCCTAGCTTAACTCATGTCCATAGTCAAACAACATGTTTTGACCCTGGCTTAACTCGTGCCCAAGATCAAATGACATGTATAGACCATGGCTTAACTCGTATCCATGGTTAAGTGACATGTTTAGACCCTAGCTTATCCGCATGTACTATCGCTGGAACCCCAGTCATAGCTAGGTCGTATGCCTTATACATTACTATGTTACAGAGATGGTATATAAATTGCATAAATACTAGTACATAGTATATAAAGGAAAGTGTTACTACATTGGCCTTTCCTGGATGATAGTAGATTTTGAATTTTCCCCTGATATGTGTTCTACTTTTGCTACACTCCTTAAAACGGATTGCTATAATCCTCATTCATTGATCATTATTTGATGTTTTGTTAACATGCCCATGATTTGATTGCATTGGGTCAGGTTTAGCTTCTTGATCTTGCCCAGCGTCTGTACCTCTTAATCTCATTATCTTTGTGTTTCATTTTATGGAAACAAAGAAAAGATAAACTCCTCATAGACATAAGAGCATATATGTTATTTCATAAAGTTTTAGGTACACAGGTGCTCCTGAAATAACATATCACAGATGTTTATAGTTGTCAGAGAAAGCCTGCAACAACCGCAGCCTCTAAACTACTACACAATATATGCTAGCCCATTTTCATAACATATCACCACATATTCATGTGACTTCCCTAGGGGTCACCCTTCCCAAGATTTTCCTATGTTGAGCATACTTAACCTTTGTGTACCAGGCCAAAATGCAGATACTAGGTTAAACCACTTTTGACCACCGGTACCCCGTGATTGTCCTCATCTCAAAACTTTTCATGCCTACTATCTCCGGTCATCAAAAGACTATGTATGAAGTATATATCAGTGCCAGCACATGAACTTGGTAATGTAGTTTGTGATTTGCTCCTTAAAGTCCACCAAGTTAACATTCAAATCCTACTCCATATCGTCGTTCTTCCCCTAGACCCCAAAATGCAGTATCCAGGAAAGTGTACATCACCGTATGGATCCATATGTCATCCAGGTCTCTAAACCAAAAGCCCCTGCTCATACTATACTAGGATTAGACTATCCAAGTACCATGTTTTCCAATCTATAGGGGTGTCATGCTTCCAGACAACCCATAGATGTATACTCCAAATTGTCAACACTAGTTTCCATTTTGATATACAAAGAGTAATAGAGACCAAGTTTCACAGGCATATAGAAAAATACAAATATACTGATAAAAGTATTTGTTTACAGACAAGAATAATCTATATAAAAACCAAAAATATTCCAAACATAGACTATATGTATAACCGCGAACTTTGTCTCGGGAAACATGCCTTTTAGTTTCCCTTATCTATGTCCTTGCCTTTTAAGCTGTTGGCACCAGCTGAGATATTTTGTTTAGAAAAAGGGGTGAGATTTCAAGGAATCCCAATAGAAACATATTATCGTTCATATAAAATGCGAAAAGTAAATATGATATGCACCATGTATGCACCAATTAATAAACAATATAACATCATCGTCATATATACATGAGTAGGGTTCTTGCCCTGCTAATCGTACACCGGTTGGACTCCTAGGTGTAAGTGCACCTCTGGTACTAACTGCCTCGTCTAGGCAAACCATGTTGATTAAAAGCACAAATAATGGTATCCCAAAAATCATATAAACTATGACATGATATATGAAAGATAATGTTCCTACCTCAAAGCTCTATCACCCCGTATCGTATGCCTCATAAAACGTGTTAACCTGAGGCTCCCAACTTGGTCCTAAAATGTTAAATGTACAAGAATTAGGTCAAAACCCATTCATGTACCACTTTAGGCACTACTATAGTGTTTATTGTGATTATATTAGCCTATGGTGAAAATTTACCAAAATGCCCCAAGGACCCCGGCATGGTCTCAGTACCTGGTCCGACTGTACTTTTCTTGAAAGTTTGATTAGGGCTATCCTGACATATTTTCATCCAAGGAATTCATTTCTAGACTCAATATTACCAAATTCACTTCCAAAAGACAAAATTTCCCTTGGCAACCCTGCTTTAAGGGTTTCAAGGGCGTTTTCATAATTATGCTTTTTTGGAACTAATGGAATCATCAAATCATTGAAAATCCAACTCCTACCCCTATATATTAGCCTAGATTAACCTTAGGAGTACTCCAGGGAAAATCGAGGTTTTTCGATTCTAACTCCGCAGACGTGTTCTTTTTTACTCCTAATTACTTTATCAACTACTTCATTAGGTTAAAACTACCAATTAGACTAAATTTTGGAAGCATAACCCTTAGGTCATTACATTTCCAAATTTTAAAACCAATAACAATTCGGCAAAATTTCACCAATTAAACTGTCCAGAGCAGTCATAATAGTCAATATTCGAAGGTTTGATAGTTATCTTTTGCTTCTTTCTAGCTTTTCTTGTTATGGCTTAAAAAAACCCTAGCTTTCAACATAGAATTTTTGAGCTTCACAACATTAAAGAACATATAAGAATAGCTTAGGAGCGGAGTTATACGTGTTAGCAATCGATTTACCAAAGAAATCACTTACCTTTGTAAGTTTTTCTTCCCTTTCTCTCTCTACAATTCCACACATTCTCTATCTATGTTCAGGTCTGTTTGGACGTCGAAATGGTGAAGGGAAGAAGGAGATGATGATATTTATCATATATTTACATTATTTTATTCATTTGTTTCATTTTCCAAAAATTCCAAAAATTAACTTTATGCACATAAAACCTTATGTACATGTAACCATGCTCACTAAGCCCAACCAATATTCCTTCTTTATGCTACATGTAGGAGATACCTAAGGGTCCTACCCTTTGTCTTAATTAGCTTCACAACTTGTTCAAGTTACGTATAGACGTAAAGTCACTATTTTGGTCAAATTTGCATTTTTGCTCAAGTTTTCCATAAATTCATATTTAATTGACCAAAATATTCCAAATATATTTTTCTCCTTTATTTTTTAATTAATTGAAAATAACTTCAATTAATCGGAAAATAATTAATTTTGTACTAAATTGGCAAAATTACGATTTTGTTATTACCCTTTTTAATCAATTTCTTTTCTTCTTTTTATTTGGCCAATTTCCATCAATTTTTGGACCAAATATTTTTTCTATTATTCCTCCATTTTTTGACCTTAATATTAGGCTTTTAAAATTACCCAAATTAATTCCATAATTATTTTGCCCATTTTCTCATGAATACGAACATTTATAAAATTTAGGGTTATCTGACCTAGACTGGCCTGGCCAAACCGGACCGAAAACCGGAGACCCAGGAAGTAAATCGGTCGGGTTTGGTGACCCGGTCCGGGTCAAAATTTTTTTTATTTTTTTTCAGAATATTTTTTTAAAAAAATTTTTCCTTAACAATTTCATACTATATGCCTAAAATATTCCATTTCTCACCGGTTTGGTCCCGTTTTAGCTCTGGTTTGACTCCAATCTGACCCACTGACCCTTGACCCAATATCCCAACTGGTTCACTGACTGCTTCGAGTTTAATTACCTTGATAAAATTCATAAATTCCAATTTCATGAATATTCATTATTTTATTCAATTTCTCAAATAATTATAATATATTTGGTGAATATAAATTTTGGGGTGTTACACGTAACTTGATCTACCGATAACTCTCAATCCAGTTGCAGAACATTTAACACATGTACCGTTCTAGCTCTAGAACTAGTAACAGAATCTGGATTTGACTTTGATTCCTCTGTCCATGATTGACCAGTGTCTCTTACTGATAAGCTCACTGTTATTTTATTTCAGCATGATGCCCACACGCTGGCCTTACTCAGACCTGCCACCTTGACGTTCGTGACATGCTTTTATCACCCTGAACTGTTAGGCCCTTACTCGATATAGTAACACTTACTAGCCTTCAGGTATTTACTATTCCTTCGAGGCTAATACACAAAAATAATTCCTTTATATTCATATGTCTTGTCACTATATGATCAAGACCATATCAGTATACTATCTTGCTACCAGAACCGCTTGCTCTGATACCAAAATTATAATGCCGTTATCTTATTTTTACATTTCTTAGAGTGCTTGTATGTAGTTCAATGGGCATACAGGAATAGTATAAAAATACTGATAACATGTGCTTGATTACAAGAATTCCCCACAGGGATTGTATATAACAATTACAATTAATGTAGCCGTATAGGGCTATTAGGGTGTCTAAACCCGTTATAATGAAATGGAGACCTCTTCTCGTCTTTAATCTACCACAATTCCTCTCATGCAGATTCTCTTATTTGCTTGCAAAGCATACCTACTGTTTTCACTTGTCTATATGATTGGTTGGGGAGGGTGAGATTCGATAGAATCTCAGTAGCAAATAGTTACCATAATGCATGCATGATAAGTGCTAATGCATGATACACTTGCCTTTCATAAACTCATGCTAACATAAAGACATATATGCGAGCTTAATGTTTCAAACAACATAACTATGACCACAGTATAAATAGAAACAGAGCTTCAATCATTCATATATGTTTCATATAATCAAGTAAAGCAATCACATGCATCAATACACAAGCAAAAAATCAAAAACATGTAGCAGAGGTAAGTTTACTACCTTAATTGCCCTTCCCCGATCCTTTGCTTGTTCTACTGTCTGTTCATTCCTATATCCGGCTTGAGCTACTGCCTAGTCTTAAAATTCCAAATGTACAAGAATTGAGTCAACATGCATTCATGTACTAGTCTAAACTCTTTTAAACGCATTCAATTGGTTATCTATCGCAGTTTCGATAATTTCTGCACAGCACAACTCTGTATAGTGCAGTTTCACTGTTTTCCAGAAAACTGGCAGATTTTCAGTGGACTTTGGAAAATCATAATTAATTCTAGGAAAATCCAATTTGAATAATTACAAAGCCTAAATGAAGCTCTTTAAGTTTATGTTCATGGCAAAATACCTAAGTCTGACCACTAACCGACATTGTTCACATAAACTCACCAACCCTGTACCATTCTAGATTTCCTTCTAGAAACAGGGCACAACTTTGAAAATTCATATCTCTTAATCTACTCATCTAAAAGTCATGTTCTGCTCACCAAATTAAAGATCTATATGGCTTCTTTAATCTTGCCAAATTTCATAATATTTGGACTTGGTTTGGCTAACGAAATTCATTGCACAATCAGACCGCTTCCAGTGAAACAAATCAAATAGCACCTCCCTTTAACTTCATAAATTTCTAGATTTAAACAAAAGCATCCAAAAATTATGAACACTTGTATTACTACACAATTTTCCATTCTAAACACAATGGAATCATCACAAACACCAAAATCCAATCCTAACTCTCTATGAACAGTGTCTGGATGAAATTCCAAAGACAAAGGAAAATTTGAGTTTTCTTGATTCCACTTGTTTAAACTCTTCCTTTATACTTGCAATCACATAATTAATCATTAAACACCTTTTAAATATGATTAATGGAAATTGGGCAGCATCTCCCCTTAGGATTTCATCATCCAAATTTAACAAAATCAAGCAAAACCAAGCCAAATTCCACAACAACCACAACAACATCTTCTAACACAAGAGGATCAAGTTTATGAGATTACCTCTTGATTTTGCATTTTCTCTCTCTAGGATATCAATTTTCACTCTCTCTTCCCTTGCGATTTTTCTTGATAAACATGATTTCCAAGGTAAAGAAGAGGTTAGGAGAAGTTTTACACAAGCTAAAAGGCAAGAACACTTGAAATCACAAGCACTTACCTTAGATTTTGCCTTCTTGAGCTCTCTTTATGCTATGTTCTTCAGGCTCACTTCTTCTCTCTACCTCTCTTGTGTTGGACGAAAGTGAGGTCTATTGAAAGAGATATGAAGCTTTTACAAAATATCTCCATACACCTCCTCCACTTAATATATTTTAAATTCTATTTGCCCATGTGTGCCTTGCTTTAACACAACATCTTTTGCTTTCTTCTTTGTCGAACTTTTATTAAATCATCATCTTTTCCTTAGCCATTTTACTTGGTAGAAAATGAATGTTGGAAGGGAGTAATAATATGTCTTTAAGTATCACTTGTATCCTCCTCCGCAAAAGTTTCATTAGAGTTACAATATTTGACTTTTCAAACTTTAGCCTTTTGCTTGAGTTAGTTCCTTGGCCTTGGCACTTGGAGTTTAATCATCAATTCCCTTTGCTTCATACCTTAAAATGACATAAATAGAGCTTGAGAATGAACGAAATAGCTTCTTCAATTTTCTCTTGAAATTATTATGTACGTAGCCCCTTCATTTATTTCATTTTCATACTTGCTGGTTAACTGGGCAAAATTTTCATCGATCTTTGAAAATTCATAACTAGTTTTACAAATGTCCAATTGATATGGTTCTAAACGCTATGTGACCCTTATTAAGTATATATTTAGGAAACAATATAGCCTTCAGCCAACCGCTAGCTCATAATTCCTATAAGTTCTATTTTTGGACGCTGTCACATAAACTTACCAATTTTATTGGGCTAATCTCAAAAATACATAACTTTTTATGTACAGCTCCAAATGACCTATATGACCTATCAAATAAAAGCTTGATAAGTCTACTTTCATTTTGAAAAATATCATAGGAATTGGACATCATTTTCCTATTTAAAATTGTCACACAACAAGGCTGCTACATAGGGAAACTCACTGGCAACAAATTCAAATGTTTGCAAATTGTGTTCTAAACAAACTCATGTTGTGTTTGACCATCAATTACCTTGTTTGGCCATTTCATATCTCCCCTACATTTTGGCCATTTCATAAGAAATTTTGGTGATTGAAATTTGGGATGTTACATTTTCGGCTAGCCACAACCCAATAGAGAGAGAGAGAGAGAAGAACTTGAGATGCTTGAAGAACAAGAGGAGAATTAGGGTTTCTGGAGACCAAAAATCCAAGATAAAAGATTGAAAACCAAGTGTTTATGCCTCCTAATCTACCTAGAACCTCTTTTAACCTCTTATTTTCTTGAAAATATGGGTAGCAAGCCAAATCAAGAGAGAAGAGAGAGAGGGTAGTGGCATTTATGACAGAGAAAGTTTGGAAATAAATAAGTAATCTCTAAAACCTTGATCCTCTTACTTTATATGATGTTGTTGTTGTTGATTTTGGCTTGGATTTGGTAATATTGTAAAAATGGAAAGATGAAACCCTAAGGGGTCATGCTGCCAAAATGTCCTCAAATAATATTTATTAAGTGTTTAAGTAGTTAATCTTGTGATTATAAGTAAAAGGAAGTGGTTAATCAAGAGAAAATAAAAAAAAAACAACTTCTTTTCTAAGGTTCTAATTTTCGTCTAGAGGCATATTGGGGGATGGAATTGGAATTTTGTAAATTTGATGAGTCCATTGGAATTAGAAGGGAAAATTGTGTAGGAATACATGTGTTCATGATTTTTGGATGATTATGTTTAAATCTGGAAATTATTGATTTAAAGGGATATGTTGTTTGATTGGTTTCACTTGAGGCAGTGTTGTTTTGCAATGGAAAATGTTAGTCATACCTAGTCCAAATATTATGAAATTTGGTAGGATTAAATATGGATTTTTGAAGTTGAGCCTTGTTTCTAGAATGCAATCTAGAATAGTGAAAGGTTGGCGAATTTCTGGGAACAATGAGGTTAAAATGGCCAGATGTCACACCCTTATCTTATTTCCTCTATTTCAGAGTATTTGCGAAAAATGATACATAGTGTAGTAGGCAATACAAGAATAGCATAAATATACTGAAAATAAGTGCATGATTACAAAAATTCCTCATGGGGCTTTGTACATGATAATTATAATTAATGTAGCCGCACAGGACTACTTGAGTGTCTAAACCAGTCCCAGTGAAACAGAGACAACTTCCTGCTTAATTCCACCACTGCAATCCCTCGTACGATTCTCTTCTTTGTTCTTAACATATCTTCTGTCATCTCTTGTCTAAATTGTTGGTAGGGGAGGGTGAGATTCGAGAGAATCTCAGTAGGAAAACAGTACCAATATGCATGCAACTGGTTAATGCATGACATGCTTGCATTACATAAACTCATGCTTACACGATGACATATCTGTATGCTCAATGTTTCATATAACAAAACTATGGACATAGAATAAATAAAAAAAGAGCTTTAATCATTCATATATGTTTCACATAATCAAGCAAAGCAATAACATGCATCAATACACCAGCACAAATATCAAATACATGTAAGAGAGGTAAGTTCCTTATTTTAATCCTTTTTGTTACTTGAAAACAACTCCTCGATATGCATGCCAATGACTCAGGTTCTCAACTCAGTCCCACAATTCCAAATATACAATTTAGACACTTCCATAGTGTTTCTAGTGGTTATACGAGTCTATATTGAAAAATGACCAAAATGCCCCCAGGACCCCAGCCCGTCCGTACCTAGTTCGACCGTACTTTTCCTGAAATTTTGACATAGGCTATGCTGACTTATTTCACCTAAAGAATCCATTTCCAAGCTTGGAATTACCAAATTCAATAAAAAATTACAAAATTGCCCCTGACAGCCCTACTTTTAGGGTTTTAGGAGCGTTTTTGTAATTATATTTTTTCGGGCTTTTCCAAAAAAAGTGGCCAACTATAACCCCACCTAATTTTCCCTCCTAAAAAATGGAACCATAAAATCATTAAAAATCCAACTCCTTCCCTTTAGAATAGGTCTGGCCGAAATGTTTGAAGGGAAAAGGGAAAATTAAAACTGTATTTAACACCTAAAGATTACTCCTTTTCACTCCTAATCACTTATTAAACCATTTAAACACATACTAACCATAATTTAAAGAAATTTGGGTAGCATAACCCCTTAGGGTTAGCACTTTCCAAATTTACAAGCTTAACCAACAATCACTAAATCCAACCACAAATATCAACAACAACAACATACTATCAAGGGTTTGAGTTTTTGAAGTTACCTCTTGAGTTCTTAGTATTTCTCTCTCTAGGACGTCTCACTCAACCTTGTGATTTTGCTTGCTACATAATGATTTCCATGGAAAATGAGAGGCTAAGGAAGCTATTATGCAAGAAAGGAAGCTTGATCACAAGAACAACAAGCCTTCTCTTTAGATTTCTTCCTCTTGAGCTCTCCTCTTCTCTTTATTTCTTAAGCTCTTTTCTAAGATGCACACACACACTCTCTCTCTCTCTCTCTCTCCCTTGCTTGGTGTGAAAATGGGCAAAGAAAGATGAAACATGGCCTTTAAAAATATCTTCATATTTTCCCTTAATCAAAATTGTCATAAAATTAAAGTTTATGACACCAATTGTACTTGAGCTTATCTACCACTAAGTATGACACTTTCTCTTTCTCCTCTCCTTTTGCCCAACATAAATGAGAAATAGAAATGAGATGATAAGGCTTAATAATATCTCTCATTTTCCCTTAATTAACTTTATCATAAAAATAGGATTTTATGACAAGTCTTGTACTTGACTTTATCCCTTACCAACTTAAGTCATAATGCTTCATTAGCATTGAACTATTTTCTCTTCTCCAAGGTAGGCCCTCAATGACGCCTAAGGGCCCTCCATGCACAACCTTTGGGCTTCAATTCCATTTATCAAACCACATGTTCAAGAAACATTATTTTACTCTTAATTTGAACATGTGCACAAACTTTATCAATTATAATTAAATCCCTTGCCTCAAGATAACGACACTTGGCATGTTTATGAGCCAAATAATTATTTTCCCCTCCTATTCTTTATTCCATAATTTACACAATTGCCAACAAATTTTACTTTCCAATTTTTGGAATAGTGCCAATTCTGGTAGATTTTCTGGTCAAACTTTGAAAAATCATAATTGAATTTGTAAACATCATTTCCAAGCGATTCCAAAGGTTATAGAACCCTTATTGAGTCTAGTTTCAAGGAAAAATATAGCCATTTGTTAGCTAGAAGCACAAAATTCCTAGATTTTCAATCTTTGTATGTTGTTTCAGAAAATATTCAATTTTGCTGGAAAAACTTCAAAAATTCATAACTCTTTGTATATAGCTTCAATTGATTCATATGACCTCTCAAGTTAAAGTTTAGGATGTCTACTTTCACCCTGTAAAATTTCATAATTTTTTCTCATCATTTGTTCTATCAAAACCTCATGAAAAACTCACTACCTCACAGGAAATTTCACTGGAAATATAATCACATTCACCAAAATTCCCCCTTCCATTTTATTAAATGCCACAAATGTTTACAAGGCATATTGGGGAATAAAATTTGGGGTATAACACCAGACTTAAGTATTTTTTTTGTTAAAGTACACTTAAAGAGCTTCACTTAGGCTTTGAAACTAGTTAATTTGGAATTTTTTAGAATTAATTATGATTTTCTAAAGTCGACTAAAGATCTGCCAGTTTTCTGGAAATCTGTGAAACTGCATTGTGCAAAATTGTACCGTGCAGAAATTGTTAAAACTGTGATAGATAACCAGTAGAATATGATTAAAGGAAGTAATAGTTCAAGTAATAACCAGTTACTTGTAACTTTAATTTATAGGAATTTGTAATAGCCCAAGTTAGAACCAAGATTTTGGATAGACAATTGCACTAAAAAATGACTCAGGTAGTAACTCTATCTTTCATTAATTTAGTCATATCTCCCAAACCACAACTTGGATTGAGGTGAAACCAGTGGCCAATGAAACTAGACTCCCAATGCGTCATTTTGACATCAAGATCAAGTTAAAAAGAGCTCATATGTAGGGATATGAATTTTGGAAAATAGCATTCAAATCACCATCATATTTCAGAACAGGTTCAATATTATAGACATAACTCTCAAACTACACATTGGATTGAGATGAAACTGGTTCCATATGAAACTTGACTTAAATATCTTTATATTATAGGCCATATTTAGAGTTATATTCAAAGATATATGCCTTCTAGAAGTTAGTTCTTGAAATCAAGTTCTGTTCCAAACTAATCTATATACATTGGATCATAACTTTTGGAATATAAAGTATTTGTGATCAATTCTAGTTATTGTGCAATGTAGACTTAAAGAGCTTTATAGGGATATTTTATTTGCCATGGAGTTATATCCAAAGAGTTACACCCTCATAAGTTTATTCAAATATAGAGGTTGCAGTACTCGAATATGAAGATTCATTATCAAAGTGCATTATTTGAATACAGCAAGTTATGAGTTATCTTGTGTGAAAGGAAATTTGATCTATTCTAATATGAAAGTTCATTATTAGAGAATATTATTTGAATACAAATGGCATCATTCAAATAATAAGATCATTTATTTTACAATGGAAGCTATTCAAATAAGGAATTGAGTATTTGAATACACTTCAAGTGTTGAAGGTTTATTCTAATAGAGGTTGATGTATTCGAATAATCATTACTCATTATCAAAGAAGCCTATTCAAATAACATCATATGTTTTCTAAAGAAGCTTATTCAAATAAGGAACTGATTATTCAAATATTTAAGATTTCAGAAAACAAAGCAACACATCGTACCTTCTGAAGATCAATGGAATAATTATGTAACTCATTCTTCTTACTTATAATCACTCTAACACTTCATGATTAAGTACTTTCCAGGTTATCAAGGATTAACATATCAAAAAAAGTCACTTTATAGAGCGTAACATCCACCGACACAACGGCTAGTTTTTTAAATGATGAAGAGCATCGAACAACGTAACGGCATTCTAACAAATAGGTTGAATTGCTTACAACGGCTATTACAACTCAACTATAAATAAAGGAGATTCAACAAGACAACAATGACAAAATAATATGTCGTAATCATGAATCATCCATTTCTACCCAAATACTTTCTGTTTATCTAGCTTCATCTCATTTACCTTAGAGAGAGAGATTATTTGTATTGTACTTCAATGATTATAATATCCACTCTATAAGAGAGTCTGTAAACACTTTCAATTGTATTTCTCAATTAATCTCAAGGTAGAGCAACCTTGAGAGGGTTGATTTCTTTACTGAGAAGCTATAGAGAAAATTCTTGGTCAGACTTTTTGCTCACAAGACTTACGAGGTGCAAGCGGTAAAGAATATTACTGCTTGTAAAACTTGCATGGGTATAAGCAGGAGAGAACGTTGTTGCTTGTAAGACTTGCATAAGTAAGCGGGAGAGAAAAGGTCTTCAGAATTGTTCTGCTCATAGAACTTATCATGTGTAAGGGGGATTAACTCAACTGTAACCTTATGGTGTGTAAGGGAGAGTAATTCGGTGAGAGATTTGTAAAAGGCTTCACAAGTGCCTGACTAAACTTATGGGATTGTAGCAGTTCTCAAGTACCCAATTAAACTTAAAGGACATAGTGGATTGAAATCTCAGGAGGAGCCTGGTGATTGAACGTAGGTTATTATGGATTAGGCCGAACCAGGATAAATCACGGTTTGCATCTTCTCTTCCCTAAGCTCTTATATTTCCAACATATATGTTTTAGATACTTACTTATGGTTTTATAATCCCATACTTATTGATTTCATAAGATACGAAAAGGATTAGAAATTTCTTAATTTCTTATCATACACCTAATTCACCCTCTCTTAGGTGTCCACCAGTTCTAACAAACTCTTGTATTATAAACAAGTACTTCTTATCATTATATCTATGATATTCCTGTGTGTCCACTGAACTACGCGCAAGTACTCTAAAAAAGGTGAAAATAAGATAAGAGCGTTACAATGTCCATAAACCTAGTGAACAAAAAAGAGTACACAATACATATTAAAGCTGCCTTGTTAAAAACTTTACTAGGAAAACCTCATGGGACAAAACTTTGGTTAAGGGAAAAAAAGTACAACATGTTCTTTACTCCCCATAATGATAATATTATATTTATTTATCCTCATAGTATCACCTTTACTCCCCCTGATGACAACATTGCTCTTAGCCTTTTTATCTCAATAGAGTATGTTGATTTCTCAAGTAGATTATTTACAATGGCTTTTGAGCATATCTCCTTTTGAGCTGAACTATGCTTGATTGTCATCAAATAACCTGTCAAAATGTATTCCAATAACTTATCTCTCTAACATATATTTTGGATATGTTAAGCTATACCCACTTGCATTATGCATTGAGAAAAAGGGAAACAAAAGAAAAGTTATTATGAAAATAACCATGAGATATCTTTATTCATATATTTAATTTACTATCAACAAAATGATCTTAGAATAGTTTTTATAAAGCTATCACACCAAATCTCAGCTTCATAGTGTCCATAGCATACCTAGATGAACTAAATTTTACCAGTAAAAATATAATAAATATAATTTTAGCATGATGTAAATATTCATAAAATATATGGTATTTCTAGACCATTAAATTCAACACATTCTTGCTAAAAAATTCATCATAGAAGAATATGTGATTTTAAAGTCATTAAAGCATTCAATATCTCAATCTACAAGAAGTAAAATGTAAAATTATTCATTCTTTAATACAATTTTTCAATCAATTATCACTACTACAGATTTAGGCATTTATAACACTTAATGCATAATAATTACAACTAATAAACATTAGATATGTCAAGGTAGAGGTCGCGCAAGGATATATAATGCTTAAACGTAACATCTAATTATGCACACAATCATATATTGCTAGGCGAAATTAGTGCAAAAATGCAAAAATAATGGTTGTAGCTAATAACTATCATTTATTTAGTGACATAAATGATGATTCTTAAAGACAACCATCATGTAACACTTACAAAAGATTCATCTTCCAATACTTATATTAGCGAAGATAAAAGATAACGGTCTTTAGAAATAAACCGTCATATAACTATTTCATAACCCTTCGTAACATTCGGATCTTCAATGTCATAACTCATAACCCTTCATAATCCCGTTAGGCCTGAATAAATCATAACTTATAACCCTTCGTAATCTTTTAAACCTTTATTTAAACTAAACTATTCCTTGACCCTTATGATTCTTACTACTTTTTTTTATTGCCTTCCTCCATCTTTCCTTTGTCATGTTAAGATCCCAAGGAACTCCTCCATCGCTACCACCCCCTCTTCCTCCACCTCCTCCTCGTCCTCCAGGCTTATTGGTGGAGACAAATGGCTTAAGTATTGAGCATTATAAACACGTCACCTCATCCATCATAGCCAGTGCCTTTGTCCCCTTCGCCAATCCTTCTATTGAGTCAAATGACAAGATGACACAAGAGAAAAGAATACTGGGAAAGCGTCTAATTGTCATGTAAGAGGTCCAAAAAGAAAATTAAGAGAGAGGGGTGAAAACTTATTATGAGATGGAATAAGAAAGGACAAATTGTGAAATCTAACAAGTCCATTAGCTATCTCAACACGTTGCTTTTGGCCTTTTTAGATTTCATAATTTGTCCTTTCTTGTTCCATCCTATGATAAGTTCCCTCGCCTCTCTCTTAATTTGCTTTCTAGGCCTCCTTCATTACAACAAGACCCTTCACCGATGCTCTTTTCTCTTATGCCATCGCGTTATTTGGTGCAATAGATGGATTAGCGGGGGGCCGAAGGCGATAGCTTTGGTAGAGGGAGCGACATGGTTAGGATCCTCAAGTCAAATACATAATGGTTATTAAGTAAAACCCATCACTTAATAGAAAACCATAAAAGTAAATAAAAGTTTTAAGTTAATAATAAATTTTAAAAAATTGTCAAATATATAACGGTTATTAAGAATTAACCGTCACCATTTATAAAACATAATACTAACAAATGCAATTGCTCGATAATCTCTGAAACCCTCTTTATATAAATTTCTAAAAATTGAAGTCTATTTCTCTACTTCCATTTCAACTTCTCAAAGCCAACTTCTATTTCAAAAAAACATCATGGACCAATGCAAGAAAACTGCTAATTCAACATCTGGCAAAAAACTGAAAGATGATCTCCCTTTGCCAATAAGCATTGAAGGTTTCATCCACTTAAAATATATGCTCCATCATATGGTCTAGGTTTACATATAAGAGCAATGATGTATCAACCAGTGCTTGAAGGAACTTACCTCTCTCTTTCGCTCTTTGAACGAGAAGGTGGATAAGTTGTTGGAGAAGGAAGAATATGATGGTATATCAGATTCTTAAAGCATCTATATAACTTTTTATTTTTAGTTTGTTTATTTACTTTATCTTTTTGTTGTGGTAAAATAGTAGTTGTATACTCAACCACTAATTTTTTTTAAAAAAGGGTATATACATTATGGTTATTGAGTAACAACTATCACTTATTAGATTACCATGCAAATGCATAACAGTTGTACTTTGTAATTGTCATATATTGTCTCACAAGATAGATGATTCTTATTGTAAAACTATCATGAAATGTTAGATGAACAAACAAAGGATTTGTCTTCCAACTTTATATCAACAAAACAATATATAGTTTCTATTAAAGAACCATTAACTAAATGGTTCCAACCTTTCTTCTTCCTCACGCTCATGATGAGAATACTCTATACTTCTTTATTCTTCAATGATCAGCATAAAAACCAAGTACCCTTTCATTACATGCCACTACACGGGACTACTCCTCCACAACCTTAGTCTCCTCCTCAAGTGGAGGTAATGATGCAGTATGCAAATCCTCAAGTGACGGCAATAATACAACATGTAAAATGCGTTGACCATATTATGAGGAGGCTGGCTATATATTTATTGAGTATGAACAGGAAGGCCAATCTCATTCTTAATGAGTGTGATATTGGCTACCATGATCCTGACATACTCTCAAATGATTCAGGCCACTCCTTTGGTGACAAGTAGCCTGATGATGTAAGGTTTGCTACAAATTTAAGGAAATTTTGATTCATTTAAATTGAATGAAACAAAAATTCCTAAATTGGTAGTAGACCTCATATCATCTATCAGGCAACTAGTTAGTAGATTGAGGGTGATATTTTTTTGGTTTTTTTTATAAAATATAAAACTATAATTATCTAAGCACTAGCTTGCCCAAAAATTTTTTAAAACATAATAATATACATCACAGTTATTAACTAATAACCGTGGTTAAAATAATGACATAACTCATGATTATTAACAAAGAACTATAATAAATATAATCAAATAAATCATAGTTTAATGAACATAACCATTATGTAAAATCTTAGGCATGACAACCCAAAAAACCTTACCTTTTCTCTTTTATTTAAGCATCTGAGAAGGAATATAATTGACACTTTGTTTGTTCGAACAAAACTCACCAACATCTTAATGCTACTACTCCTATTGTCTTTTTCGGCTATTGAGTCAAACCCCGCCATAAAAAACCTTTATCTTACTTCTCAGCAACAGCCGCACTAGTGAATGCTTTTACACTTGTCTCAACTACTATCGAGCGAGTTGTTTTCACTTGCTCTAAGTTGCGTGTTCATCATTCATGAGCCTTAGCTAGGTCGCATTCTATTGGTGCTCTATTCTCTTTATTAGATTGAGGTGCCTTTGTGAAGTCACGACGCAATAAAGCATTAAGGTGACATTAATTTGCTTTTGTTAAGTTATGTTTTTTTGTTGAAAAACCTATTATTGCTCTGATCGAAGGTTCATTTCCTATTATAAGAAGTTGTCAACCTATTGCTTTGACTAAAGGTTACTACTTTACTAATCTTTTTTGATTTAACTTCTAGAGATATGATCCCTAAGTAAATACATGTCCTTTTTGGAAGTATCCATATCTTTTGAAGTTACTTTAAAAACTTCAATAGGGATGTGATGAATAAACTAGTTTAGTTTTACTGATGAGAGTCATATATGAACAAGCTCTGTGAATAAACTAGTTCAGATGTGATCACAGAATAATCGAATCGAAAATAAAAACTTGATATAATTTAAAGTATAATTAAGAGATAGAAGAGATATCACGGAAGTGTCACCGGGAGTAATACTGGTTTGGGCACAACCACTTTGACCTATGTCTAGCCCACATAGTACCTTTGAGAGTTTCACTATATCTTCCAAGATTTAGTGAGTTCTCGTTACCTCAGTACACAACAAGTTCCTTCACTAGACACTCGCTTCCCCTTACTCGATGTAAACTATTCCCCAACTCTAGTTTCGACAACCTTAAGTTGTCTCAATAACAGATATTGAGTATATAAAGAAAATCTCTCTCACATAGTCAATATATGATCACTGAAGTATAAAGAATGAATATAAGAAATAGAGCATTATGAATGTGTTGATGATGTATGCTTATGTGTTATCAGTATATGTCTTTGTTGAATGTTCTTATATTTATATCTGAGTTGAGATAGCCATGGGTAGCAATTCAACATGTCTGTTAGAGTTATGTAGCTTCTTTTGACCGTTCTTCATATTTTAAAAATAGCCGTTGTGGTAGGTGAGCGTTATGGATATTACATTCTTCATAAAATGACTTTTCTCTTTCTTACATGGTCTCTTCATTATTTTCTTGAAAATATACTTAGAATACTAATATAATGAAGGGTTAATCATATAGATAACAAATTTATAAACAACATATCATAATCATGCAATCTAGATATCATCACTTGAGTTATTCATGCTCATCACTCGAGTGGTCACTCGAGTGATCCCTTCTAGAACTTGGTAGAGAGTTTAAGCAACAATTCTAACTCCATCACTTGAGTCATTCAAAGACATCACTCGAGATATCACTTCCAACTCTTGGCAGACAGTCATTGGTTTGTTTCTTACCTTATCACTCAAGTTGTCACTGAAGTAGTCATTGGTTAGCACTTCTCAAAATCTGGCAGTAAGTTTATTGATATTTTTAGCACCTATCACTTGAGTGATGAAGGGTCATCACTCGAGTGATCCCTTCCAAAATCAGTAAGAAACTTATTTACTAGTTCTGTGACTTTTTCTCCTTCATCACTTGAGTGGTCACTTGAGCGATGGCTTTACATGCCATGGAAAACTCTTATGTATATTATTGAATCTTTTGTAAAATCATTCCAATCTTTGTTATCATCAAAACATATGAGATCTAACATTCTCCCCCTTTTTTATGATGACAAAACTTGGTGATTTTGTGAACAAACCATTTGAAAATATTTTGAAGTTTTGAAGTTAAAGTTATATGCTTTTAAAAAAATCTTAATATCCTTTTATACAAAATCAAAACTTAAAATTAATCTAGGTATATGACAGTAAATAAGCTTTAGAATTTAGGATATCATAAACATTAAACTTTGTTAGAGTTCATATAGCATAAATGAAATATCATAATCAATATAACATTAAGTCATGAAAGTTCATAAATCACCCTAGATCCTTATATAGCCAAAATGCACCCCAAGCGTTGACAACTATATATACAATATATCAAATCACAAAAAATCACTATGTCAATCTTCTTTAAATCTTCTCCTTTTTTCTGACATCATCAAAAAGGATAAATTAGTGAAGAGAGGCTGAGCTGGAACATGATGGCTTAGCGGCAGAGATAGGTGTGCTGTTAAGGGGTATGGCTCCAGTATCTTGTATGTCACCCTACTGAGTAGAGAAGGTAGGTAGGATTTCTCAATCTCAGGGAGATCCACAGGAGGAATCTGAAGTAGATCATCTAGAGACGGTGTGAATATAGAAGGGTTTGTAGTGGTGTGGTCTGTGAGGTAACTGTAACATCCCGATTTTCGACTAAGGACTAATCATAATTATTGAGAATAATTATGTGTTTTATGGCCATAATAATTAATATGCCATAATTATTGGAAATTGAAATAGTGAAATTGTTGAGAATTAGTTAGTGATTAATAGAGAAATTAATTACTAGCTAAGAGAAAATGAGATGTGTGATTAAATAATCAATGGCTAAGATTGATTTGTGTAGTGGGCAAGAGGCATAATCATGTGTGTGTGCATGCATGTGAGCCCATGTGAGGTGAAGAGGGATGGTGACAAGTGGCATGTGGAGAGCCCTTGGATGTGGGATAAGTGATGTGGACACATCATCATCATCTCCATCTCTTCTTTTCTCTCTCTCTCGTGCTCTCTCTCTCCTTCTCTCTTGTGCGCATGGTTGAAGGGTGAAGAGGAAGAAGGAAAAGCTTGGGAAAAGGTGAGTAAATGGCTTCCTTTGCTCAAATCCTTTTCATAAATGTTGATCATTGAGTTGAGAGCTTCAATTTGGTGGTTGTAGCTTCTCCATTGATGGTGATTTGAAGATCACGAAAATATGGAGTTTGGAGAATCAAAGAGTGTCTTTGAGAATGTTGATAAGGTATGTGAAACCACTCCTTCTATCTATGTTTCATGCCAAATGATTATGTTTGGAATTTCTGGAATTATTGCCCTAATTGTGAAAATATGGGTAATGGGTAGTTTGGCATGATATGGCATTGGAAATGGTATATTGGTATGAGTTTTGAATAGATAGAATGGATTGGGGATTGAAATGTGTAAGGATAATGATTTGGAAAATGGGTGATTATGATGCCCTAGACCAAAGCTTGTTAATGGAATGGGAATTGGGTAATTCTGTTGATTCCATTGAATTCAGTGAGTGATTTTGTGTGGGAGTGGCTTTGGTAGAGGTTTTTGGTCCCTTTGGATCAATTGGGCAAGAGTTAGGGAATGTGGTAAGTTTTGCTGCGTTCTCTGGAATCTGATAGATTCACTCGAGCAGACAGGGGTGTGCTCGAGTGAGGGATGATCATTGCTCGAGTGAGGAAGAACCTGCTCGAGTGATGCGTGAGTTTTCCCTGTGTGCTGCGAGTGCGCCTGGGTTTTCTATGGGTTCTGCTCGAGCACATCGCTTTGTGCTCGAGTGAGCGAAGAGCATGCTCGAAGTGAGCATGGCATTCTCGGGTGAAGGTGTACGCCCAGAGTAGAGGGTTGCTCTTGGGTGGATGCTCGCGGGCAAGGTGCAAGAAGTGAGCCTTCTCACTCGCGGGTGGAGGGCATCTGCTCGAGTGAGCCGTGTGTGCTCGCGGGTGAGAGGTGTGTGCTCGCGGGTGTGCTCGCGGGTGAGAGTGGAGTGCTTGAGTGATCCCGTTTTTGGAGAGCTTTGGGGTGCTCTCGGGTTGTCACTCGCGGAGTTGTGCTCGCGGGTGCTCGAGCGAGACTTTTGGTCTTGTGCTCGAGTGAGGATCTGTGCTCGAGTGAGCTTGTGCCTCAGGTGAGGGTTGTGCTCTCGGGCATGTGCTTTCTGTCTCACTTTCTCTTGTGCTCGGGTGTTGTCCGTACGCGTGCTCGAGTGAGAGCATCTGTGCTCGAGTGATGTCCGTACTTGTGCTCGAGTGAGAGCTTCTGTGCTCGAGTGAGGCAGTGAAAAATATCAAGTTTAAGTGTTCAAAAGGGGATCTTTGGGGATAGTCTTTCAACCCTTTAGAGCTATGGATTGAGGTGTTTGAGGGCACTTAAAGGGCAATAATGATAACCAACTTGAGTGTCTAAATGTAAAGGAATTGGAAAAGGGATTAATCCTATGTCCTTGATTATGGTTATAGGATTTGATGATTTACTGGAGCGTGAGCAGCCGGAGCTGGAGCTTACGTGGAAAAGAGTGTAGGGAACTTACCTCTCCTGCATGTAGTGATAATTGTATTTGTGTATTGATGCATGTTATTGCCTTGCGTGTTTATGTGAAACCTATGAGAATGATCGAAGCTCTGTTTCTGTTTATACTATGGCCATGAGTATGTTGTGTGAACATTGAGCATGCGAGTATATCATATTGTGAACATGAGTTATTGTGATGCAAGCATGTCATGCATTAAATACTTATCTTGCATGCATAGTGGTATTTGTTTTCCTACTGAGATTCCCCAGAATCTCACCCTCCCCTATCAACATTTTAGACAGGGAAGGAAGATTGAGGATGAAGCAGGCATCCAAGGACGAAGAGGACTCGTTTTGGGTGAGAGCTTAGTGTTGGTTATCATTGTGTAATGGGATTATGTATTTGTTTATATGGATCAATACTTGAGAATGTATGTGGATAAGTTGTGTAATCCCTGTTATTTGAGTTGTATGGGCTAATGCGCCCTATGATTATTGAGCGAAGATATGATCCCGGAATTGTCGGGAATTTATATTGCGTACTCTGATAATTGTATAAATGTAATTTATCTTCGCATAGTAATTATATTCGGAGTGGAAATATGAGACCGTGTTTTAAATGATTTCGAAACGTGATTGTGAAAACCCCGTCTGGTTGATGGGTTTATAATTGTTGTTGTGACTTATTGGTCTCTATTTCCCGTTAATTGCATAATCCGGATATTAATTACGGCAGGGGGTTACATTTTTGGTATCAGAGCCACAGTTCCTGGCAAACTTGGGAATTTGCTAGGATAGCTCTCTTAGATCTCTACCTTGGTGGTAGATGATGTTTTGTGATAGTGATTATGTATACACATGTGTGATTTGTCATTGTGGACATAAGAGATTTGTGGAATATGTGTATACATTGTTGGTTAGTCTTGAGTGGTGAATCATTGTGTAATCGACAGACATAGTGATTCGTCCTAGAATTTGAGGTGTAAACCCAGAGGTGGTTGTAATCAAACTCATCATCTGATTTGAGAACCGAGGAAAATGGTTTCCGAGGTGCTTGATATTGATGTTCTAGGTATCAGGGTTCCAACCTAGATGTTGGGTATGTAACCCAATGTAGTATGATGTTACATGTAGTAATGTTATACTGATCTTGTGTGTGTAAAGGCCTTAAGACCTAGGGGACCGGTGTGCCTTAGGCTGGCATGATATTTGGATTTGTGTTGGAGTTGTGAGGCTCTGTGGATTCGAGGTAAGTGATTTCCCGGTTCAACTGAGGTTGAAAGTTTGAAAGATGAGATGTGATATAAGGATTAGACTCAATAGTTGGGTTGATTCTTAAGAATTGGATTTGACCTCAATGGTATGTGGTACCAGGGTATGGTACTAGTAGTGAACTGAAATGGGTATCAGTTATTCTGAGAGTGTTGGTTGTTAATCCAGCACAGGGAGAAAGTCATCTACGGAGGATTCGGATCGGAGAGTGCTATCTACGGGGACTTTTGATAGGAAAGGGCTACCTACGGTGAGATTCGATCGGAAAGGGCTACCTACGGTGAGATCTGATTGGAAAGGGCTACCTATGGATAGTTCTGACCGGAGGGGCTGACCAGTCAGTGGACTGAGTGAAGCACCGAGTGCAGTAGCATAGTGTGGAGCCACCATGACGATGAACCCTAGAGTGGAGCCACTGTGACGATGAACCCTAGAGTGCAGCCGCCTTGATAATGAACCGTGGAGAGTAATAGCCGTGACGTTGAATCGTAGAATAGAGCTCTGGGAACGTTGGGAGTATGGGATCTCAACGAAGTGCTGGTTGTGGTTTCCAATGATTCGAGTTGAATCAAGCCAAGATTTGGTACAGATTGTGAATGTTGTCAGTTGTAGTAGGAGATTTCTATGGGACTCCTGTTAAATCAACTTGACATTATGAATGCACAGATGAGGAGTAGACCTCAGAGTGTGCAGCGGAAGCGTGGGAATGTATTATGTTTGAGAATTGTGTTGAGCAAAGGCTCGAGGTTGATGTGAGAATGATATGATAACTATGACTTCGGGAGGTAAAACTTCGGGTCAAGTAGTGTTGTAAAAAGAGGTCTTGAAGGATCTCAGTATGTGAAAAGAATTCGAGATGTTGAAGGTGAAGTTGTTGACATGCCTGGTTCCAGCTTGTTGCAATTGTGCATTATGAGTCCACCTGTTCTCCTTTGCGAGGGAGTTATGTGCCGTTGGTCGGATTGCCGGTTGAGGCTGCCAATGGAGCCGTCTGGTAGGGTTGCCGATCGAGGCTGCCGGCGGGATAGGTGTGATTATGTGACATGAGGCCGAAAGGCTGATTGTGAGCCGTAGGGCTATTTGTGAGGCTGACGAGCCATTTGTGAAGCCGGATAGCTATGTGCTATAAGGCTATGTGTATACACTGCCACGCCAATAGTCCCTAAGTAGCTAACAACAGTTCGGGTTAAGACTGTGTGTCTTCTCGGCGGAGAAAGGGGATGAGGGTGGAGTGTGATGTGGAAGCCGAAAGGCTATGTGTGAGCACCGCTACGCCAATAGTCCCTGAGTAGCTAACAACGGTTCGGGTAAGACTGTGTGTTTTCCCGGCGGAGAAAGGGGATGAGGGTAGGGTGTGATTATGGGTCTGCTATTGTGAGCCTGAATGGCTATGTGTGCACTGCCACATCGATAGTCCCTGAGTAGCTAACAACGGTTCGGGTTAGACTGTGTGTCTTCTCGGCGGAGAAAGGGGATGAGAGTGGAGTGTGATTTGTGTACTTTGTGACAACTGTGATCAAGCTGGGACTGAGGTATTGTTGTGTAGTAGAGCAGAGCTAGTTTAGCTGATGGCGAATTCGACTACATGTTCGGGGATTCTTGTAGTGAGGGCAATTACCTCAACATGGCCAGCTTGGCTAGCCACCACGTTGGTTGCACCGGTGTTGACCCAAGGCCGAAAGGCGGTGCGTAAAATTAGAGTCTGCTATATATGTTTGTTAAGGAAGTGAATTCATGTGCGTCCTGGGTTGATGCCCAGCTACTTGCCACACCCGAATGGTAGTACGGGTGGTACTACGGTCGGTGCCGTAGCCGGTTGTGCCGGAGTAGGCGTCCCCGAGAGCACCGGCGGGGGAGGTGACAGATTACGGCGCGAGCACTTCAGCGGGAGCCGTATAGGGAGTGACAGTGGTCATCTCTAGTTCGGCCGTTGAACTGCCGTCGTAACCTACATGGATGATGTGAATCCGACCCGTGTGAGGGCGGCGTTTGTGAAACCAGCCGTGGGCTGTGTGTGAATCTTGCCTATGTGGCTTGAGTATGGAATGTTGTATATGGATCCCGGCTGTGGTGAGTCTTGGGCGAGCTGCGGTGAGCCCAATGGACCGCGCTGCGGTGGGTCCAGCATCCTTACCCACTCCACTTGGGTTGGAGCCCAGTGGTGCGGTAGGCCGGTTGGCTGAAGGGGGGATGTGACATATTACAGCGTGTGCAGGTCAGCGTGAGCCGTTTAGGGTTGACGATGGTCATCTCTAGCTCGGCCGTTGGACAGCCGTTGTAGTTGTTTTGTGTGGTGCAAGGGAATGAAGGTGGTGTTGGGAGATTGAGACTCTCAACCGGTCGCCTGGATAGAAGAGATTGAGATTCTAGGTGGACCATTACGGTAGGGTGCTTCGGATAGATGAGATTGAGATTCTGGAGTGACCTGATGATGTGATATGTGTTGTGATGTGAATGCCGGAAGGGCAAAGTGAATTTGTCAAGAACATTGTGATTGAGACCCAAAAGTCCCTGATGGGTGAGGGTAATGCCGTGGAAGTTGATACGGCAATGTGATTGTTGTGAATACCCGAAAGTCTCGGTTACCACTAGTGGAATCATTGGTGGGTGTACGGGTGAGGGTAATGCTGTGAAAGTGGATACACAAGCACTTGTGCGGAAGCGGAATGTTTGTGTATACAGCTGAGGCTGTCGTTTGATAATGAGGTTGTGGTATTTACTCCCGGAAGGGGTAACTAGATTGAGTAAGCAGGTTGGTGGCCTATGCTGCCTAACTGCCAAGATCTTATGATATGGCTCATGAATTGGAGTCACCGGATGTTGAGATGCGCTAGCCACTCATGAATGAGGAGGCCTTGCGATGATTGTGGTTGTATAGCAATCGTGATATGGGCCGATTGCAGTTTATGGCAACTAGGGTTGCATTTATGGTTTAAGATTCTTACATGAATCAAGTTGAGACATCCCAATGTGGAATGAATTGTGAAACGGAAGCTGTCGTGAAGAAGCGTCCGGAGTTTATGTCCTTAGTGGTGGAACAAATTTCGAGGACGAAATTTATTGAACGGGGGGAGAAATGTAACATCCCGATTTTCGACTAAGGACTAATCATAATTATTGAGAATAATTATGTGTTTTATGGCCATAATAATTAATATGCCATAATTATTGGAAATTGAAATAGTGAAATTGTTGAGAATTAGTTAGTGATTAATAGAGAAATTAATTACTAGCTAAGAGAAAATGAGATGTGTGATTAAATAATCAATGGCTAAGATTGATTTGTGTAGTGGGCAAGAGGCATAATCATGTGTGTGTGCATGCATGTGAGCCCATGTGAGGTGAAGAGGGATGGTGACAAGTGGCATGTGGAGAGCCCTTGGATGTGGGATAAGTGATGTGGACACATCATCATCATCTCCATCTCTTCTTTTCTCTCTCTCTCGTGCTCTCTCTCTCCTTCTCTCTTGTGCGCATGGTTGAAGGGTGAAGAGGAAGAAGGAAAAGCTTGGGAAAAGGTGAGTAAATGGCTTCCTTTGCTCAAATCCTTTTCATAAATGTTGATCATTGAGTTGAGAGCTTCAATTTGGTGGTTGTAGCTTCTCCATTGATGGTGATTTGAAGATCACGAAAATATGGAGTTTGGAGAATCAAAGAGTGTCTTTGAGAATGTTGATAAGGTATGTGAAACCACTCCTTCTATCTATGTTTCATGCCAAATGATTATGTTTGGAATTTCTGGAATTATTGCCCTAATTGTGAAAATATGGGTAATGGGTAGTTTGGCATGATATGGCATTGGAAATGGTATATTGGTATGAGTTTTGAATAGATAGAATGGATTGGGGATTGAAATGTGTAAGGATAATGATTTGGAAAATGGGTGATTATGATGCCCTAGACCAAAGCTTGTTAATGGAATGGGAATTGGGTAATTCTGTTGATTCCATTGAATTCAGTGAGTGATTTTGTGTGGGAGTGGCTTTGGTAGAGGTTTTTGGTCCCTTTGGATCAATTGGGCAAGAGTTAGGGAATGTGGTAAGTTTTGCTGCGTTCTCTGGAATCTGATAGATTCACTCGAGCAGACAGGGGTGTGCTCGAGTGAGGGATGATCATTGCTCGAGTGAGGAAGAACCTGCTCGAGTGATGCGTGAGTTTTCCCTGTGTGCTGCGAGTGCGCCTGGGTTTTCTATGGGTTCTGCTCGAGCACATCGCTTTGTGCTCGAGTGAGCGAAGAGCATGCTCGAAGTGAGCATGGCATTCTCGGGTGAAGGTGTACGCCCAGAGTAGAGGGTTGCTCTTGGGTGGATGCTCGCGGGCAAGGTGCAAGAAGTGAGCCTTCTCACTCGCGGGTGGAGGGCATCTGCTCGAGTGAGCCGTGTGTGCTCGCGGGTGAGAGGTGTGTGCTCGCGGGTGTGCTCGCGGGTGAGAGTGGAGTGCTTGAGTGATCCCGTTTTTGGAGAGCTTTGGGGTGCTCTCGGGTTGTCACTCGCGGAGTTGTGCTCGCGGGTGCTCGAGCGAGACTTTTGGTCTTGTGCTCGAGTGAGGATCTGTGCTCGAGTGAGCTTGTGCCTCAGGTGAGGGTTGTGCTCTCGGGCATGTGCTTTCTGTCTCACTTTCTCTTGTGCTCGGGTGTTGTCCGTACGCGTGCTCGAGTGAGAGCATCTGTGCTCGAGTGATGTCCGTACTTGTGCTCGAGTGAGAGCTTCTGTGCTCGAGTGAGGCAGTGAAAAATATCAAGTTTAAGTGTTCAAAAGGGGATCTTTGGGGATAGTCTTTCAACCCTTTAGAGCTATGGATTGAGGTGTTTGAGGGCACTTAAAGGGCAATAATGATAACCAACTTGAGTGTCTAAATGTAAAGGAATTGGAAAAGGGATTAATCCTATGTCCTTGATTATGGTTATAGGATTTGATGATTTACTGGAGCGTGAGCAGCCGGAGCTGGAGCTTACGTGGAAAAGAGTGTAGGGAACTTACCTCTCCTGCATGTAGTGATAATTGTATTTGTGTATTGATGCATGTTATTGCCTTGCGTGTTTATGTGAAACCTATGAGAATGATCGAAGCTCTGTTTCTGTTTATACTATGGCCATGAGTATGTTGTGTGAACATTGAGCATGCGAGTATATCATATTGTGAACATGAGTTATTGTGATGCAAGCATGTCATGCATTAAATACTTATCTTGCATGCATAGTGGTATTTGTTTTCCTACTGAGATTCCCCAGAATCTCACCCTCCCCTATCAACATTTTAGACAGGGAAGGAAGATTGAGGATGAAGCAGGCATCCAAGGACGAAGAGGACTCGTTTTGGGTGAGAGCTTAGTGTTGGTTATCATTGTGTAATGGGATTATGTATTTGTTTATATGGATCAATACTTGAGAATGTATGTGGATAAGTTGTGTAATCCCTGTTATTTGAGTTGTATGGGCTAATGCGCCCTATGATTATTGAGCGAAGATATGATCCCGGAATTGTCGGGAATTTATATTGCGTACTCTGATAATTGTATAAATGTAATTTATCTTCGCATAGTAATTATATTCGGAGTGGAAATATGAGACCGTGTTTTAAATGATTTCGAAACGTGATTGTGAAAACCCCGTCTGGTTGATGGGTTTATAATTGTTGTTGTGACTTATTGGTCTCTATTTCCCGTTAATTGCATAATCCGGATATTAATTACGGCAGGGGGTTACAGTAACTACCACCTCCTTAGTAGCGGTGGGTAAATGATGTGAATGATTACTAGAAGAGTGGTGTGAACGGGACTGAGAGAGAGGCTCAATGCTAGCAAGTGAGGCAACAGGTATGGGTACTATTTGTGGTTGGACTAACTCATCAAGGGCAAATTAGACTAGGTCAGATGAGGAAGGGTCAGTCATGGTGAATAGAAGGTTGCTTGGGATAGTGCTAGGAATGATAGGAGGAGGGATAGCAGATGGAAAAGGCTCAGTGATCAGGATTAAACTAGAAGCTGGGGCAGAGGTAGGTATGGATGGACTAGGTGTAACCCCTCACCATCATAGGCCGAGATTAGTTCTTAAAAATGTAATTAAGTTTGAATTAGAGACCATGTATGATTTGGGGACTTAGACAAAATTGAACTTCCCAAAAATCAGGGTTTTCAAAGATCTTTACAACACTTGTTTCACAATGGTCTCATACTCATATTTCAAATATAAATGGCCTATACAGGTTGATTTCATTCATAGATATCAGAGTACAGCATAAATTCTCGACAAACTCGGGTTCCACAATTAATAAAGGGTCTACAAGGAATAATTGCATATAGAGTTTCCAATAACTAGGGGATTACACAAATACTATCCAATATGTACATGTAATTCCCAACAAAATATATCCAAATGATTTATAAAATGATAACCAATTTTCTAAAATAAAACTCCTAGCCAGGAGGTCTATCCACTCTTTATTGCTCGCTTTCCTTTGGATCCTTCAACCCTATCTAAAATTTGTTTTGAAAGAGTGAGATTCTAAAGAATCCCTATAGTAACAAATCACTCAGTATACACAACAATAAGGCATGAAAGCAAATCATCACACACACATAGCAACTACAACGGCAGTTACAGCGGCAATGACATATATGACTCATGTCACCCTTACGTTTGCTCAAGCTGTATTGCACCACAATAGTTCACACAATATATTTCACCATAGCTGGTATTCATATAAAGTATTTCATACACAAGACATATAGGCAAGATAAATAACACACAACCCATGGCTGGATTCACAACATGCCACCCCATGGGTTGAATTCACAAAGATCCATGTCGATTACAACGGCACTACAACGGCCGAGCTAGAGATGACCAGTGTCAATCCCTAAATGGCTCACTCTGTAATGGACCATGGGACATACAATTCACAAAACTCATTGACAAGTCATGTATACCAAAACATCATACACAACATGAGAGAAGAGTCACTACCTTGATCCTTCCATGCGTGCCTTGACGCCGGTCTCTCCTAAGTAGGGTAAATGTCAAATCCTATATCTATAATTAGGGATGAAGTGTCAATGCTCTATTGCAATTCTCAATGACTTCTTAACACTTAATTTGGTTATCATTATTGCTCTTTTAGTACCCATAAATAACCCTATTAATAGCTCTAAAGGGTTATAAGACTATCCCTAAAGATCCCCTTTTTAAAAGCTAAAACCTGACATTTTTCCACTGAGACACTCAAGTGAAGATGGCCTCACTTGAGTGATATTGTACGGATACTTGAGTGAAGAAGACCTCACTCGAGTGATCGTATGGTCAACACTCAGGTACTAGAGAGTGAATAACAGTAAGTGAATACATGAGAGCACAAGAAACTTTTCAGAGATCAGGATGATTATAGCACAGCCCATTGCACTCAAGTAAATACCACATACCCACGAGTGAGAAGGCACACTCTTGCACCATAACTGCGAGTGACAACCTGAGAGGCAAGTCCTGTTGGAAATTGTGCCCTAAGGGCCAATCATTGTACTTTAAACATTATTATTTTAATAAAATTTCTCCATTCTGTTATCATATTATTTGCATGTTAACTGTGATAATTGTATCCTTGGATAATTCATAAAGATTGTCCTAAAATGTCCCTAGTCGGTCATCTATGCGGGAGCAGAGATGAAACAAGACTAGTATGACTTTGATAAGATATGGAGATACGAATCAAAGTCTTAGGCACTTGTAAGAGTACAAGGTGCTGGACCGACCCACTATGAGAAAGCTACATGGATCAAGTCATAAGCTTTTCTCATGTATAACCACGTCACAATGCCTTTAGACCTGAGGTTATCATGGATTCCTACATGAGAGTTGCTAAGCTTTGAACTAGTCAAAAGTCACTTTTGACTGGGTGATGATAAAGGCTACGATCGGGCTTGGTGGTTTTTCATGTAGAGGAATATGAATGATCAAGATGGAATTTATCCCTCACATTAGTAGAGAGATATTATTGGGCCCCTCGATGAGTGAGTCTGAGAAATGTATGGCCATACTATGATGAAAGGAGTTTCTGTCTCTGTTATCAAGCTACTCTGGAATCGAGAAAGTAATGGTCAGGAACAAGAGGATGACATTTTCCATGCCTTATCCTTGATCGATCTATCGTGTGACAAAAGGGACGTGACATGGTTGTATGACAGGTTACATCGTGATAACGATCCTCATATAAATTGGGTAGTCGTAATGTCTTGCTAGAGGCCGCTTGCGACTTTTGGGTTAGTGTAGTTATTGGCTCACTGCCAACTTCATATGGGCCTACAGGGTCGCACACAAGAATGGCCCAACACAAGATAATGTTTGATTTAGGGTGGATGAATTTTATATTTATATATATATATATATATAAAATATAAAATTCATTAATAATATTATATAGAGATATATATTTTTGAAATATATATTATATATATATATATTATATTATTATATTCAATAATATTATATAGATATATATATTTTTGAAATATATTATATATATATATATATATGTATATATATTATATGATATTATTATATTGTGTTGGTTTTAAATTTAATTTATTAAGATATATAAAATTTAATAACTAACATGATAGAGATATAGTATCTCAGATTTAATTTATGAAGATAAATTAAATCTAATGGCTCTTTATTTAGATTAAATAAATAGGTTAAATTAAAACTGTTGGACAAATTTAATTTAAACTGAATTTATTTAATTAGCTCATCAAGATAATTAATTGTTAATTAATTTCGAAATTAATGATGATTAATTTTGAAATTTGAAAATAACCCTCATGGGTTATAAACTTGATAGAGCTGTAGACTCAAGGTATATCAGAATTGAGAGCCGCAAGTTAAACCCTTGGAGACATTAGAGGCGTTAGCACGCAGTCTCGGTTGGAGAGCATTCGTGTGGATACCGGTAGAGGGAGCAGACCTGACGTGTTGGCTCCTAGAGATCGTGAAAACTCTGAATCATAAAAAAGGTATGAATCCTTCCAACTTGGTTTAAACGCCGTTGATAGATCCTCGATTAGGATCGGTGAAAAGTTTTTTAAATTCTTCCGCTGTGCTTACCGATCCTACAGTGGCATCAGAGCCAGATCAATTGTGCGTTTAAATTGAGTTTATGATTCTTATACATGTGATATATATGGGATGTGTACGTATGTTTATAAGAAACACTCGAATATGTATGTGATTCTCGTTTTGGAACAAGCGTGAAATCGATTCCGAACATGTATATCTTGAAACATGTATGTGATTTTCGTTTTGAACAAGAATGAAATTGGGTAGGGTACCTAAGATCGTAGTTGGCGGCAATCAAATTGGGTCTAGGTTCGGATATCTATTCAGGTAATAGGGATCCGAACTATGGGGAAGATAAATTGGATCAGAAGCGTTCTGGGCCATTGTTGCATTTTGTTTTGAAAAATTGGGTCCAAAATTTAAAAATTTAAAATTTTCAAATATTTCTTTTAAAAGAAATGTGCCTTTTTCAAACAGCGGGACCGCCGTGACCACCTCTGCGTAGCACAATATAATCTGATCATGACATTTATTGCTTTTCATATTGTATGAATTCTTGTTGTGGTTTATTATTTATCCTTGTTTGGGTATGGTGAACAATATGGCTTTAGAATTTTACAAAGGTTGTAATATTTAAATACAGCCTGCATGCCGCGCCTTTCTCTAAATACTCTCGATGTACATTCTCTTCTCATCTCACTCCCCTCGAATGTTTAAACGAGGTTTCTCTCAATGTATTTCTCTTTTTTTTAGAGAAGTCCTCTCATTGGCTTGGGAGGATTTTAGGTTAGGTAAGCCATGTTGTGTCACGTTTAAATTATGCTTTTGATAAGATCATTGCATGATTACTTTTACGTTTATATGTATTTATCTGTATGAGATACAACCACGATTGCATCCATATAAACAAAACTAATTAATTAAGCCCTCTAAATTAAATCTTAAGTCATAATGCCGTCAATTAATGAATACTTGTCAAAACCTAGATCGCTCAATTGTGGAAACCACCAAAGTGGATGCACTTGAGTTATCTTGATGAGACAAGCTTGAGTAATTGTGCTGCTCATAATATTCATTATTGTTTTGACTTAATTGAGATTAACAAAACGGTTTTGAATCTCAAGGCATTAGATGGGGTTAAACATGCCAGATCATATGATGATTAAATCCCATAAAGATCTAAGAGTTACATGTAATGTAATTGGTAAATAAGTTACCTACGTAAATAACTTGAATTTAAGCGTCTTGCCAAAGCGGACTTACGTTTAAGCCAAATATGGATCTTAGCCCACTAATTATTATATTGAGGGTTGTTAATTTAGTGGGAGATTACTAACTAACTTTGCATATTTTAAACCAATCAACTGTCGAGAGGCATACACCACTACTCTGCCCTATTGCATAAGGACACATCCCAATCCCTATTTACTAATATTGCTATACACTGTAGGTTTTATGGGGATTTGGGATAATCAAGCTAGTGTGGTCGTCATAGAGAGAAGATTCAGGTTTAGAATAGCATCAAGTTTCGTCTGTGGTTTCAACAATACTACCTTCTTATTACCACAATCTAGTAAGACATTATTTACCATCAACCAGTTCAAACCCAATATGACTTGTAGTTGCTAGAACGGTAACATATTAGATCTATTACAGATTCATGCCCCTCAACATTTATAGCACAATTTAGAAATACATCAACAGTCACAGTTTTGACACCCATAGGTGTCGATACAGTCAAGTCATACATCAATTTATAGATGCTTAGCTCTAATTGTTTACCACAATCATACAAAATGAAAGAATGGCTAGCACCCAAGTCAAACAATATGTGTAAAGTATTACCATAGAGGAGGATAGTATTTTTAATCATCTCTGATGATTTTTGGGCCTCCTCATGTATCTTGGCAAAAACTCAACCCTGGTTCTGTGGCCTGGGCTCAGTTGCTCATTGTGGACAATCTTTCATAAAGTGTTCATGCTTTCTACAAGTATGACAAATTAGTTGCCCTTCACAAGACCTACTTGGATGTGTCCTACCGCATCGAGGACATGGATGCGGTAATTGAGGATATGGATAGCCTTTCTTCTCAGGTTGAAAGGGCTTTTTATTATTTTCCTTTGAAATGAATCCTTGCCCTTTACGTTTCTTAGAAGTATTTCCTTGACTAAATCCACCTCGGTTACTCACGCTGTTGTTCATATGTATTTTGCTCAATGTATCCTCTGTCAACCGGTATACTTCCACTACCTTGCTAAATTTAGTGAATTAACGGGAAACTAGCTTCTCCTCCATCTTAGGCTTGAGTCCCACAATTAACATATCAGGAGCTCCATTCCTCATCATCTTTAAATTTCAAATAAGAGGAGTAACGGGATAACATAGTGAACTGGGATAGGTACTCATCGAAAATCTCATTATCACCCTATCGTATAGCCAGGAATTCTTTCTCCTTTACTAGCCTTATGAACCTCGGGAAGAATTTTTCATTAAACTCATGTTAGATAACTCCTAGGTTAATGGAATATTTCGTGCATTCAATATTATTGTTGTATTTTTCCACCAACGGTCAGCGTCTCCCTCCACTTTATATATAGCCATTCTAGCTTTCATCTTTGAAGGACATCGCAACACCTCAAATATTTTCTCCAATTGTGTTAACCATTCCTCAGCAGCTTGTAGATCAAATTTTCCCCTGAATGCTGGAGGATGGTACTTAATGAATTTAGGCATCCAGTATTGGAGGTCTTATTCTCAGAATGGAACAATAAGAATCCCATAACCAAATTCCTGTGACTATGAGCGCTCATCATTCCCAGACAGTTGTTTACCCGGATCCATCTCAATATCTTCATTTACCTTAGTGTCTTCAGGTGGTACCTTATCTTTATTTTACTTTTCCTTCTCTTACCGGATTTCCTCTAGCAATTCCTGGATCATGGTTTGCTGTTGTGCCAGCATTCTAAGAACTTGCTGCATAGTTTGTGAAGGTTTCCTATTTTCTCAACTTTCAGTACTTCAGGTTTTTTCTTTGGTCTGCCTCGACCCATTTTTTCTTTTCACTATTATCAAAGAAAATTTGCACCATTAATATGACACTTATCATAAATATATTTATTCTATATGCTTTAAATACTATTGCACAACAGGATTTACATATGATAATATTAAACAGTCATATTTACAATAAAAGCAGCTAAAGTGTCTTAATTTTTACACAAAAGTAGCCTTTTTATGCTACCATAAGCAATCTAGCTAGCTCTACCATTACCAGTCCATGTTCTACACCACATAGGATTCTAAGTGATCTAGAAAAGTTCAAAACTCGAAGGGAGCCCAAAATACAATCTCATTCTTTTTCTTGATCCAAGAAGTAAAATTGGGAAGGTAAGCTAGTATAGTTTGGATCCAGATTTTATCAGTCAACGCTAGCCCAAGCTCGGTTCTTTGCCTATACAACTTCCTTACTTCCCCGAAAAATGATGCATATCGTAACATGGAGCAAATATATTCGTTAAAATACTTCAAGTATAATTCCCTAAAGTGCTCCCATAATTCATGCTCTAGGTGTGGGTCAAAGGATAACTAAGTCACCAGGGTTGTAAACTCCACACCAAAGTTAGTGTTCGATAAGATCCCTTCTCTCTCTAGGTAAGCAGTATCACCAACTGACGTTTCTATACCAGGACTACCCTGCCTAGCCTTTATATTTATTATCGTATGGTTGGGAAGTCTTTTCCTTGCCATACGATGTGCTCTTGGTCCACACCCTCCTCTATGCTCCCCTTTATTAATAACTACATATAGTTTACCCTTTGGTATATGATGCTTTAGGGGAGGTTGATTAATAGACGAGGGTAAACTACTTCTTTGTCTTTTCCTATCAGACTTGTTTCCTAGAATAAAACAATTGACATAGAGTTAGAATTTACTATTGTTACTAACATAAGCAGAGAACTTTATCTTATAGCCAAGAACTGATGCTCTACTACCAAAAAATATAACACCTTCATTTTTAAAGCGTATAGACGACTTAAGTGTAGTGATATCTTTAAAAAGGGAAGACCATCAACCTTTTGGAAATAGCGGAAGTCCCAACTCCAAGAAGAGTGTGGGCTATACTTGAGTGGATTTTCAAAAATCTTTTTGAAAGTAGTTTTCAGATTTCATCTCATTAATTTTACAATATATTCTAAGCTATCTGCTTTGGGTTCATTTTTTCATATCAGAGGTTTTACCAATAAGTTCTCTGCTAAAATCCAAACTACTACAATTAATTAACGACCCTAGATGGACGATTGTCTACTACTGGTTCGGATGCCACTATATGTTTGCTTATATACAGGCGCTTATTTACATGTTTACAAACTTGCCAGTAGGGGACCGACATCACTTAGATACAAATTAAGTACAATCTCCAAAATAGATAATAAAAAATAAATAAATTCTAAGTCATTCACTTCATTCGCCCGTGTTTACCTTCTTGCCAGAGGAACTACTTTCCTGGGTTGAAAATTTGTTTTGGAAAATAGGGTGAGATTCAATGAATCTCAGTAGTAACAAATAGCACTCAGAAAAAATGCATACATATAACATGCCATGTGAACCAAAGTTTTAATACAAGCAACACATTCAATATTCACAGATAAATTCTTGACATGTAGAAAGCATAAAGTTACCAATTCAAGGACAACCATCCCTTGACACAGCGCTGGGAAATTCTACTGGGCCTTAGCCCTTCTCATCTGAATGTTCTAAAATCACAATGGTAGAAACATACATATAACATATCACATAGCATGTGAGGAATAAGTTACTACCTGACAATTTTTCCAAATCTTGATCTTGATTGACGTGTTTTAGACGTCCTGGGCAAGTTTCAAATCCTTTAAATTATAATTTACGGGCAATGAGTTATTTCTAGTTCAATTCCTTCATAAATCATTATCTTATGTTAATTATCATTAGAGTCACTACATTAGGTACAATATGTAGCTAAGGAGCCCAAGCTATCTCAAAATGCTAAACTTAGCCCTTTAAGGTCAAATCTATTACAAAAACCTTTTACTTTGAATCTCACACAATTACTACAAGCTGGCAGATTTTTCGCTGAACTTTGAATTATCATAACTAATTCTAGAAACCTCTAATTATGGTGATTCAAAATTCTATGTGACCATTATTAAGTCTTTCTTAAGGAAAAAAATACTTTAAATAGTCTTCTATCCACACAAAATTCCCAGTTTTTATGTTTACCCTTGCTACAAGAAAATCTGACCAGTGTTAATGGTCTACTTCAAATTCTCATAACTCCTAGAGTACTTATCTAAATCCTTCATATTACCTATCAAATTAAAGTTCTTTAAATATACTTTAATTTTGAAAAATCCCATCATCATCAGATGAAGTATGTATGGTGAAAGTTTTACCGCAACAAGACTACCAGGAAAAAATGCATACTAGCAGCTTAGTGAACCAAGTTTCTAGTATTTGAGTTTTTTAACCAATCTTCCAAAAATTATAATCAGAGCCTATTTGTAATACCCCAAATTTTGAGACTTGAGGCTAGAGAATAAGCCTGAGGTAAGTTGACTGCTAAGCCCCAGTTTAGCAAGATCCCAAATTTTGATTAAGGGTTAATGACTCCAAAAGTGGATGTGGTTAGTGATAAATAACCCTTTTGGAGAATATAATGTGATTCGTATGTGTTGTGAGCAGCGCCGAAACCCTGTATTTAAGTTCAATTATGGATTAACATCTAAATTGACTTAAAATAGAGGGGAGGGCGCATTGTGGAAGAAAAGGACTGATATGGTGTGTTTAGTGGTGATTCAAGAGGAATTGCCATAATCAGGGGCAAAATGGTAAAGTTACCGACCAATTGGTCAGTTACCGAAGAGGAAACCTATTGGTAACTTCAAGATCAATGGTTAGGATTGATTTGTGCAAAAGATCAAGGGGTGGAATCCCATGTATGTGTGCCTTGGTGAGCTCATGGAGGTGTGACAAGATCTTGACACTTGGCACAATGTAAGCCCTTGGATTGGTCAAAAGTGTCAACACCTCTTCCCTCTTTCCTCTCCCTTTTAGGTTGGTTTTGGGGGCCTTTAAACTCCAAAATATGATCTCTTTCTCTCTCACCCAAAGCTCCCATGGTCGTCCAAGGCAAGGGAAGAAAGAGAAATGCAAAGGTGAGTTTTTGGTTGTCTTAATGTCCTCTAATGCTCAAATAACCTTCTTTAAAGTTGTTCATAGTGATGAGAGCTTCATTGCTATGGTCTTAGATTTTTGAGAGAAGGTGTTTGAGAGCTTGAAGAATTTGGAAAGATGAAGAATCAAAGAATTGGTTTGGGAAAGAGGAAGAGGTGAGTATTTGAAGCCTTTTGATCTAAGTTTTGTGATTTGTGGATGAGTTTTGTGAATTGTGAATTTTGCCCTGATTTTGGTAGAATTGTGAAATGCATGAATGGTCATGTGTTTTGTGTTGAAAAAGGTGAATTGTGGTTAAATTGATGCCATAGTGTGTTTTGGTGTCATTGGAATTGGTTTGAGAACTTGGAATGAAAAGAATGGCAATGTGGTGTTTGTGTTGTGATTTGTGATGACATGTTGTGATTGTTGGTAAAACATGTCAATGTAATATGAATTTGGTTTTTTTGGTATTTCCAATGGATTCCTTGTGAAAATTTGTGTGGGAATGATGTTTGGTATGAAAATGGAACCATTGGAAGCCAAATTGCAAAAACTGGAATTCTGTCTTTTGAAACTCTGTTCAGGACAGTCTGCTTGTGTTGCCGTTTTGAATGGGCAAATGATGTTAGACAATTCTGAAAATTTGCAGTCTTTAATTTCACATCCCAAGCTTTAAAATGGACATATAATTTGTGCCATTACGTTTTGTGAACTGGGATTTATGTTTGCCCAAAGTTTGAGGTTGAAACTGGGTTTGATTCTGGAGCAGTAGTGGATTTTGGGGAATTCTGTATTTTTGTGGTGATTTCCAGTAATGGTTCATATTTTTCCTATGAAGAGGACTTAAATATCTTTCATTTGGATTTGGAATCACCTCATTTCGATGTTGTTTGAATTAGTTATGAATTTCCAAAGTTACCTTGGCTGCAGCAGAAAATCCTGGCTGCAGCGCAATAGTTTCTGTGCACGTTTTGGCCGCAGCCAGAAATTCTAGGCTGCAACCAAGAACCCTCTGGCTGCAGCGCCAAAAACCTTCTGTGCACGTTTTAGCTGTAGCCAGAGGGTTCTTGGCTGCATCCAACCCCCATTTTAAGTACTTGGTGATTTTGAAAAGTGATTTCCAACCTAGTATATCCTAATCCTTTCAAGCTTTTGTTGAGCTTATTATTAGACACTTAAGGGACTCAAATGACAACCAACTTTAAGTGATATGAAAGTAAGAGTTTGGAATAGAAAATAACCCTATGTCCTTGCTTTGATTATAGGGTTGATGTTCGCCCTGAACGTGGTTTGATATTCGTTCTGATCGTGAGTAAGCGGTGCTGGAGCTTACGTGGAAAGAACAAGTGTAGGGAACTTACCTCTCTTGCATGCTTTGATATTTGTGTTTGTGTATTGATGCATGTATTGCTTTACAGGATTATGTGAAACATGTATGAATGATTGTAGCTCTGTTTCTAGTTATGCTATGGCCATGAGTATGTTGTTGAAACATTGAGCACGCAGATATGTCATTGTGTGAACATGAGTTATGTATTGCAAGCATGTCATGCATTAAACACATATCATACATGCATATAGGTATCTGTTTCCTACTAAGATTCTCTCGAATCTCACCCTCCCCTACCAACATTTTAGACAGGGTAGGTGGATCGAGGATGGAGCAAGCAGTCAAGGGCGACGGGACTCGTTCGGGTTGTAATCTTTTGATAGTTGATTATCATAGTTGGGATGATTTGTATTAGTATTTGGACATGAGTTGTATATATTGTGGAATGTATATTTGGTTATATGTTGAATGAGAATATTTGATTATGTATTTGTATTTGTATTTGAGGAGAACTGTGTAATCCCCATTCGAAGAATTGTAAAGGGTGGATGTGCCCTATGAATTCTATGTAAAGGTATGAACCCGGGAGTTGCCGGGATGATATTGTTGTACACTCTGATATTTATATAAATGTGATATTCCGCGTGATGTGATTATATTCAAAATTGAATATGAGACCAGGTTAATTAGATTTCGAAACGTATTTGTGAAAACCTCGTCTGATAGATGGGTTTGTAAATGTTATTTAACTGTTATTGGTCTCTATTTCACTTTAATCACATATTTCGAATATAATTACGGAAGGGGGTTACACTATTCCTATACAATTTTTCATGTAGAATTCAATAGAAAGCTCAAAAATAAAAAAAAATCAAACTCCCTCACCCAGTTTTGCTTCTGTCAGAAATATATGTCCAAAAAGAACAAAAATCAAACTTTGTGTTTTTAACTATCGACAAGCCTAATATTTCAACAAGCATCATATATCACCTTATATAGGATTAAAACATCTTCCTTCTTAAAAAAAACAACCCCTTAAATGAAATACATAGGTGGTTCAAGAGATAAGAAAAACTTAATGAAAACATAAAGTAATAGGTTAAAAAGGAAGCCAATGATTATCTCTTCATGTTTCTACAGGTGGTTTGGTATTTCAACGGCACTACGGATTACCAACTAACATAAAACATCTCATTTGAGAAATTTGAGACCATAGAATTAAAGCTTATAGTGAGTAGAAGAAGTTTTCTCAAGGACGTACTGGACAATAACTGCGATTTGGGGTCAGAATCGGCTCCGGTAGTCAGGAGAACTCACTATTCACTCTTCCTTCTCTCTTCTTATATTCTTGAGTTTATGAAATCAGATTTCTCTTTCTCTTAGATGGCTGAATGAAATTGGCACTTAAAGGGGAAGGAATGGTTGAGATTTAATCTTGAAAAATGATCTCATCTTAGCTTGCTAAGTGTCATAGGTTTAAGGCTTAAGAATGTCACATATCATGCAACCATTGGTCTTCCATTTTCCCTTTCTTAGGTGGGGCATAAATGGTTAGGGGAAGGGAAAGGCTTGACAATTTCCTTGGACTCCTAGGTTTGATGCTCGAATTGTAAAGTACGCGACCCAACCGAAGACCAGTGGATTCACTGGACTGAACTCCTAGGTGGCGCACTCTAGAGATGATAACACGAAAGGCTTAAAGTGGGTGTAATCATGTGTAATTATGAGGGACATATGTCACCTCCTCATTTGGCCAACACAAAAACAACCTTTTACTTTGTAATGATTTTGGGACACTTGTCATTTCCTTATTTGACCAACACGAAAGGTGTGTCATCACGAGTCATCATTAAACTTTTTATTGAAGTTATTTTGATAAAGTTGCTCCATCAGTGCATTACTCAGAATTCTATGTGGGAATGTGGCATGTATATCAAGGAGATGCCTGAATTCCTCCGATCTCAAAAATGGCACCTCTAAGCCCCACAGCTACCGATGAATTTTCTTGTGACTACTTACTCTCGTATTTTTTTTCAATCTTAACTTCTCGATTTTCATGAATGACACATAAGATATCTGGGAATACCGAAAGTGACTCTACCTTTAATTTGGAAATACCAATATTTATTTTATTCCACTATTTCCATATTTACACATTTTTAGTATTACAAAATTTGGTATTTTACACCCATCACTCGAGTGGTCACTCAAGTGATGAAGGGCCATCACTCTAGTGATCACTCAAGTAATCCCTTCCAAAATTAGCTAGACATTTATTTCCTAGTTTTGTGACTTTTTCTCCTTCATTACTCGAGTGGTCAATCGATTGATAGCTTTGCATGCCACACAATACTCTGTTCCTTTGATAAAAACTTTTTTGTTTATTATTGAATCTTTTGTAAAATCATCTCAATATTTGTTATAATCAAAATATATGAGATTTAACAGTCTCTATATATATATAATAGAGTAGTACTTCCCACATCGAGTAGCTATACAATTTGGATGGATCAAGATTTTCTAGTCATTATGGCTAGAATCAATCACACTCTTGATCTATATATATAATAATGCAAGTGTTCACCTATACCATGTGTTTTTTTAGCAATTAAGCTTGGAAAGCAAAGGAAGATGGAAAAAACAAATATTCCTATCAACAAGGGCGCAGGGGTTATGCAAACCCTTAAGTTCAAGGGTTTGCATACCCCTCTACCTTTTTTGATACGAGTATATGCTTTTTCCTTAGAGTCCTTTACTTTCCAAGAGTTAATTCCTATAAAAAGAAACAATTATATATAGGTCACCAGTTACCTTATCACTTATATATGTCAACAGTTGCCATTGACTGTCCCTATAAAGCCTGTAATGTCTTGATCCATGACAAATTGCATAGTCACTCAATGTGGAAGGTACTACTATTATATTTTATATATGAGGATATCAATTAGCTCAAAAACACTCGAAGAGTCTTATATCCATACATCAAGTTTATTATATAAAAATTGTCATGTATTATAAATGTTCGTAGTTCTTATTTATAAACCGTTATTTATATATGTAATACATAACGATTGTCTACGTGAGACCATTATGAATTTTTATTAAAATCCATAGTTCTTATATACAAACTATTTTATATGTTACTGAATAAATAACAATTGTAAAATGAGACCGTTATGTATCATGCAAGCATCTCCATATATTATCAAAGTTGTTTTTGTGTGCTCGTTAATTATTATCACAGCAATGAGTAGACTATGGCCACACCAAACCTCAATACGTAACAGGTGTTATATTATAATTGTTATAATAAGTCTGGAATAAAAAATGGTTCAAAACCGTAATGTATCTGTACTGAGCTTTAATAGAGCCCGCATATATGACAGTTCAAAACCATGATGTTTGGTAGTTAATAACCGTCATATATCATGATTTATGTAGTAGTGTATATTTACAAACTCAAATTATTTTAATTCATGCAACATTTTATATTTTGAATGCTTTTCTTGAACATACTTTAGGCATTTTAGATCATTCAAGGATTCTCATATAAGCTTTACTATCTAGTGAGATATATGTATAGCCTATATAAAATGAATTGACCCATGATTTTGTTTTCATATACTACCAAACAAATAATATATGCAAAAATTATTGTATCCACCACCAACTAATATAACTCATCACAATTATCACTCAACATTTGTGAAAATCTTTATTTTCACATAACTATTCATGTTAACACCCATTTACATTTTGATATGAGTAGAGTAATTAAAACATAATTCCATAGGCAAATAGAAGTAGAGCAAATATAAGAATACAAGTAATTGTTTACATATGGGAATTATCCCTATAGGGTTTGGTAATAATTACAAATTTATTCAAAATATTGAAAATCAGAAACATATAACCACTATCTTCTATCTCGGGATCTATACCTGTTAATTTCCCCTATCTATCACTTTGTCCTTTGAGCCATTGGCTCCCGCTGGAACATTTGTTATTTATGAGAAAGGATGAGATTCCAAGGAATCCCAGTAGTAACAGGCTATCATTCATAAAAAAATATGAAAATTAAATATGTCATGCTCCATGTATGCACAAATTAATAAACAATATAGTAGCATGTATATATGGGATAGGGGCTCAATCCCTATTATCCATACATTTTGGTTGGATTATTACTCGATAACCAGGTAGTAGTGCCCTTCTTGGCAAACTATGTTGATTAATTTAAACGCACACAATGGCAAACACAAACTTATGAACCATGGAATATTGCAAAAAGGATAAAGACAACCTTAAACCATTTTAAATTCGTAAAGGGTGCCTCGATATACGTGCCAACGACTCAGGCTCTTAACTCAGTCATAAAATTTCAAATGTACAAGAATTAGGTTAAACCCATTCATGTACTATTTTAGATGCTTCCAAAGTGCTTTTAGTGGTTATATGGTTTTATATTGAAAAATTACCAAAATGCCCTAGGGACCCAACCCAGTTTCACCATACCTAGTCCAACTGTACTTTTCCACAAGTTTTGACCATGGCTATTCTAACTTATTTTTGCCCAAGGAATCCATTTTCGGCCTCGATTTTCATGAAATCACTACCAAACAACAATGGAACCCTACTTAAGGTTTTATGGCTAATTTTGCAATTTCACATTCGGGGGCTTTTCTGAAAAAGTGTTCAATACTAACCCTACCTAATTTTCCCTCCTAAAGACAATGGAACCATCAGTTTCACGAAAATCTAGCCCTTGGCTCTATTTTCTTGCTTGGCCAAAACTTAGGGAAATAAAAGGGAAACTTGTGGTTTTTGAACTTCAAATCCTTGTTCCTTTCTACTCATAATCACTTGATTAACTATTTAATCACATTCTAAACATGATTAGACTAAATTTTGGCAGCATAACAATTGGGGTTTGAGCTTCCCAAATTTTAGAAATTATAACAAATCAACCACAAAACCACCAACAAATCCAACAACCACAACAAGAGCACTAAGAATTAAAAGTTTTGAAGTCACCTTTTGTTTCCTTCTGCTTTCTCTCTCTAACCAAATTTCCTCCCTCCACAAACATTGAAATTTTGCTGCCTGAAGACCTTGAATCATGGAGAAGCGAAGCTTAGGGAAAGAGTTACATAATTTTCAAACCAAAGACCAAGATCATCAAGCGTACCTTATGAATTTTCCTCCTCCTTCTCTCTAAAACGCTTGAAGGTTTCTCTCTCTATGGCTGATGGAAATGAAGGGAAGAAGATAAAGGGAATGAATTTTAAAATATCCCAATTTCCCTTAATTTTCTTAATTAATAAATTCCCATAAGTTTAATATTATGTACACAACTTTATCTCCAAGTAAATGTTGTCATAAAGCCCATTAAGATGAAACTAATTCCTCCCTTCTCTTGCTACATGCAAAAGATGCCTAGGAGGGTCCTTCAATTAGCTCAATTGGCTTTTCTCCATTTAACTTATACTTACAAGATTGTAATCACGTTTTTTCTTCATTTTCGAATTTGTGGCAATTCTGACAGATTTTCTGTCCAAAACTTGAAAAATTATAACTTAATTTGTAGATATCGAATTGGAGTGATTCTAAAGGCTATAGAACCCTTATTGAGTCTATTTTCAAGGAAAAATATGACCTTTAGCCAATTGGAAGTTGAAAATTCCTAGAATTAAATTCTTTGGACACTGTTCTAGGCTAAATTTAAAAATTCATAACTCTTTGTATATAGCTTTAAATGATTCATATGATCTTATCAAATTAAATCTTATGTGTCTACCTTCATTATAGAAACTTTCACAATTTTTTGTCATCATTTAGTCATCCAAAACCACTTGACAAACTTACTGCCTTGCAAGAAATTTCACTTGAAGCATAATAAATTCACCTTTTTATTGAATATTTCAAATAATTACAATACATATTGGTGAATAAGATTTGGGGTGTTATAGTTCTCCCCCACTTAATTAAATTTCATCCTAGAAAATTGATTTACCAATACAACCATAAATTCTAAGTAATGTTTTTTCATATCCTCTTCCATTTCTCATGTCGCCTCTATAGGAGATAACCCTTTCCAGACAACCTTAATGAATGAAATGCTCTTACTTCTGAGTTGCTTCTCCTGCTAATTGATGATTCTGTCAGGTGTGACTTCATAAGTCAAGTCATCTCACATTTCCATGTCTTCATTTTCTATCACATGCTTTGGATCGGGTTGGTAATTTTTCAGTTAGGAGACATGGAAGACATGATGTAACCTGCTCAGGTATGGTGGCAAAGCTATACGATATACTACTAGCTCAATCTTTGCCAAGATCTCAAATAGACTAATATAGCTTGGTTGTAGCTTCTTTACCGTCAATGCTCTGCCAACATCTATAACTTGTGAGATTTTCTTGAAGACATGATCGCTGACTTTAAATTCTAGAGGTTTTTGCCTCTTATCAGTATAGCTCTTCTATCGGCTTTGAGCAGTCAACAATCTCTACTTAATTAGTTTTACCTGCTCAATTGTTTGATCTATTATGTCTGGCTTAAGTAGGTGCCTCTCAGATAATTCTATCTAGCACAAGGGTGATTGACATTTTCTCCCGTACAGTACCTCATATGGAGCCATTTTTCTTCTCGAATGATAATTGTTGTTATAGGAAAACTCTGCTAATGGAAGAAATTTGTCCTAACTACCTTTGAAATGAAGCGCATATGACCTTAGCATATTCAAAAGAATCTATATTGTTCATTCTGTCTACTCATCTGCTTGAGGATAATATGTTGTGCTGAACTCAATTTAGTACCCAAAGCCTCATGTACTACCTTCCATTACTTGGAAGTGAATCAGGGATCTCGATCCTAGATGATGTTCTTTATGGTACTGTGTGGTCACACGATCCCCTTGCTATAGATATCTTCCAATTTATCAGGAGCATCGTGGATGTTGATAGGTAGGAAGTGAATCTGTCAACTATAACCCAGATTGCATTATGGTTTCTGACCTTGGGCAACCACATCATGAAATCCATGGTAATGCTCTCCCACTTCTACTCAGGAATCTCAAGGTTTTATAGAAGCCTAATAGTAGCTGATGTTTAACTTTCACTTTCTGACACGTAAACCAATGAGCGACATATTTGGTTACATCTCTTTTCATTCCTAGCCACTAGTATTGGGACTTCAAGTCATGATACATTTTGGTAGCTCCTGGGTGTAGAGTATATGTACTCTTATGCGCCTCTTCTAGGATTTGCTGTTTCAGCTTTTGTTGCGGTGGAATATAAATCCAATTTTTGTACCTGACTAGTCTGCTTGGTGACAAGTCATATTCTTAAGTTTCACTTTGTGCAATCATATCCCTTATAGATACTTCTTGTTTATCCTGCAACTGTGCTTCTTTAATTACTGCCCTTAGATAATTGTATACTTGGCTAACAAGACTGTGCAGCAGAATTTGACTAGACAGATTTCGATCTCTAAAATCCTTGATCAGTTTTTGCTCATGGATCATCATGACTGCCACTTACACAGACTTACAGCTCAATGCATCAGCAACGACATTAGCCTTTCTGGGATGATATTTAATCTCCAAATTATAATCTTTCAGTAACTCTATCTACCTACACTATCTCTTATTCAGCTCTTTCTGATCATACAGTATTTCAAGCTCTTGTGGTCGTAGTACAGCTCTACAGTCACACCATAGAGACAATGTCTCTAGATTTTCAGAGCAAACATAATAGCCGCCAACTCAAGCTTATGAGTAGGATAGTTCAATTCATGAGGTTTCAGTTGACAAGATACGTATGCCATCACTCAGCCATATTGCATCAACACACATCCCAATCCATGCCTACTATCATTTATGTAATAACATACATAAACTATGGATTTGGGATCATCAGCACTGGTGTTGTTGTTAACCTCTGCTTCAACTCTATGAAGCCCTTTTAGCAATTCTCATCACACACAAAATGTTGAGTTTTCTACGTCAACTTTGTTAAAGGCAAAGCTATTCTAGATAAATTCTAAATGAATCTTTTGTAATACCTAGCTAGACCAAGAAAACTTCTCACTTCAAATGCAGTCACTGGCTTCTTCCAGCTTAGTACTACTTCCATCTTACTAGGATTAATAGAGACCCCTTACTATGAGACAACGTGGCCCATAAACTAGACCTATGAAAGCCAAAATTCACATTTACTTAGCTTTGCTTAGAGTTGCTCATCCCTCAATATATTCAATATTATTCTTAAATGTTACTGATGTTCGGCTGTACTATGTAAGTATACCAGAATATCAACAATGAAAACTACTATCAATTGGTCTAGTTACAGATGAAAGATTTGATTCATGTAGTCCATGAACAGGCAGGTGCATTAGTTAGCCCAAATGGCATCACAAGAAACTCGTAATGGTCATATATAGTCCTGAAAATAGTTTTTGATATATCCTCTGCTTTTACACTGAGTTGGTGTTATCCCGATCACAAATCAATCTTCGAGAAAACACGGGAACTAGAAAATTGATCAAGCAAGTCATCAATTCTAGGGATTGGGTATTTATTCTTGATGGTCACCTTATTTAACTCCCGGTAATCTAAACAAAGTCATAGGCTTCCATCCTTTTTCCTGATAAAGAGTACTAGAGCACTCCATGGTGAGACATTAGGTCAAATAAACCCTTTCTCAAGTAGTTCCTCAATCTGCTTCTTCAACTATGCCTTACTCGAAGCCATTCGGTATAGGACTTTGGATATTAAACCTCCTCCAAGCCTTTGGTCAATAGAGAACTCAACTTCCATATTCGGAGGTAATCTACTGATATCCTCAGGAAACATGTCAGGAGACTTGTTTGCTATAGGGATACTTTCTAGGTTTACTCTGGCCTCTGACTGCAAGATCACATGAAAAGATTGAAGCCAGGGTTGAATCAGGTCTGAATAGAGCCCCACTACAAGATTTACCAGGGTAAACTAGCTTACGACAACACCAACATGTTCTGTTTCTGGAGAAACCCTAGCCTCCACGGCCTTACCTGATTTAGCCTCTTGTTACCCTTGGGCGGTCTACCCTGATATTTGCATTTATGGGATGAACTGACACTTCTAGATGCACCCTTGCTGTTGTCTCTAATAGCTAAGCACAATAAGTTTCTTTCCATAATGCAGCATTCTTCTACAGCTTTATTAAACTCAGTATAGCACCTTGAAACCATCTTTCTTTCATCTTTGGCTTCAATCCTTCAATCATCATGTCTGTACTCCACTCTTCATTATCCCAGTACTTAAGATAAGCCGAATACTGAGACAAATGAATTATCAAGCCAGATAATCATCGAAGCTCTCTTTGTCCTGCTGTTGGATACTAAGGAATTCCTGCTCTTTTACTTTCCTGACAAAAGGGGGAAAATATTTGTCCTTGAACCTCTCTTGGAATAATTCCCATGTTACTGGAATAGTCCTTCCCCTTATAATAAGTTTCATGTTCTTCCACCACCTGTCTGCATCTCCCTTCAGCTTGTAAATAGCCAACATAACTTTGATTTCATTTAGCCACTGCAGAATATTAAAGATCTTTTCTAGATGTGACAGCTATTGTTCAGCTAGTTGCGGATCAAACTTGTTAGCCGTCTAGCTTTACCGCAAGCGTACGGGTCGCAAGTAATATAAAAAGATCGTTCCCACGAGGACTATGACAAAAATGAATTAATTATCTTAATTAAATTATCAATCAGGTAAGTGAGAATATTTTGAAAGAAATTTTATACTTAAGAATTAATTAATTAAATCAAGAACTTCAAGATAGGAGGAACCTAGGATTATCTATCCCCTATTTATTTCATAAACTAATTAATTTACTCTCAATAAGCAATAAAACGAAGTATATATTTATCTAAGATTCAAAGACATTTGATAACGCTCTCTCGAGTCAAAACCAAATATTTATCCTAATAAACTAATCAATCTCTTGTATTAATTTATAGGGACTAACTTTAAACACCAATCTTAATCTAACAATGCTAGGTTAGTAACTATATCTCTATGATACTAACAAACCATCCGTTTAATGTACCTAAACTTCAAGTCTAACATGATTTTACCTATTATGAAAGTAATTAGTTTATTTCATAAACTAATTAATTTACTCTCAATAAGCAATAAAACGAAGTATGTATTTATCTAAGATTCAAAGACATTCGATAGCGCTCTCTCGAGTCAAAACCAAATATTTATCCTAATAAACTAATCAATCTCTTGTATTAATTTATAAGGACTAACTTTAAACACCAATGTTAATTTGACAATGCTAGGTTAGTAACTATATCTCTATGATACTAACAAACCATCCGTTTAATGTACCTAAACTTCAAGTCTAACATGATTTTACCCAAGTTCTACACTTAAATTATCTTTCTCAAGATTAATTTAAATAAACAAGACAACTAAATGGTGATCAGGCATTTAGAGGCATTAAGAGCAAGATAAAATCAATACAAAAACTCATTCGTTGCAAAAAGAAAGTAAATAAATAATTCAATCCATAAATAGGTTCAAGAAAATCCTAGAACGAGAAAATTAGCTACTCATGTTCATCAACAAATTAAAACCATAAATAATAATTTTGTTCATATCAGAAACTAAGAAAAAGAGAGAAGAAAATTAATGGAAAACCAAATTTTAAAGCTCCAAATCTCTTTGAATCTTCAAGCCCTAGCTCCCCAAAAATCTGCTTCTCGCTCTGCTCTCGCGTCCGAATCTGGATCTGTGCATCTCAGCGTTCTCGTCTCTGCTGTATCCGCGTTCTGCTCTCACTCGCATATATGATATATATATAGCCTTCAATGTGTGCCTCTCAACGGAGCATAACGTGGGGTGCACGGTTAATATCCTTCCAATTTCTTAAAATATATATATATATATATATATGAGATATAATCCGTATCTTGATTTCTTGACATTCAACACGTGGGACCCGCGGTTCTTTTTTTTCTTCTTTTACTTCTACAATTTGCTACAGCACCTTTGTTATATATATATATATATATGTCCTTTGATTTCTCTTTTTTCTCTTTCTTCATATAATATCTCCTGCACAATAAAATAGGATCAGATATAAGTAGATTTTCTGTTAAAATTCCTTATTATCCTATCCTTAACAAAAAGATAGAAAAGTATATAAAAGATAATTAAATAGGCATAAAATATTAATAAATCCAGTGAATATATCTAAAATATGTACCTATTTAATTATAAAATATATACTTATCAAAACTTCCCCAGAAGACAGGAGGTTGTTACTTACTGAACCCGCTTACCTAGGTCTGTATATCTATTTCTGGATCGGCAGAATATCTTCTGGTTAGGGTTTTTCAGGCGGTATATCCTCACCTTTACCCCTTACTAACTCCTCAAGGTGATATTGCCTCTGCTGTACCTCCCGCAGCTCTTCCTTGATTTTGTTCATCATAGCCTACTGTTGGGTCAGCACACCTAAACTCTGCTGGTGAATTGGATCTGGCCTATCCTCCTGATCGGCATTATCATCTCTCCCCATACCTTTTCCTCAGCCTCTACCTCTTGGTCTACCCCTTACTAGTACCATCTCCATAATTCATTATATATGAAAATAGAGAAAGAGTAAAATTTCATACAAGTATTAGGGCATTTTCATCATTTCATAATAATTCGGGTACACATATATGTCAATCATAACATACAACAACTATTTACAGTAGTTATAGAAAGCTAAATATATCATACAACCTATAAACTACTGTACATGACATACTTGTCTTTTGACATTTCATAAGTTAAGTTACATGCAACTTCTCAAGGGGTCACCCATCCTTGATTACCCTGGGACAAGCGCATTTAACTTTATATGTACCCACCAAAAACACTAACATCGGCTCTATTAGCTTCTGTCCATCGATTTCGTGTGTCTGGCCTCACCTCAAAATACGTGCCGACTACCTCCAGTCACTCAAACTATGCTGACTGGGTCACACATTACCTATGTACATGTATATCTAGACCAGGTCAGTTATGTAATCCATAAACACCCAGAAATTCCTTTCGGGCCTCGCTCAACAATGTTGATCTTCTACTAGTTCCAGTAGGCTAAGTTTAGGAAGAAATCCATTGTCGTGTAGACCCATAACTTGCCAGGCAACTCAATCCCCAACAAATCATGAATCCTATACAACAACTATACAACAATGGTATGCCCTACAGGGATGCAAGATACCGACCCTTAAGTATGTCATGTCCCCATAGCGCTCAACGGTATCTGCCTTTGATATGGTCCCACAGCTCCATGTCTGGCTATAGTTGTACTGTACCTTTATTGTCCCCGCTCTTGAAGAGACACCCTCACTCGGACCCTCCTCCGGGTCCTCCACTAGTGGTTGTCCTATCTCTCTGAACATTGATCCCTCTGGTGAAGCTAGTCGCTGCTCTGGGACCCTCTTCCTAGTAGTCCGTCTTATATGTACACCTCCCCGTACGAAGTACTCGATGAACTTTTGTCCATCCAGGATCAGCTGCTCCAGTAGAAGTTGGTTCCCAGAAGGCAGCAACCTCTCGCTTGGCTCACTGGAACTGCTCATACTACCCTGTCACCATGCAAACAAGACCATATCAGTATACCATTCTGATAGTACCAGAACTGTTATAACCTTTGATACTAAAAATGTCAACACACCTATTTACATTTTTATATGTGCAAAGTAATAAAGACATAGTTCTACAGGCATACATAAGTAGTGCAAATATACTGATAAAAGTAATTGTTTACATACGGGAATTATCCCCACAGGGTTTAGTAATATTTACAAATTTATTCAAAAATAAACTACATATAACCACTATCTTTTATCTCAGGATTCGCACCAGTCACTTTACCCCATCTATCACTTTTCCCTTTAAACAACTGGTTCTTGCTGGAGCATTTGTTATTTATGAAAAAGGATGAGGTTCCAAGGAATCCCAATAGTAACAGACTATCGTTCATATAAAATGCAAAAAGTAAATATGTCATGCTCTATGTATGTACAAATTAATGAATAATATAGTGGCATGTATACATAGGATAGGGGCTCAACCCCTACTATCCATACACTTTGGTTGGATTATTACTCGACAACCAGATAGTAGTACCCTTCTCGCACTAGCTGCCCCTTCTTGGCAGACTGCCCCTTCTCATCAAACCATGTTGATTAATTTAAACACAAACAATGGCAAACACAAACTTATAAACCATGGCATATTGCATAAAGGATAAAGGCATTATCTTAAACCTTTTTTACCTCGTAAAGTGTGCCTCAATATGCATGCCAACGACTCAGGCTCTTAACTCGGTTCTAAAATTTTAAATGTACACGAATTAGGTTAAAAGTCATTCATGTACTATTTTAGACACTTCCAAAGTGTTTTTGGTGGTTATATGAGTCTATATTGAACAATTACCAAAATGCCCCCGGGACCAAGCCTGGTTCCACTATACCCAACCCGATCATATTTTTCCAGAAATTTTGACCCAGGCTATTCTAACTAATTTTTTGCCCAAGGATTCCATTTTCGGCCTTAGTTTTCACAAAATCACTGCCAAATAACAATTGTGCCCTTGGCAACCCCTAATTAGGGTTTTGGGGCTATTTTTGCAATTTCACGTTCAGGGGGTTTTCTAAAAATGTATTCAATACTAACCCACCTAATTTTTCCTCTTGAACACAATGGAACCATCAATATCATGAAAATCCAGTCTCTAGTCCCATGCTTGGCCTAAACTTAAGGAAATAAAAGGTAAAATTGTGGTTTTTGATTTTCAACTTCAATTCCTTGTTCCTTTCTACTCCTAATCACTTGATTGACTATTTAATCACATTCTAAACATGATTAGACTAAATTTGGGCAGCATAACAACTAGGGTTTGAGCTTCCTAAATTTTACAAATCACAACAAATCAAACATAAAACCACCAACAAATCCAACAACCATAACAAGAGCACTAAGAATTAAAGAGTTTTGAGTCACCTTTTGTTTCCTTCTTCTTTCTCTCTCTAACCAAATTTCCTCCCTCCACAAAGCTTAAGATTTTACAACCTAAACACCTTGAATCATGAGAAGGGAAGCTTTGGCCAAGTATTACACAATTTGGAAACCAAAGACCAAGATCATCAAGCTTATCTTGTGAGTTTTCCACCTCCTTCTCTTTAAAATGCTTGAAGCTCTCTATTTCTCTTACCCTCTCTATGGCTGATGGAAATGATGGGAAAGAGATGAAGTGAATGAGTTTTAAAATATCCCAATTTCCCTTAATTTTCTTAATTAATAAATTCCCATAATTTTGACTCTATTACACTACTTTATCTCCAAAGTAAATGCTGTCATAAAGCCCATTAAGATGAAACTAACACCTCCCCTCTCTTGCTACATGCAAAATATGCCTAGGAGGATCCTTCAATTAGCCCAATTGGCTTTTCTCCATTTAACTCATATTTACAAGATTGCCATCACATTTTTGCTTCATTTTCGGATTTATGGCAAGTCTGGCAGATTTTCTGCCCAAAGTTTGAAAAATCATAACTTAATTTGTAAACATCGAATTGGAGTGATTCTAAAGGTATAGAACCCTTATTAAGTCTAGTTTCAAGGAAAAATACAGTCTTTAGCCAACTGGAAGCTTAAAATTGCCATAATTAAATTCTTTTTTACTTTGTTGTAGGAAATAGGCAGTTTTTCTGGGCTAACTTGAAAATTTCATAACTCTTTGTATATAGCTTCAAATTATTTCTATGACTTATCAAATTAAAGCTTAAAATGTCTACCTTCATTCTGGAAAATTTCATAATGTTTTGTCAACATTTGGTCATCCAAAACCACATGACAAACTCACTGCCTCGCAGAAAATTTCACTGGAAGCATAATCACATTCTCTAAAATTCACCTTTTTATTGAATACTTCAAATGACTACAATACATCTTCATGAATAAGATTTAGGGTGTTACAATTGAAATATCACATATAGCTTTATATTTCAATTGTTAGGACTGCAGGTCTATAATTTTAACTTTTTGAAACAATATAATCCTATTTGCATTGTGTCTTTTTGCTTTTACTTTTCCTTTTATCACGTGAAATCATTATCAAAACCATTGTCGACAACTTTATCTTTTCGATTCTAATTTTCCTATTGTAACATAATTTATTGAGATTTATATGGCTTTCCAAGTACCTGAACCTCTCTTGATATTTATGCAATTAGTTATATACTGACACTCTTCTAAAGTACTTGCCTCCTTAATATGATCATCTCAATTACAAGCTCCTCTTTATCTAAAATATTTATATTTGGAATCGAATAGTTTCTTATGCGTCAAGCATGCCTCTCTTTTATATATTCTGATTAGAGCATTTTCAGCTAGAATATGAGATCTAGGAATTGTCTCATTTAGGTTAATACTTGTATCTAGCAGACATTTTGCAATATTTCATGAATGCAAAGCCTATTGAACTTAGGTTAATAGTGCTATATTCGATGATCTATACTTGATAGTAACAATGAATTTCATGTTTTCTCTTTTCCAGCTATTCAATTTCTTACTTTCATGTTAGGAAAACTTTGTCAAATGTAAATAGACTAATCATGCAACATAAGTCTCCCAAATCCATTTGTTTTCTTTAGAAATATCCTTTTTGTTACATTGAAAAACAAACAAGAAAGAGGAAGTCCTTACCCAACAACTTATCCTAACTTTTTTTAAATATCCATTTGTGTGCTTTGTAGTGGATTAATAGGAACAATCACTGAACATATCAAAACATTTAAGATGAAAAATATACAGCTCCTAACTAAAAGCCAATTTTATTGGGAGAATTTTGTTGGCTTGTATAAGCGCTGCAAAAAAATGAAATATGCTAACATTGAAATAGAAATTTTGTTCTCATAAGCATTGTCCTAGCTATTTATGGATGCTTCAATAATTAATTTTTGGATTGTATAATTTGGAAATTACGCACAAAACATAATGATTATTTAAACAATCTTGCAAACTAATAGTTATCTTACATATAATCATATATCTTATAGATGCATTTATCAAATTTATTAAATCTTGTATGGTTTACATGCTATATGAATGGGCCTGTATTATGAGTTTAATATATTTCTAGAAATGTTGAAATCCATTACAAACCATAACTAGTGATATTCTCATAGTCAACTTTGCTTGAGAACAAGCTGCACATATCAATAATTGAATTATATAATATGTTGACTACTCATGAAGAATCTTCTAGTTCTTCAATGGATGTCAATAAGTAATTTCAATAATTTGTTGTATTGTAGATATGACTCGGATAATTAAACAAGTCATGCCAACAATAACTTTTTTTGGATCAGTAAAATTCTAATTTACTGTAACCAATAGTAAATTTTTCAATTTCCATGACATATTTATTCATAATTTTAATCTGACATCTATTTTTGGGAGATAATCAATTAGGCTTTGTAAGTATTATTTGATATTGTAATATTGATAAGTATTCATGAGTGATATATGAAATCAAATAGACTCAAAAGTAATTATTGGTCCTTTTGAAATTTTATGTATAGTGCCTATTTATTTGCAAATTTAAATATTATGGTGTGTGGATATTCAAAATTCAATGGTCCTTTAGAATTCCAATTCACTGTTAATGAATTAGGCCATATAACTCCCAAATTGAAGGGTTTTTTAGAGTTTATTCATATAACCTTCAATTGTATAATTAAGTTGTTTAATTCCCTTATTTATGTATAATTGTACAACTTATTTGTAAATTTAAGTATGTGGTATATGCGAGTATTATTCATATACCATCAATGGAGTTTATCACATCAAGCTCCAAACATGCCTTTGTTATTCTTCTTAGAATGTGTGCTTTTCAGCAACTCCAAAGATTTCCTATCAATCGCTCAACTTATATAACTGAACATCAAGGTACTTTCTTTCATTATTGGCTCTAATTTTCATTTTAGTATGTCTTCCATCTTTTCTCCTCTTCAGCACTATTATTTTGCCTTACATATATGTGTATTCTATTTTGTTATTGATAAGCCATTGTCTTTTCCCCCAATATCTTCTCTTGTTATTTCTTCTACTCTTTAGTATTCTTGTATGATATTTGTAAATCTCATACATTAATTATGGTATGATATGTGATATATATTGGAATCAAATTAGTTTTGTCAAACCCTTATTTATTCCGATATTAACCAAAGTAGTAATGTACATTTCAACGGACACATAGGAATAGAATAGATATACTGATAATACTTGATTACAAAATTTCCTCACAAGGATTATACATAATAATTACAAATAATGTAGCAGTAAAGGGCTACTAGGGTGTCTAAACCCAATACAATGAAACGTATGTTAGACCCCAAGTTTTGATGATAACAAAACACAATTATGTGCAAATTATAGTTTTATAAGTTTAAGGAATGTTTACAAAGTTACCAAATGCATATAGCAAAGTTCTATGGTGGGTGGTGTCAAAATGAACTGGTGTACTCGAGCATGAATCAAGACTGGAGCATGGAACTCTTCTATGCTCGAGCAGGTACGAGTAATAGCCAGAAAGTGTTTGCCCGAGAGCATGCTATTGCCATTTTTGCTAATTCACTTGAGCACTGGAGATAGCACTTGAGCATGAGAGTCTTTCTCACTCGAGCACATGTGAGTGAAAGACTGCGAGTGTTTGGCCTAGAGCAATTCATGTCATTCTTCCTTGATGCACTCGAGCAGAGAAATCAATACACGAGCATAAGTGTCCTGTACTCGAGCACTAGCGAGTGAAGGACTACAAGTGCTTGGCCGAGAGTCATGAAAGTCAGAGAAGTACAAGTATGCCCGAGTGAGGCTTCATATGCTCGAGTGACACATCAGCACTCGCGAGTGAGAAATCTAACTCTCTCTAAATCTGATGCAAGTACTGATAACAAGGGTATATTACTTGAGAATATTCTTCTCACTCGAACAGGAGTATGTGTGCTCGAGTGAGGGCCGATATCACCTGCGAGTGCAAAATCTCACTCTTGCTAAAATGATATGCGAGTGCTGTCCAGAGAAGAGTCTTTCAGTGTAAAATGCAAGGCCACTCGAGCAGAAGGTGTTGTTCTCGAGTTAGGTCCCACATCACTCGCGAGTGAGAAAATTATCTCTCTGAAATACTATACGAGTGCAAGCTCAATACTGAAGAACAAGGAGAAAAATAGCAATATCACTCGAGTAAGCCCATCCATGCTCGAGTGATACTCTGCCAGATCACCAAATACACCAAGTCTCAAAGCGTTCAATCCGAATATGGTTTAATGTTATTTATTTATCTTATCATCACTTATTATCATTATTTAACATCATTTTGAATGTATTATAAGTGTGATACAGGAGGATGAACATTTGAAATAAACAGACACGGAGAAGGTCAAACAACAGCAGACAACATCATTAAAGCACACATGTACCTACTGTATTCAAAGTATTCAAACATGCGCGTTTCATTCCATAGTAACAAGCCACTCCTCAACGATCATTACTCAAACGGGCAAAAACTGAATATCTATAAATAACAGAGATCCAGAGATCGTCAACAACAATGAAGCACAATAATTCACAAGTATATACACGAGTTTCTGTTATTCATAATTTTCTCTGTATACATATTGATCTTCAGTGTTCATCTACTTGCTCTGTAAGAGAGTCTTTATACAATTCAAATTCTATTTTCATTTGATCTCAAGGTATTGGGACCTTGAGAGGGTAGATATCCTTATGAGAGAAGCAGTTGAGAAAATTCCTAGCTAAACCTTCCACTCATAAGACTTATAATATACAAGCAGGAGAAAACTTTGCTGCTCATAAGACTTACAGTGGAGTAAGCAGGAGAGAACGTTGCTGCTCATAAGTCTTGTATACATAAGCAAGTGGGAAAGGTCATAGATTGTTTTTCTGCACATAAGACTTGTCGTAAGGGGGAGAGAAATTTCTTAGTGAGAGAATATTTATACTTGTAGTCCGTTCAAGGATAATTGTTGTTTTGTGGCGTTCTGAGAGCCCATTGAATCTTGGAAGAATAGTGAAAATCTCAGTAGGTCTTGATCTCTGAGGACTGGACGTAGGCCTGATTGTTAGGCTGAACCAGTATAACTCTATGTGTTTTAATCTTCTCAACTCTACTCTGTCTACTCTATTTTCATATCACCACATCAAGCAAAAATTTATAACGTCACCCAATTCACCCCCTCTTGGGGAAGCTTGCCTCTTTATTTGGTATCAGAGCAAGGTCTTCTCCGAAGAGCCTAAAGCTTGAGAAGGATCCAATAAATGGCAATAATAGGTTAGAACATTCTTCCAGATGGAGCTTTAATCACTAGACCCCCTGGGTTTGCTGGAGAACATTTTTCGTTATGGAAAGTCAAGTTCAGAGTGTTTGTGATGGCTAACGAGTACGGTTTGTGGAATGTAATACAAGATGGTGACTATGTTCCAATGAAGAAAATCGAAGATAGATTCGTTAAGAAGAGCCCAGAGGAGTTTGACGAGAATGATAAAAGGTTAGTAACATTAAATAGTAAAGCTATTTTAATGATACAGAGTGCTCTTAGTCAAAAGGAATATTTTCGAATATGTACTCTACCAACTGCCAAAGATATGTGGGATGCTCTTGAAATTGCTCACGAAGGTACATCCGGAATCAAAGAAAATAGTCAATACTCTAGTTACATAGTATGATCGATTTCGTATGAAACTCGGAGAAGGTATATCAGAATTTGAACTCAGGTATACTAATCTTGTTAATCAATTATCTGCACTTAGAAGATCTTTTGATCAAAATTCCTAGGTGAGAAAGATTCTTAATATTCTTACGAAAGAATGGGAAGCAAAGTTGACAGCTATCGAAGAAGCTAAAGGAGAATCTATGAGATCCGTAACTGCTCTCTTTGGTAGTCTTTCCGAGTATGAAGGAAAGTTGAGATTCAAAAAGGAACTTGAAGAGTTCGATGATAAAAAGAAAAAGGGAGTTGCACTTAAAGCTATCAAGGAAGAAGAAGAATCTTCCGAGAATGAAGATGTCCCTAATGATGATGAAATGGGAATGATCGTGAGAAAATTCAAGAGATTCTATAGAAGAGGTCAAAAGAACTTCAAAAATTATCAAGGTGGACCAAGCAAGAAAGAAAACAAAGAATAACCGATAATATGCTATGAATGTGGGAAACCTGGACACATCAAATCTGAATGCTTCAGAAACAAAGACAAAGAGAAGCAGAAAAAGAAAGCATATATATCATTTATCTGGGGTGATAGTTCGTCAGATGAAGAAAGTGACAATGACGAACTAGCAAATCTATGCTTGGTAGCCAAGGAAGAAGAAACAGATTCTGAGGTAAGTAATTCTGAACCTACTTATGATGAGTTGTTATCTGAATATATTGCATTACATACAGAATTCATCAAAGTAGCTAAAGAAATGGTTAGCTATAAGAAGAAAGTAAAAGAATTAGAAAATACTGTCATATCATCGTGTGAAATATGTGAGGAGAAAGATAAGAAAATAAGTGATTTAACAAAAATTGTTGAAAAATTTACTAAGGGAAGTGAAACTCTTAAGGTTATTTTAAATTCTCAGAAAGTTTCATTTGATAAATCTGGAATTGGATATAAATCTGATCATGATAAGAATAGAGGATATAAAAAGAATAGTAGTAGAACGTATCTTAAATATTTCAGGAATTCTGTGCATACATCAAATCCCTTTGCATCATGTAGCTATTGTAACAGGAAAGGACATTATACTTCATCATGTTATGTCAAAAAGGGACAAGTTATTGGAACATATAAATGGGTTCCGAAAGGGACACATACATCACATACTAACCACAAAGGACCCAAGAAACTATGGGTACCTAAAACTTGATCATCTTATTCTAAGTATGTCTCAAAGCATCTCAAGCGAAAATAGTGGATGTTCGAGACACATGACTGGTGACAAAAATAAGTTCACCATGCTGGAAACCAGAGAAGGAGGAAAGGTAACATTTGGAGGTAATCAATCTGGACGTATTGCTGTAATTGGTGAAGTGGGAAAATCCGATGGTGTTCAAATTAATGAAGTATACTATGTAGAAGGATTGTGTCACAACCTCTTGAGTGTAAGTCAAAGCACTGACAAAGATAACTGGGTGATCTTTGACTCAAAAGAATGCTTGATAGTAAACAAGAAAGATCTGCCACTAAACAAAGAATCTATCAAGGCAAAGATCCGAGCTCAAAGGGACGGTAACTGTTATACTATTGATTTAAATTCAAATTCTTCTAAAAATTGTTTTCTTAGTCGATCAGAGGAGAGTTGGTTATGGCATAAGCATTTGGCTCATGTCAATATAAATCAACTTGACAAACTGATTAGAAAAGATTTAGTTGTTGGTCTTCCCAAACTTAAATTCAAAGATAATATGATTTGTGAAGCATGTCAAAAAGGCAAACAAACTAAATCCTCATTCAAAACAAAGTATGAGATTTCTACCTCTAAACCTTTACAATTACTTCATATGGATTTGGTAGGACCAGCTAGAGTAAAAAGTTTTAGAAGAAATTTATATACTTGAGTAATTGTCGATGATTTTGCAAGATTTGCATGGACTATATTTATTGCTTCTAAAGATGAAACATTTGTTGAATTTATTATGTTTGCTAAAAAGGTTCAAAATGAGAAAGGTATTTCTATTGTATCTATTAGGACAGACCATGGAGGAGAATTTGATAATCAATTATTTGAAGACTACTGCAACAATGAAGAAATATTTCACAATTTCTCTACACCTAGAACACCTCAATAAAATGGAGTAGTAGAAAGAAAGAACAGAGTCCTTACAGAAATGGTGAGAGCGATACTTAATGAAAAAGAAATGTCACAAGTATTCTGGGCAGATGAAATGAGTACTGCATGCTACATTTCAGATCGAGCATATATTCGCAAATCACTTGGAAAGACGCCATATGAACTCTACAAGGGAAGAAAGCCAAATCTTGCTCATCTACATATCTTCGGATGTAAGTGCTTCATTCACAACAATGGTAAAGAAAACTTAGGTAAATCTAATTCAAAGTCTGATGAAGGTTTATTTCTAGGATATTCTAATAGAAGTAAAGCTTATAGAGTTTTCAATAAAAGAACATGTACGGTTGAAGAATCTATTCATGTTGTGTTTGATGAACTTGACTCTCAGACAAAGCATATTAATGAAGAAGAAATGGATTTAATAAAGAAAAACAAATCTATTTCAAAGCAAAATGATTTTGAAATAAATGATTTTCAAAATATAGAAGATGTCGATGATCATGCTCAACCAAAAGCATGGAGACATATTAAAGATAATCCAATTGATCAAGTAATTGCAGATATTCGGGAAGGTGTCAAAACCAGAAATAAAATCCTTAATGAGGTAACTTTCTCTGCTTTTATTTCAGAAATTGAACCTTCTAATATGGAAGAAGCTTTATCTGACAATGATTGGGTGATTGCTATGCAAGAAGAACTAAATCAATTTCAAACAAATCAAGTTTGGGATTTGGTTCCTCGACCTAAAAATCATACAGTTATAGGGACCAAATGGGTTTTTAAAAACAAACTTGATGAATCAGCAATCATTGTGAGAAACAAAGCAAGATTGGTGGACAAAGGCTATAATCAAGAAAAAGGTATTGATTATGAGGAAACATATACTCCAGTGGCAAGATTGGAACCAATACGAGTACTCTTAGCCTTTGCTTGCATTAAAGGCTTCAAACTTTATCAAATGGATGTGAAAAGTGCTTTTCTAATTGGTTATATTATGGAAGAAGTATATGTAGAACAACCTCCTAGTTTTGAAGATGAAATAAAGCCTGATCATGTTTTCAAACTTAAGAAAGCTTTATATGGTTTGAAACAAGCACCTAGAGCTTGGTATGAAAGACTAAGCAAGTTTCTTCTTGATCAAAATTTTGTCAGAGGAAAAGTAGATACAACTCTCTTCATCAAACATAACAAAAATGATATTTTAATTGTTCAAATTTATGTTGATGATATTATTTTCGGTGCTACTAACGAATCTATGTGTCAAGAATTTTCTAAGATTATGCAGGGGGAATTTGAAATGTCCATGATGGGAGAATTAAACTCCTTTCTTGGACTTCAAATCAAGCAAAAGATGAATGGTATATTTGTGTCTCAAACTAAATATTTGAAAGAGTTATTGAAAAAGTATGGATTAGATAGTGCTAACAGAGCTGATACTCCAATGAGTTCTACAACCTTGTTGGATGCTGATGTAAAAGGTCCTAGCTTCAACATTACTAAGTATAAAGGGATGATTGGTTCATTACTCTATCTTACAGCAAGCAGGCCAGATATTCAGTTCAGCGTGGGAATGTGTGCAAGGTATCAATCCGCTCCTAAGGTATCACATGCAGAGACAGTAAAAAGAATCTTCAAATATCTAGGAGACACTTCAGAACTTGGTTTATGGTATCCGAAAAGAGGGAATGAGCATTTGATGGCATATTCAGATTCAGATCATGGAGGATATAAAACTGACAAAAAAAGTACCAGTGGTCAATGTCAATTCTTTGGAGGCTCTCTGGTATCATGGTTCAGCAAGAAACAGAACACAGTTTCATTATCCTTGACTAAAGCCGAATATATAGCAGTAGCAAGTTGCTGTTCTCAAATATTATGGTTGAAACAACAACTTCAAGATTTGGGGATATACTTAAATGAGATTCCAATTTATTGTGACAACACTAGCACCATAAGCTTAACCAAAATCTTGTACAACATTCAAGGACCAACACATAGACATCCGACATCACTTCATTCGAGATCACGTGCAAAAGAAGGATGTCAAAGTAGAATTCATACCAACTCATCTTCAACTTGCGGATATTTTCACAAAGCCAATAGCTAAAGATCAATTCCTATATATTCGAAGAGAATTGGGAATGGTTAATCCCAATGAGTTGTAATTTTTCTTGTTAAATATCTTAATTAAATGTATTTTTGATGATAACCATACTGACTTTGGCATCGGAGCATTAAACAAATTATTTTGCAGGTCTGTCACTCGAGCATAGAAGGTGTCACTCGAGTGACAAGCTATGCTCACTCGAGCACGTTAACTCTGCTCGAGCACAGCACCATTAAAAATACTCTGTTTCTTGATATGTAAAACAGAGGTTAACAGAGGAGATAAGAATACCAAGAGATTATCTCAAATGCAACAGTGAAAATTGAGCTCACTCGGGTATGAAGGACCCTCACTCGAGCATGATATGAACATGCTTGAATTGAAGAATGTTTGCTCGAGTAGAAAGAAAGAATTTCTTTCCCAAAAGCTATCCAATGTATTGTTACTCAAATGATTTTGGAGGATTTGAGTACAAAGATGAAAAATATAGCTAGAAGACCATAATCCAAGTACGCTTTCACATGTTTTATCAAAATTTTCTGTATATCACTCGAGTACAGAATGAACACACTCGAGCACAGTATGAACATCACTCGAGCACTAGGGTTTCTGCTCGAGCACTATCACTTATATCAGTTACGCGATAGCTCAGACCGTCACACTTCCTGCTCTCACTCGAGGTGTCTCGTCACTTGAAGGTCACAACTCTTCATCTCCAACCGTTTCTCTTCAATCAAACGTGTCCATTTGCTTCAAATCACCGTTACAACTCTCCAATCTTCTTTAAAAGGTGAGATTTACCCTTTGTATTCCTCATTCGGTACCCTAATCCATTGCATTTCTCTTCTCTATTCTTAAAAATTTGTGAGCCTTGTTTTTTTTTCTTTTCTTATTTCTAAATGGCTAGAACTAAAATGCCTTCCATTCCCCAAAGATCTCACTCTCCCTCTCCCACTCATTCTGCTATTAGTGCTTCTGCAACCCTAGAACCAACTCCTCCATCTCCTAAAATGTCTTCCTCACCTTCACCTCCTCTTAAACCCAAAACCAGAAAGAGAACTCTGGCTAAGAAACCTCACCCTAAGCCTCAAATAACAAAGAAGGTTCAACCTCCTCAAAAGAAACCAAAGGGTGTGGTGTCCAAAGAGGTCAAGGAAGAAGGAAGAAAAAGGAATCTGAGCAACCACAACAATCATCTTCTTCCTCTGATGATTCATTCAACAGGCAACTCCAGGAAGCAATGGAGAAGTCAAAACTGGACAAGATAGTTGGGAAGATTGCTTCTCAAGCCGGTGTTTCAAGTTCACACCATGTTGGGCAATCCAGTGCGGCTGCTTCAGGGATACCTTCTGCCTCACAAGCTCCAGAGGATGATCATATTACAAGTCCTCCAGAAGGATTCAGTGTTGAGGAATTAAAGGCTATGCCATAGAAGGTATTCGATATTGAGTTTGCTCATAGGCATTTCTTTCCCGTAGTTTATGTGGATTTAAATTACTTGAAGAAGAATGGCAATTTGGATTTATATCCTTATCTTGAATACTATACTCCCTGGCTGAATATCCATATTCCATATTCACCCTCTGTTGTGAAAACCTTCTATTGCAACATTAAGTCTAGATCTGGATAATTGATTGAGGAAGCAGTGTCTACTACTGTTAGAGGCAAATTTATTATGATATCTGCTAAGATCATAAATGACTTACTTGGGTATGTTGCACTACCTCCTGATCCACCCTCTTTCTCAGCCAATGAAGTCTTCTGGATTTTGAGACTAAAAGACCCAATAAGCCCTCTTCATTTTAAACCTATTGACATGCCTGACTCTTACAGAGCCCTTCACTATATATATTCCTGGAGCATTGTCAATAAGTACAAAAACTTTACCCATTTTGCTCAAAAGGATTATTACATGTTGGTTCCTTTCTAGCCGGACAATAAAGGAATGTAGGGGAGATTATTTTCAATGAGATGAGAAGATTTTGATTTTCTTCATCAAAATCTGTGACTATACCATACCCTCAACTTGTATCCTTCATCCTAATGAAAAACAAGATATGGTATTTGGAAGTTAATGAGAGGGTGCTTATTTCAAGGTTTGGTAAGACTCAGTTAACCCATATGAGTATTAATCTTTGAGTGAGTTGAACCAAAGCTACATCTCAGAGGGAAGCCACTCTATCAAGAGGTGATGAGGCCCAGTCATCTGCTCAAGGTCATATTCCTCCTCCTTCTTTCCTTAATGCATTTCTTTCCAACCATTTGACTGAAGCAATCAATCAAGCGGTATATAGCTTGAAGAAGGAATTAGTGACTGAGTATGTGAGACTAGTGGAAAAGATAGAGTTACGGGTCATCAAGTTGTATACAAGGCCAATACCAACTTTGACTTGATGTTCAAGACTCAGGATGAGATGTCACAGAGGATAACTGATATGGAGATCTTCTTACGTTCTCACTTTCCACCTGCATCTTCAGAAGTGCCTCCTGAGACCACTCCTGCCTCAACCTCTCCTCCTCATCCACAGACACATGTTCTCTTCACTGATCTAGATTCTAATGTTGATATCACTTATGATCGGTCACTTTCACTACCTCTCTCAGTCTTTGTACCACAGCCATCATCTCCACCTGTTGTGCAAATTGACCCTTCCACTGCCATAGTTCCTTTGTCCCATCATCTGATATCACTTTTCCTCAGCCCCCTTCTAATGTTGACAAAACAAGGGAGAAGGATGTGTGATGATTTTCTGAGCTATCATGGGATGTATTGGGTGTTTGGGTAGTTTTTATGTAATGGGGTAGGTTTTTAATGATATTATGGTTGTATACGGGGTTTATGGGTAGTTGATGACTTTCATGTTATTATGTTATCAATTTTATCAAGTTTATTATTAATGACTATCTTCATGATTCAAGTTTTTCTGTTTAAGTATTTGATTGTTTCTGTTATACTATGCTTATCTTGGTTGTTAAGTGTCCAGAGGAAGTATTACAGGGAACTTATGTAGATAAGTGCAAAAATCTGAACTTGAATCTAAACTTTGATATGTATTTGGAAACATTGATGTTGTACTCCAAAAATCTTTCATCTTATTCAATTTTTTTTTCTTTCTCTTGAAATCCATCACAAAGGTTTTGTCATCATCAAAAAGGGGGAGAATGTTAGACCCCAAGTTTTGATGATAACAAAAGACAATTGTGTGCAAATTATAGTTTTATAAGTTTAAGGAATGATTACAAAGTTACCAAATACATATAGCAAAGTTCTGTGGTGGGTGGTGTCAAAATGAACTGGTGTACTTGAGCATGAATCAAGCACTCGAGCATGGAACTCTTCTATGCTCGAGCAGGTGTGAGTGATAGCCAGAAAGTGTTTGCCCAAGAGCATGCTATTGTCATTTTTGCTAATTCACTCGAGCACTGGAGATAGCACTCAAGTATGAGAGTCTTTCTCACTCGAGCACATGCGAGTGAAAGACTGTGAGTGTTTGGCCGAGAGCAATTCATGTCATTCTTCCTTGATGCACTCGAGCAGAGAAATCAATACTCAAGCATAAGTGTCCTGTACTCGAGCACTAGCGAGTGAAGGACTACAAGTGCTTGGCCGAGAGTCATGAAAGTCAGAGAAGTACAAGTATGCCTGAGTGAGGCTTTATATGCTCGAGTGACACATCAGCACTCGTAAGTAAGAAATCTAACTCTCTCTAAATCTGATGCAAGTGCTGATAACAAGGGTATATTATTTGAGAATATTCTTCTCACTCGAACAGAAGTATGTGTGCTCGAGTGAGGGCCCACATCACCTGCGAGTGCAAAATCTCACTCTTGCTAAAATGATATGCGAGTGCTGTCCAGAGAAGAGTCTTTCAGTGTAAAATGCAAGGCCACTCGAGCAGAAGGAGTTGTGCTCGAGTGAGGTCCCACATCACTCGTGAGTGAGAAAATTATCTCTCCGAAATCCTATGCGAGTGCAAGCTTAAAACTGAAGAACAAGGAGAAAAATAGAAATATCACTCGAGTGAGCCCATCCATGCTCGAGTGATACTCTGCCAGATCACCAAATACACCAAGTCTCACAGCGTTCAATCCGAATATGGTTTAATGTTATTTATTTATCTTATCATTACTTATTATCATTATTTAACATCATTTTGAATGGATTATAAGTGTGATACAGGAGGATGAACGTTTGAAATAAACAGACACGGAGAAAGTCAAACAACGGCAGACAACATCATTACAAGCACGCATGTACCTACCACATTCAAAGTATTCAAACATGCGCGTGTCATTCCACAGTAACAAGCCCCGCTCCTCAACGATCATTACTCAAACGGGCAAAAACTGAACATCTATAAATAACAGAGATCCAGAGATCATCAACAACAATGAAGCACAATAATTCACAAGCATATACACGAGTCTCTGTTATTCATAATTTTCTTTGTATACATATTGATCTTCAGTGTTCATCTACTTGCTCTGTAAGAGAGTCTTTATTCAATTCAAATTCTATTTTCATTTGATCTCAAGGTATTGGGACCTTGAGAGGGTAGATATCCTTATGAGAGAAGCAGTTGAGAAAATTCCTAGCTAAACCTTCCACTTATAAGACTTATGATATACAAGCAGGAGAAAACGTTACTGCTCGTAAGACTTACAGTGGAGTAAGCAGGAGAAAACGTTGCTGCTCATAAGTCTTGTATACATAAGGAAGTGGGAAAGGTCATAGATTGTTTTTCTGTACATAAGACTTGTCGTAAGGGGGAGAGAAATTTCTTAGTAAGAGAATATTTTTTCTCGTAGTCCATTCAAGGACAATTGTTGTTTTGTGGCGTTCTGAGAGCCCATTGAATCTTGGAAGAATAGTGAAAATCTCAATAGGTCTTGATCTCTGAGGAATGGACGTAGGCCTGATTGTTAGGCCGAACCAGTATAACTCTCTATGTTCTAATCTTCTCAACTCTACTCCGTCTACTCTATTTTCATATCACCACATCAAGCAAAAATTTATAACGTCACCCAATTCACCCCCTCTTGGGTGAAGCTTGCCTCTTTTAATGTATGCATATCCCCGTCTTCATTCTACCACTGCATTACTGTCATGCAGTTCTCCTCTTTGTTGTCAGCATGCCTTCTATTTTCACCTGTCTAAATGGTTGGATGGGGAGGGTGAGATTCGAGAGAATCTCAATAGCAAACAATTACTAATAATGCATGCAAGATGGATGCTAGTGCAAGAAATGCTTGCCTTACATAGGCTCATGTTCACATAATGATATTGATGCATGCTCAATGTTTGATACAACATAAATATGGTCACAGTATAAATGCAAACAAAGCTTCATTCATTCATACATGCTTCACATAGTCAAGCAAAGCAATGCTACAAATTATTACACATCAAATACATGCAAGTTAAGTAAGTTTACCACCTCTTATCTTAAGTCTTCTTCTTGTACCTTTTCCAAACCATTGAAGTTGCTTCTTCTTTATCTCCTCATGGCCCTAGATAAATAATGACATTATTAGATCCATGACCAATGAACCTCTAGTGTGGCTATACTAGCCGCAAGCGCTCAACTTAACCCATAGAGTTTAAAGAAATTACATTTGGCCCTTTCATTCTTAATAATTCTATAGAACTCTAATTAGGGTGGTTCAAATTCCTACGTAAAGCTCTTTGAGTCTACTTTAAAGATAAAATATTACTAAGAGCAATTCTAGCCTCAGAATTCCAGAATCACGATCAGAGCCACACTGGTCCGGGATTTTGTCCAGATTCAATACCTAAACTCAAAAATTCATAATTCTTAGTGTACTGATCCAAATGGCACAAATGACCTATCAAATTAAAGCTTGATAAGTCTGCTTTTATATTGTAAAGTTTCATAATTTTTGGACATCATTTACTTATTCAAAAATGTCACACAATCAAATTGTCAAGCACAAAATTCACACTAGCAGAATTTCCAGTTTTTAGTAGTTATTTCCAATAGTCTAGAATTTATAGCCTTCATACACAATTTTTCATGTAAAACACAATGGAATCATCAAATCTATGAAATGTCAGCCCAAACACCCCCAAAACAAGTCTGGACGAAAATCACAATAAATTGGGGAAATTGGGGTTTCTTGATTCCATTCCATGAGCCACCTTCTTTTCACCTCTAATTACTTGTTTAACCACTTAATTACACTTCCCACATGATTAATCCAAATTTGGGTAGCACCTCCCCTTAAGGTTTGAACTTCCCAAATTACAAAATAAACCAAGACAAAGCCAACAATCAACCACAACCATAATATACACCTTGAATCAACCAAGATAATCAAGGTTTATGGCTTTACCTTTAGTTCCTGTCAAGTGCCTTAACATTTTGGTATTCATAGAGTGATAAAGGCACAGTTCCATAGGCATACTGAAATAGCACAAATATACTAATAAAAAGTACTTGTTTACATACAGAAGTCTCCCCGCAGGGTTTGAAAAATATATACAAACTTCCAAAATATCCAAAAACAAACTAAATATAACCAAATAGTTCCATTCCCTTAACCCGCACACCTCAGTTGCCAGTATTTACTGCTTAGCCCTTGGAGTCGCTAGCTTCTGCTGGAATATTATTATTTTTGAAAAAGGGTAAGATTCAAACAAATCTCAGTAGTAACATATAACCATTCATATAAAATAAGAAATTAAATATGTCATGCTCCATGTTATGCAACAAATTAATAATAATTCCATGGCATGTATATATGAGTTAGGAGCTCAATCCCCTACTATCCGTAAAACCTTGGTTAGGATCTTACTCAACAACTAAGTAAGTGTACCTCCATACACACAAATTGCCCTCTTCGGCAAAGATCACATTTATTAATTAAATCATAAAAGATGGCATACACGAACATCTAAAAAATCGCATAGTGTATGAAGGATAGAGTTACTACCTTATGTAATGACCAATTTGGGATTAAGGGCTAATGACTCTGATATTGATTGTAATTAGTGTAATTAATCACTTTTGGAGAAATATGATGTAAATTTGATATGAGTATAGTTGGAGATTAAATATCAAGGGTTGAGATCTAATGGCTATGGGTCGGAATCCCACGCTTTTCATTTGTGTGAGCTCATAGAGGGAGTGGACAAGATGTTGACATGTGGCATTTGGTGAACCATTGGATTATGCTGTGAGACAAAAATCAATTTTTTTTTTCTCTCCCTTCTTTCTCTTTTTCGGTGGAGGTATGGGCACAAGGGAAAAGAAACTTCATTATCATTATCTCCATCTCTCATATTCTCTCTCCCTTCTACCATTTTTGGTGGCCTTGAAGCAAGGGAAGAGGTAAAGAAAAGATTGATCTTTGGTGAGTAATGGTTCTCCTTTGCTCAAACACTCTTCACTAAATTTGTTCATTGTGTTAAGGGCTTCATTAAGGTGATTTTAGAATCTTGAAAGGTGGTGATTTGAGTGTTGGACGAAATTGAAAGTTGGAGAATCAAGATTATGAATTTGGCAAAGTGAAGAGGTAAGCATTTGATGCTTTTTGATATATATGTTATGAGTTTTGAATAAGTTTGAGAAATTCTGGAAATTTGCCTTGGTTTATGGTCATTTTAGAATGTGTGAATTTCATAGTGATTAATGTTTGGATTAGTTCATTATGAGGTTCTTTGGGTATTTGATATGGTTTTGAAGTTTGGAAGAGTATTGATTGGATTTGGGTATTGTGTGCCATAGAGACTCAAGGGCATAGATTATGGTTAAAAAGGTATTTGGGTGTTTTGGAGGTACTAATGGGTTCCCTATGTCATTTTGAGTGAGTATGAGCTTTGTGTGGAGTTTGGGAGCCATTGGGTGTAATTTTAACCAATCTAGAAAATTCTATCAATTGTTGCAATCTGGCAATCTGATAGCCTCACTCGAGTGCTGCCTTATGTTTTGTCCTTCTGCTTTGTGTTTCACCTGGGTTCTCATGAAGAGGGCTTGAGTGCACTTCCTTCACCGCGAGTGATATTGGTGATCACTCAAGTGAGCATGGGATCACTCGAGTAATAGCCTGTGTTCAAAAGTTAGGGTTGCTCTCAGGTTGTCACTCGCTAGTTGATGTCTGAGAGTGTGTTCCGACACTCACAAGTGAAACCTTCTCACCCGAGTACTGGGGGGTATGCTCGAGTGAGCTTGTCCTTTTAATGTTGCATATGCTCTCAAGTTGTCACTCTTTGTGTTGCACTTTTGGGGACTCGAGTGGATTTAGAGTCATCACTCGAGTGCAAAGCCTTATGCTCGAGTGATGTGAGCACTTTCTGGCTAAAGTTGCTACCCACTGTCAAACACTCGTGAGTAAGAGCCGTTCTCACTCGAGCACGAGTCTTTCATCACTCGAGTGAGCCAGCCTAAAATCATTGATTTGCCTTTCAAAAAAGGGGTCTTTAGGGTAGTTTCTTCCAACCCTTTAGGCATATGTTTAGGCCTCTAATCGTCACCTAAAGATTCCTAAATGATAACCAACTTAAAGTATTATGGAAATAAGTATTTGGGAAAGAGATTAATCAATTATCCCTAAATTGGTATAGGATTTGATATCTGTCAGACGCGTGAGCCCACTGTACCAAAGAACATCAGGAAAGATACATGTAGTGACTTCTCTCTTATACTTTGTGTAAATATATTGTATGTTTGCCTATCATGCATTATTTTCTACTGCTGCTGCTTTGAGATACATTATGGAGCTTTGTGCATTGTGGAGCTTTGTGCCTTGTGATACGTAGTGCATTGAGATACTTTGTGCTTTGTGATGGTGCTGCATAGTGATTACTACGTAAGCGGGCATTGTGATTACAATGAAAGCTAGCATAGTGATTACCGAAAAAGCGAGAATAGTGTTTATAGCGAAAGCTGTCCTTTTGATTACCGCGAAAGCGGGCATAGTTCATTGTGATATAGCTGTGAGTGCTGTCGTCTGTGGTGCGAGCCATGGATTATTGTGTTGCTGATGATTCTGGTGAACATGATAACATTACATGCCTTATGTTTATATATTGTATGAGTAATTTGTTACTACTGGGATTCTTTAGAATCTCACTCTTTCCAAATGACTAACATTTTCAGACAGGGCAAGTGGCTCGAAAGGGAAGCAGCCAACCAGGAGTGGTTAGGGCTTTAGGGACATTTTTCATTTTAGATGTTGGTTATCTAGTTGGCTGTTTGGATTACTATATGTATATGAGATGTATATAACAATTTTGGATATGTAATCCCCATTTTGGGAAACCTTTAAACCCATTATATATGCACAAGTAACCTGGGGTTACCGGGATTTTGGTAACATACTATGATATTTATCATGTGATATAACTGCACAGGTTATTGTATTCGAAAGTGAATGTAAGACCAGATAAATTCTGTTTTTAAAAATTTTGTTTGGATACCCCATTTCTTGGAGATGAGTGATTATAAATGTGATTTTTGTCTTATTGGTCTCTATTTCACCTAAATTTCATAATCTGGATATAATTACCGTGAGGGGGTTATATTTTTTGTATCAGAGTTGCAGTTCCTGGCAAGGGTAGAGTTAGCTAGGATAGCTCCCATAGTGTGGTCTTAGTGATAGGAGATCATCGGTGAATAATCGTCGTATATATATATTTGTTCTGGTTATGTGGATATATGTGCTTTGTGAAATTATATGTATACCATAATTGTAGGATTAATGGGGTAAGTTCTTTGTAGAATGAAAAGAACAACGAAAGGTAACCCCAGAGTACAACAAGTAGATCCTGAAGTGGAGGTTGTCAATGAGAATCCACCAGACTCGATGCAAGAATTAATGGGTTTGATAAGAGATTAGCGAGGTATGATAGCTGAGCTTAGAGAAGAGCTAAGAGCTGAAAAAGCAAAGAATAATGAAGGCTGAGGTCAGTCTACTCAGGAGGAAACGCAAGAGGAGACTCAAGAGGGGACGTATAGAGAAGAAATGGCCGAAAGGTCGGCACGCCACTTAAATCACCTCCTCATGCTAGACCAAATCCTGAATCATATGGAGTCCCAGCTAGAGAAGAAAGAGATCTTCAGTTTTAGGTCTCTAGATTCTGTAAACACCTACCTCCGGCATTCAAAGGGAAATTTGATCCTCAGGCTACGGAAGACTGGCTGAAGCATCTTGAGACAATTTTTGAGGTTCTTGAATGTCCCTCAGAGGTGAAAGCCTGGTTAGCAGTGTATAAACTCGAGGGAGATGCAGACCGCTGGTGGAAGAATATTGCCTTGTCTTTACAGAGCAAGAACATACCATTGACTTGGGAAGTTTCCAGCAACATTTCAATGAGAAATATTTTCCCAAGTCAGTGAGGCTTGAGAAGGAGACCAAGTTCTTAAACATCAAGCAAGGGGACATGGAGTCGTTTGATGAGTACCTGTCCCATTTCATCTGTTTATCTCGGTATTCATCTTATTTACAGAAGATGGATGACGAGGAGTTGAGCTCGGACTTGCTTATATGGGGTTTGAGGCATAATATGAGGAAGAGAATAGCTAGACTCATCAGTTTTCTGAGTTTAACAAGGCAGTTGAGGAAGGGCAGTGCTTCTCAAAAGCGAAAGGGCTCGGGATCATCCTCTTCATTCAAAGGTGGTAGTAAGAAGTCTTATCAGTCTGGGAACCAAGATTAGCAGAGAGCTCCTTTTGTATAGACATGTCCATGGTGTAATAGGCCTCATCATGGCAAGACTTGCGATGGTCGGGTGATTTGTTTCAAATATAAGCAAGTAGGGCATACATCCATTGAGTATGGACAGCCATGACCAGAGCAGAGACCAAGGACTCAGGGCCAAGTATTTGCTATGACTCATGAGGAAGCCCAGAAATCCCCAGAGATAATACAAGGTACAGTTCTTCTTAATGGATATGTGTTATAAGCATTGTTTGACTCGAGTGCAAGTCACTCCTTTATTGCATATGATTGTGTGAAGCTTCTGGGTATGAATGTGTATAAATTACCATTCGATTTGATTGTGTCAACACAAATGGGTGTGAAGGCTATAACTACTAAAGCCTATTTAAATTGTGTTGTAATTGTTGAGGGTCATAAGTCTGTGGTAGATCTGATTTGTTTACCGCACCACCAGTTGGAAGTCATTTTGGGTTTTGATTGGTTGAGAGCCAATAATGTGTTGTTAGATTATGGGTACAAGAGGATAGTGTATCCTATTTCTCATAGCATTGAGGACAAGAATGTTGAACTAAATTTCCTTTCAACAGCTAAGGTTGAGAAATATTTGTAAAAGGGTTGTCAGGGGTATATGGTTTTCTTTTCTGTACAAAGAAAAACCAATGAAACTTTGAATAGTATACCCATAGTGAATAAATTCTCTGAGGTATTTTCGGATGATCTAAGTGGTTTACCTTCGAAAAGGAAAGTTCAATTTCCGATTGAAATTATGCCTGGAGTTGGTTCTATATCTAAAGCCCCATATCGTATGGCCCCAAATGAGATGGCAGTATTGAAAAAGAAGATTGAAGATTTGCTTGAAAAAAGGTTTATAGACCCAGTGTGTCACCGTGGGGAGCTCCAGTTTTGTTTGTGAAAAAGAAATACGGGAGTCTTTGTTTGTGTATCGACTATAGAGAGTTGAATAAGATTACCATCAAGAATGTTAGATCCCATATGTTTTGATGATAACAAAGATTGGATCAATAATATGAAAGGATTTGATAACAAAAGAATGGATTTAAACAAAGTGGCAAAGTATCACTTGAAGTAAACACTGGAAGTAATCAACAAATTTTGTGAAGGCTTACTCGAGTAGCCACTTGGGTAAGAGAAGCCATTACTCGAGTAGCCACTCGAGTAAGCAAAGAGAATTTCATCTAGTTAAGTACTGCCAAAATTTGGACGAAGTTACTCGAGGGACCACTTGAGTAATCTGTAAAGTTATATAGACCATTACTCGAGTAACCACTCAAGTAACAAGATTTTCACTGGCATCACTCGAGCAGCCACTCAAGTAACCAGGTCAAAAATCTTCCAGTGACTCTCGGCCAAGAAATACAGCATATCACTCGAGTAGCCACTCGAGTTACCAGTGAGAAAATAGCATTACTCGAGGGACCACCCAAGTAATCTGCAGAGTTATTTGAAGTACCACTCGAGTAGTCACTCGAAGAACCAGAAAGTAAACTCTTGGCCAAGAATTTGATGCTATTACTCGATGGTGTAATCGAGTAATCTGCCGGGTTATTAGAAACCCACTCGAGGGACCACTCGATTAAGGTGTGAAGAAAAATGAAGCCCACTCAGTAGCCACTCGAGTAAGCAGTTTACTATAGTGATCACCTAAGTAATCTGTGAAGGTAAAGACATCGCCACTCGAGTAATCAGGTATTCTCAAGGTTTGTAATATATCAGTCCATGTCTTACCCGAGTGATATCTGATATAAAATGTTGATTTGCTCACTGCCATATTTTTGACAGGTTTACTCGAGGGACCACTCGAGTAACAAACTTGATTACTTGAGTAGCCACTCGAGTAAGGCAATCCAGAAATCATATTTTCATCGAATATCTATTGATTTGTTATCTATATGATTAACTCTTCATTGTATTAGTATTTTAAGTACATTTACAAAGAAACAATGAAAGAGTATGACTGATTTGAGAAGTCAAAGAAAAGTCTGAACGTTCACCTACCGCTACCTACTACCAACGGATAGTTTTCAAATACGAAGAATAGTCAACCGTTGCTGCGCGGCTCTAACAGACAAGTTTGAATTGTTCCAACTATTACTACAAATCATCTATATATATGGAGCATTCAAAGAGAAGAAAAGAATAAGACACGAACTGAGATTAGACTGATCAACATATTCTTAGTGCTTTGTTTACTTATACTCATTCATTATACTTCAGTGATTACATATTTGCTCTGTGAGAGAGGTTTTCATTACAAACTCAATATTTGTTATTGAGGCAACTTAAGGTAGTGGAACCTTGAGTTGGGGTTTTGATCACAACGTGTAAGGGGGAGCGAGTGCCTAGGTGAAGGAACTTGCTGTGTACTGAGGTGCCAAGAACCCACTAAATCTTGGATGATATAGTGAAACTCTCAAAGACGCTCTGAGGACTGGACGTAGGTCAAAGTGGTTGTGGCTGAACTAGTATAACTCCCGGTGTATACTTCGGTGATATTTCTCCTTGCTCTTAACTGCTTTTAATATTCCATCAATTTCTTTATACACAATGAAATTTTCTGGGATCACCCAATTCACCCCCTCTTGGGTGAAATGCTTACACTAACAAAGAACAAGTACCCTCTCCCTAGAATTGATGACCTCTTGGATCAATTATCTGGTGTATGTGTGTTTTCAAAGATTGATCTAAGTTCGGGGTATCATCAGATGCGAGTGAAAGTAGAAGATATTCTGAAGACTGTTTTTCGAACCAGGTATGGTCATTATGAATTCTTAGTGTTGCCATTTGGGTTAACCAATGCACCTGCAGTTTTCATGGATTACATGAACCGTATATTTTAACAATACCTAGATCAATTCGTTGTGGTATCCATTGATGATATTTTGATATACTCTAAGAATAGAGAAGAGCATGAGCATTATTTGAGAATTGTGTTGAATACATTGCGTGAGAAGCAGATCTATACCAAATTGAGTAAGTACGAGTTTTGGCTATCAGGAGTGAAATTCTTAAGCTATGTTATCTCACTAGAAGGGGTCTCTGTGGATCCCAGTAAAGTGGAAGTAGTACTTGACTGGAAAAGGCCAGAAATTGTTGCAGAGGTACGCAGTTTTTTAAGTCTTGCTGGCTATTATTGGAGATTCATTCAGAATTTCTCCTATATATCTTTGCCAATGACCAAGCTCATGAGAAAAGATCAGCTATTTGTGTGGGATGAACATTGTGATAATTGCTTTGTGGAGCTGAAATAGAGGTTGACTACGGTACCTGTGTTGATTTTACCTGATCCCAGGTTGACATACGTTGTGTATAGTGATGCTAGTGGGAAAGGATTTGGGTGTGTCCTTATGCAGCAAGGACATGTGGTGGCCTACGCCTCTCGAAAACTAAAACCTCATGAATTGAATAATCCCACTCATAATTTGGAGCTTACGGCCATTGTGTTTGCATTGAAGATTTGGCGTCCTTACCTGTATGGTGTGACTATGAAACTGTACTGCGACCACAAGTGTCTCAAGTATCTGTACAATAAAAAAGAATTGAATATGAGACAACTGCCCTAGAAGGAATTGCTTAAGCACTACAACCTAAAAATCAAATATCATCCGAGTAAGGCAAATATAGTCGCTGATGCTCTTAGTCAAAAAACTGTGTTTGTGGCAGCTATAATGATACAAGATGGGAAATTGATTGCTAATTTTTGAGATATGAATTTGTTGAACCAGATCATCTATGCCAACTATACTACTTCCCAAGGGGGAAAGTGACTTGAGAGCTGAGATGGAAGAGGCTCAGAGGCAAGATGGCTGGATACAGCGTAATCTAGTTAGAATTGAGCGGGGAGAAGCTCAGGGCTATGATTTGTCGCCTAGTAGACTTGTTCCCTACCATAAAAGAATTTGTGTTCCGCTTAAGGCGGAGTTGAGATAGAAAATCTTAGATGAGGTGCATAAGAGCCGGTACACTCTTCATCTTGGTATGACCAAGATGTACCATAGTTTAAAATCTGTGTATTGGTGGCTAGGAATGAAGAGTGATGTGATGAAATATGTGGCGAGGTATTTCACATGCCAGAATGTAGAGATCGAGCACCAGAGACCGCCTGGTTTGTTGCAAAGTCCTGAAATTCCAAAATGGAAATGGGAAAGTGTGACCATGGACCTTGTTGCAGGATTGCCCAGGATAAGGAATTATGATGTGTTATGGGTTATTATGGACCAGTTAACGAAGTTGGTGCACTTCTTACCGATCAATGTTAGTTACTCTCTAAACAAACTAGCAGAGATTTATATTCGTGAAATTGTGAAGCTCCATGGCATACCGAAAAATATCATCTCCGATTATGATCCCCATTTCATTTTGAGATTATGGAGGGTATTGCATGAGGTACTGGGTACTCAGTTGAGATTCAGTACATCCTATCATCCTCAGACAGATAGACAGTTAGAGAGGACTATTCAGACCCTATAGGATATGTTGCGGGCATGTGTCCTTGACTTCAAAAGAAGTTGGGATCATTTTCTTCCTCTTGAGGAATTTGCCTACAATAATAGCTATCATGTGAGCATTCAGATGGCGTTGTATGTAGCGTTGTATGGAACAAAATGCCAATCGCAATTATGTTGGAATGAATTGTCTGAGAGGAATCTCTATGGGCCGGATCTTGTTGATCAAACCGTCGCCCAGATTCCAATCATTCGTAAGAGGCTTCTTGCAGCTCAGAGTCTGCAGAAAAGTTATGCTGACAAGAGGAGAAGGCCTCTAGAGTTCGAGGTTGGTGACCATGTGTTTCTAAGAATATCTCTTGTCACTGGTATTGGGCGAGCTATCAAGAGAAAGAAGTTGAGCCCAAGGTATATAGGTCTTTTTGAGATCCTTAGAAGAATTGGGCCTGTTGCTTATCGAGTAGCCTTACCCCAAACTTGAGCAGACTCCACGATGTGTTTCATCTTTCCCAACTGAAGAAGTACCAACCGGATTCATCTCACATCGTTGAGTATGAGGAAGTGGAGTTGCAAGATAACTTCACATATGCGGTAGAGCCAGAACAGATTATTGAGAAAGAAGAATGGTATCTCAGACACTAAAGTATTCCTTATGTGAAAGTGATCTGGAAAGGAATGTCACAGAGAGAAGCAACCTGGGAAGTGGAAGCAGATATGCGAAGGCGATATCCGGAGTTTAAGGCTCAAGTAGTTTGACAAATTTCTTGGGTGAAATTTATTTGACGGGGGGAGAATTGTAATGACCAAATTTGGAATTAAGGGCTAATGACTCTGATATTGATTGTAATTAGTGTAATTAAGCACTTTTGGAGAAATATGATGTAAATTTGTTATGGGTATAGTTGGAGATTAAAGATCAAGGGTTGAGATCTAATGGCTATGGGTCGGAATCCCACGCTTTGTATTTGTGTGAGCTCATAGAGGGAGTGGACAAGATATTGACATGTGGCATTTGGTGGACCATTGGATTATGCTGTGAGACAAAAATCTACTTTTTCTCTCCTTTCTCTCTCTTTTTCAGTGGGGGTACGGGCACAAGGGAAAAGAAACATCATCATTTTCATCTCTATTTCTCATATTCTCTCTCTTCCTTCTCCCATTTCCAACACCTTAAAGCAAGGGAAGAGGAAAAGAAAAGCTTGATCTTTGGTGAGTAATGGTTCTCCTTTTCTCAAACACTCTTCACTAAATTTATTCATAGTGTTAAGAGCTTCATTGTGGTGATTTCAAAATCTTGAAAGGTGGTGATTTGAGTGTTGGACGAAATTGAAAGTTGGAGATTCAAGATTATGAATTTGGCAAAGTGAAGAGGTAAGCATTTGATGCTTTTTGATATATATGTTCTGAGTTTTGAATAAGTTTGAGAAATTCTGGAAATTTGCGCTGGTTTATGGTCATTTTAGAATGTGTGAATTCCATAGTGATTAATGTTTGGATTAGTTCATTGTGAGGTTCTTTGGGTATTTGATATTGTTTTGAAGTTTGGAAGAGTATTGATTGGATTTGGGTATTATGTGTCATAGAGACTTAAGGGCATAGATTATGGTTAAAATGGTATTTGGGTGTTTTGGAGGTTACCAACGGGTTCCCTATGTCATTTTGAGTGAGTATGAGCTTTGTGTGGAGGTTAGGAGCCAATGGGTGTGATTTTGACCAATCTAGGAAATTCTATTAGTTGCTTCGATCTGGCAATTTGATAGCCTCACTTGAGTGAGGGAGGAACTCACTCGAGTGCTGTATTGTGTTTTGTCTTTCTGCTTTGTATTTCGTCTGGGTTCTCATGAAGAGGGCTCGAGTGCACTTCCTTCACCGTAAGTGATGTTGGTGATTACTCGAGTGAGCATGGGATCACTTGAGTAATGGCATGTGTTCAAAAGTTAGGGTTGCTCTCGGGTTGTCACTTGCTAGTTCATGTCCAAGAGTGTGTTCTGACACTCGTAAGTGAAACCTTCTCACCCGAGTACTGGGGGGTATGCTCAAGTGAGCTTATCCCTCTGATGTTACATGTACTCTCAGGTTGTCACTCTTTGTGTTGTACTTTCGGGGACTCGAGTGGATTTAGAGTCATCACCCAAGTGCAAAGCCTTATGCTTGAGTGATATGAGTACTTTCTGGACGAAGTAGCTGCTTACTGTGAGTGAGTGCCGTTCTCACTCGAGCACGAGTCTTTCATCACTCGAGTAAGGTCATCTTCACTCGAGTGAGCCAGCCTAAAATCACTGATTTGCCTTTTGAAAAAGGGGTCTTTAGGGTAGTTTCTTCCAACCCTTTAGGCATATGTTTAGGCCTCTAATCGTCACCTAAAGATTCCTAAATGATAACCAACTTAAAGTATTATGGAAATAAGTATTTAGGAATGAGATTAATCAATTGTCCCTAAATTGGTATAGGATTTGATATCTGTCAAAGGCGTGAGCTCACTGTGCCAAAGAACATCAGGAAAGATACATGTAGTGACTTCTCTCTTATACTTTGTGTAAATGTATTGTATGTTTACCTATCATGCATTATGTGCTGCTGCTGCTGCTGCTTTGAGATACTTTGTAGAGCTTTGTGCAATGTGGAGCATTGTGCCTTGTGCAGCTTTGTGCGTTGTGATATGTAGTGTATTGAGATACTTTGTGCTTTGTGATGGTGCTGCATAGTGATTACCACGTAAGCGGGCATTGTGATTACAGTGATAGCTAGCATAGTGATTACTGCGAAAGCGGGCTAAGTGTTTGCAGCGAAAGCTGTCATTATGATTATCGCATAAGTGGGCATAGTGCATTGTGTTACAGTCGTGAGTGTTGTCGTCTGTGGCGCGAGCCATAGATCATTGTGTTGCTGATGATGCTGGTGAACATGATAACATTACATGCCTTATGTTTATAAATTGTATAAGTGATTTGTTACTACTGGGATTCTTTAGGATCTCACTCTTTCCAAATGACTAACATTTTCAAACATGGCAAGTGGCTCGAAAGGGAAGCGGCCAACCAGGAGTGGTTAGGGCTTTAGGGACATTTTTCATTTTGGATGTTGGTTTCCTTATTTGGGATTACTGTATGTATAAGAGATGTATATAACAATTTTGGATATGTAATCCCCATTTTGGGAAACTTTTAAACTCATTATATATACACAAGTAACCCGGGGTTACCAGGATTTTGGTTACGCACTCTGATATTTATTATGTGATATAACTGCACAGGTAATTGTATTCGAAAGTGAGTGTGAGACCAGATGAATTCTGTGTTTAAAAGTTTTGTTTAGATACCCCATCTCTTGGAGATGAGTGATTATAAATGTGATTTTTGTCATATTGATATCTATTTCACCTAAATTTCATAATCCGGATATAATTACCGTAAGGGGGTTACACCTTAAACCCCTTTTTAGTTCGTAAAATGTTTCTCGAACTTTGTTCTGACTGCTCGGCTATCAATCTAGTCATAAAATTTCAAATGTACAAGAATTAGGTTAATAACCATTCATGCACTACTTTAGACTCTTTCAAAATGTTTTTGTTGGTTATATTAGTTTAGAACTACAAAATTGCAAAAATACCCCTAGGGACCCTGTCTAAGTCCCTCTGTACCCGGTCCGATTATACTTTTCCAAAAATTTTGACCCATGCCATTCCTAAACAGGTTTATATGTAAAATCTATTTTTTACCAGGTTTTCAAAAAATAACTACTAAATGACAATTTTACCCTTGACAGCCCCAAATTTAGGTTTTAGGGCTATTTTTGTAATTTCACATTCTGGAGCTTTTCTCACAAAGTGATCAACATCAACCCGATACAATTTTCCCTCCTGAACACAATGGAACCATCAGATTAATGAAAATTCCAACTCTAACCCTTGATTACAGCCTTAGCCAAAACTATGCTCAAGAAAGGGGAAATTGTGATTCTGTGTTTTAACCCTTAATGCTTGCTCCTTTTCACTCCTAACACTTATTTAACCATTTAAACACTAATTAAATTATTTGAGGAAATTTAGGCAGCATAACCCCTTAGTGTTTCAACTTCCAAAATTTACAAATTCACCAAACAATTCACAAACCAAGTCAAGAATCACAACAACAACATCAATACAACAAGGATTTGAGATTTTCGAAGTTACCTCTTGATTCTTGGAGTTTCTCTCTCTAGGGCGTCTCACACTCTCTCCTCAATCGTGAGGATTAGCTTGCTAAACAAGGTTTTTCATGGAGAAGAAGAGATTAGAAGGGAGATTACACAAGTTAGGAAGCTTAAACAATTGAAATCACCAAGCTTACCTTGGATTTTTACCTTCTTTCTTCCTCTTGAACTCTAAGTTCCCAAGGTTTTTTATGCCACTTTCTCTCTCCTTTTCCCTTGAGTGTGATCTTGAAAATGAAGAAGGAATGGGATGGTGGAAGCTTTTTAATAAATATCTCATTTCTCTCTTTTTTACAATATAATTTTTTTATTAAAATTTATGACACCTTTTTAACTTGGCCTTATCCCTTTACAACTTAACACATAAATTCCAATGGACCTTGAACCATTTCTCCTTCTCCTTTGTCAGGCCAAAAACATGCCTCTCATGTCCATTTTAAACCAATTGGATTTTTCTCCAAATGTCTCAAACAATTACACAATTATGTTATTTTTTTTGAAATTCCATATGTGCTCATATTTGGAATAAATTTTTATTTATTCATTGGACTTGAAATTATGACACTTAGCATATTTATTATCCAAGCAAATATTTTCCCTCTAATTTTCCTATTTATTCAAAATTCGTAAGAAAATATGGAAATAATAATTGCACCAACTTTGATTTTTCAAACCTTGATTAATTTTAACCAAGAATGTTCCGATTATACATATATTCTTTATTTTCCTTAAATAACTAAAATTAAATTCAATCAAATGGAAAAATAATTAATCTTATGCTTTATTGCAAAATTATAATTTTGCCCTTACATTCTTGGATTTAATTGTGACCAAGTTTAGGCCAATATCATGCTCTTTCATTCCTCCATTTTGGCTTCAATATTGGGCTTTTTATAACACTCAAAAATTTATTTCATAATTTGTTCTAGCCCAATTGTAATGAAAATGAAAATTTCTTAATTTCTTAAATTCCAAATTTATGAATATTCACCATTTCCTTTCATTAATTGCCACAACTAATTACAAGAAATATTGGTGAATATAATTTGGGGCATTATAGTTCTCCCCGACTAAAATAAATTTGGTCCCCAAAATTCGCTACATATTTATCGCCATACACTCTGGGTAATGCTTTCTCATATCCTCTTCTGTTTCCCATGTTGTGTCTCTGGGAGATGACCCTTTCCAAATGACTTTGATAAATGGGATGCTCTTGCTTCGAAGCTATTTCTCCTGTTGATCGATGATTCAGTCAGGCGGGACTTCATATGTCAAATCATCCCGTATCTCCACATCTTCATATTTAACCACGTGCTCTGGATCGGGTTGATACTTCTTTAATTGGGAAACATGAAAGACATCATGCAACCTGCTTAGATTCGGTGGTAAAGCTATACGGTACACTACTGGCCCAATCTTTGATAAGATCTCAAATAGACCAATGTACCTTGAATGTAGCTTCTTCACTTTCAGTGCTCTTCCAATACCTGTAACTAGTGAAACCTTCATAAATACATGATAACCGACTTCAAAGTTTAGAGCTTTCTGCCTCTTATCTACATAACTCTTTTGTCGACTTTGAGCAGTCAGTAATCTCTGCTTAATTAACTTGATCTGATATATTGTCTGAACAACTATGTTTGGCCTAAGTAAGCACCTCTCAGACAATTCCGCCAGAATAAGGGTGATTGACATTTCCTTATGTACAGTGTCTCAAATAGAACCATTTGAATGCCCGAGTGATAACTGCTGTTATAAGAAAATTCTACAAGTGGAAGAAATTTGTCCCAACTACCTTTGAAATCTAATGCACACGGCCTCAGCATATCCTCTAGTGTCTGTATTATTCATTCTATCTGCCCATCTATTTGAGAATGATATACCATGCTGAATCTAAGCTTAATACCCAAAGCTTCATGCGCTGCCTTACAAAACTTGGTAGTAAATAAGGGATCTCAATCTAAAATTATATTCTTTGGAGTACCATGTACTAGCACGATTTCTTTCAGATATATTTTTGCCAATTTATCGGGAGAGTAATGAATGTTGAAGGCAGAAAGAGGGCTATCTTCGTGGATCAATCAACTATCACGCATATTGCATCGTGATTTTTGACTTTAGGTAGCCCTATCACAAAATCTATAGTAATGATCTCCCACTTCCACTCAAGAATCTCAAGGTTTTACAGAATCCCTAAAGGTCGCTGATGTTTAACCTTCACTTTCTGGCAAGTGAGACAATAAATGATAAATCTAGTCACATCTTTTTCCATTCCTGGCTACCAGTACAGAGACTTCAAATCATGGTATATTTTGGTAGCCCCTGGATACAGAGTATATTTACTCTTGTGTGCTTCCTCCAGAATTTATCATTTCAACTCTATCTGTGATAGACCAAATATCCGCTTCTGATATCTGACTATCCCGCTCGGTGACAAGTCGTATTCCTGAGTTTCTTCTCTGGTAATCATATATTTGATAGGTAGTGTGTGTCTATTCTGCAGCTATACTTCTTCAATTACTGCTCTCTGGTCATTATACACCTGACTGACATTACTGTTGCTCACTAAAATATGACTAACAAATTGAGATCTTTGAAATCCTCGATCAGTTTCTGCTAGTGAATCATCATGGTTGCCATATACACTGCTTTATGGCTCAATGCATCAATAATAACATTAACCTTCCTAGGATGATATTTTATCTCTAGATTGTATCTTTCAGCAACTCCACCCATCTGCGTTGTATCATATTCAGTTCTTTTAGATCATACAGATATTTCAAGCTCTTGTAGTCGCAGTACAGCTCTACGGTCGCACTATAGAGATAGTGTCTCCAGATTTTCAAAGCAAATACAATAGCCGCCAACTTAAGATCATGAGTGGGATAGTTTAATTCATGAGGTTTCAACTAATGAGATATGTATGCCACCACTCGGCCATGCTACATCAACACACATCCTAATCCATGCCTACTTGCATATATATATACAACATAAGTAAACTACGAATATAGGATCATCATCACTAGTACTGTTGTTAACCTCTGCTTCAAATCCATGAAGCTCCTCTCATAATTGTCATCCCACATAAAATGTTAAGTTTTCCACATAGCTATTTTAGATAAATTCTGTATGAATCTTCTATAATACCCAATAAGACCCAGAAAACTAGGCATTTTAAAAATAGTCTTTGGCTTCTTCCAATTAATTACTGCTTCCACTTTGCTAGAATTAACTGAGACCCCTTGTTGTGAGACTGCGTGGCCCAGAAACTTAACCTCTAAAAGCCAAAATTCACATTTGCTCAGCTTGGCATAAAGTTGTTGATCCCTCAGTATGTTTAATACTACTCTAAGATATTGCTCGTGTTAAGCTTTACTCTACAAGAATTACAAAATATTATCAATAAAAACTACTATGAACTGCTCCATATATGGAAGGAATATTCGATTCATGTAGTTTATGAACACGGCAGGTGCATTGGTCAGATCAAATAAAATCACAAGAAACTCGTAATAGCCATACCTGGTCTTTAAAGCAGTTTTCGGCACATCCGCTGCTTTTACCCTGAGTTGATAGTATCCCAATAAATCAATTTTTGAGAATACGTAGGAACCAGATAACTAATCGAGCAAGTCATTAATTCTAGGGAGTGGGTATTTATTCTTGACGGTTACCTTATTAAACTCCCGGTAATCAATACAGAGTCTCATCTTTCTTTTTGAAAAAGAGAACTAGAGCTCCACATGGTGAGACACTGGATCAAATAAACCCTTTCTCTAATAGCTCCTCTATCTACTTTTTCAATTTCATCATTTCATTCAGAGTCATTTTGTATGTAGCTTTAGATATTAGACCTGCTCCAGGCCTAAGGATATTTTCTAAGGCTACTTTATCATCTATTGTATGGAGAAAAATACCATGTACCCTGATAACCTTTTTGCAAACATCTCTCAACTTCAGCGGTAGAAAGAAAATTAAGGTTGATTTCTGAGTTGACTTGAGATTGCATATTAGGGTATATAACCTTCTTCCCTTTATAGTCTAGCAATACACTACTCGCAGTCAACCAGTCAATACCGAGAATTACTTCTAAACCTTGCAGCAGTATGCAAATCAAATCTACTGTCGATTTATGTCCCTCGACATTTAATATGCAACTCAAATAGACGTCAGCTATGACAACTCTAACACCCATAAGGGTAGATACTACCAGATCATATGGGAATTTGTTTACCCTCAAGCCTAGCGTCTCACACAATCATATGCAATAAAGGAATGACTAGAACCTAAATCATACATTACTTGTACTGAGTTGCCATTAAGAAAAGCCATACATTATATCATCTCAGGACACTTCCTAACTTTCTCCTGGGTTATGGTATAAGCCCTGCCTAAAACTTTAGGCCTCATCTCCTCTAACTGTTGCCTCTTATGACAATCTTTAGCAAAGTATCCTGGTTTGTTGCATACATAACAGGCAGATTGTCTGGTAGGATTCAACCTCATTGGAGCACCACTACAAGTTTTGACAAGGTGAAACAGTTTATGACAATGCCAGCATGTTCTTTTCCCAAAAAGCCCTAGCCTCCATAACCTCCAGCCTAGTTTGGCCTTTTACTGTCACCCCTAGATGGTCCACCCTAATCTTTATGTTTCTAAGATAAACTACCACTCCCAGATACAACCTTGCTTTGGTTATTTCTAGCAGAAGATAAGATCAACATGTTCCTCTCAATGACACGGCATTTTGCAACTGCTTTGTTGAACTCAGTGTAACACATTGAAACCATTTTTTCTTTCAACTAAGGCTTCAATCCCTCTATCATCATATTCATACTCTATTCCTCGTCATCCTGATATTTAAGGTATGCACAATAATGAGGCAACCAAATATACCAAGCTAAATAGTCATCAAACCTCTCCATGTCTTGTTGTGTTATGTCGAGGATTTCTTTTTCTTTTTCTTTTCTTACAAAAGGGGGAAAATATTCCTCATTAAACTTTTCTTAGAATAATTCCCATGTTACTGGATATTCCTCCCCCACAGAATCAGTTTTGTATTCTTCCACCATCAATCAGCATCACCTTCTAGTTTATAGATTGCTAACAAGACTTTGATTTCATCTAGGCACAACAAAATGTTGAATATCTTCTCTAAGCGTGACAGCCAGTCTTCAGCTAACTGAGGATCAAATTTCACCCGGAAGACAAGAAGCTGCTGCTTACTAAACCTCCCTACCCATGTCTGTATGTCAGCTTCAGTCTCAAGAAAAATATCTTCTGGTTGGGGTTCTTGGTGGATCTATTAGGATTGGCAGGCACAATGGAAGAATTTTAAAACAATTTTGTCAATCCAATTGTGGATCTATCAACGGCGTTTAAACCAAGTTAGAAAGATTCATACCTTTTCAATTTAGGGTTTTTTTTATCTCTAAGAGCCAACACCTCAGGTCCACTCCTTTTACCGGTATCCACACGAATGCTCTCCAATACAAACTACTTGCTAGCACCTCCAATGTCTCTTAGGGTTTCTCTTGCAGCTCTGAATTCTCATCCTTGTATGAGTTTTTCTGCTTTATCAATTTTATAACCCATGAAGGATATATTCAAATTTCAAAATTAATCTTTATTAATTTCAAAATTAATTAAACCTTAATTATCTTGATGAGCTAATTAAATAAATTCAATTTAAATTAAATCTGACCAATATTTTTAATTTAACCTATTTATTTAATCCAAATAAAGAGCCAATAGATTTAATTTATCTTCATAAATTAAATCTGAGGTACTATATCTCTATCATGTTAGTTATTAAATTTAATTTATCTTAATTAAATTAAATTTAAAACTAACACAATATAATAACATCATATAATATATATACATATATATATGCATTTGTATTTCAAAAATACATATATTTATAATATTATTAATTTTATTTTCATGAATTTTATATTATATATAAAAATATAAAATTCATCCACCGTAGATTAAACATTATCTCGTGTTGGCCATTCTTGTGTGTGACGCTGTTAGCCTATATGAAGTTGGTAGTAGGCCAAAAACTGCACTAACCCATAAGTTACAAGTGGCCTCTAGCAAAACATTATGACTGGCCAATTCATATGAGGATCGTTAACATGATGCAACATGTCATACAACCATGTCACGTCCCTTTTGTCACACGATATATCAGTCAAGGATTAGGCATAGATAATGTCATCCTCTTGTTCTTGACCATTACTTTCTCAATTCCTGAGTAGTCTGATAATAGAAATGGGAACTCCTTTCCATTGTTGTATGGCCATACATTTATCAGACTTACTCATCGAGGGGCCCAATATTATTTCTTTACTAATGTGAGGGATAAATTCTATCTTGACAATTCATATTCCTCTGCAAGAAAAACCACCAAGCCGGATCATAGCCTTTATCATCGCCCGATCAAAAGTGACTTTTGAATAGTTCAAAGTTTAGCAACTCTCATGTAGGAATCCATGATGACCTCAAGTCAAAGGGTATTATGACATGTTTATACATGATATAAACTTATGACTTAATCCATGTAGCTTTCTCATAGTGGGTCGGTCTAGCACCTTGTACTCTTACAAGTGCCTAATATTTTGATTCGTATCTCCATATCTTATAAAAGTCATACTGGTCTTGTTTCATCTTTGCTCCCGCATATATGACTGACCGGGACATTTAGGACAATCTTTATGATTTATCCAAAGATAAAGTCATCACAGTGAACATGCGAATAATATGATAATATAATGGTTTAAATTTATTAAATTAATAATGTTCAAAGTATAATGATTGGCCCTTAGGGCATAATTTCCAACAGGATATTCTTCGCCTTCACCTGTTACCAGTGCCTCCAGGCAATCTTGCCGTTGTTGCACTTCTTGTAACCCCTACCCTAATAGCCGAAATTATTGTTTGAAAATACATCATTCTATTGAATTAGAGACCAATGGATAATTTAAAACTTGTTTAAAATGCCATCATACGGACAGGGTTTTCAAAAACTTTTCTAAAACCTGTTCGATGCCGTCTCATATTCATATTCCGAATATATTTGGCCTGTGCAGTTTGGCTTCATTTATACATATCAGAGTGTAACCAAAATTTTTTGACAACACTCAGGTTCTATTCATTCGTTGAAAGGGTTTACAGGGCATTCTGAACCCCATCATTTTCCTATATCGGGGATTACATGAATTATCTACATATATAATACTTACAAAATACACAATAATCCAAAATGTTATAACCAACTACCAAAACTAAAACTCCTAACCAGGAGCTTTAGCCGCCTTTCGTCACCTGCTTTTCCTTTGAACTGCTTGCCCTGACTTTAGATTAGTCAATGGAAAGAATGAAATTCAAAAGAATATCAGTAGTAACAACTCACTTATAACATGTACAATCACAAAGCATGTAAGCCAATCATAGATAACAGCACAGTAACGGCATTTCTGCAATAGCTTTCGCTATTTTCACAATGGCATGTTTCACAACTGCATGTTTTACTACGGCATATTTCACACAACATGTTCCATACCAGCATATTTCTCAACAGTGTGTTTCACAATAGCATGTTTTACAACGCAATGATAAGACATGCATATAATGCGCAATTACAATATAAGAGAAAAGGTCACTATCTTGTTCTTTTTGCTCGTGCTTTGGCACTGGTCTATCGTATGCAAGTAAAATGTCAAATCCTATAAACCATATCAAGGATGAAGAATTATTCTCTAATCCGATACTCAACTCTACAACACTTAAGGTTAGTTATTATTTGAGACCTCTAGGTGGCTACTAGAAGCCAAACAACTGCCTAAAGGGGTTAGAAAAGACTTGACCAAAGACCGTCATTTTGAAAGTTCAAACACAATTTTCAAGGGGCTGGATATGGCCAAGCCATCCACTGGCCGTAGCCCATAGATGGTCAGAAAGTTTTGGGCTGTGGCTGGGATCCACTAGCCGTGACCAAAATCAGGTCAGAAACATTTGGGCCGTGGCCAATATCATTGGGCTGTAGTCAAGAACAGGTCAGAAGGTTTTAGGCCTCGACCAAGAACTAGTCAGATACTGGTGGGCTGCAGCATATGTCTGGCCGCAACTAGTGATTGACCTATTTCTTGGCTGGTTTTTCAAATGAATATAACTTCTCACACAGACATCAAAATGACCCAAACTTTACACCATTGGGACACTTGCAATGTCAACTACAAGACTAAAAACTTTCACAATATTTTGACATCATTTGCTATATCAAAACCCTATTCAAAGTTGGTCACCTACACAGAATTTCATACCTAACAATTTTCCAGAATTCCAGTTTTTAATAAGTGTCTAATGGCTCCCAAAATTCCCAACCGAACCTATTCTCACATAATTTTCCACAAGGAATCCAATGGCAATATCAAAATACCCAAAATCACATCCTATCTACATGTTCTATTTTGGGACAACATTACAACACAAAACCCAATTTTACTAAACTTGACATTCAATGCTCCAAACCAATTCCATTGTTCAAATAACACAACAAGACACCATTTCCCACACAAAACACCATGCAATTCACAAGACCCTAAACACACAAAATTAGGGAAAAATCTAGATATTCCAAGGCTTAACCAATAGTCACAACATATATGTGAAAATGTAACTTTTACTCACCTCTTTCACTATCTCAAGCTTGTTTCTTGATTCTTCAACCATCAAATTTTCTCAAGCACTCAGACACCTCCTTTCAAAAATCTAAAACCATAGAGATGAAGCTCTCATCAAGGTAGTCAAGATTAATGAAGAGGAATTTAGCATTTGATGTCATCTACAAGGTCAAAATGGCTTACCTTCCACCTTGAACTTCTTCTCTTTCCTTCTTCAACTTAGACGAAGATCGAGGTTGAAGAGAGAGATAGTATAGGATGATGATGAACCATATTTTTTAGCCCCTCAAGCCTCTTGGTCGACTTAAGGAAGAGAGGGAAGAGAAAATTGTGTTAAAAGTTTGACTTTTATCTATTGCTCCACATATTGCCAAGTATCATGATCTCCCAATTACTTCCTTATGCATGCAAAAATGGTATTATGCTCTCTTGTTTCCCTTGGCAATTAAACATTCCAAATACTCTTTAAGTAATTAATGAATTCCCATTCCAATTGCTGACTAATTAGCAGATAACTTTTCTTTTTCCTATTTTACCCCTAACTATGCAATTTCTATTGGATCACCATTAAGCACATATTTTTACTTCCTTTCTTTATTCATGTGCCCTCCCCTAATCCTTGAATTCATTATAAGTGTTAATACCATAACTGAACTTAAATACAGGGTTTAGGCACTGATTATTGCTCATTCAACTAATAATTCACATCATATCGCCAAAAGTGTTTATTTAACATTAATTATATCACTTTTGAAGTCATTAGCCCTTAATCATATTTTGGGGCAAGACACTTCTAGCAGATCTTCCAGGATTTCATTCATAGTAGCCTGTTGTTGAGTCAATATACCCAGAATCTGTTGTTGGATTAAGTTAGGTCTATATGAAAATAAAGAAGAGATAAAATTCCATATAGATACAAGGGCATTTTCATTATTTCATAATATTTTGGGTACACCGATATGTCAGATGTAACATACAACAGATATTTATAGTAGTTAAGAAGAACTCGAGACACCACACAACCGACAAACTTTTGTACATCACATATTTATCCTTTTTACAATTCATAACTTAAGTTACATATAGCTTCCCAGGGGATCACCCATATTAGGATTACCCTGGGTTGAGCACGCTTAATTTTCTATATACCTGTCCAAAACACAAACACCTGCTCTAATAGCTTCTGTCTGCTTGTTCCCTATGACTGCCTTCACCTCAAAAGACGTATCAGCTACCTTTGGTTACCCAAAATATAATGCCTGGGCCCCACATCACTCGATGTACATGTACCTTCATACTAGGTCGATAATGTGCTCCAGGAACTCCCAAAAGCATATGTGTGGGCCTCTCTCAACAATATTAATCTTCTATCAGTTCCAGTATGCTGAGTTTGGAAAGAAATCCATGGTCATGAAGATCTAGATCTCATCATGCATGTCTACCTCCAGCTGCTCCTGGATCAAGTACAGAGACTCCACGCTATCCAGAAATGAGAGATATCAACTAATGGGAGTGTCATGTACTCATAACGCTCGGCGATATCTGCCCCGGATATAATCCCACAACTCCAGGTCTAGCTATAGGTTGTATGGTACGTGTACTGTCTCTGCCCTGGAGACATAAGCCTCACTCGCTCGTGTCTTCATCTGATTAATCTGCAATGGATCTCCTATCTCTCCTAGTAGTGACCCAACTGTCAATACTGGCCTTGGCTCAAGGCCATACACTGGTGCGTAGTACTCTACATAGTATTGTCCCTCTGGGATTTACTATTCCAGTGGACACTAGTTCACTGAAGACAGCGGTCCCTCACTCTTTTGACTCTCGCTTCCACTACTCATGATTTCCTGTTACCATGCTAAGACTATATCAGTATACTATTTGAGAATGCTAGAACTGCTTTTAGCTCTAAAACCAAAAATGTCAAACCCCTTAACATTTCAATATTCACAGAGTGATAAAGACACAGTTCTATTGGCATAAGAAATAGCTCAAATCTACGGATAAAAAATACTTATTTACATACAGGAGTCTCCCCACAAGGTTTGAAAAATATATACAAACTTCCAAAATATCCAAAAACAAACTAAATATAACCAAATAGTTCCATTCTCTAAACCTGCACACCTTAATTGGCAATATTTATCGCTGTGATCACCCTATTTTGTCCGGGCCTAACTCAAACATTAAAAAACTAATAAAAACAAAAAAAAAAGGAATTCCTCTCATTGATGATGATTGGTGTCTAAATTGGCAATCATCATTAAAGCAAAAATTAAATAAATAAATAAAAATAAAAAAATCCTCCCACTGATGATGATCGGTGTCCAAATTGGCAATCATCATTAAAAGGAAAAAATTAAAAATTAAAAAAAAATCCTCCCATTGATGATGATTAGTGTCTAAATTGGCATTGTCATTCATTAAAGGAAAATAAAAAATATATATATATATATAAAAAAGTATCTCCCATTTATAGGTTTAAAGTAGGAAATTGCTTGTAGGAAAAATATTACAAAAAAATGAAAATTAAAAAATAAAAAAAATCTCTCATTTATGTTGATAGGTTTAAATTAGGAATTACTTGTGGGAAAAATAAAAAAAATTAAAAAAATCCCTTTGATAGTGATTAGATCAAGCTACGAAGTTTTATTAATAGAAAATGCAAAAAATAAAAAGCAAAACTCAAAAAAAAGGGAAAATTACAAAAAAATACGTTGCAAAATAGAAAAGGACAATTTAATACAGCGAAATTTGGAATTCCCATATCAGTATTGTGTCAGAGCAGACGAGGGATATGAGATATGATATCTTGTCACAATGACTTTAATGCCCTTAGTGACAGGGAAAAGGGAAAAAATCAGAAGAGGGTAGGCCGAATAACTGTCAGATGAGAAACCTAAGGGGCAACGGAGAGATAACGGGAACGATGGTGTAGTGATGGTGGTCGGCGGCGATCTGGGGTCTCTTGGAAGGAAGTTAACAAAGAAAGGACGAACATAGGAGGTCAGCGGCGTGGTACGGTTCTGCGACCTGCAATCTGTCAAGGGGGTTGGAGTGTTGTTCCTGCGAAGATGTTAATGAAGGAAGCAGAGTCGTTAATGATGAATGTGGTGTTGTTAATAGTCTAGGAGGTGTTGTTTTTGAACATCCACGTTACGACTTTCCATGTAGTTCCAGCGAAGATGTTAATCAAGGATGTAGAGTCGTTAATAATGAATCTAATGTTGTTAATAGTCCAGAAGGTCTTCTTGTGAAGATGTTAATGAAGGAAGAAGAGTCGTTAATGAAGAATGTGGTGTTGTTAATAGTCGAGGGGGTGTTGTTTTCGGACATCCACATTACAACTTTCGATGTAATTCCTGTGAAAATGTTAATCAAGGATGTAGAGTTGTTAATGAAGAATGTAGTATTGTTAATAGTCTAAGAGGTGTTATTTTCAGACATCCATGTTATGACTTTCCATGTAGTTTCAGTGAAGATGTTAATGAAGGAAACAGAGTCGTTAATGATGAATGTGGTATTGTTAATAGTCTAGAAGGTGTTGTTTTCAGAAATCCACATTACGACTTTCCATATAGTTCTAGCGAAGATGTTAATCAAGGATGTAAAGTTATTAATGACGAATGTGGTATTGTTAATAGTCCATAAGGTCTTCTTGTGAAGATGTTAATGAAGGAAGAAGAGTCGTTAATGAAGAATGTGGTGTTGTTAATAGTCCCGGGGGTGTTGTTTTCGAACATCCATATTACGACTTTCCATGTAGTTTCAGCGAAGATGTTAATCAAGGATGTGGAGTCGTTAATGACGAATGTGGTGTTGTTAATAGTCTAGGGGGTGTTGTTTTCGGACATCCACATTATGACTTTCCATGTAGTTCCAGCAAAGATGTTAATCAAGGAAGTGGAGTTGTCAATTATATCACATGTGTTGTTTTGAACATAATTGCAATGGCAAACAAAGTTGCAACATGCAAACTATTAACAACATTACATTCATTATTAACGACTCTACTGTTAGAACCAGCTGACACCCAAGAGGGGGGTGAATTGGAAGTAAGATAAAAATCTTAAGAACTTTGAATATCTTTTTGCATCTTAGAGGAAGCAATAAATATGAAAATAATGAATCATAAATCAACAGTTAATATATGCTGGAAATATAAGAGTTTAAGGAAGAGAGTATGCAAACTGTGATTTATCCTGGTTCGGTCCAATCTGTGATGGCCTGCATCCAGTCCTCAGGCTCCTCCTGAGATTTTCAAATCCACTATTTTCTTATTTAATGTAGGCATAAGAAAAGCCTTTACAAAGTTCTTACTAAGATACTCCCCCTTACAGCAAGTCTTACGAGCAGAGCAATCCCGAAGATCTTTCCTTCCTGCTTACCCGAGCAAGTCTTACGAGCACCAACGTTCTCTCCTGCTTACACCTCTGTAAGTCTTATGAGCAACAACGTTCTCTACTGCTTGCACCTTATAAGTCTTACGAGCAGAAAGTCTTACCGGTAATTCTCTCTACACTTGCTCGTAAGGAAATCAACCCACTCAAGGTCCCTCTACCTTGACATCAATTCAGAAATACAATTGAAAGTGTTTACAAACTCTCTCACAGAGTAGATATGATGAATATTGAAGTACACTACAAAAACTCTCTCAAATATACATGATGTGGAAAATAGATAAGAACAGAGAGTATTTGGGTAGAAGTGGATGATTCATAATCTTATCATGTTATATGTTGTTGTCGTCTGCTTGAATCTCTTGTATTTATAGTTGAGTAGGATATGACCGTTGTGAGTATTTCAACCTATCCGTGAGTCCTATTGCTTCGTTTGGTCGTTCTTCACATTTGAAAAACTAGCCGTTAGAACGTTGACGTTCCGCTTTCGTAAATTCACCTTTTGACTCTTCACATCATATCTTCATTGTATTCCTGGAGAAATACATTAAACACTAATACAATGAAGTGTTAGAGTGATTAGAAGCAAGAAGAATGAGTTATATGATCATTCCATTGATTTCCAGAATCTTCGGGATGTTGTTCTGTTTTCCTGGGAAGAATTACTCGAGTGGACATCAAGTTTTTCACAGGTTACTCGACTGACTACTCGAGTGGCCTTCCATTTTCTGCATAGCTTACTCGGGTAGTAACTTGAAGTTCTCTTCTAAATAACTCTACATACTAGGGTAGTAACTTGAAGTTCTCTTCTAAATAACTCTGCATACTCGGTTAGTAACTTGAAGTTCTCTTCTAAATAACTCTGAATACTCTGGTAGTGCCTCGAGCAAAGTAATAATAGCATTTCAAGTTATTCGAGTATTACCTTCAAGTTTTGCTTACCATAGTGAGTTACTCGAGTAGCTCCTCGAGTAACATTGGCAGGATTGAAATGCCGAGAGCAACTGCAAGTCTTTCTCTTGGTTACTCGAGTACTTACTCGAGTAACGTTGGCAGGTTACTTGAAGGTCGACTCTGGTTACTTCAAGTTTCTATCTCTTTACTCGAGTACTAACTTGAGTAACGTTGGCAGGCCGAAAGCAACTGGACATTTTCTATCTGATTACTCGAGTACTCACTCGAGTAAAGTCTTTTGTTATCAACTAGTTACTCGAGTGGTGCCTTCAAGTGAATTCTTGATTTTGACTCGAAACTTGGAAAATTATATATTATCGGAAAGCCCTCATTATCTACATTCCAATGCAATAAGAATCAGCTCCAAACACATTGTATACTGAAAGTTATGATCCAAAGAGTATCTACTATTCTTAGACCATTTCTGAACTCACAAGCTATCACGAGCACTAACTTCCAGAACTCATAACTCTTAGGATATAGCTTCAAATATGACAAATTATATATCCATGGAAAGCTCTTTGAGTATACTTTGATATGGCACTAGTTTCGTTGCCATCTGATATGTAGTTTGGGAGTTATGTCCAAAATACGAAAACTGTCCAGGAATATGACGCTGATTCATGTGTCAACTTTCGAAGCTTATATCTCTCTCATCTGAACACTTTTGAATGTGATCTTGGTGTCAAAAGTTCGTGTTGGAAGTTGAGTTTTATATGCCACTAGTTTCCGTTCAATCCGACATGTGGTTAGAGAGATATCATCAAAATACCGAACTTCTATTCTGCCGCGTGAAAACAGAGTGCCCATTACTTCAAGTGCCGCCTCGAGTGATTCATCAAGTAACCCGGCAGATTACTCGAGTAGCTACTCGAGTAATCACCTCCAAAATGAGGCAGTGCCCTATTACTCGAGTGATTACTCAAGTAATTATCCCCAGAGGCACCATAACTTCCGCATACATCATTTTAGCTTTGTATTGACCCATTCCAACTTCCATTTGACCATAGAAACCTCCAATATCACTTCTAATAGCTTAGATCTTGATATTCTCATGTGATCTTGCAAGTTTTTCTTTCTTTAATCTCTTTCTTCTTGTTTTGCCACTTGATGATCATTCTTTATCACCCAACTTCAACCTTCTTGATGAATATCTTCAATCTTCATCTTTCTTTCTTCTTTCTTCAATTCCTTGCCTCTTGATTTTCTTCTTGATGATTGTTCTCCATTTATGAGGCATTATAACATCAACCCACCATTGGGTTTATGACTAATCTACAAGATATACAATATTAAATATGGTAGTTAGTCAATGTAGAAGATAAGTATATTATACAAACTTTTTGCTCATATTTGACATCTATATTTGACATGATCAAAACTATTCATATCTAACATTCTCCACCTTTTTGATGTTGACAAATCTTTTAAGAAAAATATGTATGAGTTATAAAATTTATGTAAGAGCAATATATTTTTCTTGCCTTTCTCTCCCCCTATTTTACATCAGCAAAAAGTTTGAAGTATAAAGAAAAAAGACTTATAGAGAAGTAAATATGAAATCAAATGGGAAATGTCATTCTCTCTATTAATCAAAATAAATGCATCAGGAAAACAAGTTTCTCTCCTCCGTTTTGAAAGTAGTTTCATTTATAATTTGATGTAAATGAAAAATGGTTTTCATGAAACACATTTGAAACAATTTGGAAAGGTTTTCATGAAAAAATTTCAGAATCAAGGATAGGCAAAGTAAGCTCAAAATATAAAGAGAGAGAGTTTAGAAATGCTCATTAAGATTTAGAAAAATGATGAAGTGCTCCATGAAGTCTGTTGCTTCCTTTTCTTGTTGTATAGATCTATGATGTTGTGTTCACCATACTTTTGAAGCGCAACTTTGATGAATAAAGTTCATAGGAATGATCTATAGCTGGCTTAGTGGTAGACTCTGAAGTGTGCTCAATAGGAAGCTCAGAAATAGCCTTCCTTAGAATGCTAACAAAATCATCCTGATTTATGCTTTTTGTTGCTTTGAGTGTTACAACCAATATTAAATCATCTTTCCTCAAAGTTGATATATTCTCCTTTTAGTGTGTTGAGGAATGATTTTGCATAGAGCCAATTCTCCTACTATAAAAGCATTCTTGCAAAGAGAGTGGTTAGTGCAATCAAGTATCAAATTTATTGCATAAACCAAAGCCATCCTTTCTATATGATGTGTTAAAAATTAAGATCATGAAAGGAAAATATAAGATTAACTCATCATCAAAACTAATTAAAAGATAATGAATTCATATGAGTATGTTAAAAGGATTTTCTTTCAAAAAATGAGATGAGCTTTTAAGATATAAAACACATGTGAATGTGAAGCTCCGCCTTAATGAATGCATGGCTTAAAAGAAAATAATTGTGAATAATAAGTTAATAACTCTCCTAGATTTGTAAAATCATTAAAAATTTTGTAGAGAGAATAATTGTGAAAGTATGAAGATTTGGAGAGAAATTAAGTTTTGAAAATAATGATGCTATTCATAGTTTTAAGCTTGTAACCCGTATCCCTTGAGTAGTTATTCGAGTAATTCCACTCAACCATCACTCGAGTGCTCACTCGAGTGATGCAACTCAGAGAATTTTAATTAAGTAATAATACAAGACCTCACTCGAGTAATCTCATAATCACTCGAGCTATAATCCTCTGAAGTCTATTGTTGCATCGTTGGATACTTACTATATGATGATGTGATTAGTACTGAGAGATTCTGAAGTGAAGTCTTCTGTAAGCACTTTAGGATACCAAGATGAGCTCAGAATAAGGCCTTGGGATTCTAGTTGATCAAGTCACAGAGTTGTCTAATCTTGCCATTCACAAAAGTGATGAACTCAGCATGTTTATAGCAAGCTCTGTGTGAATGTTGAAGCTCCTCTCTCAAAAAGCCTTAGACAAATGGACCAAAGAATGAAGGATCAGGGAGACCAACTCTAGCAAAGTGTTGTCTCTCATTTATTCTTGAAGTCTCAACTCTCATCCTTTATGCCACTTGTGTTAACTTGGAGTAATTTTGAATTACTTGAATGTCTACTTGAAGTAATTGCATATTACTTGAAGGTCCACTTGAAGTAATTGCTGATTACTTGAAGGTCTTACTTGAAGTAATTTCATATTCTTGGAGTAAGCCTTATATATATATATATAGACCTCTTGTTCTCTGACAGACATGATCTTTCCAGTATTTCTCTCCTCCTTGCTTATAATATAGGCCATTATGTGGTAATTCTTCTCGATAAAGTTAGTGAAGTTATTGGCCTTGTTCACCATAGCTCTAGTTTAGATATATCATATAATTCTGTGAAAACATAGAGCTAGGATTGTAGTTGAGAATCCTTATAGGCTCACCAAGATTGATGATTATGTGCATCTCAGCATCTTCCTCTGAATATCTTCTGATCACCTTGGAACAATAAGGAAGGTGGGTAGGCAACAAAGATTCATATTGCCTAAACTTGTTCTTGGCCTTGAGTTGCTTTGAGAGGAATCTCGTCTAGGTTCACCTAAGAGATTTTCCTCCTCTTTCTCTTTCTCTGGCTGCATCACAAGCTAGTTACTTGCTATTGATGTGGTGTCACTTGAGTGAGACCACAAATTTTACTTCTGCTCACATTGCAACACTGTCAGTCGTGCCTTCTCTATTAGCCTCTGATCTTTGTATCCAAAAGTAGAGCATTTTGATTAATTCCTGCAAAAGTATATGCTCTTTGGTACCCAACTTTCTCTTGGGTCCATACAGTATCAAATATTATAACTCTTATGCTATTATACAACTGAATCATATGATATTTGAGCAAAGAGTATAATAATTAATAAAGACCTGAATATAATTTTACCCAATTAAATAAATTCAAGAAACTGAATCATAAAGGGCTACGAATAAATAATACCAAGAATGATGATTTTCTAAGATCAATGACAATTTGTAAATACACTTTATAATATATGTCATTGATAAGATTTTCAAGCAATCGATGTAAGTCAGATCAAAGAGAGTTGAAAATCTATTTATAATGACCAACTATTATGAAATGATAAATCAAGAATGAAATCAAATTTTTCAAGAATGATCATGAGATATACACATTGTTTCAAATCTCAGATGTAATTTCAAATCATAACAAGGCATTGTAAAATTGAGATTTTGAATATATGCAAAACTCATCTTTGAAATATGTTTATAATCAGTGTTCATGTTGAAAATGGTGGAAGTCAACAGTTTAAATATACATATACCAGAAAGCTTCCTTTTTAGAGAACAACTAAGATAACATGTTAGACATTAGAGTTTAACATGTTTGAGAAATTTCCCAAGAGTAAAAGTCATATTGAAAATGAATTAGCCAAAAAAGGCTTAATTTCAAGGATGTATATAAACACAATGACTTTGCTATTGACCAAGAGATAAACTTGACTCTTAGAGATGTGTCTTGAAGAATAGGGATATTCAACTCAAGAATTTGAATAGAAGGCTCTAGTAACTAGAAAAATGGATGAAGACAAATGGTAATGCATTTGAGCAACAAGATGAGTATAAGAATCTATGGATGATGAAGCACATACTCATTGATCCGAATGACTAGAGTTTTAGAATATTATCCTAGTATGTTATTCCACTATAATGGTTAATGCATTAAGATTTAATGCACTAATATGAACATTCTTAATGCTTGGAATAACATGGCCAACCAAAGATTTATGCATTAGGCATAAAGCTTTCACATATTGGATTCTTTTCTAGGAAATACACTTGAAACTCATATAGATTGTTAACTTGTTAGATATAAGGTCTAACTTGTTAGAAAATAATGGTTGAGGAGTTCAAGCATTGGATAACACATTTAAAATCAATGATCAATATGTCAATGATGGGGAAATACTCTGGTGGAAGAATTTGAAGCATTTCTGATTTTCAGTATACATAAATATTAACTTCCAATTTTGAAATTGATTTAAATGCAAACAAGTTATGAATAATTTTCAAATAATATGTATGCATTTTTATAAACAAGATGAATTTGGAATCTAAGTATATTTTTGAAATATGCATTTCGAAACTCAAATACATAGAAAGATTATGCACAATTTCACTTTCAATCCATTTAGCAATCTAAAAACAATTTAAAACCCATAAATGATTGATTGCTAATGGTATGCAATAATGAGCAAGTTATTCATTACCCAAATAAATAATTTATATAAGCATAATATCAGGTAAGAATAAAGAAGACAGTACCGTGCTCAAGTAACCTCGTAATTACTTGAGAAATTATCCTTTGAAGCTCATTTGTGCATAATTCCTTGACTTTTACCTTCTATCTTCTAGTTGATGTTATCACTTGAACATTCACTCCCAGTTGTTATGCAGTGATGATGATCACTTGATTGGTTACTTGAGTGATTCTTCACTGTGCATCTTTTCTTCCTTCAATGCTAGCTAGGCACTTGCAGTGTTGCCTCAAGTAATGCCTCCTTTTGTTTGCACATTCAAAAATGCAGCTTCAATGTCCAACTTCTCCAAGATTTGAATTAAATCGTATGTATTCATAATCTTGAGATGAAGCTCTTCCTTTCTTCTTCCTACAAAAACATATAGATCTTTTTCTTCCTTTGGTATCCAATTTTACTTGGATCCACTCATGGTTACCTTGTAGGAATCATAATTCACATGCTATAATTAATTTGAAACAATTGAGCATAATGAATTAAATATGTCTTTATGCATAAGAGAAATATTTTCTTTTCAAATCATTATACATGCATAAAGAATTAACCTGTTGAGCATTACAATCCCTTTATAAATAAATCTATTAAATGGCTTTTTAAGGGATGCGAAAACATAATTTCAGAATCATTTGCAATGCCTATTCCTAACATTCCAAAATATAAAACCTCAATAAATATTACAGACAATAGCATAGGGGGTTTTATCATTGTATACCTTTGACTTAGATAGGAGGATTGCTTTTGTTTACCCATTGCATCTTTCTATGATGTTGATACTTTGAATATCTTGCTTTGGGTGCTGGAAACCTTCTCTCAAAATATATAGACTCCAGAAGTCTTTTATTTGATGCTTGAGAGATCCTCCTTTTCTTGTTCTCCTCAATATAGTTGAATGGTATTCTATGGTAGTTCATTCTTGAGGTGGAACGTACTTCTTTTCTCCATTGCCTTTCTTTGTGGTTAAACTTTGCAGTTCCAATAATGGGTGATCCGAGAGTTCTCCTAATTAATGTGAATCTCCATTTAGGTGCATTAGGAACTCTTGGAATCTTCTTAATTTTCTCAGTACCCTTTTGTCCATTTTTTATAGGTTCAATCTGCACACATGAAACACCATATGGACATTTTGGTACCCATTTTGCTTTGGGTCCTTGAACGTTAGCATTTGAACTTACTTGCATTTTAGGAATCCAAACAAATTTATTCCTCACATTAGAATTTCTTTTAATATAGCATAGGTGAGAAATATGACCTGATTTACCACAATAATTGCAAATAATATGATGATATGCATTATGAGATTTTATGCAAGTATTGTGTCGGTCAAGAGAGTAAAAACCTGAATAAATTTCATTTGAACATTCTTTCTTTCCAATAAACTTTCCAGCATGATTGAAAATATTTTTGCTTTTTAAAATAGAATAAATACTTGGTTGAAAAATAATTTTATGCAAACTTTGAAAATCAGTTTTCAAAATAATTCCAGAAGAATTGGAGTTGTTTACCATATATGCATTTTGAGCTCTAGAGGGTGATCCATCAAATTCATCGGTAATGAGCTCTTCTTGGGAATCATCCTCCTCTTATTCTTCTATGTTGACAGGATCATGGAAGTGTTCTATGATTTCTCCTTTTTCATCAATAACTTCCAATTGTTCATGCACCGTAGATATGCAACTTATAGTTTCACATGAACTGTCAATGCTTTCAACTTCAACACAATTGTTAGAAGTATAAATAGAATCAAGAGCATCCCAAATATCTATAACAGTAGAGCAAAATCTAATTTTCTTAAAATCATTTTCAGTTAAAGCACTATACAAAATTTTCATTGCTTTAATGTTTAACGAAAACATTTTCTTTTCTCTTTCTATCCAATCCTTTCTTGGCTTGAAATCAAAGGTATTTGTAAAAACATTCCACATATCATAATCAAAGCTTTTTATAAAAGATGTCATTCTAGCTTTCCAAAACAGAAAATCAATATGTTTCAAAATAGGTGGAATTGTATAGTCAAAACCTTCGGAAAGCATATAACACCCAAAATCAGCCATTATAAACTCTTGAGACGGTTAAGTCCTTTAAACAAGAGTCCAGCTCTGATACCAAATGTTAGGACCGGCTGACACCCAAGAAGGGGGGTGAATTGGGTGTAAGATAAAAATCTTAAGAACTTTGAATATCTTTTTTCATCTTAGAGGAAGCAATAAATATGAAAATAATGAATCATAAATCAACTGTTAATATATGCTAGAAATATAAGAGTTTAAGGAAGAGAGTATGCAAACTGTGATTTATCCTAGTTCGGTCCAATCTGTGATGGCCTACGTCCAGTCCTCAGGCTCCTCCTGAGATTTTCAAATCCACTATTTTCTTATTTAATGCAGGCACAAGAAAAGCCTTTACAAAGTTCTTACTAAGATACTCCCCCTTACAGCAAGTCTTACGAGCAGAGCAATCCCGAAGATCTTTCCTTCCTGCTTACCCATGCAAGTCTTACAAGCAGCAACGTTCTCTCCTACTTACAACTCTCTAAGTCTTATGAGCAGCAATGTTCTCTACTACTTGCACCTTATAAGTCTTACGAGCAAAAAGTCTTATCGGTAATTCTCTCTACACTTGCTCGTAAGGAAATCAACCCACTCAAGGTCCCTCTACCTTGACATCAATTCAGAAATACAATTGAAAGTGTTTACAAACTCTCTCATAGAGTAGATATGATGAATATTGAAGTACACTACAAAAACTCTCTCAAATATACATGATGTGGAAAATAGATAAGAACAGAGAGTATTCGGGTAGAAGTGGATGATTCATAATCATATCATGTTATATGTTGTTGTCGTCTGCTTGAATCTCTTGTATTTATAGTTGAGTAGGATATGACCGTTGTGAGTATTTCAACCTATCCGTGAGTCCTATTGCTTCGTTTGGTTGTTCTTCACATTTGAAAAACTAGCCGTTAGAACGTTGACATTCCGCTTCCGTAAATTCACCTTTTGACTCTTCACATCATATCTTCATTGTATTCCTGGAGAAATACATTAAACACTAATACAATGAAGTGTTAGAGTGATTAGAAGCAAGAAGAATGAGTTATATGATCATTCCATTGATTTCCAGAATCTTCGGGACATTGTTCTGTTTTCCTGGGAAGCATTACTCGAGTGGACATCAAGTTTCTTCACAGGTTACTCGAGTGGCTACTCGAGTAGCCTTCCATTTTCTGCATAGATTACTCGGGTAGTAACTTGAAGTTCTCTTCTAAATAACTCTAAATACTCTGGTAGTACCTCGAGTGAAGTAATAATAGAATTTCAAGTTATTCGAGTATTACCTTCAAGTTTTGCTTACCATAGTGAGTTACTCGAGTAGCTCCTCGAGTAACATTGGCAGGATTGAAATGCCGAGAGCAACTGCAAGTCTTTCTCTTGGTTACTCGAGTACTTACTCGAGTAACGTTGGCTGGTTACTTGAAGGTCGACTCTGGTTACTTCAAGTTTCTATCTCTTTACTTGAGTACTGACTCGAGTAACATTGGTAGGCCGAGAGCAACTGGATGTTTTCTATCTGATTACTCGAGTACTTACTTGAGTAAAGTCTTTTGTCATCAACTAGTTACTTGAGTGGTGCCTTCAAGTGAATTCTTTATTTTGACTCGAAACATGGCAAATTATATATCATCAGAAAGCCCTCATTATCTACATTCCAATGCAATAAGAATCAGCTCCAACCACGTTGTATACTGAAAGTTATGATCCAAAGAGTATCTACTGTTCTTAGACCATTTCTGAACTCACGAGCTATCACGAGCACTAACTTCCTGAACTCATAGCTCTTAGGATATAGCTTCAAATGTGACAAATTATATATCCATGGAAAGCTCTTTGAGTATAATTTGATATGGCACTAGTTTAATTGCAATCTGATGTGTAGTTTGCGATTTATGTCTAAAATACCAAAACTATCCAGGAATATGACGCTGATTCATGTGTCAACTTTCGAAGCTTATATCTCTCTCCTCTGAACACTTTTGAATGTGATCTTGGTGTCCAAAGTTCGTGTTGGAAGTCTAGTTTTATATGCCACTAGTTTCAGTTTAATCCGACATATGGTTAAAGAGATATCATCGAAATACCGAACCTCTGTTCTGCCATGCAAAAACAGAGTGTCCATTACTTCAAGTGCCGCCTCGAGTGATTCATCAAGTAACCCGGCAGATTACTTGAGTAGCTACTTGAGTAATCACCTCCAAAATGAGGCAGTGCCCTATTACTCGAGTGATTACTCAAGTAATCATCCCTAGAGGCACCATAACTTCCGTATACATCATTTTAGCTTTGTATTGACCCATTCCAACTTCCGTTTGACCATAGAAACCTCTTATATCACTTTTAATAGCTTGGATCTTGATATTCTCATGTGATCTTACAAGTTCTTCTTTCTTTAATCTCTTTCTTCTTGTTTTGCCACTTAATGATCATTCTTTATCACCCAACTTCAACCTTCTTGATGAATATCTTCAATCCTCATCTTTCATTCTTATTTCTTCAATTCCTTGCCTCTTGAATTTCTTCTTGATGATTGTTCTCCATTTATGAGGCATTATAACATCAACCCACCATTGGGTTTATGACTAATTTACAAGATATACAATATTAAATATGGTAGTTAGTCAATGTAGAAGATAAGTATATTATACAAACTTTTTGCTTATATTTGACATCTATATTTGACATCATCAAAACTATTCATATCTAACATCTACATCCTTGATTAACATCTTCACAGGAATTACAAGGAAATTCATTATGTGGATGTCCGAAAACAACACCTCTTGGACTATTAACAACACCATATTCGTCATTAACGACTCCACTTCCTTCATTAACATCTTCACTGAAACTATATGGAAAGTCGTAATATGGATGTCTAAAAACAACACATCCTAGACTATTACAACACTACATTCTTCATTAACGACTCCACATCCTTGATTGACATCTTCGCAGGAATTACATGGAAATTCGTATTATGGATGTCTGAAAACAACACCCCCTCAACTATTAACAACACCACATTCTTCATTAACGACTCTTCTTCCTTCATTAACATCTTCACAATAAGACCTTTTGGACTATTAACAACATTAGATTCATCATTAACGACTCCACATCCTTGATTAACATCTTTGCCGGAACTACATGGAAAGTCGTAACATGGATATCCGAAAACAACACCTTCTGGACTATTAACAACACCACATTCGTTATTAACGACTCCACTTCCTTTATTAACATCTTCGCAGGAACAGCACTCCAACGTCCCTCGACAGACTGCAGGTCGCAGAATTGTACCACACCGCTGACCTCCTATATTAGTCCTTTCTCTGTTAACCTCCTTCTAATAGACCCCAGATTGCCGCCGACCACCGTCACTACACCATCGTTCTCGTCATCTCTCCGTCGTCCCTTAGGTTTCTTATTTGACAGCTATTTGGCCTTCCCTCTTCTAATTTTTTCCCTTTTCCCTGTCACTAAGGGCATTAAAGTCATTGAGATAAGATATCATATCCCAGATTCCTCGCCTGCTCTGACACAACACTGATATGGGAATTCTGAATTTCGCTACACTGAATTATTCTTTTCTATTTTGCAATGTAGTTTTTTGGAATTTTCCCAAAAAAAATCTCATTGATGGTGATTAGGTCAAGTTAGGTAGTTTTTAACATAAAATACAAAAAAAATCAAAAATGAAAATTCAAAAAAGAATGAGCATTTATGAAGAAAATCCTACCTTGAGACTATAAATAAGGGAGCAAGGATTGAAGCAAGACAGACAAAAAATTAGGAGAGCAAAGACACAATAATTTGAGAAGAATTTTGAGAGACTAAAGAGGGAAAGTAGAGTACTAATTTGATTTCTCATTCCATTGCTCCTTCCTATCTATCACTGGTTTTGAGAATTAGAAATTTGTTGGAACAACCTACTATTCATTATGACATGTCTAGATGCTTGCTAATGAATATATCCATGAGATTGAGGCACTTACATACAAAGCTCTAGGCATGTTTTTTTTTTGTTTCCTTCTATCTGAATTGAATGCTCAAGTGTGCTCCCATCCATTTGATATTGCTATATTTGACCCTATTACTTTGCTGACAATTTTTTTTATGGTGATATTTTGATGGTTGAAATGAATGCATGCTTCCTTCTCTAATGCTAACATGTCATATTGCAATAAAGCCTTTTTTTGTTTATAGGTCCTCACACTTTGTGACTCTTATATGCTTGACCTAATTTGATCTCTTTCCCCCCAATATATGCTCATCAAAATTGACGGGATTTATAAGATGGATAAAAGAAAATGAAATGAATGGTGTGTTGATCTACCCAGTGATTTTCTCATCTTGTTTGTTTGAATATCTTTTAAGGATAAAATGTATACATAAATCTCCTCATCTTTAGCTTCTCATTCTTTTAACTTGTGTCATTTTTTTCTTCTTTTTTCTTTATCCCTTTCTTAAGTTCTCTTTCAAAAAAGAAAAATATTTTAACACAATTTTATAAATGAAAATAAAATGGAAAAACTCTCTTTTATGAAAAAATAAAGAAATTGCTTTCATAAATAAAAAACACAAACCAAACAAAAAAAATATTTTTATCAAATAAATTAGATAAACATTTTTTCGTAAAAAACAACAACAAAGTGACACACATTTCTATCCCTGAACTACATGGGCTTTGATCCCTTTAAAGGGTACGTAGGCCCTAGGGTTTCATCCTAGGTCAAGTCCAACTTTGTAAATAAATATATTTTTCCTTATTTTCCTTTAGTAAATAAATGTTCATTTTTTTCTTTAGCTTTCATTTCAAATATTTTTTTAAATATTCTTTTTTATTTCGGTAATTATATACAATAAAATTAAAGGCCATATTTATTTTTGAATAATTAACTTAGGGTAACCATTCTTATGAATGGGTGTTGTAGGGTGCATAACACCTTTCCCATACATAATTGACTCCCGAACCCTAAATGGTTTTCGTAGACCAGTTTCATTTTCAAAAAAAGGTTTCCAAAATTATCCTTTTCCAAAATTTTGGTGGAGGGTCCATGTTTTCCAAATTTCGGGCGCTACAGCTTGGCGAATCCAATGGGGAGGGTTTGAGAGTCAAGCCCATTTAAGTTAAGTGTTTAAAAATAATTTGGACTTAATTTTATTTTAATTACCCTTTTATTTTTTATTATTATTTTTTGTTTTGTGAATAGTTTTTTTATTTATTAAATTCCTTATTCATCTATTTTTTTTCTTTTCTATCTATCTTGTAATCTGGTAAGCATATGAGGGTTGGGTAAAACCTAGGTCCATAGGTTGGTATGCTCTCCACACACACTAAACACATACACTATTTTCCTCACACAGGGCCCTATACCCGGGTTTGTGAGTTCCTTAGGTGAATGGAAGTTTCTAGTAATCTCCTTGTGGGGTTTTCAGAACCCCCTGAGGTTACTTTGAAGACTTCTTCCTAGCTGTTACTCATTTGGTGAGATTGATCCTTGTGGGGTTTTCAAATCCCGCTGAAGGTAAATTTCGTCAGATGGGGTCTTCATCTATACGATGGGGGCAATTAGGAGACCTTTATCTCTGAGAATTAGAACCACCTTGAAACCATTGCACCTATTAGTATAAATTATCGACCTACCTAATTAATTATTACCCGCCTTTCTTAAGATAGATAACCCTAACCAAGGGTTATTCCTAAAATAGGACACTGGAGGACATATATTTATTTATTATTGATAATCATTATTGTCATCCATGTATAATCAATGAAACCCCTAAGATCAAGCAGCTAATTGTCACTTCACCTGAGTATGTATCTAGAATCACTCCTCATATGGATACATAACAAGGACGGTGTATGTATTAGATAGCCAACCATAGTCAAAGGGTCTATTACCCTAAAAAACCATGATCTCATCACATCAATCATGTTAGAAATCATCACAATGAGAGATAATCCTTTAGGACTTATAAGGTATCATTACATCATTTATAGGCCTTTTAGCTTCATTTGATATAGGCCTTAGACATAATCTTTTTAAAAACCCTTAGCCTCATGATGGCCTAGGCCATTTATAGGTTAATGGGCATTTCATTCTCCCTATGAGGTAATGGATCTCTTGAGGAGGTGGAGTTCTTTTTCTCAATGTCCATCATCCATATCAAAACTTGAAGTACAAGTCATTACTCTTTTATGTCTCATGAGGCATTTTGACATCATTCATTGGCATTTAGCTTCATTTGATATGGGCTTTGGACATAATATTATTTTTAAAACCTTTTGTCGCATGATGGTCATGGCCATTCATAGGTTAATGTTCACTTCATTCTCTCTATGAGGTAATGGATCTCTTGAGGAGGTGTAGATCTTTTTCTTAATGTCCATGACCCATATAAAAACTAAAAGTACAAGTCATCACTCTTTTATGTCTCATGAGGCATCCTTATATCATTCATTTGCATTTAGCTTCATTTGATATGGGCCATAGACATTATCCTCATTTTTAAAACCCTTAGCCGCGTGATCTGGGTCATTCGCATATTAATGGGCACTTCATTCTCCCTATGACGTAATGGATCTCTTTAGGAGGTGAAGATCTTTTTCTTAATGTCCATGACCCATATAAAAACTTGAAGTACAAGTTATCACTCTTTTATATCTCATGAGGCATCCTTACATCATTCATTGGCATTTAGCTTCATTTGATATGAGCCTTAGACATACTCATCATTTTTAAAACCCTTAGCTGCTTGATATCCTGCGCCATTCGCAGGTTAATGGGCACTTCATTTTCCTTATGAGGTAATGGATCTCTTGAGGTGATGGGCATCATTTTCTAATTATCCATGACCCATATCAAAACTTGAAGTACAAGCCATCACTATTTTATGTCTCATGAGGCATCCTTACATTATTCATTGGCATTTTGCTTCATTTGATGTGGGCCTTAGACATAATAATCATTTTTAAAACCCTTAGCCGCATGATGGCTTGGGTCATTCACATGTTAATAGGCACTTCATTCTCCCTATGACGTAATGGATCCCTTGAGGAGGTGGAGATCTTTTTCTTAATGTCCATGACCCATATATAAACTTGAAGTATAAGTCATCACTCTTTTATATCTCATGAGGCATCCTTACATCATTCATTGGCCTTTAGCTTTATTTGATATTAGCCATAGACATCATCATCATTTTTAAAACCCTTAGCTACGTGATGGCCAGGGCCTTCATTCTCCCTATAAGGTAATGGATCTCCAGAGGAGTTGGAGTTGTTTTTCTTAATGTCCATCACCTATATCAAAACTCAAAGTAGAAGTCATCACTCTTTTATGTCTCATGAGGCATCATTACATTATTCATTAGAATTTAAATTCATTTGATATGTGCTATGGACATAATCATCAATTTTGAAACCCTTAGCCGCGTGATAGCCTAGGCCATTCACAGGTTAATGGGCACTTCATTCTCCCTATGAGGTAATGGATCTCTTAAGGAGGTGAAGATCTTTTTTTTAATGTCCATGACCCATATATAAACTTGAAGTACAAGTCATCACTCTTTTATGTCTCATAAGGCATCTTTACATCATTCATTAGCATTTAGCTTCATTTGATATGGGCCTTTGACATAATCATCATTTTTAAAACCCTTAGCTGCATGATGGCCTGGGCCATTCATAAGTTAATGGGTACTTCATTCTCCTTATAAGGTAATGGATCTCTTGATGAGTTGGAGTTCTTTTTCTCAATGTCCATCACCCATATCAAAACTCGATGTACAAGTCATCACTCTTTTATGTCTCATGAAGCATCCTTACATCATTCATTGGCATATAGCTTTTTTGAATATAGGCCTTAGACATAATAATCTTTTTTAAAACCCTTAACCATGTGGTGGCCTCGGCCATTCGCAAGTTAATGGGGTTTCATTCTTCCTATAAGGTAATGGATCTCTTAAGGAGTTGGAGTTCCTTTTCTCAATGTCCATCACGTATATTAAAAATTGAAGTACAAGTCATCACTCTTTTATGTCTCATGAGGCATCCTTACACCATTCATTGGCATATAGCTTCATTTGATATGGGCCTTAGACATAATCATCATTTTTAAAACCCTTAACGGCGTTATGGCCTAGGTCATTCGCAGGTTAATGGGACTTCATTCTCTCTATGAGGTAATTGATCTCTTGAGGGGTTGGAGTTCTTTTCCTCAATGTCCATCACTCATATCAAAACTGGAAGTACATGTCATCAACCTTTTATGTTTCATGAGGCATCCTTGAATCATTCATTGGCATTTAGCATCATTTGATATAGGCCTTAGACATAATAAACTTTATTAAATAAGGAGGCCAAAAGAGAGAAAATGAGAATGTAAATAAGAATAAAAATAAAAATAAAAATACAGTCATATCTTTAGTTAATAATGCTTGCATAGAATATATTGTCTTAAAAATGACTTCATTTACCCTTGTCCATGTCATCCCTCCTTCACATTAATTGTTGTTCCTTATTCTTGATGTGAGGTAAAGACTTTTGTCTCTCTTTTCACTTTTTAAGAGTATTATTCTTAATTGAAGGGAACTATTAAGTGTCTAAAAACTTGTTTTGTTCAAGTTGCTTATATCGACGTGATATCATACTATGGAGAAGCTTAGTTTTAAAAATGACTCAACCCCACCTTGATGAGGCTAGTTTTAAAGGGTAAATTGTTTAACTTGGATGCAATATGATGATTCTAGAACTTGGCGTGTATCTTGTTTGAGGTCAGATTTGATGTTTATTTGCTTGATATAGAGAGGACCAAGGCATTCATTTTTCATCAAAAAAGCCAAATGGTCATCCTTACATGATAGCCATTTGTGCCTGTGCATGCATAAACCACAAATATGTTCCTTACCTCTTATTCAAGTTTCTTTTTCAAAGGAGCATATGTACACTTTGAAAATTATTAAGGCGTTGAGGTAAATCTTGTTGAAAAATGAATAGTTGAAAGAAAAGAGTAAAAAAAAAGAAAAGAAGCTCGCTAAGTTGAAAACTCATAAGGTCAACTTAGGTAAAAGTTAGAGCCAAAAAAAAGAGAAAATGCAAAAAGCTCGCTAAGTTGAAAATCCAAAAAGGCATCTTAGGCAAAAGTTAGAGCAACAAAAAAGAAAATAGAAAATATCAAAAGAAAGATGCACAAATACTAAGGAAAACATGGAAAGAACTTCCTTCAGTTCTTCTTTTGTTTTAAGGCCTTTAGAGTGTACACTTGCTTGTTTGGTTATCATGAGTATCTACTTCAGTCCTTAGATATCATTCATCTTATACTCAATACTCTTGGTTAAGTGAGTATGTGCACATTCCTATAATTTTTTAGGCCATCAAGGTAATATGGTTGTAAGGCTACTCTCTTTTGGATATGAAAAGAAAAGAAGCTCGCTAAGTTGAAAACTTGTAAGGGCAACTTAGGCAAAAGTTAGAGCAGAAAAAAAAAAAGAAAAGGCAAAAAGCTCACGAAGTTGAAAACCCAAAAGGGTAGTTTAGGCAAAAGTTAGAGCAACAAAAAGAAAAGAAAATAGCAAAAACAATCAAAAGAAAGATGGGAAAGTACCAAGGGAAACATGGAAAGAGCTTCCTTGAGTTCTTCTTTTGCTTTAAGGCCTTTAAAATATACACTTACTTGACTCTAAGTTTGGTTCTTATTTCCCTTAGTTATCATGAGTACCTACTTCAGTTCTTAGATATCCTTTATCTCTTGCTTAAGGTACTTTTATTTCTAAGACAGCCCTATCTTGGTTAGGGAAGTATGTGTACATTCCTATAATTTTTGAGGCCGTCAGGGTAATCTAGTTATAAGGTTGCTTTCTTTTGGATATTTTAAAGTTTGAAAAGTGGCTAAAAATAATGAAAATCAAAGAAATAGTTGAAAAAAGAAGAAAAAAAAAGAATAGGAAAAAAGCTCGCTAAGTTGAAAACCCGAAAGGGTTATTTAGGCAAAAGTTTGAGCAAAAAAAATGAAGAAGAAAAGGGAAAAAATCAAAAGAAATAAAAAAATACATAAGAACAAGAATTTGATATTCTTCATCTTCTTTTAACCCTTTGCTTGTACCCCATTCCCACATAAAAAGTCTTTGTGATCTATGTTAGGATATGGCTCTTTTAGTGATAGAGAACTTAGATTATTGCCAAGCTTAAGGAACATGAATTGGATACTTTGGATATAAAGAGCAACCACTAACCCCAAAGCACTGAGTGGTGAGAGTAAACACTATACCTGCTGAGGAAATCATTAGGGCATTACGTTCTTGTTAAACATTTTACCTTGATACTAGCTAACTTGAGGTGGGTGAGATGATTTAGATAACGATACATCGATATATCTCTTGATCCTTTATTCTTATGACTTGAACGTTATCTTCTATATTTCAATTCTTGAGATTTCATGACCAGTTCTTAATACCTTGATAGATTTATTGAGTTATACTTAGAGGTCTTTTCTCAAACATTTATATATCTAAGGCATTCTTCAATTTCAATCCTTTTCTACTCCTGATGCAGCATGTGAGCCTTTTCCATTTTTGTCGCTTTACATCTTGGGCATTACCTTCATTCCTTTCCTTTCAATAAAGGGAAACAAGTTGAAATTTGGGGCTTCTCCTCAATTCTATTAGTCCATCCATTTCTCAAGTCAACATTGACATTGTTAAATGAAGTTTTTTTAGAAAAAAAAATTAACTATGTAAGCATTAAAGATGAAGGTAGACAACAAAATTTCATGTGCTACACAAATTAAAATAGCCCAAAGAAAAATTGTAATATCTTGTCATATTAGGAAAAAACTTTCTTGGATTAAGCTTTGCAATAATTGTACCCTCACCATACTTACATGTATTGCATGCCATTTTAGGGGCACATTTGGAATTAATTGTTCAACCAAAGAGGCTTCTATTAATATTATGTCATGCATTGCCTCAAAATGTGCTTTTGCTAAGGCTGGGGCAAACCTAAAAGCTTCTCAACAAGATTCATAATGGCCTAAACAATAATGTCATCCTACATGAACAAGTAAGTGAAGAGGTTTTGAATAAAACTGGGGCCAAAGCAAGAGCAACATCATTGGTTGAGTAGCTCTTCATCATTTTCATCTCCTTATCATCATCTTTTTCCTCATCCTTATTAGCCCTTCATCATTTTCGTCATTATCATCATCCTCATTTCATCATTTCCTTACCATTATCATCATCTCCTTATCATAATTATCTTCATCATCATTAGCATTATCATTGTGTTCTTCATCATCATTAGGATTTCATCATCATTGTCATCATCATTATCAATTCCATCACCTTTATGATGACTTCACCATTTTCATATTCTCCTCATTATCATGGCCATCATCATCCTCTTCATCATCATTGTTGTCATCCTCATTAGGATTTCATTATCACTATCATCATCATTATTAGTGTTATCACCTTCATCATGACTTCAACATTATCATAATCTCCTCGTTAGCACGGCAATATCCATCCCCTTCATCATCATTGTTGTCAACACTACCATCATCATTATTAGTGTCATCACCCTCATCATGATCATCATCATCATTATCAAAATCTCTCCGTAATCATGATCATTATCATCCTCTTTATCATCATTACCATCATTAATGTCATTATCATGTTTAAGGGCATTGCATGCTTAGTGTCACATCATCACCACCATTATCATTATCATCTATGACTTCCCCATCAGGGCTTCATCTTTATCATCATTAGTGTTATTATCATATTGCATGTTTGGATCACTACGTGCTTAGTGTCACGTCATCACCACCATGGTCATCACCATTTATAACTTCTTCATTAGCACTTTATCAATATTTTCATTATCATCATCTCATTATATGGGCCATCACATGCTTAATCTCACATGATGACTAACATCATCATCATTCATGACATCACTATAAATGCTTCATCATTATCTTATCACTATCATCTTCAATATCAATGTCATCATCTTTATTAGCATTATCATAAGCACTACTTCAAGGGGCATCACACATTTATGGAACCCTTTCAAAGTCCTATATCGGCAAGCACCCTCAAAGCCTAGTAACAGTTAGCATCCTTTCCAAACCTTATACCAGCAGGCACCCTCAAAGCCCAGTAACGGCTAGCACCCTTTTCAAAGCCTTGTACCAGTAAGCACCCTCAAAGCCTAGTAATGACTGGCATAATTCTTTTAAAGCCCTATAACGGTAGGCACTATTCTTTCAAAGCTCTATATCGACAGGCACCCTCAAAGCCCAGTAATGGCTGGCACAATTCTTTTAAATCCCAATAACTCTTGGCACAATTCTTTTAAAGCCCTATAACGGCAAGCACTATTCTTTCAAAGCCCTGTACCCACAAGTACCCTCAAAGCCCAGTAATGGCTGGCACAATTCTTTTAAAGCCCAATAACACTTGGCCGAATTCTTTCAAAGCCCAGTAACACTGGCATCCTCTCGAAGCCCTGTATCAGCAGGCACCTTTTAAGCCCAGTAATGGTTGGCATAATCCTTTTGAAGTCCTGTAACGGCAGGCACTATTCTTTTAAAGCCCTGTATCATCTAGCACTCTTAAAGCCCAATACTGGCTGGCACAATTCTTTTAGGCCCCACCAAAGTCCTGTGTAACTAGGCGCTTTACTTCCACTCCAGGTAATCATTTATCTCCACCTGCGTTCTTCTCCCTTATGAACCAAGTAAAGAGGGACATGGACACTATATTTTGTCCAAACCCTCTTTGGTTCCAAGGGGGAATCTTGTTCTTTTGGCCAGATAAAATACATGTTCTTATCTTTACTTGCTTCATAAACGAGAATCTCATTTTTTTCAACTACGAAACAAGTAAAGGAGGCAACTGTAAACACCCTATTTTGTTCGGGTCTCACTCAAAGATTAAAAAAATAATAAAAAATAAAAATAAAAGAAATTCCTCTCATTGATAATGATTGGTGTCTAAATTGGCAATCACCATTAAAGGGAAAATTAAAAATAAATAAATAAAATAAAAAAAATCCTCTTACAGATGATGATCGGTGTCCAAATTGGCAATCATTGTTAAAAGGAAAAAAAATTAAAATTAAAATTAAAAAAATCCTCTAATTGATGATTATTAGTGTCCAAATTAGTATTGTCATTCATTAAAGGAAAATAATATATATGTATATATATATATATATAAGTATCTCCCATTCATATGTTTAAATTAGGAAATTTCTTGTAGGAAAAATATAAAAAAAAAATAAAAATAAATAAATAAATAAAAAAATCTCTTATTTATGTTGATAGGTTTAAATCAGGAATTACTTGTGGGGAAAATTAAAAAAATCCCATTGATAGTGATTAGGTTAAGCTAGGAAGTTTTATTAATAGAAAAAATAAAAAATGAAAAATGAAACTTAAAAAAATATCATTGATAGTGATTAGGTCAAGTTAGGTAGTTTTTAACATAAAATACAAAAAAAAATTTAAAAATGAAAATTCAAAAAAAAAGGAGCATTTATAAAGAAAACCCTACCTTGACACTATAAATAGGGAAGCAAGGGTTGAGCAAGATAGACAAAAAATTAGGAGAGCAAAGACACAAGAATTTGACAAGAATTTTGAGAGATCAAAGAGGGAAAGTAGAGTGCTAATTTGATTTCTCATTCCATTGCTCCTTCTTATTCAATCACGGGTTTTGAGAATTAGAAATTTGTTGGAATAACCTACTATTCTTCATGATATGTCTAGATGCTTGCCAATAAACATATCCATGAGATTGAGGCACTTACATACAAAGCTCTAGGCGTGTTTTTCTTTGGTTTCCTTCTATCTGCATTAATGCTCAAGTGTGCTCCCAACCATTTGATGTTGCTATATTTGAACCCATTACTTTGCTGACAGTTTTTTTTATGGTAATATTTTTTTATTTTTGAAATGATTGCATGCTCCCTCCTCTAATTCTAACACATCATATTGCAAGAAAGCCTTTTTTTTGTTTTGATAGGTCCTCACACTTTGTGACTCTTATATGCTTGACCGAATTTGATCTCTTGCCCCCAATATATGCTCATCAAAATTGAAGGGATTTATAAGATGGATAAAAGAAAATGCAATGAATGGTGTGTTGATTTATCCATGTCGTTTTCTCATCTGGTTTGTTTGAATAGCTTTCAAGGATAAAATGTATGCATAAGTTTCCTCATCTTTGCACTAGTGGAAAAATCACTTTTAAGACCGGTTAAAAACGACAATTTAGATCGGTTTTCGATCCGGTCTTGATTAATCCGGTCTTAAAAGTCTGCTGTTTTTTAGACCGGTTAACGAAACTAGTCTTAAAAATAACTTTTTTAGACCGGTTACTCGAAGACCAGGTCTAAAAAGTCCAGACTTTTTAGACCGGTTGATTAAAAACCAGCCTAAAAACTTTTTTCAAGACTTTTAAGACTGGTTATTAAAATAACGGTCTTAAAAGTACTTTTAAGACCGATTTTTATAATAATCGGTCTTAAAACTAATATTTTAAAAAAACAAATAGGGCCTTTTTTTGTAGTCAAACGTACAGATGAGTAGAAGGGATTACAATGAAAAATCGATTGCAGATACCTCCAAGTAAATTACTACCATCAAATTTCACAAAAACACCTTCCTTGTGAATCCCGCTGCTAAAATTTCTGAAAACCTGAATTCCTATATTGTTCACTAAGAACATCAAACAATGTAGAAAGATAATGAACAGCTCTTGTAACAAAATTTAGGCACACCCATAAGTTTAACTTTGTACTCATATTCATTTTCTTAGTTGAAAATATGAAACTATTTTGGCACAACTATAAGGAAGAAGAAAACCAGAGACGAAATTAAAAAAAGCAAATAAAGCAATTTGGCAGATAGGATCCCCCAGAGACCGACCACACTCAACTCAGTATATATCAGTATGTATACCAGTTACACCTATAATAAAACCCTAAAAAAACAAAAATCCAAATAGGATCTCTCTTCTCTTCGTGACCCTTGTTCCTTTGGTAAAGAATATAGATGAGGAACTGTTTTAAGTGAGGCGCTTCACTCTGCACCTTCTGCTTCCTCTTTCATCTATCGCCACCTTGCAGTAGATACTCAAAAATTAGTTTACAAATTAATTAAGCGTTTAAAAGGAAAGTTTATTCAAACCTCATAACATTAGTAGCATTTTCTTCATGCATCTCTGGGTCAAAGCAAAGGAGCAAGCAGCTCATGGTAGCAAAGAAGTGAGGTTGCTAAGGTAGGTTGTGATGAAGGATGGATGTCACGATAAAACAGAAAAGTCACAACAAAGGAGATTAGAGCAAGCGAGGTTGTGGTGGCGACAAACTCATTTAGTGCAAGAGTGAGAGCACCGTAGCAACAAACATGAGAATGAGATCGAGCAAAGATGACTGAGCTCACATAGTAATCGCACCAAGAAGAGAGGTTTTAGATTTAGAGAATGAAATTTAGGCCCGACAAAGAGGAGATTCAAAAATTTAGGGTTGATTTTTTAGACCGGGTATATATAAAACCGGTCTTAAAATGGTGGAAAAAAAATAATTTTTAAATTTTTCATATTTAAGACCCGTTTTTATTAAAACCGGTCTTAAATATTTGATATTTAAGACCGGTTATTAATAATAACCGGTCTTAAAATTTTAAAATTTTTAATTTTTTAAATATTTTTATATTTTTAGACCGGTTTTATATATAACCGGTCTAAATAATTTTTTTAAGACTGATTTTTTTGAGAACCAGTTTTAGAAGTTCTATATAATTACAAAATTGCCACCGGTCAACTTTTTTAGACCTTATCTATTATAATTGGTCTAAATATGACAGTCTAAAAAGGAAATTTTGTACTAGTGTTGGCTTCTCATTCTTTTAACTTATGTCATTTTTTTCTTCTTTTTTCTTTATCCCTTTCTTAAGTTCTCTTTCAAAACGGAAAAATATTTTAACACAATTTTATAAATGAAAATAAAATGGAAAAACTCTCTTTTATAAAAAATAAAGAAATTTCTTTCATAAATAAAAAACACAAACAAAACAAAAAAATATTTTTCTCAAATAAATTAGATAAACATTTTTTCTAAAAAAACACCAACAAAGTGACACGCATTTCTACCCCCAAACTATGTGGGCTTTGATCTCTCTAAAGGGTACGCAGGCCCTATGTTTTCATCCTAGGTCAAGTCCAACTTTGTAAATAAATATATTTTTCCTTATTTTCCTTTTGTAAATAAATGTTCATTTTTTTCTTTAGTTTTCATTTTATTTATTTTTGTAAATATTCTTTTTTATTTTGATAATTATATATAATAAAATTAAAGGCCATATTTATTTTTTGAATAATTAACTTAGGGTAACCATTCTTATGAATGGGTGTTGTGGGGTGCCTAACACCTTTCCCATACACAATTGACTCCTGAACCTTGAATGGTTTTTGTAGACCAGTTTTATTTTCAAAAAAATGTTTCCAAAATTATCCTTTTCCAAAATTTTGGTGGAGGCTTCATGTTTTCCAAATTTTGGTGGAGGCTCCATGTTTTCCAAATTTCCAAAATCGCTATCAAATGACAGTTTTGCCTTTGACAGTTTCTAATTTGGGTTTTAGGGCTATTTTTGCAATTTCACATCTAAGGCTTTTCTCACAAAGTGATCAACATCAACCCTACACAATTTTCCCTCCTAAACACAATGGAACATCAGATTAAGGAAATTCCAACTCTAACCCTTGATTCCAGCCCAGGCCAAAACTTTGCTCAATAAAAAGGGAAATTGTGATTTTGTGTTTTAACCCTTAATGCTTACTCTTTTTCACTCCTAACCACTTGTTTAACCATTTAAACACTAATTAAACATGATTTGATGAGATTTAGTCAGCATAACCCCTTAGGGTTTCAACTTCCCAAATTTAAAAATTCACCAAACAACTTACAAACCAAGCCAAGAATCACAATAACAACATCAATACACCAAGGATTTGAGATTTTGAAAGTTACCTCTTGATTCTTGGAGTTTCTCTCTCTATGGCGTCTCACACTCTCTCCTCAACCTTAAAGATTAGTTTGCTAAACAAGGTTTTTCATGGAGAAGAAGATTAGAAGGGAGCTTACACAAGTTAGAAAGCTTAACCACTTGAAATCACTAAGATTTCCTTGGATTTTTGCCTTCTTGCTTCCTCTTGAACCCTAAGTTCCTAAGGTTTCTTATGCCACTTTCTCTCTCCTTATCCCTTGAGTGTGATCATGAAAATGAAGAAGGAAGGGGATGGTGAAAGCTTTTTAATAAATATCCTATTTCTCTCTCTTTTACAATATAAATTTTTTTATTAAAACTTATTACACCTTTTTAACTTGGCCTTATCCCTTAACAACTTAGGTCATAAATTCCCATGGACCTTGAACCATTTCTCCTTCTCCCTAGTCAGACCAAAAACACGCCTCTCATGTCCATGTTAAACCCAATTGGATTTTTCTCCAATTGTCTCAAACAATTACACAATTATGTTATTTTTTGGAAATTCCACATGTGCTCATATTTGGAATAAATTTTTATTTATTCCTTTGACTCAAAATTATGACACCTGGCATATTTATTATCCAAGCAAATATTTTCCCTCTAATTTTCCTTATTTATTAAAAATTCATAAGAAAATAGGGGAATAATAATTGCTCCAACTTTGACTTTTCAAACTTTGATTAATTTTGACCAAGAATGTTCCAATTATACATATATTCTTTATTTTCCTTAATTAACTATAATTAAATTCAATTAATTGGGAAATAATTAATCTTGTCCTTTATTGGAAAAATTACAATTTTGCTCTTATATTATTGGATTTAATTGGAGCTAAATCTTTCTTTTCTTTGTTTGGCTGAAATTGTGACTAAGTTTGAGCCAAATATTATGCTCTTTCATTCCTCCATTTTGACTTCAATATTGGACTTTTTGGAACACTAAAAAATTTATTTCATAATTTTTTCTAACTCAATTCTCATGAAAATGGAAATTTATTAATTTCTTAAATTCCAAATTCATGAATATTCACCATTTCATTTCACTAATGGCCACAAATAATTACAAGACATATTGGTGAATATAACTTGGGGAATTACAGTTCCTCTTCATCTTCCTCAAAACCATGGACTCCATCCTCCTCTTTCCTTTGTTTTTCTTCTTGTAACATGTGTTTCCAAGGAGGATGTGAAGATTAGAAGAGGTGTACAAGATATTGAAGACAAGAACAAGTGAATTTTACAACCAAACTCATCTTATTTGCCTCTTGATCTTTTTTCTTCTCTTTGCTTCCCTATTTTTATATGAACTCTCTCTCTCTCTCTCTCTCTCTCTCTCTCTCTCTCTCTCTCTCTCTCTCTCTCTAGGCTGCTAGTTTGGTAGAAATAATGGCCAAAGGAAAGATGAAGAAGCTCTTAAAAGTATCCTCTTGCCCCTCCTTTAATATTAATATTTAATTGTTATTAAACACATACCATTTGCTTTATATCATCATCTTTTCTCTTTCCTATCTTATGTAATACGAATATGGCCCTTTTAATTCATTATCTTTTTGTTTGGCCTACAATTATTGACCGAAATATGGTACAAGAGAAAGAAATAAAATGGGCTTCTTGAATTATCCCAACTTTTCATCCTCAAATAATAATATTAATTTGTCAACTAGCTTGAGATATTTGACTTTTGGCTTCTTCCTTTCTCTCTTGCTCTAGTTGAATGAAATATGAGGCTTTGGAAGAGGATTAATTGCTTCTTGAAATATCCTCTCCACCTCCTTAATTATAATAATATTTTAATGCAATTAACATGTGATCTTTGATTAATTGCATCTTCTTTGTACTTGGCCAAAAAATGCTTCCTTCTTACTTTTAATTTGGACCAAGTATATATATTTCCTTCTTGCTTCCCTATTTGGACAAAATATTCATCAAGGAAAGGAAAAAAAATATGGCTTATTGCTTTATGGTCAAATGATCATTTTGCCCTTACATTTTTTGTAATTAAATTGGGCCCAACAATTGTGTTCTTCCATTAACCAATTTGAGCTCTAATAATGAGTATTTACGAAGACACAAATTAAATTTTATGTCTTAATGTGGCCCAAAATTCATATGGCCACCAATTGCACTATTTGGCCATTTCAAGTGTGCCAGTATTCGCCATTTTATTCCCTTTAATAACACAGAGGTGTAAAGGAAATTTGGTGACTGAAATTTAGGATGTTACAAGTTTTATGTGACATTTGTGAGAAGAAGAAAAATTAATAAATTTATATTACATTTGAATTGAAAGAATAAGATTAATTTAATTTTTATGAATAGGTGATGCTAATTTTGATTTGTTGGACAAAATCATTTTTGCAATGCGTGTAAATTATAGATATATATATAGTTCAAGTCAAATTTATTGATGCTTAGATAGTTGGAAAATTTTAAAAGAAGTGTAACATCCTAAATTTTATTCATCCACAATTCTTTATATTAAAGGGAATAAAAAGGTGAAGTAAAGAGCATATGGAATGACAAAACAAGGTAATTAGTTGTCACACACATGATTATGTTTGGAACACAAATTGTAAAATGGGGATTTACTGCCAGTGTATTTGTCCTATATAGCAGTCTGGTTGTGTGAAAGTTTTGGATAATCAAATGATGTCCAATGAATGTGAAAGTTTCCAAAATAAAGTAGACTTACCAAGCTTTAATTTGATAGGTCATATAAGTCATTTGGAGTTGTACATAAAGAGTTATGTATTCTTTAAGTTAGCCAAGTAGAACTGACAAGTTTCTATGGTAGTGTTGAATAAATGATAATTCTGGAATGTTGTGCGTCCAGTTGGCTAAAGAAAATATTTTTCCATAAAAATAAACTTAATAAATGTCACATAGCCTTTAGAATCACTACAATTGGATATCTATAAATAAATATATGAATTTTCAAAATTTGATGAAAATTCTGTCAGCTTTTAGGCAAGGTACGAAATTAACAAGGCAGTGGCAAAAATGTATGGGTAAAATAGTCCTTTGACTAAATTAAATCCAAAGCCCATATTTTTCCCTTTTTCTTATGTGTGGGACGTCCAAAAAGGCAAGTGGCAAGGCAAATGAATATTTGAGATAAATATGACAAGAGTTGGAACAAATTGTGGCCAAGTAAAATTGAGTTGAAAAGTTAACAATTGTAGGTAAACTATGATAATTGAAGCAGCATATTTGATTATTTCAAGAATTCCATTTTCATCACTTTTGGGCAAGAAGAAAAGGGAATTAATGATTGAAATACAAATGCCACAAGGTGAAGTAAGGTTGTGCAACATTTTCCCGTCCCGGTCCCGAGCAACATCCTATCCTTCGGGATAGAAAAAATTCGGGATCAAGATTAGGATCTAGAATGGGACTTCCTGATCTTGACTTTTTCCTGATCCCAAATATATATATATATATATGTACATTTTTTAAAAATATTTAAGAAAGCAAGATCAAATGTAAAATAAAATAAGAACATCCCTAACACCTTCAAGGTAAAATCTATTCTTTTAGTTTATTTAGTTAGTTTCATTTATTATTTATTAAATAATTCTAATTTTTTGTTCTTGTCTTTGTGCTTTTTGTAGATGAATCGACAACTTTAAGCATGTATTGAACTAATTACATATTTATATTAGACTGATTTGATACAATATGATATTAGATAGATTATATATTTGTACTAGACTAAAGTAAACACAACAAAAAATTCAATATAGGGAATATTTTTAAAAAAGAAAAAAGAAAAAAGAAAATCCAGGATCGGGAAATTCCCGATCCCGATCATGAGAAATTCTCGGGATCGGGATCAGGATCGGGAATGATTTTCATTCCCAAATCCTTCTCAGGATCGGGATCAAGAATAGGATTTCCCGATCCTGTCCCATTCTATCCCGTTAACATGCCTAAGTCAAAGTATTTAAGCCAAGTAAAAAGGTGATATTTTGAAAAGTCAAAAATTGTAGGCAACTTAAAAGTAATATTGAAGAGATAACATTTGGATATTTCAAACAATTATCCTCTTCCAATGGGCCATTATTTTCGTGCAAGTTAAATGGGAGAGAGGAAAAGAAAATATCTATGGCCAAAACAAAAAAGATGAACGTGGAAAAGTCAAAAGCAAAGCATGTGGTAATATTGTGATAAAATAATAATTATTCAAGGAGGTGGAGTGTGATATTTTCAAAAGCCTCTTATCCTCTTCCAAGCATTCATTTTCCAAACATAGCGACCAAGAGAAAGAGAGAGAGCTCATATGAAAATGAAGAACAAAGAAAAGAAAAGCAAGTTTAAGAGGCAAAACAATGTGAGTTGGTAGTGATTTACACATGTTTATGCCTCCTAATTCATGCACAAATCTCTCTAATCTCTATGCCTTCATAAAATACACTTGTAGCAATACAAGTCAAGAGGAGAGAAGGAGAGAGAGATGCCATTTTAGAGAGAGAAAGAGGAGAAATCAAATGTAATCTCCAAAACCTTGTTTTCTTGTTAGATTCAAGGTTGTTGTTGGTTTGTATTGGTTGATTTTGGGTTGATTTGGTTGATTTTGTGATTTTGGGATGATGAAACTATCACACACTTATCTTTTTTTACTTGTAGTGGAATATTAATGCGTGGTTCGGTGGGCAACACAGGAATATCATAAAAATACTGATAATATGTTCATGATTACAGATATTTCCCTCAAGGATTGTATATAACAATATCAAATTATGTAGCTACATAGGGTTACTAGGGTGCCAAAACCCATTCCAGTGAAATAGAGACATCTTCTCATCTTCATTCCACCATTGCAATCCCCTCGTACGGTTCTCTTCTTTGTTCTCAGCATACCTTTTGTCTTCACCTGTTTAAATTGTTGGTAAGGGAGGATGAGATTTGAGAGAATCTTAGTAGGAAACAATACCAATATACATACAAGATAGGTGCTTAATGCATGACATACTTACATTACATAACTCATGCTCACATAAGGACATATCTGCGTGCTCAATGTTTTAAACAATATACTTATGGCCATAGCATAAATGGAAACAGAGCTTCAATAGTAATATAAGTTTCTCATAATCAAGCAAAGCAATAACATGCATTAATACGCTAGAACAAATATCAAATACACACAGAGAGGTAAGTTCCCTACCTTAAGCCTTCTGCACCTTGAAATATGTGCCTTGATGTGCATGACAACAACTCAGGCTCTCAACTTGGTCCTAAAATTGTAAATGTACAAGTTTAGGCACTTCCATAGTGTTCCTAGTGGTTATACAAGTCTATAATGAAAATTTACCAAAATACCCCTTGGGACCCAGCCCAACCCCACAGTACACGATCCGACTTTACTTTTCCCAAAATTTTAACCTGGAATATTTTGACATATTTTCACTTAAAGAAACCATTTCTTGACTCGGTTTACCAAATCCACTGTCAAAAGACAAGAATGCCCTTGGCAACCCTTATTTCAGAGTTTTCAGTTGTGACAAAAAAGAGAGGAGGAAGATGATAAAATATGATTTTATAAGATATTATATTATCCAATAATTATTTCCCAATTTCAGATTTTTGCAAAATTCTGGTAGATTTTTTGCCCAAATTTTGAAAAATCATAATTAAATTTGTAGACCTCATATCTGAGTAATTCTAAAGGCTATAAAACTTTTATTGAGTCAAGTTTCAAGGAAAAATATATTCTTTAGCCAATTGAAAGAACAAAATTCCCAGAATTAAATTCTTTCAATGTTGTTCCCGAAACTTTTCAGTTTTTCTGGGCCAAATTCAAAAATTCATAACTTTTTATATATAGCTTTAATTGATTAAAATGACCTATCTAATTAAAGCTTAGGATGTCTACTTTTATCCTAAACAATTTCATAATTTTTAGAGATCATTTGGTCTTCTAAAATCTCTTGACAAACTCACTGTCTCGTAGGAAATTTCACTTGAAGCATAATCATATTCTCCAAAATTCACCATTTTATTTTCTTTAATACCCCAAAAATATAAGAAACATTAGGGAGTAAATTTGTGACACCCGCTAAACTGGGGCTTATTAGTTGGCATAATTTAGGCTTATCCCCAAGTCTCCAATCCTAAAATTCAGGATGTTACAGAAACCCTAAGGAGAGGTAATGTCCAAATCTTGATTAATCATGTGGGAACTGTGATTAAGTGGTTAAACAAGTGATTTGACATGAAAAGAAGGTGTTTTATGGAATAGAACATGAATTCCCAATTTTTCCCAATTAAGTCCAGATTTCATCCAAAATTATTTTGGCAGTGTTTGGACTAGAATTTAGTGTTTTTTATGATTCCTTTGGGTTTAGAATGGAAAATTGAGTAGGGTACATGTGAAACGTGAAGTGTGAAGGCTTTAGGGTGTGAAATGACAATTTTACCCCTAAAACCCTAAGCTCATGGCTGCCAAGGGTAATTCTATAATTTGAGCATGATTTTGACAAATCTGAGATCAAAAATGCATTCTAGATGCAAAATTGTGTAAGATTAACACAAGTCATAATTCTTAGAAAAGTACAATTAGACCGGGTCCCTAGGGGCATTTTTATAATTTTGAAGTTTTAAGCAAAGATAATCAACAAAATAAGTCTAGAATAATACAAATGAGTATAGACTAACTCAATTCTTGTACATTTGGAATTTTAAAACATATCAATAGCCCGAGCTAAATCAAAGGTACTAAATAGATAGTAGAGCAAGAAAGGGTAATTCCAGGTAGTTACTCTATCTTTCATACACTATGTAAACTTGTATATGCTTTGTGTATGCTGTTAGATCTCACATGTTTTGATGATAACAAAGAATGGTATGAAAAAGATTTGATAAACAAATAAGTTTGAACAAAGTAATAATAGGGCAAATCATCACTTGAAGTAAGCACTGGAGTAATGAAGAAAGGCCATGAGAAAACGCTGAGAAACTTCATCACCAGCAAAATTCCTAAAAGGTTACTCGAGTAAGTACTTGAGTAATGAGACAGAAACTTGAAGTAACCAGAGTCAACCTTCAAGTAACCTGCTAACATTACTCGAGTAAGTACTCGAGTAACCAAGAGAAAGACTTGCAGTTGCTCTCGGCCTGCCAACGTTACTCGAGTATGTACTCGAGTAACTAGGTAAAAGACTTCCAGTTGCTCTCGACCTGCCAATGTTACTTGAGTAACTACTCGAGTAATCAGGGAAATGACTTCCAGTTGCTCTCGGCCTGCCAATGTTACTTGAGTCTATACTCGAGTCCCCTGCTTCAAGAAATATGTTGCTCTCAGTATTTTCAATCCTGCCAATGTTACTCGAGAAGCTACTCGAGTAACTCACTATGGTAAGTAAAACTTGAAGGTAATACTTGAATAACTTGAAATGCTATTATTACTTCACTCGAGGCACTACCCGAGTAACCTAAAGGTTATTTGAGAGATTACTCGAGTAAGCCATGAAGAAAATTGTACCATACTCGAGTAAGTACTCGAGTAAACAGGTATTTCCAAGGTTTGTAAATTTTTTTACTTCATGCACTACTCGAGTTATGTGATGTTCATTCATTAACTTGCTATTATTACTCTCATGATGATACTCGAGTAAGTACTCGAGTAAACTTAATGAATACTCGAGTAACTACTCGAGTATGCAAGTCCAGAAATTCAGAAATCTTTCCAACATTCATTGATTGTTTCCTATGTGATTAACCTTTCATTTTATTAGTATTCTTAGCATATCCGCAGATAAACAATGAAGAGATCTTACCAAATAAGGAAAGTCAAATGCAACATTCAAACGCTACCTACTGCTACCTACGGCAAATGGATATTTTTCAAATACTGGAAAAGTCAACAGGGGCTACGCACACTCTAACGGGCGAGAAGAAAATGTTCCAATGGTCATTACCAACACATCTATATATATATGGGAACATCCAAACAGAGAAATGCAAGAAGAAGAACACACATACGAACACATTATCAAGTTCACGTTCAATACTCTGTTTTACATATACTTGTAATTCTGTACTTTAGTGATTCTTATTCACTCTGTGAGAGAGATATTTCATTCAAACTCAATATTTATTATTTTGGTAACTTAAGGTTGTGGAACCTTGAGTTGGGATTGGATTACAACTTGTAAGGGGGAGCGAGTGCCCAGGCGAAGGAACTGGCTTGTACCGAGGTGCCAAGAACCCACTGAATCTTGGAAACTATAGTAAAACTCTTAGAGATATTCTGAGGACTGGACGTAGGTCAAAATGGTTGTGGCCGAACCAGTATAACTCCCAGTATACACTTCAGTGATATTTCTCCTTACTCTTTACTGCATTATATTCACCGTCAAGTTTTTATGTTTGCAATGAAATTTTAGTATCACCTAATTCACCCCCCTCTTGGGTGAAACGCTTGCTCTAACATTTGGTATCAGAGCATAGGTCTTCTTGTTAAGGTATAACAACCTAAGAAGGATCCAATGGCAAGCATGGGTGAAGGAATTCTTTCCGATGGAGCATCCATCACTAGACTCCAGGTTTCAGTGGAGAACACTTTTCTTTCTGGAAAGCAAAGTTCAGAGTATTCGTGATGGCTACCGAATATGGGCTATGGGATGTGATTGAAAGTGGAAACTATTAACCTACAAAGATTGTAGACTCTCAGAAAATTCCCAAGACGCCAGCGGAATATGATGAGAATGACAAGAAACTTTTCACTCTCAACAGCAAGGTAATTCTGATGATACAAAGTGCTTTGAGTCAAAGTGAATACTTCAGAATTTGCGCACTTCCAACAACAAAGCAAATATGGGAAGCTTTGGAAATAGCTCATGAAGGAACTTTAGGAATAAAGGAGAATCAGATCAACACCTTGGTCACTGAATTTGATCTACTTCGAATGAAATCAGGTGAATCAATATCTGAATTCGAACTTAGATATACTCATCTTGTTAATCAACTTGCAGCACTTGGGAAAGTTTATGATCAACATACCCAAGTACGAAAGATTTTGAATATTCTTTCTAAAGAGTGGGAGGCCAAAGTCACTGCGATAGAAGAAGCAAAAGAAGAATCAATGAGATCAGTTGCTTCTCTATTTGGAAGTCTTTCTGAATATGAAAGTAAACTAAAGTTCAAACGGGAACTAGATGACATTGGTGACAAGAAGAAGAGAGGCCTAGCACTAAAAGAAAAAGAAGAAAATCAAGATGAGGATGAGGAGTTTGACGATGATGAAATGGGTCTAATCATAAAACGATTTAGAAAGTTCTACAAGAAAGGTCAAGGATTCAAACACTTTCAAAAAGGAGGAACTAGCAGCAAAGATCATATCATTTGCTACGAATATGGAAAACCAGGACATATCAAATCAGAATATCCAAAACTGAATCAAAAGAGCAAAGAAAAGACAAAAGGCAAATTCTTTAACAAAAAGAAGGCCTTTGTATCTGCTATATGAGGTGATAGTTCCTCTGACGAAGAAAGTAATGAAGAAGAAGTAGCCAATATATGTCTCGTTGCTCAAGAAGAAACAGAAGAAGAGGTAAATGATTCTGATCCTACCTATGATGAATTACTTTCTGAATATAATGCTTTACATTCTGAATTCATCAAAGTAGTTAAAGAATTAGTTATTTTTAAAAAGAAAAACAAAGCTCTTGAAAGTGAACTTAAAGAAAGTTCAGAAAAGGATTGTGAAAATTGTTCTTCTTTGAAAAAGAAAAACACTGATCTCACAAAAACTCTTGAAAAATTTACTAAAGGAAGTGAGATGCTAAATGTGATTTTAAAAGCTCAACGATTTGTAAATGACCGATCTGGTATTGGATATGATCCAAAATCAGATAGAAGGAAAGGTAGAAAGAAAGCAGGAGGTAAGTCATATTTGAATTATTTCCAGTATTCTGTGCATACATCAAATCTTTTTGCGTCTTGTAATTACTGTAATAGAAAAGATCATTATACCTCTTCATGCATTCATAAGATGAAAGGAACGATAGGAACCTACAAATGGGTACCTAAAGGAACATATGTTTTGAAAATTTCCTGTACTAACCCAAAAGGACCCAAAAAGAAGTGGGTACCTAAGACTTAATCGTATTTAATTGTAGATATGTCTCAAAGCATCCAAAAACAACAAGTGGTACATAGACAGTGGATGCTTTAGACATATGACCAGTGATTTCGAAAGTTTTACCAAATTACAACCTAAAGAAGGTGGAAAGGTAAAATTTGGAGGAAATCAAACCGGAAGGATAGCAGGAATTGGTAAAATAAAAAATGACAAAGGCATACAAGTCAAAGACGAATACTATGTCGAAGGATTGTGCCACAACTTGCTGAGTGTGATTCAAAGTGCAGACAAAAACAACTGGGTAATATTTGACTCAAAGGAATGTCTAATTATCAATAAGAATGACTTACTACTTGATAAGAAGTATATCAAGGCTAAGCTCAGAGCAAAAAGGGAAGGTAATTGTTATACTCTAGATATTAGTAGAAATGAATTTGAAAATTGTTTTCTGAGTAATGCCGATGAAAGTTGGCTATGGCATAAGAGATTGGCTCATGTTAATATGCATCAATTAGGCAAACTACTCAAAAAGGATTTAGTTCTTGGATTACCCAAAGTAAATTTCAAAAATGACTTGATTTGTGACGTATGTCAAAAGGGTAAACAAACTAAATCATCTTTAAAATTGAAAAATAAGATTTCAACAAATAGACCACTACAGTTATTGCATATAGATTTAGTTGGCCCAGCAAGAGTAAAGAGTCTTGGTGGCAACTTATATTCATTGGTCATTGTTGATGACTTCTCTAGATTTACATGGACTACTTTTTTGTTATCAGAGGATGAAACATTTGTATAATTCATTATTTTTTCCAAGAAAGTGCAAAATGAGAAAGGTATGTCTATTGTAGGTATCAGGATAGATCACGGTGGAGAATTTGAAAATCAAGCCTTTGAAGAATATTGTGATACTAATGGCATTGATCACAATTTCTCTGCTCCAAGGACACCTCAACAAAATGGAGTCATGGAACGTAAGAATAGAGTGCTCACTGAAATGGCTAGAGCAATGATAAATGAAAAGAACGTGTCTCAAGTTTTCTGGGCTGATGCTATGAGTACAGCATGCTACATTTCAAATAGAGCCTATATCAGAACAAAACTTGGAAAGACACCATATGAGCTGTACAAAGGAAGAAAGCCAAACATTGCTCATCTACACATCTTCGGTTGTAAGTGTTTCATTCATAATAATGGTAAAGATAACTTAGGAAAATTTGATTCTAAAACTGATGAAGGAATTTTCCTAGGATATTCTAACCGAAGTAAAGCATATAGAGTTTTCAATAAAAGAACATGTGTTGTTGAAGAATCAATTCATATTGTATTTGATGAATTTGAATCCTTTGACAAAACCATTGATGAAGAGCAGGAAGTTGTTTTAAATCAAGAAAATGGTCAATCTATTTCTAAATCTCTTATTCCAAAAGTTGATGAAACCAAGGAAGAAGAGCAATCACTAGGACAACTTTGAGCCTGGAAATACAATAAAAGTCATCCCTTAAATCAAATCATATGAGATGTGAATGAAGGGATCAAAACTAGAAATAGAATTTTCAATGAAGTAAGTTTTTCTACATTCATTTTTGAGATTGAACCTTCTAACATTGATGAAGCCCTATCAGACAGTGATTGGGTTATAGCAATGCAAGAAGAACTAAATCAATTTGAAAGAAATCAAGTTTGGGATTTGGTACCCTGACCCAAGGATCATCCGATCATTGGCACTAAATGGGTATTCAAGAACAAACTCGATGAATCTGCAATTATTGTTAGAAACAAGGCAAGATTGGTGGCCACAGGCTATAATCAGGAAGAAGGAATTGATTATGAGGAAACGTATGCTCCAGTAGCTAGATTGGAAGCTATACGTATACTCTAAGCCTTTGCATGTGTAACCCCTGCCTTATATAGCGTAATTATAATTCGATATCACTTAATTAAGTCAGTTTAGAGACTGTCGAATAGTTTAAAACTCATTTAAACTCCCTTTTATAGTAGGGACTTTACAAAATTTTCAAAACTTCTTTCCTATTTCGGTCTCAAATTCAATTATCGAATATAATAACCTGTGCAGTTATATCACATTCATATATCAGAGTGTACAATAAAATCCCGGCAATCCCCGGGTTCATATATATAGTCTAAGGGTTTCCAAATTCCCTACTAGGGGATTACACAACCGTGATCAGTATATTATTTACAACCCAAAAATAATATACAGTAATCCAAAATCTAAGTAGATAACTAACAATTCCATGTTTCCTAACATCCCTAACCACTCCTGCTTGGTCGTTTCTCTCTTAAGCCACTTGCCCTGTCTGAAATGTTAGTCATTGGAAAGAATGAGATTTAAAAGAATCCCAGTAGTAACAAATTCACTCATACAATATGTAAACATATAGCATGTAAGTAAATCACAGCCAACAGCAACAATAGAACATGCTTTTCACCACAAGCGACAGCACTCATGGCTGTATAATAAAGTCACTAGCTTTTACTGTATACACAAGTCACCAGCTTTCGTTGTATAATATAGTCACCAGCTTTCACTGTATACACAAGTCACCAGCTTTCGCTGTATAATATAGTCACCAGCTTTCGCTGTATAATGAAGTCACCAGCTTTCGCTGTATACATAAGTCACCAGCTTTCGCTGTATAATATAGTCACCAGCTATCATTAGCTGTATAAGCAACAACATCACAACTTCATCACAGCACATGACCAACATACATACAATACATTTTCATAAAGTATAAGGGAAGTGTCACTACCTTGTTCTTTCCGGACGTTCTCTGGTACTGTTGGTTCACAAGTAGGGCAAATGTCGATCCCTATAAACCAAATCAGGGACAACCAATCAATCTCTTTTCCAAGTTCTTAATTCCATGATACTTTAAGTTGGTTATCATTTGAACTCTTTAGGTAACTATTTTAGGTCTAAACATATGCCTAAAGGGTTGGGAAAGGCTATACCAAAAACCAACTTTAAAAGTGTAAAATATTGATTTTTGGGGGTGGGCCGCAGCCCAAAAATCCACGAGCTGCGGCCCAAAACTGCCCAGAAACATTTGGGCTGCGGCCCAAAATCCATGGGCTGTGGCCCAAAACTGTCCAGAGATGCTCAGAAACATTTGGGCTGCGGCCCAGAATCCACGGGCTGTGGCCCAAGAAAATCCAGTTTCTTGGCTGAACTTCCAAAACTCATAACTAATTTAGGAAAAATTGAAATAAGGTGATTCCAAAGCCAAATGAAAGCTATTTAAGTCCTATTTTGAGGAAAAATATTGACCATAACTAGAAATCACAACAAAAGTCCAGATGTACCAAAAACCTAACATTGTACCAAAACAGGGTCCAGCTTTGAAGCCAAACTTTGGACAGTTCAAACTCCCAGACCACAAAGCGAAATGATACAAAAGTTATGTCCATTTTGAAGCTTGGTAAGTGAGCTTCAAAACTGGAAAGTTTCATAATTTTCTAATATAATTAGCCTATTCAAAACGCTCACACAAAAAAACTGCCCAGCACAGACCCTCAATGGACAGATTTTTCCAGATTTTCACAATAGCTTCCAATGGTTCTAATTTCACATCACATACCATTCCCACATAAAATTTCACAAGAAAACCATTGGAAACAGTAGAACCACCAAATTCACATCACATTTATGTTAGATCAAGCGTTTCACTCAAGAGGGGGGTGAATTGGGTGATACTGAAAACTCTTTCAAAAATATAAAACTTTGGCAAAAGAATTAAAACAGTAATGAGTAAGGAGAAATATCACCGAAGTGTACACCGGGAGTTATATTGGTTCGGTCACAACCACTTTGACCTACGTCCAATCCTCAGAGCTTCTCTGAGAGTTTCACTATAGCTTCCAAGATTCAGTGGGTTCTTGGCACCTCAGTACAAGCAAGTTCCTTACACCTGGACACTCGCTCCCCCTTACAGGTTGTAATTCAATCCCAACTCAAGGTTCCACAACCTTAAGTTATCTCAATAACAAATATTGAGTTTGAATGAAATATCTCTCTCAAAGAGTAAATGATAATCACTGAAGCAAATGAATACAATTTCAACGTGAAAACAGAGCAATGAACTTAATGATTCGTTCGTATGGATGCTTCGTTGTTCTTCTCTGTTTGAAGGTTCCCATATATATAGATATGTTGGTGATGACCGTTGGAACACTTCCTTTCGTCCGTTGGAGAGTGCGTAGCCACTATTGACTTTTCAAGTTTTTGAAAAATATCCGTTGGCGGTGGTTGGCATTTGAACGTTTGATTTGACTTTCATCTCTTGATATGATTTCTTCATTGTTTCTCTGTAAATATACTAAGAATGCTAATACAATGAAAGGTTAATCATATCGGAAACAATATAATGAAAGTTTGAATGATTTCTAAATTTCTGGGTATGCTTACTCGAGTAGCTCCTCGAGTAACCCTTGAAGTTTACTCGAGTAGCTCCTCGAGTAACATCGCGAAATCATTGTTTATTTGAAATTCCATGAAGATAAACATGATTACTCGGGTAGTGCATGGAATAAACTAAATTTCAAACCTTTGGGAATAGTTATTTACTCGGGTAGCTACTCCAGTAATGCTTCTGCAACTTCATAGATTACTGGGGTAAGACCTCGAGTAACTCTTCAGAAAACTTTTGATTACTCGATGCTCTACTCCAGTAATGTTGGCAGGATTTCAAGGCCGAGAGCAATTACCTTGTTACTCGAGTAGGGACTCGAGTAATGCATTCATTTTTGCATAGGTTACTCGGGTAGCGCCTCGAGTAACTGAGACTGTTGAATGTGATTTACTCTGGTAATGACTTGAAGTTTATATTGAAAACATTTGCATATACTGGGGTACATACTCGAGGAATCCACTTAAAATAAACCATGAAAAACTTGTCTAATGGAGTAAGTACTCGAGGAAGATGAAAAAGAGAAATCAAGCTAATCGGGTACTAACCTCAAGTTTTCACTCACCTTAATGCATTACTCGAGTAGCTCCTCGAGTAACATTGGCAGTAGTACAAAGTGCCGAGAGCTTGACATTTTCAAATACACGGTTACTCGAGTAGCTCCTCGAGTATCATGGAAAACTTGAAGGCAACTGGAAGTTTCTGACCTGGTGACTCGAGTAGCTCCTCGAGTAACATTAGCAGTGGTACAAAATGCCGAGAGGTCCATATTTTAGGAAACACAGGTACTCGAGTAGCTCCTCGAGTATCATGGGGAAAACTTGAAGTCAACTGGAAGTTTTCACATGGTTACTCGAGTAGCTCCTCGAGTAACATTAGCAGGCCGAGAGCAACCTTAAAATTTACCTGGTTACTCGAGTAGCTCCTCGAGTAATGGTGGCAGGTAACTGGAAGTTTTGCTTGGTTACTTCAAGTTTTGGCTCATTACTCGAGTAGCGCCTCGAGTAATGCCTTAGAAAATAGGCTTCTGATCAGGTTCCTCAGCATTTTCTTTTGGCCAATCTTCACTACTTCCATGCTTACCTCAAGTAAAGCTTATTCCTGTCATTACTTAGTTCAAGCTTGATTATTAAACATTTCCTTTTCAAACCATTCTTTTGTTATCATCAAAACATGAGATCTAACATTCTCCCCCTTTTTGATGATGACAAAACTTGGTGATTTTGAACATGGTTTTTCAAATTGGATTCTTAATTAATTATTTCTTATTAAGGTTGAATATACCTTGCATACATAACAACTTCATTAGTCCAAACATGTATCATAATCCAAAACATAATAGAACTTAAAATGAAATCATATAACATAAATACTCTTGCATTGAACTTAAAATTTCAAATTACAAAATAAGTTCATACTGAATTTAAAAAGCTCCCTAAAGTCCCATGTACACCCATATACCCATGATAAGCTAGGACAAAACCACAAAATCACTCTCAAGCTCTTCACCCCCTTTTTGGCTTCATCAATCAAGTGGAGGGCTAGGAGGCTTGGCCATGGAAATTAGTGTTGCTGGAAGGACCATAGAATCATTTGATTCTAAAGAATCAAATGAGCTAGAGGGTACAGGATCAGGCAGATGAAGTGGAGGGATATGGATATCATCGCCGGGAAGAGAAGGTTGGAAGACAACCATAGTTGAGGTTTTTCCTTCCGGGGTGGTCTAAGTCTCAGGTCTAATCTCAACCTCAGGTGTATGCTTTTCAGGTGATGAAGAGGGAGATATCTCCTCAGTGTGAGTAGGAGATAGAATTGGTTTAGAGGTGGTTTCAGGTTGTGGCTTTTGAGGTGAATCATCGATGATAATATGAGTGGTTTCGTGGGTATCAGGATCATCCACTGTGAATAAAACATCTTTCTCTTGGGGCTCAAGTGGATCAGAAACCAGAGGGGTAGATGGTTCAGCCTCGGGAATGGGAATGTCTGAAGGAGGGTCTACTGAAGGTAGTGGTGGTGGTGCAAATGAGGAGGGACCGGCAGAAGGTCCAGGACCCAGGGAATCCAAACGTGCCAAGATCAGTCTCAAAGTTTCTCCCTGGGCACGTTGCTCTACTAGTAGCTCCTCATGTCTTTGATCCATTTTCTCAACCAACTCACCCATTTTTATGTTTATGTGGGTTATGAGTTCTGCATTGGTGTTGGCTATGTCCACATGAAAGCCTCGGAGCATATTCTCCATAAAGTGCTGGAGAGTGGCATTCAGGAAAGATGGTGAAGATGTGGTAGCAGCTGGAGCCGATGACTGGGTGTCATCCATCCTACTGGTCTCTGCCTCAGTAGCCTTTCGCTTCTTCTTGGACCCAGACTCCAGTGGGCCTTTAAGAGGGATGTCGATGTTTAATTTACCAATCTGGTTCCTCCCCACTGGGGTCACCCTCTCAATTGGCTCCTTACTATCCAAGTACCATATTTTGTTCTCTTTCAGGATAAGAGACACAATTTGGGGATATGGCATTGGAGTAGTCCCTTTTCCATCCACCTTATACCTTTTCATCTCTGAGAATATATACTCTCCCAGATCCTTTTGCTCTTTCAAGAGGAGTGAAGCAAACCATCTATAGTCCCTATCCGAGAAGTGGGTATAGTTGTTGGCTTTGTTTACTAGGGACCTAGAGTAAATGTACCAAAGGACCCTATGGTGATCACACATATCACTCGGTTTAAAGTTTAGGGGGCCAACTAACTCACCGGGCTTTAGGATAGTGAAAATTTGATTTGGCTCAAGCTCAGAGTATATATCATCAGGGGGGTTCTCTATTCCTAACCACAAATTGATTTTGGAAGGTGAAATCAAAATCTTTTGACCTCTCACAGTTGTGGTCATCTCTTCCTCTACTGAAGTCCGGTTAGGCTCATCTATTATTTCTAGGTTGCAATAAAAATGAGTGATTACCTTTGTGCAAAAAGGTAATCTAATGGACAACCAAGGCATAAAAGGCTCTAGATAAGGACTAAGATCGTGCTTCAATACCTCTTGAAGTAGCCTGAGATCCACATAGTGTGTTTTACACACTTTTCTTCTGGAGAATTGTGTTAGGTACTTGGGAGACTCCACCAGTGTCCCAACATTGAATCCTTTCGGAGGGGTAGTGATCTCTGCCTTTGGAATCTTAGATTTCTTGGATGATTGACCCTTCTCCATTTGGTCAATGATCCCAGCCATTGCCTTAGCCACATTTTTGTCATACTTTGGCTTCTTGATAGGCTTTGGAGTGAATGAGGGTGTAGAGGAATCAGAGTGAGAAGGTGAGGGAGTTTTGACACCTTTGCTTCTTCCAGTAGATGTGCTCTTTTTAGACTGAGCCCTAGTCACAATAGGCTCTTTGATCACCACACCTTTGGCTTTAGGTTGTGGTTGAGGTTTAAGAGGAGTTTTGGCTTTTAGTCTAGGAATTAACTTTCTTCTCTTTGTTGGAGGAGGAGAAAGAAGATCAGGGTTTTGTTGTGAATCAGAGGAATCAGTGAAGTTGAGATTCTTGGTTCTAACCATTTTGAATCACAAAAAAAATCAAGAATCACAGAGAAACAGGGTAACTATCGCGAGAATAGGGCAGACAGATTTTAAACAAAATAGGAAGTTTTTGGACTTGAAACCAGTTGGGTTTTGACGGAAATGAGGTAAGGAATCGATTGGGAAAAGTTTTTGAAAGGGTGTATAGTGATTTACTCGAGGAGATTTTATGGAAATGACCAAGTTTGCGCAAGATAAAGACCTAAATCCCGACTTTACTCGAGGCCTTACTCGAGTAACATTCAAGTTTCCTCGAGGCCTTCCTCGAGTGTTCATACAGAAAAATTCAAAAATAATTCATTTAAATTGCGTACCTGGCATGAATAATATAGTAATTATCCATGGATGTTCCCTCGATCATTTATAGTCCATTTGGGTCAGTTTTGAGTCATTATTCAACATTTTGAGAATCTGAGCTCCGACATTACTCGAGGCCTTCCTCGAGTAAGCTTCAAGTTTACTCGAGGCCTGCCTCGAGTAAATAGCTTCTCAACTTCTGACTCTTCATTTCTTTGAAATCTAAACCGTTATATTTGAAAATCAAGTAACTTGATCCGTTACTTCCAGTTTTGGGGGCCATTACTCGAGTACATACTCGAGTAAAGTGCTTCTTTACTTCAAGTTACTCCTCGAGTATTGCTTTTCTGTTAACCATTACTTCAAGTTGGTACTCCAGTAAATGTGTCCTCTGATTATCTCTGTTTTTGTTTCCCAAAACAGAGTTTCTTTCTTCCTGCAAAATACATTTCTACATACTCCGATGCTTAAGTTAGTGATCATCAAAACATTATCAAATGACTTCATCTAATATTATGAAATGCTGAAAATACTTATAACTCATTGGGATTTACCATTCCCAATTCTCTTCTAATGAATAGAAATTGATCTTTTGCAAGGGGTTTTGTGAAGATATCAGCTAGTTGAAGATGAGTAGGAATGAATATCGCTTTTACATCCTTATTTTGAACATGATCTCTAATGAAGTGATGCCTGACATCGATATGCTTGGTTCTAGAGTGTTGAACTGGATTCTTTGCCAAGCTTATCGTACTTGTATTATCACAATAGATTGGTATTTCTTTGAGGTAAATACCAAGATCTTGTAATTGTTGTTTTAACCATATCACTTGTGCACAACAACTTGAGACTGCAACATATTCGGCTTCTGTTGACGAAAGAGACACTGTATTTTGTTTCTTGCTGAACCACGAGACAAGAGATCCTCCAAGAAATTGTCCTTGTCCACTGGTGCTCTTTCTGTCTGTCTTGTATCCTCCATGATTAGAATCTGAATAAGCGATTAAATATTCACTTCTTCCTTTGGGATACCACAGACCCAATTCTGGTGTGTCAGCAAGATATCTAAAGATTCGTTTGATCGTTTCAGCATGTGATTCCTTTGGCGCTGATTGATATCTTGCACATATGCCAACACTAAATTGGATGTCTGGTCTACTTGCCGTGAGATAGAGTAATGATCCAATCATTCCTCTATATTTTGTAATATTGTAGTCTTTCCCTTTAACATCAGCATCAAGCAACGTTGTTGAGCTCATAGGCGTATCTGAGCCATTTGCTTCATCCATTCCATACTTCTTCAATAGCTCTTTTAAATACTTTGTTTGAGATATGAAGATTCCATTCTTTCTTTGTTTGATTTGCAAACCAAGAAAGAAATTCAATTCTCCCATCATTGACATCTCAAACTCTCCCTGCATTATCTCAGAAAATTCTTTACACATAGATTCATTAGTAGCACCGAAAACAATATCATCAACATATATTTGAACAATTAAAATATCATCACGTTTTCGATTTATAAATAATGTTGTATCAACTTTTCCCCATACAAAACCTTGATCGATGAGAAACTTACTAAGTCTTTCATACCAGGCTCTAGGAGCTTGTTTTAAACCATACAGAGCCTTTTTAAGTTTGAAAACATGGTCTAGTTTAGTGACATCCTCAAATCCTGGAGGTTGTTCTACATACACTTCTTCTATGATGTAACCATTTAGAAAAGCACTCTTAACATCCATTTGATAGAGTTTGAATCCTTTGATGCATGCAAAGGCTAAGAGTACACGTATAGCTTCCAATCTAGCCACTGGAGCATACGTTTCCTCATAATCAATTCCTTCTTCCTGATTATAGCCTTTGGCCACCAATCTTGCCTTGTTTCTGACAATTATTGCAGATTCATCGAGTTTGTTTTTGAATACCCATTTAGTACCAATGATCGTATGATCTTTGGGTCGGGGTACCAAATCCCAAACTTGATTCCTTTCAAATTGATTTAGTTCTTTTTGCATTGCTATGACCCAATCATTGTCTGATAGGGCTTCATCAATGTTAGAAGGTTCAATCTCAAAAATAAATGCAGAAAAGCTTACTTCATTGAAAACTCTATTTCTGGTTTTGATCCCTTCATTCACATCTCCTATGACTTGATCTAAGGGATGACTTCTATTGTATTTCCAGGCTTTAGGTTGACTTAGAGATTGCTCTTCTTCCTTAGTTTCATCAACCTCTGGAATAAGAGATTTAGAAACAGTTTGACCGTTTTCTTGATTTAAAACAACTTCCTGTTCTTCATCAATGGTTTTGTCAGAGGATTCAAATTCAACAAATACAACATGAATTGATTCTTCAACAACATAAGTTCTTTTATTGAAAATTCTATATGCTTTACTTCGGTTAGAATATCCTAGGAAAATTCCTTCATCAGTTTTAGAATCAAATTTTCCTAAGTTATCTTTACCATTGTTATGAATGAAACACTTACAACCAAAGATGTGTAGATGAGCAACGTTTGGCTTTCTTCCTTTGTATAGTTCATATGGTGTCTTTCCAAGTTTTGTTCTGATATATGCTCTGTTTGAAACATAGCATGTTGTACTCATAGCATCAGCCCAAAAACTTGAGACACATTCTTTTCATTTAGTAATGCTCTAGCCATCTCAGTAAGCACTCTATTCTTGCGTTCCACAACTCCATTTTGTTGAGGCGTCCTTGGAGTAGAGAAATTGTGATCAATGCCATTAGTATCACAATATTCTTCAAATGCTTGATTTTCAAATTCTCCACCATGATCGGTCCTAATTCCTGCAATTGACATACCTTTCTCATTTTGCACTTTCTTGGCAAAAATAATAAATTCTTCAAAGGTTTCATCCTTTGACAATAGAAAGATAACCCATGTAAATCTAGAGAAATCATCAACAATAACCAATGAATATAAGTTACCACCAAGACTTTTTACTCTTGCTGGACCAACTAAATCCATATGTAATAATTGAAGTGGTCTATTTGTTGAAATCTCATTTTTCAATTTGAAAGATGATTTAGTTTGTTTACCCTTTTGACATGCGTCGCAAATCAAATCGTTTTTGAAATTTACTTTAGGTAATCCAAGTACTAAATCCTTTTTGAGTAGTTTACCTAGTTGATGCATATTGACATGAGCCAATCTCTTATGCCATAGCCAACTTTCATCGGTATTACTCAGAAAACAATTTTCAGATTCATTTCTACTAATATCTAGAGTATAGCAGTTACCTTCCCTTTTTGCTCTGAGCTTAGCCTTGATATTTTTCTTATCAAGCTGTAAGTCATTCTTGTTGATAATTAGACATTCCTCTGAATCAAATATTATCCAGTTGTCTTTATCTGCACTTTGACTTACGCTCAGCAAATTATGACACAAGCCTTCAACGTAATATACATCTTTGATTTGTATGCCTTTGTCATTTTTGATTTCACCAATTCCTGCTATTTTTCCGGATTGATTTCCTCCAAATTTTACCTTTCCTCCTTCCTTAGGTTGTAATGTGGTAAAACTTTCGAAATCTCCGGTCATATGTCTAGAGCATCCACTGTCTATGAACCATTTGTTATTTTTGGATGCTTTAAGACATACCTGCAATCAAATGACTAAGTCTTAGGTACCCACTTCTTTTTGGGTCCTTTTGGGTTAGTATAAATGATTTTCTGAACATATGTGCCTTTAGGTACCCATTTGTAGGTTCCTATTGTTCTTTTCTTCTTATGAATGCATGAAGAAGTATGATGTCCTTTTCTATTACAGTAGTTACAAAATGCAAAAGGATTTGATGTATGCACTGAATGCTGAAAATAATTTAAGTAAGATTTACCTCCTGCTTTCTTTCTACCTTTCCTTTTATCTAACTTTGGATCATATCCAATTCCAGATCGATCATTTACAAATCATTGAGCTTTCAAAATAACATTTAACATCTCACTTCCTTGTGTAAATTTTTCAAGAGTTTTTGTGAGATCAATGTTTTTCTTTTTCAGAGATAAACAGTTTTCACAATCCTTTTCTTTAGTTTCAAGAGCTTTGTTTTTCTTTTTAACAACAATCAATTCTTTAACTACTTTGATGAATTCAGAATGTAAAGCATTATATTCGGAAAGTAATTCATCATAGGTAGGTTCAGAATCATTTACCTCTTCTTCTGTTTCTTCTTGAGCAACAAGACATATATTAGCTACCTCTTCCTCATCGCTTTCTTCGTCTGAGGAGCTGTCACCCCATATAGCAGATACAAAGGCTTTCTTTTTGTTGAAGAATTTACCTTTTCTCCTTTCTTTGCTCTTTTGATTCAAATCTGGACATTCTGACTTGATATGTCCTGGTTTTCCACATTCATAGCAAATGATATGATCTTTGCTACTATTTCCTCCTTTCTGAAAATGTTTGAATCCTTGACCTTTCTTGTAGAACTTTCTGAATCGTTTTATGATTAGACCCATTTCGTCATCGTCGAACTCTTCATCCTCATCCTGATTTTCTTCTTTTGCTTTTAGAGCTAGACCTTTCTTTTTCTTCTCGCCAATGTCATCTAGTTCTCTTTTGAATTTTAATTTGCTTTCATATTCAGAAAGACTTCCAAATAGAGAAGCAACTGATCTCATTGATTCTCCTTTTGCTTCTTCTATTGCAGTAACTTTTGCTTCCCATTCTTTAGAAAGAATATTCAAAATCTTTCGTACTTGGGTGTGCTGATCATAGACTTTTCCAAGAGCTGCAAGTTGATTAACAAGATGAGTATATCTAAGTTCGAATTCAGAAATTGACTCACCTGATTTCATTCGAAGTAAATTGAATTCGGTGACCAAGGTGTTGATTCGATTCTCCTTTATTCCCGAAGTTCCCTCATGAGCTATTTCTAGAGCTTCCCACATTTGCTTTGCTGTTGGGAGTGTGCAAATTCTGAAATATTCACTTTGACTCAAAGCGCTTTGCAACATCAGAATTGCTTTACTATTGAGAGTGATAAGTTTCTTGTCATTCTCATCATATTCCGCTGGCGTCTTTGCAATTGTCTGAGAATCTACAACTTTTGTAGGTTGATAATTTCCACTCTCAATTACATCCCATAGCCCAAATTCAGTAGCCATCACGAACACTCTGAACTTAGCTTTCCAGAAAGAGAAGTGTTCTCCATTGAAACCAGAGGGTCTAGTGATAGATGCTCCGTCGGGAAGAATTCCTTCACCCATGCTTGCCATTGGATCCTTCTTAGGCTGTTAAACCTTAACAAGAAGACCTACGCTCTGATACCAAATGTTAGATCAAGCATTTCACCCAAGAGGGGGGTGAATTAGGTGATACTGAAAATTCTTTTGAAAATATAAAACTTTGACAAAAGAATTAAAACAGTAATGAGTAGGGAGAAATATCACCGAAGTGTACACCGGGAGTTATACTGGTTCGGTCACAACCACTTTGACCTACGTCCAGTCCTCAGAGCTTCTCTGAGAGTTTCACTATAGCTTCCAAGATTCAGTGGGTTCTTGGCACCTCAGTACAAGCAAGTTCCTTACACCTGGATACTCGCTCCCCCTTACAGGTTGTAATTCAATCCCAACTCAAGGTTCCACAACCTTAAGTTATCTCAATAACAAATATTGAGTTTGAATGAAATATCTCTCTCAAAGAGTAAATGATAATCACTGAAGCAAATGAATACAATTTCAACGTGAAAACAGAGCAATGAAACTTAATGATTCGTTCGTATGGATGCTTCGTTGTTCTTCTCTGTTTGAAGGTTCCCATATATATAGATATGTTGGTGATGACCGTTGGAACACTTCCTTTCGTCCGTTGGAGAGTGCGCAGCCACTATTGACTTTTCAAGTTTTTGAAAAATATCCGTTGGCGGTGGTTGGCATTTGAACGTTTGATTTGACTTTCATCTCTTGATATGATTTCTTCATTGTTTCTCTGTAAATATACTAAGAATGCTAATACAATGAAAGGTTAATCATATCGGAAACAATATAATGAAAGTTTGAATGATTTCTAAATTTCTGGGTATGCTTACTCGAGTAGCTCCTCGAGTAACCCTTGAAGTTTACTCGAGTAGCTCCTCGAGTAACATCGTGAAATCATTGTTTATTTGAAATTCCATGAAGATAAACATGATTACTCGGGTAGTGCATGGAATAAACTAAAGTTCAAACCTTTGGGAATAGTTATTTACTCGGGTAGCTACTCCAGTAATGCTTCTGCAACTTCATAGATTACTGGGGTAAGACCTCGAGTAACTCTTCAGAAAACTTTTGATTACTCGATGCTCTACTCCAGTAATGTTGGCAGGATTTCAAGGCCGAGAGCAATTACCTTATTACTCGAGTAGGGACTCGAGTAATGCATTCATTTTTGCATAGGTTACTCGGGTAGCGCCTCGAGTAACTGAGACTGTTGAATGTGATTTACTCTGGTAATGACTTAAAGTTTATATTGAAAACATTTGCATATACTGGGGTACATACTCGAGGAATCCACTTAAAATAAACCATGAAAAACTTGTCTAATGGAGTAAGTACTCGAGGAAGATGAAAAAGAGAAATCAAGCTAATCGGGTACTAACCTCAAGTTTTCACTCACCTTAATGCATTACTCGAGTAGCTCCTCGAGTAACATTGGCAGTAGTACAAAGTGCCGAGAGCTTGACATTTTCAAATACACGGTTACTCGAGTAGCTCCTCGAGTATCATGGAAAACTTGAAGGCAACTGGAAGTTTCTGACCTGGTGACTCGAGTAGCTCCTCGAGTAACATTAGCAGTGGTACAAAATGCCGAGAGGTCCATATTTTAGGAAACACAGGTACTCGAGTAGCTCCTCGAGTATCATGGGGAAAACTTGAAGTCAACTGGAAGTTTTCACATGGTTACTCGAGTAGCTCCTCGAGTAACATTAGCAGGCCGAGAGCAACCTTAAAATTTACCTGGTTACTCGAGTAGCTCCTCGAGTAATGGTGGCAGGTAACTGGAAGTTTTGCTTGGTTACTTCAAGTTTTGGCTCATTACTCGAGTAGCGCCTCGAGTAATGCCTTAGAAAATGCGCTTCTGATCAGGTTCCTCAGCATTTTCTTTTGGCCAATCTTCACTACTTCCATGCTTACCTCAAGTAAAGCTTATTCCTGTCATTACTTAGTTCAAGCTTGATTATTAAACATTTCCTTTTCAAACCATTCTTTTGTTATCATCAAAACATGAGATCTAACAATTTACACATATTTGGTTCTTGAGCACATTGCAACACAAAGTCATATACAAGACTCCACATTGCAATTACTTTCCATTTCAAATTCCAAACTTATTCCAATGGCACAAAGGCACAACATGACACCAATTGCTACCCAAAACACCATCTAATTCATTCATTTTGAAATTACACTAAAATCAGGGCAAATTCCACAAACCACAATACTTAACCAAAAGTCACAATACTTTGGTCAAAAGAAAGCTCTTACTCACCTTTTTCACTTTCCCAAACTAATTTCTTGATTCCTCAACCTTCAAGTTTTCTCAACCACAAAAGCACCTCCCCTTGAGATTCTAAAACCATAGAAAGTAAGCTCTTCGCAAGAGGAACAACTTTAGAGAAGGAGATTTTGGCATTTGAAGTCAAAATCTTACCTAAATCACAAGGCTTTCTTTTCTCTTTCCTCTTCAAAAATGGCGCACAAGGATTTAGAGAGAGAGAGAGAGAGAGAATATGAGATGATGATGATGAAGATGAGAAGTAGATTTTTATTGCCTCCTCACACACACAAAACGAAATGGAAAGAGAGAGAAGGATGGGAAATGAATAAAAAATCCATGTGGACTTTTTGACCATGATGAAGGGTGCACATATTAACACTTGTCAATATCTTGTTCTCCCTACTATGACTTCACGTAGATTTGCATGCACAAGATTCCACCTCTTTGCTCTTTCAATCCTAGCCATTGATCTCAATTACCAATGAGTTTCCTCTTCGGTAACTGTCCAATCGGTCGGTAAATTACCATTTTACCCCTGAGTATCACAACACTTATCAAATCACCACTAAACACATTCTTCTCCTTTCTTTATACCATTCACACACCCTCCCCTCTATTTTCATTCAATTTAGATATTAATCCGATATTGAACTTAAATACAGGGTTTGAGTTCTGGCTGTAACATATTTCGATCATAATTCTTGTCATGTCCTCCAAAAATGTTGGTTTAACATTAATTACCTTTACTTTCGGAGTCAAAGTCCCTTAATCACAACTCGGGATATTACAGCATGCATCAAAGGATTCAAACTCTATCAAATGGATGTAAATAGTGCATTTCTAAATGGTTACATCATGGAAGAAGTATACATAGAACAACCTCCAGGTTTTGAAGATGTAACTAAACCTGACCATGTTTTCAAACTCAAAAAGGCTTTATATGGTTTAAAACAAGCTCCTAGAGCATGGTACAAAAGGCTCAGTAAATTTCTTATTGATCAAGGTTTTGTACGAGGAAAAGTTGATACAACACTCTTTACAAAACAAAAATGTGATGATATTTTAATTGTTCAAATATATGTTGATGATATTGTTTTCGGAGCTATTAATGAATCTCTGTGTAAGGAATTTTCTAAGATAATGCAGGGAGAGTTTGAGATGTCAATGATAGGAGAATTGAATTTCTTTCTTGGTTTGCAAATCAAACAAAGAAAGAATGGAATCTTCATATCTCAAACAAAGTACTTGAAAGAGTTATTGAAGAAGTATGGAATGGATGAAGCTAATGGAACGGACACGCCTTTGAGCTCAACTATATTGCTTGATGCTGATGCAAAGGGAAAGACTACAACATCACAAAATACAGAGGCATGATTGGATCATTACTCTATCTCACGGCAAGAAGACCGGACATCTAATTAAGTGTTGGCATATGTGCAAGATATCAATCAGCACCAAAGGAATCACATGCTAAAACTGTCAAACGAATCTTTAGATACCTTGCTGACACACCATAATTGGGTTTGTGGTATCCCAAAGGAAGAAGTGAATATCTAGTTGTATATTCAGATTTTGATCATGGAGGATACAAGACAGACAGAAAGAGCACCAGCGGACAAGGTCAATTTCTTGGAGGATCTCTTATATCATGGTTCAGCAAGAAACAAAATACAGTGTCTCTTTCATCAATGGAAGCCGAATATGTTACAGTCTCAAGTTGTTGTGCACAAGTGATATGGTTAAAACAACAACTACAAGATCTTGGTATTTATCTCAAAGAAATACCAATCTATTATGACAATACCAGTACAATAAGCTTGGCAAAGAATCCAGTTCAACATTCTAGAACCAAGCATATCGATGTCAGACATCACTTCATCAGAGATCATGTCCAAAAGAAAGATGTAAAAGTGATATTCATTCCTATTCATCTTCAACTAGCTGATATCTTCACCAAACCTCTTGCAAAAGATCAATTTCTATGCATTAGAAGAGAATTGGGAATGGTAAATCCCAATGAATTGTAAGTTATTTCGGTTTCTCATAATGTTAGATAATGTTATTTGATAATGTTTTGATGATTACTAACTTAAGTATCAGAGTATGTAGAAATTTATTTTACAGGAAGATTGAAACTCTGTTTTGAGAAATAAAAAATAGAGGTTATCAGAGGCACCATTACTGTAACCCCCTGCCTTAAATAGCGTAATTATAATTCGATATTACGTAATTAAATTGGTTTAGAGACCGTCGAATAGTTCAAAACTCATTTAGAACTCCCTGTGAAGTAGGGACTTTATAAAATTTTCAAGACTTCTTTCCTATTCCGGTCTCAAGTTCAATTATCGAATATAATCACCTGTGCAGTTAATTCACATTCATTCATATCAGAATATCTAATAGCAATCCCGGCAACCCCCGGGTTCCATTCATACACAAAAAGGGTTTACAACCTCCATATAGGGGACTACACAACTACGTTCAACTATTCTTTACAACCAATATAATATACAGACACCCTGTCCAACAGGTTTAACCAACATAACCAAAATAAATGTCCCTACAGGATTCTAACCGCTCCGGGTCGTACGCTTCTCCTTAGAGCCACTCGCCCTGTCTGAAGGGTTAGTTAAAGGAAAGAATGAGATTCAAGAGAATCCCAATAGTAACAAAACATTTATACCACACATAAGCACACAGCATGTAAGCAAATCATCATACAGCAGCAGCACCACAAATCACACTCCACCCTCATCCCCTTTCTCCGCCGGGAAGGCACACCGCCTAACTCGAACCGTTGTTAGCTACTCAGGGACTATTATCGTGGCAGTGCATAAACATAGCCTTATAGCTCACATAGCTATCCGGCTTCCACAAATGGCCCGTCGGCCTTCACAAATAGCCTTTCGGCTCACAATCAGCCTTCCGGCCCTCATGTCACATAATCACACCTCATCCTCATCCCCTTTCTCCGCCGGGAAGGCACACAACCCTTACCCGATCTGTTGTTAGCTACTCAGGGACTATTGGACTGACGGTGCTTGCACATATCCACATAAGTCGCAACATATGAACTTATCACACATCAATGATAATACACACATACAATGCATCACATATGGTACGAAAGAAAAGTCACTACCTCGTTCCTTTCTGAAGTTCGCTGGCGTAGTTGGCTCACGAGGGCGGCAAATATCGAATCCTACAATTCCAAATGCACTATTTAGACACTTCCATAGTGTTACTTGGGGTTATATGAGTCTATAATGAAAATTTACCAAAAATACCCCGGGGAGCCGGCCCGGGCCCGCCGTACCCGGTCCGGCTGTACTTTTCTTGAAATTTTGACATGGGCTATCCTGACATATTTTCGCCCAAGGAATCCATTTCCGGACTCGGAATTATCAAATTCAATGTTAAATTATGAAATTGCCCTTGGCAGCCCTACTTTTAGGGTTTTAGGGGTGTTTCCGTAATTATGCTTTCTCGGCCTTTTTTGAAAAAGTGCCTAACTGTAACCCCACCTATTTTCGCCCACTGAATCCAATGGAATCATCAAATCATTGAAAATCCAACTCTAAGACCCATTTACAGCCTTGGCCGAAATATACATGTTCTCCGGGAAAAATTGGGGTTTTACGATTTCAGCTCCGTAAACGCGTTCCTTTCTACTCCTAACCACTTTATTCACTATTACATTAGGTTATAACTACCATTTGAACCAAAATTGGGCAGCATAACCCTTAGGAAACTCAATTTCCAAAATTTAAAACCAATTGCAATCCGGCGAAATTTCACCGATTAAATTGCTCACAACAGCCAGAATAAGCAATATACGAAAGTTTGGAACTTACCTCAAGCTCCCTCTGGCTTTTCCCAAATTTGGCTGAACCCTAGCCTCTTTGAAACACCAAATTTTGAGCTTCACAACCTTAAAGAATAAAGAGGAGTAGCTTAGAGTCGGAGTTATACGCGTTAGGAGCTAGATCGTCGGAGAAATCGGCTTACCTTGCGAGATTTCTTCCTCTTTTTCTCTCTTTTCTCCAAGCTCTCTTCACGTCTTTTTTTTCTGTGAAATGGGTCGGGAATGGCTGATCAAGATGATGGAATTGCTTTTAATTCCATGTTGATGTCACCTTACCACATGATGATGTCATAATTTCTAATTTCACATTTTCGGATTTTCTGGCAGATTTTCTGCCCAACTTTGAAATATCATAACTAATTCTAGAAAAATCGAAATGAGGTGATTCCAAAGCCAAATGAAAGATATTTAAGTCTTCTTCATAGGAAAAATATTGGCCATTACTGAAAATCACCACAAAATTCCTAGAATTTCAATCTTTGCTTACTGTTCCAGAAAATAATTAATTTCGCTGGGTAAACTTAAAAAAATCCAAAACTCTTAGGTCACAAATCAAAATGATACAAATTATATGTTCATTTTGAAGCTTGACATGTGAACTTTAATAATGGAAAATTTCAGAATTTTTAGACACCATTTGCCTATTTAAAACGTCCATACAAATTGGCTGCCCTGTACAGAGTTTCAATGGACAGAGTTTTCAACTTTTGCACGATTGTTCCCAATGGTTCCAATTTCACAATAAACACTCTCCCCACACGAATTTTCACAAGGAAGCCATTGGAATCATTAAAATATCCAAATTCCCATCACACATTCTCCAAAAGTGTTTATTCAACAATAATTATATCCACTTTTAAAGTCATTAGCCCTTAATCACTTTTTGGGATATTACAATTACTGGAGTGCCAGCTTCAAGTAATGTCTAACAATGCAGCATTACCCGAGGGACAACTTGAAGTAAAAGAGCATATTACTCGAGTAATGGTCTTCCAAAACTGGAAGTAAAGTCTCAAGTCACCTAAAATTTAAATCAAACGGTTCATTTGGTGAGAAATGAACAGTCAAAAATAGAAAAGACAGGTTACCCGAGGGAAGCCTCGAGTAAACTTGAAGTTTACTCGAGTAAGGCCTCGAGTAACTGCAGGTCTAGATCACAAACTCGATGAGAATCAACTCAAATTTGTTCTTAAACAGCTATCAAATCATCGAGGGAACATACATGGATAATTACAATATTATTCATGCCAGGTACGCAATTTAAATGAATTATTTTAGAAATTTCTATATGATCACTCGAGTAAGGACTCGAGTAAACTTGATAATTACTCGAGTAACGTCAGGTTCTAGGTCTTTATTTGTCGCAAAATTTGTCATTTCCACAAAATCTCTTTGAGTAAATCACCCAGTCCTCTCACAAAAAGTTTTCACAATCTCTTCCTTACTAGATTTCTGTCAAAACCCATCAAATCTTAACTCTAAAAACTTCCTATTTTGTTCAGATTCACCTTGCCCTAACTTGCAACCTCTCACTCTATTTTTCTGAGATTTCAAGTTTCTCTGAATCAAAATGGTTAGAACCAAAAATCTTACTCCTACAGATTCTTCTGGATCCCCACAACTCTCTGACCCTCTTTCTTCTCCTCCCAGAAAGAGACGAAAACTCATTCCTAGATCAAAAGCCAAAATCCAACCAAAACCTCAATCGAAACCAAAGGAGAAAGGTGTTGTGATTAAAGAGCCAGTGGTCACAAGGGCTCAATCAAAGAAAAGCACCTCAACTGGGAGAGGCAAAAGCACCAAGTCTCCTTCTCCTTTACCTTCTGATTCTTCCACTCCTTCCTTTACTCCAAAACCTTCCAAAATGCCCAAGTATGATATGAATGTGGCTAAAGCAATGGTTGGAATTCTTGATCAACTAGAGAAAGGGCAATCCTCCAAAAAGTTAGAATTGTCAGAAGAGGAGATCACTAAACCTCCAAAGGGTTCAATGTCAACAAATTGGAGGATTCTCAGAAGTACCTCACACAATTCTCAAGAAGAAAAGTCTGCAAAACTCATAGTGTGGATCTCAAGGTACTTCAGGAGGTATTGAAGTATGACCTAAGTCCCTTCCTTGAACCTTTTATGCCTTGGCTGTCAATTAGACTTCCTTTTTGCACAAAAATAGTTACTCATTTTTACTGCAACCTTGAAATCCTAGATGAACCTAATAGGACTTCTGTAGAGGAATAAATGACCATAACTGTTAAAGGCCAGAAAATCCTTATCTCACCCTTTAGGATTAATGTTTGGTTAGGAATAGAAAACCCTCAAGATGACATCTACTCCAAACTTGAACCAAACCAGATTTTCACTGTCCTAAGACCTGGTGAGCTAGTGGGTCCTCTTAATTTTAACCCGAGTGACATGTGTGACCATCACAAGGTTCTTTGGTATATTTACTCTAGATCCCTTGTGAATAAAGCCAATAACTATACCCATTTTTCTGACCGGGACTATAGATGGTTTGCTTCTCTACTCCTGAAGGAACAAAAGGATTTGGGGGAATACATCTTTTCTGAGATGAAGAGGTACAAAATAGAGGGGAAAGCAACTACTCCTATTCCATATCCTCAAATTATTTCACTTATCCTGAAGAAAAACAAGATATGGTATTTGGAAAATAAAGAGCCCATTGAGAGGATCACCCCAATTGGAAGAAATCAAATTGGGAAGCTCAATATAGAAATTCCTCACAAGGGTCCTTTAGAGTCTGGTCCTAAGAAGAAGAAGAAGACAGAGATTGAGATGAGTAAAATGGATGACACTCAGTCTTCTGCTCCAGCTGCCACTACTTTTTCACCCGTTTTCCTCAATGCCACACTTCAATACTTTATGGAGAATATGCTAAAGGGATTTCATGTAGACATCGCCAACACCAATGCTGAGTTGATAACTCACATGAATGACAAGATGGCTGAGTTGGTTGAGAGGATGTACAAGAGGCACGAGGAGTTGTTAGCTGAGCAGCGTGCCCAGGGTAAGACTCTGAAGTTGATCCTGGCAAGATTGGACTCTATGGGTCCTGGGCCTTCTGCTGGTCCATCATCTGCTCCTGAGGCATTCTTACCTCCAGAGAACATTCCCCCAGAACATCATCGTACTGAGGTTGAGCCAACTGTTCCTGAGATCTCCTTTTCTAAACCTCCAGAGTTTAGTCCACTTGATCCTAAACCATATACACTTAAAACCCCCATTATTCCTCCTAGAGATATCCTATGCTCAGTGGAAGATCCTAAAACCAATGAGACTATCCACATCATCATTGAGGATTCACTACCCAGAGCTCAGCCTGAACCCACACCTACACCTATTCCTTCCCCTACTCATACAGAGGAAATCTCTCCCTCATCCTCTGGTCATCATTTTGCAAATGCCACAAAAAAGGTTGAGACCACCACTATGATTGTCTATCAGCCCCTTCCAGTTCCTCCAAGAGATGACATTCATATCCCTCCACACAATCTTCCTGAACTAGAATCTTCCAGCTCCTCTTCTTTTGATTCTTCTAATACAGATGGTCCTTTGGTCCTTCCTGTGAAGCCTATTTCTATGGTCAAGCCTTCTAGTCCTCCACTTGATTGATGAAGACAAAAAGAGGGAGAAGAGCCTGAGTGATTTTGCTTGACTAATTTTGTGGTTGACTGAGTTTCTCTCATTTTGGGAATATGGATGTATATGGGATTTAAGGAGCTTTTCATACTTGTAATGCAATTTTAAGTTCAATGCAAGTTTCTTTAAGTTTTAATTTCAATTCAAGTCCATTTAAGTTTTTAAGTTATAATACATTGTGGGACAAATAAGTTTATTATGTATGCAACGTGAATATGTTATGTTTTCAAAATTCTTCAAAACACTTTGAATTGACACTTAACAAGTTATTTAAAAAAAAAAGGTTTTCAAAATTACAATTGATTTCAAGAAGTATTTATTTGAGAACTCAATTTCAAAAACTTTGTTCAAAATCACCAAGTTTTGTCATCATCAAAAAGGGGGAGAATGTTAGATCTCACATGTTTTGATGATTGTTACGAGTTTGGATGATCAATTAAATAGTGCAAGTGTACACTGTCGTAATCAAGTAATATAGAAGTGAGTAGAGTATCGTTCCCACGAGGATTGATCAGTAAGTACCAAAATGGGTAATTTTAATTCTATTTAGTCGATTGGTAAATTGGTGATTGAGAGTACAAATAAAAGAAAAATAATTAAATATGAGTGCAGATGATATGAAAATGAATATGAGAAAAAGTCCTAGGGATTAGATTTCACTTAACAAATTTTGGATTGAATCACTTATCTATTCTAGCCCAATTTATTCCACATGATTGATAGTCGAGTTTCCCTAATTACTAGCCTCTTCCAAGATCAAGCAATTCTATAATTAATTCCTAATCCAATATATTCCTATATGAATTTAAGCAATTAATTATGCATTAAGATTTTTGAAACTCAATAAGACTACACAACTCATATGAATATATTCCTATTTCATATGCAAGTTATGGTTTTAATTATAGGATCTACACACAAGCATCTCCTTCCGGTCTCAACATGCATATTGTAATCATTCAAAAGGTGGCCAATCAAATGAAAGCATTAAGAGCAATAATTAAAACTCAATTATGAAGGAGAAATTAAAACTAGATTTAATAAGTTAAGATTCAATCCGTCATTAGTAAGCTACGTCATCACCGTAGGAAAATGAAAATTTAGCTCATGATAAAATTAAAAACAAAACCAAAATAAATTGACATTATATAAAACTAGAATGAAATCCTCATAAATACTGCATAAACTTGAATATTAAATTCTCAAACATAAACATATAACCAACAAGATGCATGAAAAATGGACAAATATAGCCGTCCCTTTAGGAGGTAAAACCTTCCATGTAGGCAGCATGCAAAAAGTAATACAATACTAAGCCTTCCATGTAGGAGGCATACAGAAAATAATATAATACTAAGCCCTCCATGTAGGAGGCATGAAAAAAATAATACAATACATAAAATAAAAAATAACACAATTTATTTAGAACTGTCAAAGAAAATATCTCTCCCTGTCAGAGAAGGATCTCTGACTGTCAGAGAAATATCTCCACTATATTTCTTCTCTCCTCCTCCTTTCATTTTGCAAAGAAGCACACATATATATAGGCAAGCGAAGTGCGTCTGTTGCTTCTTCTTTTTTTTCCATAGGTGCTACAGTATTTTGCCTTCTTTTCATGCATGAACATGACTTTTCAGCAAACCTACGTATTTTTCCGTGTTGCTATAGTGCTACAGTGAATCCATCGCTACAGTCACCTCCATCCGCTACAGTAACGTCCTGATACAGTGATTCCGTCATGTATAGTGACCGACGCTACAGTACTGACTTTTTTTATATTTTTCTTTATTTTTAAATAATATTTATTTTACACCCAAATATATTATATTAAGCTCAAATATCATCCATAAAATCATCATATAAGGGAAAATAAATATGCAAATATTTTACTTATCAATGATAACAAAGAATGGTATGAAAAAGATTTGATAAACAAATAAGTTTGAACAAAGTAATAACAGGGCAAATCATCACATGAAGTAAGCACTGGAGTAATGAAGAAAGGCCAAGAGAAAAAGCTGAGAAACTTCATCACCGGCAAAATTCCTAAAGGGTTACTCGAGTAATGAGACAGAAACTTGAAGTAACCAGAGTCGACCTTCAAGTAGCCTGCCAACGTTACTTGAGTAAGTACTTGAGTAACCAAGAGAAAGACTTGCAGTTGCTCTCGGCCTACCAACGTTACTCGAGTATGTACTCGAGTAACCAGGTAAAAGACTTCCAGTTGCTCTCGCCCTGCCAATGTTGCTCGAATAACTACTCGAGTAATCAGGGAAATGACTTCCAGTTGCTCTCGGCCTGCTTCAAGAAATATGCTACTCTCGGCATTTTCAATCCTGCCAATGTTACTCGAGGAGCTACTTGAGTAACTCACTATGGTAAGCAAAACTTGAAGGTAATACTCGAATAACTTGAAATGCTATTATCACTTCACTCGAGGCACTACTCAAGTATGCAGGTATTCAATTACTCTTTATCAAATATTTGAACTAGATTACTCTAGTCAGTAATCGAGTAATCTGCAGAGTTATTTACAAAGTACTTGAAATATCTACCCGAGTAAGCTATACAGAAAATTTATGTTTACTCGAGTAAGTACTCGAGTAAAAAGGTAAGCAAACTTGAAGTGCTCTCGGCCTTGAAATCCTGCCAACATTACTGGAGTAAATCGTCGAGTAACCTAAAGTTTATTTGAGAGATTACTCGAGTAACCTATGAAGAAAATTGTACCATACTCGAGTAAGTACCCGAGTAAACAGGTATTTCCAGGGTTTGTAAATTTGTTTACTTCATGCACTACTCTAGTTATGTGATGTTCATTCATTAACTTGCTATCATTACTCTCACGATGATACTCGAGTAAACTTAATGAATACTCGAGTAACTACTCGAGTATGCAAGTCCAGAAATTCAGAAATCTTTCCAACGTTCATTGATTTATTTCCTATGTGATTAACCCTTCATTTTATTAGTATTCTTAGCATATCCACAGATAAACAATGAAGAGATCTTACCAATTAAGGAAAGTCAAATGCAACGTTCAAACACTACCTACTGCCACTTATTGCAAACGGATATTTTTCAAATACTGGAAAAGTCAACAGTGGCTACGTACACTCCAACGGTCATTACTAACACATCTATATATATATATGGGAACATCCAAACAGAGAAATGCAAGAAGAAGAACACACACACGAACGCATTATCAAGTTCAAGTTCAATACTCTGTTTTACATATACTTGTAATTCTGTACTTTAGTGATTCTTATTCACTCTGTGAGAGAGATATTTCATTCAAACTCAATATTTGTTATTGAGGTAACTTAAGGTTGTGGAACCTTGAGTTGGGATTGGATTACAAGTTGTAAGGGGGAGAGAGTGCCCAGGCGAAGGAACTTGCTTGTACCGAGGTGCCAAGAACCCACTGAATCTTGAAAATTATAATGAAACTCTCAGAGATATTCAGAGGAGTGGATGTAGGTCAAAGTGGTTGTGGCCGAACCAGTATAACTCCCGGAGTACACTTCGATGATATTTCTCCTTACTCTTTACTGCATTATATTCACCGTCAAGTTTTTATATTTGCAACGAAATTTTAGTATCACCCAATTCACCCCCTCTTAGGTGAAACGCTTGCTCTAACATATGCCATATTCTATGATATGTATAATGAACTCTCTATCTGGTGCAGGAAAAGGATAAGTACGGTACGAGGGAAAAAGGACTAATATCCCAACGGCCTAAAGGGGATCCAGTTATGAGAATTCAGTACCAAGAGGGTACACTACCCAATCTGTGGTCGTAGCCCAGCCTAGGTATGGAAAGTCAGAGTAGTTGGTCCTAACTCGGGGTGTAATAGTGGTTGACCCTGAATATGTGCACATTCTGATGAATATGATTACAGTGTTATTATCCTATTGCATTACATAGTACCCGGCATAATTATTTATTGCATTTTATATTATTGATTGTATGTTACTACTGAGATTCTTTTGAATCTCACCCTTTCCATAAATATAAAAAGTTTTCAGCAGTAGGTAGCGCTCAAGGGGCAAGAGTGTAATTATCGGCAACTTAAGGTTTCAGACCAGTACAGGTAGGACAGTTGGTTATCTGAAGACCTTTTTATTATTTTAAGGTCTGTAACTATTATGAATACACCCTATTGGGATTCATGTAATATAATCATATACATTTCCTCAGTGTATTTATGTTATTCTTATATGCCCACTGAACTGCGCACAAACACTATGAAAAATGCGGAAATAAGATAAGGACTTGACAAGAAGACTATAAATATCATAAGTATTCATTATTTTGAATTATAATGCACTTTTCTTTACATTCCTCTCAAACTAATTTTAGCTCTAAAATACCACAAATAATCACAATGTGATCTTTATGTATGTTAATCGCGGATTTCTTCATATTTCTTTATGTGGTGAAAGATGTATTTTGAATATGCATTAAAAAAATCAAATTGAAGTATATTATTATTAATGAGTAGTGAAGTTATATAGAAATGCCATAGTATATGTTAGTTCCTTAAAAACTTATATTTAACAAAATTGATATAGTTCCTAAAGAACTAAAATAGATTTTTTTTTTGCAGAAGAAGAATTAATCATAAAAATTTATGATCCATAAATTTACATAAGAGCTTCAATTCATTAAAGGATATGAATTATGATAGCCCAATTAGATTGGAATCTATGGTAGTATGTGAACTAGGAAGAATTTGGGTTTCCAAGTGCAAGATAAGTTATTGACCTTCTATGTATTAACAGCCGTTTTTGAAAAGCTATACTCACAAGCCTCCCTACAAAGTTTTAAGATGAATGAGAATCATCCCCATTCCTCCTCCTATTTTCTCTTGTCTTCTCCATCTCTCTGACCTTCGATCTCTTGTCTGTTTTTTCATTTTCATAACATGAAGAGAAAAAAATTAATAATGGAAAGTGAAAATATTGAATGGCTGCCCAAATATGTAATTCATTGGTGTGGCAATCCAAAGTTTACTCTATCGCAGAAAAGGATTTAAAATATCAAAAGTAATATTTCAAAAGCCAAAGTTACAAGTAAATTTAAAATTAAGTTGTAGCTTTAAGCATATGTTTACTCCTATAAGTTTATATAAAGTTTCAGTTTAGTCTTTTAAATTTTTTAAAAAATGTACTTGTGGTTCTTTAATATTAACATTGTTAATTTAATTCAATGAAAAATGTTGAAGCAACAAATTTGAATGACGGTGACTCTACAATTAAATAAAAGGATCAAATATATACTTTAGCTAAAACCATTTTGTTAGATCCCATATGTTTTGATGATAACAAAGATCGGATCAATAATATAAAAGACTTTGATAACAAACAAATGAATTTTGAACAATGTAGCAAAGCATTACTTGGAGTAAGCACTGGAGTGATGAACCAATTTTGTGAAGGCTTACTCGAGTAGTAACTCGAGTAAGGGAAGCAATTACTCGAGTAGCCACTCGAGTAACCAAAGAAAATTTCATCCAGTAAAGCACTGCCAAATTTTGAACAAAGTTACTCAAGGGAGTACTCGAGTAATCTGCAAAGTTATATAGACCATTACTCGAGTAACATGATTTTCAAAGGCATCACTCGAGTAACCATGCCAAAAATCTTCCAGTAGCTTTCGGCCAAGAAATGCAACACTTTACTTGAGTAGCCACTCGAGTAACCAGGTGATAAAATGTTAGAATCGGTAGGCACAGCGGAAGAATCTTAAAAATTTTTCACCGATCCTAATCGAGGATCTATCAACGGCGTTTAAACCAAGTTGGAAGGATTCATACCTTTTGATGATTCAGAGTTTTCACGATCTGTAGGAGCCAACAAGTCAAGTCCACTCCCTCTACCGGTATCCACACGAATGCCCTCCAACCGAGACTGCGTGCTAGCACCTCTAATGTCTCCTAGGGTTTCACTTGCGGCTCTCAATTCTCATATGCGTATCAATATATCTGCTCTATGAAGTTTATAACCTATGAGGGCTACTTTCAAATTTCAAAATTAATCATCATTAATTTCAAAATTAATTAACAATTAATTATCTTGATGAGCTAATTAAATAAATTCAGTTTAAATTAAATCTATCCAACAGTTTTAATTTAACCTATTTATTTAATCCAAATAAAGAGCCATTATATTTAATTTATCTTTATAAATTAAATCTGAGATACTATATCTCTATCATGTTAGTTATTAAATTTAATACATCTTAATAAATTAAATTTAAAACTAACACAATATAATAATATCATGTGATATATATATACATATATATATATATAAGATATATATTTCGAAAATATATATATCTATATAATATTATTAAAGAATTTTATATTATATATATATATATATATAATTCATCCACCCTAAATTAAACATTATTTCATGTTGGGTCATTCTTGTGTGCGACCCTGTAGGCTCATATGAAGTTGACAGTGGGCCAATAACTATACTAATCCAAAAGTCGCAAGCAGCCTCTAGCAAGACATTACGACTACCCAATTCATATGAGGATCGTTATCACGATGCAACCTGTCATACAACCATATCACGTCCCTTTTGTCACACGATATATCGATCAAGGATAAGGCATAGGTAATGTCATCCTCTTGTTCCTGACCATTACTTTCTCTATCCTTGAGTAGCCTGATAACAGAGACAAAAACTCCTTTCATCGCAGTATGGCCATACATTTCTCAGACTCACTTATCGAGGGGCCCAGTAATATCTTTCTACTAATGTGAGAGACAAATTCCATCTTGATCATTCATATTACTCTGCATGAAAAACCACCAAGCCCGATCGTAGCCTTTATCATCACTCGGTCAAAAGTGACTTTTGACTAGTTCAAGGCTTAGCAACTCTCATGTAGGAATCCATGATGACCTCAGGTCTAAGGGCATTGTGACGTGGTTATACATGAGAAAAGCTTATGACTTGATCCATGTAGCTTTCTCATAGTGGGTCGGTCCAACGCCTTATACTCTTTCAAGTGCCTAAGACTTTGATTCGTATCTCCATATCTTATCAAAGTCATACTGATCTTGTTTCATCTTTGCTCCCGCATAGATGATCGACCAGGGATATTTTTGTTAGATCTCATGTTTTGATAATAACAAAGAATATTATGAAAAAGATTTGATTAATAAATAAGTTTGAACAAAGTAATAACAGGGAAAAGTATCACTTGAAGTAAGCATTGGAGTAATGAAGAAAGGCCAAGACAAAAAGCTGAGAAACTTGATCAGAAGCAAGTTTTCTAAGGCATTACTCGAGTATGTACTCGAGTAAAGGAACATAAACTTGAAGTAATCAGAGACACCTTTGAGTAACCTGCCAGTGTTACTCGAGTAAGTACTCGAGTAATAGTGTAAATGATTCCAAGTTGCTCTCGGCCTGCCAATGTTACTCGAGTAGCCACTTGAGTAACCAGGTAAATAACTTGGAGTTGCTCTCGGCCTGCCAACGTTACTCGAGTAGGTACTCGAGTAACCATGTAAAAGTCTTCCAGTTGCTTTCGGCCTGCCAATGATACTCGAGTATGTACTCGAGTCCCCTGTTTCAAGAAATATGTTGCTCTTGGCATTTTCAACCCTGCCAACGTTACTCGAGGAGTTACTCGAGTAACTTACTGTGGTAAGCAAAAACCTGAAGGTAGTACTCGAATAACTTGATCTATTTTTATTACACTTTACTCGAGGCTCTAATCAAGTATGCAGGTATTCAATGACTTATTTAAAGTGGATTACTCGAGTAAGTACTCGAGTATGCAGAATTATTTTTGAAGAAAAATCTCAAGTCATTACCCAAGTAAGCTATGCATATAAATTGAGTTTACTCAAGTAACATGGTAATCAGACTTGAAGTGCTCTCGGCCTTGAAATCCTACCAACATTACTGGAGTAAAGCATCGAGTAACCAAAAGTTTATTTGAAGGTTTACTCAAGTTGGTACCAGAGTAACCTATGAAGAAAAGAGTGCATTACTCGAGTAGGTACCCGAGTAAACATGCATTTCCAAAAGTTTGATATTTTGTTTATTCCATGCACTACCCGAGTAATCTCATATTTGTTTGTTGACTTGTAGTTCATCAAAGTTTTTCCCGATGATACTCGAGTAAACTTTAATGGATACTCGAGTATGTAAACCCAGAAACTTAGAAATCATTCAAACGTTCATTAATTTGTTTCCTATATGATTAACCTTTCATTGTATTAGTATTCCTAGCATATTTACAGATAAACAATGAATAAATCTTATCAAATAAGGAAAGTAAAATATGAAGTTCAAATGCCACCTACCGCCAATGGATATTTTTCAAATACTGGAAAAGTCAACAGTGGCTGCGCACTCTCCAATGGACGAGAAGAAAATTTTCCAATGGTCATCACCAATATATCTATATAAATGGGAACATCCAAACAGAGAAAGAACAACAAGAACACACATAAACGTATCATTAAGTTCATTACTCAGTTTTTACTCATTTTAGTAATTCTGTACTTCAGTGATTCTTACTCACTCTGAGAGAGAGATATTTCATTCAAACTCAATATTTGTTATTGAGATAACTTAAGGTTTGTGGAACCTTGAGTTGGGATTGGATTAGAACTTGTAAGGGGGAGCGAGTGTCCAGGTGAAGGAACTTACTTGTACTGAGGTGCCAAGAACCCAATGAATCTTGGAAGTTATAGTGAAACTCTCAGAGAAGCTCTGAGGACTAGACATAGGTCAAAGTGGTTATGGCCGAACCAGTATAACTCCCGGTGTATACTTCGGTGATATTTCTCCTTACTCTTTACTGTTTCAATTTCACTGTCAAGTTTTATATTTGCAACGAAATTTTTAGTATCACCCAATTCACCCCCCTTCTTGGGTTAAACGCTTGCTCTAACAATTTTAGGATAATCTTTATGAATTATCCAAGGATACAATTATCACAGTTAACATGCAAATAATATGATAACATAATGGAGAAATTTCATTAAAATAATAATGTTCAAAGTACAATGATTGGCCCTTAGGGCATAATTTCCAATAGTAAAAGGATTTACTCGAGGGACCACCCGAGTAATCTGCAGTGTTATTCAAGGCATTACTCAAGTAGCCACTCGAGTAATTAGAAAGCAAACTCTCAGCCAAGAATTTGATCCAATTACTCGAGGGAGTAATCGAGTAATATGCCATCCACTCGAGGCACCGCTCAAGTAAGATGTGAAGAAAATTAAAGGCCACTCAAGTAACCATATTACCACAATCAGTACCTGAGTAACTTGTTAAGGTAAAGACAAGTCCACTCGAGTAACAATCTTGATCACTCGAGTAGCCACTTGAGTAAGGGAGTCCAAAAATTATGTTTTTGATCGAATGTTTATTAAATTGTTCTCTATATGATTAACTCTTCATTGCATTAGTATCCTAAGTATATTTACAGAGAAATGATGAAGAGTTCATGTAAGAAGAGCAAAGTCAAATAAAGTGTCCGAACGTTCACCTACCGCTACCTACCGTAAACGGATAGTTTTCAAATTCAAAGAACAGTCAACCGTTGCTGTGCGACTCTAACAGACATGTTTGAATTTCTTCTAATAGACATTACCAATCATCTATATATATGGAGCATTCAAAAAAATGACACAAGAACTGAGAATACACTAATCAACAAACTTTTAGTGCTTTGTTTTCTTATACTCTTTCATTGTACTTCAGTGATTATATATTTGCTCTGTGAGAGAGTTTTTCATCACAAACTCAATATTTGTTATTGAGACAACTTAAGGTAGTGGAACCTTGAGTTGGGGATTTGAGTACAACGTTTTAGGGGGAGCGAGTATCCAAATGAAGGAACTTGCTGTGTACTGAGGTGCCAAAAACCCACTGAATCTTGGAGAATATAGTAAAACTCACAGAGACGCTCTGAGGACTGGACGTAGGTCAAAGTGGTTGTGGCCGAACCAGTATAACTCCCGGTGTACACTTCGGTGATATTTCTCTTTACTCTCAACTGGTTTAAATATTCTATCGATTATCTTATATGAAATGAAATTTTTGGTATCACCCAATTCAACCCCCCTCTTGGGTGAAACGCTTGCACTAACATTTGGTATCACAGTATATGTCTTCTTATTAAGGTTTAACAACCTAAGAAGGATCTAATGGCAAGCATGGGTGAAGGCATTCTTCCTAACGGAGCTTCTATCACAAGACCTCTGGGTTTAAATGGCGAACACTTCTCATTTTGGAAAGCAAAGTTCAGAGTCTTCATAATTGCTACTGAATATGGGCTCTGGGATGTGTTTGAGAGTGGAAACTACAAACCTGAAAAGATTGTAGATTCACACAGAGTTCCCAAGACACCAACAGAATTTGATAAGAATGACAAGAAACTCATTACACTCAACAGCAAAGCAATTCTAATGATTCAAAGTGCCTTGAGTCAAAATGAGTACTTCAGAATCTGTACATTTCCAACAGCTAAAGAAATGTGGGAAGCCTTGGAAATAGCTCATGAAGGAACTTCAGAATAAAAGAAAACTAAATCAATACTCTGGTTACTGAGTGTGATTTACTTCGAATGAAATCAGGTGAGTTGATAGCTGAATTTGAACTTAGATATACTCACCTTGTTATTTAACTTGCAGTACTTGGAAAAATCTATGATCAACATACCCAAGTATGAAAGATTTTAAATATCCTTTCTAAAGACTGGGAGGTCAAGGTCACTGCAATTGAGGAAGCAAAAGGTGAATCAATGTGATCAGTTACTTCTCTATTCGAAAGTCTTTCTAAATATGAAAGCAAATTAAAGTTCAAACAAGAACTAGATGATATTGGTGACAAGAAGAAAAAAGGTCCAGCACTAAAAGCAAAAGAAGAAGAACAAGATAAAAATGAAGAGCTTGAAGATGATGAAATAGGCCTAATCATGAAACGATTCAGAAAGTTCTACAAGAAAGGCCAAGGATTCAAAAACTTTTAAAAAGGAGGAACAAGCAATAAAGAACATATCATCTGCTATGAATGTGGAAAGCCAGGACATTTCAAATCAGAATGTCAAGAACTGATTCAAAAGAAAAAAGCCCTTTGTATCTGCCATATGGGGAGATAGTTCTTCTGACGAAGAAAGCGATGAAGAGGAAGTAGCCAATATATGTCTAGTTGCTTAAGAGAAAACAGAAGAAGAGGTAACTGATTCTGATCCTACCTATGATGAACTACTTTCTGAATATAATGCTTTACATTCTGAATTCATCAAAGTAGTGAAAGAACTAGTTGTTTTCAAAAAGAAAAACAAAGCTCTTGAAGTAGAAATTCAAGAGAATTTTGAAAAGGATTGTGAAAATTGTACTTCTTTGAAAAAGAAAAATACTGATCTTACTAAATCTCTTGAAATGTTCACTAAAGGAAGTGAAATGCTAAATGTAATTTTAAAAGTTCAACGATTTGTGAATGATCAATCTGGAATTGGATATGATCCAAAATCAAACAGAAGGAAAGGAAGAAAGAAAGCTGGAGGAAAATCATACTTGAATTATTTTCAACGTTCTATGCATACATCAAATCCTTTTGCATACTGTAGTTATTGTAATAGAAAAGGTCATTATACTTCATCATGCATTCATAAGAAGAAAGGAACGATAGGAACCTACAAATGGGTACCTAAAGGTTCATATGTTTCAAAAATTTATTGCACTAACCCAAAAGGACCCAAAAAGAAGTGGGTACCTAAGACTTAATCGTATTTGATTGCAGATATATCTTAAAGCATCCAAAAACAATAAGTGGTACATAAATAGTGGATGCTCTAGACATATGGCCAAAGATTTCAAAAGTTTTACCATATTGCAACCTAAGGAAGGTGGAAAGGTAAAATTCGGAGGAAATCAATCCGTAAAGATAGTAGGAATTGGTGAAATAAAAAATGACAAAGGAATACAAGTCAAAGATGTATATTACGTTGAAGGCTTGTGTCATAGTTTGCTGAGCATAAGTCAAAGTGCAAATAAAGACAACTGGATAATATTTGATTCAGAAGAATGTCTGATTGTCAACAAGAAAGACTTACAACTTAATAAGAAAAATATCAAAACAAAGCTCAAAGCAAAAAGGGAAGGTAACTGCTATACACTTGATATCAATAGAAATAACTCTGAAAATTGTTTTCTAAGTAATGCCGAAGAAAGTTGGTTATGGCATAAGAGACTAGCTCATGTCACATGCACCAACTAGGTAAACTACTCAAAAAGGATTTAGTTCTTGGATTATCCAAAGTAAGCTTTAAAAATGATTTGATTTGTGATGCATGTCAAAAGGGTAAACAAACTAAATCATCTTTCAAATCAAAAAAAGAGATTACAATAAATCGACCACTTCAATTGATACATATGGATTTAGTTGGTCTAGCAAGAGTTAAAAGCCTTGGTGGAAACTTATATTCATTGGTCATTGTTGATGATTTCTCGAGATTTACATGGACTACTTTTCTATTATCAGAGGATGAAACTTTTGCATAATTCATTATTTTTTCCAAGAAAGTGCAAAATGAGAAACGTATGTCTATTGCAGGTATCAGGACAGATCACGTTGGAGAATTTGAAAATCAAGCCTTTGAAGAATATTGTGATACTAATGGCATTGATCACAATTTCTCTGCTCCAAGGACACCACAATAAAACAAAGGCGTGGAACGTAAGAATAGAGTACTCACTCTAATGGCTAGGGCAATACTAAATGAAAAGAATGTGTCTCAAGTTTTCTGGGCCGATGCAATGAGCACAGCATGCTATATTTCAAACAGAGCCTACATTAGAATAAAACTTGGAAAGACACCATATGAGCTATACAAAGGAAGGAAGCTGAACCTTGCTCATGTACACATCTTCGGTTGTAAGTGTTTCATTCATGATAATGATAAAGATAACTTATCAAAATTTAATTCTAGAACAGATGAAGGAATTTTCCTAGGATATTCTAACCGAAGTAAAGCATATAGAATTTTCAATAAACAAATATGTGTTGTTAAAGAATCAATTCATATTGTATTTGATGAACTTGAATCCTCCCACAAAACCATTGATGATGAGCAGAAAATTGTTTTAAATCATGAAAGTAGTCAATCTATTTCTAAATCTCTTATTCCAGAAGTTAATCAAACTAAGAGAGAAGATCAGTCTATAGAACAACCTAAAGCCTGGAGATACAATAGGAGTCATCCCCTAAATCAAGTCATAGGAGATGTAAATGAAGGAGTCAAAACTAGAAATAGAATTTTCAATGAAGTTAGTTTTTCTGCCTTCATTTCTGAGATTGAACCTTCTAACATTGATGATGTCTTATCAAACAATGATTGGGTTATAGCAATACAAGAAGAACTAAATCAATTTGAAAGAAATCAAGTTTGGGATTTGGTACCCTGACCTAAGGATCATCCTATCATAGGCACTAAATTGGTATTCAAGAACAAACTTAATGAATCTGCAATTATTATTAGAAACAATTCAAGATTGGTGGCCAAAGGCTATAATCAAGAAGAAGGAATTGATTATGAGGAAACGTATGCTCCAGTAGCTAGATTGGAAGCTATACGAGTACTCTTAGCCTTTGCATGCCTCAAAAGATTCAAACTTTATAAAATGGATGTAAAGAGTGCATTTTTAAATGGCTACATTATGGGAGGTATATGTAGATCAACCCCCAGGTTTTGAAGATGTAACCAAACCTAACCACATTTTCAAACTAAAAAAGGCTTTGTACGATTTAAAACAAGCTCCTAGAGCATGGTACGAAAGACACAGTAAATTTCTTATTGATCAAGGTTTTGTACGAGGAAAAGTTGATACAACACTTTTTACAAAACGAAAATGTGATGATATATTAATTGTTCAAATATATGTTGATGATATAGTTTTTGGTGCTACTAATGAAACTATGTGTAAAGAATTTTTTGAGATAATGTAGGGGGAGTTTGAGAGGTTAATGATAGGAGAATTAAATTTCTTTCTTGGTTTGCAAATCAAACAAAGAAAGTATAGGATTTTCATATCTCAAACGAAATATTTGAAAGAGCTATTGAAAAAGTATGGATTGGATGAAGTAAATGGAATGGACATACCTAGAGCTCAACCACATTGCTTGATACCGATGTCAAGGGAAAAGATTACAACAACATCACAAAATATAGAGGAATGATTGGATCATTACTCTATCTTACTACAAGTAGGCCTGACATTCAATTCAGTATGGGTATGTGTGCAAGATATCAATCAGCACCAAAAGAGTCACATGCTTAAACCGTCAAACGAATCTTCCGATATCTTGCTGACACACCACAATTGGGTCTCTGGTATCCCAAAGGAAGAAGTGAATATCTAGTTGCATACTCAGACTCTGATCATAGAGGATACAAGACGGACAGAAAGAGTACGAGTGGACAAGGCCAATTTCTTGGAGGCTCACTTATAACATGGTTTAGCAAGAAGTAAACTATAGTGTCTCTTTCATCAACAGAAGCTGAGTATGTTGTAGTATCAAGTTGTTGTGCACAAGTAATATGGCTGAAACAACAACTCCAGGATCTTGGTATTTATTTGAAAGAAATACCAATATACTGTGACAACACTAGCACGATAAGCTTGGTAAAGAATCCCGTTCAACATTCCAGAACTAAGTATATTGATGTTAGACGTCAATTCATCAAAGATCATGTCCAAAAGAAAGATGTCAAAGTGATATTCATTCCAACTCATCTTCAACTAGCTGATATCTTCACAAAACCTCTTGCAAAAGATCAATTTTTATATATTAGATGAAAATTTGGAATGGTAAATCCCAATGAATTATAAGTTATTTAGTGTTTACAAAATGTTAGATGATGTAATTAATTAATGTTTTGATGATTACTAACTTAAGCATCGGAGTTTCTAGCAATTTGTTTTGCTAGATCATAATGATATGTTTTGAAGTATAAATAGCAGAGGTTAACAAAGGATAACATTACTAGAGTGACAACCTCAAGCAATAAACATTACTGGAGTGAGAACTTCAAGTAATGAGCATTACTGGAGTGAGAACTTGAAGTAATGGATGCATTACTCGAGTAGCCATTCAAGTAATGAACTTGGAAATGTGCCAGTGAAGCATTAATTTCAAATAAAATGGCACAACGGTTGGAAATGAACAATCAGAAGGTGAAGAGACAGCTTACCTGAGGGAGGCCTCAAGTGAACTTCAACGTTACTCGAGTAAGGCCTCGAGTGAACCTGGGTACAAATTTCAAATCAGCTGAATTTCAGTTCAAATCTGTTCTAAAGAGTCATCAATTGATCGAGGGAATATACATGAATAATTACAATATTATTCATGCCAGGTACGCTCTCAAATTTGCTGTATTTTAAAATTTTTTGGTATGATCACTCAAGTAGCTACCCGAGTGATGCCGATGATCACTCGATTAGGCCCTCGAGTGATGTCGGGTTCTAGGTTATTTCAACTTGATACTCGGTCACTTTTCACAAAATCTCCTCGAGTGATTCTCCTAGTGCTCTCACAAAAACTTTTCAAAATCCTTTTCTCTTCCTATAACCATTAAAACCTAGTGATTTACACCTTCAAAAACCTCCCAGATTGTTCAGAAATTCTTGCCCTACACTCGCGACGCTCGTCTCTATTTTTCAGAAATATTTGATTCTCACAAATCATAATGATGAGGACCATATCAACCCTCTGATTCACATTCCTCTCCTCCTACCAAATCAAACCCCAAGACCAAACCACAAGCCAAACCTAAAGTGAAAGGGGTTGTGATTAAGGAACCCATTACCATAAGAGCTCAATCCAAGAAGATTTCACCTCTTGGAAAAGGGAAAAGTACAAAAGAGCCATCTCCTCCTTCCTCTGATTCATTCGACACACCTACCTTTACTCCTAAGCCTATGAAAAAGCCTAAGGTTAGTGAGAAGCTTACCAAAGTCATGATAGGCATGCTTGATGAAGCTTTCCAATCTAAGGAAGCAAAGAAATGGTAATCTTCAAAACAAACAGAAGAGAGGGATGAATAAATTACATTCCCTCCAAAGGGATTCAACGTAAGAAAGCTTGAGGAATCACAGAAGTACCTGAGTCATTTTGCAAGAAGAAATGTGTGCAAGATACACTACATTGACTACAAGGTGCTTCAAGAGGTATTGAAATTCGATCAAGTCCCTACCTTGATTCCTATATGCCCTGGTTATCTGTTAAGCTTCCTTTTTGCACCAAATAGTGAGACATTTCTATTGTAACCTTGAACCAATTAATGATCCCGTTAGGAAGTCTATAGAAGAAGAGATGACTTCTGAGGTTAGAGGCCAAAGAATTCTAATCTCACCCTCCAGAATTAATACCTGGTTAGGAATAGAAAATCCTCCGGATGATGATTACCCTAACCTTTCTTTAAACCAAATATTTTCTATCCTTAAACCTGGTGAGATTGTGGGACCTCTCAACTTTAATCCAAGTGATATGAGTGACTTCCATAGAGTCCTTTGGTATATATACTCTAGAGCCATGGTAAATAAATCCAACAACTTCACACATTTCATTGAGAGGGACTTCAGAAAATTTGCCTCAGTGATCCTCAAGGAGAAAAAGGACTTGGGAGAGTATATCTTCAATGAGATCAAGAGGTATAGATATAAGGGAAAACCAACTACTCCAATGCCCTTTCCTCAACTTATTTCCTTGTTTCTCAAGAAGAACAAGATTTGGTATTTGGAGAGTAAGGAACCGATTGAGAGGTTAGCACCAGTGGGAAGGAATCAAATTGGAAAGTTAAATATTGAGATTCCTTTGAAGACACCTCTAGAAGAAAGTCCCAATAAAAAGAAGAAGACTGACACAGCAACAAGCCGGATGGATGACACACAGTCTTCTACTCCAACCAACACATCTTATCCATCCTTCTTTGGTGCCACAATGCAAACGTTCATGGAGAACATCCTGAGGAGTTTCCATACTGATATTGCGAATACCAATATGGAATTTGTAACTCATATGAATGAGAAGATGGGACAACTTGTGGAAAAGATGGATAAGAGGCACGAAGAGTTGCTTGCTGAACAATGTGCCCAGGGTAAGCTTCTGAGATCTATTATTGCTAGACTTGATGCTATGGCATCTGGTTCCTCTACTCTTAGTCCTTCTGGTATTCCTGAGCCCATACCTATCCCTGAACCAGGACCCTTTATACCCACTAAGTATAGACCCTCTGAGAGTGAACCTAGCAATGTGTTGTTCTCTATGCCTGAACCTAACACATCTAAACCTATCCACATCACCATTAATGATCCACCTCAGCATTTTCAGCCCGAGCCCATATCTACTCGCATTGCTTTACCTGCACACACTGAGGAGGTGCTTGAGTCTTCACCGGTTGCTACAGAGGAAGTAGAGATTACTTCTCTAGTTCCTTATCCTTCATCCCCGATGAATCCTCAAGAGGATCTTTAGTCACCGCCAGTGAACCTTCGTGATCCTGAACCATCATCTTCAGATCCTTCCAGTTCAGATGGTTCATATGAATCATTGGCATTTCCCGTTACTCCTATCTCAGCGGCCAAGCCACCTACTCCTCCTCATGATTGATTCCACCTTTGTGATGAAGACAAAAAGGGGGAGAAGAGCCTGAGTGATTTTATGTGATAAATGACTGAGTTGGTTAGGATTTGGATGTATGGGGATTTTGGGTGTTTTTTCAATTTTTTTTAGCTTTGAATTCTAAGTTATGTATTGAACTCTTATTTATGCAATTTGCTATGCCATTAAAGTTAAACTTCATTGTGAAATTTTATTGCATTATGGAACTAATATGTTTTCAATTGTGTATGCAAGGTCAACAAGTAAAGAACAAAAATTTTGAAAAGATCTCTAATAAGTTATTTCAAAAGAGTTTTGAAGTTTAAATTCCACAAACGATTTCATATGAAAAGAATTTAAGAAGCATATGTTTCAAAACTCAACAAGTTTTGTCATCATCAAAAAGGGGGAGAATGTTAGATCCCATATGTTTTGATGATAACAAAGATTGGATCAATAATATAAAAGAATTTGATAACAAATAAATAAATTTTGAACAATGTAGCAAAGCATTACTTAGAGTAAGCACTGGAGTGATGAACCAATTCTGTGAAGGCTTACTCGAGTAGCAACTCAAGTAAGGGAAGCAATTACTCGAGTAGCCACTCGAGTAACCAAAGAAAATTTCATCCAGTAAAGCACTACCAAATTTTGAACAAAGTTACTCAAGGGAGTACTCGAGTAATCTGTAAAGTTATATAGATCATTACACGAGTAGCCACTCGAGTAACATGATTTTCAAAGGCATTACTCAAGTAGCCACTGAAGTAATGAGGCCAAGAATCTTCCAGTAGCTCTCAGCCAAGAAATGCAACACTTTACTCGAGTAGCCACTCGAGTAACCAGGTGAGAAAAAGGATTTACTCGAGGGACCACCCGAGTAATCTGTAGTGTTATTCAAGGCATTACTCGAGTAGCCACTCAAGTAATCAAAAAGCAAACTCTCAGCCAAGAATTTGATCCAATTACTCGAGGGAGTAATCGAGTAATATGTCATCCACTCGAGGCACCGCTCAAGTAAGATGTGAAGAAAATTGAAAGCCACTCGAGTAACCATATTACCACAGTCAGCACCCGAGTAGCTTGTTAAGGTAAAGACAAGGCTACTCGAGTAACAATCTTGATCACTCGAGTAGCCACTCGAGTAAGGGAGTCCAGAAATTATGTTTTTGATCGAATGTTTATTAAATTGTTCTCTATATGATTAACTCTTCATTGCATTAGTATCCTAAGTATATTTACAGAGAAATGATGAAGAGTTCATGTAAGAAGAGCAAAGTCAAATAAAGTGTCCGAACGTTCACCTACCGCTACCTACCGTAAACGGATAGTTTTCAAATTCAAAGAACAGTCAACCGTTGCTGTGCGACTCTAACAGACATGTTTGAATTTCTTCTAATAGACATTACCAATCATCTATATATATGGAGCATTCAAAAAAATGACACAAGAACTGAGAATACACTAATCAACAAACTTTTAGTGCTTTGTTTTCTTATACTCTTTCATTGTACTTCAGTGATTATATATTTGCTCTGTGAGAGAGTTTTTCATCACAAACTCAATATTTGTTATTGAGACAACTTAAGCTTGAGTTGGGGATTTGAGTACAACGTGTAAGGGGGAGCGAGTGTCCAAGTGAAGGAACTTGCTGTGTACTAAGGTGCCAAGAAGCCACTGAATCATGGAGAATATAGTGAAACTCTCAGAGACGCTCTGAGGACTGGACGTAGGTCAAAGTGGTTGTGGCCGAACCAATATAACTCCCGGTGTATACTTCAGTGATATTTCTCTTTACTCTCAACTAGTTTAAATATTCTGTCGATTGTCTTATATGAAACGAAATTTTTGGTATCACCCAATTCACCCCCTCATAGGTGAAACGCTTACACTAACACATTCTTTATAAACTTAAAGTACTATATTGAAACTTGATGTAAGTTTAAATAACCAAATGTATAGTATGATTTAGCTATTTTGTATTTATCTATCTCTCTCCTCAATTTGAGACTATGAATATTTAAGTAGTTAATTAAACTTATATATACACACACACTACTACATAATATGAAGTTAGCAGCACCAATCTTATGGCACTTCTTCAACCAAGCGCCAGAGGAGACTTCTTATTTTTTAAAAAAGTACATGTGACAGTTATAGCGCTTGAGCAGAAAAGCGCTATAGTTGCTTAATATATTGTATGGCACTTGCCTGAGAAAACATCATACACAAGATGTTATTTTTTAAAAAGGAAAAAATTAATCCCTTGACTACTATTATAAAAAAAAGTGTGGTAACTATCGAATAATAGAAATTCTATAAGTGTCAAAGCACAATTACTATGATAAAATGCTTTTTTAAGAAAGTTTATCCATACTAAGAAACAAAAATTAAATTTAAGAATCGGTTTAGAGAGGTCAAAACTTAAAAATAAATTATCCCTATTAAAAAATATTTTAATTTTTTTTATTAAAGGCCCTTATACTGCACTTTATAATAAAGTGTTGTGCAAGATGTGGCTTTAGACGACACTTAGAAACAAAATGCCGGCTAAGCAAAGGATTTTAATTTTTTTAAAATAAAAGATGTTGGACGGCATGGCCTTAGCCGGCACTTTGAAATAAAACGCCGGGTAAGGCATTCAAGGCCTTGAACGGCGGCACGGCTTTAGCCGGCTCTTTATTTCAAAGCGCCGGATAAGGCCTCAATTATCAAGGCTCCATGCCTTGATAATTCGGCACTACATGGTGCCTTGAATATTTAAGGTACCACGTGTGTCTTGATATTTTAAGTTTCTTGGACGATGCTTGGTTTTTAAGTGCTATTTAAGGCTCAATTTTAGATAGCATTTGGTAATCAAGTGTCGTCTAACACGTTTTGTTTTTTAAAAAAAATTGGTCATCATTTTTTTTAAATTGAGAAGCTTTGGCGCTTTGAGAAAAAACGCCGTAGCTTCTGTCTTTTTTAAAAAAATTGTTTATCATTTTTTTTAAATTGGAAAGCTTTGGCATTTTGACAAAAAGCGTCATAGCTTCTCTCACTTCGTAATTTAATTTTGATAAACCTTCAGTTTCATTTTCATTTTCATCTTCCCGCTTTCTCTCTAGCTCTCCCATTTTCCAAAACTCCATTGTTGTAGAAAGCTTCCTCTCCCATATGTTTTTTTCCTTATCTCGACCTCCTTCAGAAGCTCCCTAGTATGTAAGTGTTTTTCTTTTATCAACATTTGGTTCACATTTTTTTTTAGTAAAAATCTATCATGAATCTTATATGTGTGCTCATAATTTTTATTTCAGGTATTTATTTGAAGCATCAACTCTATCTTCTTGAACTTATTATATATTATAAGCTTCTAAATTTTTGAGCTTACAAATATAATAATACTTAGTTTAATCCTCCGTAGAAGTAGCATGTATGGCTCAACTTTAAGTAACTTAAATGCTGGAGTTATTTTATGGTTGATACATGAAGACACAATATTGCAAAAAATACGTGCTATGTTTTTTTCATTTTGTTGTGGATTATATTATAAATTGCTATGGATTGTAGATTTGGAAAGGTTTTCATCAGGAAAATAAAATAATTATGAACAATTATTATTTTTTTAAATAAAAGACTTCCTACGGCGCTTCTCCAAGGATGTGCCGAAGTAAGTCATAATTTTTTTTCTTAAATTAAAGACTTCCTATGGCACTTCCCTGGAGAAGCACTGTAGGAAGTGATATTTTTTTAAAAAAATAATAATAATTAAGCTATGACGCTTACATATATTCAAGAAGCATCGTAGCTTATTTTAACGGCGCTGGAAGCTACGGTCATTCCCAAGTGCTATAGTATTCTTTAAATTAAGCGCCGCAGCTTATGTTTTTTGTAGTAGTGATATATATTGTTTTTTAGGTTTATTTAAGTAATATATGAAAGTGTTGTATAAAAAAGGTACTATAATACACGGAAGTGAGGAACCAAGCCACTTTGGCCCCCCAAACAAAATAAATCAAGGCATGTTAATGTTTTTACATATTATTTATAATATGGCAAAACTCTTTCTTATAATATTATTAACATCTTAAAATCTATTTTTTCATTTCATTGTATACAAGTTTAAAATTTATTTATTCTTTGGCCTGAACCAAGGAATCCCTTGAATATGATTCAAAATGCACAATCTCCACCTCTTGATATTTTATGGTTTCTTCTAAAACCTAAAAGTATTGAGCATTATGGTAGTGATAAGAGATTTCTCTATGAAAATAATATATGAATCAGAGTTTGAAGAAGGGGAAGGAGCCCTCTACCCACAACAAATAGAGCATATAAGATTAGCTATGTAAAGGCTAAAATATACTTTTGATCCTTTAAATTTACTAAAGATTATTTCATTGTAGTCTTTTTAGTTTATAAAGTGCACCTTTATTTAGTCCTTTAAACTTAACACACCATTAATGTTACTTATGAAAAATGCTGACTATAAGTAAAGTTAAGTGGTGATCATGCAATGTTAATGAAGCAAGTTTAAATTTTTTAAATGAGTAAATGAATAATGCTTACATACATTCTCCCAATGCATCACCTTATTCATCATCTAGCTAATCTGAATATAACAAGCCACATTATATTAATCTTAATTCACTACTACATCAACTTAATTTTTTTTAAAACAATAGTAAAAGCATATTTTTTATTAGCCAGAAAATCAAACTAAAATTTAAAGAGAGAGAAAGAAAGAAAGAAAGAACTAAACAGAAGATAAGCAAAATGATGTATATTCAATGCAAGTTTAATTAACTAACTAAATCTTCTCCATTCAAAATTGAGTGTGATTGAGAGAGAGAGATGGTAGAAGCTATAGCTAGTTTAAGAAACTTTAGAATACATTTAGTCACCTTAGAGGCTCCTCTCCTGATTTAATTAATTTAATTTTATTACAATACAATCAAGGAATCTAGTTGTTGCCATGAGGACTCATCTTTGGATGCACCTTATCAGAGTTGTGTATAGGATTTTGGTTCTTCATCTGAATATGATACACTTAAAATTCTAACATGGCAGACACACAAGCCAAGGAAACTATGATGCCAATTTAAGCCCTCTTTGGAATAGAGAAGCCTCCTCCAAACATGGTATAGCCCATAGCACAGTAACCACATATATAGTGGAATGCTTTCTCGTGGTCTTTCTTAGGCCTACGAATATAGCAACCAAGATTTGAATAGTATGCTTCCAAGTAAGTCATACATGAATATTCCCATGTGGAATATGGCCACACCACTACTAGTTATTCCTATTACATAAGCTAAAATCAAGCAAACCCAGTGCAAATGAAACCAAGCAGATTTTGTAGCTTCAAATTCGGTCTTTCACATCATTATTCCTATTAGCATTAGAACTCCCCATCCTATACCATTCAATATCCCACCAACCTAAGATAAAATAAATGAATGAGTAAATGAATGAAATTAAAATCCGACCTGTAAGGCCCTACCTTACATACCACTGATTATCTATATTAATCATAGTAACAATAGTGCAATTCAGTGGACACACAAGAATAGTAAAAATATACTGATATTATTCAAACAACATTGCTTGATTATATTACAGGAGTTCCCTACAGAGGTTCGTACATAATAATTATAAACCTTAAAACCATAAAAGGTTTTCAAATAACCAACACTTCATTTTGTGCTCATCCAGAACATTCTATTGCTGGTAATTATGATTCTGCCCTCTAAGCCGCTGTCAGCTGCTGAAAACTTCTTACATTTATGGAAAAGGTGAAATTCAAAGAATCTCAGTAATAACATATAATCATACATATACAATGTGAAAATAAATATGACATGCACCATATTATGTGAAATGATAGAATGATGTATGCACACTATCGAAGGCCAAATGACTCTTTGCAACCCTGCACTACTATAACAAAAACACCCTATGGTGCTTAATTTAAAGAACACTATGGCGCTTGGTAAGCACCGTAGATTCCAGCGCCATTAAAACAAGCCACAATGCTTTTTGAATATATGGAAGCATCATAGCTTGATTATTTAATTTTTTTTAAATATAAACCTATGGCACTTTCACGGGGAAGTGTCATAAGAAGGTGGCACTTCCTACGGCGCTTCTCCAAAGATGTGCCATAGGAAGTCAATGACTTCCAAGAGTACTTCCCTAGAAAAGCGCCGTAGGAAGTCTTTTTTTATTAAAATAATTTTTTATAATTATTTTATTTTCCTAATGGAAACCTTTATTTATAATCTAAAATCCATCACAACTTATAATACAATCCAGAACAAAATTAAATAATATAGCACGTATCGTTTGTGTTAGATCAGAAGTTTTGATGATAACAAAAAGATAATTGTATGCAAATCATGTTTTTATAAGATTAAGAAAAGATTACAAAGTTACCAAATGCATATAGGAATGTTTTCTGGTATCTGTTGTCAAATTGAACTGGAGTGCTTGAGGATGAGCTTTGCACTCGAGCATAGATCCCTTCTGTGCTCGAGCAGGTTCTAGTGAAAGCCAGAAAGTGTTCACCCGAGAGGCATGCCACTGTTATTTTCACTGATTCACTCAAGCACTGGAGTTTGCACTCGAGCAGAGAAGCCATTCTCACTCGAGCACATGCGAGTGAAGGTCCGCGAGTGCTTGGCCGAGAGCAAGTATTATCATGCTTCCTTGATTCACTCGAGCAGAGACATCTATGCTCGAGCATGAGCATTCTGTACTCGAGCAAGGTACTGCGAGTGCTTGGCCGAGAGTCATGAAGTTCAAGGAAGTACAAGTGTGCTCGAGCACAACCTCATATGCTCGAGTGACACATCAGCACTTGCGAGTGAAAATTCTATCCCACTTTATTTCTGATGCGAGTGCTTGTTTAAAAGGTATATTACTTGAGAATATTCTTCTCACTCGAGCAGGAGTCTGTGTCCTCGAGTGAGGGCCCACATCACCTGCGAGTGATAAATTTATCCCTCTCCAAACCTGATGCTAGTATTGATATTGAGAGCATATTCCTTGAGAATATGCATCTCACTCTAGCAGGAGTATATGTGCTCGAGTGAGGGACCATATCACCCGCGAGTACAAAATCTCACTCTTGCTAATATGATATGCGAGTGATGAACCGAGAAGACACTCGCAGTGGAAAATGCAAGATCACTCGAGCAGGAGGAGTTGTGCTCGAGTGAGACCCCACATCACTTGCGAGTGAGAATTCTGTCTCTCTGAAATCCTTTACAAGCACAACCCGATAACTGAAGCACAAAGAGGAAAATAGGAAGATCACTCGAGTGAGCCATCCATGCTCGAGTAATGCTCTGCCAGATCACCAAAAATGCCAAGTCTCACAACGTTCAATCTAAATATGGTTTATTATTATTTATTCATATCATCATTACTTATTATCATTGCTTAACATCATTTTGAATGTATTATAAGTGTGATGCAGGAAGATGAACGTTTGAAATTAGTTGTTACGGAGAAAGTCAAATAACGGCAGGCAACATCATTACAAGCACGCACGTACCTACTGCATTCAGATTATTCAAACATGCTCGTGTCTTTCAATAGTTACAAAAGTCCCGCTCCTCAAACAATGATTTCCCAAACGGGCAAAAACTAAAGCAACTATATATACAGAGATTCAGAGATAGTCAAGTACGACAACGAAGCACATGAATTCACAAGCTTATACACTAGTCTCTGCTATTCATTATTTTCTCTGTATACACATTGATCTTCAGTTTTTATTCATTTGCTCTGTAAGAGAGTCTTCATACAATTCAAATTCTACGTTTATTTGATCTCAAGGTATTGGGATCTTGAGAGGGTAGATTTCCTTACGAGAGAAGCAGTTGAGAGAATTCCTTGTTGTACCTTCCACACATAAGACTTATAAGACACAAGCAGAAGAGAACGTTGCTGCTCGTAAGACTTACAGTGGTGTAAGCAGGAGAGAACGTTGCTGCTCATAAGTCTTGTATACATAAGCAAGTGAGAGAGGTCATAGGTTGTTTTCTGCACGTAAGACTTGTCGTAAGGGGGAGATAAATTTCTTAGTAAGAGAATATTTCTGCTCGTAGTCCTTTAAAGGACAATTATTGTTTTGTGGCGTTCTGAGAGCCCATTGAATCTTGGAGGTATAGTGAAAATCTCAGTAGGTCTTGATCTCTGAGGACTTGACGTAGGCCTGGTTGTTAGGCCGAACCAATATAACTCTTTGTGTTCAAATCTTCTCAACTCTCCACTATCTACTATATTTTTCATATTACCACATCAAGCGAAAAATTTATAACATCACCCAATTCACCCCCTCTTGGGTGAAGCTTGCCTCTTACATTTGGTATTAGAGCCTAGTCTTCTCCAAATAGCCTAACAGCTTGAGAAGGATCTGACAAATGGCAACAATGGGTGAAAATATCCTTCCAGACGGATCTTCAATCACTAGACCTCATGGTTTTGCTGGAGAACATTTTTCGTTCTGGAAAGCTAAATTCAGAGTGTTCGTGATGGCAGTCGAGTACGTATTATGGAATGTTATACAAGATGGTGACTATGTTCCAATGAAGAAAATCGAAGATAGAGCAGTTAAAAAGAGCCCAGATGAGTTTGACGAGAATGACAAAAGGTTAGTAACATTAAATAGTAAAGCCATTTTATTGATACAGAGTGCTCTTAGTCAAAAAGAATATTTTCGAATATGTACTCTACCAACTGCCAAAGATATGTGGGATGCTCTAGAAATTGCTCATGAAGGTACATCCGGAATCAAAGAAAATAGAGTCAATACTCTAATTACAGAATATGACCTATTTCGTATGAAACCTGGCGAAGGCATATCAGAATTCGAACTCAGGTATACTCATCTTGTTAATCAATTATCTGCTCTTGGAAAATCATTTGATCAAAATTCCCATGTAAGAAAGATTCTTAATATTCTTACGAAAGAATGGGAAGCGAAGGTGACAGCTATCGAAGAAGCTAAAGGAGAATCTATGAGATCCGTAGCTGCCCTCTTTGGGAGTCTTTCAGAGTATGAAGGAAAGTTGAGGTTCAAAAAGGAACTTGAAGAGTTTGATGATAAGAAGAAAAAGGGAGTTGCACTAAAAGCTATCAAGGAGGAAGAAGAATCGTTCGAGAATGAAGATATCCCTAACGATGATGAAATGGGAATGATCGTAAGAAAATTCAAAGATTCTACAGAAGAGGTCAAAAGAACTTCAAAAATTATCAAGGTGGACCAAGCAAGAGAGAAAATAAAGAACAACAGATAGTATGCTATGAATGTGGGAAACCTGGACACATCAAATCTGAATGCTTCAAGAACAAAGACAAAAAGAAGTAGAAAAAGAAAGCATATATATCATCTATATGGGGAGATAGTTCGTCAGACGAAGAAAGTGACAATGACGAAGTAGCAAATCTGTGCTTAGTAGCCAAGGAAGAAGAATCAGACTCTGAGGTAAGTGATTCTGAACCTACTTATGATGAATTGTTATCTGAATATAATGCATTGCATATAGAGTTCATCAAAGTTGCTAAAGAAATGGTTAGCTATAAGAAGAAAGTAAAAGAATTAGAAAGTACTGTCATATCATCATATGAAATGTGTAAAGAGAAAGATAAGAAAATAGAAGATTTAACAAAAATTGTTGAAAAGTTTACTAAAGGTAGTGAAACTCTCAAGGTTATTTTAAATTCTCAGAAAGTTTCATTTGATAAATCTGGAATTGGATATAATTCTATTCATGATAAGAATAAAGGATATAAGAAGAATAGTAGAGCATATCTTAAATATTTCAGGAATTCTGTGCATACATCAAATCCATTCGCATCATGCAATTATTGTAACAGGAAAGGACATTATACTTCATTATGTTATTTCAAAAAGGGACAAGTTGTTGGAACATATAAATGGGTTCCGAAAGGGACACATACATCACATACTAACCACAAAGGACCCAAGAAAGTGTGGGTACCTAAAACTTGATCATCTTATTCTAGGTATGTCTCAAGGCATCTCGAGCGAACAAATGGTATATTGATAGTGGATGTTCGAGACACATGACTGGTGACAAAAATAAGTTCACCATGCTAGAAACTAGAGAAGGAGGAAAGGTAACATTTGGAGGTAATCATCTGGACGTATTGCTGGAATTGGTGAAGTAGGAAAATCCGATGGTGTTCAAATCAATGGAGTATATTATGTTGAGGGATTATGCCACAACCTCCTGAGTGTAAGTCAAAGCACTGACAAAGATAACTGGGTAATTTTTGACTCAAAAGAATGTTTGATAGTAAGCAAAAAAGATTTACCTCTGAACAAAGAATCTATCAAGGCAAAGATCCGAGCTCAAAGGGACGGTAATTGTTATACTATTGATTTAAATTCAAATTCTTCTGAAAATTGTTTTCTTAGTCGATCAGAGGAAAGTTGGTTATGGCATAAGCGTTTGGCTCATGTCAATATGAATCAACTTGACAAACTGATTAGAAAAGATTTAGTTGTTGGTCTTCCCAAACTTAAATTCAAAGATAATATGACTTGTGAAGCATGTCAAAAAGGCAAACAAACTAAGTCTTCTTTTAAAACAAAGTATGAGATTTCTACTTCAAAACCTTTACAATTACTTCATATGGATTTGGTAGGACCTGTAAGAGTAAAAAGTTTTGGAGGAAATTTATATACTTTAGTAATTGTCGATGATTTTACAAGATTTACTTGGACTATATTTATTGCTTCAAAAGATGAAACATTTGCTGAATTCATCATGTTTGCCAAAAAGGTTCAAAATGAGAAAGGTATTTCTATTGTTTCTATTGGGACAGATCATGGAGAAGAATTTGATAATCAACTATTTGAAAACTACTACAACAACGAAGGAATAGATCATAACTTCTCTGCTCCTAGAACCCCTCAATAAAATGGAGTAGTGGAAAGAAAGAACAGAGTTCTTACAGAAATGGCAAGAGCATTACTCAATGAAAAGAAATGTCACAAGTGTTCTGGGCAGATGCAATGAGTACTGCATGCTATATTCCAAACCGGGCATATATCCACAAATCACTTGGAAAGACGCCATATGAACTTTACAAAGGAAGAAAGCCAAATATTGCTCATCTTCATATCTTCGGGTGTAAGTGTTTCATTCACAACAATGGTAAAGAAAACTTAGGTAAATTTGATCAAAGTCTGATTAAGTTATATTTCTAGGATATTCTAATAGAAGTAAAGCTTATAGAGTTTTCAATAAAAGAACATGGACTGTTGAAGAATCTATTCATGTTGTGTTTGATGAAATTGAATCTCAGACAAAACTTATTGATGAAAAAGAAATGGATTCAATCAAGAAAAACAAATCTATTTCAAAGTAAGATGATTTTGAAACAAATGATTTTCAAAATTTAGAAGATGTCGATGATCATGCTCAACCAAAAGCATGGAGACATATGAAGGATCATCCAATTGATCAAGTTATAGGAGATATTCATGAAGGTGTCAAAACCAGAAATAGAATCCTCAATGAGATAACTTTTTCTGCTTTTATTTCTGAAATTGAACCTTCTAATATAGAAGAAGCTTTATCTGACAATGATTGGGTGATTGCTATGCAAGAAGAACTAAATCAATTTCAAAGAAATCAAGTTTGGCATTTGGTTCCTCGACCTAAAGATCATACGGTTATAGGGACCAAATGGGTTTTCAAAAATAAACTTGATGAATCAGCAATCATTGTGAGAAACAAAGCAAGATTGGTTGCCAAAGGCTATAATCAGGAAGAAGGTATTGATTATGAGGAAACATATGCTCCAGTGGCAAGATTGGAAGCAATATGAGTACTCCTAGCCTTTGCTTGCATTAAAGGTTTTAAACTTTATCAAATGTATGTGAAAAGTGATTTTCTAAATGGTTATATTATGGAGGAAGTATATGTAGAACAACCTCCTGGGTTTGAAGATGAAACAAAACCTGATCATGTCTTTAAACTTAAGAAAGCACTATATGGTTTGAAACAAGCACCTAGAGCTTGGTATGAAAGACTAAGCAAATTTCTTCTTGATCAAAGTTTTGTCAGAGGTAAAGTTGATACAACTCTATTCATCAAACATAACAAAAATGATATTCTAATTGTTCAAATTTATGTTGATGATATTATTTTTTATGCTACTAACGAATCTATATGTCAAGAGTTTTCTTAGATTATGCAGGGAGAATTTGAAATGTCCATGATGGGAGAATTGAACTTCTTTCTTGGACTTCAAATCAAACAAAAGAAGAATGGTATATTTATATCTCAGACAAAGTATTTGAAAGAGTTGTTAAAGAAATATGGATTAGATAATGCTAACAAAGCTGATACTCCAATGAGTTCTACAACGCTGTTGGATGCTAATGTAAAGGGACCTAGCTTCAACATCACAAAGTATAGAGGAATGATTGGCTCATTACTCTATCTCACAGCAAGCAGGCCAGATATTCAGTTCAGCGTAGGAATGTGTGCAAGGTATCAATCCGCTCCTAAGGTATCTCATGCAGAGACAGTAAAAAGAATCTTCAAATATCTAGGAGATACTTCAGAGCTTGGTCTTTGGTATCCGAAAAGAGGGAACGAGTATTTAATGGCATATTCAGATTCAGATCACAGAGGATACAAAACTGACAGAAAGAGTACCAGTGGTCAATGTCAATTTCTTGGAGGTTCTCTAGTATCATGGTTCAGCAAGAAGCAGAACATAGTTTCATTATCCTCGACTAAAGCTGAATATATAGCTGTGGCAAGTTGCTGTTCTCAAGTGTTATGGTTGAAACAACAAATTCAAGATTTGGGAATTTATTTAAAAGAAATTCCAATTTATTGTGATAACACTAGCACGATAAGCTTGGCCAAGAATCCTGTACAACACTCAAGGACCAAGCACATAGACATTCGACATCACTTCATTCGAGATCATGTTCAAAAGAAGGATGTCAAAGTGGAATTCATACCAACTCATCTTCAACTTGCGGATATCTTCACAAAGCCAATTGCAAAAGATCAATTCTTATATATTCGAAGAGAATTGGGAATGGTAAATCCCAATGAGTTGTAAGTTTTCTTGTTAAAAATTTGAATTAAATGTTCCTTTTGATGATAATCATACTGACTTTGGCATCGGAGTATTAAAAACCTTTTTGCAGGTCTGTCACTCGAGCACTAGGAGTGCTGCTCGAGTGATAAGCTGGTTCACTTGAGCACAAGCAGCTCTGCTCGAGCACAGCACTATTAAAAATGCTCTGCTTCTTGACATGTAAAACAGAGGTTAACAGAGTAAATAAGAATACCAAGAGACTGTATCAAAAGTAAGAGTGAGAATCGAACTCACTCGCGAGTGAGGAACTCTCACTCGAGCATGATATGAACATGCTTGAAGTGAGGAGTGCTTGCTCGAGTGAAGAAGAAGAATTTCTTTTCAAAAGCTATCCAAATCATGGTTACTCAAATGATTTTGGAGGATTTGAGTACAAAGACACAAGATATGTCAAGAAATCCACAATCCAGGTACGTTTTACATATTTTATTAATTTTTCCAGAAAATCACTCGAGCACTGATAGAACACACTCGAGCACAGTATGAACATCACTCGAGCACTAGGGTTCATGCTCGAGCACTGTCACTTATATCAGTTACGCGGGAGCTCAGAACGTCGCACTTCCTGCTCTCACTTGAGGTGTTCTCTCACTCGAAGGGCGTAACTCTTTGCCTTCAACCGTTTTCTCTTCAATCAATCGTGTCCATTTGCCTCAAATCATCGTTTCATCTCTTCAATCCTCTATAAAAGGTGATTCTTACCCTTGGCATTTCTCATTCGTGCCCTAATCTCAGTTTGTTTTTCTCTTCACTTTCAAAAACTGTGAGTTCTTACTTCTCTCTCACTTTCTCTACAATGGCAAGAACCAAACTACCCTCTATCCCTCAAAGATCCCACTCTCCATCTCCTACTCAGTTTGCTGCGAGTGCATCTGGTACCCCAGAACCTACACCTCCCTCTCCCAAAATCTCTTCCTTACCGTCACCTCCTCCTAAGCCCAAGACCAAAAAGAGGACTCCGGCTAAGAAACCTCACCCAAAGCCTCAAATTTCAAAGAAAGGCCAACCTCCTCAGAAGAAACCAAAGGGTATGGTGTTCAAGGAACCAATAGTTACCCGGTCTCAATCCAAGGAGGTTCAAGGAAATGGGAAGAAAAAGGAAACAGAGCAACCTCAACAATCTTCTTCTTCCTCTGGTGATTCATTCAACAAATAACTTCGGGTGGTATTGGAGAAGTCCAAAGTTGAAAAAATAATTGGAAAGATTGCTTCTCAAGCTGGTGTTTCAAGTTCACAACATATTGGCCAATCAAGTGCCTTTGCTTCAGGAGCACCTTCTGCCTCACAAGCACCAGTGGATGATCACATCACTAGTCCTCCTGAGGGATTCAATATTAAAGAACTAAAAGCACTGCCTCAGAAGGTATTTGATGATGAATTTAGTCATAGACACTTCTGTCCTGTGGTGTATGTGGATTTGGATTACTTAAAGAAGAATTGTCATTTGGATTTATACCCTTATCTTCAATACTATGCTCCCTGGCTAAATATCCATATACCATATTCTCCGACAGTTGTGAAAACCTTTTACTGCAACATGAAGTCTCATAATATTAAGTCTAGATCTGGTGAATTGATTGAGGAAGCAGTATCTACTACTATTAGAGGAAGATTTATTATGATATCTGCCAAGATCATAAATGACTTACTTGGTTATGTTGCACCTCCTCCTGATCCACCCTCTTTCTCTGCCAATGAAGCTTTCAAAATTTTGAGACCAAAAGACCCAATAGGCCCCCTCAATTTCAAACCTATTGATATGCCTGATATTCACAGAGTCCTTCATTATATATATTCCCGAAGCATAGTCAATAAGTCCAAAAATTATACCCATTTTGCTCAAAAGGATTATTATTTGTTGGCCTCTTTCATTGCTGGGCAACAAAGGAATGTGGGGGAGATTATCTTCAACGAGATGAGAATATTTCAATTTTCTTCATCAAGATACACAACCATTCCATTTCCTCAGCTTGTATCCTTCATTCTGATGAAAGACAAGATTTGGTATTTAGAAGGAACTGAAAGGGTACTTATTTCATGATTTGGTAAGACTCAACTAACTCATATGGGTATTAATCTTCCTGTGAGTCGAACCAAAGCTACATCTAAGAGGGAAACCACTCCATCCAGAGGAGATGAAGCACAATCATCTCCTCAGAGTCCTATTCCTCCTCCTTCCTTCATTAATGCCTCTCTTTCCAATCATGTGACTGCGGCAATCAATCAAGCTATATCAAGTCTGAAGAAGGAGTTAGTGGCTGAGTATGAGAAACTTGTGGAAAAGATGGAGTCACTGGTCATCAAATTGGTAGACAAGGCCAATACCAATTTTGAGTTGATGTTCAAGACTCAGGATGAGATGTCTCAGAGGATAACAAATATGGAGACCTTCTTGCACTCACATTTCCCCTCTTCATCTTCGGAGGTGCCTCCAGAGACTACTCATACCTCTGTGCCACAGACTCATGTACTCTTCACCGATCCAGATTCTAATGTTGATGTTACTTTTGATCGATCGCCTTCACTACCTCCCTCATCCTCTGTACCATAGCCATCATCTCCACCAATTGACCCTCTCACTACCATGGTTTCATTTGTTCCACCTCCTGATATCACTTTTCCTCAGCCCCCTTCTGATTCTGACAAAACGGGGGAGAAGGATGTGTGATGATTTCTGAGCTTCTGTGGGATGTATTTGGTAGTTTGGGTAGATTTTCTGTATGGGGTAGGATTTGATGTTATTTGATGTTATTTTAGATTATGATTTATTATGTTGTTTGATGTTATTATTATGTTGTTGATCAATTGAATTCAAGGTTAATATTAATGAATTTTTTCAAATTTCAAGTTATTCATGAGTTTGATTATCAAGTTCAAATGATGTTTCAAGTTATTAAAGTTGTTATTTATCTCATAGTATGCTTATCTTGGTTGTTAAGTGTCCAGAGGAAGCATTGCAGGAAAACTTGATATGCATTTAGAAACATTGAAGAATTTCAAAAATTTTCAATCTTAATCAATCTTTCTTAAACTTTCATCACAAAGGTTTTGTCACCATCAAAAAGGGGGAGAATGTTAGATCCCAAGTTTTGATGATAACAAAAAGACAATTGTATGCAAATCATGTTTTTATAAGATTAAGAAAAGATTACAAAGTTACCAAATGCATATAGGAATGTTTTCTGGTATCTGCTGTCAAATTGAACTGGAGTGCTCGAGCATGAGCTTTACACTCGAGCATAGATCCCTTCTGTGCTCGAGCAGGTGAGTGAAAGCCAGAAAGTGTTCACCTGAGAGGCATGCCACTGTTATTTTCACTTATTCACTCAAGCACTGGAGTTTGCACTCGAGAAGAGAAGCCATTCTCACTTGAGCACATGCGAGTGAAGGTCCGTGAGTGCTTGGCCGAGAGCAAGTATTATCATGCTTCCTTGATTCACTCAAGCAGAGACATCAATGCTCGAGCATGAGTATTCTGTACTCGAGCAAGGTACTGCGAGTGCTTGGGCGAGAGTCATGAAGTTCAAGGAAGTACAAGTGTGCTCAAGCACAACCTCATATGCTCGAGTGACACATCAGCACTTGCGAGTGAAAATTCTATCCTTCTCCATTTCTGATGCGAGTGATTGTTTAAAAGGTATATTACTTGAGAATATTCTTCTCACTCGAGCAGGAGTCTGTGTCCTCGAGTGAGGGCCCACATCACCTGCGAGTGATAAATTTATCCCTCTCCAAACCTGATGTGAGTATTGATATTGAGAGCATATTCCTTGAGAATATGCATCTCACTCGAGCAGGAGTATGTGTGCTCGAGTGAGGGACCACATCACCCGCGGGTACAAAATCTCACTCTTGCTAATATGATATGCGAGTGATGACCTGAGAAGACACTCCCAGTGGAAAATGCAAGATCACTCGAGCAGGAGGAGTTGTGCTCGAGTGAGACCCCACATCACTCGCGAGTGAGAATTTTATCTCTCTGAAATCCTTTGCAAGCACAACTCGATAACTGAAGCACAAAGAGGAAAATAGGAAGATCACTCGAGTGAGCCATCCATGCTCAAGTGATGCTCTGCCAGATCACCAAAAATGCCAAGTCTCACAACGTTCAATCCGAATATGGTTTATTATTATTTATTCATATTATCATTACTTATTATCATTGCTTAACATCATTTTGAATGTATTATAAGTGTGATGCAGGAAGATGAACGTTTGAAATTAGTTGTTACGGAGAAAGTCAAATAACGGCAGACAATATCATTACAAGCACGCACGTACCTACCGCATTCAGATTATTCAAACATGCGCGTGTCTTTCAATAGTTGCAAAAGTCCCGCTCCTCAAAAGATGATTTCCCAAACGGGAAAAAACTAAAGCAACTATATATACAGAGATTCAGAGATAGTCAAGTACGACAACGAAGCACAAGAATTCACAAGCTTATACACTAGTCTCTGCTATTCATCATTTTCTCTGTATACACATTGATCTTCAATTTTTATTCATTTGCTCTGTAAGACAGTCTTCATACAATTCAAATTCTACGTTTATTTGATCTCAAGGTATTGGGATCTTGAGAGGGTAGATTTCCTTACGAGAGAAGCAGTTGAGAGAATTCCTTGTTGTACCTTCCACACATAAGACTTATAAGATACAAGCAGAAGAGAACGTTGCTGCTCGTAAGACTTACAGTGGTGTAAGCAGGAGAGAACGTTGCTGCTCATAAGTCTTGTATACATAAGCAAGTGAGAGAGGTCATAGGTTGTTTTCTGCACGTAAGACTTGTTGTAAGGGGGAGATAAATTTCTTAGTAAGAGAATATTTCTGCTCGTAGTCCTTTGAAGGACAATTGTTGTTTTGTGGCGTTCTAAAAGCCCATTGAATCTTGGAGGTATAGTGAAAATCTCAGTAGGTCTTGATCTCTGAGGACTTGACGTAGGCCTGGTTGTTAGGCCAAACCAGTATAACTCTCTGTGTTCAAATCTTCTCAACTCTCCACTATCTACTATATTTTTCATATCACTACATCAAGCGAAAAATTTATAACATCACCCAATTCACCCCCCTCTTGGGTGAAGCTTGCCTCTTACATTTTGCAATATTGCATCTTCATGTATCAAGCATAAAAGAACTCTAGCATTTAAATTGCTTAAACTTGAGCCATACATGTTACTTCTATAGAGGATTAAACTAAGTATTATTATATTTGTAAGCTCAAAAATTAGAAAACTTACAATGTATAGGAAGTTTAAGAAGATAGAGTTGACACTTCAAATAAATACCTGAAAAAAAAAAATTAGGAGCACACATATAAGATTCATAACAGATTTTAAGTAAATAAGAAAATGTGAACTAAATGTTGAAAAAAAACACTTGTAGGCTAGGGAGCTTCTAAAGGAGGCTGAGACAAGGAAAAAAACACATGAGAGAGGAAGCTTTGTATAGCAATGGAGTTCTGGGAAATGGGGGAGCTAAAGGGAAAGAGAGAAGATGAAAACGAAAATGAAAATGGTGGGTTATGAAAATTAAATAGCACCTTGTATGGCACTTTACATATAAACGTCATACAAGGTGGGAGAAGCTACAACACTTTTTGTCAAAGCTCGTAGCTTCCCAATTTTACAAAAAAAAAAATTACGACTAATTTTTTTTTTTAAAAAAGGCCTTGGATAGCACTTGATTACCAAGTGTCATAGCATCCCAATTTAAAGAAAACAATGGCCAATTAAATTCAAAAAAAGACCTTGGGCACTTGATTACCAAGTGCCATCCAAGGTTGAGCCTTAGACAATGCTTGAAAATCAAGCGCCGTCCTAGGCCTTGAAAATATTTCAAGGCACCACGTGGTGCCTTGAATTGGCACCTTATACGGTGCTTGTTTTACAAGCATTGTCTAAGGCTTATTTCAAGGTGCTTTGAATTGGCACCTTAGATGGCGCTTGGTTTACAAGCGCGTCGTCCAAGGCTTATTTCAAGGTGCCTTGAATTGGTGCCTTGGACGGCACTTGGTTTACAAGCACCTTCCAAGGTCACACCTTCGAGGCCTTTTATTAAAAAATAAATAAAATCTTTTTTAATAGGTGTAATTTACCTCTAGGTTTTGACCTCTAAATTAATTCTTAAATTTAATTTTTGTTTTTTAGTATAGACAAACTTTCTCAAGAAAGCATTCATCATGGTAATGGAGCTCTGTCACTTATGGAATTTCTATTATTCTATAGCTGCCACATGTATTTTTTTTAATAGAAGTCTTTTCCGACACTTGTATGTACAAGGGATTTATTTAAAAAAAATAAAGACCTTTTACATAAAGAATTTATTTTTTTTAAAAAAATTACACCATTGCCTTAAAAGGCAATATCCAATTTTACCTGAATTTTAATATCTCTTGTATGGCGCTTGTTGGGAAAGCGCCAAATAAAGAGAGTATTTTTCTAAAAAAAACAAATAACCCCTTGTATGGCGCTTTCTCAGGCAAGCACCATACAATGTATTAAGCAAATACAACACTTTTCTGCTCAAGTGTCATAGCTGTCACATGTATTTTTTTAAAAAAAATAAGAAGTCTCCTCTGGCGCTTGTTTGAAGAAATGCCATAAGATTAGCGCCATTAAATCCATATTTTGTAGTAGTGCTGGGTTAAATTTATGCCTTCGTTGGGTCTCATACCACATCTAAGCTAATTTGCATGTCCAAGACACTATGCTCATATTACAAAAGATGGCATACACAAACATACAATAATCACATGGTGCATAAAAGAAAGAGTTACTACCTGGAATTGTCCTTTCCTGCTCTACTTATCTGTTCAATAACTTTGATCCGGCTCAGGCTATTGCAAATTCCTATGAAATTAGAGTTACAAATTACTCGTTATTACTTGAACTACTACTGCTTTCTGATAAGTAAAATATTTGCATATTTATTTTCCCTTATATGATGATTTTGTGGATGATATTTGAGCTCAATTTAATAAATTTGGGTGTAATTAATAAATGAATATTGATTTTGGCATAAAATAAAATTTCTTGAAAAATACTAAATGAGACCCTCTTTCAGTTCTCAGGCAATATCTGGAGCTCTAGATGTCAAATTAGGACATTTTGTTATATGGATAAAAAGCTAAGAAAGAGCTCTACAACTTTTATGTTGAGACCAAAATCCAGTTCTATCTCCAAGGGTTTCAAATATTGCTTGGACTTTGAGAACGGAAATCATCTACCATTCCAACAACCATTTCATCTACCACTTCATCTTCCTTTTAACCTACTAGCTCATCTACCACATTCAATCTACTACTTCATCTACTAGATTCTATACACTACTTCATCTACCATATTTATGTACCACTTCATCTTCCTTTTCACCTACTACTTCATCTACCGCATTCTCTCTACTACATTTACCATATTTCATCTACCACTTTATCTACCCTACTCCATTCTTCCCTATACAGAGCCACCCTCTCCTTCACATTTGACACACTAATTCATATCCATTACTCTACTCTCTTATTCACTTACAACCATTTTCATATCCATTACTCTCCTCTCTTCTCCACTTACAAAAAAATTTCATATCCATTACTTTCCTCTCTTCTCCACTTACACCATCATCTTAGAATTAATTTCATGTATTGTATTTGTTTCTTGCATGCCTCCTACATGGAAGGTTTTACCTCCTACAGGAAGGCTAGATTTTTTTTATTTTTATGCATCTTTTGGTTGTATGTTTATTGAATAATTAAGTTTATTATAATGATTATGAAGTTTTCAATTTATTTTATTGTTGTTTTTAATTTCATCATGAGCTAAATTTCCATTTTTCTAGAGTGATGACGTAGCTAACCAATGATAGATTGAATCTTAACTTATTGAATATAGTTTGAATTTCTCCTTCATGATTGAGTTTTAATTATTATTCTTAATGCTTTTGATTGACTGGTTATCTTTTGAATGATTTCAATATGCATGTTGAGATCAAACGGAGATGCATGTGTATAGATCCTATAATTAAAGTCATGACTTGCATATGAAATAGGAATATATTCATATGCGTTGTGTAGTCTTACTGAGTTCCATAAATCTTAATGCATAATTAATTACTTAAATTCATATAGGAATATATTGGATTAGCAATTAATTATAGAATTGCTTGACCTTGGAAGAAGCTAGTAATTAAATTAGGGAAATTTGACTGTCAATTATGTGGAATAAATTAGGCTAGAAAAGGTAGGTGATTCAGTCCAAAATTTGTTAAGTGAAATATGACCCCTAGGACTTTTTCTCATAGTTGTTTCATATCATTTGCATTCATATTTAATCATCTTTTATTTCATAACCTCAATCATCAACTAATCGACTGACTAAATAGAGTTAAAATTACCCATTTTGGTATTTAGTGATCAATCCTCATGGGAACGATACTCTGCTCACTTCTATATTACTTGATTACAACAGTGTACACTTGCACTATTTAATAGACTATTTACACTCATAACAAGTTTTTGGCGCCGTTGCCAGGGATTGTTATCATTAATATCAATACCAAGTAATTTTAATACTAATTTGGTCTTTATATTATATTTGTTTTTCTTTTTGGTGTTTTGTGTTTCTTTTTAGGCTTTTGCTCATTGTATGACTAGATCGAAGGAGACTGAATTATAACCTCTTGATTTTGAGATCGAAAGAACTTGTCGAAGAAATCAAAAAGTTCAAAAGCAATCTACTTCAATCCAAAGCAATCCAATGGCAAATCCGGAAGAAGAAATGACAGATACCAAAACACTCTGTGACTATGCAACACCAATAGTCATGGGGACAAATTCTAGAATCAGAAGACCACCAGTAGCAGCTAACAACTTTGAAATCAAGCCTACAATTATCCAGATGATGCAAGCAAATCAGTTTGGTGGTTTACCAACAAAAGATCCTAATGCACATATAGCCAACTTCCTAGAAATCTGTGACACATTCCAACATAATGGTGTTACTGACGATGCTATTAGACTTATACTTTTCCTATTCTCACTCAGGGATAAGGCTAAGAGCTTGTTACAATCACTACCAGTAGGAAGCATAACTACATGGGATCTCATGGCACAGAAATGTTTGGAGAAATACTTTCCTTTGCCAAAAATTGCTAAATTGAGGAATGAAATTGCCTCATTTACCCAGCATGAACAAGAAAGCCTCGATAAAGCATGGTAAAGATACAAGGAGTTGCTAAGAAGATATCCTCATCATGTGTTACCAAATTGGTGGCAACTGCAAACTTTCTATAGTGGGATGATGCACTTCTCCAGAATTATTGTAGATGCTGTAGCTGGAAGATCTTTAATGGGAAAAAATAAAGATGATGCTTACAATTTACTTGAAGAGATGGTAACCAATACATATCAATGGCCTTCTAAACGTAGCAATTCAAAGAAAGCACTTAGAGTGTACGAGCTAGATGTCCTTACAACTTTGTCTTCTCAAGCTGTATCTAATCCAAGCAAGTAGGATCATTGACAACCCAAGCAAATGTAATCAGCACTCCTACTGAAGCTGTGATCAATGTGGAGGACCTCATATGAGAACACCATATCAAGAAGAACACTCATTCATGCCGGAGCAAGCTCATTTCATTAGAAATCAAAGCAATGACCCATTCTCAAACACCTACAATCCAGGTTGGTGAAATCATCCAAACTTTAGTTGGAGGAATAATCAAAATGCATTCAAGCCGTAAGGGAACTACTAGCAATATACTCTTCAACAACCAAATCCACCACAACAGAAAGTAAATGTAGAAGATATACTAGCTCAATTCATAGCTAGGACTGATGCAACACTCAAAAGCCAAGACGCCTCAATAAAGAACTTGGAGATCCAGATGGGCCAAATTCCAAATATGAATTCCAGGCATCCAAGAACTCTACCCAGTAACATTGAAAGAAACCCAAGAGAATATGTGAAGGCCGTTGCACTAAGAAGTAGTAAAGAATTGAAAGATCCTATAATTAAGAAGAAGGATGATGGAGAAAAGAAAGAAAGAGGAAAAGAACAAAAGGAGGATGATGTACTACCAGGAAGAATCAACTTTCCAGATAATCCTCCTCCATATGTACCACCAGTTCCATATCCTCAGAGACTTACTAAAGCAAAGTTAGACAAGTAGTTTGGTAAGTTTCTGGAGGTTTTCAAAAAGCTACATATCAACATTCCTTTTGCAAACGCTCTTGCCCAAATGCTCATTTATGCAAAATTCATGAAGGATATTCTTTCAAATAAGCATAAGCTTAAGGAATTTGAAATATTTGCACTTACTGAGGAGTGCAATGCTATTCTCCAAAAGAAATTACCACCAAAGCTGAAAGATCCAGGAAGCTTTTGCTTACCTTGAAACATAGGTCAATATTACTTTGAAAGAGCACTTTGTGACCTTAGAGAAAGTGTAAACCTCATGCCTCTATCTTTCTACAACAAACTTGGTCTTGGAGAGGTGAAGCCAACCACAGTTTCTTTACTTCTGGCTAACCGATCAATAAAACATCCAAGAGGTATCTTAGAAGATGTTCTGGAGAAGGTGGATAAACTCATATTCCCAGCTGATTTCATAATACTTGACATGGAAGAAGACCAAGAAATTCCTATCATTCTTGGGAGGCCATTTCTTGTAACTAGGAGAACTTTAATAAATGTACAACAGGGGAAGTTAACTTTACGAGCTCAAGATAATCAAGTATCTTTCAACATTTTCAAGGCTTTGTCATTTCCAAATGAAGGTGACACCTGTTATAGGGTTGATACATTGACCAGCTACATAAAAGTCATGGTGAACAAAATTTGCATGGATCAACCATTAGCAATGAGAACGGAAAATGTATCAAAATCTACTAATGCAGAAGTTTTGGAGCAAATTAGGTACCTTGAAGCAAATTACCCAACTTTTATCAAGAAACCATTTGAAGATTTGGGGGAAAGACTGAGTAAGCTGATGCCATCAATAGAGAAACCACTAGTACTATTGAAGCAAATTTCCCAATTTTTATCAAGAAACCATTTAAAGATTTGGGGGATAGCTAAGTAAGCCGGTGCCATCAATAGAGAAACCACCAGTACTAGAGTTGAAAGAACTACTATCCCACTTGAAGTATGCTTATCTGGGAGGAAATTCAACACTACAAGTAATCATCTAGCAGCTCTTACTCCTGATAAAGAAGAAAAGTTATTAAGAATTCTAAGGGAGTATATAATAGCATTTGGATGGTCAATAGATGATATAAGAGGGATTAGTCCTTTAATTTGTATGCATAAGATCTTAATAGAGGACAACTACAAGCCATCAGTCGAGCACCAGAGAAGACTCGATTCAAACATGAAGGAAGTGGTGAGAAAGGAGGTATTAAAGTGGCTGGATGTTGGCATAATCTACCCAATCTCAGATAGTCAATAAGTAAGTCTAGTTAAAGTTGTAACAAAGAAAGGTGGAATGATAGTAATGCCTAACGAGAAAAATGAATTGATTCCACAACGAACGGTAACTGGATGGAGAGTGTGCATCGACTATAGAAAGCTCAATAAAGCAACTAGAAAAGATCACTTTCCTCTACCATTTATAGATCAGATACTTGATAGACTTGCTAGAAAAGCCCATTATTGTTTCCTGGATGGGTACACAGGATATAATCAAATTATAATTACACCAGAGGATCAAGAGAAAACAACTTTTACATGTCCATATGGTACTTTTACCATTAGAAATATGTCATTTGGTCTATGTAATGCACCAGCAACATTTCAAAGGAGTATGATGGCGATCTTCTCAGACATGGTAGAAAGGTTCATTAAGGTATTCTTTCAGTTTTTGGAGAATCATTTGATTATTGTCTTTCAAATCTAGCAAAAGTCTTACAACATTGTGTGAAGACAAATTTAGTTCTAAATTGGGAGAAATGTCATCTCATGGTAAAAGAAGGATCTGTTGGGTCACAAGGTACCTTATCGAGGCATTGAAGTGGACCGAGTTAAGATTAAAACAATTGAAAAACTACCACCTCCTTCCTCAATCAAGGGTATTCGGATTTTTTTGGGATATGATGGCCTTTATAGAAGATTTATCAAGGACTTCTCAAAAATCACAAAGCCCCTTTGCATGCTATTAGAGAAAAACACTCCTTTTGTGTTTAATAAGGAGTGTTTATCAGCCTTCCAAACTTTAAAAAGTGCCTTGACTTCTACACCAGTCATCATAGCTCCATATTAGAACCTTCCATTCAAAATGATGTGCGATGCAAATGATTATGCAGTTGGAGCTATTTTAAGCCAAAGAAAAGACAAGGTCTTTCATGCCATCTACTATGCTAGCAGGACACTCTCAGATGCACAGCTAAATTATGCAACAATAGAAAAGGAGCTATTAGCAGTTTTGTTTGCATTCTACAAATTCAGAGTCTACTTGATCGAGTCAAAGTTCATTGTCTAGATGGACCACTCAGCAATCAAATACTTGATTGAGAAGAAAGACGATAAGCCTAGACTGATCAAATGGGTGCTTCAGCTATAAAAATTTGACTTGGAGATCAAAGACAAAAAGGGGACCAAGAATCTCATTATAGATCATCTTTCTCGGTTAGAATCACCTGAACAAAGAGAGAATCACCAATCTAAGAGAATTTCCCAGATGAGCAGCTTTTCATCATGTAGTCATAACCTACTCCATGGTATGCTAATTTTGTGAATTATTTGGCAAGCAGAGTAATGCCTTATAAACTTTCTAAAGTGCAAAAGAAGAAGTTTATAATTGATGTAAGGCAATACTTTTGGGAGGATCCGTTCTTATACAAACATTGCCCAAATCAAATTATCAAGCGATATGTTCCTAAAGAAGAAATGGATAACATCTTAAATAATTGCAATTTATCCCCATATGGTGGTCATTTTGGAGCAAATAGAACAGCTACTAAAATCCTTCAATCAGGATTTTACTGGCCTACACTCTTCAAGGACGCTCATAAAATTGTGGCAACTTATGACAGATGTCAAAGAACGGGAAATATCTTAAAGAGACATGAAGCCCCTTTAACTAACATCTTAGAAGTTGAGCTCTATGATGTATGGGGAATTGATTTTATGGGGCCTTTTCCATCCTCTTTTAGCAACTAGTTCATTTTAATAGCTGTTAACTATGTCTCTAAGTGGGTTTAAGCAGCTGTGTTTCCTACAAATGATTCTCAAGTGGTTGTGAAGTTCTTGAGGAAGAATATTCTTACAAGATTTAGAGTGCCTAGAGTTATTATTAGTGATGGAGGGAGGCATTTTTGTAATGAGTAGCTTCAGTCGGTATTAGCTAAATATAGAGTAACTCATAAGGCTGTAACACCATATCATCCACAAACTAGTGAGCAGGTGGAAATCTCAAATAGAGAACTGAAGTGTATCTTAGAGAAGACGATGAATTCCAATCAAAAGGAATAGGTATAAAAATTAAAAGATGCACTTTAGGCTTATAGAACTGCCTTCAAGACACCAATTGGTACATCCCTATATCAATTGGTCTACGGAAAAGCATGCCATCTTCCAGTAGAAATAGAGCAGAAAGTATATTGAACAGTAAAAGCCTTAAATTTTGACTTAAAGGCAAATGGTGAGACAAAGCTTCTCCAACTCAATGAGCTTGCAGAATTCAGACAACAAGCTTATGAAAATGCTAAGTTATACAAGGAGAAGACAAAAATGTGGTATGGCAGAAGAATTTTAAGGAGAGTTCACACCGGGAAAAAAAGTGCTTTTATACAACTCAAGGTTAAAGCTTCTTCCAAGAAAGCTGAGATCAAGGTGGTCAGGCCCTTTTACTGTGATTCAAGTATGGCCAAATAGAATTATGGAGATTCAAGATAATGATAAAAAATTCAAAGCAAATAGGCCAAGGCTCAAAGAATACAATAAAGGTGCACTCAACACTTTGAAATCTATCATCACATTTGAGGAACCAACATGTAACCATGGAAGAATCTCTTGTAAAGCTTAAGAATAGGTTCCCTACTCTTCCCAAAGATGTGCTCAGAAAGATCTATAACTGTCGACTTGAAAGGATGAAGATATTCAAGCGTTTGGGCTTTCCTGTGGACCTACGTTGGATCATTAAGGCTAAGGTACATTTAGCCGGTGAGATTCATAAATCATTGTTAAACCTTTGCCAGGAATGGGTAGAAGATCTTACTCCAAAAAGAGAAGAGCTAAAAGAATGAATGTCTGCCATAAATATGCAAGGTGGAATTGTAATCAGCGCTGTAAGAGTAAAGATATGGTTTCTATAAATCGAGAAGATAAAATTAAATTTATAAAGGATGGACTGAGTAAGGAGTCACTGGATGATATCATTAAAACTCTTGAGACGCATTCAAGTGGTGATGTTCATCGTATTCTTCTTGATTTCGCGGACATATTCAATAGAGAAAAGGAGCGCTATTGTCTTGGGAATCTGACGTTAAAAGATCCTATTTGCCAGTTTTTAAGAAAACTGGATGGGAAGAAAATCCTCGATTCATAGAAAGTGTTTAAGCCATTACTGGAAGTGAAACCAGAGGAAGATGTGAGCCAAAATCACAACTACTATACATAATCATGCTTCTGTCTAATCGTCTTATCTTTTCTGTAGCTTTTATCTAATCTACCTTATCTTTTCATCATCTTTTGTCTAATATGTCTTATCTTCTCAGTAACTTTTAACTTTCTTTCCCCTTTTCTTCACGTAAATTACGCCGGTAATTTGTGTAAGAAGTTTTTCAAAATTTTTTTTGAAAAATACATGATTTGTATAATTTTGTTGTCATTGTTTTATTGTTATATATGTACTCTTTCACTTGTAAATATGCATCATTCTACTTGTAAACACAAATGGTCCTAGAGAAAGAAAGAGAAAAAAGGTATCACACAAAAATGTAGATTTACATCTATTTGCATTTTTTGTGAAACTTATTCGGGTAAGAATGGAGAGTTTGTCATAGTAATAAATGAATTTGGAATTGCATTAGTTGCTAGAAAGATTAACTTTGTATACAGGAGAGGCATCCAGGGCCTAAAGGGAAGTGTGGCCACTTCTGCATCCATGAATGGAAGCAAGGGTTTAAGTGTAAGGGTGAAGGAGTTGGAAGATCACACATTTTCCTTAGGACAAGAGTTACAGGTTTTGAGCTTACCTAAATGAATGGGACAAATGCTCTACCATGCTTAAGCTTTTATCTCTCTACCTGGTGGTTTGGAAACGTTGGATGGGATTTCCAGCATCGCATATGGAAACAGGATTCATACCCCAAGCAACTCGCCATTCCATAATTTCTGCCCCAACTGCTGATCAGCTACTCGATCAATTGCAAACCTATAAACCTAAACCAGATATACTAGTCAAGCAAATAGGTGGGCATTCTTCAGATAGCAGTCAGAAGCAGGATCCAGATACCACTCTTCGGTTGTAACTTTCCTTAATCTCTTGGTTTAACTCTTAGCATTTTGGTTTTGCTTTATTGTGTGTTTATGTTTAAAAAAAACTTTCTCTAAGCTCTAAAAGACATTGAGGATAATGTCAGATTTAGGTTGGGGGAGAAAAATAAAAAAAATAGTTAGTTAGTAAAATCATTAGATCCATGGGGTGTCGAAAAAAATGGTTTAGTTAGTTAGTAAAATCATTAGTTAGTTATTAGTTGCATGTTTTTATTTTTAAAAAAAAAGAGTAAAAGTAAAAAAAATCATTATGTTTAAGTGCTTTGTAATGATATTAAGAAGTATATAAGTTTTGAGTATGGATCAATTGAATTTAGAGATTTCATAGCATGAATGAACAACTGATTGTTGCAATTAGTGATGAATTTTGAGATTGAATGAAATGAGTTTGAAAGCCCCTAACCATGAGATTTTGAGCCTATAATGATTATTTCTCTTGTGTGTGATATTGACCTATTAAGTTGTCACTCTAGAACTTGCTTTAAATCTGGTTGAGATTACATTTCACATGCACATTCAAAGATGATAAAGGCATTCATTTTGTTTAGCCAAAGCCAAATAGTCAACCTTGCAATTATACCATTGATAAGCCCATTTGAGCCTAATTGACTGTTTCTTTGTTCTCAACCCATTAACATATGCTTTAATGATGTATCAAGTGTTCATACATAACTCGAAAGATGAAATTTTTGTGAAATGGGCTTTTGAAAAGTGTGGGGGTTTATATATCATCAACTTTAGAGTTGCAAAAAAAAAGATGAAAAAAAATGGGAAAAAATTTTGAGTATTCAAATTGTGGGTTGTTATGATGAAAGAGATTTATTCAGAAGCTGACCCATTTTTCAATTGTTCTATTAATTTTTATATTTAGCCCTTCATATCACGTTTAACATTCCTTTTACCTTAACCCCATTACAACCCTTAATAAGTCCTTTTGATTTGAATTATGCATGTGAATTAGGTAATGGAGATTGACAATTTTAGCAAACCTATGGTAGTGCAATTTTTTCGATTGAATTCTAGTGAAACACTTACCCTTAAACACTTGAGAGATTAGGAGAATGAGTCACAATTACTAACTCAGTTTATTCATTTTCAAATAAAATTACCAATTTATATTTTCATTGATTCATGAATATTATGATCTCTTTATTTTTCAATTGTATTCTTGCTTATGACCTGACACTTCCAATTTTGTTAGCACTAATTAGTCACTCCTTGTCCGAGGATGTTCAAGAGCTAAGTATGGGGGAATTTGATAAGTAAAATATTTGCATATTTATTTTCCCTTATATGATGATTTTGTGGAAGATATTTGAGCTCAATTTAATAAATTTGGGTGTAATTAATAAATAAATAATGATTTTGGCATAAAATAGAATTTCTTGAAAAATACTAAATTAGACCCTCTTTAAGTTTTAGGCAATATCTAGAGCTCTAGATGTAGGATTAGGACAGTCTTTATATGGATAAAAAGCTAAGAAAGTGCTCTACAACTTTTATGTTGAGACCAAAATCTAGTTCTATCTACAAGGCTTTCGAATGTTGCTTGGAAGTTGAGAGCGGGAATCATCTACCATTCCACCAACCATTTCATCTACCACTTCATCTTCCTTTTCACCTACTACTTCATCTACCATATTCTATCTACTATTTCATCTACCACATTTCATCTACTACTTCATCTTACTTTTCACCTACTACTTCATCTACCACATTCTATCTACTACTTTATCTATCACATTTCATCTACCACTTCATCTACCCTACTCTATTCTTCCCTATACATAGCCCCCCTCTCCTTCACATTTAACACACCAATTCATATCCATTACTCTCCTCTCTTCTCTACTTACACAACAATTTCATATCCACTACTTTCCTCTCTTCTCCACTTACACAACAATTTCATATCCATTACATTCCTTTCTTCTCCACTTAGACCATCATCTTAGAATTAATTTCATGCATTGTATTTGTTTCTTGCATGCCTCATACATGGAAGGTTTTACCTCTTATATGGAAGGCTAGATTTTTCTATTTGCATGAATCTTGTGGTTGTATTTTTATTGAATAATTAAGTTTATTGTAATGTTTATGAAGTTTTCAATTTCTTTTATTATTGTTTTTAATTTCATCATGAGCTAAATTTCTATTTTACTAGGGTGATAACGTATCCTACTAATAATGGATTGAATCTTAACTTATTAAATCTAGTTTGAATTTCTCCTTCATGATTGAGTTTAATTATTATTCCTAATACTTTTGATTGACTGGCCATCTTTTGAATAATTTCAATATGCAATCCAAAATTTGTTAAGTGAAATATGACCCCTAGGACTTTTTCTCATAGTTGTTTCATATCATTTGCATTCATATTTAATCATCTTTTATTTCGTACTCTCAATTATCAACTAATCGATCGACTAAATAGAGTTAAAATTACCCATTTTGGTACTTAGTAATCAATCCTCGTGTGAATGATACTCTACTCACTTCTATATTACTTGATTACGACAGTGTATACTTGTACTATTTAATAGACCATTTACACTCATAACACCTTTCATCACAATTTATTGGTTATCTATCACAGTTTCAACAATTTTTGCACAATACAACTCTATATAGTGTAGTTTCACTATTTTCTAGAAAACTGCCAGATTTTCAGTCGACTTTGGAAAATCATGATTAATTCTAAGAAAATCCAATTTGACTGATTCCATAGCCTATGTAAAGCTCTTTAGAGTTTTTTTAAGGAAAAATACTTAAGTCTGATATTGCCATCACACTTGTTCTAGAATTACGTCAAACCTCCCTTGTTCCAGATTCCCTTCCAGAAACAAGGCTAAACTTTGGAAAATCCTATCTTTTAATCTACTAGTCCAAAAATTATGTTCTACCCATCAAATTAAATCTCTACATATTTAATTTATGTCTGTAAGTTTCATCATTTTTGGACCAAGTTTGACTAATGAAATTCATTTTACAACCAAATTGTTTCCAGATAAACCAATCCAACAACATCTTTTATTAACTTCTAAAATTTCCAGATTTATACTTAATCACCCAAAAATCATAAATACATGTATTCCCATTTTCCCTTCTAAATCCAATGGAACCATGAAAACCATGAAATTCCAACTCTAACAGGACAAAAATGCCCCTAGACAAAAATTCTAGAATTTTATGGGAAAATGTGCTTTCATGTTTAATCTCTTAAAACACATTCTTTTCTATTATAATCACATGTCTAACCACTTAATTAAAGTTCCCACATGATTAATGTTAATATGAGCAGCACCTCCCATTAGGGTTTCAACATCCCAAAATCACAAAAACCATGAAAACAAAGCCACAAATCAATAACAACCACCAAGAATCCATAAGAGGAGCAAGGTTTGTTGGATTACCTCTTGCTTCTCCTCTTTCCCTCTCTAAACTATCGGCTCTTCCTCTCTCTTTCTCTTGATTTTTCTCTTGCTACATGTGTGTTTAAGGAGTAGAGATTAGGAGAGAGTTTCCATGAATTTCAAGGCAAGAACAAATGGAAATAGAATGCAACTTACCTTGATTGTGCCTCTTGAACTTTTGTGCTCTTTGTGTTCTTGTGTTTCTTCAAGTTGCTCTCTCCCTATTTCTTTCTCAATTTGGACGACATATGGCTCTTTTGAAAGAGCAAAATTGGCTTCTTGAATAAGCCAATTTCACCTCCTTGATATATAATATTTAATTGGAAATTAACATGTGTTAATTTGACTAAGTCTTTATCATTATTTACTTGGCCAATAATCCTTCCACATGACACAATTTGTATCCAAGTAAATATTTTCCTTCTCCTTTAATAATTTGGCAGAAAATATCCACCAATAAAGGGAAAAAATAATTGGTTTCTTGCTTTATTGGTCAAATGACCATTTTGCCCTCATATTTTTTCTATTTTCGTACTTGTAATCAATCTACCAGAATTTTCATCAAACTTTGAAAATTCATATCTAATTGTAAAAATGTCCAATTGGTATAGTTTTAAAGGTTATGTGACCCTTATTAAGTCTATTTTTAAGGAAAAATATAGCCTTTAGCCAACTGGAAGCTTGTAATTCCCAGAATTTTCATTTTTTGGACCCTATCATAGAAGCTTACCAGTTTGACTAGGCTAACTTCAAAAATTCATAACTATTTATGTACAGCTCCAAATGAATTATATAACTTATCAAATTAAAGCTTGTTAAGTCTAATTTCATTCTAGAAAATATCATAGGCATTGGATATGATTTGCTTATTTACAAATGTCACACAACTAGACTGCCACGCTGGAAAACACATTGGCAGTAAACCTAGTTTTTTACAATTTGTGTTCCAAACACAATTATGTGGTGTGTGACCATTAATTTCCTTGTTTTGTCATTCCCTATACTCTTTAATTCCCCATTTTATTCCCTTAAATTCCATAAAGGTATAAGAAATTTTAGGAAATCAAATTATGCCTATCTAGGACACTTACTAAACTAGGGTTTAGTAGTCCAATTAATTCAGGCTTATTCTCAAGCCTTATATCAAAATTTGGGATATTACAGTTCCCCCCTGGTTCAATAAATTTTGTCCTCAAAATTTGAACGTCTATAACTTAGGGATCATTTTAAACACTTAGCCTATCACTCTTGGGTGCAAGCTCACTAAACATGTGACACCATCATCATATTCTTATATCTCTTATAGTATTCAGTATTTTTCATTCAACATTCACATCTAACAATCAATGTGCAATATAAACAACTAGCATATAAGATAGTACAGCCGAGTGTCTCTACCCCCAATCCTCGGTCACTGCCCATTACAATTCTGAATACATCTGCCAGCCTAACGACGCACTAGTCTACTAGGTCTTAGGTCCTATGGACACAGGTCCACTATAACTTCACTAGCATATAGGATCTTATAGCCTAGGGACACTGCCCCATGCAATCTGGCACATGGGTCTTACTGCCCAGAGAATCACCCTTATGCTTACAAGTACTTCAAGACTTACTACCTCAAGCCTCCACTTGTAACCATTCTTAAAAACATAACACTCTGCCAGCCTAAGGACAACATGTCCATCAGGTCTTATAACCTAAGCTCATATAGTTTACATCTTTGCTGAATACATATCGAGACTAACAACCTTATGACATACAATCCATAGGTATTACAGCCTTACACAAACATGTACATTGGGGCTTACTGCTAATATGTCTACCTGCTCAGTATTCAAGATCACATAACTATTTGACCCTTACTAACAGTACGGTGTGCATTGTTCACTGTGTGTAATGCTCACTGGGTGTAATTAATTCTATGAGGCTATAGCTATTGACAGTAATTCACCACCATTATGCCCTACTATACTAGGGCTCATCCCAATTTTTGTTCGCACGTGTTACTACGAACCATATTGGTTGTGTGACTATCGACCATACAGGCTGTGCCCTGTAACCCATACTAGTTTATTTCACTGTATACAATACCGCCACAGCACACAAATTTTACGCCCAGCCTCTTGACTGCAAGCAACCAGTGCGACGCAACCCACCTGGCCATGTCAAGGTAAAATCCACCTGATTATAGACTGATTAGTCACATCTTTAACATGCTCTGATGGGCTACCTTGCTACTCAGGGCAAATTACTATATGCCATACAGGCTATGTCACTGTAGACCACATGGGTCTAATCATGACATGGGATGATCAACACTGGTACAAATATCAACCTCTCCTATTGATCTCAAAAATTAAACATAAATTTACTATGATTCCATTACCCACTCTGATATTTATCTCCCCATATAAGCTTTAATAATATTGGGATGATTTATAGGAGTCCCACAGAAACCTCCTATAATACCTGACTGCACCTAAAATAAGTGTTTCTCTATGCCAGTTCCTAACTCGTTTCAACTCAAATCATTTTGGGCCATGTCAAATTCTTGTGGAATTAAACTTAACAGTTAATTTCTAGGTTACGATTTACTTGGTAGCCCTTCTCTAATTATACCTTCAACACATTATATGCCATTGACTAATCTTGTAACACCCCAAATTTTATATTCACCAAATATATTGTAATTAGTTGAGAAATGCAATAAAATGGTGAATATTCATGAATTTGGAATTTATAAATTTTATAAATGTTCATATTTATGAGAAAATGGGCAAACTAATTATGGAATTAATCTAGGTAATTTAAAAATCCCAATATTAAGGTCCAAAAATGGAGAAATAATATAGAAAATATTTGGTTCAAAAATATAAGGGAATTGGCCAAAAAAATGAGAAAAGAAATTGGATTAAAAAGTTAATGGCAAAATTGTAATTTTTCCAAATTATCACAAAATTAATTATGTTCTGATTAATTGAAGTTAATTTCAATTAATTAAAGAAAATAAAAAGGAAAAATATATTTAGAATATTTTGGTCAATTTAAAATGAATTTATGGAAACTTTGAGCAAAAAGTGCAATTTTGACCAAAATTGAGACTTTACGTACATACGTAACCGGAACAAGTTGTGAAGCCAATTGAGACCACAAGGAGGGTCCCTTAGGTGTGTCCTACATGTAGCATGAAGAAGGAAATATTAGCTAGACTTAATGAGCACGGTTACATGTATATAAGGGTTTATATACATAAAATGCTATTTTTGGAATTATGACATAAGCATGGACTTATAAAATATTTCTCATCTTCATCCTCTTCTCATTCCTGACGTGAAGCTCAGCTACAAAAAGAAAGAGAAATTGTGAGATTTTTAGAGAGAGAAAGAGAAGAAAAGCTTGCAAAGGTAAGTGATTTCTTCAGTAAATCAGTTCCTAACATGTATAACTCTGTTCCTAAGCCACTCTTCTATGTATTTGAAGGTTATGAAGCTTATCTTTATGTGTGGGAGCTATGTTTTATTCATCCACCTTACGAAAATTCAAGAGGAAGTGAAAGGTAACTCCTAAACTTTCGTATATTGACTATTTTGGCTGTTATAGACAATTTAATCAGTGAAATTTAACCGGATTGTCTTTGGTTTTAAATTTGGAAATTGAGGTCGCCTAAGGGTTATGCTGCTGAAATTTGGTGTAAATGATAGTTGTAACCTAATAAAATAGTTGATAAAGTAGCTAGGAGTATAAAGGAACACGTCTACAGAGTCAAAATCGAAAAGCCCTGATTTTTTTCAGAGTATACCTCAATTTCAGGTAGCTCTAGTTATGGGCCTTAGAGTTGGATTTTCAATGATTTTATAATTCCATTGAGTTCGAAAGGGAAAATTAGGTGGGATTATAGTTGGTCACTTTTTCGGAAAAGCCTGAAAAAGCATAATTACGAAAACACCCTTAAGACTTGGAAAGCGGGGCTGCCAAGGGCAATTTTATCTTTTGGCTAAATTTGGTAATTCTGAGTCCAAAAATAGATTTCTTGGTTGAAAATATGTTAGAATAGCTCATTTCAAAAATTCAGGAAAAGTACAGTTGAGCTAGGTACCACGGGGCTGGGCTGGGACCCCAGGGGCATTTTGTAAATTTTCCAACAGGCTAATATAACTACAATAAACACTATGGAAATGCCTAAAATGGTATATGAATGGGTTTTAACCTAATTCTTGTAAATTTGACATTTTAGGACCAAGTTGAGAGCCAATCGGTGGCAAGCATTATGAGGCACATTATTCAAGGATCAGGGGCAATTAAGGTAGGGAACTTACCTCTCCTGCGTGTATTTGATATTTGTGCTGGTGTATTAATACATGTTATTGCTTTGCTTGATTATGTGAAACATATATGAATGATTGAAGCTCTGTTTCTATTTATGCTATGGCCATAAGTATGTTATTTGAAACATTAAGCACACAGATATGTCATTGTGTGAGCATGAGTTATGTAATGCAAGCATGTCATGCATTAAACACTTATCTTGCATGCATATTGGTACTGTTTCTAACTGAGATTATCTTGAATCTCACCCTCTCCTACCAACAATTTAAACATGTGAAGACAAACGGTATGCTGAGAACAAAGAAGAGAATCATACAAGGGGATTGCAGTAGTGGAATGAAGATAGGAAGATGCCTCCATTTCATTGGGATAGGTTTAGATATCCTAGAGCCTTATGCAGCTACAAGGTTTGTAATTATTATGTACGAATCCCTATAGGGAATTTTTGTAATCATGCACACATTATCAATATAATTATGCTATTCCTATGTTGCCCACCAAACCACGCATTAATATCCCGCTGCAAGTCAAAATAAGTAAGGGTGTGACAAATCGACTCCTAGTCCAACCTCAAGTTAGTGGAATAGTAAGCGGATCAATTCTTTCTCTCATTTTATCAGAGAGCTATTTCTTCAATCAATCCTTTAAGGGAATATTTTATGATCATAATCTTTCCCTATGCTAGGCTTAACAGCTATCAACCTTTCAAAATCCCTTTATGTAAGTATTCATATCAGTAAGAATCTTGTTCCTTGATTCTAGGGATCATCACTAGCTCAAACACTCTAGTTAGGCACCTCAAGGATATCGTGGGTACTTTAAATAGACCCAAATCCCATTGAGCATATCATTGGCAGTATTATGTCTCTTCCCAACTTCTAGGTTCATCATGAAACCTAGAACCTTGACATTACACAGATCAGAAATCATTTTCCTCGATTATACCCAATAGGTATGCTAAGAATCAGGATCAATAGCACTTATCCTAACCTTCACAGTATTTGGGTATTATCCTCAAAACATTATTAAAGGTTCAACATCATCCACAGGTTTACAAGGTTCAAACATCCGTCATGAAACAGAACTATAGTACAACCTAATTCACATTTTGACCTAAGCACTATTTCAGCTTAGATCTAATTCAAACCTATCCTCAACCTTCAGTATTACCAGATGGGATCCTCTAGGATCAATATATGGCATAATCATCTCTCATCATATAGCACCATATATCATATATTTATATATATATATATATTCTTTTAACACTATGGTATTACAAGGATCATCAACTAGTATGGAGAACCCTCAAGACAATCACTATATCTCAAGTTAGCATAACCTCATCAAATAAACCTTTCTGAGCAGTACTCACCGTGACAGAAATGTTCTAAATTGAAAATCAATATTTACATCATCATCATCTCAATGCTTCTAAGCATCTTTAAATCATCTAACTAAAATGATCATTAGTCATAGAGAAATCTTAAGACAATCACTATTCCTCAAGTCTCCATAACCTTGCCAACTTAACTTCCCAGGGTGTCACCCATCCCGAGATTTCCTTGGGTTGAGCAAGCTTAAGTTTTGGGTGCCTATGCTAAAATGCAGATACTGACTCTAACAGCTTCCGACCACCAATACCCCGAGACTACCTTTATCTCAAACATCGTGGCCACTATCTCCGGGTATCAAAATACTGTGTGTTTAATGCATATTGGTGCCAATACATATACATGGTAATGTACTTTGTGATATGCTTCCTGAAGTCCACCAAGCTGTCATTCGGACCCGCTCCCTCGACGTTCGTGACATCCTTATACTACCCTTAAACTAGTATTATGATACTAGCTGCCCTCCAGATATTTCACTATTTTTTCAGGCTTATAAATTTTTTTTGAGGGCCTAACTATGAACTAGCCAAAGTAATTCACTTTGATGTTCAAGTTACTATATAACCAAGCACATCAATATACTATCTTGTTGTAAGAACTGCATGCACTGTGGCCAGAACCACTGCTTTGATACTAAAAATGTAAGACCACGCCTTATATACCACTTGTTATTGATATTAATCAAAGTTGCAATTGCACAGTTCGATGGACACACAGGAATAGTAAAAATATACTAATATTCTTGAAACAATATTGCTTGATTATATTATAGGAGTTCCCCATAGGGGTTCGTACATAATAATTATAGACCTTAAAACTATAAAACATTTTCAGATAACCAACATCTCCTCTTGTCTCGTCCAGAACCTTTTGTTGCCGGTAATTCTAATTTTGCCCTCTTAGCCACTATCTGCTGCTGAAACTTTTTACATTTATAAAAAGAGTGAGATTTAAAGAATCTCAGTAGTAACATACAATTATACATCTACAATGTGAAAATAAATATGCCATACACCATGTTATGTGAAATGATAGAATGCTGGGTGTGCACTATCTAAGGCCAAATGATTGTTTGCAATCCTGGCTTAACTCTACGCCTCCGTTGGGTCCCAGACCACAACTAAGCTAATAAGTGTTTCCAAGACACTGTGCTCATGTTACAAAGATGGCATACACAAACATACAATAATCACATGGTGCATGAAAGGAAGAGTTACTACCTGGAATTGCCCTTTCCTTCTTTACTTGTCTATTCAATACCTTTGATATGGCTCGAGCTATTGCAAATTCCTATGAAATTAGAGTTACATGTAACTCATTATTACTTGAACTACTATAGCCTTTAATCATAATTTATTGGTTATCTATCACAGTTTCAACAATTTCTACACAGTACAACTCTGCACAATGTAGTTTCATTGTTCTCCAGAAAACTGGCAGATTTTCAGTTGATTTTGGAAAATCATGATTAATTTAGGAAAATCCAATTTGAATGATTCCAAAGCCTATGTAAAGATCTTTAAGTGTTCTTTTAAGGAAAAATTCTTAAGTCTAACCATTTCCATCACACTTCTCCTGGAATTATGTCAAACCTCCCCTGTTCCAAATTCCCTTCTAGAAACAAGGCTTAACTTCCAAAAATCATATCTTTTAATCTACTAGTCTAAAAATTATGTTCTACCCATCAAATTAAATCTCTACATGTTTACTTTATGTCTATAGAGCTTCATCATTTTTAGACCAGGTTTGACTAACAAAATTCATTTTACAACCAAATTGTTTCTAGATAAATCAATCAAACAACATCTTTTCTTAACTTCTAAAATTTCCAGATTTATACATAATCATCCAAAAATCATTAACACATGTATTCCCATACAATTTTTCCTTCTAAATCCAATAAAACCATCAAAACCATGAAATTCTAGATCTAATAGGACAAAAATGCCCATGGATGAAACTTCCAGAATTATACGGAAAAATATGTTTTCATGTTTAATCTCTTAAAACACCTTCTTTCCTCTTATAATCATATGTTTAACCACTTAATCACACTTCCCACATGATTAATGTGAATTTGGGCAGCACCTCCCCTCAAAGTTTCAATATCCCAAGATCACAAAAACCATGAAAACAAAACAACAAATCATTAACAACCACCAAGAATCAACAAGGGGAGAAGGCTTGTTGGATTACCTCTTGATTCTCCCCTTTCCCTCTCTAAACAGTGGCCCCCTCCTCTCTCTTTCTCTTGATTTTTCTCTTGCTGCATGTGTGTTTAAGAAGGAGTAGAGATTAGGAGAGAGTTTCCATGAATTTCAAAGCAAGAACAAGTGGAAATTGCTTGCAAATCACCTTGATTGTGCCTCTTGAACTTTTGTGCTCTTTGTGTTCTTGTGTTTCTTCAAGTTGCTATCTTCCTATTTCTATCTCAACTTCGATGACATATGGCTTTTTTTGAAAGAGCAAAATTGGCCTCTTGAATAAGCCATTTCCACCTCCTTGATATATAATATTTAATTGGAAATTAACAAGTCTTCATCTTTATTTACTTGGTCAATAATCCTTCCACATTACACAATTGGTGTCCAAGTAAATATTTTCCATCTCCTTTAATATGTTGGTAGAAAATATCCACCAATAAAGGGAAAAATAATTGGCTTCTTACTTTATTGGACAAATGACCATTTTACCCTCACATTATTTCTATTTTCGCACTTGTACTCAATCTGCCAGAATTTTCATCAAACTTTGAAAATTCATATCTCATTGTACAAATGTCCAATTGGTATACTTCCAAAGGCTATGTGACCCTTATTATGTCTATTTTTACTGAAAAATATAGCTTTTAGCCAAATGGAAAATTATAATTCCCAGAACTTCAATTTTTTAGACGCTGCCATAGAAACTTGCCAGTTCCACTGGGCTAACTTCAAAAATTCATAATTCTTTGTGCACATTTAGTATTGGACAATTTGTGTTCCAAACACAATTATCTGTAACTTCAGAAATTCATAACTCTATGTATATTTTGTATTGGATAATTTGTGTTCCAAACACAATTATGTGATGTGTGACCACTAATTACCTTGTTTTATCATTCCCAATGCTCTTTAATTCCCCATTTTATTCCCTTAAATGCCATAAAGGTATAAGGTGTAATATCTCATTTTTTGATTAAGGGCTAATCATGATTATTATGGATAATTATGAATTTAATTGGAATTATTATGTGTTTTATGGCAATATTAATTAATATGTCATAATTAGTGAAAAATAGGAAGAATGGAATTATTGGCCATAAGTTAGTGATTAATGGAGAAATTAATTACTATCTAAGAGAAAAAAATGAGAAAGTAATTAAATGGTTAATGGAGGGATTAGAGTAGCTATTTGGGTGTTTGCATTATGGGAACCAATGAAGATGTGACACTTGGCAAGCCCACATGTCGAGAGAGTGAGGGAAAGGTCAAAGTGAATTTTAAAATGTTTTCTCTCTCCTTCTCTCCTCTCTTTTTTGGCTGCAGCATGGGGGAGGGAGAATTATCATCATTCCTTCATCTCTCACACTCCATCTCTTCTCTCTCTCTTATTTCGGTGCCATTTTTGGCCAAGGAAGAAGAAAAAAAAGCTTGTGATTAAGGTAAGAAAATGGCCTCTATTGATCAAACTCACTTCATTAATGATGATCCTTGGAGTGAGAGCTTCATTTTGATGTTTATAGAGTGCCTATTTGTGTTGATTTGTGCCCACGCAAAATTTTGAAGGTTGGTGAATCAAGAAATCTCTTTGGCAAAGTGAAAGAGGTAAGTGAGACCGATCCTTCTACCTAAGTTTTATGCCAAATAGTTTAGTTCGAAATTTTTGGAAACTTGGCCTTTAATCCGAAAATGATGACCACCGGGCTTTTGACATGTTTTTGGCATAGTATTGGTATGTTGGAAAGGTATATAGATAGATAGGATTTATTTGGGATGGGAATGGTATGTTTGGATGATTTTGGAATTTGGATGATTATGTTCCCAAAACCAAAGCATGATAATGGAGTAGGTTTTTGATAATTCTGATGATTCCATTGAATTCCTTGGGTGATTTTGTGTGGGAGTAGCTTTGGTAGAGGTTTTAGGTTCATTTGGATTACTTGGTAAAAATTCTGGAAGTATTGTCATACCTTCTGCGTTTTTTGGTTTCTGATAAAATCACTCGAGTGAGAGTGTCTTCACTCGAGTGAGGGATAAACATCACTCGAGTGATGGTGAGATAACTTAAGTGCGATAGTGTAATTTCCTTTTCTGCTTCAGTTTCTGTGTTGCACCTCCTTGTGTAGAGGCAAGAGTGTTGCCTCACTTGCAAGTGTTGTGGGTTCTCACTCGAGTGAGCCTCTTCTCACTCGAGTGCGGGTGTATTTGACAGCATGATCTATCGTCTTGGGTTATCACTCGCGTTCAAAATTTAGGAGTGCGCTTTAACACTTACGAGTGTTAAGTTGTCACTCGAGTGAGGTCTTCTTCACTCGAGTGCTCCCCTTCTTTGGAAGTTCTTGCGCTCTCGGGCAAACACTTTCTATCCTCACTTTCTAGCACTTGATGTGCAGATCATACCATCACTTGTGTGAAGCCTTCTTCACTCATGTGTCCGTACCAACACTCGAGTGAGGCCATCTTCACTCGAGTGCAGCAATGAAAAAATCAGTTTTTGTGCTTCCAAAAAGGGATCTTTGGGATACTTCTTCCAACTCTTTAGGAGTTTGGTTAAGGGTATTTAATGACTCTAAAAGAGCAATAATGATAACCAATTAAGCATTAAGAAGTCATTGAGAATTGGAATAGAAAATTGACTCTTCATCCCTAATTATGAATATAGGATTTGACATTAGCCCTACTCGGGAGAAACCAGCACCAGGACACGCCCGGAAGGATCAAGGTAGTGACTTTTCTCTCATGTTATGTATGATACTCTGTATGCATGTTTATCATTGTGAATGTGTTATCGGCCATAGGGTATTACAGTGCGAGCAATTTACCATGAGCCAACGTAGGGGCAATGCTCATGCTACCTACCTCGACCATTATATCTATCGTTGTAAGTGCTGAGGCTGCATTATGGAATCGTGGATTCCAGTTTGAGTTTCCAGCCCGTGGGGCTGTGTGTTGTGAAATGTTTTATATAGATCCCAGCTGTGGTGATATATGTGATATGTTCATGTGGATGTGCAATATACCAAGCAGTTCAGTGTAAGCCGTCGTGGGGGGCGAAGCCCATAATACCTACCCCGCTGTTGCAACTGTTGTTGTGATTGATGTGTTGTATGGATGACTTACTTTCATGCTTTGACGTTGTGCATATTATGAGTGATTTGTTACTATGGGGATTCTTTAGAATTTCACTCTCCCAAAATCATAAATTTTAGACAGGGTTGAAGAATCCAAGGGGAATCGGTCGACGAAGAGCGGATAGAGCTCCTGGCTAGGAGTTTTGTTTTTGAAAAATTGGTTATCCTTTTGTAAATCATTTGGATATATTTTGTTGGGAATTACTTGTACATAGTGGATAGTATTTGTGTAATCCCCTGGTTATGGGAAACTCTATAGGCAATTGTGCTTTGTAGACTCTTAATTAGATAATGGAACTTGAGTGTGTCGGGAATTTATATTGTACTTTGATATGTATAAATGAAATCAACTTGTACAGGCCATTTTTGTATTGAAATGTGAATATGAGACTGTTGAGAACAGGTTTTGTAAAATTTTTTGAAAACCCCGATTTTGGGAAATTTACTTTCTTAAGTCCCAAATCGTCTATGGTCTCTAATTCTACCTTAATTACGTGTTTATAAACGTAAACATCAGCCTTGATCGTGAAAGGGGTTACATTTGTGATATCAGAGCTGTAGTGTCTGACAAGGTGAGGATTTACAAGGATAACTCCCTTAGTTGGCCTTAGTTCTTTGGCTTCAAGTAGCTTGATGATTGATAATGGTTGATTGTATACACATTGATCTTTCTGCTAGTTGGGAATATATCTAAGTCTTATGGATTATGTGTATACATTTGCTTTGAAACTGTCATAGTGAATCATTGTAAAGTTAAAGGACAATATGGTTTGCCTTAGAGTTAGGCAAGAGGATCCAGAGGTGGAGGAGTTGAATGACAATCCACCTGACCTAATGCAGGAACTGATGGATTTAGTGAGAGAGCAACGAGATATGATCCGTGAGCTGAGAGAAGAGCTCCAGGAAGAAAGGGCCAAGCGTAATAAGGAAAGGGCCCAGTTAACTCATGAGGAAACTCAAGTAGAGACTCATCAAGAGGAGACAGCTGAGGAGTCCAATCGGTCTCAAGAGTCCCCACCTTACACGGTGCCAATCAAGAATCCCAAGGGGTGCTGGCTCGTGAGGAAAGAGACTTGCAATACTGGGTCTCTAAGTTCTGTAAGCATCTACCTCTAGTGTTCAAGGGGAGGTTTGAGCCCCAAATCGTTGAGGACTGGTTGAACCGACTAGAGAAGATTTTTAAGGTCCTCAAGTGTTCTACAAAGGTAAAGGCGAAGCTAGCTGTGTATAAGCTAGAGGGGGATGCAGACCGGTGGTGGCGGAATATCGCTATGACACTTCGAAGCAGGAATATGCCATTGACTTGGGAGGTGTTCTAAGAAAATTTTAATGAGAAGTACTTCCCCAAGTCGGTGAGGTTAGAGAAAGAGTCTAATTTCTTGGCTATCAGGCAGGGAGATACAGAGAGTTTTGAAGAGTATCTTTCCTGTTTCATCTGGCTATCTCGGTACTCTACACATCTCCGGGATAAGGATGATGAGGAGTGGAGCTCTGATATGCTTATCTGGGGCTTGAGGCGTGAACTGAAAAAGAGATTAGCCACTTACCTATTTACTAATTTCAACAAGGCGGTAGAGTAGTGCAGTATTGTTGAGAACAATCTGAGGGAGTTGTACCTATCTAAGGGTAATGGTAGCCGAAATGAGCCAAGCAAGGAAAATACTTCCCAGAAGCAGAAGGGGTAAGGGTCCTTATCTGGGGGCGGTATCAAGAGGCCCTATCAATCTGGGGGTCGTGGTGATCAAAGGCCTCCTGCTGGACCAGTATGCAATCAATGTAGAAAGTACCATCCGAGCAGAACCTGTGCGGAGAGGTGATCTGTTTCAATTGCAAGCAAGTAGGTCACATCTCTACTAAGTGCCCATGACAGCTAACAGAGCAACGGCCCAGGAATCAGGATCGAGTGTTCGCCATAACTCATAAGGAAGCTCGGAAGTCCCCAGAACTGATCCAAGGTAAAATCTTTCTCAGTGATAATGAGTTAAATACTTTGTTTGATTCAGGTACAAGTCATTCTTTTATTGCCTATGACTATGTAAAGTGCCTGGGATTGCACATGAAAAGACTACCATTTGATTTGGTTGTGTCGATGCTGATGGGTGTCAAGGCTATGCCGGCCGAAGCCTACTTAAATTGTGTGATAGTTGTTGAGGGTTGGGAGTCTACAGTTGATTTGATCTGTTTGCCACTTCAACAACTAGAAGTCATTTTAGGTTTTGATTGGTTGACAGTAAATGATATACTGCTTGATTGTGGTAATAAGAAGATAGCCTTCCGTAATGCATAACTGGAGAACAATATGAATGCTAGTTTGAATTTACTTTCAATGGCTAAAGCAGAAAAATATCTTGAGAAGGGATGTCAAGGGTTTATGGTATTCTTCTCTATTCAAGGAGAGTCAAGTGAAGCTTTAGAGAGTATACCTGTGGTAAGAGAATTCCCAGAGGTATTTCTAGAGGATCTTAGCATATTGCCTCCAGAAAGGGAAGTGTAGTTCCCAATTGAGATTGTGCCTGGAGCTGGTTCAATATCAAAGGCCCCATACCGTATGGCCCCTAACGAAATGGCAGAGCTGAAAAAGAAAATTGAAGAATTTCTTGAAAAGGGTTCATCCGACCCAGTGTATCACCGTAGGGAGCTCCAATGTTGTTTGTAAAAAAGAAAGATGGAAGCTTGAGACTTTGTATCGATTCTAGAGAACATAACAAGGTCACTATTAAGAACAAGTATCCTCTCCCAAGAATTGATGACCTGTTAGATCAATTGTCTGGCTCGTGTGTATTCTCCAAAATTGATCTAAGGTCGAGATAGTATTAGTTGTGTGTGAAGGCAGCGGATGTTCCGAAGACTACTTTTAGAATGAGGTATGAACACTATGAGTTTCTTGTGATGCCCTTTGGGTTGACGAATACACCAGTGGTATTCATGGATTATATGAACCGCATCTTCTGACAGTATCTTGATCAGTTTGTAGTTGTGTTTATCGACGACATTTTGATTTACTCTAAGAGTAGGGAGGAACACGAGCAACATCTGAGAATTATGCTGAGAATTTTGTGAGAAAAGCAACTTTATGCCAAGCTGAGTAAGTGTGAGTTTTGGCCTACGGACATGAAGTTCCTTGGCCATGTGATCTCATGAGACGGGGTATCGGTAAATCCTAGTAAGGTGGAAGCAGTACTTGATTGGAAAAGGCCTGAAACTGTTACTGAGATTCATAGCTTTCTGGGTATTGCTGGTTATTACCGAAGGTTCATTCAGAACTTCTCACGTATTGCATTGCCGATGACCAAGCTCATAAGGAAGGATCAACCGTTTTTGTGGGATGAACATTGTGAGCGGAGTTTCACTGAGTTGAAGGAGAGGTTGACTACGGCACCAGTGTTGATTATACCTGATCCCAGTGAGGCTTACGTCATGTACAGTGATGCGAGTAAGCAGGGGTTAGGGTGTGTCCTAATATAGTAGGGAAGAATGGTAGCCTATGCCTCTCGATAGCTGAAACCGTATGAGATGAACTACCCCACTCATGATATGGAGCTTGCGGCAATAGTGTTTGCATTGAAAATTTGGCATCATTACCTGTACGGTGTGACTGTGGAATTGTACTGTGACCATAAAAGTCTCAAATATCTATATGATTAGAAAGAGTTCAACATGAGACAGCGTCGGTGGATGGAGTTGCTGAAAGATTACAACTTGGAAATCAAATATCATCCGGTAAGGCTAATGTCATCACGGATGCTTTGAGTCAGAAGGCGGTACTTATGGCAACGATAATGAACTAAGAGAAGAAAATGATAAAAGATTTTCGAGATCTCAATCTCTCGAATGATATCTTATGTGCCAATTATAGTGTGGTTCAAGGGGAGAATGACCTGAGGACTGAAATTGAAGAGGCTCAGATACATGATGAGTGAGCCCAGTTAATCCGAGCTATGATCGAGTAAGGAGAGACTCGGGATTATGATTTGTCACCAAGTGTACTGGTGCGTTACTAGAAGAGAATCTATGTTCTACTGAAGGTTGACTTGAGGCTGAGAACTCTTGATGAGGCTTATAAGAGTCAGTATACTCTTTACCCCGGTATGACCAAGATGTATCACAACTTGAAGTCCATTTATTTATGGCCAGGGTTGAAGAGTGATGTGACTAAGTATGTGGCGCGGAGTCTTACCTGTCAAAAGGTGAAGATTGAACACCAGAGACCGCCAGGATTGCTTCAAAGTCCAGAAATTCCAAAATGGAAGTGGGAGGGTGTGACTATGTATCTAGTGGTGGATTTGCCCAGGATCAAGAATTACTGTGCCATCTAGGTGACTATAAAAAACTAATTGGATGAAAATTTCTAGCATGTTTATGTTATATATATGTATATATATAAAGGTGAGTCCTTTGTTAGTATTTTTATTATTTTTATTCATATAAAAAGTGATCGTTCAATACTTCCTTTTATTATATAGTAAAAAGAACAAGTGAATAGCATTTAATACGTGTGTGTGTGTGTGTGTGTGTGTGTGTGTGTGTGTCTGTGGATATGTTTAACAAGGAGTATATATATATACTTACTTTTTGGAGTAAAATGATCTTCGAGTCTTTCACTGGATAATGGGAAGATTTGAGAAAATCAAATTGACCAAAAGATTTGAGATTATCTCCTCTCATAGCATGAGGATAAAGAGTATCTTGGAAAACAAAACCTTGTTGCGAAACATGATTCACCATAGGGGAATTCCAAGGAAGCTGAAACCTAGCATATATGATCATTAATTATTATACCATGGTCGAAACTCACAGGAACAACATAAACCTTAAAGTTGAGGTTGCCTTTCTCCAACCTCGTGTCATATGTGGTTATGGGAGGGGTATAAGCCGACGGATTTGGATTCTCTCCTTTTCCCTTCCCATTCGCTCCCATCCTTTTCTCTCAAAATGCACTGTTTTAGTGTAAAATACACAAGTTTCTCACTTTTTTTTGAAAAACAATATTGACCATCATGAAGTATTTTTAAGTACCAGTCAGTACTCTACAATATTTTTTCAGTATTATCCAGTATCCTAAAATAATTTTTTAGGATCTTGAAAAAATATTTTAGGGAACTGACTGGTATTGAAAAATACTTCAGGATGATTAATGTTGTTTTTCAAAAAACAAAAGTGAGGAGCTTGTGTATTTTGTACCAAAATAGTGAATTTTGAGAGAAAAGTAGAGGATCCAAATCCATAAGCCGACATTTTCCCATCAGATTTCTTAAAAGCCACGAAAGCTTGAGATCCTACCATGCCTGTGGAAGTAGGGTTAATAGCCCAAGCAATCCACCATGGGCCTTAATTCGATTTAAAATTGGGAAAATCACTCCTAGGTCCCAAGGAAGCAAAATATTCTCAAAAAAGTCCCTGGAAAAACTAAAATATCTGAAAAAGTCCCTAGGGACTTTTTTGATATAATTTCCCAAAGTCAAATGACATACATGCCCCTCTTCTATTATTTCTCTCTCTAATTCATTTTACATTTTCGCTCTCAGATCTGACCTTTGGTTTTTAGCTCCCTGCGCTCTCTTTCTCTCTGCAGAAATGGTGGTGATGGTGAAGGCCAAAGCTTTGAGGCGGTGAAAGATTTGTGGGATGGGATGTAAGATAGAAGGAAGAAGAAGATGGAAGAAAGGTGGTAGGATTTTTTTGATCTCAAGCTTCCACCATTTTTAAAGAAGGAAGGGATGAAGGTGATGAAGATGATGATGAATAGTCCAACTCATCCCCCTTTTCCAACCTCATTGTGTTGTGAAAATGCTTATATGAAAAAATATTAAATTATTGTTAATTCGCGCAGTTGTAGTTGTTAATATAATAGTAGTAGTTGTTAATACGGAAAATGAGGTTGGGCGTCATAGCGCTCTATTTTTGGGAAAGGAAACAGAGGAAGTGGTATGTTTGAAGTGGTAGGGTGCTATGAAAATGCTGAAATGGAAAAAAAAATAAATTTCTGTTAATTCGTACAATAGTAGTTGTTAATATATCAGTAGTTGTTGTTAATACAGAAAATGAGGTTGGGTGTCATAGTGCTCTATTTTGGGGGAAAGGAAATAGAGGAAGTGGTATGTTTGAAGTGGTGGGGTTCTATGAAAATGCTTATATGGAAAAAAAAATAAATTGATGTTAATTCGTACAGTAGTAGTTGTTAATACAGAAAATGAGGTTGGGTGTCATAGTGCTCTGTTTTTGGGAAAGGAAACAGAGGAAGTAGTATGTTTGAAGTGGTGGAGTGCTATGAAAATGTTGATATGGAAAAAAAATAAATTGTTGTTAATTCGTGCAGTAGTAGTTGTTAATACGGAAAATGAGGTTGGGTGTCAAAGTGCTCATTTTTGGGAAAGGAAACAGAGGAAGTGGTATGTTTGAAGTGGTGGGGTGCTATGAAAATGCTGATATGGAAAAAAAATAAATTGTTTTCAATTCATGCAGTAGTAATTGTTAATATAACAGTAGTAGTTGTTAATACGGAAAATGAGGTTGGGTGTCATAGTGCTCTGTTTTTGGGAAAGGAAACAAAAGAAGTGGCATGTTTGAAGTGGGAATGATTGATTCTTGTCTATAAAGCAAGTAAAGATAAGGACGTGTATTTTGTCCAGCCAAAGATCAAGGTGCCCCCTTGGAACCAAAGAGGGTTGAGACAAAATACAGTGCCCATGCCCCTCTTTACTTGGTTCATAAGGGAGAAGAACGCATGTGGAGATAGATGATTACCTGGATTAAAAGTGAAGCACCTAGTTGCGGCATAAACGAATTGTGCCAGCTGGTACTGGGCTTTGAGAATTCTTGTTGATACAGGGCTTTGAAAGAATAGTGCCTGGCGTTACAGGGCTTTAAAAGAATTGTTCCAAGTATTATTGGGCTTTAAAAGAATTGTGCCAGCCGTTACTGAGCTTTGAGGGTGTCTACTGGTACAGGGCTTTGAAAGGGTGCCAGCCGATACTGGGCTTTGAGGGTGCCTACCAGTACAGGGCTTTGAAAGAGTGGCAGCCGTTACTTGGCTTTAGGGGGCCTGTCGGTACAGGGCTTTGAAAGGGTGCCAGCGGTTACTGGGCTTTGAGGGTGCCTGCTAATACAGGGCTTTGAAAAGGGTGCTATGAACATGTGATACCCCTTGGAGTAGTGCTTATAAAGATAATGACATTGATAATAATGATAACAATGATGATGAAATCCTAATGAGGATGACAACAATGATGATGAAGAGGATGATAATGGCCATGATAATGAAGGGAATATCAAAATAATGAAGTCATGATGGAGGTAACGACAATAATAATGATGATGACAGTGATGATGGAATCCTAATGAGGATGATGAATACAATGATAATGCTAATGATGATGATGATAGTAGTGATAATGATGATGTTAATGGTGAGGTTAATAATGGAGGTGACGACATGCTAATGAGAATTAGTGCAATAATGTTGGTGTTAAAGAATAGCCTGGTAGGTGATATTGCTCCTTCTTCATCCAGGTGCCTAACTACTACCCCCTTACTCACGCAATTTTGTCGGAGGTATGAAGATGTGTATAATGAGATTCACATAGATGCCACAGCCTAGAACCTTCAGTTTAGACTGTGTCCCTTTGTCAACTATTTGACCCCATAATAGAGATTCCAATTAGGACCTTCGCTAATGATCCTGAAATAACACAAGTTAAATGGGAGTAGAGGACACCATGTATATCATCATGAGTGTTCATCCAGACAAAAGTTATGCTTTCATTAAAAAGAGTTACCCTTATACAAATCATGACACAAAGTTTGACATGTGATTTAATGGAAGGGAAAGATATACTAAGGATGAATATTCATTTAAAAGAAATTATCTTCCAATTTTCAAGTGGATGCATAATGATAAGCATATATTAGTGTAGATGTGATACTATTAGGAGGTCCTTTGCTTTCAGTTCCGTGTAGTCCCCTTGATGGTGCCTTGCTTAATTGCCAAAGATATGCACTTTTTGATGAATGATTACGGAGCCTTCTGATAACTCTCCATATTTTGTACATTTAAAGAATATTTTGAAGATAATTGGAGAGTTATCTTTGCAATTTTAGAAGATTCAATGAGATTTTATTATAAAAAAATCAAATCAAAGTAGAGAATTATTTGTGGGATTTAGATTATAAATATTTAGAATAAAAATAATTAATTTGAATAAGATAAAGATTTTTTAAAAAAATAAAAGAAAAGAAAAAAAAAGAAGTTCACTACTACAAAAAAATAAAGCTGTGGCGCTAGAGAAGTGCTACATATCTGGACACCACTAAAAGAAGCTGTGGCTCTTAGAAGCGCCACAGCATTTAATTTTTTTTTAAAAAAAATACCCTCCTGTGGCGCTTGTTGGAGGAAGTGTCACAGGAGGGGGGTCTCCTGTGGCGCTTGATGACACAAGCGCCACAGGAGACCCCCCTCCTATGGCACTTCCTCCAACAAGCGCCACGGAGGGTATTTTTTTAAAAAAAAAATCTATAAAAAAATATATATACTTCCACAGGACCGTCTTTCCCGACTCTTTCAGCTAAACTTGGAGAATAAAATTCAGTCTATGTCACTGAACGTACACCACAGTTTGGTTAGTAACTCCATTCATTTATTTAATATTCACAAACCTAATCCGTTTTCAAAAATGGCAGGCCATTTTGTTAGCCTATAGTGAGATAACTTTACTTTTTTTTCTTTTAATGTAACTTTACTTTTAAATTCATTATGTATTATGGTTAGAACATAGATATCAATTTGAAATAAAAAATTACAGAAATTATATGACAATTAAAAAAAGAAGAAGAAGAAGCATGTTGAACTTACAAGCTTAATTGATCAATGCAGTGGAGTGGGGGACTACGATGCCCGTTGGTGATGCAATTTTGAGTGAGGAGGAGGAGGAAATTTGAGCGGTTGGGACTAAAAGTGAAAGACAGTACAAAGAAAAGGGAATAATTGAGACAGGAGTGGGGATGACAGTTGGAACAAAACAAAGAAGTAGATTCGATGATGAAGACATGTGCGTGTGTGGGTATGTTTTTAAGTGTGAAGATGAAAGGAAATGGAGGGATAGGGGCGACGGTCATCCACTGCAAGAAGTTGTAGTGTAAATGAAAAGGGAAAGTGAGAGAGGAGGGAATAATTAAAGTGGGATGAGTCAAAATAAAAGAGAATGATAAGGGTGGGGGTGGGGGGAATTGTGATTGGTGGGAAGTGAATAGCGTAATCCACTAAAATGGTCAAAAAAAATTTTCTTTTTTTTTAATAAATAACCAGCTGTGGCGCCTGGGCAGGTAAATTTTTTTTTTTAATATACAACTTGCTTTGGGATTAATTTTTGGTCAAAAAATAAATTTTTTTTAATATATAACCTATTGTGGCGCCTGGTTTCTTAGGCGCCACAATGGGTTATAATTTATTTTTTTAATATATACACAACCAGCTGGTCACGTGGTGGCCAGCTGGTAAAAAAAATTGTTTTTTTTTATTATAAACACCGGTTGTGGCGCCTGGTAATCCCAGGCGCCACAGCTGTAGCGCCTGGTCTATTAGGCGCCACAGTTGGTACCTAAAATTAAAATAAAATAAAAAAAGAAAAAGAAAAAAGGCAGCTGTGGCACTTCTTAAAGAAGGGCCACAAAATGTGCGCTACCTTTTGATCTTTTTGTTGTAGTGGTTGTTGTTTTTATTTTATTTTGTTTTGTTTTTCATCTTACCTTTTTACTTAGATACTTATATTGTCATTGATGTTTTAATATTGAGTATTGACAGCAGGTGACGTGGTTTTGGGTGCCAAATATAAATCAAGCTGAATGATTAAAAGGAGCTCATGTGTTTTGCTGCATAGGAGGAGACGGCACCGTTTTGTGTGGGAGAGGAATTAAAGACCTAAGGCAGCCGCACAGCTGGAGAAGGGAGCCGCAATATCTATTCCAGAGCATCGTCATCATCTATCGAAAAGAGAGGAAGAGCGATCTTGGGCAAACCAGTGAACCCGAGAGGAGCAGCAAGAGAGTTGGAGAGGGAAAGGAACGCACTTCAAGGCTGGACCTGGGGGAGGCGATTTCAACTCAGCTCTGCATTTTCTTCCCTAGGTCTGACAAGTACTCGGAGAGCGAGAATAGAGCGGAGTGAGGATCGCTTTCATTGAGCTGAACCAAAGAATGACAGGGAAAGGAGAGGGAGCTTGACTTCAATCACTCATTCTTATTCTTCTTATCCACAGTCAGCTATTGCAATTCCCACCATCGCCACACTCTGTGTGCAATTCATTATTTCCCTTTTCTATTTCCCATTGTCTATTGTTTTACTGGCGATTTATGCTATGTGCTGTAATGAGATTTATTAAAGCCATGTGTGGCTAGATTGCCTTGAGTAGTTATGAACTAATTTGAGGATTTGAGTATGTATAAACTAATTAACTGTGGTTTGTGTTAATTTTGTTTACTTAGTCTTATATTATTTTATCTACTTAGTGCTTGATCACCATTAAGTATGAATTTGGGAAATTTAATTTAACCTTGGGGGAGGGATCTTAATTAGACCATAGGATTAAGTAATGTGGGATTAGAATTTATTCTAATTTGTCAATAGAATAGAAATATACCTATTGGACACATATAATCATATTAGAGTGAATTTGAACATTTATTGCCTCTTGAGTAAATTAGTTAGGAGTAACAATTTTAACTTGAGAAAGGAGTATAAGTGATTGGAAGATACTTATATTCATTTAAACTTTAGATTAACAATTTAATATTAAGTGCTTTTCATTGGGTAAATACATGCTCTAAGACTTGAAAAAGGGATTAACCACTCTAGGTTATTTTTCTCCATTGAAATTTTATAAACATTAGATTTACTATTTTTTTCTTTTGTTTAAATTGATTTTCAAATTCACTTTCTTTCTTGGTTGTGCTCAACTTAAATGAAATAGGAATTTTAATGCCTAATTATCTATTACCTTAGATCTCTGTGGGATGACCTTGATTTGCTGTTATACTATTCTACGATCCGTACACTTGCGATGCATATTTAAAATTTAGTAGCATCACCTTCCAAATAGACAAAGTAAAGAGAGTCATGGGGTTAGGACTGATAACCTTCTTCGATATTTGTTTAACCCGCCCTTTCAGGTTTTTGACTTAACAAGCTCCCAATTTTGTGCTCTAAAGCCGCCTTTTTGGGTTTTCAACTTAACGAGCTTTTTTTTTTTGTTCTAACTTTTGCCTAAGCCGCCCTTTCAAGTTTTCGACTTAGTAATCTTTTTTTTTCCTCTAATTTTTTCCTAAGCTGCCCTTTCGAGTTTTCAACTTAGCGAGCTTTCTTTATTTTTCTTTTGCTCTAATTTCTACCTAAGCCGCCCTTTCAGGTTTTCAACTTAACGAGCCCTTTTTTCTCTTGTTTTGCTCTAACTTTTGTCTAAGCCGCCCTTTCAGATTTTCAACTTAACGAGCTATTTTTTTTTATGCATAGTATTTCTTTACAGCATCTGAATTGATTGGTCTTGGTAAATCTTGGCCATTCATGTTTGTCAATATCAATGCCCCTCCAGAGAAAGCTTGCTTAACAACATATGGGCCTTCATAATTCGGAGCCTATTTATCTCTGTCATCTTCCTGATTTGGCAGGATCTTATTGAGGACTAGGTCTCCTACTTTAAACCCCCGGGGTCGCAGTTTCTTATTAAAGGCCTTTGCCACTCGTGACTGATATAATTGCCCATGACATATTGCTGTGAGTCTCTTTTCTTCAATCATATTTAATTGTTCAAACCAAGAGCGTATCCATTTACTTTCATCTAGGTCTGATTCAAACAAGATTCTCAGGGATGGTATTTCCACTTCAATTGGAGTGACAGCCTCTATGCCATAAACTAAAGAGTAAGGGGTTGCCCCAGTTGAAGTATGCATTGTGGTATGGTATCCATGTAATGCAGATGGAAGCATTTCATGCCAATCCTTATAGGTCACCGTCATTTTGCCGATGATCTTCTTAATGTTTTTATTGGTTGCCTCAACTGCACCATTCATATATGGCCTATATGATGCAGAATTATGATGTTTGATCTGGAACAGATCACATAATTCTTTAACTGCTGCCCCGTTGAAGTTTGGTGCATTGTTAGTTATGATCCTCTCCGGTAACCTATATCTACAGATGATATTGGCCTTTAAGAATTTGATGAAGGCCTTCTGAGTAATACTAATAAAGGAATTGACTTCTACCCATTTAGTGAAATAGTCAATAACAACGAGGATGAAATGATGACCATTCGAAGCTTTTGGGTTAATCGGCCCAATGACATTGATTCCCCACATAGAAAATGGCCATGGAGATACAAGACTATGCATCACAGTCAGAGGAGCATTAGCTTTGTTGGCATATATCTGACACTTTCTAACATAATTGATATAATCCTTCTCCATAATTATCCAATAGTAACCAGATCTTTGAACTTGTTTAATTAATGAGTAGCCATTTGCATGTGTACCGCATATGCCTTCATGGATCTCTGCCATAATCTTGTGCGCCTCCCTCATGTCTACACAACGTAGCAATGTCCCATCAAAGCTCCTCTTCTATAAGACATTATTGCTAATAAAAAGCCTATAGCCAACCACTGGATGGTCTTTGTAACCCCCTCACAACCAAGGCCGAGATTAAGTTCATAATAACGTGATTATGTTGAATTAGATACCATAAAACGAATTGGGACTTAACAAAGTAGTCTTTTGCCCAAAACAAGATTTTCAAAAACTTTCATAAACCTATTCAACAATGGTCTCATTTACATTACAAATACATAAATGGCCTGTACAGGTTGATTCCATTCATAAATATCAGAGTACAAAGTAAATTCCCGACACACTCAGGTTCCATTAATCAATAAAGGGTTTTACAAGGCATAATGCCCATAATCTCTTTCCCTATACTCGGGGATTACACAAAACTATACCAAACCACAAATATATACAATTGTTTCCCAAGAATATATCCAAAAATTACAAGTATGATAACCAAATATTTCCAAAATGAAACTCCTAATCCAGAGCTCTAATCACTTTTCATCGTCTGCTTTCCCTTAGATCCTTCGGCCCTGTCTAAAATTGTGTTTTTGGGAGAGTGAGATTCTAAAGAATCCCCGTAGTGTTAAATCACTCATAGTATGCACAACAATAAGGCATGAAAGTAAATCATCACACACACATAGCAACTACAACGGTAGTTGCAGCGGCAAAGGCAGGTATGATTCATATAAAGCATTTCATACTCAAGTCATACAGGCAAGATATATAAAACAGCCCATGGCTGGATTCATAACATGTTGCCCCATACACGAGTCAGATTCACAAAGATCCTTGTCAATTATAATGGAAATTCAACGGTCGAGCTAGAGATGACCAGCGTCAATCCCTAAACGGCTCATGCTGAAGTGCTCACGCTGTAATGGACCATGGCACATACAGTTCACAAAGCTCAATGATAAGTTATGCATACCAAAACATCATACACAACATGAGAAAAGAGGATGAAGTGCCCATTAACCTGCGAACGGCCCAAGCTATTACATGGCTAAGTGTTTTGTTACACGTTTATTATGTCTAAGGCCCATATCAAATGAAGCTAAATGTCGATGGATGATGCAAGGATACCTCATGAGACATGAAAGAGTGATAACTTATACTTCAAGTTTTGATATGGGTGATAGACATTAAGAAAAAGAACTGCACCTCCTCAAGAGATCTATTACCTTATAGGGAGAATGAAGTGCCCATTAACCTGCGAATGGTCCAAGCTATCACGTGGGTAAGGGTTTTAAAAATGATGATTATGTCCAAGGCCCATATCAAATGAAGCTAAACTGCTAATGAATGATATAATGATACCTCATGAGTCCTAAAGGATTATCTCTCATTGAGATGTTTTATAACATAATTGATGTAATGAGATCATGGTCTTTTAGGGTTATAGACCCTTAGACTAAGGTTGGCTATCTAATGCATACACCATCCTTGTGATGTATCTTTATGTGAAGTGATGGTAGATACATACTCAGGTGAAGTGACAGTTAGTCACTTGATCCTAGGGGTTTCATTGATTATGCATGGATGACAATAAAGATGATCAACAATAAATAAATATATGCCATCCAGTGTCTTATTTTAGGAATAACCTTAGGTTGGGGGATGTCTACCCTAAGAAAGGCAGGTACTAATTAATTGGGTAGGTCAATAATTTCCACTAATAGGTGCAATAGTTTCAAGGTGGTTCTAATTCTCACAGATAAAGGCCTCCTAACTGCCCCCATCATAAAGAAGAAGACCCCATTTAACGAAATTGACCTTCAGGGGTTCTAAAAACCCCACAAGGAGACCGCTAGAGGAACTCACAAACCCGGGTATAGGGGCCAAAATGTGTGTGAGGAGAATAGTGTATGTGTTCAGTGTGTGTGGAGAGCATACCAACATATGGCCCTAGGTTCTACCCAACCCTCATTTGCTAAGCAGATCACAAAATAGATAGAAAAGAAAAAACAAACAAACAAATAAATAAATAAGGAATTTAATAAAATAAAACAAATATTCACAAAAAATAAATAAAAAAAGGGTAATTAAAATAAGATAAAGGCCATATTATTTTTAAATACTTAACTTAAATAGACTTGACTCTCAAAAAGTCCCCAGCGAAGTCGCCAAGCTATAGCGCCCGAAATTTGGAAAAGTATGGAACTGCCACCAAAATTTTTGAAATAGGATAATTTTGGAAACATTTTTAAAAATGAATGAAACCGGTCTACAAAAACCATTTAGGATTCGGGAGTCGATTGTGTATAGGGAAGGTATTAGGCACCCCATAACACCCATTCAAAAAAATTGTTACCCTAAATTAATTATTTAAAAATATTATAGCCTTTAATCTAATGATAATTACTCAAATAAAAAAGAGAATATTTACAAAAATAAATGAAATGAAAACTAAAGAAAAAAATGAACATTTATTTACAAAAAAGAAAATAGGAAAAAATATATATTTATTTACAAGGTTGGACGTGACATAGGATGAAAGCCTAGGGTCTACGTACCCTTTAGAGGGATCAAAGCCCACGTAGTTCGGAAGGTTGAAATGTGTGTCACTTTATTGGTGTTGTTTAGAAAAAATGTTTATTTAATTTATTTGAGAAAAATATTTTTTTTGTTTGGTTTATGTTTTTTATTTTTTTAAAAGCATTTTTTAATTATCTCATATGAAACCAAATTCATTTACTTTAAGAAAAGAATCTTTTCTTTTTCTATTTTGAAACATTTTTATTTGCAAAGAAGAAGAAAAGAAGTGCATTCTCATCATACCATTCAGATTAGAAAATTCAAGATGATAAGAAAATCAAGAAAGACATAGTGAGAGCATATACCTTTTATGATTTGAATCCAATTATAACAAAAGATATGCTGATAGAATCACATAATAAACAAGAGGCAATTACAATCATATTACCTATATCTATTAAGCATGACATCTAACACCATTAGAAGATAATACAGCACATACCTTTTGATTCCAAACAGAATATGTCCAACAATATATATATATATATATATATGATGATTCAATGGTATACAGCAAGTCCACCTAATTTTTGATCCCATATTCACCGTCCAACAAGGTTAGGGATAAGCTAAAAGACAAGAATAAAGTCATAATGGAGGGAGAATTTGTCAAGATCATCACATCACATGGCCGTACCTTACCGAAAATAAGAACCAAAGCTTATCTCTACAGGTATTTGCGCAGAGTAGTGAGTATAAAGTAAGTAAATGGAAATCAACAAAATTCTTGTAAGTCTTATATATAAGGATTTATCCAGTATTTAAATGGGTATGCCTCCATCTCTAATAAGAAATATTTATTGGCTTGGGCAAGAATATTAAGACCTTATTTAGATAAAACAAAACAAGACGGCCTCTTATGTCAACTCCCCTTCCCCATGAGAATTATGTATGAGCAATGAAAAATGAGAAAATAAAATTAGCTCTCTATCATGCCTCTTTTTCCTCACAAAATTCTTGTGTTTCCTGCTGCAACCCTTGCTCCCCTATTTATGGTCTCAAGGTAGAGTTTTATTCATAAATGCTCCTTCTTTTTTGAATTTTCATTTTTTATTTTTTTTATATTTTATGTTAAGAACTACCTAACTTAACCCAATCTTCATCCATGGAGATTTTTTTTTTGTATTTTCTATTGATAAAACTTTCTAGCTGACCTAATCACCATTAGTGGAGATTTTTTCATTTTTAGTTTTTTTTTATTATTCTCTCCACAAGTAATTTCCTAATTTAAACCTATTAACATAAACGAGATTTTTTTTATTTTTTATTTTCCCTTAATGAATGACAACGCTAATCATCATCAATGAGGGGATTTATTTTAATTTTCTTTTTAATAATTTTTTTATCTTTTCCCCACAAGTAATTTCCTAATTTAAACCTATCAACATAAATGAGATTTTTTTTCTATTTTTATTTTTCTTTTTTTTATTTATTATTTTCCCTTAATGAATGACAATGCCAATCATCATCAATGAAGGGGTTTATTTTAATTTTCGTTTTTTAAAATTTTCTCTTTTAATGATGATTACCAATTTGGACACCGATCATCATTAATAGGAGCATTTTCTTATTTTTCTTATTTTCGTTTTTTATATTTTTTTTATTGAATGATGATTGTCAATTTAGATACCAATCATCATCAATTATTTTTTAGTTTTTCAGTGGAGCCGGGACAAAATAGGGTGTTCATATATATATATATATATATATAATTTTGGGGGTTTTTTATTAAAAAACAGAGATAATTTTGGAGATTGATATGACAATTTTCACATAAAGTAGTAAAATAGCACAGTAAAAAACCATATAACTTTTTTAGGGTAAATCAAGGATGTGTTTACTTTCCTGTTTTCAGAATAATTTGTTCTTCTCAAAAACAAAAGAAAGAAAACTTGTTTAAAAATGTGTTTAGTTACCTGTATTGGAAAAATAAATAAATTAAAAGTTTTGGAAAAAAAAAAATTCAGAACATTTTTTTTTTTAATTTTGTTAAGTTTTCTTTTATAAAATTAGAGAAGAGGCGGAGAACATGCACTGCATTTAACTGCAATTATATATATACAAATATAGAAAATCATTATTTCATCATTCACCCCATCATTTTAGACATGTTTTTTAAAATAAGGATTCAAATGGATTTTTTTTTATTTTTTGTTTTCAAAACTCTTCTTCTAAGAAATCACCCTACAAATATTATTCTAAGGACATAAAAATATATAATAGAATCAAATAAGCCCAAAGTATTTACTTTTTAACTCATTGGCGTTTGACAATCCTTACCAGATTAAGTGGCATGATATCCAAACGGAAAGTGACTCTAAGAGTTTTTTTTTTTTTTTTCCAACAATGGAAAACAAAATCTTAGTCTTGTCCAAATTTATTTTTGGGCTTAGGATAGTAAATACTACTACTTTATAAGGATTTTTGAGCTTAGAAATCAATCTTAAATATTTTTAAGGATTTTCTACCTAGATTAATTTATCTACCTCACAAAATAATTTTCCTAAAATTTTTGAGTTCAAAATCATCCACTAAATACTTTTAAAATTTTTTTGAGAAAATAGACCTTAAATCCCAAAAATATACTTTAAAATTAGTGAAATTTCATTAAAATACCTCTAAGATTTACAAAACCCAGAAAAGTTATCTAAATTTCCATAATCCCATAATAATCCAGAAACATCGAAGTGAAATTTTGAAATCTTGCCAAATGACCTAAATGCACCTTTCTACTTCTCTCCCTCTTCTCTCTACACACCCTTCTCCCTTTTCTAATTCCCCCTCACTCTCATCCCTCACAAAGACCTCTTCCCTATCGCCGAGCTTCCCATTCAAAGTCCTCTTCAGTTTCGTGTCCTAAGTTATTTTCTGCCTTGTTCGAACCTTTTGCTGTGACCAAGAAAGCCCAATGCAACAACCGAATTGGCTCTAACTTTTTAAAGGTTTCATGTGATGGCATCGATCCTCTTGGGAAGTTCATTGACGGTGACGATTCTAGTTTTCAAGTCTATCACTCACTGCTCTCCTTGGGTCTTTGATTTCGTTGGTGCAAGATTGGAGCAGTTGTGGTGTAAGAAGAGGTGGGGCTACTCCTTCATGGCCGTAGGAATCCTTCATCCCACCCATGCAAACTCCGTCACATTTGCCTGAGCTGCTTGCGTTGTTCATCACTGGAAAGAACTCTCCGATTATGACACTGGTAAAGAAATGGCCCTTGACGAATGCCCAGAATGATTCGGAGAAGACTTAGTTTGGGGCAAGTTTGGGTTTGGGTCGAATAGGGCGGATCGGGTGAAAATTTTCCTTGGATCATTGGACTTGGATCTCTCTTGGTGCTTTCGGAATTTTATTGGTAGGGGTGTTCGGGATTAGGACAAGATTGAGAAATGTCATTCCCGATCCTGATCCCGATCCCGAGAAGGGTTCGAGAATGATTTTCATTCCCGATCCCGATCCCAAAAATTTCCCGATTTTCGGGATCGAGATAGGGAATTTCCCGATCCCGGATTTCCCTTTTTTCAAAAAAAAATTCTCTATATTGAATTTTTTATTGTATTTCCTTTAGTCTAATATAAATATATAATTTGTCTAATATCATATTGTACCAAATAAGTCTAATATAAATATATAATTAGTTCAATACATGCTTAAAGTTGTCGATTCAACTTCAAAAAGAACAAATACAACAAAAAATTAGAATTATTTAATAAATGATAAACAAAATTAACTAAAAAAACTCGAAGAATAGATATTACCTTAAGGGTGTTAGGGATTTTCACATTCTATTTTACATTTGGTCTTATTTTCTTAAATATTTTTAAAAAATGTATATGTGTATATATATATATATTCGGGATCGAAAAAAAGTCGGGATCGGGAAGTCCCATTCCCGATCCCGAAATCACATTCCCGATCCCAAAATTTTCACTCCCGTCCAGATTTGCTCGGGATCGAGACGGGAAATTGATGAACACCCCTATTTATTAGGCCTAAAATGGGTGCTGTGATGATGCTCAAATACGGGTAGATCGGATCTCAGCTTGGGATACCCATATAGGTTTCATGGATTTAGGCTTAGCTATTGCAAATTTGTCTCACGTGTGTTTTTAGTATTTTCCACATGACAAAAGGCAACTTCATTTATGCATATCAAATGGACTTAAATGGAGGGGGAATGGGCTATTGGACTGAAGGAATAATGCAGCAGGCTTGGATTTTGATAACCCTTAAGTTTTCTATTAATTTTTTTCCCCAGTCCTAGCAGCTTATGGTATTTTAAAAAAAAATACAAAAAAAAAGGTCTTATCCTATATATTTTACTTTCTATCTTTGTACTGATCCTTGAAGGATCTTTCTGTTGGGAAAGAATATTGATACGTGGGAATAGTAGTGAGGAAAGGGGTAGTTTGAGAAATATACTTATTAGAGTTTTAAATAGGGGTTCGATGGTTGTAATAGGTGTTGAGTGAATTAGTATTTTCTTGTTTTTTTCACTCTCTTCTTCCCTTCTAATGCTGAAAAAGGTGTGAATCAAAACCAATGGCATGCATAGATGGATGTGAAAGACACAATAGCATTATTAAGCATTGCAGTAAGACAATGATGGCAAGTTATAATGCAAGCAAATAGTGCGCAGCTTCCAACTTATCCTTCTTTCTTGACTCTTTTCCTCTCTCTTTTTTCTTTTTTTCCCCTTTTCTTTGTACTTTTCTTCTTGGCTTTTCTATTTTCTTTCTTCTTTCCTTTTTTTACTTTGGCTTTTTTTTACTTGTATTTTTTCCTGTTTCTTCTCTTCTTTCTTTTTTTTATTTTATTTTTGCAGCACTTTCTGATTCAAATTCAGGGCAGAACCTGAATTTTCTGCAATTCTGTCTCATCTCAGCCGTCTCACCATGCACCTATAACAATCCCACGAGTTATAGACACTATAAAACTAAAGATAAAGGGCAGAATTGAACACAACCGAACTGGACTTCTAGTTCCAAGTATCTAGCGAAACCTTCACAGCAAAAGCAAAGCGGTTTATACCATTGGTCCATTTTTCAAGATAGATTCAATAATATTGTTAAAAGTCAAAGACAAAATCCCTTCAATCTCTCTTGTTAATTGACTTTAAGTTGTAATTGTTGAATCTCTATCTATTTCCTCCTTCAATCTCTGCATCTCTCCCGCTCTGTTTATCTATATATATAGTCTGTAATCTTACCATTTTGATATATCAATGAAATCTGAGCTCATTGAACCAATATGGTATCAGAGCCTCTCCAGTAATGTTCCACGGCCAAGACAGATGCCTGTGGAACTGAGAGACGGCGAGGAGAGAGAGAGAACCGTGAGTGATCAAGAAACAGGGGATCAGACGATGTGACTATTTCTCGCCAACGCTGGAGAGTGATAGCACACCGCCTACCCAGACGGAGGCAGAAACTGCCGATCGGCCAAACCCAGTAGTCCGGCAGCAATCTGAGTAGCGCGTGGACTCCACGCGCCACCCTTGCACTCCTGCGTGTGTGCCCACGCGCCACCGTCCGTACACAACCCGTGTGCCACACACGCAGCACCTGAGGTTGTTTCCGGTCACCATTTTTCCAAAACCATGGATTTCTCAAAATTCCCTCCTCTTTTTGGGTCTTTCCCTAGAAATCCAACTACAACCGGGGCCTCTCCAATGGCACTTATATCCGGTACAAATCCTGAAACTCAAGACACCTCGTCTTCATCTTATTCCTCCACTCCTAGCAGAACCGTAATGGCCCCAGAACTCTCCAATAGTCATATTATAGCTATTAACCATAGGTTCAATGGACAAAATTATCTTCAATGGTCTCAAACTGTGCTAAGGTATATTCGAGGCAAGCGAAAGGAGAAATATATAAATGGAGCAGCACCTCAACCTGCCGCTGATGGTTCCAATTTCGATACATGGTTTGCTGAAAACAATCAAGTTATGACTTGGTCGTGCAATTCCATGACTGACGATATCAGTGAAGCCTATCTCCTAGCAATTACTGCAAAAGAAATCTGGGATGAAGCAAAACAAACATACTCTTCCCTTGATAACACAGCTGCCCTCATCTACCTAAAACGCCAACTTCGAGATCTGAGACAAGGTAACTTGACAGTCACTATTTATTATAATGCCTTACATAAATTATGGCAACAACAAGATCTCTTCGAATCACATCCATAGGATACTGTCAAAGATGCTCAGTTATATAAGAAGATAGTAGAAGAATAACGAGTATATGATTTTCTCCTAAGCCTCAACGATTCATTTGAGAAGATAAGAGGCTAAATCATGGGATTAAAATCCATGCCACGTCTATTTGAAGTAGTTAACCATGTGCAATTTGAAGAAAGCAGGAAATTATTGAATCAAAGCAGTCCCAATCCGATTGAAAGTTCGGCTCTTGCAATAAAAGGACCAAAAGACGACCGAAGAAACAATAAATGGTGCAACTATTGCAAGAAAAAGGGCCATATCAAGGAGGAATGTTGGAAGCTACATGGTAAGCCATCAACAAGCAAACAACAACCACCTCTTAATGTCAACCTCACTACAGCTAAGCAAAGAGCAAAAACCACCGATTCTCTAAGCCAGGTAGAAGTACAAATGCTTCGCCAGTTGCTAGATAAGCAGAATAAGTCCAACACTACTCATAGTGTGAATCTAGTATAATCAGGTAATTCCATCATAGCTCTTAACTCTGTGCTGACTAGTAAAGATACGTGGATTGTCGATTCCGGAGCTACAGATCACAAGACAGGTAACAAAACTTTGATTCACAACCTGAAATTCTGTCATGAAAACCTGAAAGTAAAAGTAGCTAATGGAGTATTTACAAGGGTTGAAGGAATTGGCATGGTCACATTATCTAAGCACTTGGAAATAAAAAATGTTCTATTTGTGCCTGCACTCACTTGCAATATAATATCTGTGAGCAAGTTAACTAGAGGACGAATAGGCCAAGTAATTTTCAATAATGATCTTTGTATTTTTCAGGATTTAAAATCGATGAGGACGATTGGGACTTCTAGAGAATGGGATGGACTGTACTACCTTGAAGGATTTAGCTTTCAAACTAAAAGGGCAAGAAGAGCACTGGTTAGCTCCAACTCTAACAACCATGATGTACATTTGTGGCACTGTCACTCAGGTCACCCTAGTTTTGATTACATTAAGCATGTATTTCCAACTTTATTCAATAAAAATTCAATTCCTTTCCATTGTGACACTTGCCAACTTGTAAAGCAAACTAGATCTTCATATCCCAAACAGTCCTATACTCCTTCTTCACCATTCACACTGATCCATAGTGACATTTGGGGTCCTGCACGAATAAAAACCCTCACCAATGCTATGTGGTTTATTACTTTTATAGACGATCACACTAGAACAACATGGGTTTATTTAATGAAAGACAAATCCAAAGTAGCCAAAGTATTTCAGAACTTCTATACCTTTGTGAAAACCCAATTCAACACTTGCATTCAGGTACTACGAAGTGATAATGCCAAAGAATACATAAGCAATGCCTTTAAAGAATTTCTTGATCAACGAGGAATTCATCACCAAACTTCATGCCCTTACACCCCTCAACAGAATGGAGTGGCTGAGTAAAAGAATCGTCACTTGTTGGAAGTAACCCAAAGCTTATTGTTGGAACAACATGTTCCTACCATCTTCTGGGGTGATGCTGTACTCACTGTAGCTTATCTTATTAACCGCATGCCATCCAAAATCCTCAATTACAACACTCCTATCCAAAAACTCCTTGAACATTTTCCACATTGCCTACTGATCAATTCCTTACCACCCAAGGTATTTGGTTGTCTTGTCTTTGTTCACAAAAATGATGCAACAAATTTGCTGCTCGAGCCAACAAATGTATATTTCTTGGCTACTCCTCCACACAAAAAGGGTATAAATGCTATTGTCCTTCTTCTAAGAAACTTATTATCTCTAGGGATACTGTCTTCTTAGAAGAAGAAGCATATTATCCCAGCTTACCCATTCAGGGGGAGTATACCAACATGGAATAGCTAATCCTGGAACAATCAAATTCCAAATCACCACAATCTAACCTTATAGCCACCATTGACTCACTTAACCCCACAAACCAACCTAGTCCTATCCAACCTGATTCTGAATCACCACATAGTCAACCTGAACCTACACCTAATGAACTGCAAACAAATGTTGAGATCAATTCAGGGATGGATAGTGAATCACGACAAGGGGACGAGTCCAGAATGCAAGTTGAAGATGAACCAAACATTGGTAGTACTATCTCTCCCATTCAAAGGAATAACCATGACTCCAATCCGGGATTAAATACTAAAGAACTGGGTTGGCCTATTGCATTGAGAAAAGGGGTAAGATCTTGTACTCAGCATCCAATTCAACGTTTTGTCTCATATGGTAACCTGTCTGCGAAAATGCAAAGCTTTGTTGTAAACAGTGCACAGATAAAAATTCCATACACATTTCAACAAGCTATAACTGATTCAAATTGGAAACAAGCTGCAGAAGAAGAGTTAAGGGCACTCAAGGAAAATAAAACGTGGGAGATTACTACTCTTCCCAAAGGAAAGAAACCAGTAGGATGCAGGTGGATATTTGCCCCAAAATTCAATCCTGATGGTAGTATCAACAAATACAAGGCAATATTTGTTGCAAAAGGATATACCCAGACATACGGAATTGATTATTAGGAGACATTTGCTCCAGTAGCCAAGCTTAATACCATCCAAGTGCTACTATCAATTGCAGCCAACTTAGATTGGTCATTACACCAACTAGACGTGAAGAATGCCTTCTTAAATGAAATCTTGGAAGAAGAAGTTTACATGGAGATTCCAGATAGAATTCTAGCTCCTAACAACTCTGTGTGTAAACTTAAAAAGTCATTATACGGACTTAAGCAATCTCCTAGGGCATGGTTTGGTAGATTCACCAAAACAATGAAAAGTCTTGGGTATACTCAGGGACAAGCAGATGATACATTGTTCATCAAACGTGTCAATAGCAAAGTCACCATCTTGATCGTCTATGTTGATGACATGGTCATTACATGAAACAATGAAGAATCCATTGCTCAACTAAAAAAGGACTTGTCAGCTGAGTTTCAAGTCAAAGATCTCGGACAAATGAGGTATTTCTTGGGTATGGAAGTAGCAAGAAACAAGAAGGGTGTCGACGTATCCCAACGAAAGTATACCCTAGATTTATTGCATGAAACAGGAATGCTAGGGGCACAACCTGAAGGTACACCAATTGAAGAAGGTTGTCACTTAGAAATCAAGCCAAAAGGTATCCCATTCAACCCAGAACGGTACAGAAAACTTCTTGGGAAACTCATATACTTAACCCACACTCGTCCAGATATTAGCTATGTGGTCAAAATAGTAAGTCAATTCATGCATGAACCACAAGAAGAACACATGGCGGCTGTGTACAGAATCCTAAGCTATCTGAAGTTTAATCCTGGAAGAGGGATCTTCTTTAAGAAAGGCACTATCAAAAATATTGAGATCTACACTGATTCAGACCATGCAAAAGACAGGGAGACTAGGAGGTCAATCTCAGGGTATTGCACATATGTGTGGGAAAATCTGGTTACATGCAGAAGCAAGAAACAGACTGTGGTGTCAACAAGCAGTGCTGAAGCCTAACTAAGAGCTGTTAACAATGGAGTACGTGAGGGAATTTGGGTCATCAGGTTACTGAAGGAGTTGGGGATTCCACATGAGAGACCAATACAAGTGTGGTGTGATAACAAGGCCAGCATTGAAATGGTCAAGAACCCAGTTTATCATGATAGGACAAAACATGTTGAGATAGATAGACATTTCATTAAGGAAAAGATTGAAGCAGGTATCCTGAATCTATCTTACATCAGATCTGAAGACCAAATTGCAGATGTTATGACAAAACCACTAAGCAGAACTAAATTTGAAGGATTTCGGTGCAAGCTGGGAATGATTGACATATACTGTCCAGCTTGAGGGGAAGTGTTAAAAGTCAAAGACAAAATCCCTTCAATCTCTCTTGTTAATTGACTTTAAGTTGTAATTGTTGAATCTCTATCTATTTCCTCCTTCAATCTCTGCGTCTCTCCCGCTCTGTTTATCTATATATATAGTATGTAATCTTACCATTTTGATATATCAATGAAATCTGAGCCCATTGAACCAATAAATATTAGGGCAAATCCAACAATATAAACACATTTATATGCTCAAGAATGCAACTATGTCCTTGCTCTATGATGAATTGCAATGCACATTTGTCTAATTCCAAGTGGAATGATGGTTAAAGATGAATGAAAATGCTGGGTTTGGACTTGTTCGGTCTGAGGGGAAGGGAGTAGGGGTGTTCGGGATCGAGACAGGATCAGGAAATGTCATTCCCGATCCCGATCCCGAGAAGGATTCGGGAATGATTTTCATTCCCGATCCCGATCCTGAAAATCAGGAAATTTCGGGATCGGGATCAGGAATTTCCTAATCCCGGATTTGCTTTTTTTTAAAAAAAATCTCTATATTGAATTTTTTGTTGTGTTTCCTTTAGTCTAGTATAAATATATAATTTGTCTAATATCATATTGTACCAAATAAGTCTAATATAAATATATAATTAGTCCAATACATGCTTAAAGTTGTCGATTCAGCTGTAAAAAGAACAAAGATAAGAACAAAAAATTAGAATTATTTAATAAATAATAAATGAAATTAACTAAATAAACTAAAAGAATAGACATTACCTTAAGGGTGTTAGGGATTTTTACATTTTATTTTACATTTGATCTTATTTTCTTATATTTTTAAAAAAATATACGTGTGTATATATATTTTCGGGATCAGGAAAAAATCGGGATCAGTAAGTTCTTAAAGTGGATATTATCCATTCCCCTCAAGCTGGAGAGTGGATATTATCCATTCCCAGCTTGGACACTAAGTTCTTAAAGTGCTCACTAGATAATCCCTTTGTAAGAATATATGACAATTGATCTCCCAAAGGAACAAATGGAGTACATATTAGGCCACTTTCCAATTTCTCCATGATAAAGTGTCGATCAATCTCAACATGTTTAGTCCGATCATGCTGAACTGGATTATGAGCGATATTGATAGCTGACTTATTGTCACAATAGAGCTTCATTGGACCTTCCCATTTGATCTTCAAATCTGCTAGAATGATTTTTGAAGAGAATCAGATGAGAAGATAATGGTTGTGTATTTTATTCAGTGAGGCAATGATTACATTTATACACAAAGAGAGAATCGGATCATTTAATGAGATCATGATTTGATGTTATACAATCACTATATAATCGGGAAAGAATCTAAAATAATAATCCTAATTATCAATCCCTATAATTATGGGATTCTACACTCCCCCTCAAGTTGGACTATAGATATCAATCATGTTCAACTTGCCAATAAAATATTCAAACTTGTCCCTGGGTAGTCCTTTAGTGAAGATGTATGCGACCTGTTCCTTGGACGGTATATATCGTAGATCAATGATACTTCATCAACCTTCTATCTATCTCAACATGCTTGGTTCTGTCATGTTGTACCGGATTATGGGCAATATTAATTACAGCCATATTATCACAATAGACCTTAATTGGCATATTTATACATTTCCTTAAGTTTTCAAGAACACGTTTTATCCATTTGCCTTCACAAATTCCAAGTGCTACAACTCGGTATTCCGCCTCAGCACTACTTTATGCAACTACACTTTACTTTTTACTTCTCCATGTAACCAAGTTACCCCACACATACGTACAGTATCTAAATGTGGATTTCCTATCATCTTGATCACCTACCCAATCAACATCCGTAAACAATTCTATATTCCGTTTATCAGACTTCTTGAATAGTAAGCCATGTCCTGGAGATCCTTTTAAATAATGAAGGATCCGGTACACTTCATTTAGATGCTTTTGTTTAGGATCATGGGAGTGCTGACTGACCACACTAACAGCAAATGTGATGTCTGGTCTAGTATGAGACAAGTATATTAGTTTGCCCACCATTCGCTGATAGTTCCCTATGTCCACACCCTTGCCAAGGTCTGCTTCTTCATCTATTTTATCAACTTGAATAGGTGTGTCACTAGGCCTGCAACCTGTCATCCATATTTCCTTTAAAAGATCTAGTACATACTTTCTTTGGGAAATACAGATTCCACCTTTTGACCGGGCAACTTCTATCCCAAGAAAGTACTTCATCTCTCCAAGGTCTTTGATTTGAAATTCTCATGCAAGGGCTCCCTTGATTTGATTGATCTCTATCTCATCATCTCCCATAAGGACTATATCATCAACATATACAGCTAGGACAGCCATCTTACCCTTATGATGTTTAAAGAACAAGGTATGATTGCTCTGCCCTTGAGTGTATCCATGTCTCTTAAGGACCCGAGTGAATCTATCAACCAAGCACGTGGAGATTGCTTCAATCCATATAATGACCTCTTGAGCTTGCAGACTTAATTAGCTTTCTTCCCTGGAAACCCTGGAGGTAATTTCATATACACCTCTTCCTTGAGTTCTCTGTTGAGGAAGGCATTCTTTACATTGAGTTGGTGTAGATCCCAATCTAGGTTGACTGCAATAGATAAGGGGATTCTAATTGTATTCAGCTAGGCTACTGATGCAAACATTTCAGTGTAATCTTTCCCCATATACTTGCGTGAAACCTCTTACAACCAGTCTAGCTTTGTATTTCTCAAGAGTTCTGTCTACTTTATACTTAGGAGTGAATACCCATTTGCATCCAACAGGCTTTTTTCCTCGTGGTAGATCCACTACATCCCATGTCTTATTACGTTTAAAGGCTTCCATCTCTTCCAAGACAGCTTGCCTCCATTCAGGTATAGCCATGGCCTCGTCAATTGTGTCTAGTACCCTGATATTGTCAAGATGAGAGACAATGCCCTGTATTTGGATGAAAGGGCCTTATAGGAAACAAACCTTTCAATGGGATGTCGGGTGCATGATCTGGGATTCTTTCTTACTGCAATGGGAAGATCAAGGTCAGACCTCTCCGTTACCACTGTTTCCTCTTGACCTGCCTCCGGTTCTGACTCTTGGTGAGTGCTAATAGTTTGTGGCTCATCACCGCTTTTGTGACATCGTATGTAGGTTTTACCCCACTTGTTTGTGTCTCCCCATAGAACTAGATCACCCGAGGTATCAGGATTATCAAAGGTATTAGGATTGGGTTCTATATGGGTAAACGTATAAACTGTAAAGGTCAGGTCATCTTCTAGTGTCTCTTGTGTTTGGAATTCACCATCTCTCTCCCCCTGAATTGCAGACAGGGAATAATAGGGAGTATTCTCATGGAATGTGACATCATAGGTAATGAAGAGACGTTTGGAGATCGGGTCATAACACCTATATCCCTTTTGAGAATTGGAGTAGCCAAGAAAGATACATCGAAGGGCTTTAGGATCAAGTTTGTTGGTGTTATGGTGGTGGAAATAGGATGTGCATCCAAACACCCTAAGTGGCAGGGTGTTTTCAAGGTACAGGCAGTTATAATATTTATGGAGGAGTTGAAGTGGTATTTTGTAAGACAGTGGTCGGCTTGGTATTCGATTAAAGAGGAAGGTGGCGGTGAGGACCGCATCATCCCAATGATATTTAGGAACATGGCTACTAAACATAATGGCTCTGGCTGTCTCAAGAATATGACGATTCTTCTGTTCGGCAATGCCATTTTGTTGGAGTGTATTGGGACAAGTGCTTTTGTGAACAATGCCATTGTTAGTTAGGAAAGTGGACAGGGCCTGATTGAAGTATTCAGTCCCATTGTCAGTGTGTAGGATCTGGATTTGGATTTGGAACTAAGTCTGGATCATATTGTGGAAGCGAAGAAAGGTTTGATACACCTCTGTTTTATCTTTCAACAAGTAAACCCAACTGACACATGTATGGTCATCGATAAATGTAATAAACCATTTGTAGTTTGATCTATTTGGTGTGCGTGATGGTCCCCATAACTCACTGTGAATCAAGGAAAAGGGTTTAGATGCTTGGTATGGATGTTTTGGAAATGAAGTCCAATGATGCTTAGCTTTTTCACATAAATCACAATGAAAATCATATGCTTTTTTATTAGAAACGAGAGATGGAAACATTTGAGACATATAATTGAAAGTTGGATGACTTAAACGTTTATGCCATAACTCTAAGTCACTAGTCCTAGGGAGAGACACATTATTGCAAGACTTAAGTCTACGATTATCACTTTCATCAAGGTAATAGAGACCATCAAGCACTTTAGCACTCCCAATCATCATCCCCATTAGCAGATCCTAAAAAAGACAGTAAGTAGCAAAGAAGTTAGCATGGCATAATTCATCATTTGCTAATTGACTCACTGATAGTAAGTTACACTTTAACCTTGGAACATGTAATACAGAGTGCAGAGTGTGTAGCAGAGATTTTAACAGAACCAATTCCAGTCACAATAGATTCGGAGTCATCAGCAATCCGTACAGTTATTCCCTTTGAAATCGAAGTATAGGATAAGAAGAGAGTCTTATTGTTAGTCATGTGATCCAAGGCACATGAGTCAACAATCCAACAATTACCTGTACACAGACCTTTTATTATAGCCAAGGCTTGCAAGAAATTACCTCTCCTTACAACTATGGCAATAGGCTGTTTTGTAGTCTGAAGTGCTGCAAGTATTTCCATGATTTTTCTCAATTGATCACTTTAAGATATCCCACCTCCTTTTGAAGCTTCAGCCACATGGCCTCTTCCTTTTCCTTACTTGGGCTTCTAGTCAGCAGGTTTACCATAGAGGTCCCAACAAGTGTCTTTCGTATGCCCCTGTTTCTTACAATGATCGCAAAATGGTTGACCTTTGGAGCCTTTTGTTTCTGTGGATCGAGTAGCAAGAGCCAAGGCCTCAAGAGGTGCGGGAGTAGCAGCGGAATTATTCTGAAGCATTGATTTGCCCCTATCTTCTTCATTATGTAGAATAGAGTAGACTTCACGCACAGAAGGCAAGGGTTCTTGACTAAGAATCCGAGCCCGAACATCATCATAAATCACATTAAGACCAGCCAGCAGCTCATATACTCTCTCCTCTTCTTTCTCTTTGCGATCTTCTGAAGCATCAGCTCGGTAATGATGTGTTTTATTCTTTAGAACATCAAACTCTTGTCAAAGAGCAAATTTTTTGAGATAATAATCATCAAGTGACATGAGGTCTTGTTTCAACTGCCACAACTTTTTCTTAACATCAAAGATGCAGGACCTATTCCCAATAGTACTGTATGTCTCTCGGAGAGACTCCCAAATCTCACGGGCTGAAGGAAGATACATAAAACTCTTCTTGATTGATCATGACATTGCATGAATCAGCCAGGATGATACCAATGCATTCTCAGACTTCCAAACTCGAAATGCCTTGGTTTCTGATTCAGGCAGCCTTTTTCCATCACCAATGACATATTCAAGTTTATCCCTTCCATCGAGAGCGAGCGTGGATTGAGACTACTCCCGATAATTTTCACTAGTGAGTTTCTCAGAGACAATAAGGACAGTAGAGATATTATTAGATCATGAAACCAAGGAAGACCCTTCAGATGACATACTGGTATTTAAAAAAATGACAAATTGGTTCTTCAAATTTCAGAAATACCAATTCAGTCCTCCGAATTTCAAAAATGACAGATTGGTTCTTCGAATTTCAGAAATACCTATTCAGTCCTCCAAATTTCAAAAATGACAGATTAGTTCTTCGAATATTCACAATGAAAAATTGGTCCTCGAGTGCACCGTTTCTGCGTTTCAGAAAAACACTGCCTTTGATCCCTGCAGCGATTTTGTGCCTTTATCTTCGCGACTCTGCTCCTGGTGTTTGGAGAAGAGTCCCGTCAACGATCTCGGTACGAGGGAATAGGTCGACGGTGTTGGAAAAGCTAAAACTGGATCGATGGTGCAGCTGGGTCAACGGTGTTGGTCGACAAATTCGGACGACGGTGCTGTACGGTGTTGTAACTCTGTCGAACGGTGAGAGGGTCAATGATGCTGGTGCTGTGACGGACTGAATGTCGGACAACTACCAGAGGAAGGTCAGCGATCATAAGTTGAAGGTCAATGGCGATGCTCGACAGAATCGGACGTTGGCAGCGACTAAAGGTAACGCTGATACGCGACAGATTTGGGAGTATCGGTGTCAAAAAAATTCTCTAATTATTTTCTTCTACACTCTGATACCATGAAGAGAATCAGATGAGATGATAATGGTTGTGTATTTTATTCAGTGAGCAACAATTACATTTATACACACAGAGACAATCGGATCATTTAATGAGATCCTGATTTGAAGCTATACAATCACTATATAATCAAGAAAAAATCTGAAATAATAATCCTAATTATCAATCCCTATAATCATGGGATTCCTATAATTATGGGATTTTACAATTTTAATCCACAATGATTCACAAATTCCACGTGCCATAGCTCTAAACTCAGTTTCAGTACTGGATCTAGATACCACATTCTGTTTCTTGCTTCTCCATGTAATGAGATTTCAATCAAGAAAAGTACAATAACCTGTTGTTGACCTCCTGTAATCAAGATTTCCACCATGATTCGCATCAGTATAAACTTCAATTGTCAATCTTCTCCCCCTTTTGAACAAGATTCCTTTTCCTGGAGTACCCTTTAGGTAATGCAATATTCGATATACTGCCTGTAGGTGTGATTCTTTAGGATCATACATATGTTGACTCACCATACTAACTGCATCTGCGATATCAAGCCTCGTGTGTGCTAAATAAATCAACTTACCAACAAGCTTTTGATAAGATTCCTTGCTGACAGAAGAATCTTTTTGTACAAGGCTTTTTATTTTTCTTTGGTTGCTTTTTATTTTTCTTTGGTTTGGAAGCTCACTTCCCAGCTGAACATAGTTTGTGATTTTATTCTATTGGTGTATCCACTGGCTTACAACCTGACTTTCCTGTTTCTACCAAATGATCAAGAACATACTTTTGTTGAGATATGAAGATATCACGTTTGGAATGAGCAACCTCAATTCCCAAAAAATATTTGAGCCTCCCTAAATCCTTACTTGCAAATTCCTTCATCAACTATGCTCATGGAGAGTTAATGCCTTCCACGTCATCTCCTATCACAATGATGTCATCAACATATACAAGTAAAATTGTCACTCCCCCAGAAGCTAAATGTTTAATAAATAAAGTATGGTCGCCCTGGCTCTGTTTGTGTCCCATGCAAACCATGGATTTTGTAAATCTCCCAAACCATGCCCTTGGTAACTGTTTCAAGCCATAGAGTGCCTTTTTAAGGATGCATATTGTACCAGGAGCTAGTTGAGAGTTAAAACTAAGTGGAACCTCCATATAGATCTCCTCCTTCAAATCACCATGTAAAAATGCATCTTTTACATCAAACTGTAGTATATTCCAATCCTGATTAGCAGCCAAAGATAACAAAATACAAAAGGCATTCATCTTTGCAATAGGAGCAACCCTATAGGTTTGACTGTATCCCTTGGCAACCAATCGAGCTTTATACGGTTCTAGAGTACCATCAGAATTGTATTTGGGTGTAAAGACCCATTTGCATCCAACAGGTTTCTTTCCTTTTGGCAATTGAACAAGCTCCCATGTTTTGTTGTTCTCTAGAGCTTCCATTTCAACTTTCATTGCTTGGACCCAATTATCATTTGCTAATGCCTCAGATAAGGTTTTTGGTATTGAAATAGATTGGAAATGAGTGAGAAAGGTTCTGTGACTGCAGGACAACTTTTCATATGAAAGAAATAAAGACAAAGGATATAAAGGATGCTTACTGCAGCTTCAAACTCCTTTGCCCAAGGCAATGCATAGATCAAAGTCATTAGGAATATCATTATGACTTTTAGGAATATCAGAAAGGGATGGAACTACCACGGTATTCTCAAGAGATGGTTCTGATGTCTCAACAGTAACACATTCAGATGATTGAACTTGCAATAATTGAGATGCCTTCTTTCTGGAGTAAATTTGTAGTGGATGAGTAGAGCTACGAGTTGGTGGAGCTTTTGGAGACTCATTTGCATGAGATTGTGGAAAGTCACCAAGAAAGAGATGATTATTTTGATCATCATCAATTGGACTTTCCCTCCTAAAAGGGGTGCTAAAATAAAAGTCAGATTCAGGAAAGGTGACATCAACTGAAACAAAGAACTTCCGAGAAGGAGGATGGTAACATTTATATCCCTTTTGGGTGGAGAAATATCCAACAAACACAAATTTGAGAGACCTAGGATCAAGTTTGGTTCTATGTTGAGAATGTAGATGAACAAATATAACACATCCAAATATTCTAGGTATGAGACCATTTGATGCATTGAAATTTGGAAAGAAATTAGTGAGAACCTCCGTAGGACTCTTTGATCCAAGAACTGAAGTCGGAATTCGGTTAATGAGATGTGTTGCAGTTAAGACTGCTTTACCCCAAAACTGCTTAGGCACATCCTTCTAAAACAGTAGTGCCCTTATAACAGCAAGATGACTATTTTTTCTTTCAACTACCCCATTTTGTTGAGTATTGACACAAAATAACTCGTGTAGGATCCCTTGTTTATCAACAAATGTGGATAGAGATTGATTGAAGAAATCTTTTACATTGTCAAAACGAAACCTTTTTATCCCAACTCCAAATTGAGTGTTGATCATATTATAAAAGAGGGGAAAACAAAGGTAACAGCAGACTTTTGTTTCAAAGAGTAGATCCATATAACACAAGTACAATCATCAATGAAGGACACAAACCAACAAGACCCTGAAACATTAGGAATACTAGAAGGACCTCAAACATCACTGTGAATCAAGTTGAGAGGAACAGAACTTCTATTACTACTAGGATAGGAGGACCGTTTGTGTTTTGCAAACTCACAAATATCACAATGAAGAGACTCAACAGGTACATATTTTAACAAAGAAGGAAACAAGATCTTAAGGACATTAAAAGGATGACCAAGACAACAGTGATGAAGTCAAATCTATTCCTCATTTGATTTAATATCTCTAGGTTAAGAGGAAGACAATAAACTCTGAACTCTACCATATTCATCAGGTTCATCCAGAAAATAAAGTCCATCTTTTTTCGTCAACAAGTCCAATCATCTGTTTCGTGTCTTGCTCCTGAAGGATACAAGATGTTGAAGAAAAGAATACATAGCAATTAGAATCAACAGCAAGTCTTTTGACAAAAATAAAACCAGTGTAAAGTTTTAGGACATGTAAGACATTTTTTAAGACAAAGGTAGGATTTAGACAAACATCTCCTTGACCAGCCCCAATCATTACAAATCCATCAGCCACAATAATTTTCCTATTACTAGGACCCAAGAGTAAAGGAAATCTTTATTTGAGGCATTAAGTGCATATGAGAATAAGGAAGATGATGATTGAAAGGAAATACTTGAGAACACTAAAGCACAGGTACCTTTAGTAGGAGAAGAATCTTTGTTGAGTGTCTCCAACAAGGCTCTCAGTCTTTCTATCTCCCCCTTAAGATCAAGGACCAGATTTGCCTTCACCATGTGAAGCAATATAAGCTTGACTCTTCTTTAGATTTGGAGGCTTACCAATAAACTTCCAACACTTCTCCTTGGTATGACAGGGTTTGTTGCAATAAGTGCACCATAAGGTTTCCTTATTAGATACTTTTGAATGATCACCTTGTTTGCAGTTAGCGACATTTTTAGAGACTAGGGCCGTACTTTCCAACTACTGAGGTTCCATCATCACATTTCTTCATCCTTCTTCTGCTAAGACAATGGCGATGGTTTCATTGAGAGATGGTAGATCCTCTGTTCCAAGAATTTGTACTCTCACAGGATCATATTCTACATTTAGCCTTGCATGATACTCAAATATCCGTTCCTTCTCAACAAAGCGTTTGAAGGTAGCAACATCTTCACTACCCTTTATAGTAATACGCTTATAGTTATCCAGTTGTTGCTATAAACTCTTCATAGCCGTAGATTACTCAGTAAAAGACTTGTCTCCTTGCTTAGTGTTGGAAATATTGGTCTTAATCTCATATATTTGAGCTGCATCTTTCACCTTTGAATAGGTTTTACGCACAATATCCTAGATTTCCTTTGCTGAAGACGAGAATAAGCATGTTTGACTAACCATTGAGTTTTCTTCATCCCAAGCATCAAAAGATGGATCTTCTAGTTTAGGACCCATTCCAAGCAAATGACTAAGTTTCCCACGACCCTTCAAGAAAGTGTAAACAAATTAAGACCAGTTTAAAAAATTAGTTCCGTTCAGCTTATAAGAAGCTGGAACACTCTGCCAGTCTCCAGAAGCATAAAGAACACTAGCTGTGGAAGACCCAGTACTATTAAAGGTGTTTTTTTCCTCAGACATGGCTTAGAACAGAAAGAGAAGGAGATTTCAAGCAAAACGAACTTGACCGGTGATTGAGAGGAGTACCCATGCCCCGTCACATGCCGGCGAGAGAAAACTGTCTAGAAATCTTCAATCAGCGCGTGTGAGCACGTGTCATGCTAGAATCTTCGACAGCGGTGGGTTTTGGTCAGTCAGCGACCTCTAAACACAATGGTGGGGCGCGTGTCTTGAACGGAGGTTGTAATATCCTGAATTTTAGACCTAGAAGCTTAAGAATAAGTCTAAATCAAGTAGACTACTAAGCCCGGTTTAGCAAGAGTCCCAAGAATGTTTGTAAAATAGAATGCTTTTCAGGGACTCTATGATTCAGCCCTCCAGGTAGAGAATAACTCTATAGACTGTATGAAGGCTAAGTGTGTGAAATTAGTCAGATAAAATATACCAGTGCAAGTGTATATTAGCACATTTAGTCGCCATTTTGATGGCAATATACTAGTGCAAGTGTACATTAGCACACTTAGGCGCCATTTTGATGGCACACTAAGGGTATATGTGGCACCATGTGGTGACATCTGAGGGCTTACATGGACACTTGGAGCATTCTTCAATTCATATGGACATGTGGCGCCAAACCGAGTGGACTCTGCATAAATTTACTTTAATAAAGTAGCTTTAATAAAGAAATATCATGACTTAGCTTTTATGATGGCACCACAAGAAGGCACCACATGTCCCACCATCATTATATCTACTTTTTACTTTTGTGTTGGCTTATTGAGGAGATGACACCTAGCTTATTAGTCAGGGAAATTTAACGGTCTCCGGTCCGGTCACATGATTGATTTTCTCGAGTACCAGTAAAGGAGTCAGGGGAATTCATCAGACTTTCCCTTCCCCTGACCAAAAAGTCGGTCAAGCATGAAAGAGAAAGAGGAAGACCAAAATTTTAGGACACATGGCACTCAAGGATTTAATCCTAGAACATATGGCTCTCTAGGATTTAAACACATATAATTAAATCATCCAACCACTCCAAGACACTTAAAATTTCAGCCAACACATGAAAATAAGAGGAAAAAATAGTTGGAAAAAGAAAGAGGAGAGAAGGTAGAAATTTTGGAAGAAAACCTAAGTGTTCTTGAGAGATTCTTGTTGATTCCGACCCCGAATCCTCGTTTTTGACCGATAAAGCCTTCATCAATCTTCTTCTACTCATTGTGGGCTTCATTTCTACGGTTTCAAATTTTTTATTGAAGGTGTTTGGCGCCGTCTAGTCAATAGAGGTGCTACCAGAATTAAGAACCGGCTATATTATCGCGAAGAGGTAAGCCTAAGCATCAATTTGAACCGAATATCTTGAGGATTTACTAAGTTTTCATGAGAACATTTGTGGCCTAGAGTTTCGGCCAACATGGGGTTTTATGGGTTTTATGTTGCTTTGATCATGAAAATGATGACACATGATGTTTAATGATGATACTAGACTAGTTTGGTAGTTAAAATTGCAAAATTGTTGGTGGTTGATTTGAGGGTTGGTTTGACCAAATGTAGAACCTAAGGAAGGAATGTGATTTTTTTATTTTTATGGTTTCCAATGGATTCTACACGAAAAAATGTGTGGGAATAGCCTCTAGCTTTGAATTTTGGATAATTGGAATGAAAATCTTAAAATTGGAATTAAAGGTTACTTGTGGTTAGTTGCTGCGAGATTTGAGATAGGTTGCTTGCGGCTTGATTTTGACCCATCAAATGATGTCCAATGATCATGAAATTTTTCAAATTGATAGTAGACATCTTAAACTTTAATTTGATATATAGAATGTGCAATTTGGGTTTGTAGATTGTAAGTTATGATCTGTTGAAGTTTGAGGATTGAAACTGAAATGAATTCTGAAACAGTGTTGGTGTTTGAGGAATTATGTACTGTTGTACTTATTATTGGCAGTAAGTGATATTTTTCGCTTACAGAGGACTTAGAGAGCTTCACATAGGACTTTGAATCACCCCATTTGGAATTTTATAGATTATGTTATGAATTTTCAAAGTTATGTGACAAATCTAGCATATTAGAGTTGACCTGCGAATTTTGCAGAATATGTAATAACTTGTGACAAGAGAGATCATAGGGAATAGAGGCATGACATAGCGAGTAATGTAGTCACATTAGACACCCAAGTCCTTGCTTAGACACTTACTTGACTTAATATAAGAATCCTAAAGATAACCAACACAGTTAAGTTAAGGACAAAGTTAAGATTGGGTCAAGAACAACATAATGTTCATTATGTTGATAGTATTGAATCAAGTAATGACCCATCTCTATCAATTCTAAATTATAGGACTTGACAAGTGCCCGAGATTTGACATTTGCCCGAGCTAGAAGAAGCGATTGGACAGGACATTGGAAAGGCTGCCAGGTAGTAACATCTCTCTCACATACTATGTATTCTTTTACATGCATGTTTTTACCATCGGGAATATTTGTGTTATGAACATGAGATAGGTAGTAAGGCCTATTAAGCATTCAGATTGAAAAGGGCTGAGGCCCAGTAGAATACCCAGCGCAATGGGAATAAACTTGTGTGCCCTATGAATGTATTTCATGCTGCATATTGAGAATTGAACTGAATGCTGAATGTGTGATGTATTGTTGAAATGATGGTTTACCTAGTATGTTTTATGAACCTGCATTTTGTCTGAGTGATATCTGTTGCAACTGAGATTCTTGTGAATCCCACCCCTTTCCACTAGCTAACATACAGCAAGGGTAAGCAGCTCGAAAGGCAAGCAGGTAATCACGAACAATTAAAGCTTGCAGACAAACGACTCAAATTTTGTTGGTTTCTTGTTTGGAAATTGTATATGATGTATATAACTAAGAGAACATAACTCCAGAACTAGTAGTAATAGTAGTGACGATAGCCTCGTAAACGGTTAGTACGCTAATTGCTGCCTACTAATGTGATAGCTGAAATAGAATAGCGCATCCGTAGGCTAAAGGCTTAACAACTCATGCATGACACATGAATCATAAACAAAGAAGTGCCCGAATACTCTGATAAAAGGAACTAAGAATCGATGAGTTATATGAAGTGGTGAAACATTGTGAAACTGTTTTGAAAAGTTTTAAATTTCTCCAGAAAAACCCCTTCAATTCCAGGCTTGAACCCTGTTTTGAGGTTGGTTTCAAAAGTATGTTTGACGAGGACTGAATCCTGGCTTAGCGGTTCAATACACTATGCATTTAAACTCATCTAAGAGCTATGGAATTAAGGGTGTTACAGAGGTCGGGACAAGTTGGGTCTGAACAAGGCAGATGCATTTTTCATAGGAAGAATAGGATTTTTAACAAAGCAAAGATCAGAAACTAGAAGCTAGGGTTTAAAGTCAACCTGGCTCTAATAACATGACAAAGTATTTGAGGAAAAATGTTTCAAATGATTTCATTTACAAAACTTACACGGGTATTTATAGAGGGAGCTTTTTACATGAGTATTAAATGTTATAACTGCCAACTACCATCTACCAACTACTTATTAAATCAACAACAACAACAACAAAGTCATTATCCCTCTAGGTGGGGTCGGCTACATGGATTGCACGACGCCATTGTGCTCTGTCGAAAACCATATTTTTTGGTATATTATTAATCAAAAGGTCTCTCTCTATGACTAAATTTTTAACATTATTACATCATTTAACATTATGTACTTTTGTCAAGGATATGAATGAATGAATAAAATATTGTTCAGTACAATCGTTCCGTCTCCTCTTTGACTAGAGTTTTAGACTCTGGCTCTAGCCTTTTCTCCTCTTATCACTTTCTTCTCTCTTCCCTCTTCTTGTCTCTTCTAACTACCTCTAAATCTAGAATTTCAAATTCTGGTTCTAGACTTCCTCTTCTTCTCTACTCTTCCTCTTGCTCTTCCTCTTCTTCCCTTTTCTCCTATTTTTTCAGAACCTAAAATTTGGTATCAGAGCTTTTGTATTCTGGTCTGTTGGGTTGCAATGGTTACCATCCGTAATTCCACTCCCCAAAACGATGCCCACCTCCCTAACCCACATTTGAAGGCTTCTCTAGTGTCACCACCACCTAATGATAACGTTAATTCCTTTTCTACTGAACAACTTTCACAACAGTTATCTGCCATCATATTTAAGTCAGGTTGTTTGGATGTTGATATGACAGAACTGAAGAAGAACAGTGTGCACCCTTCTTCTAGACATTTTACACAGAGGAATATGTGGCCACATGTTGCAGACAGCAACCATAGTTCTATGGGAAATAAAGATAATTTTCAAAGGCAATTAATGATGTCAGTTACCGGACCAACCCAAGCAGTTACTACCACTCCACAAATTTATGAAACTGACAAGCAATTACGCAGAGCAAAGGGTTATGTTTAAGACGTGGGGATAAATTTATAACTGGTCATAAATGCAAAACTGCCCCCTTCCTTCCTATCGCCCCCCATGGCCTTGAGGACAAGGCTGTTCTCGTAGGGGAGGATATTGATAGGAACCCAATGGCCTTTAATTGTTTATTTAGGAAGAGTTTATCTATGTTTTATGTTTTACTATGTATCTTGTGTTAATTGTTACAAGTGTCAAGTGTTGGTTATTGTAAGTTATTGGCAGTTTTATGTATTTACGGATTGGTAGTTACTTTCAATTATAATGTCAAATCTATAAATATCATGTTATTTACTGACTAGAGTTTCAGATTTTGGCTCTAGCCTTTTCTCCTCTTATCCCTTTCTTCTCTTCTTCTCTCTTCTTTTCTCTTCTAACTCCCTATAAATCTAGAATTTCAGATTCTGGTTCTAGACTTCCTCTTCTCTACTCTTTCTCTTCCTCTTCTTCCCTTTTCTCCTATTTCTATTCCTATTTTTTCAGAACCTAACACTCTCAAACTACCAAATTTAAACCTATGACAACAACAAATTTTGTTCAATATCTCATAGAAGACTAATGATTCTAAAGTTTGAATGATAGCATACAACAGTTTAATGACAGCAACTGGCCACACAATTACAGCAATGAATATTTTACTCCCATTGTCAGTTAACCCAGAAATTCTTCCCACAACACAGCTCTAACTTACCTGACAATGACAGCAGCATAAATTCCCAGTACCCTTGGACTCAATGACAGAATTATCCTTTAACAAGTGCACAAAATTAACAGCAGATGCAACATTGTTCCAGTTTCAATGTCCAGCAGTAACTGAGTAATCCCACATAGCAACAATTTCAGATTTCTAGTCCCAATTTCGATTTCACAGCAAAACTCAAACCCCAGACAAAATTCAAAGAAACTTCTTTCACAGAAGAATGAAAGCTTATGCAGAAATCACAACAGATACAATTAAGAATCACAATTGAAACCAAGCTAAAACTCAAGAACCAAACACACCAGTAACAGTAAAAACAAATGTATTATTCGTATGAAAAGTATATTGTTGTACGATTTTTTTAATGTATAATGGAAACACAAATCAAAACACACAAGCTTTTTTGCTTTTCTTTTCCAAAATATTTCTACAAAAATGAAAAATGACTCAACTACACTGGACATTAAAAACACACAACCTATCTTAAGAAAACTAACACTAAAACACTAGAGAGCTAGGCTGCCCCGCAATGGTGCCAAATTTGATGTCACTAGTGGCTTAATGCACCAAATTACTAGGTTATAAATGTAGAGTAGTGGCACAACCTAGATCATTGAACTCAAGGAGCCTTTATGTTCACTAATTTCCTAATGAACTGGTGCTAATTCCCTATTAAATCAAATGACTGACCAATTAAAGTGTGCGAGATAGCAATGCATTGTATGAAATCTATCTAATGTTTATGTTATTTTCCAATTGTAATGAATGGAGAAATGAGTAAAGTGAATGTATCAAATAAGTCCACCGGCCATCATAGTTCCATTATATTGAGTTATATTACTTAGTCAAGTGCTTGAGAAGAACTCTTCCAAACAAGTGCGACTAGTTCACTAAAATCACCTAGAAACCTAATTCATTCAGTTAATTAGGAATACGTTAAGATACTGACCGGTATTCAACTTGCAGTCGAAATGCTACACACCTTAATTAATTAACTAACCTAGCCAGTTGCCAAGAGTATGGACTGATGAGAGGCCAATTACATCTAGCAAAGGAACACCAACATATAGCCATACAACTTATTCAGTGCGATGCAAAAAACAAATCTCACTACCCAAAGCATCAGGCCATATTACAACTCAGTCACAATCACAAATCACAAGTATAGAAATCCTAGAATCACAGTTTGCAAAAGCAACCGATGGAAAACAAGATTAAGATGTGAGAACTCCCCTATCATCCCGCAGAACTCAGGCTAGCTTCCTCAATCATCAAGAACTTGAAGCTTTCGCCACGCATGGCTTGTGGAACGGATTCATAGAAGCACCTTGTGAGTCTGGATATCGCAGCTACTGAATGGGATGCGAATCGGAGAGAACAGAGGAATCGATCGGCGTTGGAGGTTGAGAAGGAGATACGGTGGCCGGGACATGAAGCGGACGGAGAGGAGAGGAAGGTATAGACTTTAAAATAAAAATAATTTTTTAACTATTATTTTTTAAAAAAATAATTTTTATTTAAAATCCACTATTTAAAAAAAAAAACTCTTAACTACTATTTTATTTAAAAACCATTATTTAAAAAAAATCAAATTTAGATTGCCTAAATCAAATCTAAACAATTCAAATATGCTTAGCTCTCCTTACTAAAAAACCACTTAGCAAGAAAATTGATTCCTAGTGATTGAGTGTGAGAATGGTAGAGTATTTTATGATGTCCCTAACTAACTAACTAACTACTCCCTCCAGTTCTAATTATAAGATAAAGTTGATTTTTTTAAAGAAATTAAGGAAGCCAATTAAATTATTTTAGAGTATTTATATTTTTATTTTTTTCTTCAAACTAATTAATTTGACTAATAAACTAATATATAATCTAAGGATGCTAAAAATATAAACAATTTAAAGTAATTTAATTGGCTTCCTTAATTTCTCCAAAAAAGTCATTTTTTATATTATAATTAGGACTGAAGGGAGTACATGCCCCACTCAAGATATTTTAATTAGACCAGTATATTATAATATGATATATATATATATATAATTAAAATATCTCACAAAAAGCACATAACTTACTTTTTTTTATAAAAGGTAAAAGTTTGTCTAACTGTATGAGACCTCGCTAAATCTTTGTGTGTCTTGAGTTCGAGTCCTAGAGGAGTTACTTATATTAGAAGGGGCAATCACAATCCCTAAACCGAATATCAGATGATAATATAAAAAAAAATATTACAAAGAGTAAAATATTTTACAGAATAGTAAAGCTAACAAGACAAAGATAATAATCAAAATAACAATTAAAGAAAGAAGCCGAATTGACTTGAACAATTTGAGGGGTGAAATTCTTTAGTAAAGTCAAAATTTCATACCATGTAATGTTGCTTATAAGATGAGGTGCACGAAGAAGGCTGATAATTCCTTTGTTGACATAAATAACTGTTAGTTTTTTACACGAGTAACTTTGCCATCCAAGGGGGGAGAAAAACTTTGCCATTGATATTGTACCCTTAGTAGGACCACTTGCAAAAGCCCCAACTAGGATGCTCTACATGAGATAACATAATTTAAGAAATGGATAGGGGAGTTACAAAGGATTCATCATCAGGCCTAATGTTTCCTTGTGGGTAGCTCCAAAATTGTTTATTAAGAAAGTAAGTCAAGTGGAAGTTGTGCAAAAAACTTGTGATGATGGTGTATAGTAGGCTTTACTTTTATTATGTCTATGCATGGCATGGATTTATAACTAAATCTGGATCCTTATTTTACTCAGTCACTGGCTCCAATATTGCTTGTGACTTCTTTGATCCCCAAAGGACATGTTTTCTCAAGGACTGTCATCGATCATTCTATAATTAAATTTAGTAAACTTCGTTTTAGTCAAAATTTTGTTTAAAATATATTATTTTTTCCATTCACATTCATTGTATTAGAAAAATAGCCTAATACACTTTTGGTGGATTAAACTCAAGTCCAATAGCATTGGAGGTCAAATGATTGCATTCGCCAGATTTCTTACATGGTATCAGATTAGCCATGTTTTTTTTTTTTTTTGCAGGAGGCAGTATATTCCAATGCCATATTATGTGTCCAACTTGCTTCTCTATTTTATCTTTCCGTTAATATGCTTCTAGGTAGATTTATAGCTTATTCCTCTCTATCTCATATGGGTTTCATAATTATAGGAATTTGTTCTATAAGCGATATGGGACTCAACGGAGCCATTTTACAAATAATTTCTCATGGATTTATTGGTGCTGCGCTTTTTTTCTTGGCCGGAACGAGTTATGATAGAATACATCTTTATTATCTCAACGAAATGGGTGAGATAATAAAGAAAAGGTAGATTTATATATGTGTGTGCGTGTTTTATAGTCTTTCTATGATTGCACAGTAGTGATTTGCTTCTCATAAATACACAACAAATGTTGAATAGTAAGTCTTTGTTTCAGTTTTATATATATGTAATATGAAGTTTTGGGTTTGGGCTTAAAAAACCAAAGATTTAGACCTTAAAAATAGTCCAATTATGTAGGGCTAAAAAAACAGAAAACGGAACAAAAAATACGAGAAACAGACATCAAACGGTAGATATACATAGGATAGAAATTTCCAATTCAACCGTCCTGACCCATCAATCCAGCTAGGGTCAAACTAACTTGACTAGAGGTCGAAAACAACTAGAACGACATCATTTTGCATTAATTTTATTGGATGGGTTAACACCATAAAAAGTATTTATATTAAGGCTTTCACATGCTTTTTGATAAGTGAGAGTTTTAGGGTATGAGCTAGGCTTCTAAAAGTCAGTAACATATTTTAAAAGTACTTATATGAAAATCTCGACAAAATATAATAATATGGCTAGCATTTTTGTGACAGGAGATACAAACTTATACTCCTAATCATGAATTTAATTAGTAATGTTATTATTTAAAGGGGCCCAGAGTGCTGTGAAGACTTCCGGACATGTAAATACATATGGCTTTATTGCAAATGAAGTGAAGCATTTTTTGTTTTGAAATGAAAAACTAAATATCATATCTCAAAAGAGAAATACACGAGAGACTAAGAAAACCATCCTTCATCACCCTCCGCCTTCATCCAAGAGAAACTTGAAGGGCTGTTTCATTTTTTCCAATAATTAACTACTACTCCTTTGATCCTAAATATGTAATGCCTAAGTATATAAATTTTTATTTCCCACTTTAATGTAAGGCCTAAGTGTGTGTGTGTGTGTATATATAAAAAAAAAAAAAAACCTGCATGCTTGTCTTCATTATTTAACACAAGGCTAAGTATATAAATTTTTATTTCCACTTTACAATTTAAAATACGCTTGTTCTAATCATTTAATTAATCAAACAAGAAAAATTTAGAAAAAAGAAAGAATAAACAAAAGAAAACCAGGAAAGATGAATATATAAAGGCTCCTTCTGACTTAATTAGTTAAACCATATTAATTAAAATCTAATTAAGGAATCTGGTTGTTGCCCTGAGGACTCGTCTCCGAATGCATCTGACCAGAGTTGTGTGTAGGATTCAACTTCTTCATACGAAACCGATATACTTGAAATTCTAATATGGCAGCAACACAACCCAAGGAAACTATGATGCCCATGTAAGCTCCCTTTGGAATGAAGAAGCCACCGCTGGCCATGGCAAAAACCATGGCACAATAACCACAAATTATGTGAAATATTTTCCTTTGGTCTTCTTCCTTAGGCCTCAACAATGAAGCAGCCAAGATTTGAGTAGTACATAAGCCGAATAGAGAGATTCCCAAGGGGTCATTATTACGGAATTGGTCTATTCCCATGTGGAAGCCCACAGCACAACCAGCTGTTCCTATGATATAAGCTACAATCAGGCATATCCAGTGCAAATGAAACCAAGAAGATTTTGTAGCTTCAAATGCGTTCAAATAACGACCGATCATTATTCCTATTGGCATCAGAATTCCCCATCCTATACCACTCAATGTTCCGCTGACCTAAAATAAATAAATAAATAAATAATCTAAAGTGTTAGTTATTCTTATAAAATTATAAATGAAATTGTCTAGTATTATTATTATATATAGATAGAAGCGGCGAAACAACTTATTAGAGTATCTTTTGTTATATTTATTCATATAAACTGTTATCATTCAATATTTATTCAAGGCAGGGGAAATTGTTATGGGTGTTGGGATTTTGAAAAATTGGAGAAGTGGGGTAATAAAATTTTAACAGGGAGAAGGTGTAAGATAAAAAAAATTAATTAAAATCGTTTAATACTAGGCCTCTATATTTTTTAGATCCAACTTAAAAAGCTTCCCTTCCTGCCCCTTATCATATTTAAGAAAAATGTCTAGTATATTTATTATAAAAGGGAGTGAATAAACTAACTTTTCGAAGTAAAAGGATCTTCGGGTTATCTCCCACGCGATAATAGGAAGCTTCAAGAAAATCAAGGTGACCAAAAGATTTGAGATTTTCACCAGACGTAGGATGAAGTTGAAGAGTATCTTGGAAAACAAAGCCTTGTTGCCAAACATGATTCACCATAGTGGAATTCCCAGGAAGCTGAAACTTGCCATACATAATCATCGTACCATCTTCGAAACTCGCAGAAATGGCATTAACCTCAAAGCTAAGGCCTCCTTTCTCCAACCTCGTGCCATATGAGGTTATGGGAGAGGTATAAGCCGCCATTGTCCCGTCAGATTTCTTAAAAGCCACGAAAGCTTGAGAACCCACCATGCCTGTGGAATTAGGGTTAATAGCCCAAGCGATCCACTGATTGTCTTCGACATTATGCTTCTTGAAAGCCAAATCAATGGTGTTTGAAGAAAGATGATAATTCCAATGGATAGAAGAGTCAAGGATAGGCAAGTCATCACATGCTAAAAAATTTGCAGTATTAGGAAATTTGTACGAACGACAAGTTTGGGAAGGTGCCAGCCAAGATGATAAAGCACAGAATGAAGATGAAAGAGAAGAAGAAATTAAGCCGGGGAGAATAATCCATCGAGCTTTTACACGATATGATGCACAGCTGATAATATATGGTAAAGGGAATCAAAACGAATTCATCTGGGCTTCTGTGAAGCATTGCGCCATTTTATGGGTGAGAAAAATATCTTTTATTAGATAAAATAGAATAGACATCATTTATAAACAAATAGATATTAGTATTAGTAAATCTGTAATGAAATACTATATCAAAAAAATCTGTAATGAAATTTATTGAAGAAAAAATACTATGTGAAAGATAATCTTGGAGAATGACATTATAAATTTTCATGTAAAATAGTAAAATAGGCCAGTTAAAACATACAAACAGATTGTCTATATTTTATTTTAAATTCATAATAATTATTGTTATATTTCAAAAATCAAATTGTAAAAACAAAACAAATAGATATGATTTGATATATAATTGTTATCTCTTGTAGTCTTGTATATGATTTCATATCTTATATAACTGGATATACAAATTAAAAAATATTATATTATACTAAATCTTATTTATATCTTTAATATATAAAAGCGAGGTTGAAAGTAGGATTCCTGTGAGGCTGCCAAGTGGCATCCTGGTTAAATCGTATTTGGTGAAACACTCCCTCACTTTTGTTTTTAAAGCAAAAATGTGAATTTAGATGTTTTTTCCGATAATTGTTATTGTATTTGCTTGTAACTTCCTAACTACTCTCCCCTGATTCATGCTGATAAATTAATGCATTTTATTTTAAATGTTATTTTTTTTAATTGTCATTATATTTACTTGTAACTTCTTGACCATTGTCCTATATGATTTATGCTGCTAATTTAATGCATTTTATTTTAAATCTTTTTTTTGCTAATTATCATTGTATTTGCTTGTAACTTTCTAACCACTTTCTCATGATTCATGTTAATAAATTAATACATTTTATGTAATTAAAATAATATTATTTAGTTAAATTTGGAAAACACGTTACAAAAAATCTCAAATCTAAAATATCTAACAAATTTTGTGGCAACTTTTGTGTTTGTATGTATTTTGTATATATAGTTCCCATTACAAATGGAATGTAATATTAGAAAAATATCTATTGTTATGGTATTTAATTATGCAATATTACTTATGGTCATATTTAATTTTTTTTTGTGTTTATATAACTCAATCCTATTATTTAATTATTCTATATTTTTTTGTTATTTTATCTTATATTTTATTATTATTTAAGCTCATTATAAATTCCCCTACTTTTATTTTGTTTTCGTTTTTTTTAAAAGTCATTGTGCTGATAATTACATTCGTGCCTTTCACATCTCTCGTGCTACCAGGTAATCATTTCATATAGTTTATTCTTTATTTTTATATTTTCTTTTACACATTTTAACTTCATAAATAATTTCTAATATATACAAAACAACCCCCACTACTTCCACTTATGGCATTCTATGGGTGATCATGTTAGTGGGGTGTTGGTACTATCTCTTCAACATGTTTAAATATACGGATCAGATTCTTTCTAGCGTATAATTCAGCATGTCTTTCCCTCCTCAACCTCTTCCTCCCCCCTAATCTCCTCTTTCTCCTATTCTTCTTTATCATCCCTCTTTAATCTTCTGTTCTTACCAAATTTTCTTTCTAATGTAAAGTTGGTTTTTTTCTTTTACCAAAGTAAGGAAGTCATTGAAATAGTGAAACTAGATTATACCTATTAAAGTCCTTAAAAAGGAAATACAGATTAAGTGAGAATCAGAATGAGAATGGAAAGTGTGAACCAAAGAACAATGAGCAGGTCTTCACTAAATCGTTTTGCTACATGGGTAAGATCATAATCCCTTACATCTGGATATTTTGAATTTGGTTTGGTTTGATTTTATTTACAAATGATTTTTTTTTTTCATTTTATGTGGAGAAGAAGTGGATTTATAAAATTGTTGTGATTCCTCTCATAATATCCTATCTATTCCTAATAGAGGCAACCCAAATGGCATTCTGTAGATTAATATATATTTTGTTCTTTTGGTCTTTAACTCTATTCTAAGAGGGGTAACATTTAATAAAAATGTTCTATTTCTTCCTACATTGAAGGTTGAATTTCGGGGTCTAAGGAAAGATAATAGACTAATAGTTATATTACTTGTGCTTTATACATCTACGAAGAAGGCACAAAGGGAACTAGAATAGTTGTACGTTTCAATTAATGAGATTAAACATTAAATCTATTTTTGGATGTTTCCCTCTCAAAAATTTCATAATATATATAACTGATTTTTTATTACACATACATAATACAGTTGATCCTTAAGCTTTTCTTCTTTCTTTTCAAATCATTACTATATTTATTTTGTTGTAGAGAAAAGAGGGCATTAAAGATATGGAAAATACTTAGGTCAAATTCCTTATATCCATTTCGTCAAGTTCTCCAATCACATGTGACCATGTGTCATATTTTTACATTAATATCAATTAACTATAAAGCCAAATGTAAACAATAGAACACATGGTTGTATGTGATTGGAGAACTTGATGTAATGGATGTAAGGAACTTGATGTAAGTATAATCCTAAAGATATGTACTTGTGCACAGTGAAAATAGCCTAGCAAATATATATATATATATATATAAATCTTCTACCTTTTGTATTTATTAATATAAAAGAAAATATTTAAATATATCATTCTTCTTCATACCTGATAAAAAATAATATATTGTCCTGTATTTATATATTATAAATGTAAACAATAAAAAATTATATAATTTATATAATAAGCGCCCGCATTGCGCGGGTTCTGTGCTAGTTATATATATATAGCCTTAGACACACTACTCGTATTATATATATATATAGCCAATAACACAAATGCTCAAATATATTAAGTTTATCGTTATAAGATTTTTTTATATTAATTTGAAATATATATAGTTATATTATATTTTTGGGTTAATGGGCAAAACTAGCCTTAAACTTTTCTCAAAAGTGCACCCACCACCATAAACTTTTTTTTGATGTAAAAGTAACCATGAACTTTCAAAAAAGGGGGCAAAAGTGACACTACTGTTAACGGCCGTTTACTCAAACGTTTTTAAGGGGAAAAAATACCCATAAACTTTTCTCAAAAGTGCACTCACCACTATAAACTTTTTTTTGGGTGCAAAAGTAACCATAAACTTTCAAAAATAGAGCAAAAGTGACGGTTATCTTATTGTGTTCAAATGTCATCTTTTGATTGTTCTAAGTCTAGAAAAACAACAACTCGACTTGTCCACCATGATTTTTCCAAACCAAAAATTGAAAAACTGATCTTCATTGAAGTTGACTTCGTCATCCTGCTCTCACCGACGTGCAGTAAATAGAATTGTTGATATCAATAGTGTCGTAAACGCAGTTGCCAAAATTGTTGATGGGGAAGGATCTCAACAATTCCATTTACTGCACGTCGGTGAGAGCAGATAGCGATGTCACCTTCATTGAAGATGAGTTTTTAAATTTTTGGCTTGGAAAAATCATGGTGGACAAGTTGATGTGTTTTTTTCCTGAACTTAGAACAATCAAAAGATTACATTTGAATCCAGTAAGATAACCGTCACTTTTGCCCCATTTTTTAAAGTTTATGGCTATTTTTGCACCTAAAAAAAAGTATATGGTAGTGAGTGTACTCTTAAAAAAGTTTGTGGGTATTTTTGCTCCTTAAAAACTTTTGAATAAACAATCGTTAACGGTAGTGTCACTTTTGTCCCTTTTTTGAAATTTCATGGTTACTTTTGCACACAAAAAAATCTTATGGTGATGGGTGCACTTTTAAGAAAAGTTTAAGGGTAGTTTTTCCCCTTAACCCTATATTTTTATGAATTTATTATTTAAAACTAAAAGAAAATTTAGATATATGATTATTTATTTTAATATATTATTTTATATTTTATAGCTATAAATGTAAATATTAAAATAAAGCTTTTCTTGACCCGATGAGAGGCATACTTGTTGAGGTGAGTGGCCTTGTATGGGCAAAGGATGATTGATGCATATGATATTGAGTAGGAACTTTGTGTTTTGTATGTATATACTATTTGTATGAGAATGTACTAACAATCTGACTATTATTGATATACTATCAAAAGGTTAGATGTTGACTGCATGCTTGTACTCATGAATATGTGAAATGTAGAAAACCCTGTGATAATGATGAATATAAATGCAGAAGATAGAGAAATGGTTGTGATATGCGAAAACTACATACCACGTAGAAGGCCACTAGGTTTTATTATTACACACCCTAGTTGGCATTGATTGACAAGACAGTACCCGCTGATACTACACTCGAGTGGCTATCCAAGTATTTATGATAAGACTTGTTTGATTATTATTCTTGAGTACATTGTGGGACTAAGGCCAAAGTGAAGCTCCTTTTTTTTATGTATAAGGGTGTGCTTACTGCATTTATTGCATGTGATTATACGTGTAATATTCCGAATAGTGGGATTAAAAGCTTGATATTAAGTCTGAATTGGGTGGACTACTATGCCCCGGTTTAGCAAGTGTCTCAGGAATGCATAAAAAATTGAATGGCTTATAGAAACCCCATTCGGAATAGAATATGAATTTCAGTGCGAATTAGTCAAAAGAAAGTACCCAATTTCTTTAGAATGTGTCAATATGACATAGAACCTGGCTCGGATCTAAAGGAAAAGGGAAATGGTGTCTAGAAAGACGTGATAAAGAAAAAGAAAAGAATTAATGGCATAAGAAATAATATTACCATTATCAAGGGCAAAAGAGACAATTGCCACTTGATCTTGAAGTCAAAATTGAAAGACAAAATGAAGGGCCAAGATTTGCTCTTCAAAAGTAAGAAATAATTATTAGAATGAAAAGCAAATTTTCTCTCCCTTTAAGCCATTAAAAACGTCCAAGGCAAAAAGAAGAAGGAAAGATAATTTAATTAATACACTTCTTTACTTTTCCATTTGAAAAGTCAATAATTATGGTTAGGCTTGAAAAGTGAGTTTGCAAGAATACTTGGTCAACATTTTCCTTCCCATTTGTTGAAGCATTTTCATCTAAGCCAGGGGAAAGAAAGAGAAAAAGACTTAAAGCCACTTATAATCAATGACCAAGTCAAAAGCAAAGTAAGAAGAAGAGAAGGAAGGTCAACAAGTCTTGCAAGTTGGTACAACTTGGAAATCTTGACCAAAATGCAAGAGAATGAGAGAGAACTTGGTCAACATTTTTCCCTTCCCTTTTGAGTGTCATGGATATCCAAGATAAGTAAGGCAAGGAAAGAGAGAGCTTCGCAAATAACCAAACCCATCTTGAGTTAATCAACCAAGCACTTTTCCATCAAGGTTTAGATTGTTAAAGAGTGACATCATGCTTTTATAACCTCGATAATTGATTTGACACAACCTTGATTGCCTCAGGGTCAAATGCAAAATATTTACCACAAGTTAGAATGTAATATAATGGAAACAGTTCGAGATGGTTCGCTTATCAAGGAGCCCTTTATTTTGAAATCCCTAGGTTAAACTAAGTGTTAAAAATATGGTTATGGAGGGGGTTTGGTTTTGTTTGGAAATAGGTGTGTGCAACAATGAATTAAAAATCCTAAATGTAACACCCTCCTTACCGTACTCCTCTGATGAGTTAGAATGTAAGGGCCCCACCCGAGGACACGAACCAAAGGGCACCATCCTGTAACCCCCTTCACGCTTAGGCTGAGATTAAGTTTATAAACACACGATAATGTCGAATTAGAGATCGTACGATGATTTGGAACTTAATAAAAGTAAATTTCCCAAAATCAGGTTTTTCAAAAACTTTTTTAAACCTGGTGAACAATGGTCTCATATTCACATTTTAATTACACAAATAGCTTGTACAATATGATTTCATTCATAAATATCATAGTACAATGCAAATTTCTGACACACTCGGGTTCTATTAATCAATAAAGGGGTTTACACGACACAAATGCCCATAATCAGTTTCTCATAACAAGGGGATTATACAAATACTATTCTATGATCCAAAATAGCATATACAATTATCCAATATGATAATCAAAATCCAAAATAAATTTCTAGCCCGGAGCTCTAACCACCCTTCATCACCTGCTTCTCTTTAGATCTACCAGCCCTGTCTGAAATTTGTTTTGGGAGAGTGAGATTCTAAGGAATCCTCGTAGTGTCAAATCACTCATAGTATGTACAACCATAAAGCATGAAAGCAAATCATCACATAACACATAGCAACTACAATGGCAGTTACATCGGCAAGGGCAGATGTGATGTGCATCACCCTTATGTTTGCTCACACTAAAGTACTCACGTTGTATTGCACAACCATATGTTCATTTCACATATATCACCACAGCTAGGATCCATATAAAATATTTCACATACACACAGCCACACTAGCCGGATAATCAAACAAGAATTCACAATTCCACAACACAGCCTTGGCAATTACAACTGCATATACAACAGCAGGGGTAGGTGTGATAACCATAAGCCCCTACGACTGGTCACACTGAACTGCTTACGCTGTAATGCCATACGGCCGATACACATTCACAAGATCGCAATGGCCTCATGCCAAAGATTTTTCATAACACAATAATGATAAGTTATACATACCAAGCATCATACACAATATGAGAGAAAAGTCGCTACCTTGAACCTTCAGTTCGTGCTCTGGCACTGGTCTCTCCCGAATACAGCAAATGTTGAATCCTATAATTCATAATTAGGGACGAAGTGTTATTCTCTATTCCAATACTTAAATGACTTCATATCGCTTAAATTGGTTATCATTTATGTTCTTTAGAAAGCTACAAATGCCTCTAAAAAAAGCCATAAATGGTTGGAAAAACTATCCCAAAGATCCCCTTTTAGAAGCACAAGTACTAGTTTTTCACTGTTACACTAAAGTGAAGAAGACCTTACTCGAGTGATAATGGACTTGTACTTGAGTCTTGAAAGCAACACTCGAGTGATAGTCAAATGCCCACTTGAGTCTTACGAAGTGAGGCACCAAAAGTGATCACCCGAGATAAAAAAGAAATGACAGAAACTAGAATTGATTGCTGCACTCGAGCATAACTCAATTCACTCGAGTGATAGCCTAATGCTCACCCGAGTCCCCCGAAGTGAGGTTCATGAAGTGCTCACCTGAGAGTACAAGAAACTTTCAAAAGAGAGCATCACTCAAGCATGAACCTTGGCACTCGAGTGATAACTCAACACCCGCGAGTGCTAAAACACACTCTTGTGAATTTGGCCGTGAGTGACAACCCAAGACGCGAGTTCATGGTGTCAAATACACCACACTCAAGTAAGACAAGGTCCACTCAAGTGATAACCTGCAACACCCGCAAGTGAGACAACACTTTTGGCTTTTTGCACAGAAGTGCAACAAAAAACTGAAGGGAAAACCAAATATGCAACACTTCACTCGAGTGAGACCCTAGATCACTCGAGTGATGCATACTAGAAGCCAAAATCACAGCAAAATGACATCACTTTTTCCAAAATGTACCCAAGTGATTCCAATGATACCAAATACTAAACCAAGGCTACTCCCACATAAAATTACCCAAGGAATCCAATGAAACCATCAAAACTACCAAATTCCTATTCCATTATCATGCTTTAGTTTTAGGCAACATTCACACAAAATCCCAAAATTTTCCATACTCAACATTTCAACCTCAAACCAATTTTATCTATTCCAATCACATCCCAAAACACCCATTCCATGACAACAACATGCCATATACACAATAACCCACATTTTCGAAAATAAGGCAAAAAATCCTAGAAATTCCAAACTTAACCATTTGGCATAAAACATAGATAGAAGGGTTCATTTCACTTACCTCAACAACTTTCTCAAAGAGGTTTCTTGATTCACCAATACTTAGATTTCCTTGAGAGTATAAACCAACACCAATGGATAATCTAAGACCATCAAAATGAAGCCCTCAATCCAAAGAACAATATTAATGAAGTGAGTTTTGGCATTTGAGGTCATGGGCTTACCTTAAATCAAGCTTTTCTTCTCCCCCCTTAAGCTCCCATGGCTGCCAAAATGGGGAGAGAGAGAGAGATTAGTGTGAGCAAGATGAAGAAATGATCATTTCTTCACACACCTATGCTTGTTCAGTGAAAAAGAGGGATGGTAGCGAGAGAAAAACAATAAAATAATGGGGTATTTGACTTTTCTCTTACACTCTCTCCTCATGCCAAATTGCCACATGTCAATCTCTTATTGGCTCTCATAAAGTAAGCAACCAAATAGTTACCTAACCACTCCATTAGCCATTTGGTCACACATCTCATTTCTCTTTAGTTATCACTTAATTTTCTTATTAATCATTGATTAATTAACTGACAATTTTCCATTCTCTCTATTTTTCTCAGATTTTGGCGCATTTACCGAGATTGCCATAAAACACAGAATAATTCAATCTTTAAATCAAAATTAATTCTCAATAATTATCATGAGCCCTTAATCAAAATTTACAGTATTACACATCCCACTACCAGGACACCAAGCAGGATATTTGCATCCTCCCTTGTGCATTTCTTTTGCCTCCCCAGAGCTCGAAGCCACGACCTTGGGGATAAGATCGCGCTTATGTGAGACTCTGGTACCATTAGACCAATTGATCTTATATGAGACTCTAGTACCATTAGACCAAATTGGTCTAATGGTACCAGAGTCTCACATAAGCGTGATCTTATCCCCAAGGTCGTGGCTTCGAGCTCTGGGGAGGTGTAAATATCCTTCTTGGAGTCCTGGTAGTGGGATGGCTGTGCCAAACCGATCATGGTAATGCCCTGTGGTTCGTGTCCTCGGGTGGGGCCGTTATATAAAAAGGTCTAATGGTACTAAAGTCTTGCATAAGCACGATCTTATCCTTAAGGTTGTGGCTTTGAGCTCTGGGGAGGCGAAAGAAATCACAAGGTGGTGCAAATATCCTTCTTGGTGTTCTGGTAGTGGGATGGTTGTGCCAAGCCGGTCCTAGTAATGCCTTGTGGTTCGTGTCCTCGGGCAGGGCCGTTACATAGAATGCATAATGGATTCGAACCATTAAGCCATGTTTCAATCCCGGGCCTAACATACTTCGCAAACAATTTAAGTCCCAACTACAACACAAAAGTTCGGTCCTAGTAATGCCCTGTGGGTTTTTTGAAGAGTTTAAATTTCCAAAATTGTTTCATCAAGGTTCGCAAAATTTATCATGGTTCCTAAGTTCTTAAATCCTTTTAATATTACTAGTACGTTCTCTACTAGTATTTATATTCCATTTGTTAGCCAACGAGCTTTTAACTTATGGTTGTCCTATCCTAGTTCCTTTATCACAAACAACATACTTTCTAGTTTACTATGCGGTCAATTAGCTATTGTTATTATTTCTACCACTAGTACTGTAATTATAGTATTTGTGTTATATACAATATATATAGAACCAAAAATAGATAACTAACTAAACCTCTTGATTCTTTATTAGCATGCTCTATTCATCCATGATTACCTTCTTGCCCCACGAGCCGCTTGCCTCTGCTATAGGTTAGTTATTGGAAAGGGGTGAGATTCAAAAGAATCTCAGTAGTAACAACAATCACTCATATGATATGTAAATACATAAAGCATGTTAAACAATCATCACATCAACATATTCATCAATATGAAGCTATTACATAATACACAGGACCTATTTGGTCCACATGCATAGGACCTACCCATCCCCTCAATGCCAATGATTAATTTATACATGCAAAGAAATACATATGTTATAAGAGAAAAAGTTACTACTTGGCAACCTTTCCAAGTTTTATTCTTGTTCCTAGTTTCTTGGGCATCCCGAGCAAATGTCAAATCCTATAAATTAGAATTCACGAATAGACGAGTTTTACTTATTCTAATCCTTTGATAACTTAAGACACTTGAGATGGTTATCTTTAAGGTTAGTGCACTAAGTCAAATGATGGGTCAATGTGTTTATACTAGCCCAAAATGCTCAACTTTGCCATTAAAGTTCAAGCTTATTACATCTTGCCCTAACTTCTTATTTTCAAAAGTTATTCAAAATCTAGCAGAATTTTCACCAATTTTTGAAAATTCATATCTTTTTCTAGGAATGTCCAATTGCAGTGGTTCAAAGTTCTATGTGACACTTATTAAGTTTATTTTTATGGAAAAATATTTCCCTCGACCAGTTGCATGTGCAGGATTCTAGAACCATAATTCAATTCACCCTGCCAAAGAATCATTCCAGTTTTAAATGTCTAACTTCAAAAATTCACAACTCCTAATGTATAGAACCAAATGACACAAATGACATGTCAAATTAAAGCTTGACATGTCTACTTTTGTTTTAAAAAATATCATATTCATTAGACAACATTTGGTTATTCAAAACAACACCACTTTCCAACTGTCTCACATAAACCCTAATTGGCAGCACTTTGTTAAATTCCAATTTATAGAATTTCATTCCAATCATCCAGAATTCATAGCTAGAGGCTATTCTTGCACAGTTTTTTTTTGTGTAGAATCCATTGGTGACATCAAATTTATCAAATTCTCACTCCTCCTACCATCCTTGTTCTAACCAAAAATGGCTTCCAAATCCAACAATTACTAAGTTTGCAATTTAATGATCAAACTAGTCTAATATCTTCTTTAAACATCATATGACATAATTTATATGATCATAGCACCATGAAACCCTAAGAACCCCATTTGACCAAATTCTAGGGCAGAAAACCAAATTCCACAAAGCTCAACCAATTAATAAGATGTTTGGTCCAAATTGAAGCTCAAACTCACCTCTTTCACTTTCCAAAGCTTGTTCTTGATTTCTCTAACTTTGGCTCTTGATTGGCAGCTCAAAACACCTCCTCTTAAGAAAAGCAAAAACCATAGGATTGTAGCTCTTAGAGAGAGAACAATGTTAAAGAAGAGAATTTGAGCTAAAGAGATGATCTTGGAAGTGAAAATCAAGCTAGAAGATCTTACCTTGCTTCTTGATCTTCTTTCTCTTTCCTTTTTCTTTTTTCAAGTTTTTTTCTCTTCTTCTCTCACTTTGGTCGACTTTTAAGAGTAGTTGAGAGGTGTAATTGTGTTAAATTCATTTAGCTTCAGCCTATGAATTTTCTTGGCCAAAATGCACTCTAACAAGCCAAGAAAGGTGATGTGCCACACTTACGTGGTGCCTTGAAAAAGTTGTTTGGTTAATTTAACTAAACCATGATTTGGTTGAGTCAACACTTTTCCTTCTCTCTTCATCTCACTTGACCGAACTTGTGCACATAAAAAGGGGACAATTTCGTTGACCATGTTGTTCTTGCAAGATTGCCTTTTAGTCAACCTTCCAAGTTGGAAAAATTTTGAAGACACTTTGACTCTTCCTCCTTCTCTTCTTTTCTTTTGACTTGGTCAATGAATTTGGGATTGATTTTAATTGCATCCTCTTTTCCTTGGTCTTGGACAAAATTTAAGAGTCTAATGGAAGAAGAAATTTGTTGACCAATTGATCTGATATTTATAGGTTCAAGTTTGACTAAAGCCTTCTTCACAAGAGTTGATACTTTGATCAAACTTTCTTTCTTCCTTCTTTGCCTTCTTTGACCAATTTAACCCTTATAAGAAGAGGGTTAATTTGATTTTTGAACTTATGATTACTCTTGCTTTTCATGAGCAAATCCTAGCCCTTCATTTTATCTTTCAATTTTAACTTCAAGATCAAGTGGCAATTATCTCTTTTGCAATTGATCATGGCAATATTAATTAAATTGTCATTAGTTCTTTTCTTTTGTTTATCTTCCTTCTTTCAAGATGTCATTTCCTCTCTTTTTGGATCCAAGTTAGGCTTTAGATCCTATTTGACTTTAGATAAAGGAATTGGGTACTTTCTTTTAACTAATTGGAACTAATCCCAACTTAATTCCAAATTAGTCTCTAAGGGCCTGTTTGGTTTAAAGGAAGGGGATGGAATGGGAGGGGATGGATGGGAGGGGATGGAATGGGAGGAGGGAGAATCACCTTGTTTGGTTTGGTTGGAGGGGGAGGAAGGGAAAGGTTTTTTAATGATCCTTTGTTTGGTTTAAGAGGGGAGGGGAGGGAAGATAATATTTAATTTACCATTTTATCCTTAAACATTAGTTTATATATTTTTCCTTATATAAATGATTTAAATTAGTTTACACCTCAATATGAATTATATAATTTATAAAAAAATATGAAGATATAAAATAGAAATAGTTTTCAGTTTCCCTCAACTTAATTTCTTGTTATATGAATATTCCAGCAATTATCATATTAAATTAAATAAAAAATTCCTTCTATTGAAAAACAATGCAGAGGAGTTGCAAAAAAAAAAAAAAAAATAGATGTCATGCGCTCACACTTGTATTATGGATTTATAGATAACTCTGGTAAAAAAAAAAACAAAGATTTATGGATAACATTTTACAGTCAAATTCACCTGTGAAAATATCATCACCAAAATTATATTTTAATTGCCATTCATTCCGCTAGACATATTCATACTCATGATTTGGTTGAACTACAAGGTTGGAAAAAAACACACACAAGCGTGAAACACTGGAGATGATAAAAGAAGTTATATTTTTATTGAAGACTCATAGGGTATAATTAGGAATATGAAAAGATTATGGGGTAAAATAGTCTCAAATTTTTGGCTCCCTCCAAAACCCCCCAATTTGGAGGGAGCCAATGTGAGGGAGTGGGAGGGATTTGGAGCCCCTTTTTTAGGGCCCATCCCCTCTTACTTTTCATACCAAACAAGGGGAGGGGCTCATTTTTCATCCCCTCCCTTCCCCTCCCCTCCAACCAAACAGACCCTAAAAGTCACTCTGGCTCTTGGACATTCTTAGAACTCTTGCTAAACTAGGGCTTGTTAATCTGCTTGATTCAAACTTATTTCCAAGCTTCCAGTACTAAAATTTAGGATATTTGAAGAATAGGCGTTGTCAGCTTTGTGCCTTAGTAACCTCTTCAAAAATTAAACCAATGATTGCAATATAGAGTGCAATCTCGGATCGTCTCTCGAAGAGCTTTTTTTTAATTACTTAGAAACTAAGTATGATAATTGGCGTAAAACAAGTTTTAGAAAAATGATTTTGATCTTTTTATCTAATAACTAAATTGCAATTAAACTAAAATGCTTTAAAACTGATATTTTTGGATTTTTGGAATAAAAGTGGAAAGGAATGAAAATTATTTTTGAAAGGTATGATAAAGCTTCCTAAAACAATGGATTTCATATATCCTTTGCTTCAAAATATTTTTAGGAGTGTACTAATTTGACAAAAAGTGCCCAAAAGACTCTTTGAGCTAGCTTGAGTTAAATGAATTAAATTTTTCACACAGGGCAAGACTTAATCCCTCTAACCGAAACTCAATACAAAACACTAGCAATTGCAACTAAAATCCCTCAAAATACCAAACCTCAAATATCGTTGAGTCTAATGCATTAATCAATGATTATTTCTAGATTTAGAAAATAATCACTTCTTAAAACACTATTAGAAACCACTCTGTATGCAATTTATAAAATCACTAAGTTTTCTAAAATATCAAACTCCATCAACCGATCTAACATCAAAAGAGAGGAACTCCTATTCTAAAGATGCTATTAAGCACTCTTAATGTGTGATTGTGAAGTAATTGATACAATTGGTTCCAAAGTAATTCAAAATCAACTCAATATCCAAACAATATCATGTAAGAAAATAGAAAATCAATAGCATTACGATGAAACATATATGTAACCACATATATTGATATTGATAAGCACAAAATTCAACATCACTAATCCAAATCATAAATTAGTTCAAATAGTTATTAAACTAAATATATTAATCTTAATTATAAATTAAAATTCCTAAAACAAAAGAATCATAAATATATAGTCAATCTAATCAACTAAAACTAAAACTCCCCCTTTATTGCTGGAAGCATCAAGACTCAACCTATTGCTATAAGAAAAGAAAAATTAGCCATAAATATCCATAGAACCAGCCATATAAACCATTTAAACCATTGATTAAATTAACCAATAAGCACTAGATCAATTAAGCCCAAGCTGAAATTTCCACACAAAAAGAATCAGAGCAAGCCACGACTGAGTTTCAGAATCAGAGGAGTCACGCTCTGGATGATAGGATTGATGGCGGTGAAGCTAAGAGAAGCTCGCCGGCATTGGTGGTGGTCGATGCTTAAATCTCAAACCGAGCTCTGTCTCTGCGGCTCTGTGTTCGATCTCCGCCAGGTTAGCTTTCTCCTCAGAATCTCAGCCCTCACCAGTGACAAAAAGGATGGTGAGGTTGGAGTGAATGTCGCCGGCGAGTATGAAGGGCGGCGGAGTGGTTGAAGAGACGAAGGTGGAGATGATGATGCAAAGGTCCCCCAAGGTTCTATCCGGCGCCTCTGTTTTGTTCTATTTCGGAGCTCCCTCTGCAATTAAATTTGTCTGAAAGCTGATTCAAAATCTGACCTAAGTGGATCCCAAAACGCAGCAGTTGAATTCGTGGACCAAGTTGGCATTTTAAAAATTCGTGGGAACTAACATTTTGTAAATTTGAGCCCCAAATTGTCATTTTCAGTTTTAATCCCATTTTTCAAGTACCTAAAAATAAAAATAATTAACCCAACATCAAATCTTCTCAAAAATAAATGATTAAGAGTAATTACAATTTTTTTGGACAATTTTGCCCTTTTTAATCCTAATTTAATATATTTACTCTTAATCTCAATTAAGCACAAAAAAGGCATTTTAAGCTAAATTATTATGACAAAATCTTCAAATAAAATATGAAAATATATAATAAAAATAGGGATTTGTCAATATTACATTAAAGCTATCATATTTTTTAATTTGTCTTTTAAAGTATGATAGTGAATGGAATGGAATATGGATGAAAAGAATTCTCTTGAGAAATTGGTTCTATGGCTATTCTTGGTCAATAAATGATATGGGAGTCAAAATTCATAAAATCTAAGTTGAAAACTCCAAGTAATCACATTGGGTCTAACACTCCTAGTCTATAACTACTCTTACAATCACATCCATAGCTAATTCTTAGGAATGTTGTTAAATACCATGTGATGTGTAAAATGGATTGAATTAATGTAAATGTTTTCTCTAGTATGAATGCACAGTCATGACACTCAAATTAACCAAAATCAACTATAAAAACTAGTAATCATATAGTAAACATAACCTTATTGAATTAACAGGAAATATATATACGAAAATCATCCAAATACAATAATCCAAACCCAATGGTGTGAACCCACAAGGGAAGATCCCACGAACCTACAACCAATTCTAAAATATACACACCCCAAGAAAGCTAAACACAGATCGACGATCCACTTGAACTCTTGAACACGAAAGAACAAGGACCTGAAGTGTTGGAAAATGCCACAAGGTTGATCAAGCCTTGATAAGTTTGTTAGTTCTAAAAAGAACCCTAGAGAGAATCCACTCTCAAGAAACAAAGTGCAGAAGTGCAACTTTCATTTATGATTCAAATCTGAATTGTGTCTTACAAATGAAGAAGCACCAAGTATTTATAGGAAAATATGACCTAATTGCAATAAGTGCAATTTTGAAAACAACCAATACAAATTGTAAAACCATGTGCTAGGAAACCTAAAAGTCTAATACAATAAACACAAAAGTCTAATACAATCTAGAAGAAAGTTGAAAAATCAAATGCAACATGCTAAAGAAAACAAAAGTCAAATCTGCCACCAACTCCTTGTTGATTTTCGCACACCTAACTTCAAGAAAATGTAGTCATCAAATTAAGGCTCAAAATGTGCTTATTTAGGCCCAAATGAGCCTCCCATGTGTAGTACTTGGTCCAAGCTCTTTAGTTTTAAGTTTGCAAGCCCAAAACTTGATCAATATCTCCATTTGCAGCCCATATGAAGTTAGTGACGTTTTCAGCATTTTTGCCCAGTTTTGATCCAATTACTACTTGCTTTGTCCAAGTACCTTGCACTAGCCCATTTAATGCTTCTTTGATTTGTTTGGTTCTTGTTCTTGTGATTGGTCCACTTGGTATTTGCAAAGGATCGCTTGAATTTGACACAACTTTCTAGATCGCATCACCCAATCACAATCTATACACAGTCTTAGCTCAACAATATGGATTCCAAAATAACTCAAAACAACTTCCTACTAAAACTACCTTAGTATATAGCAAGGAATTACATTAACAATAGGAAATTCGTAAAGGAACTAGGAAAATTATATGCGTTGACCATTTGGAAAACTTAATGGCGGTGTCACTTTTGCCCTCTTTCATAATGTTTGTAGTTACCTTTGCACCCAAAAAGGTTTATGATTTTTTTTGCACTTTTGGTATAAATTAATGCCTATTTTTGCACCTTGACCCATATTGATTCAATGATATTGTGTTACCTACATGTTAATATTAGATAGTATGATTAAATTGGATCAATTGAGCATCATGTTATTGCATTCATATCCACAGGAACCAAGCAATATCAATCCATTTCATTTGCACATTAAGTGGTGATTAATAGTATTTCAAAGCAATGATTACGATTGTGATCATAGGAGTAATAATTGATTAGGAATACTAGACCCAATATGTAATCTTGGGGTTTTATTTCATTATGCTTATAGCTCGTTTGATTCGATTTCATGGGAGACAATTACATGTAATCATGATGTAACAGATCGATTACAGCGTTTGGTTGGGTATATGTAATGTAAAGAGGATTACATTTTATAATCTGAATTATATCATTTAATGTAATTAGGATTACATTGCTATGATTGATGAATGGGGATGCAGACATCTTGTAATTGAGTAAAAAATATACTATTACCATTTTAATTTTTAAATTGACTAAAGTACCCACTAATAAACGAGGCTAAATATTAAATAATTACAACCACTAAATATTAAAAAAAATAATTAATAATATAAAAATTTTAAAAAATTCTCCCTTTAAAAAATTAAAAAAAATTATATTCCGCCATTAAAAAATATTAAAATATCCCATTAAATGATATTCTCACAATTAAATATTAACAAATTACCATGAACGCAACCTGCTGCATGACATTTCCATCATTAAATGTTAAAAAATTACTATAAACCCAACGTGTACACTGCATAATATTTTCAACATTAAATATAAAAAAATTACTATAAACCCAACCTATACACTGCATAAATTGAAAAAAGTATCATGTACCCAATGTGTACATTATACATATATGTGTAAATAGGGTAATTTTATCTCTTGCTATATTATTCTTATATATTTTCATATTCGATGCAATCCAACCAAATGTTTTTATGTATATTCATCATCTTTCTTTAATAACAAACCAAACAACTTCATGTAATGATTATTACATTACATTCCGTTACATTGCATTATATTCCTTTATATTACCTCTGAATCCATGAACCAAACGGGCACTTAATGAAAGTTTAACTCCCATAACCTTTTTGAGCAAAGATAGTCACCACTCCATTTTGCCATATTATATTCATTTCCATTAACCATTCGGTTTTCTAAAGAAAACACCAAAAATAGTAGTTTGAGAGTTAAATATATTCCATTCAATTTGTTGTAATTAAAAATGACTTTTAAAAGCAAACCATGTTTTCTTGCATTTTAGATACTTAATTAATTTAAGTAGCTTAATAAAATCTCCTCAAGAGAAAGATCCGAGCGTTGCACTTTACTGCAATTCTTGGTTCAAAAGTATTTTGCATTTAACTCCAAAGCTCAAAAACACAGTCAAATCACTTACTTTTCAAAATCCTTAACCTCACTAAACCTTAACTAACCATCATAACCCAAATCTTCCTCAAATCCTAGAAAATAGAAATTTGAAGAGTGCAAATAAGTTCATAAACTCTTACTTGAGTGTTTATAAATTACAAATCTCTCCAAAACATATAGGGCCTATTTGGTTCAATCCTAATGAATAATGTGGTACACAATGCAGTGCATTACAATGATACAATGTGTAACGCCCCAATTTTCGATTAAGGCCTAATGATAATTATTGAAGATAATTATCGGATTAAAGTGGAATTAATGTATGTATGTGACAATATTAATTTATATGTCATAATTGATGGAAAATTTAAAGAATGGAATTATTGGTTTAAGTTGGTGATAATGGGAAATTAATTACTAACTAAGAGAAAAATGAGAAGTGGGATTAAATTGCTAATGGAAGGATTAGATAAGTTAAATGGTGACTAAGTGTGGGAGAGCCAATAGGAGAATGACATGTGTCAAGGTTGTGGGTGTGTGTGAAGGGAGTAAAGTCAAAGTGAATATTTTAGTGTTTCTCTCTCCTCTTTTCCCTCTTTGTACGTTGGACATGTATGGGAGGGGAAGGAATTGTCATCATTTTCCTCTTTCGTCTCCTTCACTTACCTCTCTCCTTCTCTCTCTAAATTCCAGCGCCATTGTTGCCAAGAAGGGAAGGAAGAAAAGCTTGAAAAGGTAAGGGCAAATGATCTCTAATGCTCAAACTTCCTTCTATAAAGTTGTTCCTTGGAGTGAGAGCTTCATTTTGATGGTTGTAATGTGTTCATTGGTGTTAGTTTGTGACCTCAAGAGATTGTGAAACTTGGAGAATTGAAAAGTCACTTTGAGAAAGTTAAAGAGGTAAGTGAAACCTATCTACCCATCTAAGTTTTGTGCCATTTGAGGTAGCTTTGAATTTCTGGGATTTATTGGCCATTTTTGAAAATGAGTGTCATTGGTCATTTGGCATGTTAAAGGTATAGAAATGGTATATTTGGAATGTGTATGGATAGAGAGGATTGATTGGGAAAGAAATGAGTGAGATTGGAAAGTTTGGAAAGTTAGTGTTTAGTGTGGCCATGGACCAAAGCATGCTAATGTAGTGGAAATTAGGTTGTTTAAATGGTTTTATTGGATTCCTTGAGTGTTTTAGTGTAAGGAATAGGCCTGATTATTGATTTTGGAGCCATTGGTCACTTTGGTAGAAAATTGGAAATGCTGCCATTGAAAGTCTATTCTGGGCAGTCTGTTTGTATTGGCTTTTTGAATAAACAAATGATTTCAGAAAATTGTGAAACTTTCCAACCTTAAATTTTACATCTCAAGCTTCAAAATGGACATATATTTTGTGTCATTTCGTTTAGTATTCTGTGAGTTATGGTTGTCAAAAGTTTGGGATTGAAACAGAACCTTGTTTTGGGGTAGTGATGAGTTTTGTGTAATTCTAGGATTTGTATGGTGATTTCCAGTATTGGTTGATATTTTTCCTATGAAGAGGACTAAAATTGCTTTCAATGGGCTTTGGGATCACCTCATTTCGATTTTTCTAGAATTAGTTATGAATTTCCGAAGTCGCCTTTGCTGCAGCAGAAAAGTCTTGGCTGCAGCACAAAAGTTTTTGTACGTGTTTTGGCCGCAGCCAGAAACCTTCTGTGCGTGTTTTGGCCGCATCCAGAGGTTTCTTGGCTGCAGCCGACCCCCGGTTTTCAGCACCTTGGGATTTTGAAAAGTGGTTTCCAACCCGGTGTTTCCCAATCCTTTAGGGCCTTTATTAGAGCCAATTGTAGCTTCTTAAGGGTCATTATTGATAACCAAATCTAAGTGTTGAAGAGTCAATTGAGTATTGGAATAGAGAATAATGCTTCGTCCTTAATTATGACTTTAGGATTTGATATTTCCTGGAGCATAGAAGGCCTGTGCCTGCTCTAGGAAGGAAAGACAAAGGTAGTAACACTTTATCCTATATCATGTGTATTACATTGCTTGTTCGCATTAGTCATCGATTACAGTGAAAGTGAAGGGGACGTGGCGAAAGCCCGGACTCGATTACAGTGAAAGTGAAGGGGACGTGGTGAAAGCCCGGACTCGAATATAGATAAAGTGAAGGGGGCGTGGCGTAAGCCCGACCTCGTATATAGTGAAGGGAACGTGGCGAAAGCCCGGTCTCAAATATTGATTGCTGCATTGTGATATATGTGGCTTGCTTTGTATATATGCATCATATAAATAAACTGTTGCTATTGGGATTCTCTAGAATCTCATTCTTTCCAAATAACATTTTTAGACAGGGCAAGTGGATTGAAAAGCAAGCAAGTGGATAAGGGCGATTAGGGCTGCTAGCGGTAGTCTTGTTAGATATTTTGGTTGTATATCGAATTGGTTATCATTTTGGATCAATGTAAATATATTGTATAGATCATAGTACTATAGTTTTGTGTAATCCTTGGTATGGATACTGAGATGGGCGATGATGCCCTGAACAATATTTTGGATTAAATGTTATTATCCCAGGTGAACGTCGGGAATTGTGCTGCTACTCTAATATTGTATATGTAACCGACCAAATAGGCCATTTGTTTTAATGAATGAAATGAATGGAGATCCAGTTGAACAATTTCCGCAAAAAGTTTTTAATTGTTCTGAATTTCTCATTCGATTATTAAATGTGATTAAACACTAATCCCGGCCTGATTATCGAAGGGGGTTACACAATGTAATATTAATTACAGGGATAGTGTTTAGTTTGACTTTTAAGAAAAGTGCAATGGGTTATTTTTAATAACTTTTTAAAATTAATATATAACACAGACTCTATTTTACCCATAATATAATCTTCATAGAAAAACTTGCTAAGAGCCATAACACTACCTTACCATAGCCATCGCATTCACTACTACATATTTGGGCTTTTATAATACCTAATACATAATGGTTATAGCTAATAAATATCATGTTTATCGAGGTGGAAATCGCACAAGGATATATAATGCTTAAACATAACAGTTAATTATGCGCATCGTTATGTATTGCCAGGTGGAATTTGCGAAAATAAAAAAATAATGGTTGTAGTTAATAACTGTCATTTATTTAATAACAAAAGTGACGATACTCAAAACAACCGCCATGTAACATTTACAAACGATTCAACTTCCAACCTTTTATATTAGTGATGACAAAACACAACGGCCTTCAGAAACAACCGTTATCTTATTCTTTCAAAACCTTTCATAACATTTGGACCTTCAATATCATAACTCATCATAATCCTTGGTAATCCTGTTAGACTTTCATATGTCATAACTCATAACCTTTTGCAATTCATTAGACCTCTATTTAAACTCAAGTATTTCTTGTGATTCCGACTACTTTTCTTTCTCAGCCTCCTTCTCCTCTCCTTCATCATGTTATAAATTCCTAGGTGTAACATCCTCATTTTTTTTATTTTCATAATATAATTATAAATTAGAATTAATTAATTAAAATATATATATATATATATTAAAAAAAGAAGGGAAGGGGGAGAGACCACCGAAAGCTTTCGGTGGAAAAGGACATAATCATTGTCCTTTAAAAAGAAAAAGAAAAGAAAAAGAAAAGGTAATGATTATGTTTCTAAAAATTAATTAATTTAGTAATTAATTAATTAAAAGTGGCGTCAGGGTTGGCGCCACATGAATGAGGAGGGGTATTATAAATACCCCCTCAATCACCACTTCATGCCTGGTGTGAAGTCTTCCGGAAGGCGGAGAGTGAGGTTCTGGTAGGAGTAATTTTAGTTCTTCGGAAATCAATAAGGTACTCAAATTCTCTTTTGATCATAAAACTCTTTTTATGAAAAATGTTCTAAATAATTTTATCTTTCTTATGATAGTGATTTCTTACTGATTAGAGAATAATCTAGAATTAGAATTTTGGGCAAACGATGGATAAAATGAGCAAAAGGACTCTCAATGCCTTTATTTTAAATTGTGATATGTAATCTTCATCAAATCCCATACAAGATGCCGAACAATCCCTCCAAGATCATATTTAGATTTTTCCCTTATTTTATATAAGTGATTCAGCAGCTAGAAAATCAGTTTCAGCGCAGGGAGACGGTGATTTTCGGATTTTTAGACTAAACTGTCATTTTAAAACTTTAGATTCATTTTTTGTAAATTCTGCTCATATTCCTCAGTGGAAGACGATGATTTTTCCCATTTTTAAACTAAACTATCATTTTAAAACTTCAGGGTAATTTTCCATAATTTCTGCTGATATATTCCTAGTGAGAGACTTATTTTTGGATCAAACTGGAGTTTTGGAAATTGGGGGTCATTTATTGTAATTTCTGCTGATATGGTTTCATTGAAAGTAGGGGATAATATTACAAAAAAAGGCCCCAAATTTCTGTCACAATTACCATTACCCACATGCAGAATTTCATTTTCTTCTGTAGTCCTTATGCTTCTTTACTTTTTGGTCCTTTATATCCAATTTTCCATATAATTCAAATAAATGTTTTGTAATATATTTATTCAAAAATTCAACTTTTAAAGAGAAAAACTATAGGAATGTAGAGGATGATTAATAGTGAATTTTAATCGATTTAGATTTTTTTAGATGAAGATTTATAATTTAGTATTTTAGATCTTAAACTTAAAATTTGGGGATTTTCATGTATTGGAATGAAATTAACAATAATCAATTACTTGAATAGGTTATTTGAATTAAGAAAAATATTTAAATTTTATAATTGGAATTTTAGGAGTAATTAATTCAAATTTTAGAATTTAGTTAAATAAATTAATTTTTCCAATAACTCAAGGAGTTATTAATGTATAATAAATTAATTGTTGTAGATTGATTTTTGGCGTGTGTTTGAGCTCTTGGATTAGGAGCTTGTGGTTATAATTTTGCTTTGGCGAGAGGTAACCACTTTCCTCTTGTTGTGCATATTTGTATGATGTTTGTGAGTGATTTTTAATTACATAGAATTATAAATTTGGCTATTGATATGTGATGTGGACTTTGAAAATATGTTGTTAATGAAATAGTCTTTTGGGACTTATTTTCGCTGAGAAAATGAGTAGTGATATTTTATTATATGAATTGATATGTATTTATGAGATTGAAAATATCCTTTTGATAATTGAGAATTGATAATGATTTGTTATAATCACACATATTGATATGAGAGGGGATGGTGGATGTTGATTTGATGGGTTGTTACTTAAAGAGGAGATAAGGGGGTGAACTTTTGTACAAAAAGAGGTAATAAGGTGGTGGACTTCTAGGTGTACCCTGGTTAGTCCTTTCGCCCAATTGTGTTCAGTAGGGCCTTGACACCCCACTAATATATTTAGAGGGGGAACCCATGGTCCGGTCTCGTTCTCTGTGGATTTTGGCTGGTCCATATCACTTAATTGGTGAGCTTGTTAAGTTAAACTACTAGTCATATGGGTCAGTGCTAGCCCATGGGTTCAGTCAGAGGAAATAAGGCAGGAGAGGAAATAAGGGAGGACAAAGAATCAATTATTGTATATTGATTCTTATATACTTATGTGATAAATATGAGAATGGGATTATGATATGGTAAATTAATGTGTGTATATACATGTGGACATGTGACATTTTAATAATGATATGATTTTATAACTATCCCACTTAGCGCCTCATGGGCACTTACTCCTATGCCCAATGAGATGGATTGTTGGTTGCTGAGGCTTTTGTCTCACCCCGTTGATTTAACATTTTTCCAGGTGATAGTTGTCGTGCGGGTCCATCAGGGAAGACTCCGGAAGCTTAAACTACTTCTGCTAAAAGTAGTGTTTCTATCTTTATAATATATGTTGGATTATTGTATATTGCCACGTTAGGGCTCATTTTGCATACTCTAATTTATTTTGGAGATTTGATATTTTAACTATATATTTTTAATTACTCTTGATGAGGTTGGATGGCTTGCGGGCCTTATGATGTGTTTTGAATTACTGAAACCATAATTTGGTCTGATATGGATATTTTAATATATGATGAGATATTATTTAGTTAAAGAGTTTTCAAATAGTTAGTTGAACTCTTTTATACCATGGTAATCTTTTGCAAGATGAGTTGAAATCTTGTTATTACCATGGTAGAGGTTGTAAATGATTATAATAATGTATAAAAAAATGGTTTTATCAAGTCCATAGTTAATTATTGTGTATAAGGAAAGGATTTTACACTAGGGAACTCCTCCACCCTCGCCACCCTCTCCTACACCACCACCTCCTCCTCCTCAAGGCTTGTTGGTGGCAACAAATGGTTCAAGTACTGAGGAACTTAACCACGTCGCCCCCTTCACCATGACCAGCACCTTCGCACCCTTCACCAATCCATCTATTCTGCCAAATGACGAGATGACACAAGAGAAAAGAGTACTAGGGAAGGATCTTCTTGTCATAAAGGAGGACTAGAAAGAAAATTAAGAGAAAGGGGAGGAACTTACTGTAGATGGAACAAGAAAGGTCAAATTTTGAAATCTGACAAGCTCACAATTTGTTAGATTTCACAGTTTGTCCTTCCTTATTCCACCTCACTGTAAGTCTCCTCCCTTCTCTCGTAATTTGCTTTTTGGACCTCTTTCATGACAACAAGACCATTCCCCAGTACTCTTTTCTCTTGTGCCATCTCGTCATTTAACATAAAGATGGATTAACAGAGGGGGCAGAGGCACCACCGACAGTAGAGGCGGCGACGTGGTTAGTTTTTAAGATACATAACAATTAGTAAGTAAAACTCATCACTTAATAGAAGTCCAAGCAAATAAATAATGGTGGTAATCAATAACCGTCATATTTTGCCTCACAAGAATAACGGTTGTTACGCAAAAACCATCGTGAAACAACAAACAATGTGATGGTTCGAAACATTTCCCCTTCTCCACGATAATGATAATACTTTGACCCAGCCTTCATCTCCCTCCTCTGATTATGAGGATGAGGATAAGGATGGGGAAGAGGAAGAGAAGGAAGAACATGATGATGAGGATGGCAATACAGTCCTTTTCCTCATCCTCATCCTCATTACTGAAAGAGGGGGAAATAGTTCACAGTTATTAATTAAGAATTGTAAACTATTTTTGCCAGTATACTCAATGATTCTAAGTTAATATTCTAGTTGATTATGCATAATGGTTATTAAGAATTAACCGTCGCCATTTATAAAATATGATCTTTAATATTAAAATACTTGACAGCTTGATAATCCACGAAACCCTCTCTATATAAACATCCGAAAACTAAACTCCACTTCTCTACTTCCATGTCAACTTCTTAAAGCCAACTTATGATTCAACAAAATATCATGGACATATGCAAGAGAACTTTTGATTCATCATCTGGCTAAAAATGGAAAGATGAACTCCCTCTACTAACAAGCATTGAATGTCTCATCCACGCAACCTATGAGCTCTATCATATGGTCCAGGTTTACTTGCAAGAGCAAGGATGCATGAACCAGTGCTTGAAGAAGCTTACCTCTCTCGTTCACTCTTTGAACAAGAAGGTGGACAAGTTACTGGCGAATGAAGAATTTGATTATGTATCATATTCTTAAAACATCTATGTAACTTTTTATTTTGTAGAAATTTACTTTGTCGCCTTTTTTGTTGTTGTAAAATTGTGGTTGCATAATCAACCTCCAAAATTTAAAACAAAAAAAAAACGTAACAACAATCAATTATTTGAATACCATGCAGATACATAACAGTTGTACTTTGTAACCATCATAAATAGTCTCAAGAGAATGACTGGTCTTAGGATAACACTGTCTTGAAACATTAGATAAATGAACATACGATTTGTCTTCCAACTTCATATTAGAAAAATAATATAACGGTTTCTCTTAAACAACCATAAACTAAATGGTCCAAACCTTTCCCCTTCCCCGCAATCATGATGAGAATATTCTGCTCTTCTTCGTTCTTCGATGATTAGCACAAGAACCAAGTACCCTTTAACTAACCACCATTGTGTACACGACTGCTCCTCTTCAACTTCCAATGTGTGTAATGATGGTTTTGTTAGATATGAATAGTTTTGATGATGTCAAATATGAGCAAAAAGTTTGTATAATATACTTATCTTCTACGTTGACTAACTACCATATTTAATGTTGTATATCTTGTAGATTAGTCATAAACCCGATGGTGGGTTTATGTTATATTGCCTCAATGAATTGAAGAAAGAAGAAAGAAAGATGAAGATTGAAGATAATCATCAAGAAGGTTGAAGTTGGGTGATAAAGAATGATCATCAAAAGGAAAAACAAGAAGAAAGAGATGGAAGAAGGAAGAACTTGCAACATCACATAAGAATATCAAGATCCAAGCTATTAGAAGTGATACCGGAGGTTTCTATGATCATACGGAAGTTAGAATGGGTCAATACGAAGCTAAAATGATGTATACGGAAGCTATGGTACCTTTGGGGATGATTACCCGAGTAATCACTCGAGTAACATGGCATTTTCTGATTTTGGAGGTGTTTACTCGAGGCCTTACTCGAGTAATCTGCCGGGTTATTTGATGAATTACTCGAGGCGGCACTTGAAGTAAATGCACTCTGTTTTCGCGCGGCAGAACAGAGGTTCGGTATTTTGATGATATCTCTCCAACCACATGTCGGATCGAACTAAAACCAGTGGCATATGAAACTAGGCTTCCAACACGAACTTTTGACACCAAGATCACATTCAAAGGAGTTCAGATGAGGGAGATATGATCTGTTGAAGTTGACTCATGAATCACCGTCATATTCCAGAACAGCTTCGGTATTTTGGACATAACTCTCAAAATAGATATCGGATTGAGACGAAACTGGTGCCATATGAAATAAGACTCAAAGAGCTTTCCATGGATATATAATTTGTCACATTTGAAGCTATATCCTAAGAGCTATGACTTCTGGAAGTTTCTGCTCGTGATTTCAGGATTGTCTAAGAACAGTAGATACTCTTTGGATCATAACTTTCTGTACACAACGAGTTTGGAGTTGATTCTTGTTGCATTGGAATGTAGATAATGAGGGCTTTCCGATGATATATAATTTTCCATGTTTCGAGTCAAAATCAAGAATTCACTTGAAGGCACTACTCGAGTAACTGGTTGATAACAAAAGACTTTACTCGAGTAGGTACTCGAGTAATCACATAGAAAACTTCCAGTTACTCTCGGCTTGCCAATGTTACTCGAGGAGCTACTCGAGTAACTCTGTTTTTGAAATTATGGAGCTCTCGGCATATTGTACCACTGCAACATTACTCGAGTAAGTACTCGAGTAAACTTAAATGAATACTCGAGTAGCTACTCGAGTAAAGCACTGTGCATGAAGAGTTATTGACGAAAACTTCAAGTCACTACTGGAGTAAATCACTGTTCATGAAGAGTTATTTACGAAAACTTGAAGTCACTACTGGAGTAAATCACTGTACATTGACGAAAACTTCAAGTCACTACTGGAGTAAATCACTGTTCATGAAGAGTTATTTACGAAAACTTCAAGTCACTACTGGAGTAAATCACTGTTCATGAAGAGAGAACTTCAAGTCACTACCCGAGTAAGCTATGCAGAAAATGGAAGGTCACTCGAGTAGCCACTCGAGTAACCTGTGAAGAAACTTGATATTTACTCGAGTAAGTACTCGAGTAATGCTTCCCAGGAAAACAGAGCAACGTCCCGAAGATTCTGGAAATCAATGGAATGATCATATAACTCATTCTTATTGCTTCTAATCACTCTAATACTTCATTATATTAGTGATTAATGTATTTCTCCAGGAATACAATGAAGATACGATGTGAAGAGTCAAAAGGTGAATTTACGGACGAGGAGCGTCAACGTTCCAACGGCTAGTTTTCAAAATCGAAGAACGGTCAAACAAAGCTGCGTCACTCTAACGGACATGTTGAAATGCTCAAACGGTCATCAATCCTCATCAGCTATAAATAGAAGATCATCCAAAACAGAAGTAAGACCCAGTGTGCATGCATCGTCTAAATGCCAACATCCTGACATCATTGCCCATCGCACATACTCTCTGTTTCTCTACTTTCTATATCATTTACATTTGAGAGAGAGAGTTTTTGTATTATACTTCAGTGTTCATCATATCCACTCTGTGAGAGAGTTTGTAAACACTTTCAATTGTATTTCTGAATTGATCTCAAGGTAGAGGGACCTTGAGTGGGTTGATTTCCTTACGGGAAGCTGTAGAGAGAATCACTGGTAAGACTTTCTACTCGTAAGACTTACAAGGTGCAAGAAGTAGAGAACGTTGCTCGTAAGACTTACAGTGGTGTAAGCAGAAGAGAACGTTGCTACTCGATAGACTTGCATAGGTAAGCTGAAGGGAAAGGTCTTCGGGATTGCTCTGCTCGTAAGACTTGTTGTAAGGGGGAGTATCTTTGTGAGAACTTTGTAAAGGCTTTTCTTGTGCCTGGATTAAACAAGAAAATAGTGGATTTGAAAATCTCAGGAGGAGCCTGGGGACTGGACGTAGGTCATCGTGGATTGGGCCGAACCAGGATAAATCACAGTTTGCATATTCTCTTCCCTAAGCTCTTATACTTCCAGCATATATCATTTAAATATCTAACTGTGATTTATGATTCATTACTTTCATATTTATTGCTTCCTCTAAGATGCGAAAAGAATTTCAAAGTTCTTAAGTTTTTATCTTACACCCAATTCACCCCCCTCTTGGGTGTCAGCCGGTTCTAACAGGTTTGAATCATCACTTTCAATCTATATAAACTCTCAATTTCCTTATGTTTATCGTCCTCCTCTGTTCTTTCAATCACCGAGATGAAACACCATGCTGAAGACTTACTAGAAAATTCACAGTGTCATCCTCCTCCACCTCCACCTCCTTCCGCTCCTCTACAACCACCACCACCTCCTTCTCCCCCTTCTCCTCCTCCAAACATGAGCACAAGCACCCTCTGCATGATCCCTGCCTACGGTTATACATGAGCAAAAAAAAAAATTCCCCCAAAATTTGAATCCAATCCCATCCATAATTGAAATCCAATCACATACATCCTAGCCTCAATTACCCATAATTAAAGTTAGGAAAAGAAAGTTGGGATGTTACAACAACCTTCTCGAGGAGATGATCAAAGCGATTGAAGAACTCAAGGATTGTGTAAAAATATTAGAGAGGTTGTTGAAAACTCGATGACGGTTTATTTTGTCCACTTGGTTTAGGTAATTTGGCATCTATCTTGTAAAATATGTTTTTGGATTGGATATCCAATTTAGAAATAATATTGTAAATAATATTGTAGATTGTTGGTTTTTGTATTTAGTTTAATGTATTTGCTTATAGAATATTTTCGATGTATTATAATTGTTGTTCTAATTTTGCTATTAGATACTTAATACTCGTACATTGTTAGTTGTGGTTTTGCATTTTGCACCGTGCAAGCAGCCCTCGGTTTATTTAAAAAAAACAAAAAAGAATTGGCACATATACTTGTCGGTTATTTGATATAACCATCAAGTATCGAGACATACTTAGACGGTTTTTAAGTTTATAAAAACCATCAAGTAAGTCAAAGAACTGACATACCAAATCAAAAAACTAGATCTTATTATTAGACGCTTTTTACCATCTAATCATCAAATAAAGGCGACCTTATTTGACGGTTAAAAAACCTCAAGTAAAGGTTGCAAATTTTAAATGATACATGTATACTTAATGGTTATTAACCAAATAAGGATAAAAATTATCGTTAAATATACATGTCATTTGTCTTATGTAGTAGTGATTGATAACAATATTACTTAATGCATGTGGATTATGATATATTTTTAACTTCATTGGTATTAGGAATTTTTTAAGTTAGATTTGGGCATTTTCGGTTTCAGTTACTGGTAACTTTCCCAAATGCATTTTTTCTATATTCAGAGGGACTCAAACCCATATGTACGTATTCGTTCTTAAGTAGTGATATTGGTTGTGAAATTTAATGTACTTTCATTCCTTAGTGGGAGACAATAAGGGCAAAGCAATACATGGCAACGAAAGTGGATCACTCAAGCTTAGTTCTTTAGTGGATTTTGAATAGTAGCTTGACCAAGTTCCTCCATGATGGGAACACACTAAAAAAAGGAATAAACTTTGAATTACATTTTACCTGCAATTACAATTGGAAGAACTTTTAGCACATATATATTGGGCACATGGGAACCCACTTTTTTTTCTTTTACAAAAAGAAAGATAAAACATTGAACTAATTAGTTTCACAATTTTTCAAAGAACTTTTAGCCCAAATATATTGGGCACATGAGAAACCACTTTTTTTTTCTTTATAAAAAGAAAGATAAAACATTGAACTAATTAGTTTTACAATTTTTCAGGAGATATTTCTTACAATTATTCAAGCTCATCCCATATACACTTGTTACAAATATGATTTTTGTTTCAAATATAAATGGTAAATAATTATCTTTAGCATCATTTATCTACTTTCTGTGATTTCAACTATATACGGTCCCATTTGGTTCAGGGAATGGGCCAAGGAAATTTTGAGCGGCTCATTTCTATGTATTTATGTTGTTGATATCTTTCTTCTTCCAGAAACGCAATGATGGATGAAGATACTGAAAGATAGCACATGGACATTATAAAATATAATGTTGCGATAATAATGGAATTGCTGTGTTATATTTTAAGTTGAACCCGTGCAATGTCTCTCAGTTGCAAAATGTGTAAATGAGTGAGTAAATTCATTATGAAACCTTGTTTGTGTATATTTGATATGTAATGAGTAATGATTAATGCTATATGCCCTAGCATGGCTTGAGTTATGATTTTAATATGTTTTTTCATGAATGCACAGTTTAGACAACTTTCAGGGTACTTTCATATGTATACACATAGAGCTTTACAATGAGTTCTAAATCTAGTCAATTGGAGCTCTATAGCTTGATTTATGGATTTTTGAAAGCAAAATTTGTGTATAAAAAACAGAGCAAGTTTAGCAAAGTAATAAATTGTATTTATTTGTATGGTGAGAATAGCTAGAATCAAGGTTGTCAAACTTGTGAGTTTGAGTAAACTCGTGACAAGAATGTAAACTCAGATATTATTAGGAATCGTAAATTTGTAAGAATTTATTACTTTTATTAGTAAATAAGTGTTAAAAGTAAAATAATAAAAATATAAAAATGATAATAATTTAATTTAAATATATTTTAAATATGAATAATTGAAATTAAATCCATCAACATTTATAATTTATCATATTCAAAAAATAAATTCATATAAAGTTCATATATATATAAAACTATTGAACATGATCAAAATGAACAAACTAACACAAGTTTCAAAGGGAGTTGACACAATTTTATAAAGTAAAAATGTAAAAATAGTACACTCATGTGTAAAATAGTACCCTTTGTCAGTGCCGTGAATTTGAGGACTTCATTTTAACCTCAGTCGACGCCACCGTGACTTTGGGTTGAAGCTCACTCCTTGGTCTTCATTCAGGTTAGTGTTCGATCGATCTGTTATTTAGTTGTACGTTGTTTTATAATTAATAATGTTCAATGAAAAGTTCTTGTTGTTGCTTTAATTTGAGCACTTAAATGTAATATGGAAAAAATTAAAGTTCTTGTTATTGTTGCTTTAATTTGAGCACTTCTCGTTGTTTTATAATTCATATGCTCTGACTTTTTGAATTAATACCACTTTATATTCTGTTTTAGTTGTTTGATTATTGTCAGTGTTATTGGTTTGTTAAAACAATACTAGTTTCAAATGGTGCATGTTAATTTCGTTGAAATATTTAAAACTCTATTGTTGTTGTTTTTTTGTCTATCCTTTTGTGTTGGATATAGGGTGCTAGAAGTGTTGAGTTATATATGGATCATAGTTGGATAGACGCTAAACGGACGAGTGTTGAATATGATAATGGGGTGAGGGGTTTTTTAGACTTCGCTAGTAGACATGCCATGATGGTAGTGGAAAGTTTTATTGCCCTTGTGTAGTATGTTTGAATGAGAAGCGACTAAGTACTGCAGATATATATACACATTTAATTTGTGAAGGATTCTATAAGAGTTATACAGCGTGAGTATGGCATGGTGAAGAATTAGAAATGCCAAGTTCATCTCAACAGGGGGGAGTGAACTTTGATGATAATGACACGGATACGGATGATCGAATAGAGGATATTATTCATGATGTAGGAGAAGAGAGTTTTGAGCAATTACATGCATATGGTAATATGTGTAGTGATGTTGAGACGTCGTTGTACCCGGGGTGTAAAAAGTACCAATTGTTGAAAGCAGTATTGAAATTGGTAAGCTTGAAAGCACGCCACAAGAGTTTTTCAGAAACGCTTGAGGCTTTTAAGGACATGCTTCCAGATGATAATGTGTTGCCTTCTCGATACTATGATGCTAAGAAAATATTGTGTCCACTAGGGATGAAATATAAAAAGATCCATGCATGCCCTAATGATTGTATATTGTATAGAAAAGAGCATGAAGAGGAACAACAGTGTCCTATATGTGAAACCCGAGGTACAAATCAAATAACGCTCCTAGAAAAGTATTGTGGTACCTTCCAATCATACCAAGGTTCAAGTGCTTGTTTGCTAATGAAAACGATGCAAGAAATTTGAGATGGCATGTGGATGAGAGGATATCCGATGGAAAGCTTCGACATCCGACTGATTCTTCTCAATAGAAGAAAATCGATCAATTATTTCCTGCCTTCGGTGAAGAGCCTAGGAACCTTAGGCTTGGGCTTAGCATGGATGGCATGAATCCTTTTGGTAGCCTGAGCAGTATACATAGTTCATGGTCTGTTTTGTTGGTAATTTACAACTTATCTCCTCTGTTATGCATGAAATGAAAGTACATCATGTTATCTATGTTGATTTCGGGACTAAAACAACCCGGAAATGATATAGATGTTTACCTGGAGCCCTTGATCGAAGACTTGAAAGAGTTTTGGGATGAAGGTGTTGATGTTTTTGACGCGAACAAGAAGGAGGTTTTTAAAATGTGAGCCATGATCTTTTATACTATAAATGACTTCCCTGCATATGGAAACTTGTCAGGCTATAGTGTTAAAGGCCATAAAGCATGTTCGATTTGTGAAGAAAGAACATGCTACCATCAACTTTAACATGGAAGAAAGACAGTTTATCTTGGCCATAGGAGATTTCTTAGACGAGGCCACCCGTATCGCAGATTAAAGAAAGCTTTTTTTGGTGGACAAGAGTTTGAAGATGCTCTGAAGGCATTGACTGGGGAGCAAGTTTATGAAAAGGTGAAAAATATTAATGTTATCTTTGGAAAGACTACAAAGAAAAGTACTGAGAAAAGTAAATGGAAAAAGAGGTTTGTCTTCTTCAATCTTCCATATTGGCCAAAGCTTGATGTAAGACACTGTATTGATTTCATGCATGTGGAGAAAAACGTTTGTGATAGTATTGTTGGGACACTGCTTAACATACAAGGTAGTTCTAAGGATGGTGTGAAGGCAAGATTAGATTTGCAAGAAATGGAGATACGAGAAGACTTGCATCCAAAGCCATATGGTAAGAGAACTTTTTGTCCTCCAGCTGGTCATACTTTGTCTAAGGATGAGAAAAGAAGCTTTTGTCAGTGTTTACATGGCATCAAAGTTTCTTCAGGGTATTCTTCAAATGTTAGGAAGCTTGTGTCGATGAAAGACTTGAAGTTAGTGGGGCTAAAGTCTCATGATTATCATGTCTTAATGCAACAACTGCTCCCAGTAGCTATTCGAGGCATTGCCGAATACGATCTTCAACATATTTTGACTAGACTTTATTTCTTCTTCAATGCTATTTGTAGTAAAGTTATTGAGACAGAAAAATTGAATGAACTGGAAAATGAAGGATATCTGATCTTGTGCCAGCTTGAGAAGCTTTTTCTTCCTTCTTTTTTTGACATCATGGTACATCTAATTGTTCATCTAATCAGGGAGATCAAGTTGGGTGGCCCTATCTATTTACGATGGATGTACCCAATTGAAAGAACTATGAAAATCCTAAAAGGGTATGTGAAGAACCCTAACCAGCCTGAAGCATCTATTGTTCAGAAATATGTTTCTGAAGAAGCCATGGAGTTTTGACAAGATTACTTGTCAAATGTAGGACACATTAGACTTCCTGAACGTCATGACGAAGAAGGCGGTAGACGCGGGGCTTTAGTAAAGAGCATGGATCCTGATGAATTGCAACAAGTCCAATTGTACATCTTGAATAATGTTAATGAAATTCAAGATTACATTAATGCTCATAAAGAAATTGTACGGAAAGGAAATAGTCGAATGACTGAATAAAGGTTAATTAGGGAGCATAATAAAACTTTTGCACATTGGTTCAAACAAAAGGTTGACGGCGAAGAGTGTGTTTCTGACACAATTAAATGGTTAGCACGTGGTCCTGAGGCTGATGTCATAAGTTGGACTTCATTTGTGATCAATAGTTATACATTTTACACAAAGTCCCTTGATGATAGGAGCACCGTCCAGAACAGTGGGGTTATGTTAGTGGCTGAATCTATGCACTTCTCTAGTTCAAAAGATAAGAATCCTAGATTGGCAGCAATACCTTATTATGGGGTGATTGAAGAGATTTGGGTGATTGATTATGTTAAAGTTAAACTTCCCATTTTCAAATGCAACTGGGTTGATGTCAACAATGGTGTGATAATTAATCAGTTGGGATTTACATTAGTTGATTTGAATAGTAGAAGTTTTAGAGATGAACCTTTTATTATGGCATATCAAGCGAAACAAGTGTTCTATGTTACTGATCAGGCAAACAAAATGTGGTCTGTAGCTCTCCAAGGAAAAAGGGTCGTTGATATTAATCAGGAAAGTCATTCAATGAATGATATGCTTGAGACTCCTTCTTTTTCTAGAGATTTACCAGAATTGAACGAAGAAGATGAAGCAGACAATGAACACGGCACAAGAAATGATCATCATGAAGGGATATGGGAGGATATCCCTTTATAAAACTACATTAAAGGTTAGTTAGCTAAAATAATTATCATGAACTATATTTGAATTATGTATATTGTTATTGGTGTATATATATATATAACTACTTTTTTTTTTGTTGTCACAGGAAAATGAAGGATATGAGGTGTACGTCTTAGTGTAGATTCTCTGAAGCCAGGCCAGCTAGTGATCATCAGCCTGAGAGAAGTGTGATCATCATTAATGTAATTTAATCTTTGATATATGTATATGTAAGTGAAAAAAGATAAGGAACTTGGTTAAAACAGCATTGTCATGGTTGTTTGATTTCCTTGCATTATGATTCTATCTATGGTTGTAAGTTTATTATACATGGTTGTTTTCCTTTGCTTCTGTTTCAGCCAACATTGTTTAAGCACAAGGGAGTTGAGTTTTAATATGTTCCAATGAGTTTTAAGATTTATTTATTTCAATGTCATTGAACTGGCTGTTGCTTGCTGAGTGAAATGTTTTAACAGGGGAAATGACTTGCTGGGTATACTTTTAAATTTTTTTTAAAAAAATTCAACTTTTAAGACCGGTTCTATCCAAAACCGGTCTGAAAAGTATATTTAAGATCGGTTTTGGAGAAAACCGGTCTGAAAATTTGACTTTTTAGACCTGTTTATAATGAACCGGTCTTAAATGTGATACTTTTTAGACCGGTTCTTTATAAAACCGGTTTAAAATTAAAATTTTCAGACCGGTTCTTCATAAGAACCGGTCTAAAATTTTATTAATTTAGACCAGTTCCTATTATAACCGGTCTAAAAGGATTTATTTTTAGGCCGGTTTTATAATAACCGGTCTTAAAATTTTTTTAAGACCGGTTCCATAACCGGTCTAAAAAGTAGAAGACTTTTTAGACCGGCTGTATCAAGACCGGATCGAGAACCGGTCTAAAATATCTTTTTTAACCGGTCTTAAAAGTGATTTTCCAGTAGTGATATACTGATAACGAGTATTTGATTACACAAATTCCCCACATGGATTGTACATAATAATTACAAATAATGTAGCCACACAGGGCAACTAGGGCGTTTAAACTTATACCAATGAAATGCAAACACCTTCCCATCTTTGTTCCATCACTGCATTCCTCTCGTATAGTTTTCTTCTTTGTTCTCAACACACATCCTGTTTTCACCTGTCTAAATTGTTGGTAAGGGAGGGTGAGATTTGAAATAATTTCAGTAGGAAACAATTACCATAATGCATGCATGATAGATACTATGTGCATGACATGTTAGCTTTAACTAGATGCATGCCCCATAATAACATTTCTATATGCTCAATGTTTCATACAACATAACTATGACCATAGTATAAATAGAAATAGGGCTTCATTTATTCAAATATGTTTTACACAATCAAGTAAAGTAATCACATATATCACTATACAAGCAGAGATATCAAATACACGTAAATAAGGTAATTACCATACCTCTGGTTTTTGAGTTCTCCTCATATACCTTTTTTTTCAACCATTGAAGATGCCTTTTCTTTTGCAGCTCATGGCCCTAAATGAATAATCATATCATTAGGGTCTTTGCATTAGGCCCAATGTGTACCTAATAGGCCCACACTAATTCCAAGTGCTTGATTTGATCTTTGGAAATTAACTTTATCACTAACTAACATTACCTTTTCATTTTCGCATAAGATGTAAATCTAGTAGATTATCCACTTAACTTTGAAAAATCATAACTAATTTTAGAAAACTTCGATTGGGGTGATTCAAAATTCTATGCAACCCTTATTAAGTCTATCTTAAGGGAAAATTGCTTCCCACAATCTTCTATGCATACAAAATTCCTAGTTTTCACGTTTTTCCTTGCTACCAAAAAATCTGTCTAGCTTTAATGGTTTAACTCAAACACTCATAACTTTTTGTATACTTATTCAATTTCTACATATCACCTATCAAATTAAAGGTCTTTATGTGTAATTTAAATATGAAAAATCTCAAGGTAAATGGATAAAGTTTAACCATTCAAAAGCGCACCACAACCAGACTGTCTTCAGAAACAAAATTCAGGCAGCTTTAAACATAAACTTCCAAAATCATCATTTAACCATAAACACATGATTAAACCTTAAAAGTACCCCTTGTTCAAATTATGAACAGTACACACCCTCAAAAATACTCATCCAAACAATAATTCAATCAGTTCAAAATGAAGCTCCTCAACTTGATCGGAAATCCGGCTGTACTTTGGTAAGTGAGACGGCACCAAACACCTCCAAATGAAAATCTAAAATTATAGAAATGAAGCATAGGATGAGTAGAAGAAGGTTTGTGAATGATATTTTGAGAGAAAACACCGAGTCGGAGGTGATATATGCTCCATATATAGCTCAAGAACGGTTACTATTCATCTTCTCTTTTTCCTCTTTCAATTTCTCCTTTTTTTTTTTCTGTTTTTCCTCTCCTTTTAGGGAAGCTGCAGGAAATTAATAAGAGGGAGGAGAGATGATTAGCCAATTTGCACAATTTATTCTTGGTTTATACAAAAACTACCAAGATGTCATTCACTTTGATTTCAATCGTCCAATTTGTTTTCTCTTTGCTCTATCTTTCTTTAAGTTGGCTGATGAAATATGAGGCCTTTTGGAAGAGAATATGATCTCAAAATATCACAATTTCACCTTCTTAAATAATAATATTTTATTGTAATTAATCACCAGTCCTTGATTATTTTATTATTTCTTTTTTCACTTGGCCAAGAAAGCTTCCACATGGCATGACTTGTGTCCAAGTCTTATTTTTCTCTTTTCCTTCTCTTGTTTGGACAAAAATTAAGGTCCTTTGGGAAGAGATGATGATCTTCAAAAATATTACTTGACATATTAGTATTTAATTGCCAAACTATCATATGCTAATTGGACTTTTATTTCATCTTTTCATACTTAGACAAAAATGCCTCCACATGTTATAATTGGGACCAACGAAATATTTCCCCTCTTGTGTCCCTATTTGGACAAAAATTGCAAAAAGAAAATGGAGAATAAAGTTATCTTTGCTTGATTGGCCAAATGAACATTTTACCCTTATATTTTGTGATTAAATTAGGCTTTCTTCCTTCCCTTTGTGTTTGCCCGAAATTCAAGTGTTTCTTGAGCCCAAGAATTATATCCTTCTATTCTTTATTGCTGGGCATCAAGAATGGGCTTTTATGAAGACACAAATCATATTTATGTCTTATTGTGACTCAAAATTCATGTGGCCACCAATTGCACCGTTTGGCTATTTCAAGTGCTATTATTCACCATTTTATTACCTTTAATATAATATAAGGAATTTTGGTGACTGAAATTTGGAATGTTACATACTCCTTTGGTTCTTAATGTAGTACCTAATTGGAAAGTTGATGTCAATCCTAAATGTAACACATATTATCCATATTTGTTGGCCTTTTCCAAAATTACCCCTTTTATGCTTTCTCAACAATAATTAGGTATGAAAGAGATTGAAAGAATTTGGGAAGATGGTGATGCTTTAAAAAATATGTCATATTAATTAATTTCTTCAAATTAATCAAAATAGTTAAATAGGTCTTACATTTGGATCTGAGGAGTATGTAGCATATGCATAATTAAGTGAAACAAAGTAAATATATAACGATTCTCCACAAATATCATATTAAATGCAAAACCCAAACTTGCATCGATCTCTCAATGCAGCTCTTTTACGTACTTTTGATGCTCTCTAGCATAATATTCATACAACTTCATTCCCAGTGTACTGTAATAGCTCTTCATCATTTCCTTACATTTCTTATTTATCTCCTTAGTATAGTTTTCTTTTACGTTATATGTTATTACGTGTGTCTTCAATTTCCCAATGACGAATATGATTTCTTGTTGGCATCAAATTCCATTTCATGCAAGTTTAAAATTTGCACGGTCCTAAATTGCATTTTTTTGTCAGTATCTTAAGTTCCATTTGACTAGCTACTAGCATTGTGAAAATTGTGCTAAAGGAATTCAAGAGTTTATTTGAATAAAGCCAAACAAACACATTTTTTAATCAAATTTTATCCGTGTACTCCAGCTAAAAATGCGACAAACTTCTGAAATAAGATCAACAAATCAAAAATTTGTGCGCTATATGCATGGTTCCCATGATTATTCTGAATAAAGCAAAGGGATTAGTCTCTGCCGTCCCTACCATATTTCTGCTTTTTCTGGATCATATATATGGGAAATATTATATATGTTCACCCAAATTAAATAATACAACTTGTTTATATAGGTCTGTTAGAAAGATAAAGTTTACATTCGCGGGCAAATTTTCTTGTCCATTAGCATATACACATCATACAGCACTAGTGAACATTTGCAGTTGGTGAAAGTTGTTTTAATCAATGCTTTTAGAGTGTGAGCGGATATGAGTGGACTGTCCATTTCAGGTTGATTGATGCGATGGTATATGGTTTCGCACTGATCATTACCAAAGTCATATATATATATACACACACATTAAAATATTGAGTAAAATACGTTAATATCTTTTAGGTTTTTAAAAGAATTACAATCGCCCATGTTTTTAAAACCTATAATTTAGTCCATTTTTTAATATCGTTAAAAATATTTTATTAAAAATGACAAAAGACTTAAATTATTAAAATAATTATGCTAAAAAAACTTTCCTTCATAATCTAATTGTCTACCCATGCCCCTCCTTTTCCAATTTAGAAATTTTTAAATAATTAAGTATGGCATTTTTTATATAATTTTTTTTACAAATGTATTGAAATTAATAAAATTTGAAGTTAAATAGACATAAATTGTGTTAGCTTATTAATCCATCAATCCTCATTATCTTAAATGCCTAATTATTTAATTATTTTTGTGCATAGATATTTTGAAATATTATCAAAAATAAAAAAAATAAGTGTCACTTTAATGCAGTTTAAATTATTTTTAAACAATATTTATGTTGAAAGGGGCACTTTTTTGGTTCCAATATAAGTGATATAATTTATTGTAGCAAATGGATGAAATCTTAAAACTGAAGGTAAATTGATTTTTTTATACATGTTATGTAAATTAATTTTGAGGGAGCTGGATAGAGGTTTTTTAAAATTTAAGAGAGGTTTATACAGGTTTTAAAAAAGTGTCATAAAGATAGTGGAAATGTGGCCTTGCTAAATTTCTTTTTCTTTTTTATTATTTTTGACTCATTTTACCGACATTCCAAATAACCGGCTTTATAGAGATTCGAAGCAAATCTTTGCATAACAATATTTTAAACATTCTAGATAGCAATATATATATATATATATATATAAACTCCCCTGAATTTTCAGCCATATATAAATAACTCACTTAGCATTTAAAATCTAATAGTAGTAATAAATCACCTTGAACTTTTACGTTGGTGCTCATAAACCCCAATCATCAATTATTTATCCTTTTAAACTTTTTTTCGACATATAATCCTTGCAAACAAATAGTTACATGTATATATAAGGGTTTACTATAATGTTTTAAATATTGGAAAGTTTATGTATTAGCTGATATAACGTTGAGGAGAGTTTTGTTTAACTTAGTCTAGAGATAGAGAGAGAGAGAGAGAGCCTGGGAAAAAGAAATAGAGATAATTATTGAACGATGTGTGGCGTGGGGGCTCCTTGAGATTTGAGACAACTTGGTTCAAATTTATTTCAAAGTGATTTGAAAGTATGGTACCATAAAACACGCTTTCCTCACCAAATTAGACAAACGGTATCAACTATATGTACGTTATACAGTGTTGTACGGAATTAATTACAACACAACTTTGCACGCAAGTGCCTTCTTGTGCTGAACTTAATATAAAGCATAAAGGCTTCAGCTTGGTTCCTATTACCACACAGATCCTTTCAAGCAATCAAGAACTAAGTTTTTTTTTTTTAACCTTTCACGCCAAAAATGGCTCTCCGCTACCAATTTGTCTTACTTTCAAATGGTAATCTCTCCAAGCACAAAATGCTTCTATCAAATAAACCAATCTCCTCACTTTCAACCATCTCTACCCCTTGTGTTGTTCCTTGTACCATCCAATGCACACCTTCAACCTTCGTTGTTTCTGATCAAAACAATATTACTGCTTATCGACGTGTTAACTCCTTCAAACCTTCAATTTGGGATTATGATTATATCCAATCACTAAGAAGTGATTTCGTGGTATGTTATTCATCACAAAGCATCTTTACTAATTAGTTCGTTTTGATCTTAATATAAAAATTTCATAACCTTCTTTTTCTGGGTAGCCTTATGGGATTTATCATTTAGTTTCTTTGACTGATCTTGTGATAATGAGCTGATGTAAGATTGTCACAGGAAGAATCATATACAAAAGAAAGAGATAGATTGAAGGAAGGGGTAAAAGTGATGTTCTCAAAATTGGAAGATATTGTGAATCAGCTTGAGTTCATTGATGTCTTGCAGAGGCTAGGAGTGGCTGCTCATTTTAGCCTTGAAATTAGAAGCATAATGGAAAATGCTCACAATGATAATAACAATGGCATATTAAAAAAGAAAAAAAAAAATTATATGCGACGGCTCTTGAATTGAGACTCTTACGCCAACATGGCTATAATGTGTCATCATCAGGTATTAATTTCTTATTTGATCCTCAAAAAATTCTCAAGTTGAATTTTTAGCATTGTTTGGTGAGAATATCCATTTACATGGTTTTCTTCTTTCAGATGAATTTAATGGATTTATAGATTCTGAGAATCGTTTTGATTCTCGGCTTTCCGTTGATATCAAGGGTTTGTTATCTTTATATGAAGCATCATTTCTAACAATGGAAGGTGAAGTAATATTAGATGAGGCAAGAGATTTCAGCTCAAAGTGTCTCAAATAATTTGTTGAGAGCAAAAACAAAGATGAAAATGATATGATGTTTGTATTGGTTAACCATTCTCTGGAGCTTCCACTACATTGGAGGACATCAACATTGGAAGCTCGGTGGTTCATTGACGTTTACGAAAGAGGACAGAATGTAAACCCTTATTTGCTTAGGCTGGCAAAATTGGATTTCAATATAGTACAAGTCCAGCACCAAGAAGATTTGAAACATACATCAAGGTAAACATAATTGTAGAAAGATATGATTTCGGTATTATGTATATAAGAAAAGTTTTGTAGGGATAACCTTATAAGAGACAGACATTAACGGTATGTTTAAAATTTTTAGTATTATTTTGATGGCAAAAAAAAAAATTTAGTATTATTTTGCTTTTATTATTTTACTCCCATTAATTATTGCCTCTGATCCTATTCATTAGCAGCATTCTCTCTTATAGGTTTGGTCCTATATATATGCAATATTCTCTTATCTTTTTTCTCACTCATTCTGTTTCTCACCCATCATCTTCATTAATAAGGGTATGTTTAGAAAAAAAAAATGTATTTTTTACACATTCATTACTTTTAATTAATAGTTTGTTTTGCATTACTCCATTGATTGTGGTAATTGTTGCTTATAAAAAAATGCAAAGGGACCATTGATTAGTTTCACTGCATTGATTGTGCACACTCTACCCTCACTCACTCACTCTCTCTCTCCACACACACACTGTTATTTTTAGAAACTAAGTTGTATTCTTTTAAATATTTATTATCTTTAACTATTTTTAACCAATAATCTTTATCTATATAATTCCGTTATATGCATCTTATTAAAAAGGTGGAGGGAATATTATCTTTAGCTATTACATGTTATTGTGTTGGAGGGGAAGTTATACTATAATTTCATGTCCAGCTATGTATTTTTTTCAGTTATTGAAAAATATAACTAGTTGAATTTTGACTTGTTTTTTTTAAAGGCCATTCAAATAATATGATTAAAATCTCAGAGTACTATTATGCTTTTATTATAATTAAGAAAAAAGTAGAGAATTTTACAAAGCTAAATCCTTCATATAGAAAATTAACATATCAATTACCACTAATTCAAAATTTTTTGGTATCATTTTTCATTTTATACCCATTAATGATTGATTAGCCTAACAGCATTATATTAATTTTCCACACTTCCTCACCCACCCACCCACTCTCTCCCTCCATAAATATGGTTATTTTTAGAATATAAGTTGTATTTTTTTTAATATTTATTGTCTTTATCCATTTTTAACACACGTAATTCAGTTATTTTTATCTTATAAAAAAAGAGGGAATATTACTTTTAGATATTACATATTATTGGGTTGGAGGGGAAATTATAGCATAGTTTATTGTCCTGTATGTTATGAATATTTTTTCCTTGAAAGTATTTGAATCTTTACTTGTTTCTTAAGGCCACTCAAATGTAATTAAATTATCAATGTGTTTTTACCCTTTTATGGTAATTAACAAAAAAGTAGAGAATTTTACTGCGCTAAATCCGTCCTATAGAATATAAAAAGAACCAGCCAGTAACTGTGATCCTCATGGTTTGAATCCTAATGTTGGAGAGTGGCATAAGGGATCCAGGTACTATTTACGGGCATATTAAGAAAATAAATAGAAATTAGCATATTAATTACCATTAATTCTATATTTTTTGGGGTTTGTTTTTAATCATAAAGATGGTGGAAAAGAATTGGGCTCGTGGAAAAGCTGAGTTATGCAATAAGGGATCGAATGGTGGAAAACTTCTTTTGGACAGTGGCTCTGGCTTTCCAGCCACAACATGGACATTTCAGAAGATTGATCACAAAAGTCAATGCATTAATAACACTCATTGATGATATTTATGATGCGTATGGAACATTGGAAGAATTACAGCTTTTCACAGGAGTGGTTGACCAGTAAGCACTTTGTGTTGATAATTATGTCAAACAATATAAATTTTGATAATTTGAATTGATCTTAGTCTTAGGCTTTTACTATCGTGTTTTTCTAAAGTTCTTATTTTATAGAAGCAATCTGCTTTCTTTTATGACATTTGTAATTTTTTTTCTGTCTTTATTACTCTGTAATATTTTGATTGATGTTTAATACCATTTGTCTTTTTATCAAAAACCAATATAAATGTTGAAAAAAAAATGGATAATTGATCCTCTTACTTTATACAAAGCTTCAGTTTGATTCTTTAATTTTAAAATTTAAGTTTTCAGTCCTTTAATTTAGTTTCATAGATAGTTTTTTAGACAATCATTATTATTTTAAAAAATTAAATTTAATATGTCAACATTTGATAATGTATTATCAAAATTTTTAAATTTCAATGGCAACATTTTTTATTAACAAAATTAACAGTGTTAGGGTTAGAGGACTAAAAAGTCATTTTATAAAATTAAGGAAACAAAATGAAACCTCATATAAAATTAAACAAATGTAAATTTTTACTTACAAACTTTTTATGGCTTGTCAATTTAATTTCTCTCTCTGTCTAATTATCCTAATATTTATTACCGTGTTGTAATATTTGATTGTACAGGTGGGATACAAATGCCTTGGATGAACTTCCAGACTACATGAAAACATGCTTCCTTGCACTTTATAACTTTGTTAATGAAGTAGCCTTTGACTTCCTTAAAGATAATGGCCAAAACATCATCCCTCACCTTAAGAAAGCGGTATGATGATTTATTTATGATTTCACACACGCGTACCCTCGTGCGCACACATATAATATCACAAAACATAAATAAATCACCACAATGAGTATTTATAATTTGACAAAAAATTGCACCTTAGTCTTTTAATATCACACAAGGTTTCATTTTGATCTCTTAATTTTATAAAGTCTCTTTTAAGCAAGGTAATTAAACCCGGACCGGTCAGTGAACCGGTCGGGGTACTGGGTCAAGAGTTAGTGGGTCAGACCAGAGTCAAACCGGAGCTAAACCGGGACCAAACCGGTGAGAAATAGAATATTTTAGGCTTATAGTATGAAATTCTAAAGAATTTTTTTTTTAAAAAAAATAAAAATTAAAAAAAAATAAAAAAGTTGACCCGGACCGGGTCACCGAACCGGACCGGTTTAGTGCCCGGGTCACCGGTTTCCGGGCCGGTTCGGCCGGGCCGGTCCGGGTTAGAGAACATGGCTTTTAAGCCCTTTGCCCCTAACACGATTAACAAAAAGTATTGAAATTGAAATTTAAAACGACGTCAAAACATTCTTAAGTGCTAGCGAATTAAGTATAATTCTCAAAATAATAATGATTGTTTAAAAAAAACTCATAATTTGAGACTAAAAGTGTTAGGTTTAGAGGACTGATTTTTTTTTTAAAAAAAATTACGAAACCAAGCTGAAACCCTGTACAATTTTTCATGTATATATTTTTCAATGTATTTTAGAGGATCAAGGCGCACTTTTGACATATTTTCTTGTATTAATTTTCCTGTCCAATTTTTTGTCAGTGTTCTGATCTTTGCAAATCATAACTTGTTGAAGCAAGATGGTATTATTATGATTACAAACCAACCCTACAAGAGTACATGGAAAATGCATGGATTTCAATTAGTGCGCCTGTCATACTCGTGCATGATTATTTTGCACTTCCGACTTCAATTATAAATGATGAGAACTTTGTTAGCTTGGAAGATTATTGTGAAACTATTCATTCTTCAGCAACTATTTTACGACTTGCCAATGACATGGGAACATCCAAGGTAACATATATATACGATAGTACTCCCTCCATCCTTATTTATAGGGTCCAAATTTTTGAACCCCTCCATCCTTAATTATAAAATCCAAATTTTTGAATACCTATGTTTCTTTTTATAAGATTCACCTTGGGTTATCTGTATATTAATTTTCCACATACATTATATTTCATTGGTGCTTTTATTTTTCTTTATAACCATTTGAGCCACCCAGTGTCTAGCGCTTTTTCTGCTTCTTATTACCATGTATCCAAGCAACTGATTAATTTAGATCAAGGCTTTGTGATCAGGATGTCTCTCCTTAGGGGTCTTTTTCAACAAGGTGGGATCCGAAACTCAGTTCGCCTACTTTGTAGTCTAGCTAATCTACTACTAGACCAAGCACCCCTGAATCTCATCATTATTTTCAATTATTACTCTCTTATTTAGCTAGTTATAAATAAGAAAAATTTTGAGAGAGAGAAAGGTGCATTTTCTATGTTTTTATTACTTTTAACTAAGTTTAACAGCTTTCTTAAAAAGCATGCAATTCACTTATTTGCATCTTATAATAAGGAACCGGGGAGTATCTTTTAACCAGTTTTTTAATTAAATACTAACAACATCATGATATGCGGTATATTAATGATTTTTCTTCATCTTTAATTTTGTTAGCGTTAAAAGGAGACAGGAGATATACCCAAAGCAATGGAGTGCTATATGAATCAAACTGGGGCTTCTGAGTCAGACGCTCGTAGACACATAATTCCTTGGTATTTGAAGCTTCGAAGAATATAAATAAAGAAGCTACCAATTCTTCTTACTCAAAGAGTTTTATTCAGATTGCTGAAAACCTTGCTAGAATGTCTCTCTACATGTATCAACATGGGTATGGCCATATTGTTCAAGGTCCTCAAACTTTAAATCATATAACGCCATTACTTTTCCAACCTATAGTAGGAATTTAATTTTATGCAACAAATATATTTGGTTAATAATATGTATATATGTATATACATGCGTGTTTGGAATAATGCTAATCCTTGAATGTTATTACCTCTAGTCCTAAATATAAAAGCTAGACAAGGGATTTATTTTAGACCTAAATACAAGAAGACCACAATCCATTTTATTTCCCAAACTTGTCATTTTTTCTTGAAGTATCCCTATTTTTTTTTTTTTATGAATAAAAACATGGATGCGATTATGTGTTAGTACACTGCAAAGCTTCTCTCGTCACAGAGTTCAAGACAAAAATAGGTGGCTGATTGAGAAAACACACAAACCTAGCTGCGATCTTCAAGATTTCTTATGCCAGGATATCGATTCACTTCTCGTCTGCACCAACCATCCCGAACCTCCCATGATCCCCAAACTGGATGCCGATGATAATATTAAAAAAAAAAAACTATCTCTCAAACGAGATAGTTTTGTTTCTCTTATTGGAATAATCTAATGATCTCAAATATATTGAATAATTTTATAAGAAAGAGTAGCAGTGGAAAACTTGATGAAATACCTCAAGTCATAGTGATTCTGCACAACTAGGGAACATAAGAGAATAAGTCACGGCTTCTTCTAACGGGAAGATGGGCATAGTGATGATATAGGAATAGCCGTCACCCATTAGGGTCTGTTTGGTTGGAGGGAAGGGGAGGGGAGGGGATGAAAAATGAGCCCCTCCCCTTGTTTGGTATGAAAAGTAAGAGGGGAGGGGCCCCAAAAAAGGGGCTTCAAATCCCTCCCACTCCCTCAAATTGGCTCCCTCCAAATTGGGGGGTTTTGGAGGGAGCCAAAAATTTAAGACTATTTTACCCCCATAATCTTTTCATATTCCTAATTACATCCTATGAGTCTTCAATAAAAATATAACTTCTTTTATCATCTCCAGTGTTTCACGCTTGTGTGTGTTTTTTTCCAACCTTGTAGTTCAACCAAATCATGAGTATGAATATCTCCAGCGGAATGAATGGCGATTAAAATATAATTTTGGTGATGATATTTTCGCAGGTGAATTCGACTGTAAAATGTTATTCATAAATCTTTGCTTTTTTTTTTACCAAAGTTATCCATAAATCCATAATACAAATGTGAGCGCATGACATCTTTTTTTTTTTTTTTTTTTGCAACTCCTCTGCATTATTTTTCAATAGAAGGAATTTTTCATTTAATTTAATATGATAATTACTGGAATATTCATATAATAAGAAATTAAGTTGAGGGAAATTGAAAAATATTTCTATTTTATATCTTCATCTTTTTTTTATAAATTATATAATTCATATTGAGGTGTAAACTAATTTAAATAATTTATATAAGGAAAAACATATAAACTAATGTTTAAGGATAAAATGGTAAATTAAATATTATCTTCCCTCCCCTCCCCTCTTAAACCAAACAAAGGATCATTAAAAAACCTTTCCCTTCCTCCCCCTCCAACCAAACCAAACAAGGTGATTCTCCCTCCTCCCATTCTATCCCCTCCCATCCATCCCCTCCCATCCCATCCCCTCCCTTTAAACCAAACAGGCCCTTAGAGAACACTCAGACAGCAAGTACATATTTTATATGTTAATACTCTAACTTGGCCTATGTTTTTTATAGGCCTCCATCAAGGCTTAAAATAGCTTACCAACCAACCAGGTAACCCTGAACAAAATCTTTATTCAAATCACATGCGGTCTACAATCAAAAGATATTTTATCCAAAATAATGATAAGATAATATGTAGATATAATCTGTATTAAATAATAAAATATGTAGTGATATTTAATAAAATATCTAACACCTGTGACTCGTCCCGTATCAACTATTGATGCAATGGCCACCACCTCAAGACATTCAGATTCTACCATAACATGACGACATCCTTGGTACCATGCAAACTTCAAGCCCATCAGTACTCCCCATGCATGCCTCTGCTCAAAAGCTTCACCGTTATAGTTTCGCATGACGCCACACCTCCGTGCTTGAAAAGGCCCCATCCGCGTTCATCTTCAAAAACCCAGCCACCGGTGGGGATCATTTCTCCTCCTTGATCCCCCAGATTTGGAGCCTGTAGTGTGTCTCTCTCTAATACCCTTTTGTAATACCCCAACTCCTAAATGATTTTTCTCTTTTTTCTTGTGATCATGAGTGACATTTTTGATAAAGTTTTGAATTTTTTTTTATGACTTTTTCAAAGAAAGAATACACTAAAATAATGCATCATTTTTTTGAAAAATCATAAAAAATTCAAAACTGCATCATTTTTATACCCATAAAATATCAAAATGTCACTCGTTTTATATAGAATCTAATAATCATAACAAACACAACAAAAATATTTTGAAAGCTGAAAACTTTTTAAGTGGTATTAGAGAGCACGTTAGATTTCTTCATCTTTATGAGATTTGTGGGTTAATGAATTCCGCCCCAACACACTTTTGTGCTTAGATCCCGCATTCCCCCACTCACGATGACATGAGATCGCGGGCCCAGATTGTTTTGATCATGTTTTCCATGTACAGTATTGGGCGTTTGGACTCCATTCCTCTCATGATTAATTTCCCTCAAAGTCTTGGGCCCTACACAATATACTGGGCTTATTAGATTTAGCACTCCTTTCCCAAGGGCCTGAACGTAGACTTGGGCACATTTCTAATTGCCTTATTTGATTCTTACTATAGTGTTTTTGTTCTCATTGTTTTTTCAAAGGAAAAATGATAGAAATTTTGTTTTTTTAAATTGTAAAATCCTAAATCAGGTATTTTTAAAAAAATGAGTTATGAATTCTTTATCAAGTCTTATCATTATCTAATCAATTTTTGGTAACAAATCTGATTTGAGATTTTCTAATTTTAAAGTTTTTTTTATGTCATTTTTCCTTTTTAAAAGTAAGTTTTGGAGGAAAAACAAAAAAATCTGTTTAAATGATTTTTTTTTCAAATAATTGTTTTCACCATGAACTTCGATTAGTATCGAGCAAACTAGGGATTGGAGATTACATGCGGATTGAGATAAGAAAGTAGTGAGTTCAAGTTTAGGAGGTGAGAGCTCAAGTGGTTAAGCGCGGAAGGAAGATATAACTCTTCACTTATTATCAATGTTTTCAAGCCTGGACCGGATCGGACTGATCCGATCGTCGACTGGAGAGGAGACCGATCTGTCTCAGAGCATTCAATCGGTTTAAAGATCAGGTTGGAATGAGCCATTCGAATTCGAGATTTAAGCCAATAGCCGGGAAAAAAACCGAGACCCAGAGAGGGTATTGAAAAGCCAGCCAAGTGAAGAACTCAGAGCAACAACCCATATATGAAGAAGAAGGAGAAGGAGTTGACAGAAAAGGAGGAATATCAAATCAAATCTATATCTAACATTAAATAAAACTGATTTATAAAGAAAATATCAAAAATCATACATAAGAAAAAAAATATCAAAAAGCTTCATTGTTCATATTATCCATGTGCTTTGATGTCTGCTGACTGCCATTTTGCCTTCGTCGGAGATGGCCCTGTACTTTCTAGATTTAGGAGTTTTTCAAGTGTTTAGAGCAAACAAGAAGGAGATTGTGATTTCAGAAGTGTCAAAAAAAAAAGACCTCGAACCTCGATGTAAAAGCTGGCAATTGTTAAAAAATAAAAAATAAATTTTTTTTTTTTTTTTTTTCGTTTTACCCATTTTCCATGTCTCCAAGCTGTAACCTATATGCCTACATGCAACTAATGTTTTTTTTTCTTTTAATAATATTGAACTTTCACTGCATCAGTCACACGTTTATCGAGAAGCATTTAAAGTTGAAAATTTTTTAACTCTCTTTTTACCTTATTTTTCATTTTATTCTTTGTTTTTAGCTTTTATTTACATATTCTTAATTTCTCATTTCATTTTCATTTTTTATCTAAAATACTTAATACAAAATTAAATTTGTGCTTACAATTATCATCGGAAAAAAAAATTAAATATATGTTATGAGATACCATATAAATTTATTAAATTATTTAAAAATCAAAATATTTAAGTTTATTATTAAATTATTTGGTAATTTAATATTTTATTTGTTTACATATATTATTATGTAAGTATATAATATTATTTTTTATTTAATTATTATGTCACTGGTTCGACCGAACAACTTAACCATTTCAACCGATTGAACGATACGTTAGCTTTTCCGGTTCGATCTCCGATTCGGCTTTTAAAACATTGCTTATTGTCCAATTTTACATAACAAAAGAACAAAAATGAAAAAAAAAATTGATCTTGTATTTTTATTTTAAAAATATATTATTGCCTTTTGTTTAACAAAACACAACAGAAAATTACTTACCATACAAGTCTTTTTATTTAATTATTTGTTTTTTAAAACAAAAAGTTGTTTTGAAACCACGAAAACAATTATTAAAAAAACAAAGCAAACACGAAAACAAACCAGGCCTTATCCCTCTATTGCAGTATTGCTCCTTTTTTTCCTCCACCTTTTCTCGAGGATGACCTTGAATCCCTCAAGTCTACCATCTTAGATTTTCGCCTTTCATCATATATGATCATATCTTTTTTTGTTCTTCTTTGAAAGTCCACATTCCATTTTCTCGCTAGAAATCTGGCCATCTGACAAACTTTCATCTTCCACCACTAAAGTTTTCAATCCCTCTCTCTATTGTAACAAAAGAGGATGAGCTGGTATGGGCCCTTTCTAATAATGGACAATACTCGGTGAAGCTGCGATACAATCTGACCAGAGCCATAGATAATGCTCCCCAATATAGGTTAGCTACGTAACGTGGAAACAGATTGGAGGACTAAAACAATTCCCAGGATCAACAATTTCTTATGGAGTGGACTGACTGTAGCTTTAGCTGCCAAGGAAGCATTATATAGGAGGAGGACAAGCTGTTGAAACTGTAGAGCACTTAGTTTTCTTCTGCCCCTGGGTTTGGCAGTGAGTTTTATCACTCAAAAGTTTATGCCAATAATGTTTCCAACTTGAAAGACTGGTGGAACAATATTATATTCTAAACCAGCACAATCCTCTTGAGGGGTTTGATATAGTTTTTTTTTTCCTGTTGAACTCTCTGAATCCTTGCGCAGTTATTGAGCAGGCATGCACAGTGTTCTTCAAAGGACTATTGATAAGGTGAAATCCATTTCCGGAATTTTGACAGAAGCACTAGCTTTTAAAAAGTGCTCTTTTGCTTGCTCAAGACATGGGCAATGACAATGTCATATTTGAATCTCATTGCCAGCTTCTTGTCTATCAATGGGGGACATATAATTTAATATTCTTCATATTTCTTTTTTTTTCCCCCACTCATTTTTACCTTCATTCGGGCTTGTATATTTTTTAATCTCAAAAGCATCAGGTCCACAATCTTCTTCTATTTTAATATTCTTCATATCATGTTGAATTTTTAACATTGAGACATATGTTGAGAGTGTCTTTCTATTAAATGAAATTAAGTCAATTTGATATGACTAGCTCATCATGGTTATATAACTTTCAATTTTCTTTGTATTAATTGATGTGGGACACATATTCTAATAAAATATTTGACTTACCTCATGATTATATACCTATATAACCTTTCTTTTATCTTTGTATTAATTGATGCGGTACGTATATTCTAACAGAAATATTTGTCTTGCCTCATGGTTATATAACATCCATTTATCTTTCTATTAATTGATGTGGGGCATATATTCTAATAGAGATATTTGGGGTTCTTTATCACCTCTAGCTAGGTTCCAGATCTCCTTCACTCTTTGGAAAGGAAACTCTGTAGCTGATAAGCATGCTCCAGATGCTTGTAAGGGGGTGTGCTCTATTAGGTGGATGATCACACCCTTACCTCCTTTATCTTCTATCCTAGCTGATGGTGCTAATTAAGGGGATGAATCCGTCTTCTGAATCTGATCCTTCAGTTCACTCAGTTTCGGTGGATGACTGATATTATTACGTGTTATACTTGGTTTACTAAAAAAAAAACAAACTTTCAGCGATCATTTTCAATGGTGACTATCTAAAGTCGCCACTGAAACTCACACTTTTAGCGGCGACAATTAAGTCGCCGCTGAAAGTGCCATTTTTAGCAGCAACAAAAAAATGTTGCTGCTAAAACTCATACTTTCAGTGGCGACAATTAAAACCGCCGCTGAAAGTCAATTTCAGCTTTTTTTATGGATTGTTTTTATCGCCGACAAATTATATTTTTTTATATATATTTTTAGTTTAAATTTGATATTTAACATTTGAAGACACTAAATATGCTATTTATTATAAAAAAAAAAAAGATAATTATACATTTGCATGTGTGTGACACTTTCAAACATATAAGCAAACCTATCATCTATTAAGTTCTTCAAGATTTATTATTCCTCACATTCCCATCAATATATCTTTATAGATTAATAACATGTAATGTCACTTTTATCTAAAATAAATTATTTCATAAATGTATCAATTAATACATATGACCTATATTTGGTTTTCTTTTTTAATTACTTCATTTATATATAAACACAATTAATAAGTTAAGTAAATATAAAAAATCAATACATTTTAATCAATAATAGGATATTAATTAAATTTTTATTTTGATTTATTCAAAAATAAATTTAAAGTATTATATTAGTACACACACGTTAATACACACATATATATGTATATGTATTTGTTACATATATTAATATATTATAAATAATATATAGATATAATATTTAACAATATAAGTAATATTTCATAATATATATTTATTTATGCTTGTGTTGCTTAATATATATATATATATATATATTATTTTGCAATAATAATCAATAGGTTCTTTTTAGCTCAGTGGTAAAGGCATGGCCACACAAAGAGGTGGTCTTGGGTTCAAACCTTGGAGGGACATAAATGAGTTGAGTTTCACATAAATGTGGTGCAACGAGGTGGCGACACCTGGCACAGGGTGAGGTGGTGAGGGACAAGTCGACATGTGGGCCCTAGTGATGTCATGGATAGCGATTGGCCTGTGATGACATGGACGGCTGGCGATGGGTGGCTGTTGACCGCCGGAGCAATTTTTTTAAAAAAAGAAAATTGACACTTTCAGCGGCCACAAAAGTCGCCGCTGAAAGTATTGAGTCGCTGCTGAAAGTCACATTCAGTGGCAACAAAAAGTTGTCGCTGAAAGTATAGTTGATTTCAAGCATGGTTACCTTGCTCTTGCTTCTTGAACCCTAGCTCTTATTGCTTGTTCCAAGTTTCTTCAAGCTCTCCTCTCTCTCTCTCTCTCTCTATTTTTGTTGCTTGACTGAAAATGATGAAGAGAAATGGGATAATAACTTGTCAAAATATCTCTCCTCTTACATCTTTAATTACTATTATTTTATGGCAATTTTACCATGTGAAATTTTTACTTGGCTATGGTTAATTCTTTCTTGGATAAATGTGGACCAAGTAAGTATTCCCTCTTGCTTTTCTCCATGTCATACGAACTATAGCTCTTTTGGAAGAGAAAAATTGGCTTCTTCAATAAGCCATTTCCACCTCCACAAATACTATTTTTTTATTGTATTTTCACTACTACAAAAAGGGTAAAAAGTGGCGCCTATTTTGTGGCCCTTCTTTAAAGAAGTGCCACAACTTCCTTTTTATAAAATTATTTATTTATTTTTTTCCCACCAGCTATGGCCAGGCGCCACAGCTAAGCAAGCACCACGTCAGACAAATAGCTCCAGTTGTGGCGCCTGGCTGGCCAAGCGCCACAGCAGCTATGGCGCGCCACACTAGGCTCCACGTGGGGGCTAGTGTGGCGCTTGCCAACGTGGCCCTTTTTTTTGCCAAACCATTATCTCCCTCCTAGATCTCCAGCCAATCCCGCCCCCACCTTATCTTTTTCATTTCTCGCCTATTAGTCCCCCGCCTGCCCCACTTTTCTTTTTGACTCACTTTAATTATTCCCTCCTCTTACCTTTTCCTCCATTAAACTTTCCCTTTCTCATCATCTCTATCCATTTCACGTGCTGTCCATTGGCCTCCTCCCTCCATTTCCTCCTTCAATTCACACTTAAAAACATACCCACACACACACACACACACGTACACGTCTTCATCATCGAATCTACATCTTTGTTTTGCTCCAATTGTCATTATCCCCACTCCTGTCTCAATTATTGTTCCCTTTTCTTCGTACCTTCTTCCACTTTTGGTCCCCACTCCAGTTGGTCCCAACTGTTCAAATTTCCTGCTCCTCCTCACTCAAGATTGCGTCACCAATGGGCAATGTGGTCCCCCACTCCACTACACCGATCAATTAATCTATAAGTGTAGCGTGCTTTTTTTTGTTTTTTAAGGTTATTTTGCTTATTTTTTTATCACACGCACTTGTGTGTATATATATATGCATTGATTATAGTATATAATGTGCTTTTTCTTAATGACACACTCGTGTGTGTATATATATATATGTGTTGTATATATTTGTGTTTCATTTTATAGTAGTAACAAAATGATTTTTTGTATTATCTTATTAAATTATAATAGAGAAAATCCCATATAAATTAAAGCCAATTAAAATAGGAAAAAATGGAAATCAAGATGGTAAATTGAACAATTCTTTAATTGAGTCATTAACTCATTTTGGGATTTTAAAATATGGGTAAAATGACTTTAATACCCTCCCCTCTTAAAAGAATTCCATTTACTTTGTAACTTAGATATTTCAATATATATCAATGTTAATATTTAATAAAATAAAATATAATTTTCCTATATAGTTTAACTTTAAATATATTAACTAGAATCGTAAGGGAAAAAAACATACAACAAGGAGTTCATTTTATTCAATGTATGAAGATGATGGTCTTGAAGAAATGCTAAATGTGGTTGAAGGGGTGCTTCATAACTGCCCTAACAAATTTGAGAAGTTGAAAGGTGATGCAGAGAAACCATTATATACTGGTAGTACTAAATACACAAGATTACTAGTAGTGTTGAAGTTGTACAACTTTAAAGCTTGCTAATGGATTGAGTGATTCAGGTTTCACCGCACTGCTTGAACTGTTGCAAGATATGCTTCCAGAAGAAAATGTACTTCCTACCAAGACATACGAGGCAAAGCGAATTCTTTGCTCTACAACCGGTATGGGATATGAGAAGATACATGCATGTCCTAACAATTGCGTATTATTTCAAAATCAGTATGCAATGTTGGATGAGTACCTTAAATGCAATACATCTCGATATAGGAAGAAGAAAGGGAAAATTCCTTTGAAGGCCTATGATATTTTCCCATTATTATGAGATTCAAGCGACTGTACAGTAATGCAGAGATTACTAAACAGTTGACATGGCATGTATATGAAAGGATTAAAGACACAAAGCTTAAGCACCCTACAGATGCTCCTCAATGGAAAAAAATTGATCATGAGTACCCTGACTTGTGGATGAAGCAAGGAACCTTTCGCCTTGCACTGTCAACTGATGGAATTAATCTGCATGATGTTCAGAGTAGTACACATAGCACATGGCTGATGATATTGATGATTTATAACCTTCCTCCACACATGATCATGAAACGTAAGTTTATGATGTTGTCCATGTTAATTTCTGGGCCAAGGCAACCTGGGAATGATATAGATGTATACTTGGCTCCTTTAATTGATGACTTGAAGCTGCTTTGGGAGGAAGGAGTCAGTGTGTATAACGGGTACATGGAAGAAAGTTTCACTTTGAAAGCATTGTTGTTTGGCACAATTAATGATTTCCCTGCTTAAGGTAATTTGTTGGGATACAACGTCAAAGGATATGGTGCATGTCCTATATGTGAAGATGATACTCATTCAGTGTGACTTCATCATTGTAAGAAAAATGTTTACATGGGGCATCGAAGATTCTTACCATCACAACATATTGGAGGAAGTGCAAAAAGCCTTTCAATGGTGACTCAAAAGAAGGTAGCCCACCGAAGATGTTGACTGGTGCTCAGGTGTAACCCCCATCCTCATCAAAGCCATGATTAGTGTTTAAATTCATTTTATAACTAAATAAGAGATCAAGAGTAATTAAAACTTTTTACAAAAACCTGTACAATTAGATCTCCATTTATTCATTCATAAAAACAATAGGCCTGTTCAGTTTGTCATATATACAATATCATAATAGAAGCAAAATTCCCGACATTCACCCGGGATACTAACCTTAATCCAAGAGTTTGTAGGGCATCATTGCCCATCTTAGTTTCTCATACCGGGGATTACACCACATCACTATTCTAAGGTTAATTATATATACATTCATCTAAAATGATAACCAATACAAAAACCAAAATAATCTAGCTAAGACTACCACCGACAGTCTTAATCGTCTTTACTCACTTGCTTGCCTCTTGATCCACTTGCCTGGTCTATACATGTTATTTGGAAAGAGTGAGATTCAAAAGAATCCCAGTAGCAACAGTTTACGTATATGATGCATAATTAAACAAAGTAAGTAAGTATATATCACATTGTAGCATATCAATATTCAAGGCCGGGTTCTCGCCACGTCCCCTCAACAATATCCAAGGCCGGGCTCACGCCACGTCCCCTAAACAATATTCAAGGCCGGGCTCACACCACATCCCCTGGCTCATTCAATGATAAATACAAACAAGCAATGCATTACACATGATATAGGATAAAGTGTCACTACCTTGGCATTTCCATACTTGAGCGGGCATAGACCTTCTATGCTACGGGCAAATATCAAATCCTAAAGTCATAATTAAGAATGATACATTATCACTTATTCTAATACTCAAATAACTTCTCAACACTTAAATTTGGTTATCATTAATGCCTCTTAAGAAGTCTAAAATGCCTCTAATCAAAGCCTTAAAGGTTTGGAAGGACTATCCCAAAGATCTCCTATGCCCTAAGGTCATAATTAAGAACGATACATTATCACTTATTCTAATACTCAAATAAATTCTCAACACTTAAATTTGGTTATCATTAATGCCTCTTAAGAAGCCTAAAATGCCTCTAATCAAAGCCCTAAAGGTTTGGAAGAACTATCCCAAAGATCTCCTATTGGAAGCACAAGAACTGATTTTTCTACTATTACACTCGAGTGAAGAAGATCTCACTCGAGTGATGATGCACAGACGCTTGAGTGAAGAAGGCCTCACTCAAGTGATGGTATAGTTTGCACCCGAGTATGGAAGTACACTAGTGCAAGTGTTTGGATGAGAGCAACGAGAGAAGCAAGAAATACTCGCTGCACTTGAGCACAAAAAGTAGCACTCGAGTGATGGCCAAATGCTCACCCGAGTTCATAAAAGTGAGGTGCAGAAAGTGATAACCTGAGAGCATAAAAATTTTCAAAGAAGAGAAGCACCCGAGCATGGATCTTTGCACTCGAGTGAAGCCTAAATACCCATGAGTGTTAAGACACACTCTTTCTAAAAGTGCAGTTGAAAACTGAAGGGAAACGAGCAATTACACTCTCTCACTTGAGTGAGACCTCTCCTCACTGGAGTGATGCCTATCAGAAACCAGAAAAACACAGTAAACTGACAGCACTTTGAAAAATTCTCCCAAGTGTTTCCAATGAACCCAAAACCTCAACCAAAGCTACTCCCACAAAAACTTGCTCGAGGAATCCAATGGAAACGTCAAACTATCAAATTTCTACTCCATTATCATGCTTTGGTTTTAGGCAACATTAAACACCAAAATCTCAAATTCACCAAACTTAACATTTCAATATATAAATATTTTTTTAACATTTTTAAAAAAATATTTTTTTAAAACTCAAATTCACCAAAGAGTGTGTCTTAACATTTCAATATATTATTTATTAAGTAATTTTAATTAAAAAATTATTTAATTTAAATATATAAATATTTTTTTAAGTTTTTGTTAAATTTTTCATTATTTTTAAAAATATTATATTTAATTAATAATTAATTATATGTATATAATTAATTAATTATATGTATGTATGTTTATATATATATATATATATATGATAATATTATATATATATATATAATAATATGTAATAATATGACACAGGATCAATTGGGCGCAATTGGCAAAGACTTGCGTGTGAAGGCATCGGCAACCTAAGGTCGTGGGTTCGAAACGCACCTAGGGTCATGTGAAGGCGTTGGCAGCCTAAGGACACGTGATAGCCAGGGGAGAGGGACACGTGGCGCCTTAAGGAGCAAACACGTGACATTTGTAAATTAAAAAAATTCAATTTTTTTTAAAAGTAATTTTCTATTGTTTTTTAAAAAAAAATTGCGACGGAAATGAATTCTATCGGAAATTTCTGACGGAAGGGATTTCTGTCTGAATTGCTGACGAAATATTCTGTCGAAGTTTTTGACGGAATAGATTCCGTTGGAAATTTCTGACGGAATTGAAATTTCGTCGCAAATTTGTTTGAAACACACCTATTAGCGACAAAATGGATTCCATCAGAAAAGCTTATTTGTTGGCAAATTCCGTCGAAAATTCTTTTAGAAATCGGGTGTTTTTTTTGTAGTGCAACACCACTACTGAGAAGGAGCTATTTGCTATTGTCTTTGATATAGATAAGTTTAGAGCTTATTTACTGCATTTTAAAGTCATAGTTTTCAGTGACCATGCTACAGTAAGGTTTCTATTAACCAATCCTCACAGCAAGCCTGGATTGATTAGGTGGCTACAACTTTTCCAAGAGTTTGATGTTAAGGTGAGAGACAAGACATGCAAAGAAAACTTAGTTGCAAGCCATTTAAGTAGGCTGTCTAGTGGTGTTGGTGGTGTTGTAGTTTCTCAGTTCTGAGTGTGTCATGAGTTTTCAAATTCTGTGTTGATGTTTGTGACTATTGTTGATCCTTGGTATGTACATATTGTAAATTATTTGGTTGCTGCCATTGTACCACCATGCTTGAGTCAATTTCAAAATCAAAAATTGAAGAGAAGCTGCATGTTACATTTGGGATGAACCTTATTTGTAGAAAATGTGTAGTAATCGAATTATAAGAAAATGTGTTCATGATGATGATTTTGCTTCTGTTTTGCAATTTTGTCATGGTGAAGCATGTGGGAGGCATTTTAGTACTAGGAAAGTCTTGGAGGTAGGGTTTTATTGGCCTACATTGTTTAGAGATGCTTAACATTTCTGGAAAGCAAGTGATAAATGTCAAAAGTTTTGGTAGCATGATAAAAAGGCCTGAAATGGCACAATAGCCATTGTTGTTCAGTGAAATTTTTTACGTATAGGAAATTGATTTTATGGGGCCATTTCCTATGTCTAATGGTTACATGTACATCTTGCTTGCTGTGGTTTATGTCTCTATATGGATAGAAGTCATTCCCACTAGGAAAAGTGATGCTAGTATAGTATGAAGTTCTCCAAAACTAACATTTTCTACAAATTTGATATCCCAAGAGAATTGGTAAGTGATCTCGATACCCATTTTGTAACAAGTTAATTGGGAGTTTGCTAGCCAAATATGGAGTGGTTTATATAGTCTCAACTCCATACCATCCTCAAACTAATTGGCAGGCTGAAGTGTCAAAAAGACAAATATTAACATTTTAGAAAGAACAGTCAAGCCTAATAAGAAGGATTAGAGTTTGAGATTTGATGAGGCACTTTGGGCATATCTAACTGCTTTTAAAACCCTAATTGACATGTGTCCTTTTTGGCTCATTTATGGCAAAGCATGTTACTTAGTTGTGGAAATAAAGCATAAGTCATATTGGGTTGTTAAGACTTCTAATCCTAATTTGATTGCAGCAGGATTGGATAGACAATTTCAATTGCGAGAACTAGAGGAATTGCATTTGGAAGCTTAGGATTATGCAAGGATGTACAAAGAAAGGACTAAGTTGGCGCATGACAAGGGAATATGATGAAGGAGTTTGCTCGAAGAGATCTAGTTATGCAGTATAAGGCCAGATTCATGTTCAGATATGAGAAACTGAATTCAAACTAAGGAATATGATGAAGTAGTGAAGGTTCAAGGATTTGGAATGGTGGAGATCAAGGACATGCATAGTGGCAAAACATACAAGACAAATGGCCAGCTCTTGAAGCATTACTATGCAAGCCATAAACCACCATAAAAAGCCAGGTTATTTCTTTTCTTACTCCTTCAATTTCTTTGTTGAACTATTAATTGAATTAAGTATGGAGGAGTAGGATCGGAGTGAAACATGAACAAGTAGGAAGGTGCAGTATGATATGTTCTTGTTTTGTTGTGATTTAAATACGTATAAGCACATTTAGTTGCATTGCTTGCCAGCTGGACACTTGCACACAAGTGGTTGCACTATGCTTGTGATTGTCTAATTTCTACACTACTATGCTGGTTTCTGGCTTACACTGTCTAACTTGTTACATTAGGGAAACTGCAACAATTAAGTCTGGGGGAGGCTATGGTGAATATGTTAAAATTTTATCTTGTTTTGTTCCAACATATTGGCATCTTTGTGACTGAGTTCATAGAATGTCAAAATGAGATAGGATACCAATATATGGCATTGAGATCACGGAATCCATGTTTGATGATTTTAAGAGTTAGCGAGTATCATGTGTTTACTGCATATGCATGCTTTGATTCTGTGCCAGAAATGTGACTAGAGGAGATTAGCTTGGAAATACAAATCTTGTTGGAAGGAATTGAGCCTGTTTGATTCATTAAAAAGTCTTGAGAGCATACTTCACTAGTCTTAAGCTTCCTCTAGAACTTGTTTACTTCAAAATTGAGGTTACATAGTGCATGATATGGTAAAAATGATAGAACGCATTCATTTAATCACCTTTTGATCCCAAACAAAAGCCATTTATACAATCTAACCAATGTTAACCCCTTAGAGCCAAACACTTTGTAACCCCCTCCGTAATTATTATCCGAAATATGTGATTAAAATGAAATAGAGACCAATAATAATCAAAACTCATTTACATTCTCATCCATAAGATAGAGTTTTCACAAATTTCTTTCAAAAACACTTTAACCTGGTCTCACATTCATATTTCGAATACAATTACCTTGTAAAGATAAATCACATTTATATAAATATAAGAGTGCACAATAATAATACCGGCAATCCCGGATTTATACCTTCACTAAAGATTCATAGGGCACATACGCCCTTTACAATTTCTCAAATGGGGATTACATAATACTCATTCTAAATACATATTCCAACCTATCATCCGAACATATACATCCAAACATATATAATTATCCCAGCATATAACGATAACCAACTACCAAATCCAAATGCCCATAAGGGATTCTCGCCGCCCCTAGTCGCTTGCTCCTTCCTCGAGCCACCTGTCCTGTCTAAAATGTTGGTAGGGGAGGATGAGATTCTAGAGAATCCCTGTAGGAAACAAATACCAATATGCATGCAAGATAAGTGTTTAATGCATGACATGCTTACATCACAATAACTCATGCTCACATAATGACATATCCGCATGCTCAATGTTTCAACAACATACTTATGGCCATAGCATAAATAGAAACAGAGCTTCAATCATTCATATATGTTTCACATAATCAAGCAAAGCAATAACATGCATCAATACACAAACACAAATATCAATACATGCAGGAGAGGTAAGTTCCCTACCCTTATTCTTCCATGTGTGCTCCAGCATCGGCTACTCACGATCCGAGCAGATATCAAACAATGATCAAGGTGAATACCCAACCCTATAATCAAATCAAGGACATAGGGTCATTCTTTTTTCCAAATTCTCATTTTTACAACACTTAAGGTTGGTTACCATTTATGACTGTTAGGTGGCTAATCAAAGCCTAAACATATGCCTAAAGGCTTGGGAAACACTTGACCAAATGTCACCTTTTAAAAGTCCAAAATGCTGTTTTTTTGAGGTTGGCCGTGGCCAGCCTCCCCATGGGCCACAACCAATGGATGCACAGAAGGTCTTGGGCCGCGGTTCATAACCTTTGGCCACGGCCAAGAAAATTCTGTTTCCTAGTTGAACTTCCAAAAAGCATAACTAATTCTAGAAAAATTGAAATGAGGTGATTTCAAAGCTAAATGAAAGGTATTTAAGTCCTCTTTATATAAAAAATATGGACTATTACTAGAAATCACTAAAAAATTCCAGAATTACCCAAAACTCAACACTACTCCAAAACAGAGTTCAGTTTTGATCCCAAACTTTGGTAAAGCATAACTCTCTGTTCACAAAACGAAATGACATGAATTATATGTCCATTTTGAAGCTTGGGATGTGAAATTTAAGACTGAAAAGTTTCCAAATTTTCCAATATCATTTGATTATTCAAAACATTCGTGGAAACTGACTGCCCAGACAGAGTTCACACAAGACAGATTTTCCAACTTTTCTACTAAAGTGTTCAATGACTCTAAAATCAATAACCAAACCTATTCTCATACAATTTCTCACAAGGAACACAATGGTAACCTCAAAATGACCAAAATCACAACCCATTGATATACCCTATTTTTTGTCCAATACACAAAACCAACACAAAGGTGCCAAACTTTACATTTAGGCTTCAATTCAATTCTATTAATTCAAAACACCAAATAAGGAACCATTTCCATGACAACAATATATTATACTCCCCAAGACCCTAAATCACGAAAATTAGGGCTAAAATTCCAGAAATTCAAGGCCCAACAAATGGCCATAAAACTTTTATGAAAATGAAGCTTTCACTCACCTCAACAACTTTCTCAAAGAAGTTCCTTGATTCACCCAAGTCCACAATTTCGTGAGAGCTCAAACACCACCTAATGGACAAACTAAAACCATAAAATTGAAGCTCTCAACACAAGGAACAACTTTATAGAAGGGAGTTTTTCCATTAGAGGTCATTTACTTACCTTAATATCAAGCTTTTTACCTCTTCTTTGGCCTCCAATGGCTGTCGCATAGAGAGAGGGAAATGAGAGAGAGAGAGATGAGAGTGGAGAAGATGAAAGAAATGAGTGCACTTCCTTACCCATACCAGCTGCCACCGAAAAAGAGGGAGGAAAGAGAGAGAAAAGCAATAAACAATTGTCATTTGACTCTTCCAATAACTCTCCCACCATCACATCTTGACAAGTGTCACCATTTCATTAGCTCTCATAAAGTAAGCAACTAATTAGTTACTCTAACCATTTCATTAGCCATTTTAATTTCACATCTCATATCTTCTTAATTAGTAATTAATCTCTTCCATTAATTACTAATTTAGAGTCATCCTTTCAATTTTTCCACTAAGTATGGCATATTAATTAATATTGCCACATAATATATAATCAAATTCCTTTCCTTCTTTCATGCGCCATTTACCCCTATATTTAGCCCAATAATTATTTCATCACATAATTATGTTAAAATACAAGGTGTTGGGTATTCCCAATACTTAATTCGGATCTCAAATCCACATAATCATTCACAATAATTATAATTAGCCCTTAATCAAAATTTGGGGCATTACACACTTAATTCTGTCTTGATCACTCATAATAGATGCAATGCCCCATAAATGTGGACTACTTCATTACAAAAACAACAAGAAGGCAGTGTTGTGCAGAAATAGAAAAATTGGTAGAGGCTATCATGGTTCAGTAGAAAAAAGTATCAAAAGGGGGAAAAAAGAGAGAAAGGTATATGCTGCTAAGCACAAGCTAAAGCAGGAAAGAAACAAAAAGAAAAGGAAAAAAGGATATTATAAAAAAAAAGAAAAGAAAAAGAGAGCAAAAAAAGGAGAGACTGTTAGATTTGGCCATGAAACAACTCAAGAATGAATAATTCAATGCAGTATAAAGCACAAAAAGGGTGTTGTATCTCATTGTTTAATCTTTGTGTGACAATCGGATAGCTATAGTTTAGCTATGATCCGAACTGAATCTGTGGCTTAATGTGTTGAGGCATGATCATGTTTGTAATCTGAATTCTTGTAGCAAGTGTAGTAATTTTGGATTTAGTAATCAGACTTATTATACTTGTGATCTATTCTTCTTGAATGAGTAATCGGTTCTTCCAATTTCAATTAACTCTACACCCTTTTCTGTGTCTTCTTCATGTGAGAAGTTTCCTTTAGCTGGCAAGTCACTCCTGAGCACCAATAATTCATTCTTCCTCTTTCCCGCGCACTAATTCGTTTGAATTTCAGTTTTCTGAATTGACGGAATTGCAATTCCATTGATGTAGGAATCTTCTTTCCATTGCCAATGGAATCACACTTCTAGTTAAGTCTGTTTCCTCTCCTTTAGGCTTTAACCAAAACAACATTGTTTTACGGATCAGGTGCCAATTATTCAAATGCAAACTTTGTCTTTTTGTGCTCGGGCCCAAACATACTTTTCCATCTTCGCACTTAGTCCTTCTTAGTTTGATCTCGCGCCTAGCAAACTTTCTTCCTTGCACGCTAGGCCCTACTCTTGCACACAATACCAAAGCTTCCAAAAGCTAGCAAAGTCCCCACTTTAACACTGATGAACTACCAAAATCATCTCTCTATCTCCAATATCAATTTATACCTTTATTCCTAAATTAATCCATCAAAATCATATTAATTTGAGTTTCTAAGCACCTTAAAATCATAGTTCATCACTTGGCTTGGGATTTCGCTTAGGTAAGTGGATTCTTCAAGTGTTTGACAGTTGGAGCCCTAAAATAATTATTTTAATAGCTAAAAACGATAGTTTTCGAATTTGGTCCATGACTGATATTTCCAAAATTGGGGTTCTTCTTTGTTATGAACTTTGGTCCTTTAGCAATATTAACTTTGTTTCTAAGTTGTAATTTGCAGATTTGTTCTTGTAGCACCAAAAATTCGGTCTCCCGATGATGGAGGAAAATTAATGGAGTGCCACAATTTTAAAAAGGGTAATTTTAAAAACCTTCTAAAACAAAATGATCTACCAAAAAACAGATAGGGTTTGAGAGTAAATTGTGTATCAGAAAGTTGGTAGGCACTCCAAAACACTCATTCGGCAGAACGGTTACCCTAAGTCAGTTATTTAAAAATAATTACGTCCTATTAAATTTATCATAACTATCCCAAAAAAACAAAAGAAAAAATATTTATAAAATGAAAGAACAAACAAAAGAACACTACCAAAAAAAAAAAAACACTAATTTCTGACAGAATTAGCAACGATTTTTTTTTTTTTATGGCTAATTGCATCGGGAATTTCATAAGAAATTTTTTGACAGAATTTCTGATGGAATCTTTTTGTGACTAATTAAGCCATAGAATTTGCCATAGAAAAATTTAGTGAATAAATTAAAAATGATTTTTTTTAATTAAAAATTAAATTTAGACCAAAAATAAAATTCATAATATTATAATATTAGTTATTAATTAATCATAATTAAAAATGAAATTCAATTTTTAACACTGGCTAAAAGTATATTTATAAGCAAATTTATTTAAGATTTAAAATTTGTTTGATTTGAAATTAAATTATATTAAACAATTATAATATATATAAATTATTTCAAATTATTGTTAAATTTAGTATTAGTTTTTAATAATATTATATATATAAAAATTTATATATTTATATACAATTGATTATGAAGGATAATATTATATATATAAATATATATATATATATATATATTGTAATAAATATCACTGGTTGCAGCTCAACATGCAAAGGCTCACGCGCGTGTACATGTTAGGAGATCACGTTCAAAATTGTAAGAAGGTGACATGAGGCACACTGCAAGGCTGGGACACATGGTAGGTGGTGAAAGGAAGACATAAGTAGGCGGTGGAACGGAGACATGGCAGCCGCCAGCTATGAGGTGAAGGCAGGTGGATCTGACATGTGGTAGTTGCGAGCGATGAGGTGGCTGCCGGTGAGAGGTTGGCGATGAGGTGGTCGCCGGCGGACCTGACACGTGGCTTCTCTTGAGAAGATCCATGTAGTATTTTTAAATTAAAAATAAAAAATAAATTAGCAATGAAATTTTAATTCTATCACAAATTTTTGACGAGAATCATAATTTTATAAGAAATTGAATTGCTATGGTCTTATCAATGAAGGAACGGATTTCATTGCAAATCCATCAAAAATTCTGTTAGAAGCTTTAAATTTTGTGACAGATTCTATAAAAGAAGTTCAGTAATTTTTTTGTAGTGGAAAACAAAATTATTTATTTACATGATTAAACTTGATTTAGGATGAAAGCCTAGGGTTTACGTATCATTTTTAAGGATCAAGACCCACCTAATTCGAGGATAGAAAGGCATGTCACTTGGTTAGTATTTTTTAAAAAAATCTTTATATAATTTTTTTAAGAAAGTAATTTTTTTTTTATTGTTTTGTGCCTTCTATTTTGTGAAAAAACCTCTTTATTTTTATTTGAGAAAGATTTCTTGAAGAAACAATTTTGGATTAAACTTCTTGAGGAAACTCCCGTAATCTTACATAGAAGAATAATTGTTTTTTGCTTGCAGAGTTCTGAAAACCTCACATGGCACAAAACAACAATTTGAAATATTATTTTTTTTTTCATTTTTTATAAAAAGGGAATTTCATTTTTTGTTAGATTATATTAATGAGAAAGTGGGTTCGTACACTAAGAGTGAGCATTTTTTGGAACTTCTATACATATCATTTTAATTGAATCACGTTCCTTTGACGCTTGGGAGGATCAAGATTAGAGCAAGACAACCCACTTATCACCGTGGATCCCTAATCAAGCCGCTTAATAGATGTGTGTGTGTGTGTGTGTAGAGAGAGAGAGAGAGAGAGAGAGAGAGAGAGAGAGAGAGAGGCCAAAGAGGAAGCGCATACCTACCGTGCTTGAGAAAACCAAGTGATTGAAGCATAATAGCTATGTTTGGAAGGCATGTATCATCATGAGTAAATTAAAGAAACAAGGAAACGTGCAATATTCATCGTAAGCTTGGAGTCAAAATAACATAAGGGTTAAGGGCTAAATTTACCCACAAACTTTTCTTAAATATGCACCCATCATCATCATAAACTTTTCTTAGGTAAAAAAATGACCATGAATTTATCTAAATGGGGCTAAAATACCACCTCTGGTAACATGGGTAACGTTGACATTTTAAAGCATGCATTCTGACTAAAAATGCTTATGTCGATTCACATCATGTCTAATATGAAGCATCATCCTACTCCACTCTCATCGCCACCGCTCTGTCCGTAAGGCCAGATCTGCAAACCAAAAGCAAATATATAAAAATCAATGACTACCAGAAATGGAAAAGTACAAGCCATTTAAGATTTTTTAAAAAAATAAAAATAAAAATCCCCCCCCCCCCAAACCCTCTTACGACTTCCACGGACTTTTCCACCATCTAATGCAGAATTATAAATAATAATAGGGAAATTACACTTAGGTCTCAAGGAATAAAGGAAATGAAAAAATAGTCTCATTGACAACTCCACAAGTGGGTTATTGACAACTTCATGAGACCATTTTTAATTTTGCAATTTCAAGAAACCATTTTTTCATTCCTCTTTTTCCTTAGGATTTGAGTGTAATTTTCCCTAAATAAAACCCAAAAAATACGAATTTTGATCTAGAATAATATCCTTAAAAAAACAAAAACAGAATTTAAAATATCCGTATGATAATGTGATATATCAAATCTTCCCAACAATCTAGGAAATATAAAATGACTTTTAAACAAAATATTTTATTTGTCTTCCTCTATGAGATAAAATTACCTTCTGGAGTCATATTATTCTCCCCTTTTTAGAAAAAAGTCATCCTCGACTCTTGCAGATCTTCAAGAGATGCTAAGACTTATTGATTATATCACTGATCTCTCATTGCATCTGTAAAAGTGAAATAACCCTGTTGAAAAAAGTAATTGCAGCTCTTATTTTCCTTGAACATTTTTCTTTTCTTTTTTTGTAATAATTTTTCTCAATTTTTTTTAATACTTTCTTTTTTTCCTTCACCCTTTTCTTCAACTTATTTTCTTCCTTTTTTTCTCACTGTTTTATATTACAAGCATGAATACCTGCCCTATGAACCCAAATAATACACTTAGGCTATGTTTGGTACGTGGTATTGAATTTTGATGGATTGGGATTGGGAGAGGGATTAATACTTTAAAAATATGTTTGGTATGAGGTGGTAATTGGAGGGAATGATTTTACTAATATTATTTAATAAACATGTATTAATTATAAAATGACATCAATACCCTACTCAAAATCCCAAACAATGGATCAAAGGTCCGTCTCAACAACTACCATTGCAATTGCTGCTTCTGCAATTCCTGCAGCTTTTGCCATTTCATCTCTTTCATCATCACCCTCTTCTTCTTCCCAATCTCTCAAAACCCCACACCTTCCCTTCCTCTCCATCTCTCAATCTTCCAACCCAAACCGACTTGGTCTTCTCATCGTCATCGTGAAAACATACCGACATCGAAAGAGATGGGATTTTGTGTTTTTTAACTTTTTGAGCGCATGCATGTCATGGTCCCCGACCGATCCAGGTTTTCATAAAATTAAAATTCCGCTGTCGAGCTTTTTGGATAAATCGATGCATGTCCGGAGCAAGTTTCAAACCTCACCTTACGCGATAACTAACTTAAATGTATTTTTTTCCCAAATTCTGGAAAACAGTGTATAGGCAAATAAAAAACTTCTATAATTTGTAAGCTGAACTAGATGATCACAATTCTCAGCCGGACGATTTGCTATTATATGAGAGCAAAAAGATGTGGATTCCTGTTTAAAGTATAGGCTTGTGCATAAGTTCAAATTTTTAAGCCAGGGAAGTACTTGTGTCCTTCCTCACCACCGTCCACAACAATAGACACAAGACTAATTAGTAATTACAGATTCGTTTTCCACCGAGAACATCTTTCTAGCATCTCATTGCTTTCCTAATATTTTGGGAACACAATATAACATCCTGTATACTTAACTGCAGCTTGGATCTCAGTTAACCCTTAAATAGCTCTAACTATTGGGAATGTTTCTTGAGCAATATGCAAGAGTAATACAAGAATTTTGGTTTCCAAAGAGCACAACAATCTTATGTACTGAAATCAGAGAGTTCTCTCATGGAGGATTAATAACAATATGTTTGTGCCATACACGGTGTGGTTTATATGCTTCTCATTACAAGTAATCTTATTCATTGAAGAGCTACAACGTTGGGGCTTGGCGATCAGCTAACTTATCTTGGAAGGGAAGGAGGAATTTCCAGACCCTTCAGCCTCTTTGTGACTAACTGATGCATCATTATTTTCTGTATTGTCCAAATCCGAGAAGCCATTACATGTTTTCTGCTGCTGGTCAAACATCATCTTCAGCTGCTTTCCCTGCTCTTCTATCCGAAGCTGTAATCTTCTCTGAATCTGGGTACAGCAAGTAAATTAATTAAACCACTCTAAACACATTATTTCACAATTTGAATGCTCTGAACAACATGGAGAAACTGTCCAAAACAGAAGTCTTGTTCTCATAGAAATGGAGGATATAGTGAGCATTTACCTCTAGTTGTTCATGGAGATGCCTCTGAACATCTAGCTGTAGCTGAAGCGCCTCCCTGATTTGCAAGCCACTACAATTCAACAGAAGTAAATCCAGAAGATTATATAGAGTGACAGAAGCTGCTACCTATATATGACGAACCAAGCATCTTGATGGAAATAATGGAAGTTTAAAACCCCAACAAAGGATATCAGGCAAAATAAGAATTACGTTTTGACATCAATATGATGCACATCGTCTATATGGGCTTTTTTGTCAGACTTCCCTGCATCAGGAAACAAAGTGTTAGATCCAGTATATGGGGTGTAAACCTGCCAAATGGACATAACTAAGAACAATGTGTGCATCAAAGATCATTCATTACTTTTATTAATCTATCTTTCTTTCTTTTTTTAATGTAAGAAAAGAGTTTGCAAAAGCCACAGACGGATACATGTTATTCCAGGAGTTTGGTTAGAAACCGTCACAGTAATATGCATTGCATGAATTGATCTGTGGAGGAAATATGTAATATATGGATGACAATGCAAATAGTAAGTGAAACCTCAACATATACTAGTTCAACTAGGTAACAGTATTCCGTACTCAAATGCCAATTCCAGTTCATTTTTTGATTGAAGAAGGTTATAGAATATTACAATATTATGCGGAGCATCAGTTTGCCTGCACATGACCCATGGAACGCCAGCATCAAGACTTAAAGCCATTCTAGCTGCCCATTTAACATACTCTTTCCCTCCCTTACCAAAGGAGCTTTCTACGTTCACATATTCATTCTCAATCTGATCAAATTCAGTCAAGAAATGCATTATTAGGCACCAAAAATTACAAAGGGAATTATTTCCAATTTATACTTGCATTTGGTAATTCCAAGATAACAGAACCAATCATCTGCAGCAGAATAGTTAGGTCAACTCATAAGCTAGGCAATAAATTTATGAAATGGATTTTTTTGTTAAAAATAAAAGGTGAAGCAATTAACTAGAATTAATATCATTACACCAGAGTAAATGATTGATATTTAACTGATGAAGCAAGAGGAAGGGCACTTGTACTGAAGTCTGTCAGCCATGATATATGTCATGCATGTAATATAGCAATAACATATGTGCTCAGTTCAGGCAGATCCTAAATTAACCAACAAAATGATAATAGCTATCACACCTGAAATGACCCAGTTTCACCTGAAGGTGTATTAAGTCATATAAAGCAAAAGTGCAACAAGGAAATACAAGAATTAAAAGAAAGCTTTAAATTTTATTGCCAATTCCGATAATTCAACAGGTTCATGAATCTCATCCAAGTTAAGGAAATAAAATCCACTACTTTACATATATCCAAACTCCATAGTTTTCAGACCTGCAACATAATAATTGGACCCCCCTGCCATGAAAACAGCTTTTCCTCCCTCATCAGATTCACTACCTTGGAAACAAACCGCTCCATCTCCTCCTGAGGGAAAAATGAATTAATCAAGATGGTGATCACAGTGATCCTTTAAAGTCCAATGACACAAATACATACAAAATTAGAATCTTAAATAGCACTGTCGTATCAAAATATTGAGCATATGGACAATTTTATTTTGATGCATGTATGAGATTTCAGTTTGTATAAAGGAAAATGAAACTAATTGAAATTTTAAAATTACCTACATAATGACTCTGTACAGGAAAAATAAAAAATGACTCTGTGAGTTCGACGGCGAGAAAGGCGAAAGTTGATCAGTGGTGAGGCGACGGTGTGAGCGGGGTTAAGGGCGACAGAAGATAAAGGGGAAAGGTGAAGGTGATCAGTTGTGGGCGACGGAGTGAGTGGCAGTGAAGGGCGACGATGCAGAAGGAGCTGTCGATGGTGAAGGGAGGAAAAAAGGAGGAGGAGGGAGTGATTATATGAGAGGGTTAGGTTAAACTCAAGTTATTTTTGTCTTAAAATATTTTAATCAGGGATATTTTTGTCTTCATAATTTTGTAATCCTGGGATTCAAAACACAATACCAGGAGAGAGGTGGCTTTGCAGCAATCCCATATTCGTGGTACTCATAATCCCTGATTACTCATAATTCCTTATACCAAACGATGTATTTTTACTCAATCCCTCATCCAATCCCTCTCCCTGCTCTCAAATACCACGTACCAAACAAGGCCTTAGAAGTCACACCAACAAACTTCAAAACAAACAAACATAATGACTGGATCTGATACTAATTGATGCAAGAATTATAAGTAACACCTGAAAAAAAATATAAATTTTGATCAGCTAAAACCTTAAAGGAACTTGTTTCTAGATCCTTAGCTACAAAAGGTTGATCAACTAAGACCCTAGAGAAACCTATCTCTAGATCCTTAGCCATAAAAAGGCTCCACAAGAGTTTATCAGACACTTGCAACCTACTCGTATTCTATCCAGAATACAAAAAAACAAGTAAAAGCTTATCAATGAGAAAATAGCTCAATACAACTCATTCTTTAAATAAAGAGACTTCCTAACCTAACATGACTCAAAAAGTTAAAAAAAGATATTATAAAGATATTGATAATAAGATGCCATCTAAAAAAATTAAATCAAGAATATAATAATAATAACATATTAAATAATATCTTTGAGATTTCTATCTAACAACTCATATATGTAGAATAATATCCTAAAAAGAAAACTAAAAAGAATTTGAAAGATTCTTAGGATAATTCGATATATCAAATATTCTCAACAATATAGAAAATACAAAATTATATATCAAATATTCTCAACAATCTAGAAAATACAAAATTACTCTTAAATAAAATATTTTATTTGTCTTTCTCCATGACCTGATATAATTGACAAAATTGCCCTTTGGAATTATATCACCAACTATGGTGAATGTTTCTCCATCATCCATAATAACACCACCTTCACTTGGGTCCCAAATCCATCATCATTGTTCCCTCACTATAGAATCAACAAAATTGAAGCAGGATGAAAGAAGGATGGAAGAAGCGACCGTTTTTAATATATGAACAAAGAAATCAAACCCACAACAAAATTATCATAAACAAAAACAACAACAACAAGCATCAACAAAATAAAGGAATGGAACCCAAAAAAGCAAAATCAATGTCGAAGGTTCCATAGCCATACTCTTTGCCATCTTGCCATTACCTCTTCTTCATCCTTGCTGATGCAGAAGAAGGAGAACAGCTAGGTCGTCTCTTCATGCTCCTCTCTGTCGTCATTATGATTGAGGGAGAGTGAGCATATGGTGGTTAATTGGTGGATAGGTGAATGCAGGGAGTGAGAAGATCATCAGCGATGGGGAAAACAACGAGAAGCTTGGGTGGTTGTGGCCTGGAAGACAGAGGGAGAGGGCAAAATTAAGAAGGACAGTGACGCTGCCAAGTGAGAGAAAGAGGGAGAATGTGAGAAAGAGAAAGAGAGAGCGGTAGAGGCAATTTTGCACTCAAATAAAGTTTATGATACTTGACACACATTTGGGAAACGTTTATGAGCATTTTTACCTTTTCACCCATAAAAGAATCTTGGTTAACAAAGCAAAACAATGGTTTAGAACCTTGGTAGCAACATCCATGAATAAACAACCTTACGACAGTCATGTCACAGCAATCATAAAATCATATATGCCCCGAAGATCCGCTTGATGTTTAAATGAAAACGCCTCCATCTCTAGCAATAGAGATGTTCCTTAGCTTAGGCAGGAATTCTCCTCCTTCCCATTCCATCCCCTCCCATTCCATCCCCTTCCTTTAAACCAAACAGGCCTTCAAGATCTGTTTGGTTGGAGTGGAGAGGATGGGAGGGGATGAAAAATGAGCTCCTCCCCTCATTTGGTTTGAAAAATTGGAGAGAGGGGCTCCAAAGGAGAGGCTTTCAATCCCTCCCATCCCCTCATTTTTGTTTCCCCTAAATTGGGGGGTTTTGGAAGGGATGGATAATAAGCCCCTTCCATTCCATCCCCTCCCTTTAAACCAAGCAGGCCCTCAAAGTCTACGTTGGCAAAGTAAAGATGAGATCATCTTATTAAGTCAATTACCCACTCCTCCGAAAACCATTTTTTTAATGCTGAGATAAGACAGAAGTAGAACTGTGCCTCTCTACCTTTCTCACTCGCCACCTTTTCTCTTAAAATTCTTGTCTCATCAATTTTGGTTTTTTTATTTCCTAATTTTTTATTTAATGAAACTTCCTAACTTGAAACATAATCAATATCAATTAGAAGGAATTCTTTTTTTTTTAAATTTTTGTTATATTTTTTTTCTAATGACATTTCCCAATTTAAACCTATCAACGTATATGAAAGATATATTTTTTAAAAAGCTTTTAATTTCTATTATTCCTTTTTCTATAATGACTGAAAATTACATTCTCAACTTGAGAGCTAATCATCGTAATTGGGAAAGATTTTTCTATTTTTCTTTCATTCCTTTTTGCTTTTCTCCATAATGATCCCACATACATTTCATAATTCGAATGTCAATATGCATCAATTAGATGAATTATTTTAAAATTTGCTTTTGATGCCATCTATTCCAAATCTCAATTACATGATAATCATCATTAATTACGATTATTTTCCAAACATCAATTACAATCCAATCATCATCAATATATTTGCTTATTATTTTTTCAAAGGAGATATTTCGGAATTGGATGTGAAAGGATTTTTTTTTCTTTTTACTTACTTTCAGTTTTTATTATTTTTGATAGAGCCCATACAAATAGGGTATTCACAACTCCCACTTCTTCCAAGAGCACCTACAATACAATTTAAAAGCAAAGTTGCATCAGAAGTTCCTAAGAATCAATTGCTTAGAATAAATATACTAAAATGTAACCATTTTGCCCCTAATGAACTATATTTTCATGCTATTGATAACCCAAGTTTAGTGTTAATTAATGCAATTAGGCCCAAGAAATGTGATAAATATCCATCGATTGGCTTTTGAAACCATGATTTAAAAGTAAAATACCCAAACACTCGTTAGAAACCTAAAATAGTTTTTAACCTTTAAAACCATGGTTTGAGTTAATGTGTCCAAACACTCAAATTTTTCACAACTATGGTTTGACTTGAAAACCACATGGTTTGGAGGTTGAAAACCGTAGTTTTTCATAAGCTATTTTTTTTTTCTTTCCTTTTTAGAATTTATTCTCAAAATCTATTTTCTAAAATCAATTTTTTCACATTTTCTAAAATTATTTTTCAAAAACTAATCCAAATACACCATAACCATAGAAATGCATCATAAAATGGGGCCCTATCAACCTACTTACCTATTGTAATTTTCACTTGATCTCACTCACGTGTTTTGCATATATTCTTTTGGTTGCCGATATTTTGTGAGGAAATGAGAGGATTAAGATGTTTCAATCCCATTTTTAACTCAAATGAATAAAATCTCAAGTCCACCTTCTCTAAAAATTATTATTTTAATGTCTTCTCTTGATCTAATGGCTCACATATGCTTCTTCCTTTCTTTGCTCCTTAGATTCATGCCACATGAGACCTTTTAGAAAATCATGGAATCTTCTCCAAAGTACGAAATTATCCACTGAATTATAATTCCTCAATTTTCATGGGATCAACCTTCAACAAATACTTTTTGTGTATCGTTTAAACACATTTATTAGTGAGCAACTCCCCGATTTTTCTCAAGCCCGAGATGAAAGATACAAAATATCGCCTTGTCGAGTCTAATAATTTATTTCGTCTTTGGCTAATCAATAATTATGCGTCTAGCCTTTATTCAGAAAGCCCAAATGCTATCATCATCTATTATTTCAAGACATTTATGAGACTTCTACACAACTGGGCATAACCCTACTTATTTCAGCCTGATCCTTGAACTTCTATGCCCAAAATCTAGAGTTGGGAATCAGGGCCGGCCCGGTCCTTGACGGGCCAGGGCCTAACAGGGCCGGCCCTAAAGGGCTCGAGGTCAGGAAAATTGCAGTTTTTCAAGGCCTGGTCCGAGAGCATCAGGGCCAGGGCCGGCCCCCAGGGCCGGAAAATCCTTTTCATAATATTTAACTATTTTTCCTGCGTATTTTCCTCAAAGAGATATAATTAGTAAATAACAACGATTAAAGTTCTAATTTAATACATAAATGTTGTCAACATTAAGGTTTAAATAACACGTCTCTTGCAACAAACAAACACAGTTACTAATGTATAATCAAAGGTAAAATCATGTCCATAAATAACTCACACAAAGGCCAAAGTATAAGAAGGTAAGAAGCTAAATACTCTAACCTCTAAACAACATGAGTATGACAACTATCATTTTCACATTCTTCGTCACTATCATCAATTTTAAGGACATTTAATTGTGTTTCACTTTGAGCAGTAGGTTCAAGTAGTCAAATAATCACAACCTCCATAAAAAATCATACTCTATCAGGCAGAATAGTATATAATATGATTTTAGTCTAAATAGGCAAAACAATATACTCAAAATTCATACTCAAAAATCACAATATGATTCAATTAGACAAAACAATATACTCAAAAATTATACTTTACACAATATGAGGATAGAATGACATATAGATTCAATAAGGTAATTCAAAAATGTAACATGGTTCCTTTCTAAATAAAAATTATAAAAAATAAACGGGCCTAAAGGGCCGGCCCGAGGCCCTCCAGGGCCGGCCCTTTTAAGCTCGTGGCCCTACAGGGCCGGCCCTTTTAGGCCCGACTTCTTTTTGAGGCTTCAATTTACAAGCCCGGCTCTTGAAGGGCCAGGGCCTAAAAGGGCCAGCCCGACGGGCTCGGCCCGTTTTCCCGACTCTACCAAAATCTGGGATATGATAATATCATAATGCCCTTCCTTTATTCCTCCGCGGTAATCGATAAAGCATTGAAATGATATATAGGACCTTAATGCAAGGCAAAGAAGTGTGTCGGTAAAAGTTCTAAGCTAAACATCATATATTAAAAAATGAAGGTTCTAAACAAAACAAACAGAAAAATTGTCATGTCACACAATTCTTGAGCAAACGTACGGACAAGATCAACCTCTGATTACCAATATTTATTATTTTTTAAAAACACCTGTAAATGTTTTAAAGGATCTATACCAAATATAAAAAGAGAACTGAGGTTCCTTTGGCCCCAGAACATAACAAAATAAAGTAGAACTAAATAGAAGCCTTTTCATTTCACTCCAATTGCTCTCTATCAATTTCCATTACTTTCAATTAGTAACATCTTCAAAACCGAAATTCCCCCATCAAAACCAATGCTTCCACTTTCAGCAATCAAGAACTCTGGTGTTAAACGGAATATCCATAGCAAGGCTTCAACCTTTAGTGTTTCTAATCAAAACAATACTGCTCGTGGATCAGCAAATCACTTTAAACCTTCAATTTGGGATTATGATCATATCTGGGATTATGATCATATCCAATCGATGAGAAGTGATTTTGTGGTATGGACTGTTTCACGTTAATTACTTTGTTTGTTGAAATTTTATTCCCCATCATGATGATCGATTCTCTAATTTTTGTGACCCACAATTTATGATGGCCCAACTTTAAATTGTTATAGGAAGAATCGTATACTGGAAAAAGAGATCAGTTGAAGGAAGAAGTAAGAGGGATTCTCTTGACGTTGACAAATCCTGTGGAACAACTTGACTTCATTGATGACATGCAAAGATTGGGGTTGGCTTCTCATTTTAGCCAAGAGATAAGGAACATAATGGAAAAGATTAACAATAATGACACGTTAATAATAAATAACAACTTATATGCCATGGCTCTTGAATTCAGACTCTTAAGACAACAAGGCTACTATGATGTTTCATCAGGTATATATGATTTTTTTTTCACAAATCATAATCTTCTCATAAATCACATCATTAGAATATAATATTCTTGATATGTAATTGCATGCTGGTTATTTTCAGAGATATTTGATGGATTCCTTGATAACAATGGTAATTTTCATTCTCTCCTTTCGGGTGATATCAAGGGTATGCTATCTTCGTATGAAGCTTCTTTTCATTCAATGGAGGGTGAAATAGTATAGGATAGAGCAAGAGAGTTTTGCTCGACTCATATCAAAGAATTTGTGAACAAAAGCAATGAAGAAGAAGAAGAAGAAATATTATTCTTGGCTAGCCATGCCCTAGAGCTTCCACTGGATTGGAGGATACCAAGACTAGAAACTCGGCGGTTCATCGATGTTTATGAAAGAAGACAGAACATGAGCCCACTTTGCTCGAGCTTGCTAAATTGGACTTCAATATTGCACATGCTAACCTCCTAGAGGAAATGAAACATCCGTTAAGGTGAAAATAATTAATCATATATATACTCAATAGAAAATTTCAACTATGTTTAGACCTTAGAACCCTTACAATGATTTACAGTTTGTTGGTTGAATTTCTAAAGTAAAATTTTCAGTCTCCTATGAAATTTATTTCACAAATATACAACACTTTGTTTATTTTTACATTTCAAGCTAATAAGATTATGAGTTTCAAACATATTTCTCAATGGTTTTCTTTTGAGCTTGCAAAATTGATAGAACTACCGGAAGAAGTTTACTAAGATCGAAACCTTCAAAACAAAAAAAAAAAAAAAAGAAAACAAAGAGAAAATATGCTTATTACTAAGAAGCCAATCCTTTTACCTAAAGTTTTTTTAATTTGAAGATGGTGGAAAAAAACTGGACTAAGAGAAAAGCTGAGTTTTGCTTGGGATAGAATGGTTGAGAACTTCACTTGGGCAGTTGGTTTGGCTTTTAAACCACAACTTGGAAATTTAAGAAGAGTGGTGTCAAGGGTTGCTGCATTGATAACTATAATCGATGATATTTATGATGTTCATGGCACTTTGGAAGAACTAAAACTTTTCACAGAAGTGGTTAAGAGGTAAGTATTTTATATTTATGATATATATATATATAATCGTCCTTTAATTGTCCCATATTTATTACAACTTTTATACCTCTTTTATGACATAGATGGAATATAAATGCCATGGATGAACTTCCATATTACATGAAAATATGTTTCCTTGCACTCAACAACTTTATCAACGAAGTGGCCTATGACTTCGTCAAAGAAAATGGACGCAACATCATTCCATGCCTTAAGAAAGTGGTATGCTTTGATTTCATATATTGCTTCCATCTTTTCTTATCATTTTATATAACATAAATAAATTTAATTAATCATGGTATATTCACTTTTTATATATTTACTTTTGCATCCAATTTTTCTTTTTAGTGGGTTGATCTCTGTAAGTCAAATCTGGTTGAGGCAACATGGTACCATAATGATTCTATCAATTTGTTTTGCAGGATCATAATGATCTGTTTTGAAGTATAAATAACAGAGGTTAACAGAGGACAACATTACTTCAGTGCCAACTTCAAGTAATGAGCATTACACTACAAAAAAAACGTGATTTAGTAGCGGTTAAAAATGGGTATTCGTAGCGGTTCTAACCGCTACAAAATAGGTTAGTAGCGGTTACTCAAACTGCTACTAAATCGTACGTTGCAAGCGGTTTTGTAGCGGTTTTATAAAACTGCTACTCAATCAAAAATAATTTGTAGTGGTTCATATTAACCGCTACAACTCCCAGAGATATTTGTAGCGGTTATATAACCGCTACAAATATAAAAAATTATATTGAGAGCTTAAAAAAAGAATTTTTTTTGTAGCGGTTAATAAACTGCTACAAATATAAAAAATTGAAAATTTGTTGGCGAAAAAAAATGACATTTTTTCTTTGTAGCGGTTAAGGAACCGCTACTAATTTTGAATTTCATTAAATTAGTAGCGGTTTTTAAAACCGCTACTAATTTCATGAAATTCAAAATTGGCGCCAAAAAATTTAAATTGAGTCGTAAAAAGACACGTTATTTAGTAGCGGTTTAATAACCGCTACAAATATTTAAAATTTTTTTAAAAAATATACGATGATTTTTTTCTGTTTTTTCAATATTATATTAAATAGTTTATTTTGTTATTATTTTATCTATTTCAATTAGTTTATTATTCAATAGTTTAACTTATTAATAAATAAAAAGAAAAAATGTAATTGAATAGGATTAGTATAAAATTTATATTAATAATATTATTAAGGATAGCTAGGTAATAAGGAATTATTATGTTTTCTAATATAATGTAATTGTGTATGAAAAATAGATAAAAATGAGATAGAGTTATGATATATCTAGAAAAAAAATGGTTAGAATAAATTTTATAGAAAGGAAAGAAGTATTCTAAAAAAAATTGAAAATCTTGTTACCATATTTGATTGTATTATTCAGCTCCTCTACTCATACGAAAGAAGTTGTAAATGAGAGGAAATGAAAGAAAGGTAAGGTGAAAAGAAATTGGGGAGTGTTTGAAATGAGTTGTCGTAAGGATATTTATAGGGATCCACGTATTATTTGTAGCGGTTCATGTAGCGGTTATTAATTAGTAGCGGTTATTTATATTTTTGTAGCGGTTTAATATTCATCGTGCTATTTGTAGCGGTTAATGTAGCGGTTATTAATTAGTAGCAGTTATTTATATTTTTATAGCGGTTTAATAACCGCTACAAATATTATTTTAATTTTTTTTAAAATTTTTTTTACATTTTATTTTAACAAATTTTTTGCATTTTTTGTAAAGACAAATTTTTTACACTTGAATTTGATCACTCATCGTCGCCATCCCTACAGAAATTTTGTAGAAAAATTATTGTTATTGATGTATTATAAAATTTAAAAAATTTAATTCAAATGACGTGGACTTAAAAAAACTCACCGTAGTAGAGGTAAATTGTCATCGCCTTCAGAGAAGTAGTTTTCAAAATCAGCTGGCTGAAATGGCTCACTCTCGTAGGCGATGTTATCACCTTCACCCATGTCGTAAAGGTCTCTTGGCTTTAAATGAACGACCATGTGCCAATCCCTATGCCTCTCGTTCTCGACATAATAAACCTGATGTGCCTCTGAAGCTAGAATATACGGCTCATCATCTTGAGAAATACCAGTATGAATCGGCCGTGAGAAATTGACTGATGTGATCCCTAGGTCGTCAGTTGTCAGTCCCCAAGAAGTAGTGGTATTTGCCCACAAACACTTGAACAGCGTCACGTGAAACGGCCTTGATAATTAAGCTCGACCACATCAAGAAGCTTGCCATAGTAAGGGACGCCTCCGAACTGCATGTTGGCGTCACTGCTGCTCGCATAACTCCTTGTCCCAAATGTGCCATAAACACCCGAATTCTGTGTTTGCAATCCTTGATCCTGTGAAACCGTGCAAAACTTAAAACCATTGACATTGTATGCTGTAAACCGTTTTGCATGATCAAGAGGGCCGATTGCGAGAGCTATGAAATCTGGTAAGTGTGGGTTGTGGTCATTTAGTATTCTGCGCGCAAACCAGCTCGGGAATTCTATGTGGACCCTCCTGTCAACTTCCGAGGATGTCTGTGTACGGATCCTGAGTTGACGCTTGACATGACTTCTGAATTCCCTGCAATTAATAATGGAAAGGCATTAGTGAAATGAAAGTGAGAAATGTTACGAAAGATATAGATCGAATAACATGTGAGTGTACAATTCTTACCGTATGAAAGGTTCAACTTAAGTGCAATTAATCAAGACATGTCTATGTGCTTGGAACTTCTCAGTTGCCGTTAGTTTGAAGTTCTCACTTGCTCCAACTGGTTTACCAACACGAGGGATAAATTCTCCTGATGTCGGCGCAGGTTCCGGACAATCGTCAACACGAGGCGGGCGGTTGAAAGCCGTCTCAAGATCAACAAAATACCTTGAGCAAAAATATAGCACCTCATCCCCTATATAGCCTTCAGCTATAGAACCTTCTGGCCACACATTATTCCTCACGTAAGATTTTAATTTCCCAAGGAACCTACGAAGTACAGAAGAGAAAATTGATATAAAATGATGAAAAGGACGACTAGCAAACATTAAATACGGACAATAAATTAAAGCACATATTTAAAATGAGTACCTCTCAATCGAATACATCCAACGATATTGTACTGGTCCAGCGAGCTTTGTTTCATGAACGAGGTGGATTGTGAGGTGAACCATCACAGTAAAAAAGGATGGAGGAAAGATCATCTCCAAATGACAAAGCGTAAGAATGATTTTCGACTGCAGTTGATCGACCTCTTCAACGATCAAAACCTTAGAACACAACTTCCGAAAGAAAGAACAAAGTTCCACCAAAATGATGGAAACATCGGGAGGAAGTGTATTCTTTATAGCCAGAGGGAGTAACTACTGCATAAGAATATGTGAGTCGTGACTCTTCAGGCCAGCAACCTTTTGAGCCTGCAAGTCGACACATCGAGAAATGTTGCTTGAATACCCATCAGGAACTTTTAATTTCTTCAACGTCGTGAGGAACACATCCTTGTTCGGTTTTGTGAGGGTAAACTTTGTCGGTGTAAATCTGTCATGCTCATCAGGCCAAGCGTCTTCACGAACTCCCATGTCGCGTAAATCTTTCCTCACTTGAAGGTGATCTTTTGTCTTGCCGGGTTCGTTAAGCAGCGTATACAGCACATTGTCGCAAACATTCTTTTCAATGTGCATTACATCAAGACTGTAGCGAAGTAAATTAGATCTCCAATATGGAAGCGTGAAGAAAATACTTATCTTCTTCCACTGCTGAGGCGCCGAAGTCCTGCGCGTCTTTTGGCGAGTTTGTACTGAATCGTCGCTTTTTTCTAACTCGAAGTCAACATGCTCAAATTGCAAGCTGGACACGCCGACCCAGTATGCACATTCCAACCAGATAATGTGCCAAGGCCAGGAAAGTCACTAATCGTCCACATCAAGGCTGCACGCATGTTGAACAAAGTCTTGCTGTAAGCGTCATACGTCTCCAAGTTGACATTCCACAGGTCAAGCAATTCCGCAATAAGCGGTTGGAGATACACATCGATGTCATTGCCCGGTGCCTTTTTACCTGGAATGATCATAGACATAATGAAAGAGCTTTGTTTCATACACATCCAGGGGGTAAGTTGTAGGGAACTAAGACTACCGGCCAAATACTGTAACTTGTGCTAAGATTCCCGAAAGGATTGAAACCGTCGGTCGCCAACGCAAGCTGAACATTTCTGGGGTCAGTCGCAAAATCTGGAAAGTCGTTGTCAAACATTTTTCAAGCAGCTGCATCCCGCGGATGTCTTAATTTACCATCTTCATTTTTATCAACGGCATGCCACCTCATGTGCTCAGCAGTTTTAGACGACATAAATAATTTTTGTAGACGAGGTTTCAAAGGGAAGTACCTGAGAATCTTTGCAGGTTTCTTCTTCTGCTTTTTCCCCTTCTGAATTGTCTTGTACCTTGATGTGTGACATCTCTTACACGTCTCCCTGCTGGAATCATCTCTCCAATACAACATACAATCATTTAGGCACGCAACAATCTTTTGATAACTCAACCCCAACCTGTTGATAATCTTCTTGGCCTCGTAGAAGGTTATGGGAATCTCGGCGTCGGGGAATGCATCTTGTAATAATTCGAGCAACATCGACATTCCCTTATCTGTGATCCCACACAAGCACTTGATATGATACAATTTGATCAAGAAAGATAATTTAGAATATTTGCGACAACCTTGATATAAAGGATAATCTGCTTCATCCATCAAGCTGAAAAAATCCCGAGTTACTTCATTCCCCATAAAAGCCGGCTTAGAGCCGTGCACTTCTTCGTTGAAGTTGTTGCCTTGAAATCCAAATGCATCACGCACAGCATCATTCACAGGATCATCTTCATCTACTTGAACGCCTACTTGAGAACTTTGAGGAAGAGCATCGTCATATCTAATGCCGGCCTTCTCACCATGAACTGCCCAGAACGTATAGTCCTCAGGGAAAGACTTCACAAGCAAATGTTCCTTCACAACATTTCGTGCATGCCACTTCTTGAACTTGCATTTCCGACATAGACAGACGATCTTGCCGTTATAGCTGGCATGAGTGAATGCGAAATCTAAGAAACTGTTTAATCCGTACAAATATTCAGGAGAATTGCGTGGCAACCTTATCCATGATTTATCCATAGCTACAAGTGAGAGAGAAGAAAGTATAGAGAAGAAGATGAGTGAGAAGATAATGACGAATGCCTAGAACCTTATATTCTGAAATTCCAACGATTATAATTTTGTAGCGGTTATTAAACCGCTACACCAACCGCTACAGTTATAAAATATTAGTAGCGGTTGTATATATAAAACCGCTACTAATATTCAAGCCGTTACATTGGTGGGAAATTCAAAATGTACTTATTGAGTATTAGTAGCGGTTATATATATAAAACCGCTACTAATGTTCAAGCCGTTACACATTGGTGGGAAATTCAAATTTTACTTGTTGCGTATTAGTAGTGGTTATATATATAAAACCGCTACTAATATTAAAGCCGTTGGACATTAAATATAAAAATAATTTTCTAATTTGTAGCGGTTATACATAACGTAACCGCTATAAATGTGCACAAAGGCGGCAAATTTCAAAATTCAAATGATTTGAGTGTTTGTAGCAGTTATTAGTGTATAACCGCTACAAACATATATATTTGTAGCGGTTTCTCAAGATAAACCGCTACAAATATATATATACATTTGTAGCGGTTATTAGTTTAAAACCGCTACAAATATATAGATTTGTAGCGGTTGTAACTTAAAACCGCTACAAATATATAGATTTGTAGCGGTTTTAAGTTAAAACCACTACAAATATATATATACTTTATTTTTTTTAAAATTTAGATATAAATCATTCATAAATTATTTCAATGTGATCTAATAATATAAATATAATTATATAAAACACAATAAGAAAGTTCTGAAATAAAAACTCATAAATATTTACAAATGTTTTCACAAAAGAAAATGTCCTAAACTAAGGAGCTGGGGGCTAATCCTCTGGTGCTCCCTCAGGTGGGGCTCCCCCAGATGCCGCTGGATCGGGCCGCTGCGCAGAGTGAACCGCACCATCGTCATCAGCAGGAGGAGGAGCAGGAGGAGTAGTACTCGGGACGATGTAGCAAGGGACAGGGGGAACCGCTGGATGCTGCTCGTTCGGGAACAAGCGACTCCATGCTCCCTCGAGCATGGTGTTCACGATCTCACGCCACTGCGTCTGCTGAGCGTACAGCATATCTGCGTGCATCTGTAGGTGCTGCTGCTGCTGCACCTGCATCTCCTGCTGCTGCTGCGCCATCTGCTGCTGCGTCTGCTCCAAATATGACCGTAGCTGGTCAATAGACTCGTCCCTCCAATGTCTGACTCCTCTAGAGCGGCCAGCCTCAGAGAAACCTCAGGAAACAAAATGAGCAAAAGGAGAAATGAAGGATGTATGGGTTTAAATAGGCCAGATATTAGTGGCGGTTATTCAAATAACCGCTACTGTAACCGCTACAAATAATTAAATTTGTAGCGGTTCTACAATAACCGCTACAAAAGTTCACAACGTTTGAAATTCTGTAGCGGTTATTGCCCAAAACCGCTACAAATGTTGAGACTCTTGAAATTCTGTAGCGGTTATTGCCTAAAACTGCTACAAAATTATGACCTTTGGTATTTTGTAGCGGTTTATGTGCATTAACCGCTACAAAATCACCGCTACAAGTTTTGGCGGGAATTTCGTGCCAAATTTGTAGCGGTTTTTTGTAGGAAACCGCTACAAAAAATCTTGCCACTACAAATTTGTAGCGGTTTAGGTCAAAACGGCTACAAATACTATAATTTGTAGCGGTTTAATATAACTGCTACAATTGCACCGCTACAAAAAACCTTTTTTTTGTAGTGTTACCGGAGTGAGAACTTCAAGTAATGACCATTACTGGAGTGAGAACTTGAAGTAATGGATGAATTACTCGAGTAGCCACTCGAGTAATGAACTTGAAAATGTGCCAGTGAAGCATTAATTTCAAATGAAATGGCACAACGGTTGGAAATGAATAGTCAAAAGGTGAAGACACAGGTTACCCGAGGGAGGCCTCGTGTGAAGTTCATCATTACTCGAGTAAGACCTCAAGTGAACCTGGGTACAGATTTCAAATCTACAGATTTTAAGCTCAAATTTGTTCTAAAGAGTCATCAAATGATTGAGAGAATATACATGGATAATTACAATATTATTCATGCTAGGTACGCCTTCAAATTTGCTGTATTTGAAAATTTTTAGTATGATCACTAGGGTAGCTACCCGAGTGGAGCTGATGATCACTCGAGTAGGCCCTCGAATGATGTCGGGTTCTAGGTTATTTCAACTTGATACTCTGTCATTTTTCACAAAATCTCCTCAAGTGATTCTCTTAATGCTCTCACGAAAAATTTTCAAAATCCTTTTCTCTTCCCATAACCGTCGTCAAAACCTAGTGATTTTCACCTTCAAAAACCTCCCAGATTGTTCAGAAATTCTTGCCCTACACTCGCGATACTCGTCGCTATTTTTTTTAGAAATATTTGATTCTCACAAATCACAATGGTGAGGACAAAATCTCCCAATCCTACCACTCCTTCTGAGTCTTCTGAACCATATCAACCCTCTGATTCACATTCCTCTCCTCCTACCAAGAAGAGGAAAATTTCTCCCAAACCAAACCCCAAGACCAAGCCGCAAGCAAAACCTAAAGTGAAAGGGGTAGTGATTAAGGAACCCATTACCACAAGAGCTCAATCCAAGAAGAGTTCACCTCCTAGAAAAGGGAAAACTACAAAAGAGCCATCTCCTCCTTCCTCTGATTCATCCGACACACCTACCTTTACTCCTAAGCCTATGAAAAAGCCTAAGGTTAGTGAGAAGCTTACAAAAGTCATGATAGGTATGCTTGATGAAGCTTTCCAATCTAAGGAAGCAAAGAAAGGGCAATCTTCAAAACAAAATGAAGAGAAGAATGAAGAAATCACATTTCCTCCAAAGGGATTCAATGTGAGAAAGCTTGAGGAATCACAGAAGTACCTGAGTCATTTTGCAAGAAGGAATGTGTGCAAGATGCACTACATTGACTACAAGGTGCTTCAAGAGGTATTGAAATTCGATCTAAGTCCCTACCTTGATTCCTATATGCCCTAGTTATCTGTCAAGCTTCCTTTTTGTACTAAAATAGTGAGACATTTCTATTGTAACCTCAAACCGATTAATGATCCCGTTAGGAAGTCTGTGGAAGAAGAGATGACTTCTGAGGTTAGAGGTCAAAGAATTCTAATCTCACCCTCCATAATTAATACCTGGTTAGGAATAGAAAATTCTGCTGATGATGATTACCCTAACCTTTCTTCAAACCAAATATTTTCTATCCTTAGACCTGGTGAGATTGTGAGACCTCTTAACTTTAATCCAAGTGATATGAGTGACTTTCAGAAAATTCGCCTCAGTGATCCTCAAGGAGCAAAAGGACTTGGGAGAGTATATCTTCAATGAGATCAAGAGGTATAGATATGAGGGAAAACCAACTACTCCAATGCCCTATCCTCAACTTATTTCCTTGTTTCTCAAGAAGAACAAGATTTGGTATTTGGAGAGTAAGGAACCGATTGAGAGATTAGCACCAGTGGGAAGGAATCAAATCAGAAAGCTAAATATTGAGATTCCTTTGAAGACACCTCTAGAAGCAAGTCCCAAGAAAAAGAAGAATACTGACACAGCAATAAGCCGGATGGATGACACACAGTCTTCTGCTCCAGCCAACACATCTTCTCCATCCTTCTTTGGTGCCGCAATGCAAACGTTCATGGAGAACATCCTGAGGAGTTTTCATATTGATATTGTGAATACTAATGCGGGATTGATAACTCATATGAATGAGAAGATGGGACAACTTGTGGAAAAGATGGATAAGAGGCACGAAGAGTTGCTTGCTGAACAACGTGCCCAGGGTGAGCTTCTGAGATCCATTGTTGCTAGACTTGATGCTATGGCATCTGGATCCTCTACTCCTAGTCCTTCTGGTATTCCTGAGCCCATACTTATCCCTGAACCAGGACCCTCTATACCCACTAAGCATATACCCTCTGAGAGTGGACCTAGTAATGTGCTATTCTCTATGCCTGACCCTGACACATCCGAGCCTATTCACATCACCACTGATGATCCACCTCAGCCTTTTCAGCCTGAGCCCATATCTACTCACATTGCTTCACCTGCATGTATTGAGGAGGTGCTTGAGTCTTCACCAGTTGCTACAGAGGAAGTAGAGATTACTTCTCTGGTTCCTTATCCTTCATCACCAGTGAATCCTTCAGAGGATCTTCAGTCACTGCCAGTGAACCTTCCTGATCCTGAACCATCATCTTCAGATCCTTCTAGTTCAGATGGTTCATATAAATCATTGGCATTTCCTGTCACTCCTATCTCAGCGGCCAAGCCACCTACTCCTCCTCATGATTAATTCCACCTTTGTGATGAAGACAAAAAGGGGGAGAAGAGCCTGAGTGATTTTTTGTGATAAATGACTGAGTTGATTGGGATTTGGATGTATGGGGCTTTTGGGTGTTTTTCAATTTTTTTTAGCTTTGAATTCTAAGTTATGTATTGAACTCTTATTTATGCAATTTGCAATGCCATTAAAGTTAAACTTTATTATGAAATTTTATTGCATTATGGAACTAATGTGTTTTCAATTATGTATGCAAGGTCAACAAGTAAAGAAAATTTTTTTTGAAAAGATCTCTAATAAGTTATTTCAAAAGAGTTTTAAAGTTTAAAATCAACAAACGATTTCATATGAAAAGAATTTAAGAAGCATATGTTTCAAAACTCAATTTCAAAAACCTTGTTCAAAATCACCAAGTTTTGTCATCATCAAAAAGGGGGAGAATGTTACATCCCATATGTTTTGATAATAACAAAGATTGGATCAATAATATAAAAGAATTTGATAACAAACAAATGAATTTTGAACAATGTAGCAAAGCATTACTTGGAGTAAGCACTGGAGTGATGAACCAATTCTGTGAAGGCTTACTCGAGTAGCAACTCGAGTAAGGGAAGCAATTACTCTAGTAGACACTCGAGTAACGAAAGAAAATTTCATCCAGTGAAGCACAGCTAAATTTTGAACAAAGTTACTCGAGGGAGTACTCGAGTAATCTGCAAAGTTATATAGACTATTACTCGAGTAGCCACTCGAGTAGCCACTTGAGTAATCAGTGAGAAAAAGCCATTACTCGAGGGACCACCCGAGTAATTTGCAGAATTATTTGACGCATTACTCAAGTAGCCACTCGAGTCACCAGATAGCAAAGTCTCGGCCAAGAAATTGATGCAATTACTCGAGTAAGTAATCAAGTAATATGCAATCCACTCGAGGCACCACTCAAGTAAGATGTGAAGAAAATTGAAGGCCACTCGAGTAACCATATTACCATATTCAGCACCGAGTAACTTGTTAAGGTAAAGACAAGGCCAATCAAGTAACCACTCGAGTAACCAGATTTTTAATAGATTTACTCGAGGCACCACTCGAGTAACAATCTTGATCACTCGAGTAGCCACTCGAGTAAGGGAGTCCAGAAATTATGTTTTTGATTGAATGTTTATTAAATTGTTATCTATATGATTAACTCTTCATTGCATTAGTATCCTAAGTACATTTGTAGAGAAACGATGAAGAGTTCATGCAAGAAGAGCAAAGTCAAATAAAGTGTCAGAACATTCACCTACCGCTACCTACCACAAACAAATAGTTTTCAAATTCAAAGAACAATCAACCGTTGCTGCATGACTCTAACGGTCATGTTTGAATTGCTTCTAACGGACATTACCAATCATCTATATATATGGAGCATTCAAAGAAAAGAAGACAAGACACAAGAACTGAGAACACACATCGATTAATACACTTAGTGCTTTGTTTTCTTATACTGATTCATTATACTTCAGTGATTATATATTTGCTCTGTGAGAGAGTTTTTCATTACAAACTCAATATTTGTTATTGAGACAACTTAAGGTAGTGGAACCTTGAGTTGGGGATTTGAGTACAACGTGTAAGGGGGAGCGAGTGTCCAAGTGAAGGAACTTGCTGTGTACTAAGGTGCTAAGAACCCACTGAATCTTACAGAATATAGTGAAATTCTCATAAACGCTCTGAGGACTGGATGTAGATCAAAGTGGTTGTGGCCGAACCAGTATAACTCCCGGTGTACACTTCGGTGATATTTCTCTTTACTGTCAACTGGTTTAAATATTCTATCGATTATCTTATACGAAGCGAAATTTTTGGTATCACCCAATTCACCCCCCTCTTGGGTGAAACACTTGCACTAACATTCTGGACTTCAAGAAGTCTAAGGCCCAAGTGCATAGATTAATTATGATTTAGTTTGTAAAACGATGAGAAGAATTAAATAGGCTACCAAGCCTAGTTGGGCAAAAGTCTGAAAATACTTCGAAAAAAGGAATGATTTCCTTGAACTACGTAACATTCGACCTTTCCAAATAAGGGTTAAACATGAAATGAAAGGCTAGCCAAGGGCCAAATAATAGACGCCCTATGATAGTATTGTATATGTACCGTCCTGGGTTGTAGCAAAAGCATAATGTCTAAAAATTATAGGTACATCAAGGTAAGTTTGGAAATTATGCCTGGAATCTCAAGAAAACTCCTTGAAGAAAGAGTCAAGTAGAGAATAATTTCTCAGACTATATTTGAGGCTTAATTGAGGTATAAATGAGAAAATTACCTCAAAAAGAAATTTTAAAGAATTATTAGAATTTTATTTAATTAAAGGATAATTAGCAAAATTTAATTATGAAAAATGCCAGAAGGCCTCATATAATTGGTAAAAAAATAAGAAAAATTTATTTTATTGTTAATATGAGTTTATAGAAATGGTTCCATGTCTTCGAAATGGAAAGTTTACCTTAAAGAATATTTTATGAGCATTTTATCCAAGCATAAAGAAATTTATTCAAAATTATAGGAAAAATACTTAAAGACTAAATTTGGACTTGAGAAAATGAGGGAGGTACTCGCTAATAAATGTGAATTTTTTATGGTATTATATTGGTTATATGATTGAAGAATCTTGAAACAACATTTGTAGTAATGTTCATACCATACTAATTGAGAAATTAAAATTATGCAGCATAATTAAGCTTTTTGGGGGGATTATATGGCTTTCCAATGGTACATAGGTGGCGAGATCTTAGGAAATGGAGGATGGTAGACTGAATCTAATCCCTTTGATATTTAGAATCTGTCAAAATAATATTTGTTGATGGAGGTATATTTAAAACTTTATTAAATGGAGTTAAATATGAGATAAAATAACCTTAGCCCTATCATTTCCGCCTCACAAAAGTGGGCCACATAGGAAAGAAAGAGAGAAACAAAAATGAAGAGAAAAGAGGAAGGAACGAAGAGGAGGAGAAAAATCAAGTTGCAGAAGGTAAAATCTTGTTCCAAATCCATCATTTATTTTAGTTTTCCCATTCTAGACCATCTATAATTTCTAAAATCTCTTTGATGGTATGTTTTAGCAAGAGGGAATTATGGTAAGAGTGATGTTTTATGTTCTTGATGAAGTAGATGATGATGATAATGATGGATTGCATTATTTTTGAGACTTTGGAACTTTTGGAAAGTAAGAAAACTAAGGGGAGGTTTTGTCAAAAGTTTGGAACAATATAGAAAGTTTGATTTAAGATCAAAGCATCATTAAGGCCAAGTGGTTAGAGCTAGAATTAGGGTAATGAAATGATGAAAAATCATTTCCTCTTTCTCTATGTATAATTTTGGCCACAAAGGGCATAAACAAGGTATTGAAATTTTATAATTTTGAAGAAAAATTGTGTAAAGTATATGTGACAAGACAAGTTTGGAAGCAGTAGACACTAAAATAGAATTTTCATGCAATAGCCCCCATGCCACCATTTTGAGTTTTGAGTAATTGAAGGGTAAGGGGATTTCATTAATTCCATTGAGCTTCAAAATGCAATCTACATGCAAAATTATGGAGGACAAGCATGCTAGATTAATTTCTAACTACGAAATTAAAAGTATAAGGTTGAGATTGAAGTAAAAATTAAAAATAGTTTTGAGATGTTAATGATTTCAATGGTCCTAATAAGTGCAGCAATGGATACATGATGTTTAATTAATTTGGATTGAGGGAAAAAAATGTTTTTGGGGTAAAACCATGATTTTGTAAAAAAATACCTAAACACTACATTTTTTCCCATAATCCATTTTCTTTCTAGACCATGGTTTTGGGATAATCTTTTTTTTTCCTTTTCCATGATGTGGGCCCCACCCTCTCACTCTTTGGTCATTTTCATATTTGTGGGCCCCACGCCACACACACACTCTCTCTCAGCTTTTTTTTTTTAGAATTTCGACGTTCTTCTTGTGTGTCTATTTTTTTTTTACAATTTTAAATTTTAATGCTCCCTCCTATCCTTTAATATATATAAGACCTATTTATCTAATTTAATTATATTAGAAAAATTAGTTAAGTTAATTAACATTACATATAGACAAATTTATTTCATTTTTGGTATTAATTACAAAATTTTATGTTAAATAATGGATTAAGATGCATCATCTTTAATGCCATTAAGGATTTTCTTCTCTTATAATTTAACATCGTTAGGTCAAATATAATGGTTTTGTTAAATTTACATCCTTTTTAATTGTTCATTGTTATTTTTGCATCTTCCAGAACTAATTTGTACTAGGCGCTCCTCAGAAAAAATTTGGCTATTAAATTTGAACATTAACCCTTAAATAATACATTAAATATAATCTTATTCTTCATATGCAATTATCACAAAAGTTAATGTCCTTTTTAGTAATTTGACCATGAAAAAAGTTATTCTGATCACAATATCCAAACACTTTTATTTTATCAAAATAACTTTTTTTCATAATCTATTCTCTAAAAATTATTCTCCACTTTTTTTTTTCCGGAAGCTATTATCCAAACACACTTAGAGCCGTTGGATGTTATGGAAGTGGAATTGGAGGCTTGGACAATGAAACTCCAAGTATGGAAAGAGAGAAAAACAAAGAAAATGAGAGAAACGATTAAAAGTAGCAAACTTTACCCTACTCTTATATACTTGGTTGTTGGTTGTAAGAATTTATATCTTTGTTATATTTATATGATTTATCCAAAAGCATGCATTTATATATGTGATTATGTTTGGGAATGTCATAAGCCTATGTGTTTTACAATTAATGCATGATAGTTTTAAACATGCCATTACATGATAAAGTTAAGTTGCAAGCATGTTACAATATCAAGTTTTGCCACATATATTTTAGTGGTGAATGTTTCCTAATGGGATTATTTGAATCACATTCCTTTGAATGACTAACCAAGCTAGGTTAGAAGTTTCGAAGGAGAAAACTAAAGCAAAAACCTACAGTAAGTGGAAAAAAGAATTGCCTATGACATTATTTTGCTCTAAGTTAAATAAATGCGTGAGTAATTCCATGAGCTTTGTAAATTCAATATATAGCCTTGTAATACAAGTCAAATATGTAATGATGAATGGTAGTTGATCTAATGCCTATGTATGGACTTGCATACATGATTTTAAGACACATGATCATGACTTCCAAATTATACTACTTTCATATCATGGTCAATGTTTGGTTAAATGATACATAGCATATGATCTCTAATGGACATGTTAAATTTTATAGACAAACTAGACTTCATAAGCTTTCCAACAAGTTCTAAAGCATGTTAATAGGGAATACAAAACATTAGTTATACATTTTTAAATTCAAGGTATAGAATCTGTATGAACAACAAAGCAAGTTTATAAAATGAATTAATTGTGTCAATACGATAATGAAAAAGATAGGATGATATTTTTATCATTTAAAGGATTGCAAGAGCTTTTAATAGAATTTTAGAGAACCCTCATTTGAGTTTTCTAGTATTAGTTATGAATTTATAAAGTTGGACAAAGAATCCAAAAATACCAAATGAATAGTAACACAGTTAAATATGCAAGTTTCAATTTATGGGGTTTAATTATTTATTTACCTGAACCAAAGCACTTCCGTATGCATAATAAACGTTTCAAAATGGTGGATGTGATAAAATGCATAAGAATGGTAACCTAGCACCCAATCCAAGGGTGTCTACAAGCAGTTTTAGTGAACCTTGCAATAATCTAATTCCTTTGAAGGTAAAAAAAATCAATAAAAAAAATGTAAACCTTGAAAAAAACAAATTTCGGGAATTAATGTTCAAATAATATTGATAAGATACACGTGTTAGTTATAATTATTGCATTTTATCTTATAATTATTGCATTTTATATTGATTGCACTTGTTTTTTTGGGCTTCCACTTCAATTTATATTGCATCAAACATTCATGTATAATTCAAAAGGAGTTCTATTGAAAATAATAAACTGTGAATATATATAAAAAATTAGTCCACTTTTTAGACCGAGTGTGGGTAGAGCTGCACAAAGATCATATCGTGTTCACCTTCAACCCGAGGTTTGGTTTGAAATCACCTTAAGATATACTTTGTAGCCCGAGGTCCGATCCAATCCTGGGCAAACCCGATAGTAAATCAGATTTTGTTTGGTATCCTAGGTTAGAGACTAGTTTACAAGACCAGAGTTGTCTAAAACATTTTTTTAAAAAAATTGAATGCCATAGACATACCCAGGTCTGAAAGAGGCAAGCCTCGCCTAAGAGGGGGTGAATTGGGTGATGTTATAAATTTTTCGGTTGTTGTGGTGATATAGTATTAGTTGAAGCTAGAGCAGAGTTGAGAAGATAAGCACACAGAGAATTATACTGGTTACGCTAAAAGCCATGCCTACGTCCAGTCCTCAGAGATCAAGACCTACTGAGATTTTCACTATTCTTCCAAGATTCAGTGGGCTCTCGAAACGCCGCAAGACAACAACTTTCCTTGAAAGGACTACGAGTAGAAATACTAGAAATTTCTCTCCCCCTTACGACAAGTCTTATGTGCAGAAAAACAAACCTATGACCTTTCTCTCTTGCTTACGTATACAAGTCTTAAGAGTAGCAACGTTCTCTCCTGCTTGCACCACTGTAAGTCTTATGAGTAGCAACGTTCTCTCCTGCTTGCACCACTGTAAGTCTTACGAGGAGCAACGTTCTCTACTGCTTGTTTCTTGTAAGTCTTATGAGCAGAAAGTCCTATTAGGAATTCTCTCGCTGCTTCTCTCGTAAGGAAATATCCCCTCTCAAGGTCCCAGTACATTGAGATCAAATGAAAATAGAATTTGAAGTGTATACAGACTCTCTTATAGAGCAAATATGATAAACACTGAAGAACGATATGAATACAGAGAAAGTGTGAATAACAGAGACTCGTGAATTTGCTTGTGTAAATTCTTGCACTTCGTTATCTTTGATGGTCTCTAGAACTCTGTATTTATAGACATTCGATTTTGCCCGTTTGAATAATGATCATTGTGGAGTGGGGCATGTTACTGTGGAATGGCATGCGTATGTTTGAAATCTTTGAACGCGGTAGGTACGTGCTTGGATGGTCGTAATGATGCTGTCTGCCGTTGTTTGACTTCCTCTGTGTCTTTTTAATTCAAACGTTTAAACTCCTGTATCACACTCATAATACATGTTAAATGAAGTTATATAATAATAATAAGTGAAAATAAAATGAATAAATATCATTAAACCATATTCGGATTGAACGCTATAAGACTGGTGTGTTTTGGCTTCTGGCAGAGTATTACTCGAGCATTGTGATGTCTCACTCGAGTGAAATACCATATTTTCTCCTTTTGCTTCAGTTTTACACTTGCACTTCCACGGATTTTGAGAGAGTGCATTTTCACACTTGCGAGTGATGTGGGTCCTCACTCGAGCACTGGTCCCCTTACTCGAGTGCTACTTCATTTTACACTATGAGCCACATCTCTGGTCAACACTCACACCAAGTTTTATCAAGAGTGTGATTTTGCACTCGCAGGTGATGTAGGCCCTTACTCGAGCATACATACTCTTACTCGAGTGAGAAGAATAGTTTTTTGTAATATACTCTTTGTTTTCAGCACTTGCATCAGAATTGGGAGAGTTAGATTTCTCACTCACGAGTGCTGATGTATACTCGGGCACATGAACTCTCGCTTGAGCATGCTTGTGCTTCTTTGTTCTGCATGACTCTCGGCCAAACACTCACAGTCTCTCACTCACTGGAACTCAGGTGCTGATAAGGCCATCACTCGAGTACAGAATCTATGCTCGAGTAAAGTGTTGATATCTTGTTCTGACTTTGCTCTCTGTCAAACACTTTCAGTTTAACACTTTTATATGCTCGAGTGCAAAAATGCTTCATGCTCAAGTGTTGGTTATAGTGCTCTAGTGCATCAGTAAATTTGACAGCAATTGCTCTCTGTCAAATACTTTCTATCCAATACTTGCATGTGCTCGAGTGCAAAAGAGATAGATGCTCGAGTGTTAGCTCTGTTGCTTGAGTGCATCAGTAAAAACTGACAGCAGACATTTCTTAACTTTGCCATATGCATTTGGTAACTTTGCAATCATAGTATAGACTGGTAAAAACATACTTTGTACACAATTACCTTTTGTTATCATCAAAACTTGGGATCTAATAAGGTCATAGATTTTTACTCCTCATATAGAGAGCATTCATTCATACCTACCTACTCCCATTGAACACGTCACATCCTTCCCTTGTTTTTCCTATCACAAATGGAAGCATTTTCCTTTTCGCTCTCTCTCCACCCCACAATAACAACAACACAATCCATTTAAGATTAGAGTTGAGTTGAAGTTGTTGGTCGAACATGCAGATGATGTCCTCACCATAGAGTATATAGATTAATACTGTAACCCCCTTCACAATCAAGGCCGAGAATAAGTTCATAAATATGTGATTATGTGGAATTAGAGAACGTAAGATGACTTGGGACTTGTTAACATTCCTTTTTCCAAAAACATGGTTTACAAAAACGTTTTTAAAATCTGTTCAACACAGTCTCAAATTCACATTTCAATTACACAAATGGCCTATACAGTACGATTTCATTCATAAATATTATAGTGCAATGTAAATTCCCAACATACTCAGGTTCCATTAATCAATAAAGGGTTTACAGGGAACAAATGCCCATAATCAATTTCCCAATCTAAGGGATTACTCAAAACAATCCAATATCTCCAATATATACATGTAATTCCCAATAAAATGTCCAAATGATTTCTACATGATAACCAAAACCAAAATAAACTCCTAGCTCGGAGCTTTAACCACCCTTCGTCACTTGCTTCTCTTTAGAACCACCACCCATGTCTGAAATTTTGTTTGGGAAAGTGAGATTCTAAGGAATCCCCGTAGTAATAAATCACTCATAGTATGTACAACCACAAAGCATGAAAGCAAATCATAACACAACACACAGCAACTACAACAGAAGTTATAACGGCAGGGGCAGGTGTGACCTATGTCATCCTTACGTCTGCTCACGTTGAAGTGCTCGTGCTGTATTGCACAACCACATGTTCATATCACATATATCACCACAGCTGGGATCCATATAAAATATTTTACAACACACAGCCACACTGGCCGGATACTCAAACAAGAATTCACAATTCCACAATGTAGCCTTGGCAATTAAAACGGTAGATACAACGGCAGGGATAGATATGATAACCATCACCCCCTACGACTGCTCACGCTATAATGCCCTATGGCCGATAACACATACAACACAATGATAAGTCATGCATACCAATCATCATACACAACATGAGAGAAAAGTCACTACCTTGGTCTTTCCATGTGTGCTCCGTCACTGGTCTCTCCCGAGCAGGGCAAATATCGAATCCTATAATTCATAATTAAGGACGAAGTGTCATTCTCTATTCCAATACTTAAATGACTTCACAACACTTAGATTGGTTATCATTAATGTCCTTTAGGAAGCTATAATTTCCACTAACAAAAACCCTAAAGGGTTGGAAGAACTATCCTAAAGATCCCCTTTTGGAAGTACAAGCACTGATTTTTCAATGTTTCACTCAAGTGAAGAAGGCCTCACTCGAGTGATGTGGAACTTTGCACTCAAGCATGAAAGCTCACCTATGCAAATGCTTGTCAGAAAGTACAGACTGAGACCAAAAATACCCGCGGCACTTGTAATGACCCCAAAATAGGATTAAGGGCTAATGACTTCGAAAGTGTTTGTAATTATTGTAATTAAGCACTTTTGAAGAATATGATATGAATTTAGATTTCAATGTGTTTCTATCAGTGCCTAAACCTTGCAATTAAGCTTAATTATGTGATAAAGCTTGAAATAAATCATAAGAGTAGGGAGGGCACATGGTTGAGTGATATAAAGGATATAAATGTGTTTGGGGGTGATTTAGTAAGAATTGTTATAATCAGGGGAAAAATCGGTAAAAAGAAAAGTTACTGACGAATTGGTCAGTTACCGAAGAGAAAACTCATAGATAACTTGAGATCAATGGTTATGATTAATTGATCAAGAGAGTGGAATTTTTTATCTGTGAATTCATGTGAGCTTTGGAAGATGTGGTAAGAGCATAACACTTGGCACAATATGAACTATAGGATCTAAGTCAAAGTTTTAACTTATTTCCCTCTCTCTTCTTTTCATGGGTCGGTTTACATAGGCTAAAGAGGGAAGAGAAAAACTAAACATATCATCTTCATCAACATCCCATACTCTCTCTTACTTGCCTCTATTGTCGTCCAAGGTGGTAGAGGAAAGAGAAAGAAGAAAGCCTAAGGTTAGTGCTCAATTTGACCTTGAATGCTTAAACTATCTCTTCTAATGTTGTTCATGGTGTTGAGGGCTTTATGGCTATGGTTTCAAATTTTTGAAAGGTGGTGTTTAAGCACTTGAGAAAAACTAAAAGTTGGAGAATCAAGGAACTCACTTTGGGAAGAAGAAGAGATGAGTATTTGATAGATTTTGGCATATTCATTTTGATCATTGGATAGGTTTTGGAATTTCTGGATTTTGGCCCTATTTTTTGTGTCATTATGGTATTGTGGATTGAATGGTGTATTGTGGTAAAAATGGTGTCAAGTTGTGTCTTTGTGCTATTTGAATTGGTTTGGAATTTTGGAATGGAAAGGTTAGCAATATTAGGTTTTAAATTGAGTTATTGTGTTGACATGTTGTAATTGTGGTGTAACATGTCTATGTGGAATGAATTTGGTTGTTTTGGTGTATCCAATGGATTCCTTGGGAATATTGGTGTTTGATGGGAATATAGAACCAATGGAAGCCAAATTGTTAAAACTGGAATTCTGGATTTTTGCTAAGTGTAAAATGTTGTGCAGGGACCTAAATTTGCATGGTATTTTGACTTAGCAAATGGTGTCTAAATGGTGTTAAATTTTCTAGATTTTTAGTTCACATTGCAAGCTTTCCAACCATATAAAGTTTGTGTCATTTTAAGTTCTATGCGCAAAGTTATGACTATTTGAAAATCAATCAGGAGTCAGGTCTGTGGTTGGCCGCGGCCCAAAAGGCTGGCCGTGACCCAAAACTTTCTGACCATCTTCTGACCGCGGTCCAAATCTTTCTGACCTACTTTTGGCTGCTGCCAAAGGTGGCTGGCTGCAACCCAAATGTTTCTGACCATCTGTTGGCCGCGGCTAATCATGCAAAATTGGCATTTTGAGTTTCTGAAACATGGTCTTTGGGTAAGTTTCTCCCAACCCTTTAGGCATAAGTCTAGGCTTTTAAAAGCCACCTAAAGAGTCCAAATGATAACTGACTTTAAGTGTGATAAAAGTCAGAATTTAGAGTAGAGAATTAATCTGCCATTCTTGATTTTGGTTTATGGGGTTTGACATTTGCCCTGATCGTGAACGACCCGTACGAGAGTACGTTCGGAAAGAATCAGGTAGTGACTCTTCTCTTATGCTATGTGTAAATGTATTGTATGTATGTGTATCATTGTTTTGTGATGATTTCTGATGCTACTACCTATACAATTGGTGATAGCAGCCGTTATCCAGGGCAAGCTGTTGCTATCCAGCGCAAGCTGGCGTTATACAGCAAAAGCTGTTGTTATACAGTGAAAGCTGTCATTATACAGCGTAAGCTGTTGTGATTATGTAAACAGCCGTGAGTGCTATCGTTTGTGGTGAAAGTCATGTATCATTGTGTTGCTGCTACTACTGTTGTTGATGGTTGTTTACATGCTATGTGTTTATAAATTGTATGAGTGATTTGTTACTACTGGGATTCTTTTGAATCTCATTCTTTCCATTGTTAAAACTACAGATAGGGCAGGTGGTTCCATAGGGAAGCGGACAACCAAGAGCGGTTAGGACTCCTTGGAGATATTTGATTTTGGTTATTGGTTATACATTTTGTTTTGAGATGTAAATACTATTTTGGATATAGTTGTGTAATCCCCTATATGGGAAACTGTAAACCCTTAGTGAATGAATGAAACCCGGGGGTTTCGGGAATTTTGTTATACACTCTGATATATAAAATTGTGATTTAACTGTACAGGGTAATTATATTTGAATTTGAAATGAAGACTAGGATAGGGAAAGGATTGTTTTGAAAAAGTTTGTGAAAGCCCTACCGTATGGAAGAGATTGAAATGAGTTTTAGTTATCCGTTCGTCTCTAATCCATTTTAATTACACATTTTTGAATCATAATTACGGTTATTAAGGCAGGGGGTTACATCACTCGAGTCATGGAAACAACACTCTAGTGATAGCCAAATGCTCACTCGAGTCCCAAAAAATGAAGTACAGAAAGTGCTCACTCGAGAGCAGAAAATAATGACAGAATCCAGAAATGCTCATTCCACTCGAGCATAAACCAAATCACTCGAGCAGGGACCGCGGCACTCAAGTGATGGCTTAGTACCCGTGAGTGCTAAGGCACACTCTTAAGAAATGGACCTCGAGTGACAACCCGACTCATAGTGTTAAATGTAACCCCTGCCATCATCAAGGCCGTGATTAGTGTTTAAAATACTTTTTATAATTGAATAAGAGATCCGGGATAATTAAAAACTTTTTGCAACACTTATACAATATGATCTCCATTCATTTTTAAATAAAAACAATTGGCCTGTTTGGTTTATCACATATACAATATCAGAGTATTAACAAAATTCCTGATATTCACCCAAGATAATATCATTAATCCAAGAGTTTCATAGGGCATCATCGCCCATATCAATTTCCTATACCGAGGATTACACAATAACTACAAACCTATGGTCAATCCAATATATACATACAGTTGTCCAAATGATAACTAAAAACAAAAAAAAACTAAGACTACCACCGAAAATCCTAGTCGTTCTTGTTCACTTGCTTGTCTCGAGATCTACTTGCCCTGGCTAAAAATGTTATTTGGAAAGAGAGATTCAAAAGAATCCCAGTAGTAGTAGTTTACGTATATGATGTATAATTAAACATAGCAAGTAAGCATATATCATAATGCAACATATCAATATTCAAGGTCGGGCTAACCACTACATCCCCTCAACAATATTCAAGGCTGGGCTATCGCTACGTCCCCTCAACAATATTCAAGGCCGAGCTCTCGCCACATCTCCTCAACAATATTCAAGGTCGGGCTCATGACCATGTCCCCTCGCTCATTCAATGATTAATACATACAAGCAATGCATTACACACGATATAGAATAAAGTGTCACTACCTTGTTCTTTCCGTTCTTGATCAGGCGTAGGCCTTCTACATTCCGGGCAAATATCAAATCCTATAGTCATAATTAAGGACGACACGTTATCACTTAATCCAATACTCAAATGACTTCAAAACATTTAGTTTTAGTTATCATTAAAGTCCCTTAGGTGACTACTAGAAGCCCAAATAAAGGCCTAAAGGGTTGGGAAGTACTATTTCAAAGACTACTCTTTTTAGTGTGCCTCGTAAAATGTGTCGCTTTCGGCTCCGACTCTGTCCTAAAATATTAAATGTACAAGAAATATGTCATAACCTATCCAAGTATCATTTTAAACTCTTCCATAGTGTTTTTTGTGGTTATATTAGCCTATGGTGAAATTTTACCAAAATTCCCCGGGGACCCCGACCCAGCCTGGCCCGGCCGTACCCAGCCCGATGGTACGTTTTCCCAAAATTTTGACCAAAGCTATTATGACGTATTTTCACCTAAGGAATCCATTTCTGGGCTCGAAATCACCAAATTCACTATCAAATTACGAAAATATCCTTGACAACCCCTATTTAGGGATTTCAGTGGCGTTTTTGTAATTATGCTTTTTCGTCCTCTACCGAAAAAGTGCTCAGCTGTAACCCCACCTATTTTTACCCATTGAATCCAATGGGAGCATCTATTTTATGAAAATCCAGCTTCTACCCCTCACAACAATGCTGGGCGAAAGTTTAGGCAAAAATTGGAAAAATTAGACTTTTGTGTTTTAGCTTCCCGAAATTATAAATAATTCTGCAAAAATTGAAATAAGGTGATCCCAAAGTCTATTCAAAGATATTTAAGTCCTCTACATAGGAAAAATATGAATTTATTTTGTAAATAACCACAAAAATACAACATTCAAGAAATGTCCACATTGCTCCAGAATTGATCCCAGATTTAACATAAAATTTTGGACAGTCATAACTCCTAGCTCAAAAATCGAAATGACATAAATTATATGTCCATTTTGAAGCTTGGCATGTGAAATTTAATATTGGAAAGTTTCAGAATTTTTCAACACCATTTTCTATTTTAAAACATCCATGCAAGACGAAGGCCAGCACAGAGTTTTTCACTAACCAAACTTGCAACTTTTCAACCCAAGTTTCCAATCAACTTCTATCTATCCAAGATACATCTCAAAACACCATATCCATGACGACGACAACTCAAACACCAAAAGACCCTAATTTTTGAAAATAGCGTTAAATTCCCAAAAACTCCAACTTAACCAAATGACCACAAAACTTATATCAAAATGCTCAACTCACTTACCTCTTTAATTTTCCCAAAGGAGTTCCTTGGTTCACCAAACTCTATATTTCCTTGAGAGCTCAAATCACCACCAATAGCAAATATAAAACCATAGAATTGAAGCTCTCAACACAAAGAACAAGATTGAAGAAGGGAGGTTTTGCATTAGAGGTCATTAAGAGGGTCAAAATGGCAAGAACTTGCTTGGCTCTTCCTTTTTCTTCGCAGCAATGAACACCAAAAATGGAGGGAGAGAGAAATGAGAGAGAATGAGAGGGATGAAGAGTGAAGAAGAAGGAGAAATGATGGGTCTTCCTTGCCCCATACTCACGCAACTGAAGTGTAAGAGGAGAGAAGGAAGGAAAATCATTTAACATGTGGTATTTGACTTTTCCACCAACTCATCATATTAGCTTGCACATGTGTCCCAATCTTCTTGTTTTTCATCAAATAAGTAACCACATGGTTACAGTAACTACCTCATTATCCATTTAGTCACAAATCTCATTTCTTCTAGTTAGTAATTAATTTATTCATTAATCACTAACTGATTGGCCGATAATTTTCCATTCTTTCAATTGTTCCACTAATTATGGCATATTAACTTAAATTGCCACATAACACATAATTAAATTATTTTCCTTCTTCCATGCGTCATTTACCCCTATTTTAGCTCTAAAAATTACTTATCATATAATTATGCTAAAATACAGGGTGTTGGGCAATTTCAATAATTAATTCGAGTCACAAATCAACTTGAGTTTCACAAATTCATTCTCAATAATCGTTCTTAGTCCTTAATCAAAATTTGGGGCATCACATTAAATACTCCTCCACCCGAGTGAGACAAAGTTCACTTTAGTGATAACCCGCAACACTCGCAAGTGAGACAACACTCTTAACTTTTTAACATGGGAGTATAGGTTAAACGCTGAAAGGAAAACGAAGATACCCTGCTGCACTCGAGTGAGACCCCATATCACTCAAGTGAGCCATATAAGAACCCAAAAACGTAGCAAGGATGACAGCATTTTCCAAACTTTTACCCAAGTATTTCCAATGATCCCAAGTTCTCAACCAAGGCTACTCCCACATAAATTTGCACAAGGAATCCAATGGAAACATCAAAACTATCAAATTCCTATTCCATTATCATGCATTGTTTTAGGCCACATTCAACACAAAAATCCCAAAATCACCAAACATAACATTTCAACCTCAAACTCATTTCTATCTATTCCAAACATATACCAAAACACCATTTCCATAACCATATCATGCCAAACTACCAATGACCCTAATTTTCAAAAATAAGGCCAAAAAACTTCAGAATTTCAAAGCTTAATCATTTGGCACAAAACATAGATAGAAAGGTTCATTTCACCTACCTCAACAACTTTCTCAAAAAGGTTTCTTGATTCAACAACCATAATATTTCTTTAAGAGCTTAAACAACCACCAATGGACAATCTAGAACCATAGAAATGGAGCCCTCAATCTAAGGAACAAGATTAATGAAATGAGTTTTGGCATTTGAGGTCATTGGCTTACCTTAAATCAAGCTTTTCTTTCTCTCACTTGGGCAACAATGGAGGACAAAAATAGAGAGAGAACTGAGAGATGAGAGCTTGAAGATGAAGATGGAATGATGTTGCTTCTATTCCCTATACCATTTCAGCGAAAAAGGAGGGAAGGAGATAGAGAAAATATGATTAAAATACCCATTTGACTTTTCTCCCTTCTCTCTCATGATATAAGCTTGCCAAGTGTCTCAATCTCATTGGCTCTTATAAAACGGGTAACCAATTAGTTACTCTAACTACACCATTAGCCATTTAGTCACACATCTCATTTCTTCTTAGTTAGTAATTAATTCCTACTCCATATTTTGGAGAAAGGTAACCACTTCATGCTTATATGGTGTTTATGAGTGATTTAATTCCATAGAACTATAAATTTACTATTGATTTGTGAGATAAATCATAGAACTATATTTGTTATGAAGTGGCTTGATGGGAATTATTTTATCGAGAAATGGTAGGTGACATGGTATTATATGAATTTGATGTTGATTTATGATCTGTTCAAATTTGGCATCGTTCTCTTTCCTTCCTCTTTCCTTTCACCAATCATCTCAACATTTGTATTGAAATTTGAACCGTTCAGATTTAATGTGTAGTAAAAATATTTTTTTCAAATTTTTTTATTGTAGTTTTAAGTTATCATAACTAAAATTTAGTAGCTCTTGAATTTATTTGTTTATTTATTTTTAATAATAGGATATTTTATTAATAATTTTATAAAACATTAAATCTGCACCGCTCAAATTTTAATCTGAAGGTTGAGACGAGTAGTGGGAGACAAGAGGAGGGTAAGAGGACTAAAAGAGCAAAGGAGGATAGCCAATCCTGGAAATAAAGGGCTTAATTCTTATACAAATGAGGAAATAAAGTGGTATACTTCCAACTGTATACTAATTGGTCTCTTGGTGTCAACACCTGTTTCCATTTCGATTTACATAGAGTAATAGAGACCAAGTTCCATAGGTATACAAAAAAGTACATATATGCTGATAAAAGTGTTTGTTTACAGACTAAATTCAACCATACAGAATTTGAAGTTATTTACAACTTTGCTCAGAGCTATTCAAAAATATTCCATTACAGACTATATATAACCATGATCTTCATCTCTTGAAATGTGCTGTCAGTTTCCCATATCCATGTCCTTTCCTTTAGAGCTGCTGGCACCCACTGAGATGTTTTGTTTAGAAAAATGGGTGAGATTTCAAGGAATCCTAGTAGAACATGTTATCGTTCATATAAAATGCAAAAAGTACATATGATATGCACCATGTATACACCAATTAATGAATAATATAACACATCATCATGACACATCATCGTCATGTATACATGAGTAGGGCCCAGCCGCACTAATCGTACACCGGTTGGATTCTTTTCCAACTCCCAGTGTAAGTGCATCTTTGGCACTAACTGCCTTTCTAGGCAAACCATGTTGATTAATATAGCACAAACAATGGCAAACACACAATCATATAAACTATGGCATGATGTATGAAGGATAATGTACCTACCTCAAGGCTCTATCACCCCCGTATCATGTGCCTCGTAAAACATGTCGACTTTCAGCTCCCGACTCGGTCCTAGAATGTTAAATGTATAAGAATTAGGTTGATACCCATCATGTACTACTTTAAACTCATGGTATTTGCTCTATTTTGGGCGATTTAGATGGCCATTGGAGGTTCATACAAGTACCCATGGGATTGGAAAAGTTAAACCAATCAAAAAGGTGAACATGCTGAAACAGGGTCTTGGTTGCAACCAAATGTAGCTCAGAAGGTTCTTGGCCATGGCCAAAAATCCTCTGACTATGGCCAAAAATAGTCCAGAAGGTTGTTGGCTGCGGCCAAGAAGCTATCCTGTTTCTTAGCTGAATTTCCAAAAATCATAACTAATTCCACAAAAATCGAAATGGATTTTTCTAAAATTCTATGGAAATCTATTTATGTAGTTTCATGAAAACATATGAAACACCTTTATCTACAATCAAAAAATTCCAGAATTGCATAAATTCCTATGCTGCTCTAGAATTAAGTCTAGAAACAGGGCAAAACTTTGAAAATTCATAACTTTCAATCCATAAGTTGAAATTCCTTATAATACCTATCAAATTAAAGCCAAGGATGTTCACTTTAATCTTGGGAAGTTTCATTACATTCTAATTTGATTTGTTCAATGAAATACATGACACAACAACACTGCCCTGTAGGAGATAACCAAACAGCATGCTTTTACACTTCAATAAATTCCCTATTTGTGTACAAATTTCCAAAAATCATGATCACTTATATTCCCACACAATTTTCCCTTCTAAATCCAATGGAATCATTAGATTTTCGAAAATCCAACTCCTTCCCCCTAATTCAACACCTGGACGAAATTAGGGTTCTTAAGGAAAAATGTGTTTTTGTGTTTCAACTTTAAGGCTTACTTCTTTTCACTCCTAATCACTTGATTAACCATTTAATCACTTTCTAAACATGATGAGACTAAATTTGGCTAGTATAACACTTAGGGTTAATATGTTTCCAAATTTACAAGTCATAGCAAATCAACCCTAAAACCACCAATCATTCCAACAACAACAACAACAACCAAAGATTAAAGTTTATGGAGTTACCTTTGGCTTTTTTTGCTTTCTCTCTCAGAAGTTACTGTTCACTCTCTCTTCCTTTGAGATTTTTGCTTGCTACACATGATTTTCAAGAAGGAAAAGAGCTTAAGAGAGGTTCTTTGTAATACCCTGAATTTTAAGATTTGAGGCTAGAGAATAAGCCTGAAATAAGTGGACTGATAAGCTCTGGTTTAGCCGGATTCAAAATTTCGGTTAAGGGTAAAGGACTCCAAAAATGGATGTGATTAGTGATAAATGAACACTTCTATAGAAGATTATGAGAATTGTAAATTCTGCCATGATTTTGTATAATTTCAAAAATGGTGGAATTGGATGGTGTAATGTGGTGCAATTGATGTCATGTTCTGTTATTTGGACATTAGGATTGGTTTGGAAAATTAAATGGAAAGTTGGAAAATTCTGTCCATTGAAACTTCTTGCTAGGCAGTCTATTTTTTTTGCCATTTTAAATAGGCAAATGATGTCAAACAATTCTGAAACTTTTCAGTCTTAAAGTTCACATTCCAAGCTTCAAAATGGACATATAAACTGTGTCATTTCGTTTTGTGAGCTGGGAGTTCTGGTTGTCCAAAATTTTGATGTCAAAACTGGACTCTATTTTGGGGCAGTAGTGATTTTGTTTCTGGAATTGTGTGGTGATTTCTAGTAATAATCCATATTTTTCTAGAGAAGAGGACTTAAATAGATTTCATTTGGCTTTGGAATCACCTCATCTAGATTTTTCTATAATTAGTTATGATTTTTCAAAGTTTGGGCAGAAATCTGCCAAAATTTTGTAAAAATATTATATTAAATCATCATCCACCTCCTCCATCAGCCCAAAACCATGCCATTCAGCTGCAACAAGAGAGAGAAGGTGTGAGAAATTCTAGAGAGAGAAGGAGAAGAGAACTTGTACGGTTAGTCGATTTCTTCGGTAAATCCTTACCTAACGTGTATAACTCCGCTCTTAAGTCATTCTTCTATGTTCTTCAAGGTTTATGGAGCACAAATTTGGGTGTTTTAAGGCTAGGGTTTTCAGCCACCTTGAGAAAAAGCTAGTGGAAGCTTGAGGTAACTTCCAAACTTTCATATATTGCTTATTCTGACTGCTGAGGGCAATTTAATAGGTGAAATTTCGTCAGATTGTCATTAGTTTTAAAGTTTGGAAATGATATGGCCTAGGGGTTATGCTGCCCAAATTGGGTCTTAATGTTAGTTGTAACCTAATGTAATGGTTAATAAAGTGGTTAGGAGTAGAAAGAAACACGTCTGCGGAGCCGAAACCGAAAAACACCAATTTTTCTTGAGGAATTGAGAATTTTGGCCAAGGCTAGTTTGGAGGGATTAGAGATGGATTTTCAATAATTTGATGGTTCCTTTTAGTTCAAGAGCGAAAATTATGTGGGGTTACAATTGGTTACTTTTTCGGAAAAGGACGAAAAAGCATAATTACGAAAACGTCCCTAAAATCCTTAAAGTGGGATTGCCAAGGGTAAATTTGTAATTTGACATTGAATTTGATAATTCAGAGTCCAGAAATGGATTCTTTGGGTAAAAATATGTCAAAATAGACCATGTCAAAATTTCGAGAAAAGTACAGCCGGATCGGGTACTGCAGGCCAGGCCGGGTTCCCGGGGGCATTTTTTGTAAATTTTCATAATAGGCTCATATAACCCTCAGAAACACTATGGAAGTATCTAAATGGTAAATTTGGAATTTAGGATCCAATATGGAGCCTGAGCAGTTGTCACGCTTTATGAGGCACACGTCTCGAGGCGAAAAAGGGTTAAGGTAGAGAACTTACATATCCTGCATGTATTTGATATTTGTGTTAGTGTGTTGATGCATGTTATTGCTTTGGTTGATTATGTGAAACATGTATAAATGATTTGAAGTTATGTTTCAATTTATGCTATGGCCATAAGTATATTGTACAAGCATTAAGCTTACAGAGTTGTCTTATGTGAGCATGAGTTATGTGATGCAAGTATGTCATGCATTAAACATTTATCGTACATGCATATTGGTATTATTTTCCTATTAATATTCTCTTGAATCTTATCCTCCCCTACCAACAATTTAGACGGGAGAAGACAAAAGATATGCTGAGAATAATACAGGAACCATATGAGGGGATTGCAGTGGTGGAATGAAGACAAGAAGATGTCTCTATTTCACTGGGACGGGTTAAGATACTCAAGTAGCCATGTGTGGCTACATTGATGGTAATGATCATGTACGAACCCCTATGAGGAATTTATGTAATCATGCACTTATTATCAGTATATTTATGTTATTCCTATGTTGCCCACCGAACCGCATATCGTTTTCCACGAATACTCTGAAAAAAGTTAAAACACGGTAAGGGCGTGACATTCTACATGGATTAGGAGGCTTAAACATAAGGATTTCACTAACTTACCTTGAGATCTTTGCCTCCTAGACCTTCCTCCTTTCTCTAGCTTTCTTGAACTCTCTCTCTCTTTCTCTCTCTTCTTTGGGCAGCTTGGACGAAATAAGGGAAGAGGAAGATGAAGAAAAAAAACTTAATGATGACTTCATCTTTTCCTTTAATTAATTTATTACAAGAAATCCAATTTATGACACAATTATACTTTAGGCTTATCCCTTACTAATTAGTGTCATAGTCCTCCATTAGCATTGAACCAAATTTTTCTCTCCTAGTTGGCCCATAAAGTGACTCCTAGGAGCCCTCTTCCAATACCAAATTTGGGCTTCATTTCTCCTAATAAATCTTCATGTACAACTAGCATTATTTTAATCCCATTTCCACATGTGCTCATCTCTAACAATTATAGTCTATCCATCTTGGCTTGGATTAAGGACACTTGGCATTTGTTGACCAACACTTATTTTCCCTTTTTATCTTTATGTATGGCAAAAATATTAATAGAAAAGGGAAATAATAATTATCCAAATTAATTCCATAATTATTTTTCCCATTTTCTCATGAATATGAACATTTATAAAATTCCAAATTCCTAAATATTCATCATTTTATTGAATTTACCCAAATAATTACAATATATTTTGTGAATATAAAATTTGGGATGTTACAATTCTCCTCCACTTACATAAATTTTGTCCCCGAAATTTTCTACACATTCATAACCATAAACTCCGAGGTTACAATTCTGTGTACGTCTTACTGACATCATTACTGCTAATCAAGATCCGCTTATACAGACTAAGATCCCTAAAATTCCTTGATTGACTTTTTGCTCATAAATCATCATATCTGCCACCTACATTGTTTTACAGCTCAATATGTCAGTGACAACATTAGCATGCCCTGGATAACATTTATATTCTAGGTCTTAATCTTTCAACAGCTCTATCCACTTACATTGCGTCATATTTCACTCTTTTTGATTATACACACATTTCAATCTTTGTGGTTGTAGTACAAATCCACAATTATGCCATAAAGGCAATGTTTCCAGATTCAATATAAACATTATTACCATCTACTCAAGATTATGGATGGAATAGTTTAATTTCCAAAGCTTCAGCTGACGATATGCATATGCCCTCATTTGGTTCACATCAACTCATATCTTAATTCATGCCTACTCGCATCTGGGATTCAATACCCTTCTCAACCTATGCCGACTGGTATCAGTAAAGACAACAAGGTTCTACTATGGATTTGGGATTATTTGTGTTGGTACTTTAATAAACGTTCATCATCAACTCTTCGAAGCTCCTCTCACAATCATCATCCCATACATAATGTTTAGTTTTTTTTCCGAGGACATTCGGTATAGACATCTCATAATAATCAACAAGACTCAGAACACTATGTATCACAATCACAATTTTTAGCCTTCTTAATTCAGTATTGCTTCCTCTTTCTAGGGTCCCTCAGGATCCCTTGCTATGAGACTACATGGCCCAGAAATGTTACCTCTAAAAGCCATGACTCACATTTACTTGACTTAACATAGAGTTGTTTTTTCCCTTACCATGTTCAATTCTATTCGCAATTATTAGTCATGTGACATTTTACTCCGTGAGTTCACCAATAGGTCATCAACCAACCAGATTTCGAGGATTACCACTAAGCCATGCAACAGTAGACAATCAAGTCTACTAGTGATTCATATCCCTCAGTATTCATTATACCATTCATACATATATCAATTGTGACTACCCTAACACCCGTGGGTGTAGGCATATTCTATTCATATGGGAATCTACGCATACTTACCAATTTTACTACCCTTTCTAGGGTAGCCCATTTATATACTCTGAAACAAGTTCTAGAGAATTCATCAGCCTATCAGGCTGTCAAAACATGATTCCCTACTATCCTTTATTCATACCTTTCAACACACTATTTGCCATCCACTAATCGACTCCTAGTAAAGCTTCAAGTTAGTAGAATAGCAAGTAGATCAATTCTTTCTTTCATCAGAATACTTTACCCTTATTGTACAAGGAAACCAAAAGCCATTCATACACTTTATTCTCTGTCTCAACCTTGAGACCTTATCTCGTGGCTACTTTTGTTCTATCAAGAACTATTCTCATTCAATAAGAGAATATTCTATTATCAAGATCTTTCCTTATGCTAGATAGTAACTAGCAACCTTGAGAAACATCATACACATTTCGATTCATCTTAGTTCCATGTTTTACAACCTCAAACCATCCAAATCAATTCAAATTCCTAAGAAATCGGTTCAACAATTGTGTCTTATTCTTGAATCATAATTCCACGCCTAAAACCTCAACATTAGCTGAGCCGAAAAATCACTTTCCTCAACTCCACGGATTATCACTAGTACAATACATTTCTGAATAAATTTGCTACCTAAGGACATACTAGTCCACTAGGTCTTAGGGCCTTTTGATACGCAGGTCCACTACAATATCCGACATATAAGATTTTACAACCTAGGGTCTCTAACCCAACTTTTAGGTCTATCATGAAATCTAGAACCTTAACATCACATATATTGGAAATCGTTTTCCTCAATTATACCCAATAGATTCATTAAGATTCACGATCAATAGCGCCTATTCTAACTGTCACGATATTCGGGTACTATCCTCAAAACATTACTGTTATGAAGGTTTAATACTATCTATAAGGTTCATAAGGTTCAACTTTTCATCATGGAATTGGACCTTAGTGTAACCAATTCACATTTCGATCAAAGCATTATCTCAGCTTAAATTAAATTCAAGCCTATCCTTAACTAATAGTATCATCAGATCAGATCCTCTAGGATTGAATTACTGTATAATTACCCCATATTATATATCACATTATAATACCTCAAGCAACTTAGGCCATATCAAATGCCTAAGGAGTCAATTCAATTACTAAGTTGGATTCTCATATTACAATTCAACCAATCACAACTCAAACCTCAATTATCCCAATCATCCCCTCCGATCTGTCAGAAGGATTTAGGGAATTTATCGACCACTGACCTATCCTCTATGCTCTCTATTTTGTTCTTATCGAGAACTAACCTCTAAATTTAATCAAGTATCAAGCATCATTAGGGAGCATATACAGTGAATAAATAATTAAACTCAAACCATACATTACTTTCATTGAATCACTATTAAAAGAAGACGTACCTTTAATAAGTTCAGGAGATTTTCGGGGCCCCTCCTGATCTATCACATGTACCTCACGAGCTCCTGGTCTAGTCTCGTCTAAATGTTGCCTTTGTGGGCAATTCTTAGCAGGATGCCCTAGTTCTCGACACTAAAAATAGATCCTGCTAGTTGGATCCTATCCAGTTGAACTGTATATTCCTGACACATCTCCACATGATTTACCAGGATGATATGGCCTTTGACAATGCCAACATTTTCTACCCTTAATGGGATTCTGATCTCTGTGGCCTTTAGCTTGCTTCAGCCTTTTATAGTTCTCTCTGGGCAATTCATCCTAATTTTTGTGTTTTTGTGAGGAACTCCTACTACCAGACACATCCCTGTAATCATCATTTTTGTTACGGTGCTAGCTTAACAAGTCATTCTCAACAAGTCGACATTCTTCAACTGCCTTGGAAAACACTATAAAGTGCTTAGAAATCAATTTCTTTCTCAATTTTAGTTTTAACCCTTGTATCAATATATTGGAGCTCCACTCCTATCATCTCGATGTCTTAGATACGAGAAATACCGAGACAATCGGACATAACGTTCCAATAATTTGTAGAATCAAATCTGTATTCCTCTACCATACATGCGTCTCTCCCTCTAATTTGTGAACGGCAAGCTGAACCTTAATATCATTGGAGCACATCAGTTTTGTGAATATTTGCTCTAATGTGGATAACCATTCTTCTGCTTGCAGGGGATCAAATCTCCCTCAAAAAGTAGGAGGTTGTTGTTTCTCAAATCGTATCACCCATGTTTGAAAATCATTTGCTTCATACACAAGCATGGGTGGTGGCTCCTGATGAGGTTGCCTGATGAATTATATCCACCCTCTTGCCTTTCAAGATACTCTAATCTTCCCTGTCTCTGTCGTAACTCACGCAATTCATCTTTAAGATCACTTATCATAAGTTGTTTTCTTGCCATCCTGCTCTGAATTTGTTGCATAGAGTCAGAGCTATCTTCCCAATTTGGGTCATAATCTCCTTCCCTTGTACGCATTTTTTTGGTACCTTGCTAAATGAAAATAAGGAGAAATAAATTTTCATATAAATGCAAGGGTATTTTCATCATTTCAAAATAATTTGGGTACATAGATATGTCAGTGATAACATACATAAGCTATTTACAATAGTTACAAAAGTTAGAAACATTATATAGCCTATAAACTACTACACATGACATACTTGTCCCTTTTATATCACATAGCTCTTAAGTGATGGAAATTTCCCAGTGGGTCACCCATCCTAAGATTACCCTGGGTCGAGCATGCTTAACTTTCTATGTACCTTCCCAACACCGACTCCAGCTCTATCTTCTCCTGTCTGCCAGTTCCACTTGACTGCCCATACCTCAAAATATGTGCCAGTCACCTCCGGTCACCAAAACATAGTAGCTGAGTCCCATATCACTCATTGTACATGTACCGTTGTACCAAATGTCTAATGTACTTCATGAACTCATTGAAATTATGATTTGGGCCCCACTCAATTATATCATTCTTCTTTCTGGCCCAAAAAGCCGTACCCGGAAGGAAATATAATGTAGTTTAAATCCACATATTATTCGAAATATCCAAATCAAAGTAACTCTTCCCTGCGTGCAGCGTGTCTATTTCTTCTAGATATTCCCTATATCGGTCAACAGGGGTGTCCCATGCAAAGAAGGCTCACCGATATATACCTTTCACATACTCCTATAAATCTTGAATAAGCAGCAGAACCCAAATCTAATTCTCATTCATCGGTCTGCGGTTGTTCAGAATCTCCCATCCTTTCTCGAGGTACTAGATTAGGTCTCAGCTATGGGCCATATACCGCTCTGTCATGAACCTACTCCCCTGGTGTCCTTGTCTCTACAGACTGTTGCTCCTCAGAAATACTTTAGCTGGCAGTACCTTAGTTCACCGACGAGAGTGATCCCTCGTGTTCCTCGCTTGAACTACTTAAACTCCAACCGCTCATGGTTCCTATCACTATGCAAACAAGACCATATCAGTATGCCATTCTGATAATGTTAGAACCACTTATTAACTCTGCTAGAACCGCTTGTAGGCTCTGATACAAAAAATATCAATACCTGTTTCCATTTTGATATACACAAAGTAATAGAGACCAAGTTCCACATGCATACAGAAAAGTACATATATGCTGATAAAAGTGTTTGTTTACATACTATATTCAACCATACAAAATTCAAAGTTATTTACAACATTGCACAGAGCTATCCAAAAATATTCTAGTTATAGACTATATATAACCATGGTCTTCATCTCGGGAAACGTGCTCGTCAATTTGCTATATCCACATCCTTTCCTTTAGAGCCGCTGGCACCCAACGAGATGTTTTGTTTAGAAAAAGAGGTAAGATTCCAAGGAATCCTGGTAGAAACATGTTATCGTTCATATAAAATGCAAAAAAGTAAATATGATATGCACTATGTATGCACCAATTAATGAACAATATAAAACATCATCGTAACACATCATCATAACACATCATCATAACATATCATCATCACATCATTATCACATCATCATCATGTATACATGAGTAGGTCTCAGCCCCACTAAATCGTACACTAGTTGGATTCTTACCCAACTCCCAGTATAAGTGCACCTCTGGCACTAACTGTTTCTTCTAAGCAAACCATGTTGATTAATGTAGCACAAACAATGGCAAACACACAATCATACAAACTATGGCACGATATATGAAGGATAATGATCCTACCTTAAGGCTATATCACCCCTATATCACGTGCCTAGTAAAACGTGTTGACTTTCGGCTCCCGATTCTGTCCTAGAATGTTAAATGTATAAGAATTAGGTTGATACCTATTCATATACTACTTTAAACTCATGGTATTGGCTCTATTTTGGGCTATTTCGATGGCCATTGGAGGTTCATACAAGTACCTATGGGATTGGAAAAGTTAAACCAATCAAAAAGGTGAACAAGCTGAAATAGGGTCTTGGCTGCGACCAAAAAGTCCTTGGCTGCGGCCAAATGTAGCTCATAAGGTTCTTGGCAATAGCTAAAAATCCTCTGGCTACGGCCAAAATCTTCAGGCTGCGTCTAAAAAGCTGTCCTGTTTCTTGATTGAACTTCCAAAAATCATAACTAATTCTAAAAAAATCAAAATGGAGTGTCCTAAAATTCTATGGAAATATCTTTAAGTGTAGTTTCATGAACAAATATGAAACACCATTAACTACAATCACAAAATTCCAGAATTTCATAAAATCCCATGCTACTCTAGAATCAAGTCCTGAAATAGGGTAAAACTTTGAAAATTCATAACTTTCAATCCATAAGTTGAAATTCCTTATAATACCTATAAAATCAAATCCAAGGATGTCTAATTTAATCCTGGAAAGTTTCATTACATTTTGATTTGATTTGGTCAATGAAATGCATGACACAACAACACTGCCTTGCAGGAGATAACCAAACAGCTTGCTTTTACACTTCAATGAATTCCCTATTTGTGTACAAATTTCCAAAAATCATGATCAATTATATTCCCACACAATTTTCCCTTCTAAATCCAATGGAATCATTATATTTTCAAAAATCCAACTTGTAATACCCCGAATTTTGACACTCTAGGTTAGAGAATAAGCCTGAGATTAGTGGATTGCTAAGCCCTGATTTAGCAAGATCCCAAATTGTGATTAAGGGTTAATGACTTCAAAAGTGGATGTGGTTAGTGATAAATAACCCTTTTGGAGAATATGATGTGATTTGGCACTCGAATGTGATTCGTGTGTGTTATGAGCAGCGCCAAAACCCTGTATTTGAGTTAAATTATGGATTAAAATCTAAATTGACTTAGAATAGAGGGAAGAATTGAATGGGGTATTGTGTTGGAAATGGTGTCATAGTGTGTTTTGATGTCATTGAAATTGGTTTGGAACTTTGGAATGGAAAAGTTGCAATGTTAGGTTTTGAAATGTGAATTGTGTTGACATGTTGAGATTGTTGTGAAAACATGTCAATGAGATGTGAATTTGATTGATTTGGTGTTTCCAATGGATTCCTTGTAAAAATTTATGTGGGAATGATGTTTGGTATGAAAATGGAACCATTGGAAGCAAAGATGCAAAATCTGAAATTTTGTCCAGTAAAACTCTATTCTGGGCAGTCAGTTTGTGTGAACGTTTTGAATGACCAAATGGTGTCTAAAATTCTGAAACTTTCCAGTCTTAAATTTCACATCCCAAGCTTCAAAATGGAGATATAATTTGTGCCATTTATTTTTGGGAACTAGGAGATATGTCTGTCCAAAGTTTGGGATCAAAACTGGACTCTGTTTTGGAACATTGTTGAGTTTTGTGTAATTCTGTATTTGTGTGGTGATTTCTAGTAATGGTCCATATTTTTTATATAAATAGGACTTAAATAGATTTCATTTGGCTTTGGGATCACCTCATTTTGAATTTTCTATAATTAGTTATGATTTTTCAAAATTTGGGCAGAAAATCTGTCAGAAAATCCGAAAATGGGAATTATGACATCAACAAAATAAAAGATGACATCAGCATGGAATTAAAAGCAATTCCTCCATCTTCATCAGCCATTTCCAGACTCCATTTCAGAAAAATAAACGTGAGAGAGAGCTTGGAGAAAATAGGGAGAAGGAAGGAGAAATCTCACAAGGTAGGTCGATTTCTTCGGTGAATTCGTACCTAACGTGTATAATCCTTCTCCTAAGTTATTCCTCTATGTGAATTAAGGTCTTGAAGCAAGGAATTTCATTGTTTAAAGAGGCTAGGGTTCAGCCATAAGAAGGGTAAGCTAGAAGGAGCTTAAGGTAACCTCCGAAACTTCAATCTTTGATTGTTCTGGCTACTGTGGTTGATTTAATCGGTGAAATTTCACCAGATTGTCTTTGTTTGTAAATTTGGAAAATGGGTTGGCCTAGGTGTTATGCTGCCCAAATTGAAACTAAATGGTAGTTCTAACCCAATGTAATGGTTAATAAAGTGGTTAGGAGTAGAAAGAAACACGTTTACGGAGCCGAAACCGAAAAACCCCAATTTTCTCCGGAGTACTTGTATATTTTGGTTATGGATATAAATGGGTCTTAGATTTGGATTTTCAATGATTTTATGGTTCCATTGAGTTCAGGACCGAAAATTAGGTGGGGTTACAGTTGGTCACTTTTTCGGAAAACGCCGAAAAAGCATAATTACGAAAACGCCCCTGAAACCCTTAAAGTGGGGTTGCCAAGGGTGAATTTGTAAATTGACATTGAATTTGATAATTCCGAGTCCGGAAATGGATTCCTTGGGTGAAAATATGTCAAAATAGCCCATGTCAAAATTTCAAGAAAAGTACAGCCGAACCAGGTACGGCAGGGCGGGGCCGGGTCCCTGGGGGTATTTTAGTAATTTTTCAATATAGCTTCATATAACCCCCAGAAACACTATGGAAGTATCTAAATAGTACATTTGACATTGTAGGATCGAATGTGAAGCCCCGAGTTGTTGGCACGTAAATCGAGGAGAAAAGACTGGAGGTAGGGAACTTATCTCTCCTGCATGCTCTGATACTATATTAATGTGTTGATGCATGTTATTGCTTTGCTTGATTATGTGGAACATGTATGAATGATTTGAAGCTATGTTTCAATATATGCTATGGCCATATGTGTATCGTTCGAAGCATTGAGCTTATAGATTTGTCATTGTATGTGTGCATGAGTTATGTGATGCAAGCATGTTATGCATTAAACACTTATCTTGCCTGCATATTGATAATGTTTCCCTACTGAGATTCTCTCGAATCTCACCCTCCCTTACCAACAATTTAGACAGGGCAAGTGGCTCATGGAGGGAGCGGCAGGACTCATTCGAGATGAGATTGTGTAATCCCCATTTGAAGAATTGTAATGGGCAATTGTGCCCTGTATATCTTTAGCGAAGGTATGTACCAGAGATTGCCGGGATGATTATGTTGTGCACTCTGATATTTATATGAATGTGATTTATCTTCGCGTAGTAATTGTATTCGAAATGTGAATATGAGACCAAGTTTATAAATGATTTCGAAAGGTATTTTTGAAAACCCCATCATGTGATGGGTTAGTAAATGTTATTTGATTATTATTGGTCTCTATTTCATTTTAATCGCGTATTTCGGATATAATTATGGAGGGGGTTACACAACTCCTTCCCCTTGATTCAACACCTGGACGAAATTCGGGTTCTTAAGAAAAAATGTGTTTTTGTGTTTCAACTTCAAGGCTTACTTCTTTTCACTCCTAATCACTTGATCAACCATTTAATCACTTTTTAAACATGATTAGACTAAATTTGGGTAGCATAACACTTAGGGTTAACATTTTCCCAAATTTACAAGTCATAGCAAATCAATCCTAAAACCACCAATCATTTCAACAACAACAACAACAACCAAAGATTAAAGTTTTTGAAGTTACCTTTGACTTTTCTTGCTTTCTCTCTCTAGAAGTTACTGTTCACTTTCTCTTCCATTGAGATTTTTGCTTGCTACACATGATTTTCAAAAAAGAAAAGAGCTTAGGAGAGGTTCTACATGGATTAGGAGGCTTAAACATAAGGATTTCAATAACTTACCTTGAGATCTTTGCCTCTTTGACCTTCCTCCTCTCTCTAGCTTTCTCGAACTCTCTCTCTCTCTTCGTTGGGCAGCTTGGACAAAATGAGGGAAGAGGAAGATGAAGAAAAAAAACTTAATGATGACTTCATATTTTCCCTTAATTAATTTATTACAAGAAATCTAATTTATGACACAGTTGTACTTCAGGCTTATCCCTTACCAATTAGTGTCATAGTCCTCCATTAGCATTGAACCAAATCTTTCTCTCCTAGTTGGCCTATAAAGTGACTCATAGGAGCCCTTTTCCAACACCAAATTTGGGCTTCATTTCTTCTAATAAATCTTCATGCACAACTAGCATTATTTTAATCCCATTTCCGTATGTGCTCATCTCTAACAATTATAGTTTATTCCTCTTAGCTTGGATTAAGGACACTTGGCATATTTTGTTGACCAACACTTATTTTCCCTTTTTATTTTCATGAATGGCTAAAATATTAAGAGAAAAGGGAAATAATAATTATCTAAATCAATTCCATAATTATTTTACCCATTTTCTCATGAATATGAACATTTATAAAATTCCTAAATTCCAAATTCCTAAATATTCACCATTTTGTTGAATTTCCTAAATAATTACAATATATTTGGTGAATATAAAATTTAGGGTATTACACTTGGCCCATTTGTGTTTAGTAAGGCCTTAGCACCTTACTAATACATTAAAGGATGAATTTATGCTATGATCTTGTACTTTGTGAATTTTGGCTAGTCCACATCACTTAATCAGTGAGCTTATTGAGTTGATCTATCAGTCATATTGTAATATCCCAAAAAGTAATTAAGGGCTAATGACTTCAAAAGTGGATGTAATTATTGTCAAATAAACACTTTTGGAGAATGTGTGATGGGAATTTGGTGGTTTTAGTGATCCCAATGGTTTTCTTGTGAACAATTGTGTGGGAATAAGTTTGATTATTGATTTTGGAGCCATTAGACACATTGGTTGAAAATTTGAAAAACTGTTAAGTGTAATTCTGTGCAAGACAGTCGTTTGTATGGACATTTTGAATAAGCAAATGGTGTCTAAAAATTCTGAAACTTTTCAATCTTAAATTTCACATGTGAATCTTCAAAATGGACATATAATTTGTGTCTTTAGATTTGTGAGCTAAGAGTTATGAGTTTTTGAAGTTTGCCCATCGAAATTGACTATTTTCTGGAGCAACGATCAAAGAAATTAAACTCTGGGAATGATATACTTCTAGCTAGTAAAAGGCTATATTTTTCTTTGAAACTAGACTCAATAAGGGTTCTATAGCCTTTGAAATCACTCTAATTCGATTTTTCCAGAATTAGTTATAATTTTTCAAAGTTTGGGCAGAAATCTGCCAGAATTTCTGAAAAATCTGAAATTGTTGGAAATTAAATTAATAATTAAATATCATATAATATATGATATTAAATATCATCATCCTTCTTTCTCCAGCCATTTTCACTCACTCATATCTAAAATTAGAGAGAGAAGAGTTGAGAGAGTCTAGAGTGAGAAAGTGAAAAGAACTAGCAAGGTAAGCCGATTTCTCCGACGATCTAGTTCCTAACGCGTACAACTCTACTCCTAAGCTTCTCTTTCATGTACTTCAAGGTTGTTGGAGCTCAAATTTGCTGTTTAAAGAGAGTTAGATTTCAGCCAAGAAGAGAAAAAGCTAGTAGGAGCTTGAGGTAACTTTCAAACCTTCGTATATTGACTATTCTGGCTGCTGTGGGTAATTTAATCGGTGAAATTTCGCGAGATTGCTGTTGGTTTTAAATTTTGGAAATTGAGTTGTCTAAGGGTTATGCTGCCCAATTTTGGTTCAAATGGTAGTTATAACCTAATGTAGTAGTTAATAAAATGGTTAGGAGTAGAAAAAACGAGTTTATGGAGCCGAAATCGTAAAATCCCGATTTCCCCAGAGAACAAATAAATTTTGGCCACCTCTAGAAATGGGTCTTAGAGTTGGATTTTAAATGATTTGATGGTTCCATTGAGTTTAAGAGGGAAAATTAGGTGCGGTTACAATTGGCCACTTTTTCGGAAAAGGCTAAAAAAGCATAATTACGAAAACGCACCTGAAATCTTTAAAGTGGCCAAGGGTAAATTTGTAATTTAACATTGAATTTGATAATTTTGAGTCCAGAAATTGTTCCTTGTGTGGAAATATGCTAGAATAGCTTGGGTTAGAATTTCGGGAAAGATGCAGCCGGACCGGGTACGGCGGGCCTGGGCCGGGTCCCTGGGGGCATTTTTATAAATTTTTATTATAGACTCGTATAACCCCCATAAACACTATGGAAGTGTCTAAATGACGCATTTAAAATTGTAGGATTCAATATTTGCCCTGATTGCGAGCAGCCTGTGCCGGGGCCAGTCAGGAAAGAACAAGGTAGTGACTCTTTCTCTTATACTATATATGATGCATTGTATGTGTGTTATATAATTAATTTGTGATGATTTCAAATGCTGCAAAGCCTGTGGATATGTGAAAGCCGAAAGGCTATTTGTGGGCCATAAGGCTATGTGTATGCACCGCCATGCCAATAGTCCCTGAGTCGCTAACAACGGTTCGGGTAAGGACTGCGTGCCTTCTCGACTGTAAAAGGGGATAAGGGTGGGGTATGTTATGTATTGTGTCACTGCTGATTGTGATTTACTTGCATGCTATGTGTTTATATACTGTATAAGTGATTTGTTACTACTGGGATTCTCTTGAATCTCATTCTTTCTATTGACTAATCTTTCAGACAGGGCAAGTGGCTCCAAAAGGAAGGAGACAACCAAGGGCGGTTAGGATATTTTAGGGATATTTGACTTGGTTATTGTTTATCTATGTTTTGGTTGAGTTTACTGTTTATATATCTAGGATGTAAATATTAGAATGATTTTGTGTAATCCCCTATTGGGAAAACTATAAACCCATAGTATTTATATGAAACTGGGGGTTACCGGGATTTTGTTGTACAATCTGATATGTAAATGTGATGTAATTGCACAGGGTAATTATATTCGAATTGTCGAATTTGAGACCAAGGTAAGGCATAAATTTTAAAAATATTTGTGAAAACCCTTCCGTAAGGAAGGGATTGTAAATGAGTTTGATTATTATTGGTCTCTATTTCATTTTAGTCACGTATTTCGAATCATAATTACGGTTTTCGAGGTAAGGGTTACACATATAGGTAGGCATTGTCCCATTGGTTTGAGAATATCATACTGCCTTGCCTTTGTATATGATCCATTCACAGTCTTCATCGATAAAGCAAAGTCTAGAGATCATTTAAACTTTTTATGACATATATGGTCATTTATAATAAATATAAACTCATCATAAGCTCTTGAATATGAATTTTCCTTTTTTTTAAAGGAAAAATATTTCAGAAAAATACTCTCAAAATATGAAAAAAAAATTAATGATTTGAAATTATATTAGATTTCTTTAATGCTCTTCTTGGATGAGGGGAAAAGTTTAGAGAAATGCAAATAGAAAGAAAGAAAATGGACAGAAGAGAAAATTGGAGAGATAATTTTAACTCTCATCATGCTTGGATGGACAGAGAAAAATACAGAGGAAGAAAAATAAACAAATGATATAATGACAATAACACCCTTATCTTATAAAAGGATATATTATGTTATTGTGTCTATTAAAACAAACTGAAGGCAACAACCATAGTAAACTTAACACCATTAAAATATTTAAAATCAAATTATTTCACGGAAATATATTTCATATTTTTCTATTTTAAGTTAAAATTATTTGATGAAAATATATTTTTCTATTTTTTATTTAAAATCATAATAAAAATTTTTAAAAATAAAATATAATAACTTTTAAAAATGGAACATTAGTAAGTTTTCTTGTTTCAATATATAAATAATTAATAGCTTCTCTCATTTGTTTCCTCCTTACCAAATTCCTATATATTTTCTTAATTATGAAAGCATTCAGTAAAGGATGATGCGGTGATTGGTTTTATGTGTTGGTATATTTTAATTTTCTAATTTTCAAAGCTTACTCCATTTGTAGAGGCACTAGAGCCGGGAAAACGGGCCGAGCCCGTCGGGCCGGCCCTTTTAAGCCCTGGCCCTTCAAGGGCCAGGCTTGTAAATTGTAGACTCAAAAGGAAGTCGGGCCTAAAAGGGCCGGCCCTGTAAGGCCTCGGGCTTAAAAGGGCCGGCCCTGGAGGGCCTCGGGTCGGCCCTTTAGGCCCGTTTATTTTTTTTTTACTTGGAAAGAAACCATATTACATTTTTGAATTACCTTATTGAATCTACATGTCACTCTGTCCTCATATTGCATAGAGTATGATTTTTGAGTATATTGTTTTGTCTAATTGAATCATATTGTGATTTTTGAGTATGATTTTTAAGTATATTGTTCTACCTATTTAGACTGAAATCATATTATATACTATTCTGCCTGATAGAGTATGATTTTTTATGGAGGTTGTAATTATTTGATTACTTGAACCTACTGCTCAAAGTGAAACACAATCAAATGTCCTTGAAATTGATGATCGTGGCGAAGAAGGTGAAAATGATAATCATCATACTCATGTTGTTTAGAGGTTAGAGTATTTAGCTTCTTTCCTTGTTATACTTTGGCCTTTGTGTGAGTTATTTATAGACATAATTTTACCTTTGATTATACATTAGTAACTGTGTTTGTTTGTTGCAAGAGATGTGTTATTTAAACCTTAATGTTGACAACATTTATGTATTAAATTAGAACTTTAATTATTGTTATTTACTAATTATATCTCTCTAGGGAAAATACGCAGGAAAAATAGTTAAATATTGTGAAAAGGATTTCCCGGCCCTGGCCTTGATGCTCTCGTGCTGGGCCTTGAAAAACTGCAATTTTTCTGACCCCGAGCCCTTTAGGGCCAGCCCTGTTAGGCCCTGGCCCGTCAAGGGCCGGGCCGGCCTTGATTCCCAGCTCTAAGAGGCACGCACATTGCAGAAGAAGACAGGTGATGAAAACGGAGTGAAGGCAAGAGGGAGATTGGAAGATGAAGACACAGTAGAGAGAGAGGCGTAAGGATGACGAACGTAAGGAAGGGGCGGCGGGGGAACAAAAATTTTTCTCCTAAAATCTCTCCACATTTGGAGAGAAAGTTTGGGGAGAACATGGGGTGAGTCCCATGCCCTGTTGCCTCTCATACTTTTTCTTCCTTCCACTTTTCCTCCCTCACCCAAACAAGAAAAAACTCATCTTCCCTATGTTTTCTTTCCTAATTTTCTTTCCCCTCTAATTTTCCTTCAATCCAAGCAGCTGGTTAAGGTAGCCAAGGAGCATTTATAAATTTAAAAAGAAAAAAAGACTTTCTCTACCCCTCATGACTCTCATCTCTCTTCCATTTGTCATCTCTCTCCATCCACCATTCTTTTCGAATTCAGCTTCTTTTCCATACTCTTCCGGCCTTGGCCTCTCCCTTACCCAAAACTATATCGTTTTGGGTGTATATGGGAGGGGTGATCTTTTTTTTTTTTGTCAAACTAATATTCAGGGTCTTGAAGTATTTTTTTCAGTAGCATCTAATATTCAAAAATAATTTTTTGTGCACTATGTAGCATAAAACAATTTTTCAATATCACCCAGTATCTGATAAGCTATACCCTAAACTATTTTAGTTGCAATGAGCAGCCTCTAAATCCCATTCAGCACAATAAATTATTTTTCTAGTGGCAACAAGCAGCTTCTAAAATATTTTTCTAGTTTCAATGAGTATCATAAATTTAGGATATTGAGTGTTGGATGCACTCAAATTTAGTTTAGGATATAGAATGTTACTAGAAAAGTACTTTAAAATGCAGCTTGCCAAATGTTGGGTACTACTGAAAAATTATTTTATATTATATAGTACATAAAAAATTATTTTAGAATATTGAATGTCACTGAAAAAAATACTTCAAGACCCAGAATATTATTTTGATAAAAAAAAAAAAGTGGATTACCCCTCCCATTTACATCCAAAACGATGTAGTTTTGGGTAAGGAGAGGGTAAGGACCGGAAGAGCATGGGAGGGAAGTTGGATCTGTTCTTTTCAGTTTTCACTCATTCTTTCTTGTCTCTCTCATCTCAACCTCCCCAGCTCAAGTGCTTGCCTAAGAAGAAGGCAAAGGCCGGAGGACTGTGTTTCTGAATTCGCGAACGGAACGTGTTGAACTAGAGCAGAGATGACCTTTTCGCAAAATACAGGACTCAGTTTAGCTTTAGCGATTTCTATAATCCGATTCTTCTAATTACCATTGTCATATAACAATTCTCCTTAATTTCAGGAACAAAAATTAACGAGCTTATAAAATAGGAAGAAAAGCGAGCCAGATCCCTTTTAAAAAATTCTTTATCGGCGAGTACTCCTCATATATATATATAGTCAAACGTCTTCATCGGCGAGTACTCATCCAGTTTTCTTCGTTTTACTTGGATTCCTTCTGGGGCTGGTGGTGCCGTCGCCGCCGTCACGGCGCTGATTCCCATCGTTGAAGATCAACAGGTCGTCGTTCACTTCTTCATCGTCTTTTCTGGTAGCAACGCGGATGCAAGAGCAACGGTCCATGGATGCGAAGAAAGCAGTGGTGACTCCATTGATGAACCACATGGCCACACCATTGAGCTTTCCACAATTAGCGGGAGAGGGCTGGCTTGAGGACGACAACGATGATCAGACCCTCGGTTCCTCAGGATTTGATTGTAGAGTGAAGAAGCCGGAGCAACAGGATGTGGTAGTGGCAGTCATGGAATTTGCATCTACCTCCAATCTCTCGCCTCAAGATTAAGATGATGGCAAGCACCTGAGTTGGGGAGGTTGAGACGAGAGAGATAGAGAGTGAGTGAAAAGAATGGTGGGCAGAGAAAGATGACAGATGGGAGAGAGATGCGAACGATGAGGGGAAGATAAAAGGCTTGTTTGTTTAAGCTTTTTCTACATGAAAAACGCACTTATTATGCAAGCCGAGAAAAAACTCCTCTCACATACTTACCTCGTATACCGTGAATCACGAATTATAAGCACGTTTTGGACAAAAATAAGCCATTCCAAACGCACACAAAGTCTTTTCCCAAAATTTGAAAATCTCCTTTTGCTACCTTCAGAGAAATCTAATAATATATAAATTCAAATCATTAATTTGCCTTTTTTATATTTTGAGAGTATTTTAGGATTTTCCCTTTTTTAAATATCACTCGATCAAAACATTACTATCCCGCTTGTACCTCACCATTGAGGAACCGTACCGGGGTCTATCCTTTGATATGGACTGAAATCTCGTTCCATCTGGATCTAGGTGATTTATATTTAATTTTTTTTAAAATTAATTTTTTTTAGATTAAAAAACATTTTTAAAAAAATATTATTTAAGAGATTATCTTTACCTTAAATTTTATATCTATTAAAATAATTTTTCTTCAAAAATTAAAAATTAAAAATTAAAAAAATAAATTTAAATCATCCAAATTCCATCCAAACAAATAAGGGGCTCTCTCTGCCCATCCATGAAACGCTCTCATTATTTATCTTTATGTACTCTTATGCTGCTGAAAGGTTGCAAATGCCTTTACAATATTTTGTAAGGACACAGTATATGATAGTCAGGTGTCAGGGTCAAAACAGCTAGGCATCCGTGCAAAAACAAACAAAAAATCAAATATAAAAATCTGACAGCCTGTTTCTTAAAGGGCTAATTTTTTGGATAACTCGTTAGAGACAAATGAGTGTGTTTGTTTCAACGTTTTGGGGGTTCAATCGGATTTCAACAGTATTCAATTAGACTTGAACAGTGTTTTGATCTAAAGTGAGTATTTGTTTCAGTGATTGGATTTAAGATGAAAAAATTCATAAGTTGGAAAAAGTCATAAGCCTCAAAATAAAGCTTATTGGAACTTATGTGCCTGTATGTGTATAAAAAAATATTGATAGGAGTATTTTCATATTTTTGGGGATCAATGAGGTACTCAAAATCACTTCTAATCACAAAAATTCTTTTATGAAAAATGTTCTAAATAATTTTCTCTTTCTTCAGATAATAACCTTTTGCTAATTAGAAAATACTTTGAGATAAGAGTTTAAATAAGTTTTGAGTTTTGTTAATATATGACTATAGAAATGTAGAGAATAATTAATAATATACTTTAATCAGTTTAGATTTATTATTTAATTGTTTTATGATTTTATAATCAATTTGTTTTAAAACATGTCATAAATTACTTTCTATATAGTGTTTTTACCCATTAAATTTAGTTTAAATAATTTATTTGGATTATTTGAGGTATTATTGAGATTTTAATCGGTTTATTTTGTTAGATTTTGAGCTATGTGAAAATATAAGTTAGGATTTAATATTTAAATTAGAGTTTGATATAATTTATAAGATTTAAGCTTGAGGTGCACAGTAGAAAAGACTTTTGGAGTGTACCAATTTAAATTAGAGTTTAATATAATTTTATTAAAATTGTACCATTACCAAATTTTCAAAGTTAATTTTTGAGAAAATTGTGAAAAAATCCCTCCGTGTGTAGATATCTTCCTAGGTCCCATTGACAATTAAGTTGCCAATGATGACTTTTTTCACAATTATCCCTTCATTTTTCATAATTTTTTCAATTTTTTTCTCTTAATTAATACAAAAGTCACTTATGCAAAAGTCAAACCAAACATCCTAACTTTTACATAAGTTACTTTAAGTTACTTATCTAATCGCTAATTCAAACACTCATCATTTTACTCAATCTAACTTTTTTCCAATCTTAAGATTCTATAAGTTTAAGTAAAAATAAGTTACTTATCCAATCGTCAAAACAAACACACCCAATTTCACTTAACCACCAGTGACTTTTTTTTTTTGAAAAAATAAGGATAACAAAATTATGAATTTGTATTCCAATAACAAAAAACCAGAGTGAAATTATATTCTGATTGTAAATGATTAAAATGTCCTTCCCTCATATGGATTCTTTTTATTTTAATTTGCTATAATTAATTGTTAAAAACTTATGTTTACTTCTAAATTCATCTATTAATATTTATAAATTTTCGTATAAATTGTTATAATATAAATTGAGAGTTATAATTTTTTATATCTACACTTGCAAGTTTTTTTGTTATTATTAGTTATTAAAATACGTATTACACTAATTGTAAAAAAATGAACAAGGGCAAATTAGTTGTTTATTGGCAAACCAAAATTTCACTGTGATCCTTTGGTGCTACAATGTAAATTTCATTATATTTTGGTCTTTAAGTGAAATAAAGTGACATGTATGGGGCTTAAATGAATTACTCCCTTACATATTATGTTGATGACACGTAATTTTCACATCACGTCGAGTGTTATCTTGTGTAATGTGCATCATGACATGGACCCTAATGCAAAGATCATTCGAAGCCGAAATGAAATTGAATTTAAGAGATCAAGCTAGTGTGTGGATAGAAGTTCTAAGCACGTACAATTATTGGGCCACAGCAATCACAACCACAACCATACCCATCAAACCTTAAAGAACTCTTTTTTCATATGATGCACGTAATCTGGCCCGCTTGTACCTCCCCATTGAGGAATCGTTCCGATGTCTATCCTTTAGTACGGACTGAAAGTTCGTCCCATCTGATCTAGATGATTCATTTTTTATTGTTTTTAAACTAATATTTTTTTAGATAAAAAATCATTTTTGAAAAAAGTATCATTTAAGAGATTATTTTTATCTTAAATTTCGTGTCTATTAAAATAATTTTTCTTTAAAAATTAAAAATTAAAAAAAAATAAATCTAAATCTCATATAAATAATTCAGACATGGAAGCTCTCTCGGCCCAACCATGAAAAAAGTCATAAGTTGGAAAAAGTAATAAGCTTCAAAATGAAGCTTATTGGAGCTTATGTATGTGTGTGTAAAATAATATTGATAGGAGTATTTTTATATCTTTGGGGATCAATGAGGTACTCAAAATCATTTCTAATCACAAAATTTCTTTTATAAAAAATGTTTTAAATAATTTTCTGTTTCTTTAAATAGTAATCTTTTGCTAATTAAAAAATATTTTAGGATAAGCGTTTAGGCAAGTTTTGAGTTTTATCAATATATAACTGTAGAAATGTAGAGAATAATTAATAATAAATTTTAATCAATTTATATTTATTATTTAGTTGTTTTATGATTTTATAATCAATTTCTTTTATAAACATGTCATAAATTAGTTTCTATATGGTGTTTTTACCTATTAAATTTAGTTTAAATAATTTATTTGGATTATTGGAGATATTATTGAGGTTTTAATCAGTTTATTTTATTAGATTTTGAGCTATGTGAAAATATAAGTTATGATTTAATATTTAAATTAGTGTTTGATATAATTTATAAAATTTAAGCTTGAGGTGTATAATAGAAAATACTTTTGGAGTGTACCAATTTAAATTATAGTTTGATATAATTTTATTAAAATTGTACCATTGCCAAATTTTCAAAATTAATTTTTGAGAAAATTGTGAAAAAATCCCTTCGTGTGAAGATATCTTCCCAGGTCCCATTTGGCAATTAAGTTGCCAATGAGGACTTTTTTCACAATTATCCCTTCATTTTTTCATTTTTCATAATGTTTACAATTTTTTCTCTTCAATAATACAAAAGCTACTTGTACAAAAGTTAAACCAAACATCATTCACTTTTACATAAGTTAATTATCCAATCGTCAATCCAAACACTCATCATTTTACCCAATCTAACTTTTTTCTTTTCAATTTTAAAATTCCATAAGTTTAAATAAAAATAAGTTATTTATCCAATCGCCAATCCAAACATACACAATTTTACTAAACCCCAGTGACTTTTTTTTTTAAACAATAAGGATAACAAAATTATGAATTTGTATTCCAATAACAAAAAACCAGAGTGAAATTATATTTTGTTCGTAAATGATCAAAATGCCGTCCTTCCCTCATATGGATACTTTTTATTTTAATTTGCTAAAATTAATTATTTTAATTCATATCTATACTTGTAAGTTTTTTCTTTATTATTATTAGTTATTAAAATGCATATTACACTTGTAAAAAAATGAACAAGAGCAAATTAGTTGCTTATTAGCAAACCAAAATTTCACTTTGATTCTTTGGTGCTACAATGTAAATTTCATTATATTTTGGTCTTTAAGTGAAATAAAGTGACATGTATGGGTATGAAAATATGAAATGAATCACTCCCTTACATATTATGTTAATGACACGTAATTTTCACATCACGAGAAGTGTTGTCTTGTGTAATGTGCATCATGACATGGACCCTAATGCAAAGATCATTTGAAGCCGAAATGAAATTGAATTTAAGAGATCAAGCTAGTGTGTGGATAGAAGTTATAAGCACGTGCAATTATTGGGCCACAACTATCACAACCACCCATCAAACCTTAAAGAACTCGTTTTTCATATGATGCAAAGCCAAAAAAATCTGGGATATGATAATATCACAATGCCCTGCCCTTATTTCTCCGCTGTAATCGATAAAGCAAATAAGTGACATATATGGACCTTAATGCAAGGCAAAGAAGTGTGTCGGTAAAAGTTCTGAGCTAAACATCATATATTAAAAAATTAAGGTTCTAAACAAAACAAACAGATAAATTGTCATGTCACACAATTCTTGAGCAAACGTACGGACAAGGTCAACGTCTGATTATCAATATTTATTATTATTTTTAATTTAAAAACGCCTGTAAATGTTTTAGAGGATCTCTACCAAGCATAAATAGAGAACTGAGGTTCCTTTGGCCCCAGAACATCGCAAAAGATAGTACAACCAAATAGAAGCCTTTTCATTTCACTCCAATTGCTCTCTATCAATTTCCATTACTTTCAATTAGTAATATCTTCAAAGCGGAAATTCCCCCATCAAAACCAATGCTTCCACTTTCAGCAATCGAGACCTCTGGTGTTAAACGGACTATCCATAGCAAGGCTTCAACCTTTAGTGTTTCTAATCAAAACAATAATGCTCGTGGATCAGCAAATCACTTTGAACCTTCAATTTGGGATTATGATCATATCCAATCGATGAGAAGTGATTTTGTGGTATGGCCTGTTTCACGTTAATTTACTTTGTTTGTTGAAATTTTATTCCCCATCATGATGATGGATTCTCTAATTTTTATGACCCACAATTTATGATCGCCCAACTTTAAATTGTTATAGGAAGAATCGTATATTGGAAAAGGAGATCAGTTGAAGGAAGAAGTAAGAGGGATGCTCTTGACATTGACAAATCCTGTGGAACAACTTGAGCTCATTGATGACATGCAAAGACTGGGGTTGGCTTCTCATTTTAGCCAAGAGATAAGGAACATAATGGAAAAGATTAACAATAATGACACGTTAATAATAAATAACAACTTATATGCCATGGCTCTTGAATTCAGACTCTTAAGACAGCAAGGCTACTATGATGTTTCATCAGGTATATATGATTTTTTTTTTTCACAAATTATATTCTTCTCATAAATCACATCATTACTGAGAATATAATATTCTTGATATGTAATTGCATGCTGGTTATTTTCAGAGATATTTGATGGATTCCTAGATAACAATGGTAATTTTCATTCTCTCCTTTCGGGTGATATCAAGGGTATGCTATCTTTGTATGAAGCTTCTTTTCATTCAATGGAAAGTGAAATAGTATTGGATAAAGCAAGAGAGTTTTGCTCAACTCGTAACAGTTGGTGGCCCAGTCATACTTTTTCATGCCTATTTTTCAATTCCTAATTCAACAAATAAGAAGGACTCGATTGGGCTAGAGGAATATTCCAATGTTATTCGCAGTTCATCCACTATTTCGCGCCTCGCCAATGATTTGGGAACAGCTAAGGCATCATGATGCCACCCTTTCTTACTTGATTAACCACTAAGTATTGCATGAAATATGGTATTGATTTTCCACTTATATTTAATTATGCAGCGAGAAAAGGTGACTGGAGACGTACCCAAATCAGTTGAGTGTTGTATGAATGAAAGTGGAGCTTCTGAAGCTGATGCTCATAGGCACATAAATTCCTTGATATGTGAAACTTGGAAGAAATTGAATAAAGAAGTTAGCAATTCTTCTTATAATTCAAGGAGTTTCATTCAGGTTGCTATGAACCTTGGAAGGATTTCACTCCACGTGTACCGACATGGAGATGGTTTTACCATTCAAGATGATGAAACAAAAAATCATGCAATATCATTGTTTTTTCAGCCTATTATTGTAATTTAATTTGATGCAAAGACTCCTTTTAATTTTCTTGTTGTATATTTCTATCTGACTCAGTCAAATTGAAGCATTGTGGAACCCAACTAATATAGTTATCTCTAAGACATGTTCTATATTTACATGAATACAAAACTTATACTTCATGCTTAACAGTTAATGGGTCAATGCCCCTTTTACTTTGACCACCACCTATTGGTTGTAATAACTTTATTTAATTTTCTTATGAGTGTATGTGCAAGAGTTTGTTAACACTACAAAAAAACTGGGTATTAGAGACGGAATTTAACGACGGAAATTCTGTCGCTAATAATTTTAGCGACGGAATTTCCGTCGCTAATCTGTTAGCGACGGAAAATGGTCCGTCCCTAAAAAGGCCGTTACTAATTCCATTAGCGACGGAATTGAAAATTCTGTCGTTAATTTAGGGACAGATTAGCGACGGAAATTTCGTCTCTAATCTGTGACAGAATTTAGAGACGGATTAGTGACGGAAATTCCGTCTCTAATCTGTGACGGAAATTCCGTCCCTAATGACAAATTCCGTCGCTAATTTTTTAGATGGATTAATAATGGAAATTCCGTCACTAATTTTTGAGACGGATTAGCGATGGAGTTTCCGTCTCTAATTTGCCCAAGATTAGCAACGGAATAGCCGTCTCTAATCCGTCACAAACAAAAAAAATTAATTTCGTTATTAATTTCTGAAACGGATTAGCGACAGAATTTCCGTTTCTAATTTATCCAAGATTAGCAATGGAATTTCCGTCTCTAATCCATCACAAAATTGAAAAAAAAAAATTAATTTCATTATTAATTTTTGAAACAGATTCCATCGCTAATCCATTGCAAAGTGAAATTTTTTTTAAAAAAAAAAATTTGTAACAGAATTTCCATCATAAATCCGTCTCTAAGCTTTTTTAATTTTCTCTCCAATTATTTTTTTTTTTGGTTATTTTGAATTTAACGATAAGTCAACATTAATAACCTATAATAGTTAAAGAACTGAAAGTGAAATTAAATTGATTGCAAATAAAATCAAATTCAAACCAAGTTCTAAAATGAGAAATTAACTACAAAACAAAAGTACTGAAGCAAAAATGTATATAATATATCAAACAAACCACACAAATATTTCAAACACCATCACCATCATCTTCTTCCATATAAGAATCTTCTTCTTCTTTTTGTTCTTCTTCATCCTCTTGACCAACCATGGCATTTATTGTCATATGTACTTCTTCATACTGAATTTCAAAATCTCATTGGTTATTCATCATAAAGACAAAGTTACATGGTAAAATGCAATTGTTGAATGGTACGAACAGTATCAATATTTATCAAGAAATATCAATGTTATTCCTTGCAAAAACGACAAGAGTTTTATTTAAAATAGAACGTTGAGTTCAATTATTTTTTTTTCATGCCACAATATTTCTAAACTAAGACAAATGTTATTATTTAGGAGTATGGCTCTTGCAAAAAGAGATGCAATGCACATGACACTTGATATAAAGAGATATCAAATCAGAGTTACATAGAGAACACACATGGCACAACTTAATTAAAACCAACAATATCATACAATTTCAACAAAATCCAGAGAGCCAGTAAAAATAACTAAATAACCTTTTGATCCTGTCAATAAAAGCATAGCAACACTGAAATCAAGATTAATTCTTTCAAATAACCCAAGAATGCAAGATTATGTAACAGATTGCAACCGATGAAGCAAGATGCTATCTCACTTTTTCAAAATGCATTCACTTAATGACACCGGGCTAATAACCCTTTGGAATAAGCAACTGAGCCTTAATAATGATAAAAATAACAACTAAAATTTGGAATGTCTGAGTTGCTCACTTTATCTTAAATGCTAATTTACTGCAACTTCTTTTTTTTTGGATGGTAAAGGAAAATATTATTGATTGAAACATCAGTTACAAAGCGTAAAAATGTCATATCCCAAATTTTGTGTGTAACAGTTCAAAAATTTGTCTGAAATAAATATTCTACTAAACTGAGTACTTGGAGCAGAATTGTTGTAAATTCCTTGAAAGAATAGCACATTTGTAATGTTTTCCAAATGCCAAATAAAATAATAAACTCGTCAAGGTCCAGGTTTGGGTAATAGTGCAATTTCTAAAAGAAATACGAGTACCTGAAGGATATTTTGAAAATTGTGTTCGGAATTGTAGGAAAAATCCCCAAAGACATATGATGGTAGAGACTAGTTCTCCGGACTATATTTGAGGTTTGATTAAGGTATAAATAAGAAAATTACTTCACAAATGAATTTTAAATATTTATTGAATTTTGGCTAATAAAGGATGTTTAGCCAAATTTAATCATAAAAAGACCAAGAGACCTCAAATAATTGGGCTAAACTAGCGGAAAATTTTTTAAGGTTAATTTAGATTTAGAAAAATAATTTTATATCCAAGAAATGGAGAATTTATTTTAAAGAATGTTTTAAGGGAATTTCATCCAAGAACAATACATTTTATTGGACATTATGGGAAAATTACTTTAAGACTAAAACTAGGCAATGGGTGACGTAATTCATAGGAGGCATAAATGGAAGAAGAATTTTTGGCCGCATGATCAAAAGTCCAAATGGCAACGAGCGACAGAAAATCAGAAGATCAATCTTAGCCACAAAAATTGAGATAGGAGCACCAGGTCTCGATGCATTATTCACTGTTCATAGCTAGTGGCTTCTTGGCGAGAACAAGCTTCATCCATCCTCACCACCAAAAAGAGCACAAGCAAGAAGCAAATAATGAAACACTCGACATAAAACGCGGAAGCGAAATCTAAAATTATTATAGGAATAGACCTCCCACGCTGGAGGGTGATGCCGTGAGCAAGACTCAAACCGAGACGAGAGAGCAGCTCCCACGCTGTAGATAGAGAACCCTATCAGAGAAGAGGAGCTAATTTACTAACTTCAGAGAATGTGAATTGTGTTAAAATACCAGTGATAGCTTCTGTACTACATTCATTTATGGTGACCCCAGATGGAGTTATAGACAAGAGCTGTGGTATAATCTCCGGAATTTGGGGTAAATGTATCTGAGGCTTGGCTTATCCTTGGCGATTTTAACTCTTTTTTAAACCACTCTGACAAGATTGGTGGCGCGGTTGTCCCCGATAGATCCTTGCATCCTTTTCAAAACTGCGTTCATGATTGTGACCTTCTAGACCTGCCTGTGGTTGGTGATAAATTCACTTGGTCTAGAAATGACGTGAAGGAAAGGCTGGACTGGGCTTTTTGTAATTTAGCTTGGGAAGTGGGTCACCCAGATCACAAAGTCTTTCATCATCTCCGTTATAAATCTGATCACAGAGTCCTGGTGATCGCATTGGAAAATGTGAGTGCTACATCTAACCCTAAGAGTTTTAGATACCAAGCTGCCTGGTGTCTTGAAGAGGGTTTCCCAGACTTAGTTAACTCCGCTTGGCAAAATAACGACTGGTTATCTGGATGTAACGAATTCGAGAATAAAGCCTTTTGGTGGAATAGAAATGTAGTTGGCAGTCTTCCCAAAAAGAAGAGGTCCTTGCTTAAAAGATTATAGGGAGTTGACCGAGCAATCACCTCCCGTCCTCATGCTGCCCTACTAAAGCTTGAAGCAAAACTCTGGAAGGAGTACTCCAAAGTTGTAAATCAAGAAGAACTCCTCTGGTACCAAAAGTCAAGGCTCAAATGGCTCAAATTCGGAGATAAAAATACCAGCTTCTTCCACTCTTCTACTATGATCAGAAGAAAGAAAAGTAAAATTGATGCCCTTCAAAATGCTCAGGACGAATGGATTACCGACCAAGATGAACTTAAGAAATTTGCCCTTAGTTATTTCCAAGAGCTCTACTCATCGGATCAAGACGTGCCGGAGGTATCAGATTGGCCGGTTGGCTTCCTTGCTCTGAATGATTCCCAGCTTTCTATTATCCAAAGAGAGGTGTCTGCGGTAGAGATAAAGAATGCTGCTTTCGAGATAGATGCTTTCAAGGCGCCTGGTCCTAACGGACTACAACCTCATTTCTTCCAATCTCAATGGGAGGTTGTGGGACCGAAGATCTGTGATCTTATTTTTTCCATCTTCAGAGATCCGGATAAGGTTATCGATATTAACCAGACTCATATTACTTTGATTCCTAAGGTAGACAACCCTACCTCGATCAAGGAGTTCCGGCCCATTTCTCTATGCAATGTGAGCTACAAGATCCTCAGCAAAGTTCTTGCAAATAGGATGAGAACTGTTATGGACTACCTGATTCATCCTACTCAGTGCAGTTTCATAAGGGGGAGACAAAGTTGCGACAACATAATTCTGGCTCAAGAAGCGATCCACACAATGAGAGCGACCAGGAAGAAAAAGGGATTCGTTGCTATTAAAGTGGATATAGAGAAAGCTTTCGACAGATTAGATTGGAACTTCCTGCATTTCAATCTTCTTAGTTTGGGCATAAATGAGCACTTTGTCAGGCTGTTGATGAGGTGTGTCTCATCTTCATCTATGAGAGTGGTTTGGAATGGGTCGCTTTCTGATCAGTTTCAGCCATCAAGAGGAGTGTGTCAAGGGGACCCTCTGAGTCCCTATCTCTTCATTATATGTATGGAACGTCTAAGCCAACTGATTAACCAAGAAGTGAATGAAGGAAGATGGAAGCCTTTAAGTATTACCAATTCGGGCCTGAAGCTCTCTCATCTTTTCTTCGCCGATGATCTTCTCTTATTCTGTGAGGCTTCTACGTATCAGATAGAGAACATTAGGGAAGTGATGGATTATTTCTGCAGAGTCTCGAGGCACAAAATCAACCTTTCGAAATCTAAGCTTTTTGCTTCTAGAAATGTCCAGTTCCACAGAGCTCTGCAACTTGGCCAGACCATAGGAATCAGTATTTCCGGAGATCTAGGTAAATACTTAGGTGTTCCTCTTCTCCACAAAAGAACTACCAGGCTGACATACGCCCCTCTGGTTTCTAAAGTCCAGAAGAAACTATCCAACTGGAAAGGAAGATTTCTAAGTATGGCTGGAAGAACAGTTCTGATAAACTCCATTCTCTCCACTCTCCCGTCTTATCAGATGCAAACCAATCTTCTGCCTAAAGGGGTCTTGCAAGATCTTGAGAGAATAAATAGGAATTTTTTCTGGAATCAGGGTCCGGATAGTAAGAAGCAACATCTAATAGCTTGGGAGAAAATCAAGAGGGGAAAAAAGGATGGGGGTCTTGACATCAAAGATCTTATTAGCCAAAACAAAGCTCTCATCATGAAATTGCGCTGGAATCTCATCACTAGACCGGATGCTTTATGGGTGAAAGTTCTCAGATCAAAATACGGCTGCGGAGATGGGACTCTTCCAAGAGTTGAGAGGAAAAGAAATCAATCTGCTGTATGGAACGCAATTACAACAGTCTGGGACTCATTCAGGACAGCAGTGGGCAAAAAGCTACGAAGCAGGCAGTCAACAAATGCTTGGTTGGATTTATGGACAAGCCTTGATCAGCCTCTCTTATCCTATGTTGACCGTAACCACAACTTATTAAATCCTGAAGAAACAGTTAGCAATTTCGTCGGATCGGATGGGGAGTGGGACCTGCATAGATGGGAAATGTTCTTATCTTGGTGGGCTGTGGAAAGGATCAAGAAAGTTCCCCCTCCATCCCATTCGGGTGACGACAAATTCTAGTGGAGGAAATCCTCTGATGGAAATTTCAGCGTCAAATCTGCTTATTCCATGATCTACTCGTCGCTTGAGGAATCCTCCGATTCTTTTTGGCAACGTATCTGGAGATGGCCTATTCCGGAGAAAGTTAAATTCTTTATGTGGCAACTGTTTCAGGAAAGAGTTCCTACGAACTCTATTCGCGCTAAGAGGGATGTGAGGATAAGCTCTGAGTGCCCTTTCGAGTGTAACTGTGAGGAAACAGCAATTCATGCTTTGAGAGATTGCGAATTTACAAATTCTGTTTGGCTTTCTTGTATTAACCCCATTTATTACTCTGCATTTTTTTCTGGAAATTTACAGGTGTGGATCAACTAGAATATGCAGCACTCGACGGGTAATCGAAAGATGTCCAAATGGCCCTGGCTTAGGGTTTTTTGGTTCAATATGCTGGCTCATTTGGAAAAACAGATGTGGAAGAGCTTTTGAAGGGACTAGCAACCTTACACAACAACTTATCCACCGAAGTCTACATTTTCTTCATGAAGGCATAGAAGATGGACGACTCAGACACAAGATTCTCAGAGTGCCAGAGAGAGACACGGCAAGATGGAATGCTCCGCTGGCGGGTTTTGCTCGGATTGATGTAGATGCTGCGGTTGACGAAAACAGAAACTCTACAGTTGGAGGAGTGATTCGTGATAGCTCAGAAGCTTGGATTTGCGGTTTCCAACAGAACTTAGGATTCTCATTTGGTTCGACAGCTTCTGAGGTTCAAGCAATCAAAACAGGTCTCCAGATTTGCCAAAACATGAATCTCAGAAAGATTAAGTTACACACCGACTCAACAGAAGCCATTCGATTGTTACTCCAATTAGGTGGGCAATATCATCCCCTCCAGAATGAGTTAGAGGAAGCAAGGCAACTAATCTACAGGGATTGGGACTTAGAGATTACTCACAGTCACCGAGAAGCCATTATGTGTGCTGATATCTTGGCGCGGAAGGCCCTCCATTCGGCAAATGATTTGTCTCTTTTGGAACAACCACCTGATTTTTGTTCGATCTAAATGTTAGCTGACCTCAACTAAGATTTTGGGTCTTGCTAGTATTTTTCTGTACTTAGGTCCAATGTAATGGCCCGTAATGGCCTCAAGAGTTTTTCTCTCTTGTCACTTCAATTCAAAAAAAAAAACTTTTCTATATATTATTTGTGTTTTCCTTTACATTTGTACACCTAACCTAATGCTTCTCTATAGAAAAAGAGACACATGCACTACATATTACATACCCCCGCCTTTCCCCTTCCTAGCCTCCCCTAAAAAAGCAAGGGTTTTTTTTTTTTTAACATCCCAAATTTCAAATACTAGTTAAATAAGTTAAACTGGCTAGAAAGCTTATTATCGGGGGTGAAATTTTAAGGAGATAAGAAAAAAAATAAGTACCCAAATTCTTTAGTGGCCTAAAGAGGTTGAGGAAACACTATGAAATATTATTTTGGTGATTTAGAAAAATTATGATGAGATTGAATTCCCCAAAAATGGCCTAAACAGATTTAAAGCTAATTTATGAGAATTAAGGCCCTATTTTCTCAAAAAGTTGAAGAAAAATAGCTCGAGGTCAATTTCTTAGCTCATAAATTTACAAAAAATTATTTTATAATGTATAGAAGCTAGTTAAGAAAGAAAATCCTTATAAAAGTTTAAGGATTTATTTTGTAATTAGGTACTGGTTAAAAACAAGAATAAAATGGTAAATTCACTATCCCAAGTCCAAGAAATGAATTGGGCCACACCTTAGTCTAAACTATGAAGCCCATTACGTGCTAGGGCAGAGCGAGAAGAGTGGGGTCAGATTGCCGTCAAGTCCAATTAAAATATTAGAAGCTTATGCAGTAATCCTTAACCAAAGCTGTAATGTCAAAAAAAAAAAAAAAAAACCCTGACTTACCCTCTCATTTAACTCATTAGCCGACCCTCCCTCATTTGCAACCAGTAAAAAATAATCAGAGTGGGAGAGTGAGCTTGAAGCCGATAGGAACCAGAGGAGGGTCGAGGGTGGAGAAGAGAAAAAGGGAAGCATCCACACACATGCAAAGCTAGGATCCAACTACGGTAAACCTCCTAACTCTTCTTCTACCTAATATTTAACCATCTGAGGGCTATTTTGAGAATGATGGGCGACTGGAATTTGATGCTAAGTGGAGGAAAAGTAACAATCAAGCTAAGATAATGGTAGATATGAATAAAACAAAGCTTAGATGGGAGGGTTGTACTGATGAATGTGTTATTTGGTTCTGGTTTATTATTGCTGAACCAAAGACTTGCTGTTTCTGAGTGTGAGGCGTCGAATTTCATCTTAGGGAGAGAAAAAAAAGTTTTAATTATAAAATATGCAAAGGGCAAGTGTGGTATGTGTTGATAGAGCTAAAGTGGGATTGTCAAAGCTGAAAGTTAGAGGTAGAAAAGTTGCTAAATATTAAAAAATGATGTTGCAATGATGCTTGAAAAGCTAGACAGTTCCAGACTAAATGTGAGTGGGCTGTCCGAAATTATTTTGAGAATTACAGTATTTGTATGTTAATGGAATTGGATTGTTGGAATTGAAAGGCATATGGTAAGCTTATGCTACATGAAATTCTATTGGGGAAAGTGTTTTAATCTAGTTAAACGGTATGATTTCAGTTGCTGAGGTTGTGAGATAAAATATATACAAATATTAGTCATCATTGGAGATACTTAAGTGAGGATTGAATTTATGTTGTGGAAGCTTAAATTTAAGAAAATTGCCACTGTTTGATGCCTCTCTCTGTCAAATAGCTATCTTAGATGTTTAAGCTTTGCCTAGAGACTTTAAAATAGAGGTTCAAACCTTGTCTTTGAATCTGGTAAACTTTTGGAAGCGTATCAAGAGGGATGCTTGAATTTTGGAGCTAGATACTGATTTAATGTTTGTTTTTAGTGCTTCTAAATTTTAAACGACTATTTTAGATGGTTAAATGATGTCTAGATGTGTGTATGAAGTGTTGGGTAACAATGGATGTAAAATACATAAACTCCTCTCTCTACCCTGATTTGGACAGCACGGTTTTGGTAAGAGGAAGTTAAATAATGGTCTTAAGTTCCTAAATTACGCAAGCAAGTCTATAGGTTTCTTTGTAGTGATTGAGCACTGTAGAATTGAATCCTATAAGCCTTCTAGCTCTGTTTTGTCCCACCACTGTTTGGATAAGAAAGAGCTTGACTTTTATAGTTTAGAGCTTAAAAATGAATTCCTCATGCCAAATTTTGTGAGAATAGCATGAGGGCAGAATTTAAAAGCAAGAATTATAGGTAAAGAAACAAAGTTAAAGAATTAAGTATATAAAAGGACAGTTGGGACCATGGGGAGAGAGTTATTATGCGATGGTTATGTACCGAAGTTTAAGCATTATTTAATCTGTTCTACATGAATAATTAATAGAATTTGATAATTGCTTTCAAGACCAAAGAGGAGGCAAAGCAAAGGAAGCACAAGCAAAAGGAGATAATTGGGAAGAAGAATCAAAAGGTAGTGAAAGTTACTCTTATATGGTTTGTGTTTGGTTGCTTGCATGTTTATTTTCCTTGTATGCCGTAGTTAGGCCTTTGAATATGTAATATCCTTACTTAAGTTTGTGTCATGGCCATGTGTATATGCTTGTAAGGTGTTGTTCTTATATTGGCTATTTACATACTTAGTTAATTACCACAGTACATTATATGTTGAGTTAATGTTTTGCTACTGAGATTTCTCCGAATCTCGCCTATTTGCTCACATGTACCAACAATAGGGGCAAGTACTCCTAAAGGAGAAAGCAAGCTAGTGGAGAAAGCTTGAAGGTGGAAGCACTTGAGAGGCTTGTTTTGATTACTTTACTATTAAAGTTCATTTTGTTTCATGGCTATTGTATGAATTTATTTAAGATTTTCATAAGTTAATTATATATTTTGGTATGTATCTATCCTACATAAGGCCATACGGAGGAGCGTGTATGGCTAAGAATGCGTAATTAAGGTAAGTTAGCAAGTTGTTGTTTTATTGATAAGCCATGATTTTGGGAAAGACATTTCGCTGGGGTAACATTTTGTCCATGTTATGAAATTTGGCAGTGTTATGGTACACATCCAGACCTTTAATATGAGTCGTATGTCATAATTTATAGTTGTGTATATAAATTGATATGATTTTTCAAAGATCATCCTGAAATTTTTTATATGCTGCTAAGTTCCCCCCTTCCAGATTTGATAATCGGGTGTTTCTGGGCCCAGTGGAACGTAAAAGAACCTATGTCTTAATTTTTCTGCCAAATAGTTTTCCAAGAGCTAACACTGATGTTGGAGTTATATTTAATAAGTTATGAATTTTGAAAGTTTCAGGTAAATTCATTATTCATGATACCCAAGATTTGAGAAAGATTTTTAGTTTCTAGCTTAATCAAAGGTATTTTTGGGTTACATGTAGTTCTTAAATGGGTAAACATCTCTTATAAGTGCCCCTAGAGTGAGGCGTTTCATTTTAAAATTTGGTAGGTATATGAAAGATAATGGTTAGGTTTGGATTCTCTCGTTTTTCTCTTTCTTATTTTCTATTTAGAATTTTATATCCACCGTTAGATTGAAAAATGGATGATTTAGATTTGATATTTTATAAAATTATTATTTTAAATATAAATAAATGAATTTAAACTATTAAAATACCATCTCCACAATTCTTAAATGTAGTACAAATAAAATTTTAAACCATGAATTCATAAAATATTAAATCTAAACCATCCGTTTCTTAATCTAAAAATGAAGATAAATTCCAAGAAAATGAGAAATAGGATTATAAGACTATCCTCTCGTGTTGAGCAATATATAATTTTCATGGTTGTCACTAGGTGTATTTATGGGATTTCTACATGACAAGGGTAATTTTCATTCTGACCTTACGGTTGATATCAACGGGATGCTCTTTTTGTACAAAGCCTCGTTTCACTGAGTGGAAGGCTTAATGATGTTGGACAAAGCCAGAAAGTTTCGTTCAATTCATCTATAAGAATTTGTCCGAAAAGACAAAACTCATAGTAAATATTGAATTGTTTAACTTGAATTTTTTCTTTTAAATAGAAAAAGTATTTTCCATTTTCTTCGCCTACAATTCAAATTAACAAGATAAGGGCTTTCAAATGTATTTCTCATTGTTTTATATCCATTTTTTTCCTAAAATACCCTTCTTATTGACTCTTACTCCTTTATACATACCTTATTTTTCTTCATTACAATGAAGAGTTAAATTAATAAAATATTAATAAATACTTTGTTGAAATTGTAGAGATTAAATTGTTTGGGAAAAAAACCAAACTCCTCTAGTGTCATTAGTTTCAAAACGGGGGATAATTTTTTCGCGGACATTGTATAATCATCAGAAAGAACTTTACTAAATTGAATTACTATGTAAAAAAACAAAGCGAAGATCAACATACTTATTATAATACTCCCTCTGGTCCTAATTATAAGATAATATTGACTTTTTTGGATAAATTAAGGAAGCTAATTAAATTACTTTAGAGTATTTTTATTTTTATTTTTTCTCCAAACTAATTAATTTGACTAATAAACTAATATATAATCTAAGAATACTAAAAATATAAACACTCTAAAATAATTTAATTGGCTTCTTTAATTTTTTCAAAAAAATCAATTTTATCTTATAATTAGAATCAGAGAGAGTACTATTTGTCCTTTATGAAGTAAAAGGTGAGGGAAAATAATCGGACCTGTAGAAAGATGTATTCGAGTAGTTTTTCAAGGAATGGGTGGATGAAGGGCTTCTTTTTGGACAGTGACTTCAGTTTTTGAACCACAATTTGTGTTATATACTGAAGTTTTGGCAAAGAAGTCTATAAATAAGTCTAAATTAAATAGGCTATTAAATCCAATTGATCAAACGTTACAAAAGTATACCAATTATACCAAAAAAAAAAAGAAAGATAGAATGGTTCTCATGGGCTCAACCACAAATTAAAGGCTTTTCTAGGGCTTTAAGGGGCTGTGGGAAAGTCCTAAGAGCTAAAATGAAAGAGAATAGGGATTTAAATGTAGCGCAAGAAAGATCCATATAGAAAAACAAGATGAGAAGGGTATGTGGACCGAATTGCAATTACTGGAAATTAAAGGTATTAAAATATATAAATATTATAAAATTACAAAATAGTACCTGAAACTAGAAAGGGAAAATTGGGAAGAAGCACCTGATTGAAAAATTAATTGGGTAATGGTACCTGGAATAATGTTAAGCGCCAATGTCCTACAAGAGAAATAAACATGCATATGAAATGATGAATCTACCCTTGATGAAAACATTCTGAAAAATCAAGCTGAAGGAGGAAACGAGTGAGCGATGGTGGCGATGGGGTTTGGTCTATTTGCTTGCCGTAGTAGAGGCGAGGACTGAATCTATTATATGTATTGATATGGACGGAAACAAGAAACAGAGAGCTCGTCTCTCTCTTATAGAACCCTAGCCTTTTTTTGGCCAGTGATGCCATTCTCAATAATCGCAGCCACCGTTTCCGATAGCCCCCGTTGCTACCATCGCTTAGCAATTTTGTTCATTTTCATATAAATCTAGACCGAGAGCTTCAGTTTCTCTCTCTTACTTTCCTCATCTCTGTCTTTTGTGAGCAGAAGTCAATATGAACTCGCAGTTCACTTCATATCTCCAGTGTTCTCCTCCATCGATTTCTCTAGCTTCAATTGTTTGTCATCCTCATCGGTTTGATGGAAATTTCTAGGTTATTTTTTGCCTGTTATCGTTCATGAGACTCTGTATTTTCTCTCGACCTATTTCAAAAGCTCTCTTTTGTTAAATCCTAAACCCAAACCAGGGGAGAAAATTGGCTGTTTGTTGGCTGAATTCCAATAGGCTTGGAGTTTGCTTCAAAGGTAAAATCCTTAAGGACCAACGTTGAATTGGACCGGTGATATAATAATTAAATAAAAATAAAATAATTAATTATATATACATGATACATATCTAATAAATCTAATCATTAACATAAAAACATCATAATATAAAAAAAATTTAAAGTAAAATATATATATGCTAAGAATATTATAAACTTTTTGATAGGTTTTTTTTCTTATTTTGCATAACTTCTAATTTTATTTTTTAAAATAGTCTAGATTCAATATTTTCCCTGCCATTATATTATCTCCTCTTAAAGATTAAAACCACTCATTAAAAAATAAAATGAAGAAAGAATTTTGTATGCTTTCTAGCTAGCCTCTTACGGTAATCTCTATAGTGTCTATCAATTCCAAGGTTCTGAAGCCCTGATCGGCCATTGAACTGGTCAGGGTATTGGGTTAAGAGTCATGTAAGACTTGAGTCTTCATTTTGTCTTTATTTCACCTCTTCCGCTTAACATGTTCTAATTGATGTATATTGCCAAGCTCTAGGGCCCATTTGGTATGCTTCACATATTTTGAATATTCTACTACATACTGGTCTTATGTTGTGGGGAGCCCTTTTTGATACCGTTTGTATTATTGTGGTGGTTATTTTGCTAAGGGTTGAGCCCAAATGTATTAGCAAATGGATGGAATGAAATATTCAGATTAAGTTGCATTGTTTGTTATAATGGGTTGTGGTGATTATATTAAGGGCTTCAAACACCCTATCCCATTTATGAATTGTGATAATTGTAATTTTGGGGTACCAATTTTAAGTACTTGAATTATAGTTTTGTATTGGTGGCTACAACTCTTTTTACATAGTGTTTTCTTCTGTGGTAAGGCTTTGATTGCTTTCTTGTGAAAATTGAAGTCCTAACAACCATGATAGACTTTTGTTTGTCTAATTCTATCTTTATTTACCATGGTTTATTTTTCCAAAATATTTAGTAAAATCTTTTATGACTATGGTAGAACTTTGTAATTAGTCCCTTCTTATTCTACCATAGTAATACTTAATGTTTTAATAAGTTATTTGAAATAGTCAATTATCTAGTATGTAAGGAGGTTGTTTCAACCACTAGAAAATGATATGCCAACCAAAACTTATGATGCAAAACAAGTGATGCACACCACTTGCTAAAGTTATGAAAAGAGACAAATTTTCCCTAATGATTGTATTTTGTTAATAAAAAAATATGAATCATTAACCGAGTGTCCTCTGTGTTTTGCCTCACGCTACCAAGCAAATGGCAAGAGTCCAAAGAAGGCGTTATGATATTTTGCAATTATAACTAGATTTAGACGCTTGTATAGAAATACAATTGATGTATTCATAATTGTATAGATAGTATTGGATGATTTGTTTTAATTTGTTGGCACTTGTTGGTTGGAATTGGTTATTTTGTATATTCTGTAACATTCGACCAAAACTAGATTCATTTGGATGTTTGGTGTAATATCCCGAATTTTGGGATTGGAGGCTTGGGAATAAGCCTAAATTAAGAGGACTGCTAAGCCCCGATTTAGCAGGTGTCCCAAATATATTCTCTAATGTTTCTTATATCTTTGGGGTATTAAGAAAGTAAAATGATGAATTTTGGAGAAAGTAATTATGTTTTTGGTGAAATCGCCTATGAGGTAGTAAGCTTGTCATGTGATTTTGAATGATCAAATGATAAGTAAGAATTATGAAATTTTACAAGATGAAAGTAGACATCCTAAGCTTTAATTTTATAGGTCATATGAATCAATTAGAGCTATACACAAAAAGATATGAATTTTTGAAGTCAGCACATAAAAACTGTGAAATTTCTGGAACAATATGCAAAGATTGAAATTCTGGGAATTTTTTGATTCCATAAAGCAAAAGTCTATATTTTTTCTTGAAACTAGACTCAATAAGGGTTCTATAGGCTTTGGAATCACCACATTTCTATTTTTCTAGAATTAGTTATGATTTTTCAAAGTTTGGACAGAAATCTGCCAAAATTTCTGAAAAATCCGAAAATGGAAAATTGTTGATGACATAAGCAATGACATAAGCATAAGATTATTAAAGAAACATCATCTTTCTCCTTCAGCATTCCGACGCCATTCTGCAACTAAAGTAAAGAAAAAGAGTTGAGAGGGTTTTGGGAGAAAAGGAGAAGAGAACTCGCAAGGTAAGTCGATTTCTCCGATGATTTAGCTCCTAACGCGTATAACTCCGATCCTAAGCTACTCCTTTATGTTCTTTAAGGTTTGGAAGCTCCTCTTTTGGTGTTAAAACACCTAGGGTTTTCAACCAAGTCAAGGAAAAGCTAGTGGGAGCTTGAGGTAACTTCCAAACTCTTGTGTATTGACTATTCTAGCTGCTGTGGGCAATTTAATCGGTGAAATTTCGCCGGATTGCCATTGGTTGTAATTTCTGGAAACGGGTATGTGGGGCTGTTATGCTGCCCAAATTGATACTAAATGGTAGTTGTAACCTAATGGAATAGTCAATAAAGTGGTTAGGAGTAGAAAGAAACGTGTTTACGGAGCCGAAACCGAAAAACCCCGATTTTCCCTGGAAAACCCATATATTTCGGTCAGGGGTCTAAATTGGTCTTAGAGTTGGATTTTCAATAATTTGATGGTTCCATTGGATTCAGGAGGGAAAATTAGGTGGGGTTACAGTTGGGCACTTTTTCAGAAAAAGCCTAGAAAGCATAATTACGGAAACGCCCTTAAAACCCTAAAAGTAGGGCTGCCAAGGGCAATTTCGTAATTTTACATTGAATTTGATAATTTTGAGTCCGGAAATGGATTCCTTGGACGAAAATATGTCACGATAGCCCTAGTCAAAAATTTGGGAAAACGTGCCATCGGGCCGGGTACGGCGGGGCCGGGGTCCCGGGGGGCATTTTGGTAAATTTTCAAGATAGACTCATATAACCCCCAGAAACACTATGGAAGTGTCTAAATAGTATATTTGACATTGTAGGATCGAATATGGAGCCCTGAGCTATTGGCACGCATTACGAGGCACACATTTCGAGGCGGAAAAGGGTTAAGGTAGGGGACTTACCTTACTTGCATGTATTTGATATCTTTGCTTGTGTAATGATGTATGTGATTGCTTTACTTGATTGTGTAGAGCATATTTGAATAAATGAAGCTCTGTTTCTGTTTTCACTGTGGCCATAGTCTTGTTGTATGAAACATTGAGCATGCAGAAATGTCATTATGGAGCATACATCTAGATAAAGCTAACATGTCATACACATAGCATCAATCATGCATGCATTATGGTATCTGTTTCCTATTGAGATTCTCTCGAATCTCACCCTCCCCTACCAACAATTTAGACAGGAGAAGACTAAAGATATGTTGAGAGCAAAGAAGAGAACTACACGAGGGGATTGCAGTGGCGGAACAAAGTCAGGAATATGTCTCTGTTTTACTGGGATGGGTTTAGATACCCTAGTAGCCTTGTGCGGCTACATTATTTGAATTTATCAGGTACGAACCCCTATGGGGAATTTATGTAATCATGCACATATTATCGGTATAGTTATGCTATTCCTGTGTTGCCTACCAAACCACATATCATTTTCCGCGAATACTCTGATAAATGTGAAATTAAAATAAGGGCGTGACATTTGGTATATATATGTTGTTTTTATAGGTAAATTTATAGGAGGCTAATTGAAAGTGGGGCCCCGAATCTTTTAAAAAAATTGGTCACATATCTTTAACAGCTATTCACCAAAAACCATTAAGTATTACGCATATATAGGGGTGGAAACAGGCCAGCGGCCTGTCAGGGGCCTGCGGCCTGGCCTGTTTCCGGCCTGATCAGGCTTGGCCTGTTAGAATAAAAGGCTAGGCTCAGGCCTGTTTTAAAGCCTGTTTCATTAAACAGGCCAGGCCTAGGTCTATTAAAAGGCCTTTTAGGCCTATCAGGCTGGCCTGCTAATATATATATATATATAAAAACTGGCCCTCTGCCTCTCTCGTGTTGGGTCGTCAAAATTTGGGCCCCAAAAACTTTAGTCTCCACTCTCCACTAACTCTCAAATCTCAAGCTCACCCTCTCGTCACTCTCTAATCTCCATCTCTCATCTCCCAAATCGTGATCTCTCTGCACTCTGCTAAACCTGATCGTTGTGCGCCTTTAAATCCCTAACCTGAACCTTCAACGCCGAATCGCCGTTCGTAGTTCGCCGTTCGCCGCTCCTTTCTCCGTCCTCTCCTTCCTAATCTGAACCTCCGATGCCGAATCGACGTTCTCTGCTCCTCTCTCCGTCCTCTCCTTCCTAATTTGAACCTCTGACGCCAAATCGACGATCTCCGCTCCTTTCTCCTTCCTAACCTGAACCTCCGAGAGTCACCGTCCTCTCCACTCTCCGTCGGACCGTCGGCCATCCTCGGTGGGGACTGGGGAAGAAACGGCAGGCAGATCTCCAACACTGGTAAGTGCACTCTTTAGGTTTGTCAATAATGGAGATATAGCTAAGAAAATCTGCGAAACATTACTAAGAAATTTAGTTAGACCATCTGCAAAACGTTCCCACTTGTAAATTAAGTATATGGCTGAGAAAATTCTATTTTTCCATTTAATAGACGCATGTGGATGGAAGTTTGGTTTAGGGAATAGTGGTTTAGGGATCAGTATCGTCGTGAGCGGGTTTTAAATATGAGATTTCACAACTTTAATCAATTCCTTTTTCAAACGTTAACCGCACTTTATATGTCTGTCTTTCTTTTCCCACTACCTCCTTTCTTATCAGCTCCAAAAAGCAAACATTTTAATTTGAAGGCACAACATCTTATTCCTGGGCTTTGTATATGATTTTATGGCTGAGAATATTTGTTTATGTTGATCTTTTGGGTATTAATTGTGTTTCTGTAGCTAAATAACTTAATGCAAATGTGTGCAGGGGATCTTATGGTTAAACAAGGAAAATATGGCGTATGCAGCGATTAAGCCTTCCTCTAAACTTGGCTTGGAGGAGTTTCAGGAGCAGATCCATAAGAGAAGGATCACTCTTTCCTCTGAGAACATGAAAAATCTCGAGAAAGGCCTTTTCTGTTCTTTAAAACTTGTATTATGTTCTGCTCTGCTTTTTTGTTTAATTGGATCTTATATTAGATTCTATTATACTATACTATTAATTGAGGTCTCAGCATGGATGAATATAGCATTTTGTTGTCAAAGGTCTCCGAGTCTATAGCTGAATGTCTAGATGTCTACATTTTGGCTTTAGTGACAGTTTAAGATTCAACTCTTATGGTTTTGAATTTAATCTGTTGGTTTTTAAATAAACTTGTTTATTGAATTATGCTTTACTACATATATGTAAAATAAGTTCTATATGAAGTCGCACTCGTTATATGTTATGAATAGGGTTTCTTACTTCATAGGAAATCACATTTGGGTTTGCATTTAAATCTAGAATGCAGTTAAGTTCTCTTGGTGATTCAATTGATATTTTCCTGATGATTAAATTTGGCTTATTGGCAGTTTGTGTTGACTTGGTTCGCGCTCTGTGCTTCACGCCCCCTTTATGAATATATGTATGTCCTGTTGCTACTCTTGTGGCTTGTTTCACTATCTAGTTTATGTTTTTTTTGTGATCTTGATTTATCTGTTGGTGGATGAGTATTTGTGATGTACAAAATTATCAGGAGCATGATAATTAATAGCACTATGCGTTTGGTTACAACATGGGTCCATAGGCTTGTTTGAGTTTGTGGTTGTGTTTGGATTTTAGCATGGCTGGCACATAAATAAAGAAGATTATCTAATGTCTTTTGATGTGTATATATATATGAGAATAATGGTTTATACTTTAGTCAGCCTCTTTCATGCTTTTCTTTCATTCTTTCTTCTCTTTTGGCTTTGAATTATTTCCTCCCCTTCTGTTCCCTTGTTAAAATTTGTTGAACAGCTGTCTTGCATTCATAATTGCTGGCTGATCTAATACTATATTGTTAAATTTTGTTAAATTTTGCATTGTTAAAATCATATTATTTCTTGTACATGTTAAATTGTGTTATGATCTAATACTATATATTTCATTAATTTTTTTTCAAGGCCTTTGAAGGACAAGAAGAAATTATTTTGAAGATTTGATGTGAAGGTGAGAAGATTCATTAGCTTCAAATGCATTTTAAAACTTCAAAGTAAGCATGACTCTAAGGTATGTTATCATTTATCACAATGGGCATGACTTATTCTATTTTCTTTTCTCATTCCTTTTGTGATGTAGGAGAGTGATTTGCATACAAAAAGAACTGGGCATAGTGAATTTGTTGATAGACATCTGAGACAGCCATTGCAATCACTGCAACAATTATTGTTCTGCAATCTGCATTATTTGCTTTTGGTTTTGCTTCTACTTGTTTTGTGTGACTTTTCTCATAAGAATTTCTTCCAATGAATCAATGCATTCTGTGGGTTGTAACATTTTAAGCTTCTCTTATGGCCATTAGAACCCTTGTAGATGCTAGTTTTTTATTCATATGAATGAGGGCTGAGCCCACGTACAAGCATATGGTCCACAATGACTGATTTATGTGGATGCTAGTTTTGATTCATAAAATGGCATTCTCTATGTAAAAAAAAATTGTAACTAGGCTTGTTTTTGGCCTGTTTGTGTTGGCCTTTTTGGCTTGTTTAGGATGTTGGCCTGTTTGGCCTGTTGGCTTGTTTGGCCTATTTGGGATCTTTTACAAATCCAGGCCTCCTTAACAGGCCACAGGCCAGGCTAGGCCTGTATACAGGCCAGGCTAAGGCCTAATAAAAAGCCTGTAACAGGCCACAGGCCAGGCTCAAGCCGTCTTGTGCCTTAACAGGCCAGGCCCGTTAAGGCTCACGCCTGGCCTGGCCTGTTTCCACCCCTACGCATATACAATAGTTTTTCCAAATAACCATCACATAAACCCCTTTCTTTGGTGACAAATACTTTACCGTGCATTATTTTAAGCATTAAGTTTTGTATAAAATATTTAATGGTTATTAGTAAATAACCGTTAAATATAAATTGCTAGATTTAAAAGTCATTATCTTACAACTGTTAAATATAGTGTCCTATAAATAACAGTTGTATTTGAACAATCGTGATATATATTGCCTAATATTTAATGGTTAACAACATTAAATATAAATAAATAGCAATCAAATATTTAACAGTTTGAATAACCATTAAATATAGACAAGTCTATAGTAGTGTAAGATTTCTAAACTGGTAAATTTCACTCAACTTGTTCATAAGATATTTTGATTTCCTATAGTGAAATACATGGTCCTTGTAACACCCACTTTTTATTCACTAATATTCCTTGCATATATGTGACATTAAAAGGAATAAAATGATGAATTTTGGAACCCATGAAATAATAAAAGCACCCTTAGTTGAGGTTACACGAAAATTAGGCTAAAACAAAACATAAAGTGCAATTTTTGTCTTTCAAAAAGCCCATTATTGAAGCCCAACATAATGGATAAAAGAATACAAATCTTGGGCCCAATTAATTATGAATTTTGCCCAAGAAGAAGAAAAAGTAGAAGGCCCAATTTAATTATAAAAAAATATAATGGCAAAAATGATAATTTTGCCGACAAAACAAGAAGCTAATTTTTGTTCTCATTCCCTCTACCATTTTGGACGTCCAAAGAGAGTCATGAAGAGGATTAAATAATTGATTCATGCTATGCCTAAATAAGGAGGGATTTTTGGCCAATTGAAAAATGTTTGAAAAGTCAACAATTGTGGGCAAAATAAAATATGAGAGGAGAGAACAAATGGATAATTTATGAAGTAATTATTTATTTCTCTTTTCTTCTTGGTATTTCGGCCAAAGAGACAAGCAAGGGAAATAATTTGTGTGGCCATAAACAATCCAAGAGGAAGGAAAGAAAATGTTGGCCAAGTAAAATGTAGAATTGAAAAGTCATTTTTTCTCTTGCCATTCAAGATGTTATACTGTCAAAAAGCAATAGAGAAAGAGAAAAGATGAAGATAATTAATTACCATGTGATAGTTACAATAAAATGCAATATTCTAAGAGGAAAAAAGGATGGATATTTGAATAGCTTCTCAACCCTTATCCCTTCTCATTTTTGATCGGCTGCAACAAAGGGGAGGGAGAGAGAGAGAGAGAGAGAAGGGTTGAAGAAAGCTTGGAGGGCACAAAGAGTCCTAGGGTTTCAAGAAGCAAAAATGAAAGGTAAAGGCTTATAAGCTTAGTGATTTTGCCTTCTAATCACCTTGGAACTTCCTTTAACCTCTTCTTCTCCTTGAAATCCATGGAGAGCAAGCCAAATCAAGAGTATAGAGAGAGAAAGAGGGCAGAGGTGATTTTAGAGAGAGAAAGTGGTGAAATCAAGAGGTAATCTCATAAACTTAATCCACTTATGCTATAAGTTGTTATTGTGGTTATTGTTATTTGTTTTGGCTTGGTTTTGGTTGTTTTGTAAATTTGGGTTGATGAAAACCCTAGGGGAAATTCTGCCAAAATTTCCTCTAATCATGTTCATTTAGTATTTAAGTAGTTAATCATGTTATTAGAAGATGAAAGGAAGTGATTAAACAAGAGAAATCAAGAAAACACATTTTCCCTCCTAAGAACCCTAATTTTGTCCAAGCACAGGATCAGAAGAAGGAGCTGAAATTTTTCAATTTTGATAGTTCCATTGGGTTTAGAAGGGAAAATTGTGTGGGAATATAGGTGTTCATGATTTTTGAAAATTTGTATACAAATATGAAATTTATTGAATTTGCAAGTGCATGCTATTTAATTTACCACTGTTCCATATAGAGCTTTACTAGCATGCCCAAACATATTAAATATATAGAGCTTTAATTTGATAGGTAGTTTGTAATTTTTGGACAAGTACATTAAAATATATGAATTTTCAAAGTTGTGCCCTGTTTCTGGAAGGAAATCTGGAACAGTGCAGGTTTGGCGAATTTCTGGGAACAATATGGTTACAGTGGTCGGAACTGGGTATTTTTCCATGAAAATACATTTAAGGAGCTTCATTTAGGCTTTGGAATTAGTCCAATTAGATTTTCCTTGAATTAATTATGAATTTCCAAAGTTGATTGAAAATCTGCCAGTTTCTGAAAACAATGAAACTGTACTATGCAGAATTGCATTGTGCAAAAACTGTTATAACTACATTAGATAACTAGTAGAATTTGATTTAATGGCAATAATAGTTCAAGTAATAACTAGTTACTTATAATTTTAATTTATAGGAATTTTCAATAGCTCGAGCTAGAACAAAAGTTTGGGATGGATATTGGAACTGGAAAAGGACTTAGGTAGTAACACTTTCCTTTATATACTATGTGTTAGATCTCATGTTTTGATGATAACAAAGGAATGGTTTGAAAAGGAAATGGTTAATAATCAAACTTGAACTAAGTAATGACAGGAATAAGCTTTACTTGAAGTTAGCATGGAAGTATTGAAGATTAGTCAAGAGAAAATGCTGAGGAACTTGATCAGAAGTACAGTTTCTAAGGCATTACTCGAGGCGCTACTCGAGTAATGAGACAGAACTTGAGGTAACCAAGGAAAACTTCCAGTAACCTGCCACCATTACTTGAGGAGCTACTCGAGTAACCAGGTAAAAACTTGGAGTTGCTCTCGGCCTGCTAATGTTACTCGAGGAAGTACTCGAGTAACCAAGTGAAAACTTCCAGTTGCCTTCAAGTTTTCCCAATGATACTCGAGGAGCTACTCGAGTACCTGTGTTTCCTAAAATGTGGACCTCTCGGCATTTTGTACCACTGCTAATGTTACTCGAGGAGCTACTCGAGTAACCCTGTGAAAACTTCCAGTTGCCTTCAAGTTTTCCCCATGATACTCGAGGAGCTACTCGAGTAACTCTGTTCTGAAAAGATGTAACTCTCGGCACTTTGTACCACTGCCAATGTTACTCGAGGAGCTACCTGAGTAACATACTAAAGTAAGTGAAAACTTGAGGTTGGTACCCGATTAACCTGATCTCTCTTTGTTTCATCTTCCTCGAGTACTTACTCCAGTATACAAGTTTTTCATGGTTTATTTTAAGTGGATTCCTCGAGTAAGTACCCCAGTATGCACAAATATTTTCAAAGTAAACTTCAAGTCATTACCAGAGTAAATCATGCATAAAAGTCTTAGTTACTCGAGGAGCTACCCGAGTAACCTATGCAAAAATGAATGCATTACTCGAGTCCCTACTCGAGTAACAAGGTAATTGCTCTCGGCCTTGAAATCCTGCCAACATTACTAGAGTAGAGCATCGAGTAATCAAAAGTTTTTAAAGGATTACTCGAGGTGTTACCCTAGTAATCTATGAAGTTGCAGAAACATTACTGGAGTAGCTACCCGAGTAAATAACTATTCCCAAAAGTCTGAAATTTAGTTTACTCAATGCACTACCCGAGTAATCTTGTTTTTCTTCATTGACTTTCAATTAAACAAAGATTTCACGATGTTACTCGAGGAGCTACTCGAGTAAGCATACCCAGAATTTTAGAAATCATTCAAACCTTCATTATATTGTTTCCTATATGATTAACCTTTCATTGTATTAGTATTCTTAGTCTATTTTTAGATAAACAATGAAGAAATCATATCAAGAGATGGAAGTCAAAAGAAACGTTCAAATGCCAACCACCGCCAACGGATATTTTTCAAAAACTTGAAAAGTCAATAGTGGCTGCGCACTCACCAACGGACGAAAGGAAACGTTCCAACGGTCATCACCAACATACCTATATATATGGGAACCTTCAAACAGAGAAGAACAACAAAGCATACATACGAACGTATCATTAAGTTCATTGCTCTGTTTTCACGTTGAAATTGTATTTCTATGCTTCAGTGATTATCATTTACTCTGTAAGAGAGATATTTCATTCAAACTCAATATTTGTTATTGAGATAACTTAAGGTTGTGGAACCTTGAGTTGGGATTGGATTACAACCTGTAAGGGGGAGCGAGTGTCCAGGTGTAAGGAACTTGCTTGTACTGAGGTGCCAAGAACCCACTGAATCTTGGAAGCTATAGTGAAACTCTCAGAGAAGCTCTGAGGACTGGACGTAGGTCAAAGTGGTTGTGACCGAACCAGTATAACTCCCGGTGTACACTTCGGTGATATTTGTAACCCCCTGACTTTAAACACGTAATTATAATTCGATAACACATATTTAAATCAGCTTAGAGACCATTTGATGTTTTAACCTCATTTTAAACTTTCTGTCTCACAGTAAAATTTTTACAAAACTTTCAAAACTCTTTTTCCCATCCGGGTCTCAATTTCAATATTCGAATATAATTACCTGTGCAGTTAATATACATTCAATCATATCAGAGTGTATAACCGCATCCCCGGCAACTCTCGGGTTCTATGCATAAAACCTGAAGGTTTATAAGTATACACTAGGGGATTACGCAACCAAAATCGAATGTAGTGTTCCTGATTCAGAATATACAGTAATCCCGAGTTCAAAATACATAACCAATGTTTCTAATTCAACTATATACCCCCAAGGGTCCTAATTGCTCCGGGTTGGCCGCTTCTCCTTTGAGCCACACGCCCTGTCTGAAATGTTAGTCATAGGAAAGAATGAGATTCGAGAGAATCTCAGTAGTAACAAACCACTCACACATTGCATAAACACAAAGCATGTACATAAATCACAAACAGCAACAGCAGCAGCAATTCACAGATACATGGTTTTCGCCACAAACGACAGCACTCACGGCTGTATACACAATACAACAGCTCTCGCTGTATTCATAATCACGACAGCTTACGCTGTAATCGGTAATCAACATCACGACAGCTTACGCTGTAATCACAATAACGACAGCTTACGCTGTAAACGACAGCTTGCGCTGTAAACGACAGCTTGCGCTGTAAACGACAGCTATCACCAGCTGTAACCGCAGCAGCATCAGAAATCATCATACAACAGTGATACAACACACATACAGTGCATTACACAAAGTATAAGAGAGAGAGAGTCACTACCTTGTCCTTTCCTGACGTCTTTCGGCGCAGTTGGCTCCCGAGGGCGGCAAATATCGAATCCTACAATTCCAAATGCACCATTTAGACACTTCCATAGTGTTACTTGGGGTTATATGAGTCTATAATGAAAATTTACAAAAATACCCCCGGGGACCCGGCCCGGGCCCGCCGTACCCGGTCCGGCTGTACTTTTCCCGAAATTTTGACATGGGCTATCCTGACATATTTTCGCCCAAGGAATCCATTTCCGGACTCGGAATTATCAAATTCAATGTTAAATTACGAAATTGCCCTTGGCAGCCCTACTTTTAGGGTTTTAGGGGTGTTTCCGTAATTATGCTTTCTCGGCCTTTTTTGAAAAAGTGCCCAACTGTAACCCCACCTATTTTCGCCCACTGAATCCAATGGAATCATCAAATCATTGTAAATCCAACTCTAAGACCCATTTACAGCCTTGGCCGAAATATACATGTTCTCCGGGGAAAATTGGGGTTTTACGATTTCAGCTCCGTAAACGCGTTCCTTTCTACTCCTAACCACTTTATTCACTATTACATTAGGTTATAACTACCATTTGAACCAAAATTGGGCAGCATAACCCTTAGGAAACTCAATTTCCAAAATTTAAAACCAATGGCAATCCGGCGAAATTTCACCGATTAAATTGCCCACAGCAGCCAGAATAAGCAATATACGAAAGTTTGGAACTTACCTCAAGCTCCCTCTGGCTTTTCCCAAATTTGGCTGAACCCTAGCCTCTTTGAAACACCAAATTTTGAGCTTCACAACCTTAAAGAATAAAGAGGAGTAGCTTAGAGTCGGAGTTATACGCGTTAGGAGCTAGATCGTCGGAGAAATCGGCTTACCTTGCGAGATTTCTTCCTCTTTTTCTCTCTTTTCTCCAAGCTCTCTTCACGTCTTTTTTTTCTGTGAAATGGGTCGGGAATGGCTGATCAAGATGATGGAATTGCTTTTAATTCCATGTTGATGTCACCTTACCACATGATGATGTCATAATTTCTAATTTCACATTTTCGGATTTTCTGGCAGATTTTCTGCCCAACCTTTGAAAAATCATAACTAATTCTAGAAAAATTGAAATGAGGTTATTCCAAAGTCAAATGAAAGATATTTAAGTCCTCGTCATAGGAAAAATATTGGCCATTACTGCAAATCACCACAAATTTCTAGAATTTCAATCTTTGCATACTGTTCCAGAAAATAATTAATTTCGCTGGGCAAACTTCAAAAATCCAAAACTCTTAGGTCACAAATCAAAATGATACAAATTATATGTTCATTTTGAAGCTTGACATGTGAACTTTAATACTGGAAAATTTAAGAATTTTTAGACACCATTTGCCTATTTAAAACGTCCATACAAATTGGCTGCCCTGTACAGAGTTTCAATGGACAGAGTTTTCAACTTTAGCACGATTGTTCCCAATGGTTCCAATTTCACAATAAACACTCTCCCCACATGAATTTTCACAAGGAAGCCATTGGAATCATTAAAATATCCAAATTCCCATCACACATTCTCCAAAAGTGTTTATTCAACAATAATTATATCCACTTTTAAAGTCATTAGCCCTTAATCACTTTTTGGGATATTACAATATTTCTCCTTACTCATTACTGTTTTAATTCTTTTGTCAAAGTTTTATATTTTTGAAAGAAATTTCAGTATCACCCAATTCACCCCCCCTCTTGGGTGAAACGCTTGATCTAACATTTGGTATCAGAGCGTAGGTCTTCTTGTTAAGGTTTAACAGCCTAAGAAGGATCCAATGGCAAGCATGGGTGAAGGAATTCTTCCCGACGGAGCATCCATCACTAGACCCCCTGGTTTCAATGGAGAACACTTTTCTTTCTGGAAAGCTAAGTTCAGAGTGTTCGTGATGGCTACTGAATATGGGCTATGGGATGTAATTGAGAGTGGAAATTATCAACCTACAAAGGTTGTAGATTCTCAGAAAATTCCAAAGACGCCAGCGGAATACGATGAGAATGACAAGAAACTTATCACTCTCAATAGCAAAGCAATTCTGATGTTACAAAGTGCTTTGAGTCAAAAGGAATATTTCAGAATTTGCACACTCCCAACAGCAAAGCAAATGTGGGAAGCTCTGGAAATAGCTTATGAGGGAACTTCGGGAATAAAGGAGAATCGAATCAACACCTTGGTCACCGAATTCGATCTACTTCGAATGAAATCAGGTGAGTCAATTTCTGAATTCGAACTTAGATATACTCATCTTGTTAATCAACTTGCAGCTCTTGGGAAAGTTTATGATCAGCACACCGAAGTACGAAAGATTTTGAATATTCTTTCTAAAGAGTGGGAAGCAAAAGTTACTGCAATAGAAGAAGCAAAAGGAGAATCAATGAGATCAGTTGCTTCTCTATTTGGAAGTCTTTCTGAATATGAAAGCAAGCTAAAGTTCAAAAGAGAACTAGATGACATTGGCGATAAGAAAAAGAAAGGTCTAGCTCTAAAAGCGAAAGAAGAGAATCAGGATGAGGATGAAGAGTTCGACGATGACGAAATGGGTCTAATCATAAAACGATTCAGAAAGTTCTACAAGAAAGGTCAAGGATTCAAACATTTTCAGAAAGGAGGAAATAATAGCAAAGATCATATCATTTGCTATGAATGTGGGAAACCAGGACATATCAAGTCAGAATGTCCAGATTTGAGCCAAAAGAGCAAAGAAAAGAGAAAAGGTAAATTCTTCAACAAAAAGAAAGCCTTTGTATCTGCTATATGGGGTGATAGCTCCTCAGATGAAGAAAGTGATGAGGAAGAAGTAGATAATATATGTCTTATTGCTCAAGAAGAAACAGAAGAAGAGGTAAATGATTCTGAACCTACCTATGATGAATTACTTTCTGAATATAATGCTTTAAATTCTGAATTCATCAAAATAGTTAAAGAACTGATTGTTATTAAAAAGAAAAACAAAGTTCTTGAAACTGAACTTAAAGGAAAGGATTGTGAAAATTGTTTATCTTTGAAAAAGAAAAACATTGATCTCACAAAAACTCTTGAAAAATTTACACAAGGAAGTGAGATGCTAAATGTTATTTTAAAAGCCCAACGATTTGTAAATGATCGATCTGGAATTGGATATGATCTAAAATTGGATAAAAGAAAAGGAAGAAAGAAAGCAGGAGGTAAGACATATTTGAATTATTTTCAACATTCTGTGCATACGTCAAATCCTTTTGCATTTTGTAATTACTGTAATAGAAAAGGACATCATACGTCTTCATGCATTCATAAGAAGAAAGGAACCATAGGAACCTACAAATGGGTACCTAAAGGTTCATATATTCAGAAAATCATTTGTACTAACCCTAAAGGACCCAAAAAGATGTGGGTACCTAAGACTTAGTCAATTGATTGCAGGTATGTCTCAAAGCATCCAAAAATAGCAAATGGTACATAGATAGTGGATGCTCTAGACATATGACCAGAGATTTCGAAAGTTTTACCACATTACAACCTAAAGAAGGTGGAAAGGTAAAATTTGGAGGAAATCAATCCGAAAGGATAGCAGGAATTGGTGAAATAAAAAATGACAAAGGAATACAAGTCAAAGATGTATATTATGTTGAAGGCTTGTGTCACAATTTGCTGAGCATAAGTCAAAGTGCAGATAAAAACAACTGGGTGATATTTGACTCAGAAGAATGTTTAATCATCAACAAGAATGACTTACAGCTTGATAAGAAGAATATCAAGGCTAAGCTCAGAGCAAAAAGGGAAGGTAATTGCTATACTCTAGATATTAGTAGAAATGAATCTGAAAACTGTTTTCTGAGTAATACCGATGAAAGCTGGTTATGGCATAAGAGATTGGCTCATGTTAATATGCATTAACTAGGGAAATTACTCAAAAAGGATTTAGTGCTTGGTTTACCCAAAGTTAATTTCAAAAATGACTTGATTTGTGATGCGTGTCAAAAGGGTAAACAAACTAAATCATCTTTCAAATTGAAAAATGAGATTTCAACAAATAGACCATTACAATTACTACATATGGATTTAGTTGGACCAGCAAGAGTAAAGAGTCTTGGTGGCAACTTATATTCATTGGTCATTGTTGATGATTTCTCTAGATTTACATGGGTTATTTTTCTATCATCAAAAGATGAAACCTTTGAAGAATTTATTGTTTTTGCCAAGAAAGTGCAAAATGAGAAAGGTATGTCTACTGCAGGTATTAGGACTGATCATGGTGGAGAATTTGAAAATCAAGCCTTTGAAGAGTATTGTGATACTAATGTCATTGATCACAATTTCTCTGCTCCAAGAACGCCTCAACAAAATGGAGTTGTGGAACGTAAGAATAGAGTGCTCACAGAGATGGCTAGAGCATTGCTAAATGAAAAGAATGTGTCTCAAGTGTTTTGGGCTGATGCTATGAGTACATCATGCTATGTTTCAAACAGAGCATATATCAGAACAAAACTTGGAAAGACACCATACGAACTATACAAAGGAAGAAAGCCAAACATTGCTCATCTACACATCTTTAGTTGTAAGTGTTTCATTCATAATAATGGTAAAGATAACTTAGGAAAATTTGATTCTATTACTGATGAAGGAATTTTCCTAGGATATTCTAACCGAAGTAAAGCATATAGAATTTTCAATAAAAGAACTTGTATTGTTGAAGAATCAATTCATGTTGTATTTGATGAATTTGAATCCTCTGACAAAACCATTGATGAAGAACAGGAAGTTGTTTTAAATCAAGAAAATGGTCAATCTATCTCTAAGTCTCTTATTCCAGAGGTTGATGAAACTAAGGATGAAGAGCAATCTCTAGGTCAACCTAAAGCCTGGAAATACAATAGAAGTCATCCCTTAGATCAAGTCATAGGAGATGTGAATGAAGGGATCAAAACCAGAAATAGAGTTTTCAATGAAGTAAGTTTTTCTGCATTCATTTCTGAGATTGAACCTTCTAACATTGATGAAACCCTATCAGACAATGATTGGGTCATAGCAATGCAAGAAGAATTAAATCAATTTGAAAGGAATCAAGTTTCGGATTTGGTGCCCCGACCCAAAGATCATACGATCATTGGTACTAAATGGGTATTCAAAAACAAACTCGATGAATATGCAATTATTGTCAGAAACAAGGCAAGATTGGTGGCCAAAGGCTATAATCAGGAAGAAGGAATTGATTATGAGGAAATGTATGCTCCAGTGGCTAGATTGGAAGCTATACATGTACTCTTAGCCTTTGCATGCATCAAAGGATTCAAACTCTATCAAATAGATGTTAAGAGTGCTTTTCTAAATGGTTACATCATGGAAGAAGTGTATGTAGAACAACCTCCAGGTTTTGAAGATGTCACTAAACCGGACCATGTTTTCAAACTTAAAAAGGCTTTGTATGGTTTAAAACAAGCTCCTAGAGCCTGGTATGAAAGGCTTAGTAAGTTTCTCATCGATCAAGGTTTTGTACGGGGAAAAGTTGATACAACATTATTTATAAATCGAAAACGTGATGATATTTTAATTGTTCAAATATATGTTGATGATATTGTTTTCGGTGCTACTAATGAATCTCTATGTAAGGAATTTTCTGAGATAATGCAGGGAGAGTTTGAAATGTCAATGATGGGAGAATTGAATTTCTTTCTTGGCTTGCAAATCAAACAAAGAAAGAATGGAATCTTCATATCTCAAACAAAGTATTTAAAAGAGCTATTGAAGAAGTATGGAATGGATGAAGCAAATGGCTCAGACACGCCTATGAGCTCAACAACGTTGCTTGATGCTGATGTTAAAGGGAAAGACTACAATATCACAAAATATAGAGGAATGATTGGATCGTTACTCTATCTCACGGCAAGCAGACCAGACATCCAATTTAGTGTTGGCATATGTGCAAGATATCAATCGGCGCCAAAGGAATCACATGCTGAAACAGTCAAACGAATCTTTAGATACCTTGCTGACACACCAGAATTGGGTCTGTGGTATCCCAAAGGAAGAAGTGAATATTTAGTTGCTTATTTAGATTCTGATCATGGAGGATACAAGACAGACAGAAAGAGCACCAGTGGACAAGGACAATTTCTTGGAGGATCTCTTGTCTCGTGGTTCAGCAAGAAACAAAATACAGTGTCTTTTTCGTCAACAGAAGCCGAATATGTTGCAGTCTCAAGTTGTTGTGCACAAGTGATATGGTTAAAACAACAACTACAAGACCTTGGTATTTATCTCAAAGAAATACCAATCTATTATGACAATACTAGTACGATAAGCTTGGCAAAGAATCCAGTTCAACACTCTAGAACCAAGCATATCGATGTCAGACATCACTTCATCAGAGATCATGTCCAAAAGAAAGATGTGAAAGTGATATTCATTCCTACTCATCTTCAACTAGCTGATATCTTCACAAAACCCCTTGCAAAAGATCAATTTCTATTTATTAGAAGAGAATTGGGAATGGTAAATCCCAATGAGTTATAAGAAATTTAAGCATTTCATAATATTAGATGAAGTCACTTGATAATGTTTTGATGATTACTAACTTAAGCATCGGAGTATATAGAAATGTGTTTTGCAGGAAGAAAGAAACTCTATTTTGGGAAACAAAAATAGAGATAATCAGAGGACACATTTACTGGAGTACCAACTTGAAGTTATGGCTAAGACAGAAGCAATACCCGAGGAGTAACTTGAGGTAAAGTAGAAGCTTACTCGAGTATGTTCTCGAGTAATGGCCTCCAAAACTGGAAGTAACGGATCAAGTTACTTGATTTTCAAATATAACGGTTCAATTTTCAAAGAAATGAAGAGTCAGAAGTTGAGAAGCTATTTACTCGAGGCAGGCCTCGAGTAAACTTGAAGCTTACTCGAGGCAGGCCTCGAGTAATGTCGGAGCTCAGATTCTCAAAGTGTTGAATAATGAAGCAAAACTGACCCAAATGGACTATGAATGATCGAGGGAACATCCATGAATAATTACTATATTATTCATGCCAGGTACGCAATTTAAATGAATTATTTTTGAATTTTTCTGTATGAACACTCGAGTAAGGCCTCGAGTAAAGTCGGTTTTTAGGTCTTTATCTTGCGCAAACTCGGTCATTTCCACAAAATCTCCTCGAGTAAATCACTATACACCCTTTCAAAAACTTTTCCCAATCGATTTCTTGCCGCATTTCCGTCAAAACCCAACTAATTTCAAGTCCAAAAACTTCCTATTTTGTTCAAAATCCTTGTGCCCTAAACTCGCGACAGTGACCCTGTTTTTCTGAGATTCTTGATTTTCTGTGTTTCAAGATGGTTAGAACCAAGAATCTCAACTTCACTGATTCTTCTGATTCATAACAAAACCCTGATCTCCTTTCTCCTCCTCCAACAAAGAGAAGAAAGTTAATCCCAAGACCAAAAGCCAAAATTCCTCTTCAACCTCAATCAAAACCTAAAGCCAAAGGAGTAGTGATTAAAGAGCCTATTGTGACTAGGGCTCAGTCTAAAAAGAGCACATCTACTGGTAGAAGCAAAGTTGCCAAAACTCCTTCACCTTCTCACTCTGACTCCTCTACACCCTCTTTCACTCCAAAGCCTATCAAGAAGCCAAAATATGACAAGAATGTGGCTAAGGCAATGGCTGGGATCATTGACCAAATGGAGAAGGGTCAATCTTCTAAGAAGTCCAAGATTCCAGAAGCAGAGATCACTTCCCCACCAAAGGGTTTCAATATGGGCAAACTGGTGGAGTCTCCCAAGTACTTAACTCAATTCTCCAGAAGAAAAGTGTGTAAGACACACTACGTTGATCTGAAGTTACTTCAAGAGGTAGTGAAGCATGACTTAAGTCCTTATTTAGAACCTTTTATGCCTTGGCTATCTATTAGGTTACCATTTTACACTAAAGTAATTACTCATTTCTATTGCAACCTAGAGATCATAGATGAACCTAACCGAACCTCAGTAGAGGAAGAGATGACCACAACTGTGAGAGGTCAAAAGATTTTAATTTCACCATCCAGAATTAACTTGTGGTTAGGAATTGAGAACCGCCTTGATGATATATATTCTGAACTTGAGCCAAATCAAATTTTTACCATTCTCAAACCCGGTGAGTTAGTTGGCCCCCTAAACTTTAAACCAAGTGATATGTGTGATCACCATAGGGTCCTTTGATACATTTACTCTAGGTCCCTAGTAAATAAAGCCAACAACTACACCCATTTCTCTGATAGGGATTTTAGATGGTTTGCTTCACTGCTTCTGAAGGAACAAAAGGATCTGGGAGAGTATATATTTTCAGAGATGAAAAGGTACAAGGTGGATGGAAAGGGTACTACTCCAATGCCATATCCCCAGATTGTGTCTCTAATCCTGAAAGAGAACAAAATATGGTATTTGGATAGCAAAGAGCCAATTGAAAGGTTGTCCCTAGTCGGAAGGAACCAAATTGGAAAACTGAATATCGACATTCCTCTCAAAGGCCCACTGGAGTCTGGGTCCAAGAAGAAGCGAAAGGCTACTGAGGCAGAGACCAGTAGGATGGATGACACTCAGTCATCGGCTCCAGCTGCTACCACATCTTCACCATCCTTCCTCAATGCCACTCTCCAGCACTTCTTAGAGAATATGCTCAGAGGTTTTCATGTGGACATAGCCAACACAAATGCAGAACTCATAACCCACATGAACACAAAAATGGGAGAGTTGGTTGAAAGAATGGATCGAAGGCATGAGGAGCTGCTAGCAGAGCAACGTGCCCAGGGAGAGACATTGAGACTGATCCTGGCACGATTGGATTCCTTGGGTCCTGGACCCTCTACCGGTCCCTCCTCATCTACACCACCACCACCACCTCCAGTAGACCCTCCTTCAGACATTCCTATTCCTGAGGCTGAACCATCTACTCCTCTGGTTTCTAATCCACTTGAGCCCCAAGAGAAAGATGTTTTATTCACAGTGGATGATCCTGACACCCACGAGACCACACATATTATCATCGATGATTCACCTCAAAAGCCACAGCCAGAAACCACTTCTAAGCCTATTCCCTCTCCTACTCACACTGAGGAAATATCTCCCTCTTCCTCACCTGAAAAACATACACCTGAGGTTGAGATTTCACCTGAGACTCAGACCACCCCGGAAGGAGAAACCTCTACTATGGTCCATATCCCTCCACTTCATCTGCCTGATCCAGTACCCTCTAGCTCATTTGATTCTTTAGAATCAAATGATTCTATGGTCCTTCCAGCAACACCAATTTCCATAGCCAAGCCTCCTAGCCCTCCACTTGATTGATGAAGCCAAAAAGGGGGAGAAGAACTTGAGAATGATTTTGTGGATGTGTCCTAGCTTAATTTGGGATATTTGGTTGTATATGGGCTCTAGGGTGCATTTTATTATTAGTTTTCTTAAACTTATCTTGTAATTTGAAATTCTTAAAGTTTAATGCAAGTATGTTTAAATTATGACTTCATTTGATATCATTTAAAGTTTTGAATTATGATACATGTTTGGACTAATGAAGTTGTTATGTATGCAAGGTATATTCAACCTTAAATAAGAAATAATTAATTAAGAATCCAATTTGAAAAACCATGTTCAAAATCACCAAGTTTTGTCATCATCAAAAATGGGGAGAATGTTAGATCTCATGTTTTGATGATAACAAAGGAATGGTTTGAAAAGGAAATGGTTAATAATCAAGCTTGAACTAAGTAATGACAGGAATAAGCTTTACTTGAAGTTAGCATGGAAGTATTGAAGATTAGTCAAGAGAAAATGCTGAGGAACTTGATCAGAAGTTTCTAAGGCATTACTCGAGTAATGAGACAGAACTTGAGGTAACCAAGGAAAACTTCCAGTAACCTGCCACCATTACTCGAGGAGCTACTTGAGTAACCAGGTAAAAACTTGGAGTTGCTCTCGGCCTGCTAATGTTACTCGAGGAGGTACTCGAGTAACCAAGTGAAAACTTCCAGTTGCCTTCAAGTTTTCCCAATGATACTCGAGGAGCTACTCGAGTACCTGTGTTTCCTAAAATGTGGACCTCTCGGCATTTTGTACCACTGCTAATGTTACTCGAGGAGCTACTCGAGTAACCTTGTGAAAACTTCTAGTTGCCTTCAAGTTTTCCCCATGATACTCGAGGAGCTACTCGAGTAACTCTGTTCTGAAAAGATGTAACTCTCGGTACTTTGTACCACTGCCAATGTTACTCGAGGAGCTACCCGAGTAACATACTAAAGTAAGTGAAAACTTGAGGTTGGTACCCGATTAACCTGATCTCTCTTTGTTTCATCTTCCTCGAGTACTTACTCCAGTATACAAGTTTTTCATGGTTTATTTTAAGTGGATTCCTCGAGTAAGTACCCCAGTATGCACAAATATTTTCAAAGTAAACTTCAAGTCATTACCAGAGTAAATCATGCATAAAAGTCTTAGTTACTCGAGGAGCTACCCGAGTAACCTATGCGAAAATGAATCTATTACTCGAGTCCCTACTCGAGTAACAAGGTAATTGCTCTCGGCCTTGAAATCCTGCCAACATTACTAGAGTAGAGCATCGAGTAATCAAAAGTTTTTAAAGGATTACTCGAGGTGTTACCCCAGTAATCTATGAAGTTGCAGAAGCGTTACCGGAGTAGCTACCCGAGTAAATAACTATTCCCAAAAGTCTGAAATTTAGTTTACTCAATGCACTACCCGAGTAATCTTGTTTTTCTTCATTGACTTTCAATTAAACAAAGATTTCACGATGTTACTCGAGGAGCTACTCGAGTAAGCATACCCAGAATTTTAGAAATCATTCAAACCTTCATTATATTGTTTCCTATATGATTAACCTTTCATTGTATTAGTATTCTTAGTCTATTTTCAGATAAACAATGAAGAAATCATATCAAGAGATGGAAGTCAAAAGAAACGTTCAAATGCCAACCACCGCCAACGGATATTTTTCAAAAACTTGAAAAGTCAATAGTGGCTACGCACTCACCAACGGACGAAAGGAAACATTCCAACGGTCATCACCAACATACCTATATATATGGGAACCTTCAAACAGAGAAGAACAACTAAGCATACATACAAACGTATCATTAAGTTCATTGCTCTGTTTTCACGTTGAAATTATATTTCTATGCTTCAGTGATTATCATTTACTCTGTAAGAGAGATATTTCATTCAAACTCAATATTTGTTATTGAGATAACTTAAGGTTGTGGAACCTTGAGTTGGGATTGGATTACAACCTGTAAGGGGGAGCGAGTGTCCAGGTGTAAGTAACTTGCTTGTACTGAGGTGCCAAGAACCCACTGAATCTTGGAAGCTATAGTGAAACTCTCAGAGAAGCTCTGAGGACTGGACGTAGGTCAAAGTGGTTATGACCGAACCAGTATAACTCCCGGTGTACACTTCGGTGATATTTCTCCTTACTCATTACTGTTTTAATTCTTTTGTCAAAGTTTTATATTTTCGGAAGAAATTTCAGTATCACCCAATTCACCCCCCCTCTTGGGTGAAACGCTTGATCTAACACTATGTACTAATCTGTATGCAATATGTATGCCATCTTTTTTAACATAACAATGCCTAGGGCACAGACATAGCTTTGATTGAGGATCTAGTGATGGTACATGCGGATAAGCCAGGGGATTGAAACAGTTGTTTGACCTTAGATACGAGTTAAGCCAGGGTCTAAACATGTCATTGGACTATGGACACGAGTTAAACCGAGATTGCAAACACGTCGTTTGGCCTTGGATGGTGTGCACACAAGACGAGTTAGTATCTTACATGACATGGTGTATTGCATATTTATTATTGCATTCTCTATGTTTGATTACTTGTTCCTATTTAGATTCACTCGAATTTCACCTTTTTCAAATTGGAAAACCTTACAGTTGAGGCTAGTAGCTCGAGGGGAAAAGCAGCGGCTACAGTTGTATAGGTCCCGATGCAGGTAGGAGCTGCTATTAGTTCTTTAGCACTATACTTTTGTTTCTTTTTGGGCACTCTGTGCACTTTGTATATATTTTTCAAACCCTACAGGGGAATTCCTGTATTGGAAACAAGTACCTAATGTCAGTATGTTTCCGCTATTTCTGTATGCCTCACGGAACTTACATTTAATACTCTACGAATATCGAAATGTTAAGGGGTCTGACAATCTTTGTCTTGCAACTTGTTTGTTGTTTAATGCTTAATATGGAGAAACATAAGAGCCCAAGGTATCATATGAATAGACTGAGTATAAAAAATCAAGTCCCCAAGGTAAAGTTAAAAGTAATAATGTAAGCAAAAAAGATATAGTAAAAGTAAGGAAGAAATCCATACATAAAAAGTAATGAAGGACTTTGGGAAGCAAAATTTCAAGTTAAAAAGCCAAGTTAGAGTGAGAAAAGGTTAAGTTCGCATGGAATAGTAAGATGTAACATCCCCAATTTTTATTCTTACAATTTAAATAACATTAGGTTGTTATTTATCAACTAACTTGAGATTTAAAGAAGATTAAACATATTGTCTGAAGTATTGAAATATAAAATTGAGGAAAAAAAAAGGAATATGATTGAAAATTTAAGGGGAAAATTGTAATAAAAATAAACGGGGCCGATTATATTTTTAAGATATCAAGTTAATTTTTTGAGAATGATTTAGTGTGTGTGCGTGTGTGTGTCTATATTTAATGTTGATTTCAATTAATAGGATTAATTCATAATTATTGAAAGTTATCATGTAAATATGGGAAGGGGGATTTCCCAAAATGAGTTAAATAGGAATGTGTGAATTATTTTCCCCAAACCATGATTATCAGAAAAAGGAGAAAACATAATGTGGTTAGATGTGGTTAAGAATGTGTAAATTAATTTCTTACTCAAAAAAATTATAGCATTAATAGAAAAAACAAATGGGCCATGGCCCATGATGTTTGATCACACACTTATTCAATTCTTACATACTATCTCCATGACCCGCAACACAACAGTACAACACCGTACCTCATCTCAACACATTATTATATACCCCTCAAATCAAGCTCGCCATCAAACATTGCTCATCTAGCTCCCTCATCCTTTTTCTTTTTTGGTTTGTTCACTGTGCCTATTCTTCTTGTTCTTCCTGTGTGCTAGGTGTGTGTGTGTACGTGTGTGAGAGAGAGAGAGAAGCAAGGAGATGTTGCTTGGCTTTTCTTCCTAAAAGCTTGGTAAGTTAACTATCTCGTATTTCTCTTTAGTTTTCTTCCCTCTTATTTTCAGTTTTGATGGAGAAAAAATGGGGCTTGATATATTTTGAAATTTTGAGGCTTCTAGTTGATTATTTTGCTTTTAATAGAGTGAGGTTTGAATAATGATTTATTCTAGCTTGTTTAAGGTTATATTGATTTTTGAATTACTTAGATTTGAGGTTTATGATGAGATATGAATATTAAAAAATTTGGATGAAACTTTTGAGTGTTGGAAATTGGGTGTTTTAAATAAATTGAGGAGATATTTATAGTTTAATGATTCTAATAAGTAATAAAGAATTAATGGAAGGAAGAAAGTGTTAGATATAAATAGTTTTGATGATGTCAAATATAGATGTCAAGTATTAAGAGCAAAACGTTTGTATTACATACTTATTATCTTCATTGACTAACTACTATATTTAATATTGGATATCTTGTAGATTAGTCAAGCCGAGAAAGAAGAAGATTGAAGATATTCAAAGAGATATCTAATTAGATTATGGATTCAAGAAGATGATATTAGTCAAGCAAAGAAAGAAAAAGATTGAAGATATTCAAGAAGACATCTAATTGGGTTATGAAGAATGATCATCAAGAAGAAAAACAAGAAGAAAGAGATTGAAGAAAGAAGAAAAAAGATTGAAGAAGGAAGAACTTGCAAGATCACATGAGAATATCAAGATCCAAGCTATTAGAAGTGATATCGGAGGTTTATATGTTCAAACAGAAGTTGGAATGGGTCAATACAGAGCTAAAATGATGTATATAGAAGTTATGGTACCTCTTGGAATGATTAATCGAGTAATATGGCACTGCCTCATTTTGGAGGTGATTACTTGAGTGGCTACTCGAGTGGTCTACAAAGTTACTTGAATATTACTTGAGTAACCACTCGAGTAATGGCACTCTGTTTTCACGCGTCAGGACAGAGGTTCGGTATTTTAGGTATATATCTCTAAACACATGTCGGATTGATCTAAAACTAGTGGTATATGAAACTAGACTCCTAACACAAACTATGGACACCAAGATAACATTCAAAAGAGTTCATATGAGAGAGATATGATCTGTTGAAGTTGACACATGAAGTAGCGTCTTTTACCAAAACAAGGTTCGGTATTTTGAACATAACTCTCAAAATACATATCGGATTAAGATGAAACTAGTATCATATGAAAGTAGACTTAAAGAGCTTTCTATGTATATATAATTGGATATATTTTAAGTTATATACTAAGAGCTATGCCTTCTGGAAGTTGATGCTCGTGATTTCAGACTTTGTCTAAATGCAGAAGATATTATTTAGATCATAACTTTCTGTACAAAATGAGTTTGGAGGTGATTCTTGTTGCATTGGAATGTAGATGATGAGAGCTTTTTGATGATATATAATTTGCCATGTTTCGAATCAAAATCAAGAATTCACTTAAAGGGCTTACTCGAGTAATATACAGAATTATTTGAAACCTCACTCGAGGGACCACTCGAGTAATGCAGTTGAAAATGCTGTCGACCAAGATTTGAATGACATTACTCGAGGGACCACTCGAGTAATCTGCAAAGCTATTTAAGAGCTTACTTGAGGGATCACTCGAGTAACCAGAGAAGAAATTATCCAGTGGCTTTCGGTCAAGAAATGACAGACTTTACTCGAGGGACTACTCGAGTAACCAGATATGGAAGGGTACATTACTCGAGGGATCACTCAAGTAATCCATAGAGTTATTTGATCCATTACTCAAGGGATCACTCGAGGAATCAGGTAAGCAAATAAGCAGTTCCTCTCTGCCTGATTTTGAACGGGATTACTTGAGGGCTTACTCGAGTAATGACCCAGGCTTACTCGAGTGACCACTCGAGTAATGCTTCCCAGGAGAAAAAAACAACTTACTGAAGCTTTCGAAAATCATGGGATTAATTATGAAACTCACTCTTCTTGCTTCCAATCATTCTTACACTTCATTGTATTAGTGTTTAATGTATGTCTCCAAGAATACAATAAAGATATGATGTGAAGAGTCAAAAGTTGACTTTACGAAAGCGGAGCGTTCACCAACCACAACGGCTAGTTTTCAAAATCGAAGAATAGTCAAACGAAGCTACGCCACTCTAACGGACAGGTTGAAATGCTTGCAACGGTTATCTCAACTCATCTATAAATATAGGAACATTTAATGAAGAACAACGCCAATGAGAAATATGAAAAGATCATGAATCATCTACTCCAATCCAACTTCTCTATGTTCTTATCTATTTTCTATATCATATATATTTGAGAGAGAGATTATTTGTATTGTACTTCAGTGTTTATTATATCTACTCTATGAGAGAGTCTGTAAAAACTTTCAACTATATTTCTGAATTGATCTTAAGGTAGAGGGACCTTGAGTGGGTTGATTTCCTTACGGGGAAGTGTAGAGAGAATCGTCGGTAAGACATTCTATTTGTAAGACTTATAAAGTGCAAGCAGTAGAGAACGTTGCTGCACGTAAGACTTATAGGGGTGTAAGCAGGAGACAATGTTGCTGCTCGTAAGACTTGCACGAGTAAGCTGGAAGGAAAGATCTTAGGGATTGCTCTGCTCATAAGACTTGTTGTAAGGGGGAGTATCTTGGTGAGAACTTTGTAAAGGCTTTTCTTGTGCCTGGATTGAACAAGAAAACAGTGGATTTGAAAATCTCAGGAGGAGCCTGGGGACTAGACGTAGGCCATCATAGATTGGACCGAACCAGGATAAATCACAGTTTGCATATTCTCTTCACTAAACTCTTATATTTTCAGAATATATTAACTGTTGATTTATGATTCATTATTTTCATATTTATTGCTTCCTCTAAGATGCAAAAAGATTTTTAAAGTTCTTAAGATTTTTATCTTACATCCAATTCACCCCCTCTTGGGTGTTAGCCAGTTCTAACAGAAAGGAAATTAGAATGATGATTTTGAGAAATAGTTATTTATGTGATTCTTTTCTTAAGGATTTAAAGTGAATAAATTTTCGGCGATTTAAGGATGAATGGAGGAAATTATTATTGCCAATAATTTTAATGAGTGAAATAGAGTTATTGGATGATAAAAATATGATTGAATATGTTAGATATGATTAGTTTTGATGATGGCAAATATAGATGTGAAATGATAAGAGCAAAGCAAAAATTTTATATAATGTATTTCTTTGACTAATTACTGTGTTTAATGTGAAATATCTTGTAGATTAATTAAGTTGAATTATGGAGGAAGAATGAGAAGACAAAATTATCAAATATACAAAGAAGTTATTGAATTGATAAGAATGAACAAAAGGAAGAAGAAGAAAGAAACTGAAGATAGTCAAGAAGCTGCCTACTCGGATTATGGAGAATGATTATCAAGATGAAAATCAAAAAGAAAGATATTGAAGAAAGAAGAACTTGGAAGATCTACCAAGAATATCAAGATTCAAGTTATTAGAAGTAATTTTGAAGATTTCATAAATTTGAGGCACTGTTTGGCATTGTAGCAGTTGGTACTGTAGCAATCACTCGAGTGAGGCACTGTAGCATGCAAATCACTGTAGTGCTCGAGGTGTAGAATGAAAGTGCAAAATCACTGTAGTAAGTGTGGCACTATAGCACTCGAGTGAAGCAAGAACACACTCGAGTGTTGGGCTACTCTGTTCAACTCTGTTTTACATTCAGCCTGACAGAGGTCCGATATTTTGGCCATATCTCTGAAATCACACATCGGATTGACCCGAAAGTGGTGGCATATGAAAGAAGACTCACAACATGAAATATGTACACCAAGATCACATTGAACGAAGCTCAAATGAAGGAGATAGCATCCGTGGAAGATGACACTGAAATCACCGTCACTTTCCAAGACAAGTTTGGTATTTTGAACATAACTCACAAACCACATATCGGATTGAGACGAGACCAGTGCCATATGAAACTAGACTCAAAGGGATTTCCATGGATAGGTAATGTGCCTAATTTTAAGTTATATTCTAGGAGCTATGCCTTCTGGATGTTGACGCTTGTGCAGTCTAGTGCGATAGACACTCTTTCGATCGTAACTTGCAGAATACAAGGAGTTTGGAGCTCATTCTTTTAGCATTGGAATGCATATGGCAAGAGCTTTATTTTGATACATCATTAGAATAAAATAAATAAATTTTGTCTAATGTGGCCACACATCACTCACGAGTGCAAAAACGCACTCTTGAAAAATGTCATGCGAGTGTTGTCCAGAAGCAGCTGAATCGTGGAGAAATTTAGCAACACTCGAGCACTGGAGATAGAACTCGAGCATCAATCTCTTTTACACTCGAGCACATGCAAGTGTTGGACAAGAAGTGTTTGGCCGAGAACAATTACTGTCAATCTTACTGATGTACTCGAGCATTATAACCAACACTCGAGTATGAAGCTGGTTTGCACTCGAGCACTAGCGAGTGAAGAGCAGCAAGTGTTTGCTCGAGAGGAAGCTAGAACGTGAAGATATCAAATGCACTCGAGTGAGCCATACTGCACTCAAGTGAGAGCTTGGTGGAATCCATAAACGAAATAGAGCCTCACAGCAATCAACTCAAACATGGTTACATGTTATTGAATGATTGTGTTCTCACTTGTTATTGTTTCTAAATGTTAGCTAACATATATTTCAAGTGTGAAACAGGATATTAAACGTTCAAATTGAAGTTTCAAATAAGAAAGTCAATTATGGTCAACTTCATCATTACACACCGAATGGCGGCTACCTACCACGACAAGCAACTGACACACCACAAAAGACTGTTGAATATTTAAACATATTCATACTGCTCAACAACGTGATGTACAGGTCATAATGAAAAACTGTCGGATATCCAAACGCTCATATCCCGCTCCTCTACGGGATGCTCTGCTTTGCAACAGACAGCGGCTAGTTGGTCAAATTCACTCAATGGTCAAATCTTATAATGAAACATCCTGCTCTTCAATGGGACACTCCAATCTGCGACAGATATTTCATAATGGGTAGATATTCAAATGCGCTCAACGGTCAAAATGAAATAATGGGACTCCAACGGACGAATGCTCACAACGGTCATCATCTTCATGAACTATAAATGATAGAGCATTTAAAGTCGATGGGGAACAGAGACAGCGAGCAACTATGAGAAAAATGATGGAAACATGAATCCTCTACTTCTACCCAAACACTCTCTATTTTCCAGTTTCTATATTACTTATTATTGAGAGAGTGATTATTTGTATTGTACTTCAGTGAGTATTATATCCTCTTCATGAGAGAGTCTGTAAACACTTTCAACTATATTTCTGAGTTGATCTCAAGGTAGAGAGACCTTGAGAGGGTTGATTTCCTTACGGGGGAAGCTATAGAGAGAATTGCCAGTAAGACATTCTGCTCGTAAGACTTACGAGGTGCAAGCAGTAGAGAACGTTGCTGCTCATAAGACTTACAGGGGTGTAAGCAGGAGAGAACGTTGCTGCTCATAAGACTTGCACGAGTAAGCAGGAGAGGAAGATCTTCGGGATTGTTCTGCTTGTAAGACTTGCCGTAAGGGGGAGTATTTCAGTAAGAGATTTGTAAAAGGATTTACAAGTACCCGGCTAAACTTGTGGGATTGTAAAGGCTTTTCTTATGCCCTGATTAAACAAGAAGATAGTAGATTTGAAAATCTCAGGAGGAGCCTGGGAACTGGACGTAGGCCATCACAGATTGGACCGAACTAGGTTAAATCACAGTTTGCATATTCTCTTCCCTAAGCTATTATATTTCCAGCATATATTATTTAATCTAACTATTGATTTATAAACCTTCATACTTACCGCTTTCGTTAAGATGCAAACAGATTTTCAACGTTCCTAAGTTTTTATTATACACCCAATTCACCCCCTCTTGGGTGATAGTTGGTTCTAACAGAATAGAAAATAGGGAAATTGAGTTATGGTAGTAAATTTAGGATTTTGGGAATTTGTATTGAAGTGAATAATTTGAAATTCCTATAAAGGTTTGAAATAGAGCTTGATTTGTGAGTTTGATTTTGAGTTGGTATTGATAATGTGATTAACAGAAATAAGGTTTAGTAATTGGGTTGATTGAGAATGGTTAAAGAGAACAGTTAGGACTTCTAGAGAGACTTTAAGCCTCTAAATTGATTTGTTAACCACTCAATTAGTTTGAATACTAAATTGTGGTTCCAATTGATTGTTATAGATTGATTTGTGAATTATGGTTGAGCTTGGGCTTGAATTCTTGTGGTAAACTTAGCTTTGACGAGAAGTATCCACTTTCCACTTGTTATATGTGTTTGTATATATGTTGTTTGTGAGTATTTTGATTATGAGAATGAAAATGGTATATTGATTTTGATCAGATATTTCAATGAGCACTTTGAAATATTTATTGAGATTGAGAACGTCATTGTAATGTTGATGAGTATTTTGATGGAATTTGCCTTGTTAAACCTTATGATTTGAACCATGAAATACATATATTCATGTGAGAGAGAGAGAGAGAGAGAGAGAGAGAGCTTTGAGAATTGAGATATTATGGCATGTATATAAAAATAATTGAATAGCATGATATGAATGTGAAAATTAAAGAAATTCCCGTTGAGCTATTTATTGATAATTATTGTGATGGTTGGATTGAAATGAGATTGGTAGTTTATTCCACCATAAGGTGTAGCCTTCATTGGTGCATGATGGATGGCTTTTCTCCGTCCTTTAGGTTCAATGAGGGGTTATCCCATAGGTTCAATGTCTGTCCCACTGGTTCAAGGAGGGGCTGTGATACCTCAAGTAGAAATCATTCTAATTGGAAAGAGTTTTTAGCAATTGTAAAAATAATAGAAAATTTTGAATTATTTATAGTAAATACCACCCTACTAGTTCAGCGAGGGGAAAAGACCAATAATCTTAGCATGTGCTTTGTGGATTTTGGACAATTCTCATCACATGACCAGTGAGCTTTTGAGTGACTAGTAACATGGATTGTAACTTAGCCCTTGGGTCTAGTCGACGGAAATAAGATTGTTTGGTTGAAATAATGGGATGCAACTTGCGAATTGTGATATGGGAATTGTGATACAGAATTTGTGATGTGTGTGTTATAGAAATTGTGATACAAAATTTGTGATGTGAAAATTATGATATAAAAATTGTGATACAGAATTTTTAATATGGATTTTGCGGTATTATATTGTGATATAGAATTTGTGATTTGAAAGTTTGTAAATTATATGACTAATAATTTGTTATATAAACTATTTTACTTAGCACCTCACGAGCACATATTTGCATGTGCGATGAGTTGCATAATTGGTTATTGAGACTTGGTCTCACCCCGTTGCTCTTAACATTTTTTAGGTAATAGCTTTTCTACTAGTCAATTGGGGAAGGCTCCAAAGACTTGATTATTGTGACAATCTTTGTAAATCCTCCTCCTCTTTATTTATTGATGAATTGTTGTGTATTGTCAGTGTAGGGCTCATGTTGCATACTCTAATGTGATATTATGTTTTGGATTATATTGTTTTCTATCATAGATAAGTAACTCAAGTGAATATTTGAGAAAAATTGTTTAAGTATCTTGATAATTGAGTTTAATATTGGGCTTACGGTCAAATGATTATATTCTAGACTTCAAGAAATCTAATGCCTAAGTGCATAGATTAATTATGGTTTAGTTTGTAAAACGATGAGAAGAATTTTGTTATATATCTATGATAGATTTTAAATGTTTGACTGATAGATAGTTAACTTTTGACATTTTATAAATCTTTGAGAAAAAATATTGTTAAAAAATAAGCTTATAGCTAGGCTTGTAGTTGAATATTACATTCTGAGCTTTGAGAAGTTCAAGACCCAAGTGTTGTGAATATTCATGGTAAAGAAGAATTTGGGTTGTGAAATGATTAGAACAGAGTTATATTATCCATGATAGCTTTTAAATGGTTAGTCTATCTCTTTTCTATTATGAATAAGTTAACAATGCTATTTTAATCCTTTTAATTGTGATATATGTTTTTAAATGAGGTAGTTCAATTCTTTTATACTATGGCTAACTTCAATTTGGAAGAGGATCTTTTGATAACAATATTTGATGTTTGAAAAGTTTATATGGATACTTTCAACTACGGTAGACTTTCTAGCTAGTTTAAGTTTTCTCTTTTGCACTATAGTATTGTTGATTATCTGAAGATTTGATTAAATGTAAGGATAAGTGAGTTATAAGTAACAGATTTAACATAAGATACCATGATAATAAGTATATTGCTATGGCAATTGTAATATCTTAAATTGTAATTAAGGGCTAATGACCTCGACAGTGATGTAATTAATGTTAGTTAAACACTTTTGAAGTATATAAGGTAAATTGTGACGTAAAATGTGCTTGGAAATGATTTAGTAAGCATTGTGATAATCAGGGGCAAAATGGTAAATTTACCGACCAGTTGGTAAGTTACCGAAGAGGAAGCTCATAGGTAACTTGAGATCAATGGCTAGGATTGAAAGAGCAAGAGGCGGAATCAAGTGTGTATGTGAGTATATGAAATTATAGAAGGAAGCACAAGATGTTGACAAGTGGCAAAAGATGGACCATGGGATAAGGCCAAATTTTCAAACTCAATTTTCTCTTCCCTTTCCTCTTCCAAGTCGGTTGAAGCATGGGAAAAAGGGAAAAATATGTGATCATCATTATTCTCATCTCATTCTCTCTCCTTAGCCTTCATTTTCAGTGGATTGAAGGTGAAAAGAGAAAGTGTTGAGGTGAGTTTTGACTAGCCAGATGTCTCCTAATGCTCAAATGGTTTTCATTAATGTTGTCCAAGAGGTTGAGAGCTTTAATCCTATGGTTTCAGAATTTTGAAAGAAGGTGTTTTGGAGTTTGCACAAGTTTGCAAGCTAGAGAATCAAAGATTTGATCTTAGCAAAGTGAAGAGGTAAACATTTGATGCATTTTGGTATATTTGTGATGATTTTTGGTTAAGTTTTGGAAATTCTGGATTTTTGCCCTGATTTCTTGTGATTTTGAAAGATACGAATTGCTTAGTATTTGGTGGTAGAATTGGTACTAAACTATGACCTTAAACCCTTAGAAGTGATTAGGAAATTGTGGGAGTAAGATTGGTTATTGGTGGTTTTGGGTTGCATTTTGGGTAAAAATAAGGTATGTGTTGATTGGGAAGGAATTTTGGTTGTTTTAATGCTACCAATAGATTCCTTATGGAATTTTAGATGGGAATGAGTTTTGGTATAAGTTTTGGAACCATTGGAACCAGTTTTGGTAAATATGGAAAACCATATCAGTTGCTGCGATTTGGCTTCTGATAAGCCTCACTCGAGTGAGGTAAGGACTTACTTGAGTGTAGTATGAAATTCTCGGTGTTTTGGTTAAGTCTGCAGGCTAAGATCGTGAGTGAACTTCTTCATCTTCGAGTGACATACGTTATTATTACTCGAGTGTATATGGTATCACTCGAGTGTACTTGTCGCCTTGAAGCCTTATTTGCTCTCAGGTTTTCACTTCCTGCACCCCACTCAATGGAACTCGGGTGACTAGGTGTCAACACTCGAGTGCCCGGGTGAGTGCTCGAGTGCACTGGCTATCTGGGAGGTGTTGGTTGTAACCCCCTCACGGTAATTATATCCGGATTATGAAATTTAAGTGAAATAGAGACCAATAAGAAAAAATCAACATTTATAATCACTCATATAAGAGATGGGGTATTCAAAATCAATTCAAAGCATAATTCATCTAGTCTCACATTCACTTTCGAATACAATTACTAGTGCAGTTATATCACATGATAAATATCAGAGTGCGTAACCAAAATCCTGGCAACCCCGGGTTACTTATATATATATATATATATAATGGGTTTAAAGGTTTCCCAAAATGGGAATTACATATCCAAAATTGTTATTTACATCTCATATACATACAGTAATTCCAAAAGCCAACTAGATAACCAACATCCAAAATGCAAATTGTCCCTAAAGCCCTAACCACTCCTGGTTTGCCGCTTCCCTTTCGATCCACTTGCCCTGTCTGAAGAAGTTAGTTATTTGAAAGAGTGAGATTCTAAAGAATCCCAGTAGTAATAAATCACTCATACAGTATATAAACACAAGACATGTAATGTATCATGTTCACCAGCATCATCAGTAACACAATGATCTATGGCTCGCGCCACAAACGGCAGCACTTATGGCTGTATCACAATGCACTATGCCCGCTTTCGCGGTAATCACTATGCCAGCTTTTGCTGTAATCACAATACCCGCTTTGTGGTAATCACTATGCAATAGCATCACAATGCACAAAGTATCTCAACGCACAACGTATCACAAGGCACAAAGCTCCACAGTGCACAAAGCTCCCCAAGGCACAAAGCAGTAGCAGCACACAATGTATGATAGGCAAACATACAATACATTTACACAAAGTATAAGAGAGGAGTCACTACTTGCATCTTTCCTGACGATCTTTGGCACAGTGGGCTCACGTGTCTGATAGATGTTAAATCCTATAACCAAAGTAGGGACAACCGATCAAATTCTTTTCCAAATACTTATTTTCATAATACTTTAAGTTGGTTATCATTTAGGACTCTTTAGGTGACTATTAGAGGCCTAAACATATGCCTAAACATATGCCTAAAGGGTTAGAAGAAACTACCCTCAAGATCCTTTTTTCAGAAGAACAACACTGATTTTTAGCTTGCTCACTCGAGTGAAGATAACCTCACTCGAGTAATGAAAGACTCGTACTCGGGTGAGAACAACTCTCACTCGTAAATGTTTGACAATGAGCAGCTACTTCGACTAGAAATTGCTCACATCACTCGAGCATAAAGCTTTGCACTCGAGTGATGACTCTAAATATGCTTGAGTCCCCGAAAATGCAACACAAAGAGTGACAACCTGAGAGCACAGACTACACCAGAGGGAAAAACTCACTCGAGCATGACCCCTAACACTCGGGTGAGATGACTGCACTTGCGAGTGTCAGAGCACACTCTTGACAAATGGCCAGCGAGTGAGGACTCGAGAGCAACCCTAACTCTGGACTTACACCATCACTCGAGCAATCCCTTGCTCACTCGAGTGATCACAAACATCACTTGCGGTGAAAGAAGTGCACTCGAGCCTTATTCATAGAAACCCATTCAAAACACAACGCAGAAAGGGAAAATACACATAGCACTCGAGCATGCTCTTCCCTCACTCGAGTGAAACTATCAGAATGCCCAGATCGCAGCAATGACAGAAATTTCTCAGATGGTCAAAACTAATCCCAATGGTTCCCAAACTCCTCACAAAGCTCATACACACTTAACCATGCCTAAGGAACACATTAGCAACTTCCAAAAACCATTTTGACCACAATCTATGCCTTTGGGCTTCTATGACACACACAATTCCCAATTTCATTCAACACAATTCCAAACTTTAAAACCATACACATCACTTAGATAGCTTCACAATGAGCTTATTTCCACATCACCCACGATGAAATTCATACATTCAAAAATGACACAAAACCAGGGCAAATTTCTAGATTTTCACAAGCTTCATAAAAAATCACAAATAATATACCAAAAAGCACTAAATGCCTACCTCTTCACTTTACCAAAACTAGAATCTTGATTCTCAACTTTCAATTTCATCCAACACCCAAATCACCACCTTTCAAGATTCTGAAATCACCAAGTTGAAGCTCTTGATGAGGTGCACAACATTATAGAAGAGGTTTAGGGCATTAGAGATAAACCAAACATCAAAATCTCACCTTTTCTTCTTGATCTTTGGAAAGAATGGAGAAAGATGAGAGAGAAAATGAGAAATGGAGATGATAATGATGAAATGTGTTTCTCTTCCCTTCCCATACACACAAACCACATAGGAGAGAGAAGAGAGAGGAAAAAGTGATGTTTTGTCATTTTGTACCATCCAAAAGTCTACTCAATGCCACTTGTCACCATCCTACATACTCTTCTACGAGCTCACACAAATGTGAAGCGTAGGATTCCGACCTATGGCCAATAGATCTCAACCCTTGATCTCTAATCACCAATAGGTTTCCTCTTTTGTAAATGCCCAATTGGTCGGTAAATTTCCAATTTTACCATTTTGCCCCTGGTTTCACTATGATCATTAAATCATCACTATGCAAATTATATCAAATTCACATCACATTAAACCCAAAAGTGTTTAATTACACAAATCACAATTAATCTCAAAGTCATTAGCCCTTAATCCTAAATTGGGTCATTACATTGGTGCTCTTGGGTACACACTTTCTGTGTCTCACTCGTTGGGATTCGAGTACGATTAGGGGTAACACTTGAGTGAGACCATTTCCACTCGAGTGAGTCAGCCCAAAATTAGAGTTTTGCTTCCTAAAATGGTATCTTTAGGGTAGTTTCTTCCAACCCTTTAGGCATGTGTTTAGGCCTATAATGGTCACCTAAAGAGTTTAAATGATAACCAACTTAACCTACTACAAAATTAAGAACTTGGAAAAGAGATTGACGGGTTGTCCCTAACTTGGTTTATAGGATTTGACATTTGCCACCATCGAGTGCCCATGGCTTTCCAATGGTACTCGCTAATAAATGTGAATTTTTGATGGTATTATATTGGTTATATGATTTAAGAATCTTAAGACAACATTTGTAGTAATGTTAATACCATACTAATTGAGAAATTAAATTATGTAGCATAATTAAGCTTTGGGGGGGATTATATGGCTTTTCAATGGTATATAGGTGGTGAGATCTTAGGAAATGGAGGATAGTAAACTGAATCTGATCCCTTTGTTATTTAGAATCTGTCAAAATAATATTTATTGATGGATGTATATTTAAAACTTTATTAAATGGAGTTAAATATGAGATAAAATAACCTTAGCCCTCTCATTTCCACCTCACAAAAGTCGGCCACATAGAAAAGAAAGAGAGAAACAAAAATGAAGAAGAAAGAGGAAGGAACGAAGAGGAGGAGAAAAATCAAGTTGCATAAGGTAAAATCTTGTTCCAAATCCATCATTTATTTTAGTTTTTCCATGCTAGACCATCTATAATTTCTAAAATCTCTTTGATGGTATGTTTTAGCAAGAGAGAATTATGGTAAGAGTGATGTTTTATGTTCCTGATAAAGTAGATGATGATGATGATGATAATGATGGATTGCATTATTCTTGAGACTTTGGAACTTTTGGAAAGTAAGAAAACTAAGGGTCGGTTTTATGAAAAGTTTGGAACAATATAGAAAGTTTGATTTAAGATCAAAGTGTAATCCCATGCCTTAATTAGCGTAATTAAGATTCAATAATTAATAAAATTGATTAGAGACAATCGGATTATTCAAAACTCATTTAAAGCTCCTTCCTTGTAGTAAGGACTTCACGAAATTTTCAAAACTTTATCTCTATCCTGGTCTCAAGTTCAAATATTGAATATAATTACCTGTACAGTTATATCACATTTAAACATATCAGAGTATATAACTTAATCCCCAGCAACCCCCGGGTTTCATCTATACATAGGACCAAAGGGTTTTAATTCCCAATTAGGGGATTACATCACTATGTATTCAAAAACTATTTACAACTCAAAAATATCATACAGTAATCCCTATCCAAAATGAATAACCAACATGGCCAGAATCCACAAAACATGAAAGCAAATCATAACGCAACACACAGCAACTACAACGGCATTTACAGCAGCAGGGGCCGGGGCAGGTATGACCTACGTCATCCTTACGTCTGCTCACCCTGAAGTACTCGTGCCATATTGCACAACCACATGTTCATATCACATATATCACCACAACTGGGATCCATATAAAATATTTTACAACACACATCCACACTAGCCGGATACTCAAACAGGAATTCATAATACCACAACGCAGCCTCGACAATTACAACTGCAGGGGTAGATGTGATAACCATCACCCCCTATGACTACTCACATTGAACTGCTCATACTGTAATGCCCTACGACCGATAACACATACAACACAATGATAAGTCATGCATACCAATCATCATACATAACATGAGAGAAAAGTCACTACCTTGGTCTTTCCGTGCTTACTTTGACACTGGTCTCACCCGAGTAGGGCAAATATCGAATCCTATAATTCACAATTAGGGACGAAGTGTCATTCTCTATTCCAATACTAAAATGACTTCAAAACACTTAGATTGGTTATCATTAATGTCCTTTAGGAAGCTACAATTGCCACAAATAAAAGCCCTAAAGGGTTAGAAAAACTATCCTAAAGATCCCCTTTTGGAAGTACAAGCATTGATTTTTTACTGTTGCACTCAAGTGAAGAAGGCCTCACTCGAGTGATGAGGAATTTTGCACTCGAGTATGAAATCTCACCCGTGCAAGTGCTTGTCAGAAAGCACAGACTGAGACAAGAAATGCCCGCGGCACTTGTAATGACCCAAAAATGGGATTAAGGGCTAATGACTTCGAAAGTGATTATAATTATTGTACTTAAGCACTTTTGAAGAATATGATATGAATTTCGATCTGAATGTGTTTCTATCAGTGCCTAAACCCTGCAATTAAGCTTAATTATGTGATAAAGCTTTAAATGAATCCTAAGAGTAAGGAGGGCGCATGGTTGAGTTATATAAAGGATATAAATGTGTTTAGTGGTGATTCAGTAAGAATTGCTATAATCAAGGGAAAAATTGGTAAAAAGAAAAGTTACCGACCAATTGGTCAATTACCGAAGAGAAAACTTAGATAACTTGAGATCAATGGTTAGGATTAATTGATCCAGAGAGTATAATTGTTTATGTGTGAGTTCATGTGAGCCTTGGAAGATGTGGTAAGAGCATGACACTTGGCATAATATGAACTATGGGATCCAAGTCAAAGTTTTAACTTATTTCCCTCTCTCTTCTTTTCATAGGTCAGTTTACATAGGCTAAAGAGTGAAGAGAAAAACTGAACATATAAGCATCATCAATATCTCATACTCTCTCTCACTTGCCTCCATTGTTGTCCAAGGTACTAGAGGAAAGAGAAAGAAGAAAGCCTAAGGTTAGTGCTCAAATTGACCTTGAATGCTTAAACCATCTCTTCTAATGTTATTCATAGTGTTGAGGGCTTCATGGCTATGGTTTCATATTTTTGAAAGGTGGTGTATAAGCACTTGAGAAAAAGTAAAAGTTGGAGAATCAAGGAACTCACTTTGGGAAGAAGAAGAGGTGAGTATTTGATACATTTTGGCATATTCATTTTGATCATTGGATAGGTTTTGGAATTTCTGGATTTTGGTTCTATTTTTCATGTCATTAGGGAATTTCCTGACTCTGAAGCAATCCTGATGGTCTCTGGTGTTCAATCTTCACCTTTTGATAGGTAAGACAATACGCCACGTACTTAGTCATATCACTCTTCAACCCTGGCCACCAATACATAGATTTCAAGTTGTGATACATCTTGGTCATATCGGGGTGAAGAGTATATTGACTCTTATGAGCCTTATCAAGAATTCTCTGTCTTAAGTCAGCCTTTTGTAGAACATAGATTCTCTTCTGGTAACGCACCAAGCAACTAGGTGACAAATCATAATCCCGAGTCTCTCCTTGCTCAATCATAGCTTGGATAAACTGGGCTCGCTCATCAAACATCTGACCCTCTTCAATTTCAGTCCTCAGGTTATTCTCCCTATAGACTACACCATAATTAGCACATAGGATGTTATTCGAGAGATTCAAATCCTGAAATTCCTCTATCAATATCTTCTCTTGGATCATCATCATTGCCATTAGCACCACCTTTTGACTCAAAGCATCCGTGACGACATTAGCCTTACCCGGATGATATTTGATCTCTAGGTTATAATCTTTCAACAACTCCATCTATCGGCACTGTCTCATGTTCAACTCTTTCTGATCATAGAGATATTTAAGACTCTTGTGGTCGCAATACAATTCCACTGTCACACTATATAGGTAATGACGCCAAATCTTTAATGTAAAAATAATTGCCGCAAGCTCCAAATCATAAGTGGGGTAGTTCATTTTATACGGCTTCAGCTGTCAAGAGGTATAGGCCAACACTCTTCCTTGCTGTATCAGGATACACCCTAACCCCTGCTTACTTGCATTACTATACACGACGTAAGCCTCACTGGGATCAGGTATAATCAACACTAGTGCCATAGTCAACCTCTCCTTCAGCTCAGTAAAACTCCGCTCACAACGTTTATCCCATAAAAACTGTTGATCCTTCCTCGTGAGCTTGGTCATCAGCAATGCAATCCGTGAGAAGTTCTGAATGAACCTCCGATAATAACCAGCAAGACCCAGAAAACTACGAATCTCAGAAACAATTTCTGACTTCTTTTAATCAAGTACTGCTTCCGCATTACTAGGATCCACCGAGAACCCTTTACGTGAGATAACATGGCCAAGAAATTTCACTTCTTTAAGCCAAAACTCACACTTGCTCAGCTTGGCATAGAGTTTCTATTCTCAGAAGATTCTCAGCACAATTCTCAGATGCTGCTCATGCTCTTCTCTATTCTTAGAGTATATAAGATGTTGTCGATAAATACTACTACAAACTGGTCAAGATACTCTCAAAAGACGTAGTTCATATAATCCATGAATACTGTCGGTGCATTAGTCAACCCTAAGGGCATCACAAGGAACTCATAGTGACTATACCTCATTCTGAAAGCAGTCTTCAGAACATTCGCTGCCTTTACATGCAATTGATAATATCCCAACCTTGGATCAATTTTGGAGAATACACACGAGCCAGATAATTGATCTAATAGGTCATCAATTCTCGGGAGAGGATACTTGTTCTTGACAATAATTTTGTTCAACTCCCTATAATCGATACATAACCGCAAACTCCCATCTTTCTTTTTCACAAATGATATCGGAGCTCCCATCTTTTTCTAGCAATTCTTCAATTTGTTTCTTCAATTCTGCCATTTCATTCGGGGCCATACGGTATGGAGCCTTTGATATCGAACCAGCTCTGGGCATAATCTCAATTGGGAACTGCACTTCCCTTTCCGGAGGCAATCCACTTAGATCGTCTAGAAATACCTCAGGGAACTCTCTTACCACAGGTATACTTTCTAAAGTTTCTTTTGTCTCTCCTTGCACGAAAAAGAACTCCATATACCCCTGGCATCCCTTTTCAAGATATTTTTTAGCTTTAACTATTGAAATAAAATTCAGACTGGCATTCATATTAACATCCCTATATGAAGTACAATAAACTATTCTCCTATTCCCACAATCAAGCAGCATATTATTCGCTGTCAGCCAGTTAAAACCCAAAATAAATTCTAGTTGTCGAAGTGGCAAACAAATCAAATCAACCACAAACTCAAGTCCCTCAAATACTTGTTAGAGCAAGTGTTTCACCCAAGAGGGGGGTGAATTGGGTGACCTTAAAAATTTCGTTGCAAATATAAAATTTGACGTTGAAATTAAAACAGGAAAGAGTAAGGAGAAATATCACCGAAGTGTACACCATGATTTATACTGGTTTGGCCACAACCACTTTGACCTACGTTCAGTCCTCAGAGCTTCTCTGAGAGTTTCACTATAACTTTCAAGATTCAGTGGGTTCTTGGCACCTCAGTACAAGCAAGTTCCTACACCTGGACACTCGCTCCCCCTTACAAGTTGTAATTCAATCCCAACTCAAGGTTCCACAACCTTAAGTTACCTCAATAACAAATATTGAGTTTGAATGAAATATCTCTCTCACAGAGTAAATAAGAATCACTGAAGCATAGAATCACAAGTACAATGAAAAACAGAGTAATGAACTTGATGATACGTTCATAAGTGTGTTCTTGTGTATCTCTCTGTTCAGATGTTCCCATATATATAGATACGTTGGTAATGATTGGTGGAACATATTTCTTCATGTCCGTTGGAGCGTGTGTAGCCACTATTGACTTTTCCAATTTTTGAAAAAACATACGTTGTGGTAGGTGACGGTTGGTGACATTTGAGCGTTGCTTTTGACTTTCCTTATTTGGTAAGATCTCTTCATTAATTATCTGTTGAAATGCTAAGAATACTAATATAATAAAAAGATAATCAAATAGGAAACAAAACAATGACCGTTGGAATGAATTCAAACTTTATGGGTTTGCTTACTTGAGTAGCTACTCAAGTATCACATGAAGTTTACTCGAGTACTTACTCGATTATCATCGGGAAATCTTAAATTAACTTCAAGTCAATGAACAAATACAAGAATACTCGGGTAGTGCATGGAATAAACTAAATCTAAGTTCTTGAAAATAGTTATTTACTCGGGTGCCTACTCGAGTAATACATTCACAACTTCATAGGTTACTCGGGTACCAACTCGAGTAAATCTTCAAATATCTTTTGATTACTCGATGCTCTACTCCAGTAATGTTGGCAGGATTTCAAGGCCGAGAGCACTTACCTTATTACTCGAGTACCTACTCGAGTAAACTTACTTTTTGTGCACCACTTACTCGGGTAATGACTTGAGGTTTTCCTTGAAAATATCTCTGCATACTCGGGTACCTACTCGAGGAATCCACTTAAAATAGAACATTAAATACTTGTATACTAGAAGAATAACTCGAGGAAAATGAGATAGAATGATATCAAGTTAATCGGGTACCACCTTCAAGTTTTCACTGACTATAATGTGTTACTCGAGTAGCTACTCGAGTAACATTGGCAGTGGTATAAAGTGCCGAGAGCAACACATTTTCAGAACAGGGTTACTCGAGTATCATTGGCAGGCCGAGAGCAACTGGAAGTTTTTCATATGGTTACACGAGTAGCTCCTCGAGTAATATTGGCAGGCCGAGAGCACCTCCAAGTTTTTACCTGGTTACTCGAGTAGTTCCTCGAGTAACATTGGTAGGCCAAGAGCAACTTGAAAATACTTACATTATTACTTGAGTACTTACTTGAGTAACGTTGGCAGGTTACTGGAAGGTGCCTTTGGTTACTTCAAGTTTTGGCTTATTACTCGAGTACCTCCTCAAGTAATGCCTTAGAAAAACTGCTTCTGATCAAGTTTCTCAGCTTTTTCTCTTCGTCTTTCTTCATTACTCCAATGCTAACTTCAAGTGATGCTTATCCTTGTTATTCCTTTGTTCAAACTTGTTTATTAATCATTTCCTTTTCAAACCATTCTTTTGTTATCATCAAAACATGAGATCTAACATTCTCCCCCTTTTTGATGATGACAAAACTTGGTGATTTTGGACATGGTTTTTCAAATTAAATATGTCTTATTAAGTTTAGATTCATAGTACACACCTTGCATTCACAGTCAACTTTATTAGTCCAACAATGTATCATAATTCAAAACTTAAATGGACTTAAAATAAAATCATAACTTAAGCACACTTGTATTAAACTTAAATTGCATATTACAAGATAATAAATTTAAAAGAACTAAAAAAAAACTAACAAGTTCCAAAATGCTCCCTAGAACCCATATACACCCAAATACCCAAAATAAACTAGGACACATCCACAAAATCACTCTCAAGCTCTTCTCCCCCTTTTTGGCTTCATCAATCAAGTGGAGGGCTAGGAGGCTTGGCCATGGAAATGGGTGTCACTGGAAGGACCATAGAATCATCTGAGTCTAAAGAATCAAATGAGCTAGAGGGAACTGGGTCAGGCAGATGGACTGGAGGGATATGGATGTCATCGCCGGGAGGAGAAGGTTGGAAGAAAACCATAGTAGAGGTTTCTCCTTCTGGAGTGGTCTGAATCTCAGGAGTAGTCTCTGCCTCAAGAGTATGATGTTCAGGGGAGGAGGGGGGAGATATTTCCTCAGTGTGGGTAGGAGAGGGAATAGGTTTAGGAGCGAGTTCAAGCTGAGGTTAAGGAGGTGAATCATCAATAACAATGTGTATAGTCTCATTGGTATCTGGGTTGTCCACTGTATATAGAATGTCTTTGGCTTGAGTCTCAGGTGGACTAGATGCCAGAGGGGTAGATGGTTCATCGTCAGTGAAAGGAGTGTCTGAAGGAGGGTTCATTGGAGGTGGTGGTGGTGCAGAGGAAGATGGACCGGCAGAAGGTCTGGGCCTAAGGAGTCCAGTCGTGCCAGAATCAATCTCAAAGTCTCACCCTGGGCACGTTGCTCTGCTAGCAATTCCTCATGCATCTTGTCCATTTTCTCCACCAACTCTCCCATCTTGGTATTCATGTGGGTTATCAGTTCAGCATTCGTGTTGGCGATATCCACATGGAATCCTCTGAGCATGTTTTCCATGAAGTGCTGGAGAGTGGCATTGAGAAAGGATGGTGATGAAGTGGTGGCAGTTGGAGCCGATGACTGTGTGTCATCCATCTTACTGGTCTCTGCCTCAGTGGTCTTCCTCTTCTTCTTTGACCCAGACTCCAGAGGGCCTTGAGAGGGATGTCAATATTCAACTTCCCAATTTGGTTTCTCCCAACCGGAGTCATCCTCTCAACGGGCTCCTTGCTATCCAAATACCATATCTTGTTCTCTTTCAAGATCAGTGACACAATCTGAGGATATGGCATTGGTGTTGTAGCCTTCCCATCCACCTTATACCTCTTCATCTCAGAGAAAATATACTCCCCCAAATCCTTCTGCTCCTTCAGGAGAAGTGAAGCAAACCACCTAAAGTCCCTATCGGAGAAGTGGGTATAGTTGTTGGCCTTGTTAACTAGGGACCTAGAATAGATGTACCATAGGACCCTATGATGATCACACATATCACTTGGTTTGAAATTTAGAGGGCCAACTAACTCTCTGGGTTTAAGGATAGTAAAGATTTGGTTTGGCTCAAGCTGGGAGTAAATATCATCTGGGGGGTTCTCAATTCCTAACCACAAGTTAATCCTAGAGGGTGATATAAGTATCTTTTGGCCTCTAACTGTGGTGGTCATCTCTTCCTCAGCTGAGGTTCTGTTTGGCTCATTTATAATTTCTAGATTACAATAAAAGTGGGTGATCACCTTTGTGCAAAAAGGTAATCTAATGGATAACCAAGGCATAAAAGGATCTAGATATGAACTAAGGTCGTGCTTCAATACCTCCTGAAGTAGCCTGAGATCCACATAGTGTGTCTTGCACACTTTCCTCCTGGAGAATTGGGATAGATACTTGGGAGACTCCACCAATTTGTTGACTTTGAAACCTTTTGGAGGGTTGGTGATCTCTTCTTCCGGCACTTTGGACTTCTTGGAAGATTGTCCCTTCTCTATTTGATCAATGATTCCAGCCATAGCCTTAGCCATATTCTTGTCATACTTTGGCTTTTTGATAGGCTTTGGTGTGAAAGAGGGGGTAGAGGAATCAGAGTGAGGAGGTGAGGGAGATTTGGTACTCTTGCCTCTTCCGGTAGATGTACTCTTTTTGGATTGAGCCCTTGTAACAATAGGCTCTTTAATCACAACTCCTTTGGGTTTCGGTTGAGATTGAGGTTGAAGAGGAATTTTAGCTTTTGGTCTTGGGGTGAGTTTTCTTCTCTTTTTGGGAGGAGAAGAAAGAGGATTAGAGTGTTGTTGGGATTCAGAGGAGTCATGGGAGTAAGGTTTTTAGTTCTCATCTTTTTGAATAATTGAAAACTAAAATTTTCAGAAAAAAATAGAGACATAGATGCGAATTAGGGCACAGAGATTCTGAGCAAAATAAGAGGTTTCTAGGACTGAAAATTGTTGGGTTTTGACGGAAAAGAAGCAAGGAATCACTTGTGAAAAATTTTTGTGAGAGAAAATAGTGATTTACTCGAGGAGATTTTATGGAAATGACTGAGTTTGTGACAGATAAAGCCCTAGAACCCGATGTTACTCGAGGCCTTACTCGAGTAATCTTCAAGTTTACTCGAGGCCTTCCTCGAGTGTTCATACAGAAAAACCTTAAAATGATTTATTTAAATTGCGTACTTGGCATGAATAATATTGTAATTATCCATGGATGTTCCCTCGATCATTTATAACCCATTCTGAACATATTTGAGTCATTATTCATCAATTTTGAAAATATGGACTTGCAGTTACTCGAGGCCTTACTCGAGTAAGCTTCAAGTTTACTCGAGGCCTTCCTCAGGTAACCTGAGTTTTCAACTTGTGACTCTTCATTTCTTTGTAACTAAACCGTTATATTTGAAAATCAAGTAACTTGATCCGTTACTTCCAGTTTTGAAGTCCATTACTCGAGTACATACTCGAGTAAAGTGCTTCTTTACTTCAAGTTGTTCCTTGGGTAATGCTTCTCTGTTAGTGATAACTTTAAGTTGGTACTCCAGTAAATGTGTCCTCTAATCACCTCTGTTTTTGTTTCTCAAAACAGAGTTTCAACCTTCCTGCAAAACAAATTTCTATATACTCCGATGCTTAAGTTAGTAATCATCAAAACTTTAACAAATGACTTCATCTAATATTATGAGAAACTGAAATAACTTACAACTCATTGGGATTTACCATTCCCAATTCTCTTCTAATGTATAGAAATTGATCTTTTGCAAGAGGTTTTGTGAAAATATCTGCTAGTTGAAGATGAGTGGGAATAAATATCACTTTCACATCTTTCTTTTGAACATGATCTCTGATGAAGTGATGTCTGACATCGATATGCTTGGTTCTAGAGTGTTGAACTGGATTCTTTGCCAAACTTATCGTACTAGTATTGCCACAATAGATTGGTATTTCTTTAAGATAAATACCAAGATCTTGTAGTTGTTGTTTTAGCCATATTACTTGTGCACAACAACTTGAGACTGTAACATATTCGGCTTCCGTTGATGAAAGAGACACTGTATTTTGTTTCTTGCTGAACCATGATACAAGAGATCCTCCAAGAAATTGTCCTTGTCCACTGGTGCTCTTTCTGTCTGTTTTGTATCCTCCATGATCTGAATCTGAATATGCAACAAGATATTCATTTCTTCCTTTGGGATACCACAGACCCAATTCGGGTGTGTCAGCAAGGTATCTAAAGATTCGTTTGACCGTTTCAGCATGTGATTCTTTTGGTGCTGATTGATATCTTGCACATATGCCAACACTAAATTGGATGTCCGGTCTACTTGCCGTGAGATAAAGTAATGATCCAATAATTCCTCTATACTTTGTTATGTTGTAGTCTTTCCCTTTGACATTAGTATCGAGCAACATAGTTGAACTCGTAGGCGTGTCCGTGCCATTTGCTTCATCCATTCCATACTTTTTCAATAACTCTTTTAAATACTTTGTTTGAGATATAAAGATTCTATTCCTTCTTTGTTTAATTTGTAAACCAAGAAAGAAATTCAATTCTCCCATCATTGACATCTCAAATTCTCCCTGCATTATCTCAGAAAATTCCTTACACAGAGATTCATTAGTAGCACCGAAAACAATGTCATCAACATATATTTGAACAATTAAAATATCATTGTGTTTTCGTTTTATAAAGAGTGTTGTATCAACTTTTCCTCGTTCAAAACCTTGATCGATAAGAAGCTTACTGAGCCTTTCATACCAGGCTCTAGGAGCTTGTTTTAAACCATATAAAGCCTTTTTGAGTTTGAAAACACGGTCAGGTTTAGTAACATCCTCAAAACCTGGAGGTTGTTCTACATACACTTCTTCCATGATGTAACCATTTAGAAAAGCACTCTTTACATCTATTTGATAGAGTTTGAATCCTTTGATGCATGCAAAGGCTAAGAGTACACGTATAGCTTCCAATCTAGCCACTGGAGCATACGTTTCCTCATAATCAATCCCTTCTTCCTGATTATAGCCTTTGGCCACCAATCTTGCCTTGTTTCTGACAATAATTACAGATTCATCGAGTTTGTTTTTGAATACCCATTTAGTACCAATGATCGGATGATCTTTGGGTCGGGGCACCAAATCCCAAACTTGATTTCTCTCAAATTGATTTAGTTCTTCTTGCATTGCTATAACCCAATCATTGTCTGATAGGGCTTCATCAATATTAGAAGATTCAATCTCAGAAATGAATGCAAAAAAACTTACTTCATTGAAAATTCTATTTCTAGTTTTGATCCCTTCATTCACATCTCCTATGACTTGATCTAAGGGATGACTTTTATTGTATTTTCAGGCTCTAGGTTGACCTAGGGATTGCTCTTCTTCCTTAGTTTCATCAACCTCTGGAATAAGAGATTTAGAAATAGATTGACCATTTTCTTGATTTAAACCAACTTCCTGTTCTTCATCAATGGTTTTGTCAGAGGATTCAAATTCATCAAATACAATATGAATTGATTCTTCAATAATACATGTTCTTTTATTGTAAACTCTATATGCTTTACTTCGGTTAGAATATCCTAGGAAAATTCCTTCATCTGTTTTAGAATCAAATTTTCCTAAGTTATCTTTACCATTATTATGAATGAAACACTTACAACCGAAGATGTGTAGATGAGCAATGTTTGGCTTTCTTCCTTTGTACAACTCGTATGGTGTTTTTCCAAGTTTTGTTCTGATATAGGCCCTATTTGAAATATAGCATGCTGTACTCATAGCATCAGCCTAGAACACTTGAGACACATTCTTTTCATTCAACATTGCTCTAGCCATTTCAGTGAGCACTCTATTCTTGCGTTCTACAACTCCATTTTGTTGAGGTGTTCTTGGAGCAGAAAAATTGTGATCAATGCCATTAGTATCACAATATTCTTCAAAGGCTTGATTTTCAAATTCTCCACCATGATCAGTCCTAATACCTGCAATGGACATACCTTTCTCATTTTGCACTTTCTTGACAAAAACAATAAATTCTTCAAAGGTCTTATCTTTTGATGATAGAAAAATAACCCATGTAAATCTAGAGAAATCATCAACAATAACCAATGAATATAAGTTTCCACCAAGACTCTTTATTCTTGCTGGGTCAACTAAATCCATATGCAATAATTGTAGTGGTCTATTTGTTGAAATCTCATTTTTCAATTTGAAAGATGATTTAGTTTGTTTACCCTTTTGACATGCGTCACAAATCAAGTCATTTTTGAAAGTTACTTTGGGTAATCCAAGAACTAAATCCTTTTTGAGTAGTTTGCCTAATTGATGCATATTGACATGAACCAATCTCTTATGCCATAACCAGCTTTCATCAGTATTACTCAGAAAACAGTTTTCAGACTCATTTCTACTAATATCTAGAGTATAGCAGTTACCTTCCCTTTTTGCTTTGAGCTTAGCCTTGATATTCTTCTTATCAAGTTGTAAATCATTTTTGTTGATAATTAAGCATTCTTCTGAGTCAAATATTACCCAGTTGTCTTTATCTGTACTTTGACTTACGCTCAGCAAATTATGACACAAGCCTTCAACATAATATACATCTTTGACTTGTATTCCTTTGTCATTTTTTATTTCACCAATTCCTGCTATCTTTCCGGATTGATTTCCTCTAAATTTTACCTTTCCACCTTCCTTAGGTTGGAATGTGGTAAAACTTTCAAAATCTCCGGTCATATGTCTAGAGCATCCACTATCTATGTACCACTTGCTCTTTTTGGATGCTTTGAGACATACCTACAATCAAATGACTAGGTCTTAGGTACCCACATCTTTTTGGGTCCTGTTGGGTTAGTACAAATAATTTTCTGAACATATGAACCTTTAGGTACCCATTTGTAGGTTCCTATTGTTCCTTTCTTTTTATGAATGCATGAAGATGTATAATGACCTTTTCTATTATAGTAATTACAAAATGCAAAAGGATTTGATGTATGCACAGAATGCTGGAAATAATTCAAATATGACTTACCTCCTGCTTTCTTTCTACCTTTCCTTTTATCTGACTTTGGATCATATCCAATTCCAGATCGGTCATTTACAAATCGTTGAGCTTTTAAAATAATATTGAGCATCTCACTTCCTTATGTAAATTTTTCAAGAGTTTTTGTGAGATCAATGTTTTTCTTTTTCAAAGATGAACAATTTTCACAATCCTTTTCTTTAAGTTTAGTTTCAAGAGCTTTGTTTTTCTTTTTGAAAACAATCAATTCTTTAACTACTTTGATGAATTCAGAATGTAAAGCATTATATTCGAAAAGTAATTTATCATAGGTAGGTTCAGAATCATTTACCTCCTCTTCTGTTTCTTCTTGAGCGACGAGACATATATTAGCTACTTCTTCCTCATCACTTTCTTCGTCAGAGGAGCTATCACCCCATATAGGAGATACGAAGGCCTTCTTTTTGTTGAAGAATTTGCCTTTTCTCTTTTCTTTGCTCTTTTGGTTCAGCTCTGGACATTCCGACTTGATATGTCTTGTAGAACTTTCTAAATCGTTTAATGATTAGGCCCATTTCATCATCGTTGAACTCTTCATTCTCATCTTGATTTTCTTCTTTTGCTTTTAGTGCTAGACCTTTCTTTTTCTTGTCACCAATGTCATCTAGTTCCCGTTTGAACTTTAGTTTGCTTTCATATTCAGAAAGACTTCCAAATAAAAAAGCAACTGATCTCATTGATTCTCCTTTTGCTTCTTCTATCGCAGTGACTTTTGTAACCCCCTTCACGATTAAGGCCGAGATTAGTTCGTAAAAACATAATTAATGTGGAATTAGAGACCGTAATAGATTTTGGGACTTAAACAAAGTCAATCTTCCCAAAATCATGGCTTACAAAAACTTTTACAAAATTTGTCCATGACGGTCTCATATTCACATTTCAATACTAAATGGCCTGTACAAGTTGATTTCATTCACCAATATCAGAGTATAAAGCAAATTCCCGATACACTCGGGTTCCATTCATTAATAAGGGTTTTACAAAGGCACAAAGCCCACAATTCATTACCCTTAACTTGGGGATTACACAAAACTATACTACAATCCCATTATATACAATTGTTTCCCAAAAGCATCCAAATGATATACATGATAACCAATAAAACCAAAATATACTTCTAAACCGGAGCACTATCCGCTCTTCGTCGCCCGTTTGCCTTTCGATACTTCTGCCCTGTCTAAAACATGGTTTTTGGGAGAGTGAGATTCTAAGGAATCCCCGTAGTAACAAATAAATCATATAATGTACAATAATAATGCATGTAAGCAAATCATTAACCACAACAAGCAACTACAACGGCAATGGTTAGTATGACACATGTCATCCTTTACGATTGCTCACGCTGAATTGCTCACGTTGCATTGCATCACAGCAATCCACACAATATATTTCACCACAGCTGGGATTCATATAATACATTTCATACACAAGCCATACAGGCAAGATACACACAGCCCACGGCTGGATTCACAAACGCCGCCCCACGGGTCGGATTCAAAAATATCCATGTCGATTACGACGGCAGTTCAACGGCCGACCTAGAGATGAACACCGTCAATCCCTACACGGCTCACGCCGTAATGGACCATGGCACATGTTTCACAAATTCAACGATAAGTTATGCATGCCAAGACATCATACATAATGTGAGAGAAGAGTCACTACCTTGATCCTTCCGTGCGTGTCCTAGCGCCGGTCTCTCCCGAGGAAGGCAAATGTCAAATCCTATATTCATAATTAGGGACGAAGGGTTATATTCTATTCCAAGACTTAACTAACTTGAAACACTTAGTTTTGGTTATCATAATTGACTCTTAAGAGGCCCCAAATGCCTCTAATAAAAGCCCTAGAAGGTTGGGAAACAATAGGTTAGGGATCTCCTTTCGAAAACTCAAAGTGTTGGAACACAGGGGTGGGCCGCGGCCGGCCCTTCCTTGGGCTGTGGCCCAAATATGGTCAGAAGGTCTTGGACTGCGGCCCGCCACTCATGGGCCGCGGCCCAAATCAGGCCAGAAAGGTTTGGGCCGCGGCCCAGAAATTTACTCACTCTGGGCTGAACTTCGAAAAACCATAACTAATTCTAGAAATATTGAAACGAGGTGATTCCAAAGCAAAATGAAAGGTATATGAGTCCTATTTCAAGGAAAAATATAGCCTTTCACTGGAAATCACTACACAAATACAGAATCACCAAAAACTACACACAACTCCAAAACAGAGTTCTGTTTCAATCCCAAACTTTGGACAACCATAACTCACAGAATACTAAACAAAATGACATAAAATATATGTCCATTTTGAAGCTTGGGATGTGAACTTTAAGACTGGAAAGTTTCAGAATTTTCCAATACAATTTGGTCATTCAAAACGCTCGCCCAAACAGACTACGAAAAACAGAGCTCAAACAAGACAACTTTCCAACTTTTCCCAAGTGATTCAAATGAACCCAAAATCAATAACCAAGGTCATTCCCACACAAAATCACTCAAGGAATCCAATGGGAATGTCAAAATCACCAAAATCCTATTCCATTATTATGCTTTGGTTTTGGGTAACATTAAACACTAAAATCTCAAATTCTCCAAACTTAACAATTTCCAACCCAAACAATTCTATCTATCCCAAAATGCATTCCAAACATACAAATTCCATACCAAACATATACCAAACACTCAATGGCCCTCATTTTCGAAAATGAGCCCAAAATTCCAGAAAATTTATACTATTTCAAATGGTATGAAACTTAGATAGATAGATAGATCTCACTCACCTTATCAACTTCTCCAAAGAGAGTTCTTGATTCACCACTTCTCAAATTTTCGTGTGGCCACAAACCACAACCAATGAACAAGCTAAAACCATAGAAATGTAGCTCTTAACTCAAGGATCAACTTTAATGAAGGGAGTTTGAGCAATAGAGGTTATTTACTTACCCAAAGATCAAGCTTTCTTCTTTCCCTTGCCTTCAACAATGGTGGATGAGAGAAAGAGAGCAAGAAGGAGAGAGAGAAGAGAGAAATGAGAGTGATGATGAGGAAGCACAGAATTTTCTGCCCCCTTTAGCCCCTTCATGCGCAAAAGAGAGAGAGAGAGAGGGAGAGAAAACAATAAAATATAGATATTTGACTTTCCCAACAACTCCCATCATCATATAAGCTTGCCAAGTGTCTCAAATCTATTGGCTCTCATAAAGTAAGTAACCAAATTAGTTACACTATTCCCTCCATTAGCCATTTTAATCACACATCTCATTTTTCATTAGTTAGTAATTAATTTCTCCCTTAATTACCAACTCATGGCCAATAATTCCATTCTTCCAATTTTTCAATAATTATGACATATTAATTAATATTGCCATGAAACACATAATAATTCCAATTAAATTCATAATTATCCACAATAATCATGATTATCCCTTAATCAAAAAATTGGGATATTACAACTTTGGCCTCCCACTCTTTAGAAAGAATATTTAAAATCTTTCGTACTTGGGTATGTTGATCATAAGATTTCCCAAGTGCTGCAAGTTGATTAACAAGATGAGTATATCTAAGTTCAAATTCAGATATTGATTCACCTGATTTCATTCGAAGTAGATCGAATTCAGTGACCAAGGTGTTGATTCAATTCTCCTTTATTCCCGAAGTTCCTTCATAAGCTATTTCCAGAGCTTCCCACATTTCCTTTGCTGTTGGAAGTGTGCAAATTCTGAAGTATTCACTTTGACTTAAGGCACTTTGTAACATCAGAATTGCCTTGCTGTTGAGAGTGATAAGTTTCTTGTCATTCTCATCATATTCCGCTGGCGTCTTTGGAATTTTCTGAGAATCTACAATCTTTGTAGGTTGATAGTTTCCACTCTCAATTACATCCCATAGCCCATATTCGGTAGCCATCACGAACACTCTGAATTTTGCTTTACAAAAAGAAAAGTGTTCTCCACTGAAACCGGGAGGTCTAGTGATGGATGCTCCGTCGAGAAGAATTCCTTTACCCATGCTTGCCATTGGATCCTTCTTGGGTTGTTATACCTTAACAAGAAGATCTGGCTCTAATACCAAATGTTAGAGCAAGCGTTTCACCGAAGAGGGGGGGGGTGAATTGGATGACCTTAAAAATTTCGTTGCAAATATAAAATTTGACGTTGAAATTAAAACAGGAAAGAGTAAGGACAAATATCACCGAAGTGTACACCAGGATTTATACTGGTTCGGCCACAACCACTTTGACCTACGTTCAGTCCTCAGAGCTTCTCTGAGAGTTTCACTATAACTTCCAAGATTCAGTGGGTTCTTGGCACCTCAGTACAAGCAAGTTCCTACACCTGGACACTCGCTCCCCCTTACAAGTTGTAATTCAATCCCAACTCAAGGTTCCACAACCTTAAGTTACCTCAATAACAAATATTGAGTTTGAATGAAATATCTCTCTCACAGAGTAAATAAGAATCACTGAAGCATAGAATCACAAGTACAATGAAAAACAGAGTAATGAACTTCATGATACGTTCGTAAGTGTGTTCTTGTGTATCTCTCTGTTCAGATATTCCCATATATATAGATACGTTGGTAATGATTGGTGGAACATATTTCTTCATGTCCGTTGGAGCGTGCGCAGCCACTATTGACTTTTCCAGTTTTTGAAAAAACATACGTTGCGGTAGGTGATGGTCGGTGACATTTGAGCGTTGCTTTTGACTTTCCTTATTTGGTAAGATCTCTTTATTGATTATCTGTTGAAATGCTAAGAATACTAATATAATAAAAAGCTAATCAAATAGGAAACAAAACAATGACCGTTGGAATGATTTCAAACTTTCTGGGTTTGCTTACTCGAGTAGCTACTCGAGTATCACATGAAGTTTACTCGAGTACTTACTCGATTATCATCGGGAAATCTTAAATTAACTTCAAGTCAATGAAAAAATACAAGAATACTCGGGTAGTGCATGGAATAAACTAAATCTAAGTTCTTGAAAATAGTTATTTACTCGGGTGCCTACTCGAGTAATACATTCACAACTTCATAGGTTACTCGGGTACCAACTCGAGTAAATCTTCAAATATCTTTTGATTACTCGATGCTCTACTCCAGTAATATTGGCAGGATTTCAAGGCCGAGAGCACTTACCTTATTACTCGAGTACCTACTCGAGTAAACTTACTTTTTGTGCACCACTTACTCGGGTAATGACTTGAGGTTTTCCTTGAAAATATCTCTGCATACTCGGGTACCTACTCGAGGAATCCACTTAAAATAGAACATTAAATACTTGTATACTAGAGGAATAACTCGAGGAAAATGAGATAGAATGATATCAAGTTAATCGGGTACCACCTTCAAGTTTTCATTGACTATAATGTGTTACTCGAGTAGCTACTCGAGTAACATTGGCAGTGGTACAAAGTGCCGAGAGCAACACATTTTCAAAACAGGGTTACTCGAGTATCATTGGCAGGCCGAGAGCAACTGGAAGTTTTTCATATGGTTACTCGAGTAGCTCCTCGAGTAACATTGGCAGGCCGAGAGCAGCTCCAAGTTTTTACCTGGTTACTTGAGTAGTTCCTCGAGTAACATTGGCAGGCCGAGAGCAACTTGAAAATACTTACATTATTACTCGACTACTTACTCGAGTAACGTTGGCAGGTTACTGGAAGGTGCCTCTAGTTACTGCAAGTTTTGTCTCATTACTCGAGTACCTCCTCGAGTAATGCCTTAGAAAAACTGCTTCTGATCAAGTTTCTCAGCCTTTTCTCTTCGTCTTTCTTCATTACTCCAATGCTAACTTCAAGTGATGCTTATCCCTGTTATTCCTTTGTTCAAACTTGTTTATTAATCATTTCCTTTTCAAACCATGCTTTTGTTATCATCAAAACATGAGATCTAACAATACTATCACCCAATTGAGACAAGCTTTGGCAGTCATAGCCTTGACACCCATTGGCATTGACACAACCAAGTTAAACAACAATTTATGCACATGCAATCCAGGCGTTTTACACAGTCATAGGCAATAAAAGAATGACTTGCACCTGAGTCAAATAAAGCTTGTAACTCATTACCACCGAGAAGAATTTTACCTTAGATCAATTCAGGTAACTTTCAGGCCTCCTCATGTGTCATTGCCATAGGAGGAGTACCTTACCAGCCAGATGAAACTAGTAGATAGTCATCAAAGCTCTCAGTATCACCCTACTTGATGGCTACGAATTCAGATTCCTTCTTGAGCCTCACCGACTTGGGGAAGTATTTCTAGTTGAATTCCTCTTAGAATACCTCCCAGGTCAGTGGTACATTCTGGTTTCACATTGTCATGGCAATATTTCGCCACCAACGGTCTGCATCTCCTTCTAGTTTGTATATTACTAATTTTGCCTTCACCTCCGTTAGACACTCGAGGACTTCAAAGATCTTTTCTAACCGGTTTAATCAGTCCTCAGCAGCTTGGGGTTCAAATCTCCCTTTGAACACCGGAGGTAGATGCTTGCAAAACTTAGAGACCCAAAATTGTAGATCTCTACCCTCTTGGACCGGCACCCCTTATGACTCCTGATTAGGTACCGTGCGAGATGGGGACTCTCGAGACCGATTGGATCCCTCGGCTGTCTCCTCATGACTAATCTTCGCTTGGGTTTCATCTTAGGTCTCCTCACGTGTGGACTGGACCCTTTCCTCATTCTGTTTTGCCCTTTCTTCTCTGAGCTCTTCTCTTAGCTCATGAATCATATCCCTTAGCTCTCTACTAGATTCATCAGTTCCCGGAATAGGTTAAGTGGATTGTCATTCAATTCCTCTACCTCTAGATCCCCTTGCTTGACTTTAGGGTGAACCATTTTGTCCTTTAACTCTACTAATAATTCACCACGTCAGTTTCATAGCAAATGTATACACATAGTCCTTAAAACATATATATATATATATATATCCACAAACAGCAGAAATACTCATGTGTATACAACAAACAATCCTAAGTCATCATTTATGACTAAAGCAACAAACAATGGCTACTATCCTAACAAATTCTACCCTTTCCAGGAACTACATCTCTGATACCATAAATGTAACCCCCTTCACAATCAAATTAAGTTCATAAATACATGATTATGTGGAATTAGAGACTGTAAGATGATTTGGGACTTGTTAACATTCCTTTTTCCCAAAACATAGTTTGCAAAAAATTTTCTAAAACTTGTTTAACACGGTCTCATATTCACATTTCAATTACATAAATGACCTGTACAATACGATTTCATTCATAAATATCAGAGTGCAATGTAAATTCCTGACACACTCAAGTTCCATTAATCAATAAAGGGTTTACAGGGCATAAATGCCCATAATCAGTTTCCCAATCTAGGGGATTACACAAAATAATCCAATATCTCCAATATATACATGTAATTCCCAACAAAATGTCCAAATGATTGCTATATGATACCAAAACCAAAATACACTCCTAGCCCAAAGCTTTAACCACCCATCGTTACCTGCTTCTCTTTAGAACCACTAGCCCTATCTAAAATTTTGCTGTAGGAGAGTGAGATTCTAAGGAATCCCGTAGTAATAAATCACTCATAGTATGCACAACCAAAAAGCATGAAAGCAAATCATAACACAACACATAGCAACTACAACGGTAGTTACAGCGGCATGGGCAATATGACTTACGTCATCCTTATGTCTCCTTACGTTGAAGTGCTCACGCGGTATTGCACAACCACATTTTCATATCACATATATCACCAAAAGTGGGATCCATATAAAATATTTTACAACACACAGTCACACTGGCCAGATACTCAAAAGGATTTCAAAATTCCACAACGCAACCTCTGCAAATACAACGGCAGGGGTAGGTGTAATTCCCTAAATTTTTAGATTTGAGGCTAGAAAATAAGCCTAAAATAAGTGGTATGCTAAGCCCCGGTTTAGCAGGATCCTAAATTTTGATTAAGGGTTAATGACTCCAAAAGTAGATGTGATTATTGATAAATAACCTTTTGGAGACTATGATGTGATTTGGAATTTGAATGTGTTGTGAGCAGTGCCGAAACCCTGTATTTAAGTTCAAATATGGATTAACATATAAATTGACTTAAAATAGAGGGACGGCACATATTGTAGTGAAAGGGAAAGATATGAAGTGTTTGGTGATGATTCAGTGTGAATTGTCGTAATCAGGGGCAAAACGGTAAAATTACCGACCAATTGGTCAGTTACCGAAGATAAAACTCATTGGTAACTTCAAGATCAATGGTTAGGATTGATTTGTGCGAGAGATCAAAGGGTGGAATCAAGTGTATCTCTGTGTATGTGAGCTTATGGAAGATGGAATAAGATGTTGACACTTGGCAGTTTTTGACCTTTGGATCTTGGTCAATTTGTCAACACTCATCCTCTCTCCTCTCTTCCTTTTTGGTCAGCCTAATGAGGCTTTTAGTTCCCAAAAAATGAACCTCCTTCTTTATTATCTCATCTTTCTCTCTCATTAGCTTCCCTAGACACTCAAAGTGAAGGCGGAAAGAGAAAGAATCAAGGTGAGATTTAGCCTTGTATATGTTCTCTAATGCTCTAATACCCTTCTTTAATATTGTTCATAGTGATGAGAGCTTCATTGCTATGGTTTTAGATTAGTGAAAGGAGGTGTTTGAGAGCTTGAGTAAAAGTGGAAAGATGAAGAATCAAGAAATTGGTTTGGGAAAGAGGAAGAGGTGAGTAATTGCTACCTTTTGAACTAAGTTTTGTGATATTTGGTTGAGTATTGTGAATTGTGTGATTTGACCTGATTTTAGTATAAATTCATGTGGCTTGTAATTGGTGGAATTGGATTGTGTTTTGTGTTGAAAATGGTGATTTGTTGTGTAATTTGGTCATTGGAATTGGTTTGGCATTAGAAATGGAAACGTTTGCAATGTTAGGTGTTAAAATGTGAATTGTGTTGATATGTTGAGATTGTTGTGAAAACATATCAATGTGACATAGATTTGATTGATTTGGTGTTTCCAATGGATTCCTTGTGAAAATTTGTGTGGGAATAATGTTTCGTATGAAAATGGGACCATTGGAACCAAAGATGCAAAATCTGGAATTCTATCTTTTGAAACTCTATTCTAGATAGTCTGTTTGTGTGGACATTTTGAATGGGAAAATGATGTCTAAAAATTTTGAAACTCTCCAATCTTAAATTTCACATCCTAAGCTTCAAATAGACATATAATTTGTGTCATTTTGTTTTGTGAGCTGGGAGTTATGGTTATCTAAAGTTTGAGGTCGAAACTGGAATCTGTTTTGGAGCAATGTTGGATTTTGTGTAATTCTAGAATTGTGCAGTGATTTCTATAATGGATCATATTTTTCCTATGAATAGGACTTAAATAGATTTTAATAGGATTTAGGATCACCTTGTTTTTATTTTTTTAGAATTAATTATAAAATTTCAAAGTTTCCTTGCCTGCAGCAGAAAATCTTGGCTGCAGCGCAAAACTTTTTGTGCACGTTTTAGCTGCAACCAGAAAATCTTGGCTATAACCAAAAACCTTCTATGCTATTTTCAGCCGCAGCCAGAGGATTCCTATCTACAGCCAAAACCCTGTTTCATCACTTTGTGATTTTGAAAGGTGATTTCTAACCTAGTACTTCCCAATCCTTTCAAGTTTTTTTGTTAAGCTTATTATTAGACACTTAAGGGACTCAAATGACAACCAACTTTAAGTGATATGAAAGTAAGGATTTGGATTAGATATTAACCCTATATCCTTGATTTGGTTTATAAGGTTTGGTATTCGTTTTGATCGTGAGTAGCCGGTATTGGAGCACACGTGGAAAGAAGTGTAGGGAACTTACCTATCATGCATGCTTTGATATTTGTGTTTGTGTATTGATGCATGTTATTGCTTTGCTTGATTATGTAAAACATATATGAATGATTGAAGCTCTGTTTCTATTTATCTATGGCCATGAGTATGTTGTTGAAACATTGAGCACGTAAATATGTCATTATGTGAGCATGTGTTATTGTAATGCAAGCATGTCATGCATTAAACACTTATGTTGCATGCTATTGGTATCTATTTCTTACTGAGATTCTCTCGAATCTCACCCTCCCCTACCAACATTTTAGATAGGGTGTGAGTGCTTGTCAGAAAGCACAGACTGAGACAAGAAATGCCCGCGGCACTCAAGTCATGGAAACAACACTAGAGTAATAGCCAAATGCTCACTTAAGTCCCACAAAGTGAAGTGTAGAAAGTGCTCACCTGAGAGCAGAAAAGAATGACAAAAACCAGAAATGCTTGCTGCACTCGAGTATAAACCAAATCACTCAAGTGGTAGCCTAATACTCACCCAAGTTCTCCAAAGTGAGGTTCAAGTAGTGCTTACCTGAGAGCACAAGAAACTTTCAGAAGAGAACACCACTAGAGCAGGGACCAAGGCACTCGAGTGATGGCTTAGTACCCGCGAGTGCTAAGGCACACTCTTGAAAAATGGACCTCAAGTGACAACTCGAGACGTGAGTTTGTAGTGTCAAATACTCCTCCACTAGAGTGAGACAAAGTTCACTCAAGTGATAACCCGCAATACTCACAAGTTAGACAACACTCTTGGCTTTTTAACATGGGAGTGCGGGTGAAACACTGAAGGGAAAACGAAGATACCCTGCTTCACTCAAGTGAGACCACATATCACTCGAGTGAGCTATCTCAGAATCCAAAAAACCCAACAAGGATGACAGCATTTTCCAAACTTTTACCCAAGTATTTTCAATAATCCCAAGTTCTCAACCAAGGATACTCCCATATAAATTTGCATAAGGAATCCAATGGAAAAATCAAAACTACTAAATTCCTATTCCATTATCATACTTTGTTTTAGGCCACATTCAACACAAAAATCCCAAAATCACCAAACTTAACATTTCAACCTCAAACTCATTTCTATCTATTCCAAATATATACCAAAACACCATTTCCATGACCATATCATGCCAAACTACCAATGACACTAATTTTCGAAAATAAGGCAAAAAAATTTCAGAATTTTAAAGCTTCATCATTTGGCATAAAACATAGATAGAAAGGTTCATTTCACCACCTCAACAACTTTCTCAAAGAGATTTCTTGATTCACCAACCACAAGATTCCCTTGAGAGCTCAAACCACCACCAATGGACAATCTAGAACCATAGAAATGGAGCCCTCAATCTAAGGAACAAGATTAATGAAATGAGTTTTGGCATTTGAGGCCATTGGCTTACCTTAAAATCAAGCTTTTCTTTCTCTTACTTGGGCAGCAATGGAGGATGAAAATAGAGACAGAACTGAGAGATGAGAGCTTGAAGATGAAGATAGAATGATATTGCTTCTCTTCCTTATACCATTTCAGCGAAAAAGGAAGGAAGAGGGGGGGGGGGAGAGAGAGAATATGATTAAAATACCCATTTAACTTTTCTCCCTTCTCTCTTATGATATAAGCTTGCCAAGTGTCTCAATCTCATTGGCTCTTATAAAACGAGCCCCCAATTAGTTACTCTAACCACACCATTAGCTATTTAGTCACACATCTCATTTCTTCTTAGTTAGTAATTAATTTCTTCATTAATCACTGACTAATTAAAAGACAATTTTCCATTCTTTCAAATTTCTCACTGATTATGGCATATTAATTAAATTTGTCACATAACACATAATAACTCAGATTTAATTCATAAATCATTCTTAATAATTGTCATTAGCCCTTAATCAAAATTTGGGGCATTACAAATACTAAGGTTGAAGAAGAAGCATGATCTTGTGTAAGGACGAAGATCAAGGACAATGCTATGAAGGACAAACCATCTACAATCGACTAGTTTAAAAAGTATGTCTTTTATAGACCAGTCTTACGCTCAGTCTAAAAGATTCCTTCATAAGATTGGTCACAATAACAACTAATATGCATTATGGGAGAAAAATTGATCTAAGAAGCCCATTTTATCCAGTTTAAAAGCCCTATTTTTTTGCTCCATATTTTGGAGAGAGGTAACACTTCATGCTTATATGGTGTTTAAGAGTGATTTAACTCCATAGAACTATAAATTTACTATTGATTTGTGAGATGAACCATAGAACTATATTTGTTATGAAGTGGTCTGATGGGAATTATTTTATCGAGAAATGGTAGGTGACATGGTATTATATGAATTCAATGTTGATTTATGATCGGTTCAAATTTGGCATCGTTCTCTTTCCCTCCTCTTTCCTTTCACCAATCATCTCAACATTTGTATTGAAATTTGAACTGTTCAGATTTAATGTGTAGTAAAAATATTTTTTTAAAATTTTTACATTGTAGTTTTAAGTTATCATAACTAAAATTTAGTAGCTCTTGAATTTATTTGTTTATTTTTTTAATAATATGATATTTTATAAATAATTTTATAAAACATTAAATCTGCACTGCTCAAAGTTTAATCTGAAGGTTGAGACGAGTAGTGGGAGACAAGAGGAGGGTAAGAGGACTGTAAGAGCAAAGGAGGATAGCCAATCCTTGAAATAAAGGGCTTAATTCTTATACAAATAAGGAAATAAAGTGGTAGGCTTCCAACTATATATTAGTTGGTTTCTTGGTGTCAACACCCGTTTCCATTTCGATATACACAGAGTAATAGAAACCAAGTTCCACAGGCATACAAAAAAGTACATATATGCTGATAAAAGTGTTTGTTTACATACCATATTCAACCATATAGAATTTGAAGTTATTTACAACTTCACACAAAGCTATCCAAAAATATTCCAATTACAGACTATATAAAACCACGGTCTTCGTCTCGGGAAACGTGCTGTTAGTTTCCCATATCCACGTCCTTTCCTTTAGAGTCACTAGCACCCACTGAGATGTTTTGTTTAGAAAAATGGGTGAGATTCCAAGGAATCCCAGTAGAATATGCTATCGTTCATATAAAATGTAAAAAGTACATATAATATGCACTATGTATGCACCAATTAATGAACAATATAACACATCATCGTAACATCCTTATCACATTATCGTTAAGCATACATGAGTAGGGCCCAGCCCTACTAATTATACACCGGTTGGATTCTTATCCAACTCCCAGTGTAAGTGCACCTTTGGCACTAACTGCCTCCTCTAGGCAAACCATGTTGATTAATATAGCACAAACAATGGCAAACACACAATCATATAAACTATAGCTTGATGTATGAAGGATAATGTTCCTACCTCAAGGCTCTATCACCCCCGTATCACATGATATATCTCGATTTTATCATAATATTTAATTTCACATTTAGGGATTTTATCATTAATTTTTGAGCTAAATAACATTTATTATGATTAAATTGAATTAAAGGTGAATGCATGAAAATAAATCTTAAAAAGAAATATTTGTTATAATCTTGTGATTGCTCTTTAAAATTTGAATTTTAAATGAAGATATTACAGGATATTGATTTCAATTGTAGGTCACATTGGAAAAGTAGGAGCTGAGGGACTAAAAAGAAAAGATGTATAAGGACTGACGATGAAAATAAGATTCTACGTGTCGCTCAAAGGAAATTCTGACAGGAAAAGGGCACTTTTCTATAATATTAGATGTCACTTTCAGGAGGGAAAATATTAGAAACAATTACAGAAAAGTACCCCAAATTTTAGAAAATTCCAGTTGGGTCCCAAAAATACGAAGATGCTGCTAGAACTAATTCACTTGGTTATCAGAGAATATTACAGGATAAGAACTTGAATTTCCAAAACTCTATTTTGGTCCCAATATCCGAAAATCAGCGTTCTTTACCTTTGAAACTGATTTTTTTCCAGATTCTTATACAGAATTTTGTGAAAAATCTAATCTAAATATAATCTTAGAAGATTTTGCCCCAGCTTTGAGGGCATTTGACCTATATTTCAAATAGCAAACAAAAAAAGGGAAGAGTTGAATCGATCAACACGGGCAGTGAGCCACAGAGGGGACTGAGAACCTTCACGAGACCATCATCGACAGCTGCAGGAGACTCACACGGACATAGTGGCAGACACAAGAGAGGGAGAGAAGAGATAACCATCACCAAGCTTCACCAACACCCCATTCAACCACCATCACTTTCATCTTCTTCTTCCATTATCTCATCTCTCATGGGTTTCTTGAGGACTAATAGAGTTACAGCTGTGATGAATTTCATGATAAGAGGCTAAATCCTTTTGAGCTTCTTGGAGATGAAAGATTGGTTTGAGCTTCAGAGATACATTCAGGGAAGTTATTTATTTTAATCTTTTTATTTAACTATGTAACGGATTTCCTGAGTTAGGATTTTATGTTATATGGTTAATTTACTGAGATTACGAGTTGTTTATCTTAGTTTGGATTAAACAATTGTTATTTAGATTGGATTATGTGGTTTGAGATTTAAATTTCTATATTCCCTTTTTGGTTTAATGTGGTTGTGCTATTCTTTCATAGTTTGAATGAATACTTTGACTGCTTTAATCTTGTTTGAATATCTCGGTTGAGTGTTCATTGTATAGAGAAACAAGTTGCATAAATCCAATCCTAAATTGCACACTAAGTGGTATTTAATAGTGTATTAAGAGGTAATTATTTAGCTAGAGTTTTAGGGATAATCACTAATTAACATTACTAGACTTAACGAGTTCTTAAGGTTTGATTTTTAACTTAGTGAGTAGTTTAACTCCCAAATCATTTTGAGCAAGGATAACCTATATTCCAATTTTCCAAGAAGCATTCATCATCAATTTTTTTAAATCACAATTTCATTAATTATTTCAACAATTTCTCAAAAATCTTAAAAAGTAGTAGTCTAAGTTATTTTCCATCATTAAAAAGAAAAAAAAATCAATTTAAAACCCATCTTAATGTTTTTGTCACTTAGTTTAGATTAAGAATTAAATAAAAGGCTCCTCAAGAGAATACGACCCGAGTTGTGCCCTGCACTGTATAATTTGTTTTATTTTGATTTAACCTGAGGCGACTAAAGGTTCTAAATCAATGGCGCCATTTTCGGGGAGTCAATTTATTTGATTCCTTGTTTAACTAAGTGTCAATTTTAAAAAAAAATACTTGGGTTAATCTTTTGTGTGCCTTCTATTTATCTAGTTATAGTTTCTTGCATTCATTCATCATATAGGTTTTAGATTGCATTTGCATCACATATCATACATTTTGCACATTGCAGTTGAATTTTGTATGCATGCCCCGAGGTAAAAAAGTTGTACCTAGTGATTTTGATCTTGACATAACTTTAAAACAACCTAGGGAACAGCTAAAAAAGAGTAAAGGAAAAGGAACAAGGGGTACTAGTAAAAATCCCTTAGGACATCATATATCTACTGAATCTAGTGCTTTTAAGGAACTTCATTCTGAAATAGTTGATCAATTTAATCGAACTTTATATATGGAACGCCATAATGAGGATGAAGGGGAAAATAATGGTATTCCACATAGAAGAAAAATTAGAGAAGTCACTACTTCTGGTATTGATTTAAATCATCTCGCTAATGCTGGACCTAACATGAATGCTAATTTTGAGATTAAAGGTTTATTGATCAATTCACTACCTAAATTTCATGGTTTGTCTGCAAAGGATCCGTATCTACATCTAAGGGAGCTTTACTTGAATTGTTCGAGTATCAAGCCAGTTGGAGCTTCTGTAGAAGATGTCATGTGGAAAGTCTTTCACCACTCATAGGAAGGCAAGGCAAAGGAATGGTACATAAGCTTACCAAGACATGTAGCTGATGCATATCAAAGTTGGCAAAACTTTCAAAAAGCTTTTCTTGAAAAGTACTTTCCTGTATCTCAAACTTCTGCTATGAGAAAGGAGATCAATTCAATTCTTCAAGATCCCGATGAGACATTGTATGAGTATTGGAACTGTTTTCAAGATCTATTGGCTTGATGCCCACATCACCAGATTCCTGATGAGCAGTTGGCTCCAACTTTCTATGAAGGTTTGAAAGAAAAAGATCAAGACAAATTTGACGCAGCCGCTAGTAGTGCTATCATTGATTTCACTGCTTCTGAAGCTTGGGAATTGATCAAGAAGATGGCCTTAGCTAAGCAAACCTATGGGGAACCAAGAAGGAATGCTAGAGGAGTTTATCATGTTAACTCTTCACCTCTACACATTCCTTAGCTTGACACCTTCACCGCTTAAATTGCTACTTTGATGACCAAGTTAGACCGGATTGTTTCTAAACCATCCCTTCAAGAAGAAGTCAACTCGGTTGGTAAGGAATTGGCAACCCTAAGTTGTGACCTTTGTGGCTCATCTATGCAGATCTCTTGCAATTGTCCATCTCGCTATGAACAAGTCTCTGCTATATATTAAGGCCGCCCCAACAATCCCAAGTGGAATCCCTACTCAAACACATATAATGAAGGGTGGAGGAAAATTCCTAAATTTAGTTGGAGAGACAATGATAATAGAAGACAAAATCTTTTTCAACAAAGGTATATTGGAGCTAGTGCCTCTTCTAGCTAATTTCAAGAATCTTCAAAGATGGTCATTCCACTCCAAGATAATACGCTTTCCCAACCCAAGAGTGATGAGACTAACCAACTGTTGAAGAGTATGGCTGCTCAACTTACTAATATGGACAATCGGATGAAGGAAGATAAAGCTTTAAATGATAGTCAATTCTCCTCTATTGCCACAATCTTATAGCAAATACAAGGTGATAGAGCAAGTCACAGTAACCAAATGGCAAATATTTGCAAGAATTTGGAAGAGTTAGAAATGAAGAATAACACGGTGCAATCTCACTTAACTCAAGTCTCCAACACTCTTAATGTCTTACAAGCTAAAAATGGGGGTGGTTTGCCTTCTACCACTGTGATTAACCCCAAATCTGTTAACGCCATTAAATTAAGAAGTGGCAAGGTAGTGCACTTCCCAAGAGATAGTGAAGACCATATGGATGAAGAGATAGAAGCTGAAAGTCCACCCTTGAGCCCTATGAAATTGGGTAATTCTGAAAGTATCAAAAAGAAAGAGATCTTAGAGAAGAAGAATGGCAAGAAAGTTGAGCAACCTCAAGTGGAGGAGCAACCACTTCTAGAAGGGGTCAATAAGAAAGCTTCATCCACACATGAGAAGGGTGAATCAAGCATGCAAGGAGCTATAATGAAAAATGGTAGGAAGGTAAAAATTTCTAATATTCCTTTCCCTCAAGCTTACCTTAGAAGTAAGAAGTTGCATGATGATAAAACTAAAAAAGAAATGTTTAAGTTCTTTAGTAAGTTAGAAGTGAATATGCCTTTTCTCAAGATGATTAAAAGTATGCCTGCATATTGTAAGTTTCTTAAAGATCTTTGCACAAATAAGAAAAAATTCAGGCCTAATGAAAGAGTCCAATTGAGTTCTAATGTGTCAGTCATCTTTAAGCCCCAACTTCCCATTAAATGCCAAGACCCCGGTGCCTATACTATTCCTTGTACCATAGGACCTGTTAACATAACTGCTGCTTTGCTAGATTTAGGGGCTACAATTAATGTGATGCCTAAGTCTATTTACACTGCTCTAAGAATCAAAGCTATTAACCCACCAGTGTTGTGTTACAACTAGCTGATAGGTCAATTAGGCACCCAGATGGCATCTTAGAGGACATCTTAATCAAAGTGAAAGACCTTGTGTTCCCCGCTGACTTTTATGTTCTAGATGTGTCTAGTGAATTAGCTCATGATTTGACCCTTATTTTAGGCAGACCCTTCCTTATAACAGCAAACACCATCATAGATATGAAGAAAGGTGCTATAACCATGGAGGTTAGGGATGATAAAATCTGTTTTAATATGTATGAGGTAATGAAACACCCTTATGAGGATTATTCCTTGTTAGGCGTTAATGCTATTGATTTAGCCATTAACGATGCTAGAGATGATTATGAATTAAGCTTGCATGATGATTATTGTTTCCATATGCATGCTAAACATGATTCTTTTGAGCTTGATGATGACATAGTTGCTTATGGTGCATATTTTTCATCTTTCCCTTCTATACATTCTCTTTTTGATGCTTGTGTTAGTGAGGTGACTTGCCCTGATTTTGATATCAATTGCACTCATTCTGCTTCACAAGTTTACACCTTTTCTTTTGATAATGCTAACCCCACTTTTGCAAGTGATTCTTGTTTGGAAAAAGGCTCGCTTTTTGAGTGTGCAAATACTTATAATATGGTGGAAGCTGAGAATCTAGTTGGAAGTGATTGCAATAGCTCTCTTGACCAGGAAGATGAAGAGAGTTTCCTTCTAGCTGTTCCACCCTCTCATAAATTTGAACTGCAACAACAGCAACATTTGTACAAGAATAATGGGCTTAAATAGATTTATTCTCTTGCCACTGCTCCTAAATCTATTATTTCTCTTTATACCTTAAAATATTTGCAGGATATTCTCTCTAGTTGTGATGCAAGTATGAAGGTTGATAAGCCTAAGTTTGTTGCTGCTATCAGTCAACCTCAAGTTGACTCAAGCCTTGGGAAGGTCAAGGAGCAGGAGATGAATGCAAAGAAGCCTAATACGTACCAACCACCTGAGGTTACAAAGGGAAGTTCTCTTTACTCTTTTCAACCCCTTGAACCAATCCCTTATACTATTCAACCTCCTATCCTTGAATTGAAACCTTTGCCTCCTAATTTTAAGTATGCATTCCTTGAGCATGATGATAAACTGCCTATAATTATTTCTACTGCTTTGTCTTATGATGAAGAGGCTAGATTGCTCTATGTGCTTAGAAAGAATAAGGAAGTCATTGGTTGGACATTAGCTTATATCTCAGGGATTAGTCTATCTATATATACTCATAGGATTTTACTGAATGAGGGTTCTAAGCCTGTTAGACAACCCCAAAGGAGACTTAATCCATTGATCTTAAATGTTGTAAAGAAAGAGGTTACTAAGTTACTTAGTGCCAGAATTATATATCCTATTTTTTATAGTGAGTAGGTTAGTCCTATTCATGTGGTTCCCAAAAAGAGTGGGCTTACTGTTGGTAAGAATGAGCAAAATGAGTTGATTCTCACTAAAGTACAAAATGCTTGGAGAGTGTGTATTGATTTTAGAAAACTTAATGATGCCACTAGGAATGACCATTTCCCTCTACCCTTTATTGATGAAATGCTGAGAGATTAGCAGGAAAGAGTCATTACTGCTTCTTAGATGGGTTTTCTGGGTACTTTCAAATCCCTATAGCACCTAAGGATAAAGATAAAACCACCTTTACTTGCCCTTTTAGCACTTTTGCTTATCAGAGAATGCCTTTCGGTCTTTGTAATGCTCCTGGTACTTTTCAACATTGCATGATGTCAATCTTTTATGATTTTCTTGAGCATTGAATGGATGTTTTCATGGATGACTTTACTGTTTATGGTGACTCATTTGATGCTTGCTTGTTTAGTCTTGATCGTGTCTTAGTACAATGCATTGAAAAGAAACTTGTTTTGAATTATGACAAATGTCATTTTATGGTCACTCAGGTCATAGTGCTTGGACATTTGATTTCTCAAAAAGGTATTGAAGTTGATAAGGCAAAAATTGAGGTGATTTCATCATTGCCCTACCTATCTTTACTTAAGGACCTTCAATAATTTTTAGGGCATGTTGGTTTCTACTGACATTTTATAAAAGATTTTAGTACAATTGCATTGCCTTTGTCAAAGTTACTACAAAAAGATGTGGATTTTGTTTTTGATGACAAGTACAAGCTAGCATTTGATGAGTTGCGACATAGATTAGTCACTCCTCCTATTTTGGCTCCTCTTAATTGGGAACTTGGGTTTGAGTTGTCTTGTGATACGTCTAATAGTGCTGTTGGAGCAATGCTTGGCCAAAGAGATAGTAGGGTCTCCAAGGTCATAGCTTATGCCTCCAAAACATTAGACAGTGCTCATATTAATTACACAACTACTGAGAAAGAGTTGTTTGTAATTGTGTTCACCTTAGATAAATTTAGATCATATCTAATCAACTCTAAAGTTGTAATCTTCTTAGACTATGCAACTGTCAGGTATTTGTTCGAAAAGCCATAGTCTAAGGCAAGACTGCTTCTATGGGCTCTTCTTATGCAAGAATTTGATATTGAGATCAAGGATCGAGCCGAAGCAGAAAATCATGTAGTAGATCACCTCATTCATCTTCCTCATAATATAAGGGGAGTTGATTGTTCTACTTTAGCCTATGATGATTTTCTTGATATTGCTTTATGTGTTGCGGAATTAAAAGAACCATGGTTTGCTGACTTGGTTAATTATTTAGTATTAAGATTGATTCCTGCATATTTGTCTCCATTTCAGGTGAAGAAATTAAAGCGAGAAGCCAAATACTATGTTTGAGATAAACCACACCTGTGGAGAATTTACATCAATCAGATAATTCGAAGATGTGTACCTGAGGAAGAATTCTATTCCATCCTTTCTGCTTGCCATTTAATGATATGTGGTGGACACTTTAGTGCTAACATGACCCCTAGGAAAGTGTTAGAGGCTGGGTTTTATTGGCCTACCCTGTTTAAGGATGCGTATTTATATTGTAAGGCATGTAATAAATACCAACGGTTTGGGGGGTTAGGTAAGCGGCACAAGATGCCATAACAACCCATGCTCTTTTGTGAGGTATTTGATGTATGGGGCATAGACTTTGTGGGCCCTTTTTCACCATCATCTGGATTTACTTATATCTTGTTAGCTGTAGATTACCTCTCTAGGTGGGTAGAAGCTATTCCTACTAGAAATGATGACGCCCAAAAGGTCTCCAAGTTTCTCAAGACTAATATCTTTTGTAGATTTGGAGTGCCAAGGCCTATAGTAAGTGATAGAGGTACCCATTTTTGTAATAGGGTTGTCAATAACCTACTTGTTAAACTTGGAGTTACTTACAAAACGTCCACTGCTTATCATCCACAGACGAATGGGCAAGCAGAAACATCCAACCGAGAGGTCTAGCAAGTTTTAGAAAAGATTGTTAAGCCTTTAAGGAAAGATTGGAGCTCAAGGTTGGAAGAAGCACTATGGGCATCCAGAACTGCATTCAAGACACCAATAGGGTGTCTCTTTACCGGCTTATCTATGGAAAAGCATGTCACATTCTAGTAGAGTTGGAGCATAAGACTTATTGGGCAATGAAAACGTGCAATATAGATATGGAAGAATCAGGCTTAGATAGGAAGCAGCAACTACAAGAACTGGAGGAGATGCAATTGGAAGCTTATGAGAGCTCTAGCATCTACCAAGAGAAAACCAAGCAGCTACATGACTGAAAGATTATAAGAAAACACTTTAAAGTTGGTGACAAGGTTCTACGCTTCAAGGCCCGATTTGCACTCAAGCTTGGAAAACTTAACACCAGGTGGTAAGGACTATACATAGTCACCAAGGTGCATGATTTTAGAACAGTAGAGCTACTGGATGAGATTAGCGGATCAGATTCAAAGTCAATGGCCATCTCCTCAAGCTCTACCATGATAGTGTCGCGCCACCTTGAGGCCAGGTTGTACCTTTCCTCTCTCAATCTCTCATATCATGTATCTAATTGCTTGTGAAATTTGTTGAACATGAATGCTTGGGATAAGTGTGGGGGGGAAATTCCCAGTAGTAATAGCAGGATTAGTAGTTTAGTATTTAAATTCAATAAGACCCCTATGTTTCCTTGGTTCTCTTATCATATGTCATCCTCACTCTCTCTCTTACATTCAAGATTAATTAGATTGTTGCATTGTATTCCTTGAATACATTGAGGACAATGTATTGAGTAAGTGTGGGGGAGAATGTGTTTTGAAAAAAAACTGCACTTGAACTTTTGGTACTTGAATGTTTTGAAAAATAGAAGTTTGCCCAAAGTCATTAGTGCATTTGAGAGTTGAGCTTGATTATGGTTAATTGCAATGTTTTGATTAGTTATTGTTCTTAATTCTAGCATTAGAAATAGCTGAGTAAATGCGTTGTGGTTAGTATGTTATGCAATTGGGTGTTTTGGTAAGCATTTGAGAAAAACCCTTGTTGGAAGGTTATTTGAGCCTAATTTTTTTTCTTTGTGTGTGTGCATACTTTCTTAACTTTTCATCTTCTAGAACTCTTCTCAACTCTTTGTCAAAGATGTATTTACATTAATGTGATGGAAATGATAGAGGCAATCGATTCTAAACCCTTTTGACCCAAACACAAACCTTTTAAATCATCCATTGTTTACCCCTTTGAGCCATTCATTAAGTTGTTATGCATATGTATATCATTTACGTATCTTTGCATCCTATCTTGTTATAAGTAAATTGTCATCAGCCCTAGTTTCTATGAATGTTGAATTGCCATGTATATACATATTGAAAGAGAGAGAGAGAGAGAGAATGGTGAAAAAAAGGGGAAAACATGAAAAAACATGAGGAAAAAAAAAGAAAAAAAGAAAATGAAGGGAAAAAAGGGGGAGAATTGGCGAAAAATACCTTGGAGGCAAATTAATTGCTGATTGCTACCAAGCGTGCAAACAATCTTCCGTGTTTACAAACGATCTTCCGTTTTGTGCAAACCATCTTCCATGTGTGAAAAAATCTTCCATATAAATGTGCAAACAATCTTCCATTGTGTGTAAAATATCTTCCGTTATGTGCAATAGATCTTCCATGGTAGCATTCAATAATTAATTTGCCAAAAAGGTATTTATTAGCAATTCTCCAAAAAAAAATCATTCAAATAAGGCAATTCTAGGGAATCTCTATAGATGACAATGTAATAATCATATGTACTTTAAGTGGAAAATTGGATGCTAAGTGGTGGGTTATTAGCTTATATACGTGTATAACACTTGTTTCTTTCTCAATTATTTCATGTGGCCTTCTCCATCATTACAACCCATGAAAGTCCTCTTGATTCGTTACATTGTTGTTGTTAACGGTAGAGATGTTAGAGTTGTTACAAGCCTATGCTAAGGTGATAATTAAGTGAGCCAAAGTGAGATGACCCTAATAAGGAGAGTTAAGCGTAAACAATAATATCCTAGGGAGCTCTCTTTTGCTTATTTCAATTACATTTGATTGTGTAGTGGACTAATCCCTTTGCATTGCTTTGTACTATGACTTATGCTAGTTGTGGAGCTTAATTAATCGATGTATTGTTTTTCATACTATGAGATAGCTCATCTTTAAATTGTATTGATGTTCATCTTGGATGGCTTTGAATTGATAATCTTTGTTCAGGAGTACAAAGGTCCGAGTGTGGGGGAATTCGATATATCTCGATTTTATCATAATATTTAATATCATATTTAGGGATTTTATCATTAATTTTTGAGCTAAATAACATTTATTATGATTAAATTGAATTAAAGGTGAATGCATGAAAATAAATCTTAAAAGGAGATATTTGTTATAATCTTATGATTGCTCTTTAAAATTTGAATTTTAAATGAAGATATTACAGGATATTGATTTCAATTGTAGGTCACATTGGAAAAGTAGGAGCTGAGGGACTAAAAAGTAAAGATGTATAAGGACTGAAGCAGAAAATAAGATTCTACGTGTCGCTCCAAGGGAATTCTAACAGGAAAAGGGCACTTTTCTATAATATTAGATGTCACTTTCAGGAGGGAAAATATTAGAAACAATTATAGAAAAGTACCCCAAATTTTAGAAAATTCCGGTTGGGTCCCAAAATACGAAGATGTCGCTGGAACTGATTCACTTGGCTATTAGAGAATATTACAGAATAGGAACCTGAATTTCCAAAACTCCATTTTGGTCCCAATATCCGAAAATCAACATTCTTCACCTCTGAAACTGATTTTTTTCCAAATTCTTATACAGAATTTTGCAAAAAAATCTAATCTAAATATAATCTTGGAAGATTTTACCCCAACTTTGAGGGGATTTGACCTAGATTTCAAATAGCAAAAAATAAAAAAAATAAACAAAATAAAAAAAGGAAGAGCTTAATCGATCAACACGGGCAGTAAGCCACAAAGGAGACTGAGAACCTTCACGAGACCATGATCGATAGCCGCAGGAGACTCACACGGACGCAGTGGCAGATGCAAGAGAGGGAGAGAAGAGATAACCATCACTAAGCTTCACAAACACCCCATTCAACCACCATCACTTTCATCTTCTTCTTCTTCTTCCATTATCTTATATCTCATGGGTTTCTTGAGGACTAATAGAGTTGCAGCTGTGATGAATTTCATGATAAGAGGTTAAATCCTTTTGAGCTTCTTGGAGATGGAAGATTGGTTTAAGCTCCAGAGACATATTCAGGGGAGTTATTTGTTTTAATCTTTTTATTTAACTATGTAATGGATTTCTTGAGTTAGGATTTTATGTTATATGGTTAATTTACTGAGATTACGAGTTGTTTATCTTAGTTTGGATTGAACAATTGTTATTTAGATTGGATTATGTGGTTTGAGATTTAAATTTCTAGCTAGAGTTCTAGGGATGATCACTAATTAATATTACTAGACTTAAACGAGTTGTTAAGGTTTGATTTTTTACTTAGTGAGTAGTTTAACTCCCAAATCATTTGGAGCAAGGATAACCTATATTCCATTTTTCATAAAAGCATTCATCATCAATTTTTTTAAATCACAATTTTATTAATTATTTCAACAATTTCTCAAAAATCCAAAAAAATAGTAGTCTAGGTAATTTTCCATCATTAAAAAGAAAAAAATCAATTTAAAACCTATCTTAATATTTTTGTCACTTAGTTTAAATTAGGAATTAAATAAAAGGCTCCTCAAGAGAATACGACCCGAGTTGTGCCCTGCACTGTGTAATCCCCTCACGGTAATTATATCTGGATTATGAAATTTAAGTGAAATAGAGACCAATAAGACAAATATCACATGTATAATCACTCATCTCCAAGAGATGAGGTGCTCAAAATCAGTTCAAAAACATTAATCATCTTGTCTCACATTCACTTTCGAATACAATTACCTGTGCAGTTATATCACATAATAAATATCAGAGTGCGTAACCAAAACCCCAACAACCCCGGTTTACTTGTATATATACAATGGGTTTAAATTTCCCAAAATGGGGATTACATATCCAAAATTCATATTTACATCTCATATGCAAAGTAATCCTAAAAGCCAACTAGATAACCAACATCCAAAATGCAAAATGTCCCTAAAGCCCTAACCACTCCTGGTTGGCCGCTTCCTTTTCGAGCTACATGCCCTATCTGAAAATGTTAGTCATTTGGAAAGAGTGATATTTTAAAGAATCCCAGTAGTAACAAATCACTCATACAATATATAAACACAAGGCATGTAATGTTATCATGTTCACCAGCATCATTAGCAACACAATGATCCATGGCTCGCGCCGCAAACGGCAGAACTCACGGCTATATCACAATGCACAATGACAACTTTCGCTGCAATCACAATGACAACTTTCACTGCAAACACTATGCCCACTTTCACGGTAATCACTATGCCAGCTTTCGTTGTAATCACAATGCCCGCTTAAGCGGTAATCACTATGCAACAGCATCACAAACCACAAAGTATCTCAATGCACTACATATCACAAAGCTTCACAATGCACAAAGCTCTATAAGGCACAAAGCTCCATAAGGCACAAAGCAGCAGTATCAGCACACAATGCATGATAGGCAAACTTATAATACATTCACACAAAGTATAAGAGAGGAGTCACTACCTGTATCTTTCCTGACGTTCTTTGGTGCTGTGGGCTCACGCATCTGACAGATATCAAATCCTATACCAATTTAGGGACAATTGATTAAGAAATGAGGGAAGAGGAAGATGAAGAAAAAAACTTAATGATGACTTCATCTTTTCACTTAATTAATTTATTACAAGAAATCCAATTTATGACACAATTATACTTTAGGTTTATCCCTTACCAATTAGTGTCATAGTCCTCCATTAGCATTGAACCAAATCTTTCTCTCTTAGTTAGCCCATAAAGTGACTCCTAGGAGCCCTCTTTCAACACCAAATTTGGGCTTCATTTCTCCTAATAAATCTTCATGTACAACTAGCATTATTTTAATCTCATTTCCACATGTGCTTATTTCTAACAATTATTGTTTACTCCTCTTGGCTTGGATTAAGAACACTTGGCATATTAGGTTGACCAACACTTATTTTCCCTTTTTATTTTTATGAATGTTGAAAATATTAATAGAAAAGGGAAATAATAATTATCCAAATTAATTCCATAATTATTTTGCCGATTTTCTCATGAATATGAACATTTATAAAATTCTAAATTCCTAAATATTCACCATTTTATTGAATTTACCGAAATAATTACAATATATTTGGTGAATATAAAATTTTGGTGTTACAGTTCTCCTCCACTTACATAAATTTCATCCCTGAAATTTTCTACACATTCATAACCATAAACTCCAGGGTAACAATTCTGCGTACATCTTACTGACATCATTACCGCTAATCAAGATTTTCTTATACAGACTTAGATCCCTAAAATTCCTTGATTGACTTTTTGCTCATAAATCATCATATCTGCCAACTGCATTGTTTTACGGCTCAATGCGTCAGTGACAACATTAGTTTTCCCAGGATAACATTTATATTCTAGGTCTTAATCTTTCAATAACTTTATCCAGTTACATTGCATCATATTTCACTCTTTTTGATCATACACACATTTCAATCTTTGTGGTCGCAGTACAACTCCACAATTATTTCATAAAGGCAACGTTTCCAAATTCAATATAAACATTATTACCATCTACTCAAGATTATGGATGGAATAGTTTAATTTCTGAAGCTTCAGCTGACGAGATGCATATGCCCTTATCTGACTCGCATCAACTCATATCTTAATTCATGCCTACTCACATCTAGGATTCAACACCCTTCTTAACCCATGCCGACTGGCATCAGTAAAAACAACAAGTTCCACTGTGGATTTGGGATTATTAGTGTTGGTACTTTAATAAACATTTATCATCAGCTCTTCGAAGCTCCTCTCACAATCATCATCCCATACATAATGTTGATTTTTTTTTCGGGGACATTCGGTATAGACATCTCATAATAATCAACAAGACTCAAAACACTGTGTATCACAATCACAGTTTCTAGCCTTCTCAATTCAATATTGCTTCTATTTTACCTGGGTCCCTCAGGATCCCTTGTTATGAGACTATTGATCTTGCTTCTATCGTTAAAGCAATCAATTAAACTAGGTCCTAAATTATTATGCAGTTTAGGGTCAACCTAGGTCATTCTCCCAAGGAGCAAGCTATGGGTTTTCTTTAGGATTGATTTTCAAGTGATAAAAGATGCAATGGAATGGACCTAAACTAGAATGCAAGACACTATTACCTAAATGCAATTAAACCAACTAAATGTACTAATGCAATTGACTCTAAAAACTATATGAGAATGAGACTAATCTATATGAATATGAATGCAATTTTTGGGGGGGTTTTATGAAAAAGGAATTAAAATGCTAAGCAAAGAGAATAATCAAAAGTAAGACAATCAACAAGGGTTTAGTTCAGTTATGATGGTGAAGGGGACAACTTAGAATTCACATGGAATTAGCTTTCTTAGCCATTCAATTTATTAGACCAAAGGGAGGTTGATGAAAAATTGGAATTAATAAACTTAATCACCTAATTGAAACATGGGAAACCCTCAAGCTCAATAACATTTATTCCACTAGAAAACTCATAATGAAATAAATGGTGGCTAATTAAACTCATAAAAAACCAATCACAATAGTTTAAATTAGTTTTAAAAATTATGTTCACAATTGCCTAATTAAACAATTTGACAATTAATCACCTAATTAAACAATCAAGAGATTAAACCCAAATCGAGAATTAAATTAATAATGAAAACTCAATTAATAATCCAATTGATAATCAAAGGTTTGCAAACAAAAATCCCAACAATCAATTAAGAACAAATCAAATTTAAAATATCAATTCAATCCAAATCAATAATAAGTCTACAATCTAAAACTAGATTGTTCTCAATTGTTACAACTCAAAAATTATTTAAAACTAAACAATCTCAAGTCTTGAATCAAAGAAATAAAAGAAAAACACTCCTTTATGGTCTTCAAGTGTAAGCTCTTAGGCTCTAGCTTCCTCCATGCTCCTCTAAGTTGCCTCCCAAAAGAGTTTAGGCTACCATGATAATCCTTTCTCCTTCACGCCCCAAGCAGCACATCACAGCAATGAAAATTGCTTTGTGAAATATTAATTGATGTTGATTGGTGCCGTAGGACCCGTGTGGACAATCTGGATTATGTGCGTGAATTGAATAATAGATGAAGAAGGTGTTATGCGTGAGAGAGGGAATGGCTAGATAGAGTGTGATGAGCAAGGATGAAACAGTAACTCCGTGGTTCTATAGTGGTTCAGCCTCTGTGAGTATGTGATTTCCAGTGGCTGTGTCTCCGCGTCCGCGTTTGTCCGTGTATATCCAGAGAGTCTCAGTGTAATATCCTAAATAGTAATCAAGGATTAATAACTTCAGAGTGATGTAATTAATGATAATTAAGCACTTTTGAAGTAAATGTTGTGTAATGTGATATAAAGGTGCTTAGTGATGGTTTAGTACGTATTGTGACAATCAGGGGCAAAATGGTAAATTCACCGACCAATTGGACAGTTACTGAGGAGGAAACTCATTCGTAATTGATATCAATGGCTAAGATTGAAGAAGCAAAGGAGTGGGATTGTGTGTGCATATGCTTATGTGAGTACCTAGAAGGAGGAACAAGATGTTGACACATGTCAAGACAATAACCATGGATTGAAGTCAAAGAGTCAACAATTGCAACTCTCTCTTTCCTTCTCCATTTCAAGTCGGCCAAAGGCCTTATTGCACCCCAAAATTCTGATTTCTTCATCATCTTCTCACCTCTCACCTCTCCTCCATTGTCGCCAAGATCAAGCAAGAAAGAGAAAGAAGGAGCTTGAGTTTTAGGTAAGGTTTTGTCACTAAATGCTCAACTCACCTTTATTAATATTGTTCAAGGGGTTGAGAGATTTATTCCTATGGTTTCATATTTTTGATTAGTGGAGTTTGAGAACTTGTGGGGATTTGAAAGTAGGAGAATCAAAGAAATAGCTTTGGAAAGAAGTTGTAGTGAGTATTTGATACCTTTTGGTATAATTGTTGTGGTCATTGGTTTGGTTTTGAGAATTTTGAATTTTGCCCTGATTTTTGGTCTAATTTGGATGCTTGAATTGATTAGTGTGTTGTATAGAATGTGGTGTTAAATTGTGTCTTTGAGCCATGGGAGTTGATTTGGAATTTTTGGAATGGAAGGAATTGCATTGTGGTGGATTGTGTGTATATTGTGTTGACATGTTAAGATTTTTGTGGAACATGTCTATGTGGATGGAATTTGATTGTTTTGATGGCTCCAATGGATTCTTTGGGAAAAATTGGTGTGGGAATGTTGTTTAATGTGAAAATAGGAACCATTGGAAGAAATTGTGAAAAACTGAAAATCTGTCCATTGAAAGTCTGTGCTGGGCAGTCTTTTTGTGTTGGCGTTTTGAATAGGTCATTGATATCAGAAAATTATGAAACTTTCCATTTTTAAATTTCACATCCCAAGCTTCAAAATGGACATATAATTTGCATCATTTCGTTTTGTGCACTATGAGTTATGGTTGTCCAAAGTTTGGGATGGAAATTGAACTCTGTTGTGGGGGCAGTGGTGAGTTTTGTGCAATTCTGTACTTTTGTGGTGATTTCCATTAATGGCCAATATTTTCCTAGGAAGAGGACTTAAATAGATTTCATTTGGCTTTGGAATCACCTCATTTCAATTTTTCTTGAATTAGTTATGATTTTTGGAAGTTCAGCCAAGAAACACAATTTTCTTGGCCCCGGCCAGAAGATTGTGGGCTGCGGCCTAAATGTTTCTGACCTCAAAAATCAGTATTTTGCACTTTTGAAAGGTGGGTTTTGGTATAGCCTTTCCCAACACTTTGGGTATATGTCTAGGCCTCTAATAGCCACCTAAAGAGTCTAAATGAATACCAACATAAAGTATTATGAAATTAGGAAACTTAGTAAAGAGATTGATTTATTGTCCCTATTTTGGTTTATAGGATTTGACATTTACCGTCCTCACGAGCCCATTGTGCCAGCGAACATGAAGAAGGAACTAGGTAGTGACTTTTCCTTTGTACCATATGTGATGCATTATATGTGTGTTATATCATTGCTTTGTGATAAATACGTATGCTGCAACATTTGTGTATATGCGTAAACACCGTCATACCAATAGTCCCTAAGTAGCTAACAACAGATCGGGCAAGGGTTGTGTGCCTTCCCGGTGGAGAAAGGGGATGAGGATGAGGTGTAATATATGTGATTATGTGGGCCGAAAGGCTATTTGTGAAGGCCGATGGGCCATTTGTGAAAGCTAGATAGCTATATGAGCTATAAGGCTATGTGTATGCACCGCCATGCCAATAGTCCCTGAGTAGTTAACAACAGTTCAGGTTAGGACAGTGTGCCTTCCCGGCGGAGAAAGGGGATGAGGGTGGAGTATGATTTGTGCTGCTGCTGCTGTATGATGATTTGCTTACATGCTGTGTGCTTATGTGTGGTATAAATGTTTTGTTACTACTGGGATTCTCTTAAATCTCATTCTTTCCTTTAACTAACCTTTCAGACAGGGCGAGTGGCTCTAAGGAGAAGCGTACGACTCGGAGTGGTTAGAACCCTGTAGGGACATTTATTTTTTGGATGTGTTGGTTAAACCTGTTGAACAGGGAATTTGTAAATTATGTTTGGGTTGTAATTGGTAGTTGAATACAGTTGTGTAATCCCCTATATGGGAATTGTAAACCTTATAGTGAATGAATGGAACCCGGGGGTTGCCGGGATTGCTATTAGATATTCTGATATGAATGAATGTAAATTAACTGCACAGGTGATTATATTCGATAATTGAACTTGAGACCGGAATAGGAAAGAAGTTTTGAAAATTTTGTAAAGTCCCTACTATAAAAGGGAGTTTTAAATGAGTTTTGAACTATTCGACGGTCTCTAAACCAATTTAATTAAGTGATATCGAATTATAATTACGCTAATTAAGGCAGGGGGTTACACTCAGCGCCTAGGTAAATTTTTAAGAGAGGAGTGGAGAGTTTTTGGGATCCAATCTTGAGCCCATTAAAATTCAAGAAGCCCAATAAAATTCAACTATTGGATATTTTTTTAGCTTCTAAGAAAAATTCTGCATCGTAGGATCTTTCAATCTGCTTTTCCTTACTCTGCAAGAATTAAATAAAATCGTGATATATCATATATTTGAAAATATTATCCAATCACAAGATAATAATTAAAATATTATCAATTTAAGCCTAATAATATCATAATCAATTCAAATTTATATTATTTCCTATAATTGGCTAATAATCCAAATATTATCTAATAAATCCAAATTAGCCCAAAATAATCCCCAAAATAAATGAATAAGGTGGGATAAAATATATAAAATTTAAGATTTATCAACTACGTGGCCCAGAAATGTTACCTTTGAAAGCCAAGACTCACATTTACTTGACTTGACATAGAGTTGTTTTTTCCCTTACCATGTTCTATTCTATTCGCAATTATTACTCACACGTCATTTTACTCCGTGAGTTCACCAATAGGTCATCAACCAACCAGATTTAGAGAATTTCCACTAAGCCATGCAATAGTAGACAATCAAGTCTACTAGTGATTCCTGTCCCTCAGTATTCATTATACCATTCATACATATATCAATTGTGACAACCCTAACACCTGTGGGTGTAGGCACATTCTATTCATATGGGAATCTACACATACTTACCAATTCTACTACCCTTTCTTGGGTAGCCCATTCATATACTCCAAAACAGGTTCTAGAGAATTCGTTAGCCTATCAGGCTGTCAAGGCACGATTCCCTACTATCCTTTATTTATACCTTTCAACACATTATTTTCCATCCACCAATCAACTCCTAGTAAAGCCTCAAGTTAGTAGAATAGCAGGTAGATCAATTCTATCTTTCATCAAAGTACTTTACCCTTATTGTACAGGGAAACCAAAAGCCATTCATACACTTTATTCTCTGTCTCAACCTTGAGACCCTATCTTGTGGCTACTTTTGTTCTATCAAGAACTATTCTCATTCAATAAGAAAATATTCTATTATCAAGATCTTTCCCTATGCAAGATTAGTAACTAGCAACCTCAAGAAATCTTATACATATTTTGATTCATCTTAGTACCATGTTTTAAAACCTCAGACCATCCAGATCAATTCAAATTCCTAAGAAATCAGGTCAACGATTGTGTCTGATTCTTAGATCATAATTCCAACCCTAACGCCTCAACATTAGCTGAGCTGAAAAATCACTTTCCTCAACTACACGAATTATCACTAGTACAATACGATTCTGAATAAATTTGCTACCTAAGGACATACTAGTCCACTAGGTCTTAGGGCCTTTTGATACATAGGTCCACTACAATATCCGGCATATAAGATTTTACAACCTAGGGTCTCTAACCCAACTTTTAGGTCTATCATGAAATCTAGAACCTTAACATCACATATATTGGAAATTGTTTTCCTCAACTATACCCAATAGATTAGCTAAGATTCACAATCAATAGCGCCTATTCTAACCGTCACGGTGTTTGGGTATTATCCTCAAAACATTGTTGTTTTGAAGGTTTAATACTATCTACAACGTTCACAAGGTTCAACCTTTCATCATGGAATAGGACCTTAGTGTAACCAATTCACATTTCAATCAAAGCATTATCTCAGCTTAGATCAAATTCAATCCTATCCTTAACTATTAGTATCATCAGATCAGATCCTCTAGGATCGACTTACTATATAATTACCCCACATTATATATCACATTCTAATACCTCAAGCAACTGAGGCCATATCAAATGCCTAAGAAGTCAACTCAATTACTAAGTTGGATTCTCATATTACAATTCTCTTAATCACAACTTATACCTCAATTATCCCGATCATCCCCTCTTATCTTTCAGAAGGATTTAGGGAATTTATTGACCAATGACCTATCCTCTATTCTCTCTATTCTATTCTTATCAAGAACTATCTTCCAAATTTAATCAAGTATCAAGCATCATTAGGGAGCATATACAGTGAATAAATAATTAAACTCAAACCATACATTACTTCCATTGAATCACTATTAAAAGAAGCCATACCTTTAATAAGTTCAAGAGATTTTCTGGCCCCTTCTTGGTCTATCACATGTACCTCACGAGCTCCTGGTCTAGTCTCATCTAAATGTTGCCTCTATGGGCAATTCTTAGCAAGATGCCCTGGTTCTTAACACTAAAAATAGATCCAGCTAGCTAGATCCCGTCCAGTTGAACTGTATCTTCCTGACGTATCTCCACATGATTTACCAGGATGATATGGCTTGTGACAGCACCAGCATTTTCTACCCTTAATGGGATTCTGATCTCCGCAGCCTTTAGCTTGCTTCAGCATTTTCTAGTTCTCTCTGGGCAATTTATCCTGATTTTTGTGTTTTTGTGAGGAACTCCTACTACCAGACACATCCCTGTAGTCATCATTTTTGTTACAGTGCAAGCTTAACAATTCATTCTCGGCAAGTTGACATTCTTCAACCGCCTTGGCAAACACTATAAAGTGCTTAGAAATCAATTTCTTTCTCAATTTTAGATTTAACCCTAGTATCAATATATTGGAGCTTTACTCCTCATCATCTCGATGTCTTAGATACGAGAAATACCGAGACAATCGGACGTAACGTGCCAGGTACTCATCAAATATTCTTCATTATCCTATCGTATATTGAAGAATTCCTTTTCTTTTGCTAACTTGTTTGGTTGAGAGAAATATCTTTCGTTAAATTTCCCTTAGAACATTTCCCATGTTACTGGAATATTTCATACCTATAGAATCAAATCTGTATTCCTCCACCATACATGCGCCTCTCCCTCTAATTTGCTCTAATGCGGATAACCATTCTTCTGCTTGCAGGGGGTCAAATCTCCCTCAAAAAGTATAAGGTTGTTGTTTCTTAAATCGTTTCACCCATGTTTGAAAAATATTTGCTTCATACATAAACATGGGTGGTGGCTCCTAATGAGGTTGGTCTGATGAATTTTATTCACCCTCTTACCTTTCAAGATACTCTAATCTTCCCTATCTCTATCATAACTCAAGCAATTCATCTTTAAGATCACTTATCATAAGTTGTTCTCTTGCCATCCTGCTCCGAATTTGTTGCATAGAGTCAGGGCTATCTTCCCAATTTGGGTCATAATCTCCTTTCCTTGTACGCATCATCTTGGTACCTCGCTAAATGAAAATAAGGAAAAATAAATTTTCATTTAAATGCAAGGGTATTTTCATCATTTCATAATAATTTGGGTATATAGATATGTCAGTGACAACATACATCAGCTATTTACAGTAGTTACAAAAATTTAGAAACATTATACAGCATATAAACTACTGCACATGACATACTTATCCCTTTTATATCACATAGCTCTTAAGTGATGGAAATTTCCCAGGGGGTCACACATCCTAGGATTACCCTAGGTCGAGCACACTTAACTTTCTATGTACCTGCCTAACACCGACTCTGGCTCTATCTTCTCCCGTCCGCTAGTTCCACTGGACTTCCCTTACCTCAAAATATGTGCCAATTACCTCCAGTCACCAAAACATAGTAGCTAAGTCCCATATCACTCATTGTACATGTACCATTGTACCAGATGTCTAATGTACTTCATGAATTCATTGAGATTATGATTTGGGCCTCACTCGATTATATCATTCTTCTTTCTGACCCAAAACGTCGTATCCAGAAGGAAATATAATGTAGTGTGAATCCACCCATTATCCCAAATATCCAAATCAAAGTAACTCTACCCTGCTTGCAGCGTGTCTATTTCTTCCAGATGTTCCCTATATCGGTCAACAGGGGTGTCCATGCAAAGAAGGCCCGCCGATATATACCTTTTACATACTCCTATAAATCTTGATGTGGTCGTAAGTCGTATAATACGTGCACAGTTCCAGCTCTGGAACAAGCAGCAGAACCCAAATCTGATTCTGATTCATCGGTCTGCGGTTGTTCAAAATATCCCATCCCTTCTCGAGGTACTGGATCAGTTCTTAGCTGTAGGCCATATACCGCTCCATCACGAACCTGCTCCCCTGGTGTCCTTGTCTTTACAGACTGTTGCTCCTAAAAAATACTCTAGCTGGTGGTACCTTGGTTCACCGACGAGAGTGATCCCTTGTGTTCCTCGCTTGAACTACTTAAACTTTAACCGCTCATGGTTCCTATCACTATGCGAACAAGACTATATCAGTATGTCATTCTGATAATGTCAGAACCGCTTATTAACTCTGCTAGAACCGTTTGTAGGCTTTGATACCAAAAATATCAACACCCATTTCCATTTTGATATATACAGAGTAATAGAGACCAAGTTCCACAGGCATACAGAAAAGTACATATATATTGATAAAAGTGTTTGTTTACAGGCCATATTCAACCATACAAAATTTGAATTTATTTACAACTTTGCATAGAGCTATCTAAAAATATTCTAGTTATAGACTATATATAACCATGGTCTTCGTCTCGGGAAACATGCTCGTCAATTTCCTATATCCACGTCCTTTCCTTTAGAGCCACTGGCACCCGCTGAGATGTTTTGTTTATAAAAAGGGGTGAGATTCTAAGGAATCCCAGTAGAAACATGCTATCGTTCATATAAAATACGAAAAGTAAATATGATATACACATGTATGCACCAATTAGTGAAAAATATAACACATCATCATAACTCATCATCATCACATCATTATCACATCATCGTCATGTATATATGAGTAGGGCCCAGCCCCACTAAATCGTACACCGGTTGGATTCTTACCCAACTCCCAGTGTAAGTGCACCTCTGGCACTAACTGTCTCTTCTAAGCAAACCATGTTGATTAATATAGCACAAACAATGACAAACACAATCATATAAACTATGGCATCATGTATGAAGGATAATGTTCCTACCTCAAGGCTCTATCACCCCCGTATCACATGCCTCATAAAAAGTGTCGACTTTCGGCTCCTGATTCGGTCCTAGAATGTTAAATGTATAAGAATTAGGTTGATACCTATTCATATAATACTTTAAACTCATGGTATTTTCTCTGTTTTGGGCTATTTAGATGGCCATTGGGGGTTCATACAAGTACCTATGGGATTAGAAAAGTTAAACCAATCAAAAAGGTGAACATGCTAAAACAGGGTCTTGGTTGCGACCAAAACATCCTTGGCTGCGGCCAAATGTAGCTCATAAGGTTCTTGGCTATAGCTAAAAATCGTCGGCTACAACCAAAAATAGCCCAGAATGTTGCTGGCTGCGGCCAGAATCTTCTAGCTACGGCTAAGAAGCTGTCCTATTTCTTGGCTGAAATTCCAAAAATCATAACTAATTCCAAAAAACTTGAAATGGAGTGTTATAAAATTCTATGGAAATATCTTTAAGTGTAGTTTCATGAAAAAAAATATGAAACACTATTAACTATAATCACAAAATTTCAGAATTTCATAAATTCCCATGCTGCTCTAGAATCAAGTCCAGAAACAGGGTAAAACTTTGAAAATTCATAACTTTCAATCCATAAGTTGAAATTCCTTATAATACCTATAAAATTAAATCCAAGGATGTCTAATTTAATCCTGGAAAGTTTCATTACATTTTGATTTGATTTGGTCAACGAAATGCATGACATAACAACACTGCCCTGCAGGAGATAACCAAACAGCTTGCTTTTACATTTTAATAAATTCCTTATTTGTGTGCAAATTTCCAAAAATCATGATCAATTATATTCCCACACAATTTTCCCTTCAAAATCCAATGGAATCATTATATTTTCAAAAATCCAACTCCTTCCCCCTGATTCAACACCTGGACGAAATTAGGATTCTTAAGGAAAAATGTGTTTTTGTATTTCAACTTCAAGGCTTACTTCTTTTCACTCCTAATCACTTGATCAGCCATTTAATCACTATCTAAATATGATGATACTAAATTTGGGCAGCATAACACTTAGGGTTAACATTTTCCCAAATTTACAAGTCATAGCAAATCAACTCTAAAACTACCAATCATTCCAACAACAACAACCAAAGATTAAAGTTTATGAAGTTACCTTTGACTTTTCTTGCTTTCTCTCTCTAGAAGTTATTGTTCACTCTCTCTTCCATTGAGATTTTTTCTTGCTACACATAATTTTCAAGAAGGAAAAGAACTTAGGAGAGGTTCTACATGGATTAGGAGGCTTAAACATAAATATTTCACTAACTTACCTTGAGATCTTTGCCTCCTTGACCTTCCTCCTCTCTCTAGCTTTCTTGAACTCTCTCTCTCTCTCTCTCTCTCTTCGTTGGGCGGCTTGGATGAAATGAGGGAAGAGGAAGATGAAGAAGAAAAAACTCAATGATGACTTCATCTTTTCCCTTAATTAATTTATTACAAGAAATCCAATTTATGACACAGTTGTACTTTAGGCTTATCCCTTACCAATTAGTGTTATAGTCCTCCATTAGCATTGAACCAAATCTTTCTCTCCTAGTTGGCCTATAAAGTGACACCTAGGAGCCCTCTTCCAACACAAAATTTGGGCTTCATTTCTCCTAATAAATCTTCATGCATAACTAGCATTATTTTAATCCCATTTCTGCATGTGCTCATCTCTAACAATTATAGTTTATTCCTCTTAGCTTGGATTAAGGACACTTGGCATATGATGTTGACCAACACTTATTTTCCCTTTTTATTTTCATGAATGGTGAAAATATTAAGAGAAAAGGGAAATAATAATTTTTCAAATTAATTCCATAATTATTTTACCCATTTTCTCATGAATATAAACATTTATAAAATTCCAAAATCCTAAATATTCACTGTTTTATTGAATTTACCCAAATAATTATAATATATTTGGTGAATATAAAATTTGAGGTATTACACTTGGCCCATTTGTGTTTGGTAAGGCCTTAACACCCCACTAATACATTAAAAGATGAATTTATGCTCTGATATTGTACTTTGCGAATTTTGGCCAGTCCACATCACTTATTCAGTGAGCTTATTGAGTTGATCTATCGGTCATATAGGTAGGCACTGTCCCATGGGTTTGAGAATATCATACTGCCTTGCCTTTGTATATGATCCATTCACTGTCTTTATCGATAAAGCAAAGTCTAGAGATCGTTTAAACTTTTATGATATTTATGGTCATTTATAATAAATATAAACTCATCATAAGCTCTTGAATATAAATTTTTCTTTTTTAAAAGGAAAAATATTTCAGAAAAATACTCTCAAAATATGAAAAAAAAATTAATGATTTGAAATTATATTATATTTCTTTAATGCTCTACTTGGATGAGGGGAAAAGTTTAGAAAAAAGCAAATAGAAAGAAAGAAAATGGACAGAAGAGAAAATTGGCAAGATAATGTTAACTCTGATCATGCTTGGATGGACAGAGAAAAACACAGAGGAAAAAAAATAAACAAATGATATAATGACAATAACACCCTTATCTTATAAAAGGATATATTATGTTATTGTGTCTATTAAAACAAACTGAAGGCAACAACCATAGTAAAATTAACACCATTAAAATATTTAAAATCAAATTATTTCACGGAAATATATTTCATATTTTTCTATTTTAAGTTAAAATTATTTGATGAAAATATATTTTTCTATTTTTTATTTAAAATCATAATAAAAAATGTTTTAAAATAAAATATAATAACTTTTAAAAATGGAACATTAGTAAGTTTTTTTGTTTCAATATACAAATAATTAAAAGCTTCTCTCATTTGTTTCCTCCTTCCCAAATACCTATATATTTTCATAATTATGAAAGCATTTAGCAAAGGACGATGCAGTGATTGGTTTTATGTGTGGTTATATTTTAATTTTCTAATTTTCAAAGCTTACTCCAGTTGTAGAGGCGTGCACGTTGCAGAGGAAGACAGTTGATGAAAACGGAGTGAAGGCAAGAGGGAGACTAGAAGATGAAGACACAGTAGAGAGAGAGGTGCAAGGATGACGAACGCAGGGAAGGGACAGCGGGGGAACAAAAATTGTTCTCCTAAAATCTCTCCACATTTAGAGAGAAAGTTTGGGGAGAACATGGGGTGAGTCACATGCCCTGTTGCCTCTCATACTTTTTCGTCCTTCCACTTTTCCTCCCTTACCCAAACAAGAAAAAACTTATCTTCCCCATGTTTTCTTTCCTAATTTTCTTTCCCCTTTGATTTTCCTTCAATACAAGTAGCGGGTTAAGGTAGCCAAGGGGCATTTACAAATTTAAAAAGATAAAAAAGACTTTCTCTACCCCCTCATGACCCTCATCTCTCTTCCATTTGTCATCTCTCTCCATCCACTGTTCTTTTCGAATCCAGCTTCTCTTCCATACTTTTCCGACCTTGGCCTCTCCCTTACCCAAAACTACATCATTTTGGGTATACATGGGAGGGGTGTTTTTTTTTCAAACTAATATTCAGGGTCTTAAAGTATTTTTTTAAGTAGCATCTAATATTCTAAAATAATTTTTTTGTTCACTATGTAACATAAAACAATTTTTCAATATCACCCAGTATCTGACAAGCTAGACCTTACACTATTTTAGTTGCAATGAGCAGCCTCTAAATCCCATTCAGCACAATAAATTATTTTTCTAGTTACAACAAGCAGCTTCTAAAATATTGTTCTATTTGCAATGTGTATCATAAATTTAGGATATTAAATGTTGGATGCACTCAAATTTAGTTTGAGATATAGAATGTTATTGGAAAAATACTTTAAGATGCAGCTTGTCAAATACTGGGTGCTACTGAAAAATTATTTTATGTTATATAGTGCATAAAAAATTATTTTAGAATATTGGATGTTACTTAAAAAAATATTTCAAGACCCTGAATATTATTTTGAAAAAGAAAAAAAGAAAAAAGTGGATTACACCTCCCATTTACACCCAAAACGATGTAGTTTTGGGTAAGGGAGAGCGCAAGGACCGGAAGAGCATGGGAGGAAGTTGGATCTGTTCTTTTCACTCATTTTTTCTCTCTCTCTCTCTCTCATCTCAACCTCCCCAGCTCAAATGCTTGCCTAAGAAGAAGACAAAGGCCGGAGGACTCTGTTTCTGACGGAACGTGTTGAACTAGAGCAGAGATGACCTTTTCGCAAAATACAGGATTCAGTTTAGCTTTAGCGATTTCTATAATCCGATTCTTCTAATTACCATTGTCATATAACAATTCTCCTTAATTTCAGGAACAAAAATTAACGAGCTTATAAAATAGAAAGAAAAGCGAGCCGGATCCCTTTTTAAAAATTCTTTATCGGCGAGTACTCCTCATATATATATAGTCAGACCTCTTCATCGGCGAGTACTCATCCAGCTTTCTTCATTTTACTTGGATTCCTTCTGGGCTGGTGGTGCCGTCGGCGGCGATTCCCATCGTTGAAGATCAACAGGTCGTCGTTCGCTTCTTCATCGTCTTTTTTGGTAGCAACGCGGATGCAAGAGCAACAGTCCATGGATGCGAAGAAAGCAGTGGTGACTCCATTGATGAACCACATGGCCACACCATCGAGCTTTCCACAATTAGCGGGAGAGGGCTGGCTTGAGGACGACAACGATGATCAGACCCTCGGCTCCTCAGGATTTGATTGCAGAGTGAAGAAGCCGGAGCAACAGGATGTGGTAGTGGCAGTCATGGAATTTGCATCTACCTTCAATCTCTCGCCTCAAGATTAAGATGATGGCAAGCACCTGAGCTGGGGAGGTTAAGACGAGAGAAAGAGAGAGAGAGAGTGAAAAGAATGGTGGGCAGAGAAAGATGACAGATGGAAGAGAGATGCGAACGATGAGGGGTAGATAAAGTCTTTTCCTAAAATTTGAAAATCTCCTTTTGCTACCTTCAGAGTAGGGGTGGAAACAGGCCAGGCCAGGCCAGGTTTTTGCCTTAACAGGCCAGGCCTGTTAAGGCACAAGATGGCCTGAGCCTGGCCTGTGGCCTGTCATAGGCCTTTTTTTAGGCCTAGGCCTGGCCTGTATACAGGCCTGACCTGGCCTGAAGCCTGTTAGGAGGCCTGGTTTTTTAAATTTTTTAAATAAACTGACTGACAGGCCACAAGCCACATTGCAAAACAGGCCTACCTTAAACAGGCCGAAAACAGGCCTACCTTAAACAGGCCGAAAACAGGCCTAAATTTACATAAATTAATACTAATGATTCATATTTTTGCTAATATAACTAAGATTGGACTTCAATGCATCTGCTAGGGCAGGACTTGAGAACATTGTGCGAGAAAAAAACTATAAAATGGGGGAAAAACTAAATTTTAAAAAGGCACCCGATTTCAAAAACTGAAATATGAACATAAACAGTAGCAATTCTGATTTTTCCATAGATCAGAAAGATATCCAGAAGGTAAGAATCAGAAAACATAAGGCAGAAGTATCATTTCTAAAATTTACTTAGTGGGCATTCTCACAGGTCCCTTGACCTTGAACCAAGTCAGCACAAACTGTCAATAAGCCAAATTTAATCATCAGGAAAATATCAATTGAATCACCAAGAGAACTTAACTGCATTCTAGATTTAAATGCAAACCCAAATGTGATTTCCTATGAAGTAAGAGACCCTATTCATAACATATAACGAGTGCGACTTCATATAGAACTTATTTTACATATATGTAGTAAAGCATAATTCAATAAACAAGTCTATTTAAAAACCAATAGATTAAATTCAAAACCATAAGAGTTGAATCTCAAACTATCACTAAAGCCAAAATGTAGACATCTAGACATTCAGCTACAGACTCGGAGACCTTTGACAACAAAATGCTATATTCATCCATGCTGAGACCTCAATTAATAGTATAGTATAATAGAATCTAATATGAGATCCAATTAAACAAAAAAAGCAGAGCAGAACATAATACAAGTTTTAAAGAACAGAAAAGGCCTTTCTCGAGATTTTTCATGTTCTCAGAGGAAAGAGTGATCCTTCTCTTATGGATCTGCTCCTGAAACTCCTCCAAGCCAGGTTTAGAGGAAGGCTTAATCGCTGCATACGCCATATTTGCCTTGTTCAACTATATGATCCCCTGCACACATTTGCATTAAGTTATTTAGCTACAGAAACACAATTAATACCCAAAAGATCAACATAAACAAATATTCTTAGCCATAAAATCATATACAAAGCCCAGGAATAAGATGCTATGCCTTCAAATTAAAATGGTTGCTTTTTGGAGCTGATGAGAAAGGAGCTGGTGGGAAAAGAAAGACAGACATACAAAGCACGGTTAACGTTTGAAAAAGGAACCGATTAAAGTTGTGAAATCTCATATTTAAAAACCTCTCACGACGATATTGATCCGTAAACCACTATTCCCAAAACCAAACTTCCATCCACATGCGTCTATTAAATGAAAAAACAGAATTTCTCAGCCATATACTTAATTTGCAAGTGGGAACGTTTTGCAGATGTTCTAACTAAAGTTCTCAGTAATGATTCACAGATTTTCTTAGCTATATCTCCATTATTGACAAATCTAAAGAGTGTGCTCACCAGTGTTGGAGATCTGCCAGCTGTTCTTCCCCACCGAGGATGGCCGACGGTCCGACGGAGAGTGGAGAGGACGGTGACTCTCAGAGGTTCAGGTTAGGAAGGAGAAAGGAGCGGAGATCGTTGCTTTGGCGTTGGAGGTTTAGATTAGGAAGGAGAGGGCGGAGAAAGGAGCGGAGAATGTCGATTCGGCGTTGGAGGTTTAGATTAGGAAGGAGAGGGCGGAGAGAGGAGCGGCGAGCGGCGAGCGGCGATTCGATGTCAAAGGTTTGGGTTAGGGATTTGAAGGCACACAACGATGGTTTGGCAGAGGTGTAGAGAAATCGCGATTTAGGAGATGAGAGATAGAGATTGGAGAGTGACGAGAGGGTGAGATTGAGATTTGAGAGTTTTTTTTTTTTTTTTTTGGTATTATGAGATTTGAGAGTTAGTGGAGACTGAAGAGGATAATTTTTTTTAGGGCCCAAGTTTTGATGACCCAACATGAGAGGCAGATGGACAGTTTTTTTTTTATATGTATATTAATAGGCCGGCCTGATAGGCCTAAAAGGCCTATCAATAGGCCTAGGCCTGGCCTATTTAATGAAACAGGCTTTAAAACAGGCCTGAGCCTAGCCTTTTATTCTAACAGACCAGGCCTGATCAGGCCGGAAACAGGCCAGGCTGCAGGCCCCTGACAGGCCGCCTGGCCTGTTTCCACCCCTACTTCAGAGCAATCTAATAATATATAAATTCAAATCATTAATTTTCCTTTTTTATATTTTGAGAGTATTGTTTTAGGATTTTCCCTTTTTAAAATATCCTTCGATCAAAACTTTACTAGCGTGCTTGTACCTCACCATTCAGGAATCGTTCCGGTGTCTATCCTTTAGTACGAACTGAAAGCTCGTCCCATCTATATTATATCAGATGATTCATTTTTTGTTGTTCTTAAACTAATATTTTTTTAGATAAAAAATCATTTTTGAAAAAAATATCATTTAAGAGATTATTTTTATCTTAAATTTTGTATCTATTACAATAATTTTTTAAAAAAAATTAAAAATTAAAAAAAAAAATCTAAATCATCTGAATCTCATCTAAATAATTCAGATATGGGGAGCTCTCTCTGCCATCCATAAAACACTCTCATTGTTTATCTTCATGTACTCTTATGCTGCTGAAAGGATGCAAATGCCTTTACAATATTTTGTGAGGACACAGGATACGATAGTAAGGTGTCAGGAACCAAACAGCTAAGCATCCTTGCAAAAACAAACAAAAAGTTAAAATAAAGATCTGACAGCCTGTTTCGTAAAGGGCTACGTTTTTGGATAACTCCATCTAACGATGACAGTGTGTTTGTTTGTTTGTTTTGACGTTTGGGCCTGAAATCAGATTTGAATGGTGGTAAAAAGGGACTTCAACAGTAAAAAGGTTAAAATAGGTATTTGGTTCAGCAATGAAATTTGAAGTAAAAAAAGTCATAAGTTGGAAAAAGTAATAAGCCTCAAAATGAAGCTTATTGGAGCTTATGTATGTGTGTGTAAAATAATATTGATAGGAGTATTTTTATATCTTTGGGAATCAATCAGGTACTCAAAATCACTTCTAATCACAAAATTTCTTTTATGAAAAATGTTCTAAATAATTTTCTCTTTCTTTAAATAGTAATTTTCAGCTAATTAGAAAATAATTTAGGATAAACGTTTAGGCAAGTTTTGAGTTTTATCAATATATGACTGTAGAAATGTAGAGAATAATTAATAATTAATTTTAATCAATTTAGATTTATTATTTAGTTGTTTTATAATTTTATAATCAATTTATTTTATAAACATGTCATAAATTAGTTTTTATATAGTGCTTTTACCTATTAAATTTAGTTTAAATAATTTATTTGGATTATTGGAGATATTATTGAGGTTTTAATCAGTTTATTTTGTTAGATTTTGAGCTATATGAAAATATGAGTTATGATTTAATATTTAAATTAAAGTTTGATATAATTTATAAAATTTAAACTTGAGGTGCATAATAGAAAAGACTTTTGGAGTGTACCAATTTAAATTAGAGTTTGATATAATTTTATTAAAATTGTACCATTGCCAAATTTTCAAAGTTAATTTTTGAGAAAATTGTGAAAAAATCCCTCCGTGTGTAAATATTTTCCCAGGTCCCATTTGACAATTAAGTTGTCAATGAGGACTTTTTTCACAATTATCCCTTCATTTTTTTCATTTTTCATAATTTTTACAATTTTTTCTCTTCAATAATACAAAAGCCACTTGTACAAAAGTTAAACCAAACATCATTCACTTTTACATAAGTTACTGATCCAATCGCCAATCCAAACACTCATCATTTTACCCAATCTAACTTTTTTTCAATTTTAAGATTCCATAAGTCTAAATAAAAATAAGTTACGTATTCAATCGCCAATCCAAACATACACAATTTCACTTAACCCCAGTGACTTTTTTTTTAAAAAAAAAAATAAGGATAACAAAATTATGAATTTGTATTCCAATAACAAAAAACCAGAGTGAAATTATATTTTGTTCATAAATGATCAAAATGCCGTCCTTCCCTCATATGGATACTTTTTATTTTAATTTGCTAAAATTAATTATTTTAATTCATATCTATACTTGTAAGTTTTTTTAATTATTATTAGTTATTAAAATGCATATTACACTTGTAAAAAAATGAACAAGGGCAAATTAGTTGTTTATTAGCAAACCAAAATTTCACTTTGATTCTTTGGTGCTACAATGTAAATTTCATTATATTTTGGTCATTAAGTGAAATAAAGTGACATGTATGGGTATGAAATTAAAATATGAAATGAATCACTCCCTTACATATTATGTTGATGACACGTAATTTTAACATCACGAGAAGTGTTGTCTTGTGTAATGTGCATCATGACATGGACCCTAATGCAAAGATCATTTGAAGCCGAAATGAAATTGAATTTAAGAGATCAAGCTATTGTGTGGATAGAAGTTCTAAGCACGTACAATTATTGGGCCACAACTATCACAACCACCCATCAAACCTTAAAGAACTCGTTTTTCATATGATGCAAAGCCAAAAAAATCTGGGATATGATAATATCACAATGCCCTGCCCTTATTCCTCCGCTGTAATCGATAAAGCAAATAAGTGACATATATGGACCTTAATGCAAGGCAAATAAGTATGTCGGTAAAAGTTCTGAGCTAAACATCATATATTAAAAAATTAAGGTTCTAAACAAAACAAACAGATAAATTGTCATGTCACACAATTCTTGACCAAACGTACGGACAAGGTCAACCTCTGATTACCAATATTTATTATTATTTTTAATTTAAAAACGCCTGTAAATGTTTTAGAGGATCTCTACCAAGCATAAATAGAGAACTGAGGTTCCTTTGGCCCCAGAACATCGCATAAATAGAGAACTGAGGTTCATTTCACTCCAATTGCTCTCTATCAATTTCCATTACTTTCAATTAGTAATATCTTCAAAACCGAAATTCCCCCATCAAAACCAATGCTTCCACTTTCAGCAATCAAGACCTCTGGTGTTAAACGGGCTATCCATAGCAAGGCTTCAACCTTTAGTATTTCTAATCAAAACAATAATGCTCGTGGATCAGCAAATCACTTTGAACCTTCAATTTGGGATTATGATCATATCCAATCGATGAGAAGTGATTTTGTGGTATGGCCTGTTTCACGTTAATTTACTTTGTTTGTTGAAATTTTATTCCCCATCATGATGATCGATTCTCTAATTTTTATGACCCACAATTTATGATGGCCCAACTTTAAATTGTTATAGGAAGAATCGTATATTGGAAAAAGAGATCAGTTGGAGGAAGAAGTAAGAGGGATGCTCTTGACATTGACAAATCCTGTGGAACAACTTGAGCTCATTGATGACATGCAAAGACTGGGGTTGGCTTCTCATTTTAGCCAAGAGATAAGGAACATAATGGAAAAGATTAACAATAATGACACGTTAATAATAAATAACAACTTATATGCCATGGCTCTTGAATTCAGACTCTTAAGACAACAAGGCTACTATGATGTTTCATCAGGTATATATGATTTTTTTTTTCACAAATTATATTCTTCTCATAAATCACATCATTACTGAGAATATAATATTCTTGATATGTAATTGCATGCTGGTTATTTTCAGAGATATTTGATGGATTCCTAGATAACAATGGTAATTTTCATTCTCTACTTTCGGGTGATATCAAGGGTATTCTATCTTTGTATGAAGCTTCTTTTCATTCAATGGAAGGTGAAATAGTATTGGATAAAGCAAGAGAGTTTTGCTCAACTCATATCAAAGAATGTGTGAACAAAAGCAGTGATGAAGAAGAAGAAATATTATTCTTGGCTAGCCATGCCCTCGAGCTTCCACTAGATTGGAGGATACCAAGACTAGAAACTCGGTGGTTCATCGACGTTTATGAAAGAAGACAGAACATGAGCCCTACTTTGCTCGAGCTTGCTAAATTGGACTACAATATTGTACAAGCTACCCACCTAGAGGAAATGAAACACGCGTTAAGGTGAAAATAATTAATCATATATATACTCAATAGGAAATTTTAACTATGTTTAGACCTTAGAACTCTTACAATGATTTACAGTTTGTTGGTTAAATTTCTAAAGTAAAATTTTCTGTCTCCAATGAAATTTAGTTCACAAATATAAAACACTTTTTTTATTTTACAATTCAAGCTAATTAGATTATGAGTTTCAAACATATTTCTCAATGGTTTTCTTTTGAGCTTGCAAAATTGATATAACTACCAGAAGAAGTTTACTAGGATCGAAACCTTCAAAACATAAAATAAGAAAACAAAGAGAAAATATGCTTATTACTAATAAGCCAATCCGTTCACCTAATGTTTTGTTTTAATTGAAGATGGTGGAAAAAAACTGGACTTGGAGAAAAGCTGAGTTTTGCAAGGGATAGAATGGTTGAGAACTTCACTTGGGCAGTTGGTTTGGCTTTTAAACCACAACTTGGAAATTTAAGAAGAGTGCTGTCAAGGGTTGGTGCATTGATAACTATAATCGATGATATTTATGATGTTCATGGCACTTTGGAAGAACTAAAACTTTTCACAGAAATGGTTAAGAGGTAAGTATTTTATATTTATGATATATATATATATATAATCGTCCTTTAATTGTTGTCCCATATTTATTACAATTTTTATACCTCTTTTATGACATAGATGGGATATAAATGCCATGGATGAACTTCCACATTACATGAAAATATGTTTCCTTGCACTCAACAACTTTATCAACGAAGTGGCTTATGACTTCCTCAAAGAAAATGGACGCAACATCATTCCATGCCTTAAGAAAGTGGTATGCTTTGATTTAATATATTGCTTTCATCTTTTCTTATTATTTTATATAACATAAATTAATTAATCATGGTATATTCACTTTTTTTATATTTACTTTTGAGTCCAATTTTTTTTTTTTCAGTGGGTTGATCTCTGTAAGTCAGATCTGGTTGAGGCAACATGGTACCATAATGATTATAAACCCAGCTTTCATGAGTACCTACAAAATGCATGGGTAACAGTTGCTGGCCCAGTCATACTTTTTCATGCCTATTTTTCAATTCCTAATTCAACAAATAAGAAGGACTCGATTGGGCTAGAGGAATATTCCAATGTTATTCGCTGTTCATCAACTATTTTCCGCCTCGCCAATGATTTGGGAACAGCTAAGGTATCATGATGCAACCCTTTCTTACTTGATTAACCACTGAGGATTGCATGAAATATGGTATTGATTTTCCACTTATATTTAATTATGCAGCGAGAAAAGGTGACTGGAGACATACCCAAATTAGTTGAGTGTTTTATGAATGAAAGTGGAGCTTCTGAAGCTGATGCTCATAGGCACATAAATTCCTTGATATGTGAAACTTGGAAGAAGTTGAATAAAGAAGTTAGCAATTCTTCTTATAATTCAAGGAGTTTCATTCAGGTTGCTATGAACCTTGGAAGGACTTTACTCCACGTGTACCAACATGGAGATGGTTATACCATTCAAGATGATGAAACAAAAAATCATGCAATAATATCACTGTTTTTCCAACCTATTGTAATTTAATTTGATGCAAAGACTCCTTTTAATTTTCCTTTTGTATATTTCTATATGACTCAGTCAGATTGAAGCATTGTGGAACCCAACTAATATAGTTATCTCAAAGACATGTTCTATATTTACATGAATGCAAAACTTATACTACCTCCGGTCCTAAATATAGGACAAAGTTTGTAGTGCAGTTTACACTATAAATTTTGTCCTATATTTAGGACCGGAGGGAGTCATGCTTAACAGTTAATGGGTCAATGCCCCTTCTACTTTGATCACCACCTATTGGTTGTAATAACTTTATTTAATTTTATTATGAGTGTATGTGCAAGAGTTTGTTAAACATTTTAATTTGAACATGTTGTTGGTAATTTATTCTATGCCATATTCCATATTTTGGGTCTCGAAGTGCAAGAGTTCATTTAAAAATTTATGGGTGACGACCAAATGATTGTAAACGCTTTATAACGATGGATCTACATGTTTTTTATCATTTAATCATTAAAAGCGTAGAAGTTGCTGAGTTAATTCTAAATTAATAATAAGTTCTTCAACATAATAGCGCTGACTGGATTTTTTTTGGGACTACATGATTGTTTCCCTTAAACTAATCAATTATTGCCTATGTACGATGGACATGATGTGCATTGTTAAACCCAATAATTGAAGCGGGTAAATTATTGATGCATGACCGACATATTCACAAGATTTTTTTTTATATATATTTTTGCATTTTGTTATCATCAACAAAGATTTTATCAAGGGAAAATCCTCAAAAAGGACTTGAAAATCATAAAAAGACAGACAGGTTACCTGAATTTCTGAAATTCTGTAGAGGTGTTTGGTAACTTATCAGGGATTTACAAATTCAAATGAAATAACCAATTTGTCCTTACTTATTTTTTTATTAAAATAATAAATGCTCCCGGATGGCGGGCCCCCGGCAAACGGGGGCTCTGGCTAGGGAATATTTGACTTTGGGAATAATTCCCAAAGTGGTGCCACTTTCATGCACAAAAAGTGCATTACTACTAGGCTAGTAAAGCCTTTTAATATATATACTGCAAAAATTATATATATAGTAACATTTGATTTTTAACTAAGCAAACTAACAAGTTTAAATAAGGAATTGACAGATTGATAAAAAAAAATTAATAAGTTCATCTAAGGATTTCACAACTTTCGTTTTTTAAGCAAAAAATCCACATACTCTCTCAGGCCATTCATCAATTTAGATAAGGAATTCCCGAGTTTATATGAGGAATTAACAAATTGAAATAATGATTTCACAACTTTTGTTTCAACCAAAAATTCACTTTCGCTCTCAAGCCATTCACAAGGTTAGATGAAAAATTCCCAACTTCATATAAGAAATTGACAACTTGAGATAACGAATTCACAACTTTTGTTTAAGTAAAAAATTCACTTGCACTCTCAAACCATTCGCAAGTTTAGATACATAATTACCAAGTTTAGATAAGAAATTTGCGATAAGGAATTCACAAGCTCAAATAAGTTTACGAATTTTTATCTAAGGTTGTGAATTCCTGATCTAAACTTAGATAAAAATTCCTTATCTGAAGTTAGAAATTCTTTATCTAAACTTAGATAAAAATTAGTGATAAAAATCCTGATAGAAATTCATTTATTTATCTCAAGTTGTCATTTATTTATCTAAACTTGGTAATTATATATCTAAACTTGTGAATGGTTTGAGAGCACAAGTGAATCTTTTACTTAAATAAAGGTTGTGAATTCGTTATCTCGAGTTGTTGATTTATTATATAAAGTTGTGAATTATTCATCTAAACTTGTGAATGGCTGAGAATGAAAGTGAATTTTTGGTTGAAACAAAAGTTACGAAATCCTTATCTCAATTTGTTAATTCCTCATATGAACTCGGAAATCCTTTATCTAAATTAGTGAATGTTCTGAGAGAGTAGGTGGATTTTTTACTTAAAAAATGAAAGTTGTGAAATCCTTATATGAACTTATTAATTTCTTTTATCAATCTACTAATTCCTTATCTGAACTTGTTGGTTGGCTTAGTTAAAAATCAAAGGTTACTATATATATATATATATATATATTTTTTTTTTTTTTTTTTGCACTACATATATTGAAAGGCTTTGTTGGCCTGTGGGGGGTTCGAAACCCCACCCCCCCAACACTTTGGGAATTATTCCCAAAGCCAAGGAATATTGATAGGAGCCCCCGCCGGGTGCCGCGGATAGAGAGGCCGGCCGGCAGGGTAATTATTATTTTAATAAAAAAATAAGTAAAGGTAAATTAGTCATTTCCTCTGAATTTGAAAATCCCTTATCAGTCCCAAAGCAGCTCTATAGGATTTCAGAAATTCAAATCATTTATCTCTCTTTTCATGATTTCTAAGTCCTTTTTGAGGATTTTCCCTTTTATCAAACTTACTGGTAAGTGCTAAAAGATCAATGATATTTTTTGTCTCTGAACAAATTCCTCATGCGCACTGTTAAACCCAACCATTGAAGCTGGTAAATTATTGATGCATGACCGACATATTCACAAGATTTTTTATATATATATATTTTTGCATTTTGTTATCAACAAAGATTTTATCAAACTTACTAGTAAGTGTTAAAAGATCAATGATGTTTTTTGTCTCTGAACGAATTCCTGATGAGCACTGTTAAACCCAATCATTGAAGCTGGTAAATTATTGATGCATGACGGACATATTGACATGATTATATATATATATATATATATATTTTTGCATTTTGTTATCAACAAAGATTTTATCAAACTTACTAGTAAGTGTTAAAAGATCAATGATGTTTTTTGTCTCTGAACGAATTCCTGATGCGCACTGTTAAACCCAATCATTGAAGCTGGTAAATTATTGATGCATGACGGACATATTGACATGATTATATATATATATATATTATATATTTGCATTTTGTTATCAACAAAGATTTTATCAAACTTGCTGGTAAGTGTTAGGAAATCAACGATGTTTTTTGTCTTTGAACGAATTCCTGATGTGCTAAACAGAACTTTCATTACTTTGATTCAGAAAGGCAACACTGCTCAACCCTTTAATGACTCCGGGCTAATAACCCTTTGTAATATCCTGTACAAAATCATCAATTAAGGTTTTATGTAACAGATTGCAACCGATGAAGCAAGATGCTATCTCACCTTTTCAAAATAATTACCCCGTGTAGCGGCCCTTAAGTATTCACTGAAAGTCAATTTTTTTATAGTGAACTATGTGTGGTGGCCATTATAGTGTTCACCTATTGACAATTAATTCTGTGGGTAACCTATTCTTTGGATAAGTTTGAGAAATTCTGGAATTTGCCCTGGTTTTGTGTAAATTTTGAATGTTAGTTATAGTTTTGAAGTTGGGAAGTGTGTTGATGGGAATTGGGTATTGTGTGTGAATTAGAGACCCAAGAGTTAGATTGTGGTTAAAATGGTTTTTGGGTGTTTTAGAGGTTACTAATGTGTTCCTTAGGCAATATTATGTGGGTATGAGCTTTGTGTGAAGTTTGGGAACCATTGGGATTGATTTTGGCAAAGTTGGGATTTTTTGTCAGTTGCTGCGATCTGGGAAATCTGATAGCATCACTCGAGTGAGGGGAGATCACACTCGAGTGTTGCCGTGTGTTTTTCCTTTCTCCTTTGTGTTTTGTCTGGGGTTTTATGAAGGAAGCTCAAGTGCACTGCTTAAACCGCGAGTGATGTTAGTGATCACTCAAGTGAGCATGGGATCACTCAAGTGATGGAGTGAGTTTATCGTTAGGGTTGCTCTCATATCCTCACTCGCTGGTCAATATTCAAGAGTGTATTCTGACACTTGCAAGTATGGGCTCCTCACCCGAGTGCCAAGGGTGGTGCTCGAGTGAGCTGTTCCCTCTGATGTTGCATGTGCTCTTGAGTCATCACTTTCTTTGTTGCACTTTCAAGGACTCGAGTGGATTTGGAGTCATCACTCAAGTGTAAAGCTTTATGCTCCAGTGTTGTGAGCACTTTCTAGACGAGGTAGTTGCTCACTGTTAAACACTCGTGAGTGAGAGCCATTCTCACTCGAGTGCAAGTCTCTCATCACTCAAGTGAGGTCATCTTCACTCGAATGAGTCAGTAAAAAATCAATGTTCTGCTTTCGAAAAGGGGTCTTCAAGGTAGTTTCTTCCAACCCTTTTAGCATGTGTTTAGGCCTCTAATGGTCATCCCAAAGAGTCCTAAATGATAACCAACTTAGAGTATTATGGAAATAAGTAATTAGAAAAGAGATTGATTGGTTATCCCTAATTTGGTTATAGAATTTGACATTTGTCAGACTCGTGAGCCCACTGTGCCAAAGAACGTCAGGAAAGATATAAGTAGTGACTCCTCTCTTATACTTTGTGTAAATGTATTGTATGTATGCCTATCATGCATTGTGTTGCTGCTGTTGCTGCTTTGTGATGCATTGAGACACTTTGTAGAGCTTGTGGTGCTTTGTGATGCTACTGCATAGTGATTACCGCGAAAGCGGGCATAGTGTTTACAGCAAAAGCTAGCATTGAGATTACAACGAAAGCTGGCATAGTGTTTACCGCAAAAGCGAGCATTGAGCATTGTAATACAGCCATGAGTGCTGTCGGTTGTGGCGCGAGCCATGACTCATAGTGTTGCTGCTGAACATGAGGAACTTACATGCTCTGTGTCTATATATTTTATGAGTGATTTGTTACTATTAGGATTCTTTAGAATCTCATTCTTTTCAATGACTAACATTTCAGACAGGGCGAGTGGCTCAAAAGGGAAGCGGACAACCAGGAGTGGTTAGAATCTCTTAGAGAAATTCGGTTGGGGGTTGGTTATCTGTTTTTGGTTTGGGATTACTGATTGTATATGAGATGTAAATAATAATTTTGGATATGTAATCCTCATTTTGGGAAACTCTAAACCCATTGTATATATATACATATAACCTGGGGTTGCCAGGATTTTAGTTATGCATTCTGATATTTATGAATGTGATTTGATTTCTCAAGTAATTATATTCGAATGTGAATATGAGACCAGGCTGAATATCTTTTGAACAGTTTTTTCGGGATACCCCATTGTGAAGATGAGGGATTATAAATGTTATTTTTGTTTTATTGGTCTCTATTTCACTTGAATTTTATAAACCGAATGTAATTACAGTGAGGAGGTTACATGTTCATCAACTATTTTGCGCCTTGCCAATGATTTGGGAACAGCTAATGTATCCTGATGCAACCCTTTCCTATATGATTAACCACTGAGTATTGCATGCAATATGGTATTGATTTTCCACTTATATTTAATTATGCAGCGAGAAAAAGTGACCGGAGACATACCCAAACCAGTTGAGTGTTATATGAATGAAATTGGAGCTTCTGAAGCTGATGCTCATAGGCACATAAATTCCTTGATATGTGAAACTTGCAAGAAGTTGAATAAAGAAGTTAGCAATTCTTTTTAAAATTCAAGGAGTTTCATTCAGGTTGCTATGAACCTTGGAAGAATTTCACTCCATGTGTACCAACATGGAGATGGTTTTACCATTCATGATGATGAAACAAAAAATCATACAATATCACTGCTTTTCCAGCCTATTGTAATTTAATTTGATGCAAAGACACCTTTTAATTTTCTTTTTGTATATTTCTATCTGACTTAGTAAGATTAAAGCATTGTAGAACCTAATTAACATAGTTATCTCAATGACATGTTCTGTATTTACATGAATACAAAACTTATACTTCATGCTTAATAGTTAATAGGTCAATGCCCCTGTTACTTTGACCACCAACTATTGGTTGTAATAACTTTATTTAATTTTCTTCTGAGTGCACGTGCAAGAGTTTGTTGAACATTTTAATTTGAACCTGTTGTTTGGTAATTTAATCTATGTCATTTTCCATATGTTGGGTCTCGAAGTTCAAGAGTTCATCAAAAAATTTATGGGTGATGATCAAATGATTGTAAACGGTTTATAACGATGGATTCTACATTTTTTTTAATCATTTAATCATTAAAAGTGTATAAGTTGTTGAGTCAATTCTAAATTAATAATAAGTTCTTCAATATAATGGCGCTGACTGGATTTTTTTTGGGATTACATGATTGTTTCCCCTAAATTAATCTATTATTGCCAGCGTACGATGGACATGATGTGCACTGTTAAACCCAATAATTGAAGCTGTTGAATAATTGATGCATCACCGACATATTGACAAGATTTTATTATTATTATTATTATTTGTTGTTGGAGTTTGGGTCCAAATCCGCCCTTAATGGGCCGGACTATTTGATTAGGAAATAAGTAGCCTAATCAAATAAGAATAAAATCAGCTTAAATTGCAGATTGGGGAATAATTCAGTAATAATTATGGATTTGTTAATTAAGAAAAAAATCACCATAATTAGGGAATTAATTGAGAATCAATTAATTGCTGTCTTGGAGGGCAAGAAGGTGTGGACACGTTTCCTAATTAGTGGCCTCCATAAACCACTATAAATAGGGTGTGCCTCCCCAATTGCAATTCACCCCGCCATTGAGTTTTCTGACAATTCTCTTCTCTCCTACCATCTTTTTGGTTCTGGTGATCTGCTGTGCAAATCACAATTAGGCTCTAGTAGTCTAATAATTGTGTGGGCACAATTATGGAGCATTGGAGCTTTGACCCGGATCCGAACATGGATTCGCCCCGGTACACCAGTTCTAATCTCCCTTTTAGTTATATTTTTTCTTACATTATTATTATTATTATTATTATTATTATTATTTTGCATTTTGTTATCAACAAAGATTTTATCAAACTTACTGGCAAGTGTTAGGAGATAAATGATGTTTTTTGTCTCTGAACGAATTCCTGATGTGCTAAAGAGAACTTTCATTACTTTGATTCAGAAAGGCAACACTACTCAATCCTTTAATGACTCCGGGCTAAAAACCCTTTGTAATGTCCTGTACAAAATCATCACTAAGGTTTTATGTAACAGATTGCAACCGATGAAGCAAGATGCTATCTCACCTTTTCAAAATGCATTCACTTTATCTGCTCATTCCTTTAACGACTCCGGGCTAATAACCCTTGATAAAAATAACAACTAAAATTTGGAATGTCTGAGTTGCTCACTTTATCTTAAATGCTAATTTACTCTAACTTCTTTTTTTTGGATGGTAAAGGAAAATATTATTGATTGAAACATCAGTTACAAAGCGTAAAAATGTCATATCCCAAATTTTGTGTGTAACAGTTCAAAAATTTGTCTGAAATAAATATTCTACTAAACTGAGTACTTGGAGCAGAATTGTTGTAAATTCCTTGAAAGAATAGCACATTTGTAATTTTTTCCAAATGCCAAATAAAATAATAAACTCGTCAAGGTCCAGGTTTGGGTAATAGTGCAATTTCTAAAAGAAATACGAGTACCTGAAGGATGTTTTGAAAATTGTGTTCGGAATTGTAGGAAAAATTCCCGGAGACATATGATGGTAGAGACTAGTTCTCCGGACTATATTTGAGGTTTGATTAAGGTATAAATAAGAAAATTACTTCACAAATGAATTTTAAATATTTATTGAATTTTGGCTAATAAAGGATGTTTAGCCAAATTTAATCATAAAAAGACCAAGAGACCAGCTCAAATAATTGGGCTAAACTAGCGGAAAATTTTTTAAGGTTAATTTAGATTTAGAAAAATAATTTTATTGCCAAGAAATGGAGAATTTATTTTAAAGGATGTTTTAAGGGAATTTCATCCAAGAACAATACATTTTATTGGACATTATGGGAAAATTACTTTAAGACTAAGAGCCTGTTTGCCAAAGCGGCAGCCCCAACGCACGATCATATCCAAGAAAAGCACTTTAACCCTCAAGGTGGTGTTTGGGTAAGCGTTTTACTCCACTGTGTTTCTGAAAATAAAGCCACGTCCAGTAGAAGCTAATTGAAGAAGCTTTTTTTTCATTCCCCCGCGCGGTGAGGCTGTGCCGAAGAGAGAGAAAGGCTGGAAATACAATATATTACTCCCTTCGGTCTTAATTATAAGATAAAGTTGACCTTTTTTGGAGAAATTAAGGAAGCAAATTAAATTACAATAGATTATTTATATTTATATTTTTTCTCCAAACTAATTAGTTTGACTAATAAACTAATATATAATTTGAGGATACATAATATATAATATGATTAAATAGCTTATTATCAAATTTTATTTATATTTTTTCATTTCAATTATCACAATATATACAAATAATATATATATATATATGTGTGTGTGTGTGTGTGTAGTATTACATAATATTCATGCTATTTTTAGTCATTTTACATCTAAATGGACTTTTCAAACTCTAATCCAAACAGGTTCAAGGTTAGAAAAAAAAGTCACTTCTGCCACCGCTAATCCAAACACAAATCACATTTACATTTTTACTTTTAATCCTATCTTACTTTTTCAAAAGTCATATGAAAAAAAAAAGTCACTTCTCCACCGCTAATCCAAACGGACTCTAAAACTATGCAATGGGTGACGTAATTCATAGGAGGCATAAATGGAAGAAGAATTTTTGGCCACATGATCATAAGTCCAAATGGCAACGAGCGACAGAAAATCAGAAGATCAATCTTATCCACAAAAATTGAGATAGGAGCACCAGGTCTCGATGCATTATTCATTGTTCATAGCTAGTGGCTTCTTGGCAAGAACAAGCTTCATCCATCCTCACCACCAAAAAGAGCAAAAGCAAGAAGCAAATAATGAAACACTCGACATAAAACGCGGAATCAAAATCTAAAATTATTATAGGAACGGACCTCCCACGCTGGAGGGTGATGTCGTGAGCAAGACTCAAACCGAGACGAGAGAGCAGCTCCCACGCTGCAGAGAGAGAACCCTATCAGAAAAGAGGAGCTAATTTACTAACTTCAAAGAATGTCAATTGTGTTAAAACTTTTCTATATATTATTTGCGTTTTCCTTTACATTTGTATACCTAACCTAATGCCTCTCTATAGAAAAAGAGACACATGCCCTACATAGTACATACCCCCGCCTTTCCCCTGCCTAGCCTCACCTAAAAAAGTAAGGTTTTTTTTTTTTAACATCCCAAATTTCAAATACTAGTTAAATAAGTTAAACTGGTTAAAAAGCTTATTATCGGGGTGAAATTTTAAGGAGATAAGAAAAAAAATAAGTACTAAAATTCTTTAGTGGCCTAAAGACGTTGAGGAAACACTATGAAATATTATTTTGGTGATTTAGAAAAATTATGAAGAGATTGAATTCCCCAAAAGTGGCCTAAATAAATTTAAAGCTAATTTATGAGAATTAAGGCCCTATTTTCTCAAAAAATTGAAGAAAAATAGCTCGAGGTCAATTTCTTAGCTCAGAAATTTTTAAAAAAATTATTTTATAATGTATAGAAGCTAGTTAAGAAAGAAAATCCTTATAAAGGTTTAAGGATTTATTTCTTGAATTTATTTTGTAATTAGGTATTAGTTAAAAAAAGAGAATAAAATGGTAAATTCACTATCCCAAGTCCAAGAAATGAATTGGGCCACACCTTAGTCTAAACTATGAAGCCAATTACGTGCTAGGGCAGAGCAAGAAGAGTGGGGTCAGATTGCCGTAAAGTCCAAGTAGAATATTAGAAGCTTATGCAGTAATCATTAACCAAACCTGTAATGTCAAAAAAAAAAAAGCCCTGACATTTAACTCATTAGCCGACCCTCCCTCATTTGCAACCAGTAAAAAATAATCAGAGTGGGAGAGTGAGCTTGAAGCCGATAGGAACCATAGGAGGGTCGAGGGTGGAGAAGAGAAAAAGGGAAGCATCCACACACATGCAAAGCTAGGATCCAACTACGGTAAGCCTCCTAACTCTTCTTCTACCTAATATTTAACCATCTGAGGGCTATTTTGAGAATGATGGGCGACTGGAATTTGATGCTAAGTGGAGGAAAAGTAACAATCAAGCTAAGATGATGGTAGATATGAATAAAACAAAGCTTAGATGGGAGGGTTGTACTGATGAATGTGTTATTTGGTTCTGGTTTATTATTGCTGAACCAAAGACTTGCTGTTTCTGAGTGTGAGGCGTCGAATTTCATCTTAGGGAGAGAAAAAAAAGTTTTAATTATAAAATATGCAAAGGGCAAGTGTGGTATGTGTTGATAGTGCTAAAGTGGGATTGTCAAAGCTGAAAGTTAGAGGTAGAAAAGTTGCTAAATATTCAAAAATGATGTTGCAATGATGCTTGAAAAGCTAGACAGTTCCAGACTAAATGTGAGTGGGCTGTCCGAAATTATTTTGAGAATTAGAGTATTTGTACGTTAATGGAATTGGATTGTTGGAATTGAAAGGCATATGGTAAGCTTATGCTACATGAAATTCTATTGGGGAAAGTGTTTTAATCTAGTTAAATGGTATGATTTCAGTTGCTGAGGTTGTGAGATAAAATACATACAAATATTAGTCATCATTGAAAATACTTAAGTGAGGATTGAATTTATGTTGTGGAAGCTTAAATTTAAGAAAATAGCCACTGTTTGATGCCTCTCTCTGTCAAATAGCTATCTTAGATGTTTAAGCTTTGCCTAGAGACTTTAAAATAGAGGTTCAAACCTTGTCTTTGAATCTGGTAAACTTTTGGAAGCGTATCAAGAGGGGTGCTTGAATTTTGGAGCTAGAAACTGATTTAATGTTTGTTTTTAGTGCTTCTAAATTTTAAACGACTATTTTAGATGGTTAAATGATGTCTAGATGTGTGTATGAAGTGTTGGGTAACAATGGATGTAAAATACATAAACTCCTCTCTCTACCCTGATTTGGACAGCACAGTTTTGGTAATAGGAAGCTAAATAATGGTCTTAAGTTCCTAAATTACGCATGCAAGTCTATAGGTTTCTTTGTAGTGATTGAGGACTGTAGAATTGAATCCTATAAGCCTTCTAGCTCTGTTTTGTCCCACCACTGTTTGGATAAGAAAGAGCTTGACTTTTATAGTTTAGAGCTTAAAAATGAATTCCTCATGCCAAGTTTTGTGAGAATAGCATGAGGGCAGAATTTAAAGGCAAGAATTATAGGTAAAGAAACAAAGTTAAAGAATTAAGTATATAAAAGGACAGTTGGGACCATGGGGAGAGATTTATTATGCGATGGTTATGCACCGAAGTTTAAGCATTAATTAATCTGTTCTACATGAATAATTAATAGAATTTGATAATTGCTTTCAAGACCAAAGAGGAGGCAAAGCAAAGGAAGCACAAGCAAAAGGAGATAATTGGGAAGAAGAATCAAAAGGTAGTGAAAGTTACTCTTATATAGTTTGTGTTTGGTTGCTTGCATGTTTATTTTCCATGTATGCCGTAGTTAGGCCTTTGAATATGTAATATCCTTGCTTAAGTTTGTGCCATGGCCATGTCTATATGCTTGTAAGGTGTTGTTCTTATATTGGCTATTTACATACTTAGTTAATTACCAGTGTACATTATATGTTGAGTTAATGTTTTACTACTGAGATTTCTCCGAATCTCACCTATTTGCTCCCATGTACCAACAATAGGGGCAAGTACTCCCAAAGGAGAAAGCAAGCTAGTGGAGAAAGCTTGAAGGTGGAAGCACTTGAGAGGCTTGTTTTGATTACTTTACTATTAAAGTTCATTTTGTTTAATGGCTATTGTATGAATTTATTTAAGATTTTCATAAGTTAATTATATATTTTGGTATGTATCTATCCTACATAAGGCCATACGGAGGAGCGTGTATGGCTAAGAATGCGTAACGTAGGTAAGTTAGCAAGTTGTTGTTTTATTGATAAGCCATGATTTTGGGAAAGACATTTCGCTGGGGTAACATTTTGTCCACGTTATGAAATTTGGCAGTGTTAATGGCAGTGTTATGGTACACATCCAGACCTTTAATATGAGTCGTATGTCATAATTTATGGTTGTGTATATAAATAGATATAATTTTTCAAAGATCATCCTGAAATTTTTTATATGCTGCTGAATTCCCCCCTTCCAGATTTGATAATCGGGTGTTTCTGGGCCCAGTGGAATGTAAAAGAACCTATGTCTTAATTTTTCTGCCAAATAGCTTTCCAAGAGCTGACACTAATGTTGGGGTTATATTTAATAAGTTATGAATTTTAAAAGTTTCAGGTAAATTCATTATTCATGATACCCAAGATTTGAGAAAGATTTTTAGTTTCTAGCTTGATCGAAGGTATTTTTGGGTTACATGTTCTTCTTAAATGGGTAAACTTCTCTTATAAGTGCCCTTAGAGTGAGGCGTTTCATTTTTCAATTTGGTAGGTATATGAAAGATAATGGTTAGGTTTGGATTCTCTCATTTTTCTCTTTCTTATTTTCTATTTAGAATTTTATATCCACCATTAGATTGAAAAATGGATGGTTTAGATTCGATATTTTATAAAATTATTATTTTAAATATAAATAAATGAATTTAAACTATTAAAATACCATCTCCACAATTCATAAATGCAGTACAAATAAAATTTTAAACTATGAATTCATAAAATATTAAATTTAAAGTATCTGTTTCATAATCTAAAAATGAAGATAAATTCCAAGAAGAAAATAAGAAATAGGATTATAAGACTATCGTCTCATGTTGAGCAATATATAATTTTTATGGTTGTCACCAGATGTATTTATGGGATTTCTAGATGACAAGGGTAATATTCATTCTGACCTTACGGTTGATATCAATGGATGCTCTTTTTGTACAAAGCCTCGTTTCACTGAGTGGAAGGCTTAATGATGTTGGACAAAGCCAGAAAGTTTCGTTCAATTCATCTATAAGAATTTGTCCGGAAAGACAAAACTCATAGTAAACATTGAATTGTTTAACTTGAATTTTTTCTTTGAAATAGAAAAAGTATTTTCCATTTTCTTCCCCTACAATTCAAACTAAACAAGATAAGGGCTTTCAAATGTATTTCTCAATTCTCATTGCTTTATATCCATTTTTTCCTAAAATACCCTTCTTATTGACTCTTACCCCTTTATACATACCTTATTTTTCTTCATTACAATGAAGAGTTAAATTAATAAAATATTAATAAATACTTTGTTGAAATTGTAGAGATTAAATTGTTTGGGAAAAAAACCAAACTCCTCAAGTGTCATTAGTTTCAAAACGGGGGATAATTTTTTCACGGGAATTGTATAATCATCAAAAAGAATTTTACTAAATTGAATTACTATGTAAAAAAACAAAGCGACGATCATTATACTTATTATAATACTATTTGTCCTTTATGAAGTAAAAGGTGGGGGAAAATAATCGGACTTGTAGAAAGATGTATTGGAGTAGTTTTTCAAGGAATGGGTGGATGAAGGGCTTCTTTTTGGACAGTGGCTCTAGTTTTTGAACCACAATTTGTGTTATATACTGAAGTTTTGGGATAGAAGTCTATAAATAAGTCTAAATTAAATAGGCTATTAAATCCAATTGAGCAAACGTTACAAAAGTATAAAAAAAAAAGAAGATAGAATGGTTCTCATGGGCTCAACCACAAATTAAGAGCCCGTTTGGTTCAACCCCATTGCATGCCTGCAATGGTAATCATGATTGTATTACTAAGAGAAGAGTGTTTGGTTGCTCTTTAGTATGGTAATAGAGTTTACCATGGTAATGATGATTACCAAAAAATTGGTAATCCTCATTCATACCTCTCCCTATGAATCTTCATTACCATCCCATTGCATGGTTTAAAAAGTCTAATTTATCCTTTAGTTATCCTTATCTTTGTGTCACTTATCTCATTTCACTTGCCGCATCACGCCACAACCTCCTCCTCCTCCACCGCCATCACTTCTACCCGCCGCCGCGCCTCCTCCTCCACCCTCGTTGCCGCCCACCGCCACCTTCTCCTTTACCGCCGCGACCCGCCCACAGCCACTACCACCACCTCCTTCTCCACCGCCGCCGCACGCCGCCGCCGCCACCCTAGCCGTTGGCTCATCGCCACTACCTCCTCCTCCAACCCCGCCACCCATCACCGCCGCCGCCACCTCCTCCTCCTCCGCCACCCCTGGCCCCGCCACTGGCCCACCTCCCACCGCCACCACCTCCTCCTCCATCCCCACCGCCCATCGCCACCACCTCCTCCTCTACCCCCGCCGCCCACCTCCACCACCACCACCTCCTCCTCCCTTGCTACCCCTGGCCCACTGCCCACCGCCCACCACCACCACCACCTCCTCCTCCCTTGCCACCCCCATCATTGCCACCGCCACTACCTCCTCCTCCTCCATCCCCGCCGTCGCCGGCTTTTAACTATTTTTTCTATAAAGATTATATTAAGGGGTAAGATAGACTTTGTGTAATATATTAATTTTAAATAATTGTTAAAATATTAACTCATTGCACGTTACTTAAAAATCAAACCAAACACTACCTCTGTAATTAATATTGCATTGCATTACCATTGCATCGCATTGCACTGCACCGCAGGGTGTAATAGGATCAAACCAAACGGGCCCTAAAGGTTTTTCTAGGGCTTTAAGAGGCTGTGGGAAAGTCCTAAGAGCTAAAATGAAAGGGAATAGGGATTTAAATGTAGCGCAAGAAAGATCCACATAGAAAAAGAAGATGAGAAGTGTATATGGATTGTGGACCGAATTTCAATTACTGGAAATTAAAGGTATTAAAATATATAAATATTATAAAATTACAAAACAGTATCTGAAACTAGAAAGGGAAAATTAGGAAGAAGTACCTGATTGAAAAATTAATTGGGAATGGTACCTGGAATAATGTTAAGTGCCAAGGTCCTACAAGAGCAATAAACATGCATATGAAATGATGAATCTACCCTTGATGAAAACATTCTGAAAAATCAAGCTGAAGGAGGAAACGAGTGAGCGATGGTGGGGATGGGGTTTGGTCTATTTGCTTGCCGTAGTAGAGGCGATGACAGAATCTATTATATGTATTGATATGGACAGAAAAAAGAAACAGAGAGCTCGTCTTTCTCTTATAGAACCCTAGCTTTTTTTTTGCCAGTGATGCCATTCTCAATAATCGCAGCCACCGTTTCCGATAGCCCCCGTTGCTACCATCGCTTAGCAATTTTGTTCATTTTCATATAAATATAGACCTTGTCCAAAAAAAAATATAAATCTAGACCGAGAGCTTTAGTCTCTCTCTCTCTCTTACTTTCCTCATCTCTGTCTTTTTTGAGCAGAAGTCAATATGTACTCGCAGTTCACTTCATATCTCCAATGTTCTCCTCCATCGATTTCTCTAGCTTCAATTGTTTGTCATCCTCATCGGTTTGATGGAAATTTCTAGGTTTTTCCCCCCTTTTATCGTTCATGAGACTTTGTGTATTTTCTCTCAACCTATTTCAAAAGCTCTCTTTTGTTAAATTCTAAACCCAAACCAGGGGAGAAAATTGGTTGTGTGTTGGCTGAATTCCAATAGGCTTGGAGTTTGCCTCAAAGGTAAAATTTCATGGGTTCTGAAAAATATTTTAAAAATCGGATCAGACGTTAAGCCGGAAATATATAAAACCATACCAACATTGAACCGGACTGGTGATGTAATAATTAAAAGTAAATTAATTAATTATATATACATGATACATATATAATAAATCTAATCATTAACATAATAACATCATATTATAAAAAATTTTAAAGTGAAAAATATATATGCTAAGAATATTATAAACTTTTTGATAGGTTTTTTTTCTTATTTTGCATAACTTCTAATTTTATTTTTTTAAAATAGTCTAGATTCAATATTTTCCCTGCCATTAGATTATCTCCTCTTAAAGATTAAAACCACTCATTAAAAACTAAAATGAAGAAAGAATTTTGTATGCTTTCTAGCTAGCCTCTTACGGTCATCTCTATTGTGTCTATCAATTCTAAGGTTCTAAAGCCCGGACTGGCCATTAAACTAGTCGGGGTACTGGGTCAAGAGTCAGTGGGTTAGATCGGAGTTAAACCAAGGCTAGACCGGTGAGGAATGGAGGATTTTAGTATTATTTATATGAGATTCTGAAAAACAAAATATTAAAAAAATAAACCAGCTATTAGATATATCATACCAGACCGGTCAGACCGCATGAAAACCTATGGAACCGGAGTCAATTACAAGACAGACCGGTCAAACCACCGGTTGGCCAGATTCCGGCTCAAACCGGCCCGTCCGTTCTTCAAAACCATGATCAATCCATAGTGTGTACTTCTTCATATCCCAAGACAACCCATCCTATTATCCATTGGGTATTACCTATCATGTGATATCTTGTGCCTTGCAAGTTGCATCTATCAAAACATTTTTATCCTTTTTCTAGACAAATCATCATATCCTATTTCACGTTTTCACTTTAACAATTTCAAACTCCTCTCACTCTAGCTTCGAGTCCAACGTTTGATGTACTTGTCAAATGAATTTTCAGGTGGCCCTTCTCTTTTCATTTCATCGGTTTCTTTCTTCTCTTCTCAGTTCTATCTTCCTTTTTCCTGCCTTCCTTTCTCTTTTGTTGTGTTTTTCTTCTTCTACCATATCCTTCTTCCTTTCCCTGCTTTTCTCTTTCGCTATGTTTTTCTTCTTCTACCATCTCCTTTTTCCTTTCCCGTTGTTAACTCACCCCAGATCCAACCGGCCGGCTTTTTAAAAATCATTTCAGTTCATAGCTCAACTTAGGATTCTAGCTCAATAGGCGGCTCAGGACGGCTCAATACGACCCAACTCCTTGAACGGTCCAAGACTAAAATAGAGATGAGCCGCCAAGTTTACCGGTCAATGGTCTTGCTGGTTCGGCTATCCGATCTGGTCTGGTTTTTAAAACCTTGGTTCTGACATATGTATCCTTATTATCCTTAACATTTCATTGTTTGGGTGTTAAATTTGATTAATGTTGACAAAATAGAGAAAATTGTTTGTACCTGCCCTTTTAATTCATATTTTATTGCTTGTAACACTACTACATATTCACATATAGTTAACACTTCATACTTAATGGTTTTAATGAAATCGTTAAATATAAAGAGGTGGAGTTATGAGAAAGAAATAGATAATCTTTACTTTTAACAAACATTAAGAATATGAGGAAATATTTGATGGTTTTATAAAACAAGTGTGATATATTAGTTTGGTTTTTTTTTTTGGGAAAAAATGGATCCATTTACTACAAACAACTATTAAATATGGTTCAAATATATTTTATGGTTATTTAGAAATAACCATAAAATATTAGATACTTACCGGTTGTTTAATTATAATTGTTAAGTATCCTATTTTAAAAACGCCGTCCAAACCCATTTTTGTTCGACATTTGAAAGTTACAAGTTACAGAGAGCTCACTTCTAACATCTCAAACGACTAGATTCTAGATTTTGCCATACCATTTCTCTCTCCTCCCTCGCTCCCTTGGTGGTTTTAATCCTAACTCCTCCGTCAGTCTCCTCCATAGCTCTACTTCATCATTCACTAGTTGTGGGTTCGTGGATTTTGTTAGTGTTGTGAGTTTTAGAGTGATTCTAGGTTCATGGGTGGTCCTACTAGTGGTGTCTAGGTTGATTTATTCTTTTGGGGTTCGTAGGAAGGGGCTTTGAGCTTGCCCCTTCTTCCTAAAGATGAGTTCAGTTGAGTTTTTACTACTAGTGGTTTTTGAGCCCCTTTTGTTGATATTGATTTTAGTAAAGAGTATGTAAAGATTGTTTTTTGAGTTATTTTGTATGTGCATAGGGTTTTTCCACTGATTTTAAGTGTTTGTTGTTACTAAAGTTGTTACTTGTTAGTATTGATTTGAGTAATTAAATAGTATGTAAAGATTGTTTTTTGAGTGAATTTGTAGGTGTGTAAGATTTTGCTACTGATTTTAGGTGTTTGTTGTCATTAAAGTTGTTATTTGTTAGTATTGATTTGAATAAAGTTTCAAGAAATATTGTTTTTTGAGTGATTTTGTTAATTTGTTATTATATTTTCCTCTACATATATGATATGCTCTACATGGAGAGTGCAAATAAAAAATGGATGTCTTCCAATCGTCTATCAAAAGAGGATTGGGATGGAGTGGGCGATTTCATAAGGTTGGTGATTCATAACAGTGCTATCGCGGTATGATTATTTGCCGTTGCGTCAAGTGTGGCGTTGTGAAGCGTGTTAATCTAGATAGTTGTGAGCCACACTTAGTGAAGTATGGAATTGATCAGAGTTATACCTGTTAGCGATAAAACATAGGGAGACAAACGTAGGTAGCAGTGCTAGTCGGCCGAATTTGGAAAGGTGTGAATCACCTAACTTCGACACAAGTACATTTAAGGTCAATCGTCTTCAAAATATGGCTAATAGTATTGAAGCAGAATTCTATAAATGCCCAGCAAAGTTTGAGAGGATGAAGAGCAATGCAGAGAAACCTTGTATGAAAATTGTATTGATTACACATTATTATCTGTAGTGTTGAACTTGTACAACTGGAAATCAAAACATGGGTTGAGTGACCTAGGCTTCACGATATTGCTTGTGTTTTTTAGAACAATGATGCCACTGTAATATCCCAATTTTTATTTTTATATTTAAATACGATTAGGATGAAATTTATCTTGCAATTTTTTGAGTAAGGGAAATTTACTCAAAAGGAAATTAAATTTTCTACACAAAAAAATTAATAAAGTTATATAAGATTAAACATAAGTATTTAAAGAATGTTTCCAAAACAACATATTATAATTATTTAAATATTATGAAAATTTATTAGAGGAAAATATACAAGCTGAGTCCAATTTCTTGAATTTTAAGAGTGTAAAAAATGTGAAACTAAAAAAAAATTGGATATAATCTTATTATTATAAAAAAATGAATAAAGGAAATGAAGTTAAAAAAACTATATATATAGATATATTAAAAGTAGGTGGCACACCTTGTTTGGAGAAAAGGCGCAGGTTTTAAGCCCTGTGATTATCCCCATCCCCTTTTATTTATATCCAAATGAAACACACACACAAGTTGCCTCCTCTAGTCCATCTTTTCTGAGAGCGAGAGTGAGAGAGGGGGGCTGTAACACCTCAAATTTTGATTAAGGGCTAATGAGAATTATTGAGAATGTAATTGTGGATTAAGTCGAAATCCATTTGAGATTCTGGCACGAATCGGACCTATGGCTTACCAGATAGCCCTACCCCCGAATTTGAGTAAGTTGCATGATGTGTTCCATGTCTCGCAGCTCAAGAAGTACCAACCAGACCCTAAGCATATCATTGAGTATGAAGAGATTGAATTACAAGATAACTTCACTTATGCGGTCGAGCCAGAAAGAATCATTGATCGAGAAGAGCGGCAGCTCAGACATCGAAGCTTACCGTTTGTGAAGGTGGTCTGGAAGGGAATGTCTCCAAGAGAATCAACATGGGAAGCAGAAGCGGACATGAAGAAACGATTTCCTGAATTTATGCCTAATGATGTGTAATCAATTTTAAGGGAGAAATTTATTGAACGGGGAGAGAATTGTAACACCCTAAATTTTGATTAAAGGCTAATGAGAATTATTGAGAGTGTAATTGTGGATTAAGTCAAAATTCTTATGTGTTTTATGGCAATTTTAATTACTGTGCCAAAAATAAAGGAGAAATTAAAGGAATGGAATTATTGGCTTTAAGTTGGTGATTAATGGGGAAATTAATTACTAACTAAGAGGAAATGGGATGTGTGATTAAATGACTAATGGATGGATTAGATAATGGAGTAGGATTTTGATAGTTTTGGCACTTCCATTAGATTCCTTGGGTGTTTTTATGTGGAAGTAGCTTTGGTTGAGGTTTTAGGTCCATTGGTAGCTTTTGGTAAAAATTCTGAAAAACTGTCATTGTTTCTGCATTTTTTGGGTTTTGATAAGGTCACTCGAGTGATATAGGGTTCACTCGAGTGAGGGATGAATGTCAATTAGGTGAGGTTGGGTTCCACTCGAGTGATTTAGTGAAATTCTTCATTTTTCCTTCAGTTTCTGCATTACACTTCTGTGAAAAGGGCAAGAGTGATACCTCACCTGTGAGTGTGGTGGGTGCTCACTCGAGTGAGCTTCCTCTCACTCGAGTACTGATGCATTTGACACCTAGAACTTGCTCTCGGCTTGTCACTTGAGGTTGAATGCAAGAGTGTCTCTCAACACTCACGTGAATTCAGTCTCCACCCGGGTAAGAAGTCTCATGCTCGAGTGCTTCCACCATCTGAAAACTCCCATTGCTCTCAGGTTCTCACTTCCTGGACTTCACTTTCTAGTGCTCGAGTAAAGCATTTGGCTATAACTCAAGTGAGGTCTTGTGTGCTCGAGTGTCTCTGTCTCTGAAAAAGTTCTTATACTCTCGGGTGCTCACTTGCTATCCTTCACTCTCAGATACCCGAGTGCAGACCGTACCATCACTTGAGTGAGGCCGTCTTCACTCGAGTGTCAGTGACGCATCACTCAAGTGAGGCCATCTTCACTCGAGTGAAACAGTGAAAAATATCAGTGTTTGTGTTTCCAAAAGGGGATCCCTGGGGTAGTTTTTCCAACCCTTTAGGGCTTTTATTAGAGGCATATATGAGTACTTAAGAGACAATAATGATAACCAATTTAAGTATTGTAAAGTTATTAAGTATTGGAATAAGTGGTGACGCGTCGTCTTTAATTATAACTTTAGGATTTGATATTTGTCCGAAGCGTAGAAGGCCCGTGCCTGCTCAAGAACGGAAAGACTAAGGTAGTGACACTTTATCCTATATCATGTATATTGCATTGCTTATTTGCATTAGTCATTGAATATAATGAGGGGACGTGGCGAAAGCCCAACCTTGTATACAGTGAAGGGGACGTGGCAGTGTGCCCGGCCTCGAATATTGATTGCTGCATTGTGATATATGTTTACTTGCTTTGTTTATATACATCATATATATAAATTGTTGCTACTGGGATTCTTTTGAATCTCACTCTTTCCAAATAACATTTTTAGACAGAGCAAGTGGATTGAGAAATAAACAAGTGGATAAGGGCGATTAGGACTGCTGGCGGTAGTCTTAGTTAGATATTTCGGTTTTACACTGAACTGGTTATCATTTTGGACAAATGTACATATTAAATAGATCATAGTATTATAATTTTGTGTAACCTCGGTATGGATTCTGAGATGGGCAATGATGCCCTGTATAATATTTTGGATTAATGTTATTATCTCGGGTAAATGTTAGAAATTGTGGTTATACTCTGATATTGTATTTGTGACAAACCAGATAGGCCAATTGTTTTATGAATGAATGAATGGAGACCATATTGTACAAGTGTTGAAAAAAAAAAGTTTTTAATTATCCTGGATCTCTCATTCCATTATTAAATGTTTTTAAAAGCATAATTCCAGCCTGATAAGGACGGGGGTTATAGGGGGAGAGAGGAGAATATAGCAAGAGATGAAGATTATTTGGTTCTTCTAAGGTAAGTATTTAGCTTCCACTTCTTATCTTTTTCTTTTTGATGGATTATTGTTGGTGGAAAATCTAGGCTTGTTAGAATCTCAAATTTTTGGATGTTCCAATTGAATATTCAATTCTTAATGGAGGTTAGAATAAAATTTTCTATTCTTTAGATATTGCTCAAATGGGTGATTTAAAAAAATTGGAGTTAGGGTTTGATTGAAAAATTGTGATATATGATGAGGGGGCTATTTTAGTTTATTAGAGGTTATATTAATGATTGAATAAAATTGATTTGAGGTTTATGATCAAAAGTGTTGAGAATTTTATGTGAAACTTAAGTGTTGAAAATTGGGTGTTTTTGAATACATTGAGGAGTTTATGATTAGTTAATTAATAAAATGAGTGAGAATGAAATAATGGAAGAAAGAGATGCGATTATGATGCTGATTTGGAGAATTGTTGCTTTATGGATATTTTCCTAAGGATTAAAGTGAGAAAGCCTTGAGGATTTTGGAATGATTGGAGGGAAATATTATTGTTAATGATTTCAATAGGTAACATAGAGTTAATGGAGGATAGGAAGTATCTGTGATAGATAAATTGAGTTATAGCAATGAACTGAGAATGAGAATTTTTGGATAAATTAAAGTTTGGAGGGGAAATGACCTTTAATTTGAATTTATATATTTTTGTGTTAGTTAGCATTTCATTAATATATATATATATATATATATCATGTAGAGTAAACTTAAATGTGGCATATTGGGCTTGAATCCTTTCAAGTTTAGTTGTTGTGTCAACAATTTGAGGTAACCACTTTTCAATTTATCTTGTATGCTTGTTGATGTGATTATAAGTGCATGTTGGTATTTTCAATTGCTATATATATATGTTATAGCATTTTACACACGAAAAATGCTCATATCTATATATATGAAATTATGTTTGTAAGTAAACTTTTTAGTTAAGTAGGCTTAAATGATTTAACATGTGATTCTAATATTGATTATGCATAGTATTGAATATTGAATATGAGAATAAATTATTGATGTTGAATTACATATTGGAGTGTACTGGATTATGTTGAGTTGTGATCATGGGAGGTTTGATTTTTTCATACCACGTGGCATAGTGTTCACTCGGTACACAGTAAGGGGCTTTGACATTCTCAAGGCCTTTGGTATTACCCTTCCTTGGTCAAGTTAAGGGTCAGTTCAAGGGACATGTGACCCTTTCCATATTCTAAGGAAAGGGAACCCATAATTTAATGTGAGTTCTATAGCTTTTGGCCAGGCTACACCTCACTATTGGAGAGCTTGGTGCAGTCATATCACATAGACAAATCTTGTTATATGTCGTAGCACATGGGTTTTGTCAGCAATTATATGGAGGATATAAGGATGGTTGAAGGAGTCTTATGCATGCTTAATAACTACTCATTGAGCTATTGTTTTTTATTAAAAAACTATTTATACTTTGATATATGAATTTATATTTAGGCTGCTTAACTATCTTATAATCATTCCCAATGTAACCTCTTGCCTTAATCTGTGTAATTATACTTCAAAAATGCGTAATTTAAACAAATTAGAGACCGGTGGATAGTTTAAACTCATTTCAAATCTCTACCTTATAGTAGGGTTTTCAAAAATTCTTTCAAAACATTTCCTTACCCTTGTCTCAATTTCAAATTTTGAATATAATTACCTGCGCAGTTAATTCACATTCATACATATCAGAGTGTACAACAAAAATCCTGGCAACCCCCGGGTTTCATATATATTTACTAAGGGTTTCACATTCCCATATAGGGAATTTCATAACTGCTTCCAAAATATTATTTACATCCCAAAAAGAATATATAGTAATCCCATTCCAAAATAGATAACCAACAATCCAAATTATTATCCCTACAGGATCCTAACCACTCCTGGTCGCTCGTTTCTCCTTGGAGCCACTTGCCCTATCTAAAGGTTAGTCAATGGAAAGAATGAGATGTCAAAGAATCCCAGTAGTAACAAATCACTTATACAATATATAATCACATAGCATGTAAGTAAATCATCACACAGCAGCACAAATACAAATTACACCCCACCCTCATCCCCTTTTACCGCTAGGAAGGCTCGCAGTCCTTACTCGAACTGTTGTTAGCGAGTCAGGGACTATTGGCGTGGCGATGCATACACATAGTCTTGCAGCTTACAATTAGCCTTTCGGCTTCCACGTTGCCTTACGGCGTACATACAGCTTTTCGGCTTCCACATTGCCTTATAGCTTACATATAGCCTTTCGGCTTCCACATTGCTCCATCCGCCATCACAAAATAATGACAAACACACATACAACGCATTTACATATAGTATAAGGGAAGAGTCACTACCTTGTACTTTCCTAACTTGCTCCGGCATAGTTCGTTCATGACTAGGGCAAATGTCGAACCCTATAACCAAGATTAAGGATAACGAATTAATCTCTGTTCAAAGTTCTTAATTCCATAGCACTTCAAGTTGGTTATCATTTGAACTCTTTTGGTGGCTACTAAAAGCCTAAACATATGCCTGAAGGGTTGGATGAACTACCCTGAAGATCCTCCTTTCAGAAGAAAATACTCATTTTTGGCTGAGTCACTCGAGTGAAGAAGGCCTCACTCGAGTGATGTCCCCATTCATACTCGAGTCTCAGCAAGTGAGACGTAGAAAGTGTGTACCCGAGAGCACCAACACACCTTGGTGTGGCTAGTTTACTTGAGCACTATCTTTAGCACTCGAGTGATTACACATATTTACCCAAGTCCTATCGAGTGAGGTGCAGGAAGTGACAACCCGAGAGCAACTAAAAAACCCTAAAGTGACAAGTGTACTCGAGCACTAGCCCTAGTACTCAAGTGACCACCCAACGCCCGTGAATGCACACATGCACTCTTGACAATTTGCCTGTGAGTGTTAACGTGAGACACACGCTCATAGTGCTACATGCACATACACTCGAGTGATACCCTATGCACTTGAGTAATACCCCATACCGCTCGTAGATGAGGAAGTGCACTTCTGCTTCTTTGGCTAGAAAGTGCAAACAAAACTAAAGGAAAAAGGGAATCAGAACGCTACACTCAAGTGACTCCCTGGTGCACTCGAGTGATGCCTATCAGATGCCAAAACTGCAGCAGTTGATAGAATTTCCCTGACTTGCCAAAACTGATTCCAATGGTTCCAAAACTCATACCAAAGGTTATTCCCACATAAAATTTCATAAGGAACCTATTAGAAACACTAAAACAACTAAATTCTCTTCCAATTAACACATATTCAGGTTTGACCCATATTGCACTACAACTACCAAAATTGCCACATTTCCTCATTCAATTCCAAACTAAATCTATTAACATCAAGACACAATTTGACACCTATTCCACCATAAGGCACTAGTTAATTCATTCATTTCAAAATTACGCCAAAATCATAGGAAACCACCTAAATTCCAAAGCATAACCAAAACTCATAACAAATATACCAAAAGGGAGATCTCACTCACCTTTTCAACTTACCAAAGTTAGTGCCTTGATTCTCTACCTCTCAAACTTGCTCAAGCTCTAAAACACCCTCTTTCAAAATTCTAAAACCATTGAAAGAAAGTTCTCATCACCATGAACAAATTAATGAAGAGTTTTAGAGCATTAGAGGACATTAAACTAACAAAAAATCTCACCTTTCACTTTCTCTTTCCTTCCCAAGCTTGACGAAAATGGAGAAATGGAGAGAGAAGATGAGATGATGATGAGGTAAAGATTTTCCCTTGCCTCATGTATGCTAGCCGACCTTGAAGGGAGAGAGGAGAGAGGAAAGAGTTTGAAAAGTTGACCATAATCCAATGGTTCTCATTTTGCCACTTGGCATAATCTTCTTCCTCCTTCCATAAGCTCATATAAACCTATCCATACTAGATTCCGCCCCATTGATAATTCAAGAGTTAATCCTAGCCATTGATCCTTAAGTTACCAATGAATCTCCTCTTCGGTAACTGACCAACGGGTCGGTAAATTTACCATTTTATCCCTAGTTTTGGCAATTCCACTTGGATCACTTCCAAATTCATTTATATCATTCCAATAACATTACTATGAACCCTTACCTATATTTCATTCAATTTAGATGTTAATTTATAATTGAACTTAAATACAGGGTTTGGGCTCTGACTATAACACATTCAAATCATGATTCTCATCATATCCTCCAAAAGTGTTGGTTTAACCTTGATTACCTTCACTTTTAAAGTCATTAACCATTCATCAAATTTTTGGGGTATTACACCCTACATACTTGTTAAATTGGAATTATGATTATTGGATCCATGTGACTCATCCCATGGTTTATTACATTTTTCAGGTAAGGGTTCAAGTGTTTGTTCTAAGGGGAAGTCATGTGAGACTTGAGTCTTCATTTTGTCTTTATTTCACCTCTTCCGCTTAACATGTTCTAATTGATGTATATTGCCAAGCTCTAAGGCCCATTTGGTATGCTTCACATATTTTGAATATTCTACTACATACTGGTCTTGTGTTGTGGGGAGCCCTTTTTGATACTGTTCGTATTATTATGGTGGTTATTTTTCTAAGGGTTGAGCCCAAATGTATTAGCAAATGGATGGAATGAAATACTCAAATTAAGTTGCATTGTTTGTTATAATGGGTTGTGCTGATTATATCGAGGGCTTCAAATGTCCTATCCCATTTATGAATTGTGATAATTGTAATTTTGGGGTACTAATTTTAAGTACTTGAATTATAGTGTTGTATGGGTGGCTACAACTCTTCTTATATAGTGTTTTCTTCCGTGGTAAGGCTTTGATTGCTTTCTTGTGAAAATTGAAGTCCTAAAAACCATGGTAGACTTTTGTTTGTCCAATTCTATCTTTATTTACCATGGTTTATTTTTCCGACATGTTTAGTAAAATCTTTTTTGACTATGGTAGAACTTTGTAATTAGTCCCTTCTTATTCTACCATAGTAATACTTAATGTTTTAATAAGTTATTTGAAATAGTCAATTATCTAGTATGTAAGGAGGTTGTTTCAACCACTAGAAAATGATATGCCAACCAGAACTTATGATGCAAAACAAGTAATGCACACCACTTGCTAAAGTTATGAAAAGAGACATATTTTCCCTAATGATTGTATTTTGTTCATAAAAGAATATGAATCATTAACCGAGTGTCCTCTATGTTTTGCCTCACGCTATGAAGCAAATGGCAAGAGTCAAAGAAGGCGTTATGATATTTTGCAATTATAACTAGATTTGGACGCTTGTATAGAAATGCAATTGATGTATTCATAATTGTATAGATAGTATTGGATGATTTTTTTTAATTTGTTGGCACTTGTTGATCGGAATTGGTTATTTTGTATATTCTGAAACATTCGACCAGAACTAGATTTATTTGGATGTTTGGTATATATATGTTGTTTCGATAGGTAAATTTACAGGAGGCTGATTGAAAGTGGGGCCCCCAATTTTTTAAAAAAATTGGTCACATATCCTTAACAATTATTCACCAAAAACCATTAAGTATTACACATATACAACAGTTTTTCCAAATAACTATCACATAAACCCCTTTCTTTGGTGACAAATACTTTACCGTGCATTATTTTAAGCATTAAGTTTTGTACAATGGTCATTAGTAAATAACCGTTAAATATAAATTGCTAGATCTAAAAGTCATTATCTTATAACTGTTAAATATAGTGTCCTATAAATAACAGTTGTATTTGAACAATCTTGATATATATTGCCTAATATTTAATGTTTAACAACATTAAATATAAATAAATAGCAATCAAATATTTAACAGTTTGAATAACCATTAAATATAGACAAGTCTATAGTAGTGTAAGGTTTCTAAACTGGTAAATTTCACTCAACTTGTTCATAAGATATTTTGATTTCCCATAGTGAAATACATGGTCCTTGTAACACCTGCTTTTTATTCACTAATATTCCTTTCATATTTGTGACATTAAAAGGAATAAAATGATGAATTTTGGAACACATGAAATGATAAAAGCACCCTTAGTTGAGGTTACATGAAAATTAGGCTAAAACAAAACATAAAGTGCAATTTTTGTCTTTCAAAAAGCCCATTATTGAAGCCCAACATAATGGATAAAAGACTAAAAGTCTTGGGTCCAATTAATTATGAATTTTTCCCAAGAAGAAGAAAAAGTAGAAAGCCCAATTTAATTACAAAAAAATATAATGGCAAAACTGATAATTTTGCCAACAAAACAAGAAGCTAATTGTTGTTCTCATTTCCTCTACCAATTTGGACGTCCAAAGAGAGTCATGAAGAGGATTAAATAATTGATTCATGTTATGCCTAAATAAGGAGGGATTTTTGGCCAATTGAAAGATGTTTGAAAAGTCAACAATTGTGGGCAAAATAAAATATGAGAGGAGAGAACAAATGGATAATTCATGAAGCAATTATTTATTTCCCTTTTCTTCTTGGTATTTCGGCCAAAGAGACAAGCAAGGGAAATAATTTGTGTGGCCATAAACAATTCAAGAGGAAGGAAAGAAAATGTTGGCCAAGTAAAATGTAGAGTTGAAAAGTCAAAAGGTAAGTGTAACAAAGCAAAGTACTACATGGTAATTATAATGGAATGCATAGAGATATTATAAGACCATTTTTCTCTTGCCATTCAAGATGTTCTACTGTCAAAAAGCAATAGAGAAAGAGAAAAGATGAAGATAATTAATTACCATGTGATAGTTACAATAAAATGCAATATTCTAAGAGGAAAAAAGGATGGATATTTGAATAGCTTCTCAACCCTAATCCCTTATCATTTTTGATCGGCTGCAACAAAGGAGAGAGAGAGAAGGGTTGAAGAAAGTTTGGAGGGCACAAAGAGTCTTAGGGTTCCAATAAGCAAAAATCAAAGGTAAAGGCTTATAAGCTTAGTGATTTTGCCTTCTAATCACCTTGGAACTTCCTTTAACCTCTTCTCTTTGAAATCCATGGAGAGCAAGCCAAATCAAGACTGTAGAGAGAGAAAGAGGGCAGAGGTGATTTTAGAGAGAGAAAGTGGTGAAATCAAGAGGTAATCTCATAAACTTAATCCACTTATGCTATAAGTTGTTATTGTTGTTATTGTTATTAGTTTTGGCTTGGTTTTGATTGTTTTGTAAATTTGGGCTGATGAAAATCCTAGGGGGAATGCTGCTAAAATTTCCTCTAATTATGTTCATTTAGTATTTAAGTAGTTAATCATGTCATTAGAAGTGGAAAGGAAGTGATTAAACAAGAGAAATCAAGAAAACACATTTTCCCTCCTAAGAACCCTAATTTTGTCCAAGCACAGAACCAAAAGGAGCTGGAATTTTTCAATTTTGATGGTTCCATTGGGTTTAGAAGGGAAAATTGTGTGGGAATATAAGTGTTCATGATTTTTGAAAATTTGTATACAAATATGAAATTTATTGAATTTACAAGTGCATGCTATTTAATTTACCACTATTCCATATAGAGCTTTACTAGCATGCCCAAACAGATTAAATATATAGAGCTTTAATTTGATAGGTAGTTTGTAATTTTTGGACAAGTAAATTAAAATATATGAATTTTCAAAGTTGTGCCCTGTTTTTGGAAGGAAATCTGGAACAGTGTAGGTTTGACGAATTTCTAGGAACAATATGGTTACAGTGGTAAGAACTGGGTATTTTTTTCATGAAAATACATTTAAGGAGCTTCATTTAGGCTTTGAAATTAGTCCAATTGGATTTTCCTTGAATTAATTATGAATTTCCAAAGTTGACTGAAAATCTGCCAGTTTCTGAAAACAATAAAACTGCACTATGCAGAATTGCATTGTGCAGAAACTGTTATAACTACATTAGATAACTAGCAGAATTTGATTTAATGGCAATAATAGTTCAATTAATAACTAGTTACTTGTAACTTTAATTTATAGGAATTTGCAATAGCTCGAGCTAGAACAAAAGTTTAGGATGGATATTGGAACTGGAAAAGGTCGTAGGTAGTAACACTTTCCTTCATATATTATGCACTAATCTGTATGCAATCTGTATGCCATCTTTTGTAACATAACAATGCCTAGGGCACATGACATAGCTTTGATTGAGGATTTAGTGATGGTACAAGCGGATAAGCCAAGGGATTCAAACAGTTGTTTGATCTTGGATACGAGTTAAGCCAAGGTCTAAACATGTCATTGGACTATGGACACAAGTTAAGCCGAGGTTTTAAACATGTCGTTTGGCCTTGGACGGTGTGCACACAAGACGAGTTAGTATCTTACATGAAATGGTGTATTGCATATTTATTATTGCATTCTATATGTTTGTTTACTTGTTGCTATTTAGATTCAATCAAATCTCACCTTTTTCAAACTGGAAAACCTTACAGTTGAGGCCAGCGGCTCGAGGGGAAAAGCAGCGGCTACCATTGTATAGGTTCCGATGCAGGTAGGAGCTGCTATTAGTTCTTTAGCACTGTACTTTTGTTTCTTTTTGGGCACTCTTTGCACTTTGTATATATTTTTCAAACCCTACAGGGGATTTCCTGTATTGGAAACAAGTATCTAATGTCAGTATGTTTCTGCTATTTCTATATGCCTTACGGAACTTACATTTAATACTCTACGAATATCGAAATGTTAAGGGGTCTGAGAATCCTTTGTCTTGCAACTTGTTTGTTGTTTAGTGCTTAATGTGGAGAAACATAAGAGCCCAAGGTATTGTAACCCCCTTCACGATTAAGGCCGAGATTAGTTCATAAAAATGTAATTAATGTGGAATTAGAGACCGTAATAGATTTTGGGACTTAAACAAAGTCAATCTTCCCAAATCAGGGTTCACAAAAATCTTTACAAAACCTGTTAGATAATGGTCTCACATTCACATTTCAATACAAAATGGCCTCTACCGGTTGGTTTCATTCATACATATCAGAGTACAGCATAAATTCCTGACACACTCGGGTTCCATTCATTAATAAAAAGGGATTTACACAAGGCACAAAGCCTACAATTCATACCCTTTTTCTTGGGGATTACACAAAATCTACTATATACAATCGTTTCTACCCAAAAATATCCGTATACAATGATAACCATTAACCCAAAATATACTCCTAAACTGGAGTTCTAACTGCTCTTCGTCACCCGTTTGCCTTTCGATCCTTTTGCCCTGTCTAAAATGTTTAATTTTGGGAGAGTGAGATTCTAAAGAATCTCCGTAGTAACAAATCAATCATATAATGTACAATAATAATGCATGTAAGCAAATCATTAACCACAAGAAGCAACTACAATGGCAGTTACAACGGCAATGGTTAGTATGACACATGTCATCCCTTACGATTGCTCACGCTGAATTGCTCACGTTGCATTGCATCACAACAATCCACACAATACATTTCACCACAGCTGGGATTCATATAATGCATTTCATATACAAGCCATACAGGCAAGATACACACAGCCCACGGCTGAATTCACAAACGCCACCCCACGAGTCGGATTCACAATATCTATGTCGATTACGACGGCAGTTCAATGGCCGACCTAGAGATGACCACCGTCAATCCCTACACGGCTCACGCTGACCTGCTCACGCCATAATGGACCATAGCACACATTTCACAAATTCAATGATAAGTTATGCATGCCAAAACATCATACATAATATGAAAGAAGAGTCACTACCTGGTTCGTTCCGTGCGTGCTTTGTCGCAGGTCTCTCCCGAGGAGGGCAAATATCATATCCTATAATTATAATTAGGGACGAAGAGTTATTCTCTATTCCAACACTCAATTGACTTCGAAATACTTAGATTTGGTTATCATTTATATCCTTTAAGTAATTAAAATTGGCTCTAATAAAAGCCCTAAAGGATTGGGAAATATCGGGTTAGAAACCACTTTTCAAAATCACAAGGTGCTGAAAACAGGGGCTGGCTGCAGCCAAAAAAACCTCTGGCTGTGGCCAGAAACAGCACAGAAAGTTTCTGGCTACGGCCAGAACGTTCACAGAAGCTTTTGCGCTGCAGCCAAGAATTTTCTGCTGCAGCCAGGGCAACTTCGAAAATTCATAACTAATTCTAGAAAAATCGAAATGAGGTGATCCCAAAGCCAAATGAAAGGTATTTAAGTCCTATTTCATGGAAAAATATGGCTCATCATTGGAAATCACCACAAAAATACAGATTTCAAGAAAAGTCCACACTATTCCAGAATTGTTCCCAGATTTAACATCAAACTTTGGACAGTCATAACTCCTAGCCCAAAAATCGAAATGACACAAAACATATGTCCATTTTGAAGCTTGAGATGTGAAATTTAATACTGGAAAGTTTCATAATTTTCCAACACCATTTACTATTTTAAAACGTCCATACAAGATCACTGCCAAAACAGAGTTTCTTACTAACCAAAACTTGCCACTTTTAGCACTAAGTTCCTAATGGTTCAAATATTCAACACTTCTCCCACACAAAATCGCTCAAGGAACACAATGGTAACTTCAAAATGACCAAAATCACAACCCAATTACATGCCCTGTTTTTGCCCAATGCACAAAACCAACATAAAGTTCCCAAACTTCACCTTTAAGCTTCAATTCAATACCATTCATTCAAAACATTTAACAAGGCACTAATTCCATGACAACAACAATTCAAACACCACAAGACCCTAATTTTCGAAATTTCAAGCCAAATTTCCAGAATTTCCAAGCTAAATCATTTGGCACAAAACTTATATAGAAAGGTCTCTTAAACTCACCTTAACAACTTTCTCAAAGTAGCTTCTTGATTCTCCAACCTCCACAATTTCTTGAAGTCTCAAACCAACATCAAATGGCAAACTATAACCATAGAAATGTAGCTCTTAACTCAAGGATCAACTTTAATGAATGGTGATTGAGCAATGGAGGGCATTTACTTACCCAAAGATCAAGCTTTTCCTTCTTCCTTTCTTCCTCTTCAATAGCCGAAAGAGAGAGAATGAGAGGGATGAGATGGAGTGAAGAAATAAAAACAATGATACTCCCTCCATGACTTCAGCGAAAAGAGAGGAGAGGAAGAGAGAGAAAAATAATTAAAATACTCTCCCATTTGATTTTTCTCCACAACACTCACCATACACACTTTTGCCACATGTCCACATGCCATTGGTTTACACAAAATATGTCACCAATTAACTTATCTAATCTCTCCATTAGCCATTCTAATCACACATCCTATTTTCTCTTAGTTAGTAATTAATTTCTCCCTTAATTACCAAATCATGCCCAATAATTCCATTCTTCCAATTTTTCAATAATTATGAGGTATTAATTAAAATAGCCATAAAACACATAATAATTCCCTTTTTAAATTCATAAATATCCACACTAATCATGATTAGCCCTTAGTCAAAAATTGGGATATTACAGGTATCATATGAATAGACTGAGTGTAAAAAAATCAAGTCCCCAAGGTAAAGTTAAAAGTAATAATGTAAGCAAAAACGATATAGTAAAAGTAAGGAAGAAATCCATAAATAAAATGTAATGAAGGACTTTGGGAAGCAAAATTTCAAGTTAAAAAGCTAAGTTAGAGTGAGAAAAGGTTAAGTTCGCATGGAATAGTAAGATGTAACATCCCCAATTTTTATTCTTACAATTTAAATAACATTAGGATGTTATTTATCAACTAACTTGAGATTTAAAGAAGATTAAACATATTATATGAAATATTGAAATATAAAATTGAGAAAAAAAAAAAGGAATGTGATTGAAAATTTAAGGGGAAAATTGTAATAAAAATAAACGGGGCCGATTATATTTTTAAGATATCAAGTTAATTTTTTGAGAAAGATTGTGTGTGTGTGTGTGTCTATATATTTAATGTTGATTTCAATTAATAGGATTGCTTCATAAAGGAGAAAATAGGAATATGTCAATTATTTTCCTCAAACCATGATTATTAGAAAAAGGAGAAAACATAATGTGGTTAGATGTGGTTAAGAATGTGTAAATTAATTTCTTATTCAAAAAAATTATGGGATCAATAGAAAAAACAAATGGGCCATGGCCCATGATGTTTGATCACACACTCGTTCAATTTTTACATACTCTCTCCATGACCCGCAACACAACAGTACAACACCTCATCTCAACACATTATTATATACCCCTCAAATCAAGCTCGCCATCAAACATTGCTCATCTAGCTCCTTCATCCTTTTTCTTTTTTGGTTTGTTCACTGTGCCTCTTCTTCTTGTTCTTCCTATGCGCTGGGTGTGTGTGTGTGCGCGTGAGAGAGAGAGAGAGAGAGAGAGGAGCAAGGAGATGTTGCTTGGTTTTCTTCCTAAAAGCTTGGTAAGTTAACTATCTCCTATTTCTCTTTAGTTTTCTTCCCTCTTATTATCTGTTTTGATGGAGAAAAATTGGGGCTTGATAGATTTTGAAATTTTGAGGCTTCTAGTTGATTATTTTGCTTTTAATAGAGTGAGGTTTGAATAAGAGTTGCATAGTTTAGATTTTTGTTTGAGTAGTTGATTTGAGGAAACTAAAGTTAGGGTTTGGTTAGGAAATTTTGATTTATAACATTGGGTATGTTAAATATGAGTTTACTGATTTATTCTAGCTTATTGAAGGTTATATTGATTTTTGAATTACTTAGATTTGAGGTTTATGATGAGATGTGAATATTAAAAACTTTGGATGAAAATTTTGAGTGTTGGAAATTGGGTGTTTTAAATAAATTGAGGATATAGTTATAGTTTAATGATTCTAATAAGTAATAAAGAATTAATGGAAGGAAGAAAGGAAATTGGAATGATGATTTTGAGAAATAGTTATTTATGTGATTCTTTTCTTAAGGATTTAAAGTGAATGAATTTTTGGCGATTTAAGCATGAATGGAGGAAATTATTATTGCCAATAATTTTAATGAGTGAAATAGAGTTATTGGATGATAAAAATATGATTGAATAGAAAATAGAGAAAGTGAGTTATGGTGGTAAATTTAGGATTTTGGGAATTTGTATTGAAATGAATAATTTGAAATTTCTATAAAGATTTGAAATAGAGCTTGATTTGTGAGTTAGATTTTGAGTTGGTATTGATAATGTGATTAACATAAATAAGGTTTAGTAATTGGGTTGATTGAGAATTGTTAAAGAGAACAGTTAGGACTTCTAGAGAGACTTTAAGCCTCTAAATTGATTTGTTAACCACTCAATTAGTTTGAATACTAAATTGTGGTTCCAATTTATTGTTTTATATTGATTTGTGAATTGTGGTTGAGCTTGGGCTTAAATTCTTGTGGTAAACTTAGCTTTGACGAGAAGTATCCACTTTCCACTTGTTATATGTGTTGGTATATATATTGTTTGTGAATATTTTGATTATGAGAATGAAAATAGTATATTGATTTTGATCGAATATTTCAATGAGCACTTTGAAATATTTATTGAGATTGAGAAAGTCATTGTAATGTTGATGAGTATTTTGATAGAATTTTCCTTGTTAATATTGGGCTCGTGTGTGTGTGTGTGTGTGTGTGTGTGTGTGTGTGAGAGAGAGAGAGAGAGAGAGAGAGAGAGAGAGTTGAGAATTGAGATATTATGGCATGTATATGAAAATAATTGAATAGCATGATATGAATGTGAAAATTAAAGAAATTCCCTTTGAGCTATTTGTTGATAATTATTGTGATAGTTGGATTGAAATGAGATTGGTAGTTTATTCCACCACAAGGTGTAGCCTCCATTGGTGCATGATGGATGGCTTTTCTCCGTCCCTTAAGTTCAATGAGGGGTTATCTCATAATTCAACAAGGGATAGTCCCACTGGTTCAAGGAGGGGCTGTGATACCTAAAGTATATATCATTCTAATTGGAAAGAATTTTTAACAATTGTAAAAAAAATAGAAAAATTCGAATTATTTATAGTAAATACCACCCCACTAGTTTAGCAAGGGGAAAAGACCAATAGTCTTAGCATGTGCTTTATGGATTTTGGACAATTCTCATCACATGACCAGTGAGCTTTTGAGTGACTAGTAACATGGACTGTAACTTAGCCCATAGGTCTAGTCGATGAAAATAAGATTATTTGGTTGAAATGATTGGATGCAACTTGGGAATTGTGATACAGAATTTGTGATATGAGTGTTATAGAAATTGTGATACGGAATTTGTGATGTGAAAATTATGATATAGAAATTGTGATACAGAATTTTTAATACGGATTTTGCGGTATTATATTGTGATATAGAATTTGTGATTTGAAAATTTGTAAATTATATGACTAATAATTTGTTATATAAACTATTTTACTTGGCACATCACGAGCACATATTAGCATGTGTGATGAGTTGCATACTGGTTATTGAGACTTTGGTCTCACCCTGTTGCTCTTAACATTTTTTAGGTAATAGCTTTTCTACTAGTCAATTGGGGAAGGCTATGAAGACTTGATTATTGTGACAATCTTTATAAATCCTCCTCCTCTTTATTTATTGATGAATTGTTGTGTATTGTCATTGTAGGGCTCATGTTGCATACTCTGATGTGATATTATGTTTTGGATTATATTGTTTTCTACCAAAGATAAGTAACTCAAGTAAATATTTGAGGAAAATTGTTTAAGTATCTTGATAATTGAGTTTAATATTGGGCTTACAGTCAAATGATTATATTCTAGACTTCAAGAAGTCTAAGGCCCAAGTGCATAGATTAATTATGGTTTAGTTTGTAAAACGATGAGAAGAATTTTATTATATATCTATGACAGATTTTAAATGTTTGACTGATAGATAGTTAACTTTTGACATTTTATAAATCTTTGAGAAAAAATATTGTTAAAAAATAAGCTTATAGCTAGACTTGTGGTTGAATATTACATTCTGAACTTTGAGAAGTTCAAGACCCAAGTGTTGTGAATATTCATGGTAAAGAAGAATTTGGGTTGTGAAATGATTAGTATAGAGTTATATTATCCATGATAGCTTTTAAATGGTTAGTTTATCTCTTTTCTATCATGGATAAGTGTTAACTATGCTATTTTAATCCTTTTAATTGTGATATATGTTTTTAAATGAGGTAGTTCAATTCTTTTATATCATGGCTAACTTCAATTTGGAAGAGGATCTTTTGATAACAATTTACATAAGATACCATGATAATAAGTATATTGCTATGGCAATGATATGAGTACATGTGCCTGAAAGGAAGAAGGAATATAAGAAGCTAAGATGAGATATGCAAAAACACAAGAGTATTGATTGTGTGAATGCTAGAAGAGTAAACTATGATTTGCCATGAAAGCACAATAGTCCAGCTTCAAAGGAAAACATTTTATTAAAAGCAGAGTTATTGTCTTCAGTAAGCCTCTCGCAAAAGTGGCTTACTCTACTAAGAATAGTGTAAGTAGATGTTTTATACTCAAATTTTGAGGAAAATATTTTATTGAGAGGGGGAGAAATGTCATATCCAAGATTTTGGGTATAGTAGCTCCAGAATAAGCATAAATTAAATAAGCTACCAAGCCTAGTTGGGCAAAAGTCTGAAAATACTTTGAAAGAAGAAATGATTTCCTTGAACTATGTAGCATTTGACCTTTCCAAATAAGGGTTAAACGTGAAAAGAAAGGCTAGCCAAGGGCCAAATAATAGATGCCCTATGATAGTATTGTATATGTACCGTCCTTGGTTGTGGCAAAAGTATAATGTCTAAAAATTATAGGTACATCAGGGTAATTTTGGAAATTATGCCTGAAATCTCAAGAAAACTTCTTGAAGAAAGAGTAAGGTAGAGAATAATTTCCCGGACCATATTTGAGGCTTAATTGAGGTATAAATGAGAAAATTACCTCAAAAAGGAATTTTAAAGAATTATTAGAATTTTATTTAATTAAATGATAATTAGCAAAATTTAATTATGAAAAATGCCAGAAGGCCTGAAATAATTGGTAAAAAAATAAGAAAAATTTATTTTATTGTTAATATGACTTTATAGAAATGGTTTCATGTCTTCGAAATGGAAAGTTTACCTTAAAGAATATTTTATGAGCATTTTATCCAAGCATAAAGAAATTTATTCAAAATTATAGGAAAAATACTTAAAGACTAAATTTGGATTTGAGAAAATGAGGGAGGTACTCGCTAATAAATGTGAATTTTTGATAGTATTATATTGGTTATATGATTGAAGAATCTGGAAACACCATTTGTAGTAATGTTAATACCATACTAATTGAGAAATTAAAATTATGTAGCATAATTAAGCTTTGGGGGGGATTATATGGCTTTCCAATGGTACATGGGTGGTGAGATCTTAGGAAATGGAGGATGGTAGACTGAATCTGATCCCTTTGATATTTAGAATATGTCAAAATAATATTTGTTGATGGAGGTTGTAATATCCCAAAAAGTGATTAAGGGCTAATGACTTTAAAAGTGGATATAATTATTGTTGAATAAATACTTTTGGAGAATGTGTGATGGGAATTTGGATATTTTAATGATTCCAATGGCTTCCTTGTGAAAATTCATGTGGGGAGAGTGTTTATTGTGAAATTGGAACCATTGGGAACAATCGTGCTAAAGTTGAAAACTCTGTCCATTGAAACTCTGTATAGGGCAGCCAATTTGTATGGACGTTTTATATAGGCAAATGGTGTCTAAAAATTCTGAAAGTTTCCAGTATTAAAGTTCACATGTCAAGATTCAAAATGAACATATAATTTGTATCATTTTGATTTGTGACCTAAGAGTTTTGGATTTTTGAAGTTTGCCCAGCGAAATTAATTATTTTCTGGAACAGTATGCAAAGATTGAAATTCTGGGAATTTTGTGGTGATTTTCAGTAATGGCCAATATTTTTCCTATGAAGAGGACTTAAATATCTTTCATTTGGCTTTGGAATCACCTCATTTCGATTTTTCTAGAATTAGTTATGATTTTTCAAAGTTTGGGCAGAAAATCTGCCAGAAAATCCGAAAATGGGAATTATGACATCATCTCATTAAAAGATGATGTCAGCATGGATTATTAATCAAATTGCTCATCTTCTTCAGCCATTTCACGCCATTTCCAGCTGAAGATAGTGAGAGAAAGTTGAGAGCTCTTAGAGAGAGAAAGAGGAGAAATCTCGCAAGGTAAGCCGATTTCTTCGACGATCTAGCTCCTAACGCGTATAACCTTGTTCCTAAGCTTCTCTTCTATGTTATTTAAGGTGTTTGAGAAGACAATTTGGTGTTCAAGGGGCTAGGGTTTTCAGCCACTCTTGAGAAAAGCTAGAAGGAGCTTGAGGTAACTTCCAAACTTTCGTATATTGCTTATTCTGGCTACTGTGGGCAATTTAATCGGTGAAATTTCACCGGATTGCCATTGGTTTTAAAGTTTGGAAATGATGTGGCCTAGGGGTTATGCTGCCCAAATTGGGTCTTAATGTTAGTTGTAACCTAATGTAATGGTTAATAAAGTGGTTAGGAGTAGAAAGGAACGCGTTTACGGAGCCGAAATCGTAAAACACCAATTTTTCCCAGAGAACATGTATATTAAGGCCAAGGCTGTAAATGGGTCTTAGAGTTGGATTTTCAATGATTTGATGATTCCATTGGATTCAGTGGGTGAAAATAGGTGGGGTTACAGTTGGACACTTTTTCAAAAAAGGCCGAGAAAGCATAATTACGGAAACACCCCTAAAACCCTAAAAGTAGGGCTGCCAAGGGCAATTTCGTAATTTGACATTGAATTTGATAATTCTGAGTACGGAAATGGATTCCTTGGGCGGAAATATGTTAGGATAGCCCAGATTAGAATTTTGAGAAAAGTGCAACCGGTCCGGGTATGGCGGGCCCAGGCCGGGTCCCCGGGGGTATTTTTGTAAATTTTCATTATAGACTCATATAACCCTAAGTAACACTATGGAAGTGTCTAAATAGTGCATTTGGAATTGTAGGATTCGATATTTGCCGCCTTCGTGAGCCAACTGCGCTGAAGGACGTCAGGAAAGGATCAGGTAGTGACTCTCTCTTATACTATGTGTAATGCTCTGTATGTCTGTGTTATCACTGTTCTGTGATGAATCTTTGATGCTGCTGCGGTTACAGCTGGTGATAGCTGTCGTTTACAGCGCAAGCTGTCGTTTACAGCGCAAGCTGTCGTTATTGTGATTACAGCGTAAGCTGTCGTGATGGTGATTACAGCGTAAGCTGTCGTATTGTGTATACAGCCGTGAGTGCTGTCGTTTGTGGTGAAAACCATGTATCTTTGAGATTGATGTTGCTGTTGTTGCTGGTTGTGATTTATATACATGCTTGGTATTTATACATTGTATGAGTGGTTTGTTACTACTGAGATTCTCTCGAATCTCATTCCTTCCTATGACTAACCTTTCAGACAGGGCATGTGGCTCAAAGGAGAAGAGGCCGACCCGGAGCACTTAGGACCCTTAGGGGTATAGTTGATTTTGGAATGTTGGTTATATCTTTTGAATTCGGGATTACTGTATAATCTGAAATATGAATAGTATATTCAATTTTGGATGTAATCCCCTAGTGGATACTTAAACCTCAGGTTATATATGTATAGAATCCGGGAGTTGCCGGGGAATTGGTTTTACACTCTGTCATACGTGAATGTAGATAAACTGCACAGGTGATTATATTCGAATTTTGAAATGGAGACCAGGAACAGGAAAGAGATTTTGAATGATTTTGTGAAAACCCTACCACAAAGTAGGAGATTGAAACGAGTTTAAGTTATCCGAAGGTCTCTAATCTACTTTAATTATTTAATATCGAATTATAATTACATGATTAAAGGCAGGGTGTTACGGAGGTATATTTAAAACTTTATTAAATGGAGTTAAATTTGAGATGAAATAACCTTAGTCCTCTCATTTCCGCCTCATAAAATTCGGCCACATAGAAAAGAAAGAGAGAAACAAAAATGAAGAGGAAAGAGGAAGGAACGAAGAGGAGGAGAAAAATCAAGTTGCAGAAGGTAAAATCTTGTTCCAAATCCATCATTTATTTTAGTTTTTCGATTCTAGACCATCTATAATTTCTAAAATTTCTTTGATGGTATGTTTTAGCAAGAGAGAATTATGGTAAGAGTGATGTTTTATGTTCTTGATGAAGTAGATAATGATGATAATGATGGATTGCATTATTCTTGAGACTTTGGAACTTTTGGAAAGTAAGAAAACTAAGGGGAGGTTTTGTCAGAAGTTTGGAACAATATAGAAAGTTTGATTTAAGATCAAAGCATCATTAAGGCCAAGTCACTATAAAAAAAAACGTGTTTTAGTAGTGGTTACAAATGGTTATTAGTAGCAGTTTAAACCGCTACAAACAACATTAGTAGCGGTTCATAAAACCGCTACTAAATCGTATGTTGCAAGCGGTTTTATAGCGGTTATATAAAACCACTACTCAAGTAAAATAACCGCTATTTGTTTTGTAGCGGTTCAATCTCACAGCTACAACATTGCCATAAGCAATAATTATTTTCCGTGATATTTGTAGCGGTTATATAACCGCTAAAAATAGCAAAAAGTGAAAATTTCAAGGCCACCAGGAAAAGTAAAATGAAATTTTTTTAGCTATTTTGTAGCGGTTCATAAACCGCTACAAATACAATTTTCTTTTAATTAGTAGCGGTTATATAACTGCAACTAATGTCATCAAAAATCTAAATTCGGGCAAAAAAATTAATTTCAGTTTGAAAAGGGCGTATTAATTTGTAGCGGTTTAGTAACCGCTACAAAAATTAAGAAAATTTTTTAAAAAATACAATCATTCATTTCAATATTTTTTATATTAAATTAAATAGTTTATTTTTTTTAGTAGTTTAGCTTATTTAATTAGCTTATTATTCAATAATTTAGCTCATTTATAAATTAAAAGGAATAATTTAATTTTGTTGGATAAGTGTACAAATTGTATTGATAATATTATTAAGGATACGTAGGTAATAAGGAACTATTATGTTGTGTACTACAATGTAATTGTGTATGAAAAATAGATGAAAATGAGATAAAGATTTGAAATATCTGGGAAAAAATGGTGAAAATAAACTTTATGTGAACGAAAAAAGTATTCAAATAAAAAATTAAAAACTTGTTACCATATTTGATCGTATTGTTAAGCTCCTCAACCCATACAAAAAATTTGTAAATGAGAAAAAATGAAAGAAGGGTAAGGTGAAAAGAAATCGGGGAGTGTTTGAAATGAGATGTGGTAGAAGTATTTATAGGGATCCGTGTAGCACTTGTAGCAGTTAATGTATCCATTTTGTAGTGGTTTTCAATTAATAGCAGTTATTTTTATTTTTGTAGCGATTTAAAAACCACTACAAATATTATTTTATTTTATTTTTAAATAATTTTTTCATTTTTTTAATGACAAAAACATAAGTTGAATTTGATCACTCATCCTCGTCATCCCTAAAGAAATTATGTAGAAAAATTATTGTTAGTGATGTATTATTAAATTTAAAAAAAAATTAATTTAAATGATGTGGACTTAGAAAACGCACCGCAGTAGAGGTAAATTGTTATCGCCTTCAGGGAAGTAGTTTTCAAAATTGGCAGGTTGAAATGGCTCACTCTCGTAGGCGATGTCATTGCCTTCACCCATGTCGGAAAGGTCTCGTGGCTTTACATGAACGACCATGTGCCAATCCCTGTGCCTCTCGTCCTCGACATAATAAACCTGATGTGTCTCTGAAGCAAGAATATACGGCTCATCCTCTTGAGAAATACTAGTTTGAATTGGCCGTGCGAAATTGACTGATGTGATCCCTAAGTCGTTAATTGTTAGTCCCCGAGAATAATGGTATTTGCCCACAAACACTAGAACAGCGTCACGGTAAAACGGCCTTGATAATTAAGTTCGACCACATCAAGAAGCTTTCTATAGTAAGGGACGGCTCCGAACTGCATGTTGGCGTCACTGCTGCTCGCATAACTCCTTATTCCAAATATGCCATAAACACCCGAATTTTGAGTTTGTAATCCTTGATCCCGTGAAACCATGTAAAACTTAAAACCATTTACATTGTATGGTGTAAACCTTTTTTCATGATCAAGAGGGCCGATTGCGAGAACTCTGAAATCTGGTGAGCGTGGGTTGTAGTCATTTAGTATTCTGCACGCAAACCAGCTTGGGAATTCCCTGTGGACCTTTTTGTCAACTTCCGAGGATTTTTGTGTACGGATCCTAAGTTGACGCTTAACATTACTTCTGAATTCCCTGCAATTAATAATGGAAAGGCGATAGTGAAATGAAAGTGAAAAATGTTACGAAAGATATAGAATAACATGTGAGTGTACAATTCTTACTGTATGAAAGGTTCAACTTAAGTGCAATTAATCAAGACATATCTATGTGCTTGTAACTTCTCAGTTGCTGTTAGTTTGAAGTTCTTATTCCTCCAACTGGTTTAACAACATGAGGGACAAATTCTCCTGATGTTGGTGCAGGTTCAGGATAATCGTCAACGCGAGGTGGGCGATTGAAAGCCGTCTCAAGGTCATCAAAGTACTTTGAACGAAAATACAGCACCTCATCCCCTATATACCCTTCAGCTATAGAACCTTCTGACCACACCTTATTCCTTATGTAAGATTTTAATTTCCCAAGGAACCTACGAAGTAAAGAAGAGAAAATTGACACTAAATGCTGAAAATGACGACTAGAAAACATAAGAACTAACAATGAAGCACATATTTAAAATGAGTACCTCTCAATCGGATACATCCATCGATATTGCACTCGGCCAGTGAGCTTTGTTTCATGAACGGGGTGGATTGTAAGGTGAACCATTATAGTAAAAAACGACGGAGGAAAGATCATCTCCAAATGACAAAGCGTAAGAATGATTTTGGACTGCAGCTGATCGAGCTCCTCAATGATCAAAATCTTATAACACAACTTCTGAAAGAAAGAACAAAGTTCCACCAAAATGATGGAAACATCGGGAGGAAGTCATTCTTTATAGCCAGAGGGAGTAACTATTACATAAGAACATGTGAGTCATGACTCTTCAGGCCAGCAACCTTTTGAGCTTGCAAGTCAACACATCGAGAAATGTTGCTTGAATATCCATCAGGAACTTTTAATTTCTTCAACGTCGCGAGGAAGACTTCATTGTTCGATTTTGTGAGGGTAAACTTTACCGGCTGAAATTTGTCATGCTTATCTAGCCAAGCGTCTTCACGAACTCCCATGGCACGTAAATCATTCCTCACTTGAAGGTGATCTTTTGTCTTGCCGGGTTTGTTAAGCAGCGTATATAGCACATCATCACAAACATTCTTCTCAATGAGCATGACATCAAGACTGCGGTGAAGTAAATTAGATCTCCAATATAGAAGAGTGAATAAAATACTTATCTTCTTTCACTGCTAAGGCGCCAAAGTCTTGTGCATCTTTTGGTGAGTTTGTGCTGAATCATTACTTTTTCCAAACTCAAACTCAACATGCTGTAAGATATCTGTATTGGACAAAGTCTGAGGTGGTCCTCTTTTTTCTGGTTTCCCATTGAAGCAATTCCGTTGCAATATGAACTTATGCCTTCCATCGAGAAACCTTTGATGCCCCATAAAGCACCACTTTCAGCTGTGGGGAAGGCGCACTGCATCAGAGTCAAAATTGCAAGCTGGACATGCCGACCCAGTATGCACATTCCAACCAGATAATGTGTCAAGGCTAGGAAAGTCACTAATCGTTCACATCAAGGCTACATGCAAGTTGTACAAAGTCTTCCCATAAGCGTCGTACGTCTCCATGCCGACATTCCACAGGTCAAGCAATTCTGCAATAAGTGGTTGAAGATACACATCGATGTTATTGCCTGGTGCCTTTTTGCCTGGAATGATCATAGACATAATGAAGGAGCTTTGTTTTATACATATCCAGGGGGTAAGTTGTAGGAAACTAAGACTACCAGCCAAATACTGTAACTTATGCTAAGATTCCCGAAAGCATTGGAACCGTTGGTCGCTAAAGGAAGCCGAACATTTCTAGGGTCAGTCACGAAATTTGGAAAGACGTTGTCAAACGTTTTCCAAGCGTCTTCATCCTGGGTATGTCTTAATTTACCATCTTCATTCTTATCAACGGCATGCCACCTCATGCGCTCTACAGTTTTAGACGACATAAATAATCTTTGTAGGCGAGGTTTCAAAGGGAAGTATCTGAGAATCTTTACAGGTTTCTTCTTCTACTTTTTCCCCTTCTGAATTGTCTTATACCTTGATGTGTGGCATCTCTTACAAGTCTCCCTGCTGGAATTGTCTCCCCAATACAACATACAATCCTTGGGGCATGCATCAATCTTTTGATAGTTCAACCCCAACTTGTTGATAATCTTCTTGGCCTCATAGAATGTGTTGGGAATCTCAGCGTTGGGGAATGCATCTTGTAATAATTTGAGCAACATCGAAATTCCCTTATCTGTGATTCCACACAAGCACTTGATATGATATAATTTGATCAAGAAAGATAATTTAGAATATTTTCGACAACCTTGATATAAAGGATGATCTGCTTCATCCATCAAGTTGAAAAAATCCTGAGCTGCTTCATTCTTAATGAACACTGGCTCAAAACCGTGCACTTTTTCGTTGAAGTTGTCACCTTGAAATCCAAATGCATCATGCACAACATCATTCACAGGATCATCTTCATCTAGTTGAACTCTTACTTGCAAACTTTGAGGAAGAGCATCATCATATCTAATGCCGACCTTCTCACCATAAACTGCCCAGAAAGTATAGTCCTCCAAGAAAGGCTTCATAAGCAAATGTTCCTTAACAACATTTCGTGCATGCCACTTCTTGAACTTGCATCTTCGACATGGACAGACGATCTTGCTATTACAGTTAGCGTGAGTGAATGCAAACTCCAAGAAATTGTTTAATCAGTACAAATATTCTAGAGAATTGCGTGGCAACCTGATCCATGACTTATCCATAGCTACTAGTGAGAGAGAAGAAACTATAGTGAAGAAGATGAGTGAATAGAGAATGACGAATGCTTGGAACCTTATATTTTGAAATTCCGTTGTTTAATATTTTGTAGCGGTTTAAAACCCGCTACATTAATTGCTACAGTACTACACATTTATAGCGGTTATATGTATAAAACCGCTACTAATTTTCAAGCCATTGGTAGTCAAATTGAAGAATTAATTTTAAACTTGTAGCGGTTATAAGAAAAACTGCTACTAATATACATTTATAGCGGTTATACATAAGTAACCACTACAAATTTGCACAAAGTGAGGGGAAATTCAAAATTGAAAAGTTGAGTATTTGTAGCAATTATTTATGTAACCATTACAAATAGCCAACTTTTCAATTTTGAATTTCCCGCGCACATGTCTTTACATTTGTTGTGGTTTTTGTATTAACCGCTACAAATATGGAACTATATTTCAAAAACTAAAAAAAATTAATTATATATTTGTAGCGGTTTTATAAAAGAACCGCTACATATATAATAAAATTTTATTTGTAGCAGTTCTTGTACTAATCGCTACTAATATAATTATATTTGTAGCGGTTTTTTTTATTATAAAACCGCTACAAATATATATAATTTATTTTTTTTTAGTTTTAGAAATATAAAAAATAATGTTGCAATTAATTCACAAATTCAACAACGCGGTTTAAGAATATAAATATAACTATGGTAAACGCAATAAGAATCTAAGTTCTAAAATAAAAAATTATATATATATTTATTTACAAATATTTCAACTAAAAAAAATAAATATGTCCTAAACTAAGTAGTTGGGGGCTAATCATCTGTGCTCCCTCAGGTGGGGTTCCGTCAGGTGCTGCTGGATCGGGGCGCTGGGTAGAGTTAACAGCACCATCATCATCAGCAGGCAGAGGAGGAGGAGGAGGAGTAGGCTGGACAATGAACCGAGGGACAGGAGGAACCTGTGGATACTGCTCGTCAGAGAACAGGCGACTCCACGACTGCTCAAGCATGTTGTTCTTGATATCACACCACTGCGTCTGCTGAGCATAGATGAAATCAGCCTGCTGCTACCTCTGCTGTAGATGCTGCTGCTGCTACTCAACCACTCTAGCCTGTGTCTGGGCTAAATCTGACCGCAGCTGCTCAACAAACTCATCCCTCAGATGTCTGACCCCTCTAAAGCTGCCAGCCTCAGAGGCGGCGATCTTGCCATAAACCATACTAGGTCTGGTGCTTATCGCCATACCCCGCACACGTCCGGGGTGCTCATCCTGACCCAGACCCGCCTTCAAAGGAGTCATTGGGTCCACTGACCCCTGTGACTCCTTGGCCTGGGTCTCTCGCAGCTCAGCCTGCGACTGCTGCATCCGCTCCTGCCATTTTATGAAATAATTACTTATTAGCATTTTTCATTATTAAGTTGGTTTTATAAAAATTATAACAATGAAATTACTTATAATGACTGCCTTTGCCTGTTGAGAGGTCAGAGTCACATCACGGTGTCTATGTGTGATATCGTACAACACCCTATAGTCTGTCTGACAGTTCTCCTGTTGTGCCTTCATCTCCTAAAACAATTACAAAATTCAATTAGTATTATGAAATAACCAGCTAAAAGTCAGTGATATTATGAAAAGTTACCAACTCGCTATAAGTGACAGCAAAGGTCTTCGATCTTGCTGTGTGGTGGATCGTCTGCTGCCCACGGCACCTAGTGTTCCTCTGAGAAAGCTCCTGGAAAAAAACAATATTAAATGTATTAAAATAATATAAAACATTTAAAATTAATAAAATTTAAATTATAATTTAATAATTAACGATTACAAAATTATATATAAATAATCGAATAAATACATTACCTGCCCCTCAGCATTCCTCCTGAACTGGACGAAACTCACCCAGTCGTTCGGCGAGATGCCGTCCAGGACGCTCTCAATCAGCTGCTCTAGAGGCATCGTCCCATCTTTATCCACACTGTAGAAGAGATGATTCCTCTTGCTCCTTAAGCCGTCACCCACCTTCATCAGGGTGTACCTCTTCCGGATGGCCTGGACGGCAAACCGCAGCTGTAAAAAAATTATTTAAATATCAATAATTACAAAAATCATTAAAAAATATTAATTAAATAGAATTAATTACAAAAAATATTAATTAAATACTATTAATTACCTGCACCACCTACTCCCACGCTAGGTCCTTCGGCCCCTTGGAATGTTCCTTCACGTCCTGAAGTGAAGGGGGAACCGCATCCAATTTAAGCCCAAATCGTTCAAGAAGTGGTTGAACAGGTGACCCCCATTGTCAATGGGTTGGTCCGTGCCCTTATTCCACGGCACTACGCTCGTAGTGTTTAGTCTATGCTATTCACACCGGCCACGCCCAGCCTCCTCGTGGATACATTCCCTGCTTATCTACACAATTTACCGCACGTTAGATAAATTGTAATTCAAATTTAAATAAAAAATTTATTTACCTTGGACTTACACCTTAAACCAGTAGACCGCGAAGACAACCCTCGTGGGTTGTTCTACTCCAGCACCTCCTCCTCATCGAGGAACTGCTCCATCTTTCTGATCCCAATCGGGATCTCGAAGTCCTCATTTGCGTCATAGTCATCAACGCTAATATCTCCCTCCCCCAAATCAGGCACCTCTAGTGCGGTCGTCTCTTGTGGGATCGTCTGTGGTGGCTGTGGTAGGGCCGACTCCTGTGGGGGGATGGGCTAAAATGCTGTGGTCGCCCTCCCTCTACCCCCTGCTCTACTACTGCTACCCTGCAAAATCGGTGTGGGGAACTCGAGCTCATTCCCCCTATCCTGTCTTGAAGCCATATCAACTACAAAAATTCACAAAAAACATTTTACTCACATTATTATGCAAAAATATAATACAAATACAAATACAAATACAAATAAAATATGTATTGTCCCCGTACCTCAAGTACAAATAATGAGAAATACTGTAGCAAAAACTCTTTCACAGACATCTGAATGCTCAAATCTAAACGAAAACACTTAGAGAAACTTCAGGAAACAAAGTGGCCAAACGGAAAAATGAATGGAGGTGGTGGCATTATATAGTGGAGGAATTTGTAGCGGTTCTTGAAATAACCGCTACATCAACCGCTACAAAGAACTAGGGTAGCTAAACTTTGTAGCGGTTCTATAATAACTGCTACAAATTACAAAAATCTTTGAAGTTCTGTTGCTGTTATGGTACAAAACAGCTACAAAATTAGAGACCTTTGAAATTATGTAGTGGTTATAACTTTATAATTGCTACAAATAGGCAACATTTTGAATTTTGTAACGGTTTAATTGGTGAAACCGCTACAAATAAACGCTACACTGTTGGCGCGTCTTGGTCACGCCAAGTAGCGGTAACCTTGTAGCGGTTTTTATTTCATAACCGCTACAAGTTTAGGTGGGAAATGTGAGATAAAATAACCTTAGCCCTCTAATTTCCACCTCACAAAAGTCGGCCACATAGAAAAGAAAGAGAGAAACAAAAATGAAGATAAAAGAGGAAGGTATGAAGAGGAGGAGAAGAATCAAGTTGTAGAAGGTAAAATCTTGTTCCAAATCCATCATTTATTTTAGTTTTCCCATTCTAGACCATCTATAATTTCTAAAATCTCTTTGATGGTATGTTTTAGCAAGAGAGAATTATGGTAAGAGTGATGTTTTATGTTCTTGATGAAGTAGATGATGATGATGATGATGATGGATTGCATTATTCTTGAGACTTTGCAACTTTTGGAAAGTAAGAAAACTAAGGGGAGGTTTTGTCAAAAGTTTGGAACAATATAGAAAGTTTGATTTAAGATCAAAGCATCATTAAGGCCAAGTGGTTAGAGCTAGAATTAGGGTAATGAAATGATGAAAAATCATTTCCTCTTTCTCTATGTATAATTTTGCTCACAAATGGCATAAACAAGGTATTGAAATTTTATAATTTTGATGCATCAAATGAGTTTAAAATGAAAAATTGTGTAGAGTATATGTGACAAGACAAGTTTGGAAGAAATAGACACTAAAATGGAATTTTCATGCAATAGCCCCCATGCCAATGTTTTGAGTAATTGAAGGGTAAGGGGATTTCATTAATTCCATTGAGCTTCAAAATGCAATCTACATGCAAAATTATGGAGGACAAGCATGCTAGATTAATTTCTAACTATGAAATTAAAAGTATAAGGTTGAGATTGAAGTAAAAATTAAAAGTAGTTTTGAGATGTTAATAATTTCAATGGTCCTAATAAATGTAGCAATGGATACATGATGTTTAATTAATTTGGATTGAGGGAAAAAAAGTGTTTTTGGGGTAAAACCATGATTTTGTAAAAAAAATACCCAAACACTACATTTTTTCCCATAATCCATTTTCTTGCTAGACCATGGTTTTGGGATAATCTTTTTTTTCCATGATGTGGGCCCCACCCTCTCTCTCTCTCTTTGGTCATTTTCATATTTGTGGGCCCTACGCCACACACACACTCTCTCTCATCTTTTTTTTTTAGAATTTTGACGTTCTTCTTGTCTATCTATTTTTTAAAAAAAAATTTAAATTTTAATGCTCCATCCTATCCTTTAATATAAGACATATTTATCTAATTTGATTATATTAGAAAAATTAGTTAAGTTAATTAACATTACATATAGACAAATTTATTTCATTTTTGTATTAATTACGAAATTTGATGTTAAATAATGGGTTAAAATGCATCCTTTTTAATGCCATTAGGGGTTTTTTTCTCTTATAATTTAATACCGTTAGGTCAAATATAAAGGTTTTGTTAAATTTACATCCTTTTTAATTGTTCATTGTTTTTTTTTTTTTTTTTGCATCTTGTAGAACTTATTTGTACTAAGCGCCCTTCAGAAAAAACTTAGTTGTTAAATTTGGACTTTAACCCTTAAATAATACATTAAATATAATATTATTCTTCATATGTAATTATCACAAAAGTTAATGTTCTTTTTAGTAATTTGACCATGAAAAAAGTTATTCTGATCACAATTTCCAAACACTCTTATTTTATCAAAATAACTTTTTCCATAATCTATTCTGCTCATAATCTATTTCTAAAAGTTATTCTCCACTTGTTTTCCAGAAGCTATTATCCAAACACACTTAGAGCTGTTGGATGTTATGGAAGTGGAATTAGAGGCTTGGACAATGAAACTCCAAATATGGAAAGAGAGAAAAACAAAGAAAATGAGAGAAAAGCTTAAAAGTAGCAAACTTTACCCTACTCTTATATACTTGGTTGTTGGTTGTAAGAATTGATATGTTTGTTATATTTATATGATTTATCGGAAATCATGCATTTATATATGTGATTATGTTTGGGAATGTCATAAGCCTATGTATTTTACAATTAATGCATGATAGTTTTAAACATGCCATTACATGATAAGGTTGTTAAATTGCAAGCATGTTATAATACCAAGTTTTGCCACATATATATGAGTGGTGAATGTTTCCTAATGGGATTATTTGAATCACATTCCTTTGAATGACTAACCATGCTAGGTTAGAATTTTCGAAGGAGAAAACTAAAGCAAAAAGCTACAATAAGTGGAAAAAAGAATTGCCTATGACATTATTTTGCTCTAAGTTAAATAAATGCGTGAGTAATTCCATGAGCTTTGTAAATTCAATATATAGCCTTGTAATATAAGTCAAATATGTAATGATGGATGGTAGTTGATCTAATGCCTATGTATGGACTTGCATACATGATTTTAAGACGCATGATCATGACTTCCAAATTATACTACTTTCATATCATGGTCAATGTTTGGTTAAATAATACATAGCATATGATCTCTAATGGACATGATAAATTTTATAGACAGATTAGACTTCATAAGCTTTCCAACAAGTTCTAAACCATGTTAATAGGGTATACAAAACATTAGTTATACATTTTTAAATTCAAGGTATAGAATCTGTATGAACAACAAAGCAAGTTTATAAAATGAATTAATTATGTCAATAAGAAAATGAAAAGGATAGGATGATATTTTTATCATTTAAAGGAATGCAAGAGCTTTTAATAGAATTTTAGAGAACCCTCATTTAAGTTTTCTAGTATTAGTTATGAATTTATAAAGTTGGACAAAGAATTTGAAAATACCAAATGAATAGTAATACAGATAAATATGCAAGTTTCAATTTATGGGGTTTAATTATTTATTTACCTAAACCAAAGTGCTTCCGTATGCATAATAAACATTTCAAAATTGTAGATGTGATAAAATGCATAAGAATGGTAACCTAGCACCCAATCCAAGGGTGTCTGCAATCAGTTTTAGCGAACCTTGCAAAATGAACATGGCATCAACAACATGCAGATATGGGGGCTAAAATTGCATCTAGTAGATCCAACACTCAAATAATCTAATTCCTTTGAAGGTCAAAAAAACAATCAATAAAAAAAATGAAAACCATAAAGAAAACAAATTTCGGGAATTAATATTCAAATAATATTGATAAGATACACGTGTTAGTTATAATTATTGCATTTTATAATGATTGTACTTGTTTTTTTGGGCTTCCACTTCAATTTATATTGCATCAAACATTCATGTATAATTCAAAAGGAGTTATATTGAAAATAATAAACTGTGAATATATATATAAAAAAATTAGTCCACTTTTTAGACCAAGTATGGGTAGAGCTGCATAAAGATCAGACTGTGTTCACCTTCAACCTGAGGTTTGGTCTGAAATCACCTTAGGCTATACTTTGTAGCCCAAGGTCTAATCCAGTCTTGGGCAAACCCGATAGTAAATCAGACTGTGTTTAGTCTCCCAGGTTAGAGACTAGTCTACAAGACCAGAGTTGTCTAAAACATTTTTAAAAAAAATTGAATGCTATAGACATACCCAGGTCATAGATTTTTACTCCTCATATAGAGAGCATTCATTCATACCCACCTACTCCCATTGAACACGTCACATCCTTCCCTTGTTTTTCCTATCACAAATGGAAGCATTTTCCTTTTCACTCTCTCCCCACCCCACAATAACAACAACACAATCCATTTAAGATTAGGGTTGAGTTAAAGCTATTGGTCGAAGATGCAGATGATGTCCCCACCATAGAGTATATAGATGAATACTGTATCCCCCTTAACAATCAAGGCCGCAAATAAGTTCATAAATACATAATTATGTGGAATTAGAGACTGTAAGATGATTTGGGACTTAGTAACATTCATTTTTCCTAAAACATGGTTTACATAAACTTTTCTAAAAATTGTTTAACACGGTCTCATATTCACATTTCAATTACACAAATGGCCTATACAGTACGATTTCATTCATAAATATCATAGTGCAATGTAAATTCCCAACACACTCGGGTTCCATTAATCAATAAAGGATTTACAGGGCACAAATGCCCATAATCAGTTTCCCAACCTAGGGGATTACATAAAACAATCCAATATCTCCAATATATACATGTAATTCCCAACAAAATGTCTAAATGATTTCTACATGATAACCAAAACCAAAATAAACTCCTAGCGCGAAGCTTTAACCACCCTTCATCACCTGCTTCACTTTAGAACCACCACCCCTGTCTGGAATTTTGTTTAGGAGAGTAAGATTCTAAGGAATCCCCGTAGTAACAAATCACTCATAGTATGTACAACTATAAAGCATGAAAGCAAATCATAACACAACACACGGCACCTACAATGGCAGTTACAGCGGTAGGGGCAGGTATGACCTACGTCATCCTTACGTCTGCTCAAGCTGAAGTGCTCGAGCTGTTTTGCATAACCACATGTTCATATCACATATATCACCACAGCTGGTATCCATATAAAATATTTTACAACACACATCTATATTGGCCGAATACTCAAACAGGAATTCACAATTCCACAACACAACCTCGGCAATTACAATGGTAGATACAACGACAGGGGTAGGTGTGATAACCATCACCCCCTACGACTGCTCACATTGAACTGCTCACGCTGTAATGCCCTACGGCCGATAACACATACAACACAATAATAAGTCATGCATACCAATCATCATACACAATATGAGAGAAAAGTCACTACATTGGTCTTTCCGTGCTTACTCCGGCACTGGTCTCTCCCAAGTAGGAAAAATATCGAATCCTATAATTCAAAATTAGGGACGAAGTGTCATTCTCTATTCCAATACTTAAATGACTTCACAACACTTAGATTGGTTATTATTAATGTCCTTTAGGAAGCTATAATTGCCACTAACAAAGGCCCTAAAGGGTTGGAAGAACTATCCTAAAGATCCCCTTTTGGAAGTACAAGCACTGATTTTTCACTATTGCACTCCAGTGAAGAAGGCCTCACTCGAGTGATGAGAAACTTTGTACTCGAGCATGAAAGCTCACCTGTGCGAGCACTTGTCAGAAAGCATAGACTGAGACAAGAAATTCCCGCGGCACTTGTAATGACCCAAAAATGGGATTAAGGGGTAATAACTTCGAAAGTGATAATAATTATTGTAAGTAAGCACTTTTGAAGAATATGATATGAATTTCGATCTGAATGCGTTTCTTTCAGTGCCTAAACCCTGCAATTAAGCTTAATTATGTGATAAAGCTTGAAATGAATCCTAAGAGTAGGGAGGGCGCATAGTTGAGTTATATAAAAGATATAAATGTGTTTGGTGGTGATTCAGTAAGAATTGCTATAATCAGAGGCAAAATTGGTAAAAAGAAAAGTTACCAACCAATTGGTCAGTTACCTAAGAGAAAACTCATGGATAACTTGAGATCAATGGTTAGGATTAATTGATCAAGAGAGTAGAATTTTTTATGTGCGAGTTCATGTGAGCCTTGGAAGATGTGCTAAGAGTATGACACTTGGCACAATATGAGCTATGGGATCCATGTTAAAGTTTCAACTTATTTCTCTCTCTCTTCTTTTCATGGGTCGGTTTACATAGGCTAAAGAGGGAAGAGAAAAAATGAACATATCATCATCATCAACATCTCATACTCTCTTTCTCACTTGCCTCCATTGTCGTCCAAGGTGCTAGAGGAAAGAGAAAGAAAAAAGCCTAAGGTTAGTACTCAAATTGACCTTGAATGCTTAAACCATCTCTTCTAATGTTATTCATGGTATTGAGGGCTTTATGGCTATGGTTTCAGATTTTTGAAAGGTGGTGTATGAGCACTTGAGAAAAACTAAAAGTTGGAGAATCAAGGAACTCACTTTGGGAAGAAGAAGAGGTGAGTATTTGATATATTTTGGCATATTCATTTTGATCATTGGATAGGTTTTGGAATTTCTCAATTTTGGTCCTATTTTTCATGTCATTAAGGTATTGTGGATTGAATGGTATATTGTGGAAGAAATGGTGTCAAGTTGTGTCTTTGTGCTATTCGAATTGGTTTGGAATTTTGGAATGGAAATGTTTGCAATGCTAGGTTTTGAATTGTGTTTGAATTGAGTTATTGTGTTGACATGTTGTAATTGTGGTGTAATATGTCTATGTGGATTGAATTTTTTTGTTTTGGTGTTTCCAATGGATTCCTTGGAAAAATTGGTGTGGGAATGGTGTTTGATGGGAATTTGGAACTATTGGAAGCCAAATTGTAAAACTGGAATTCTGGATTTTTGCTAAGTGTAAAATGCTGTGTAGGGACCTAAATTTGCATGGTATTTTGACTTAGCAAATGGTGTCTAAATGATGTGAAATTTTTCAGAGTTGTAGTTCACATTGCAAGCTTTCTAACCATATAAAGTTTATGTCATTTTAAGTTCTACGCACAAAGTTATGACTATTTGAAAATCAGTCAGGAGTCAGGTATGTGGTTGGCCTCAGCCCAAAAGGCTGGCCGTGACCCAAAACCTTGTGACCATCTTCTGGCCGCGGCCTAAATCTTTCTGGCATGCTTTTGGCCGTGGGCCCAAGGTGGCTAGCCGTGACCCAAATATTTCTGACGATCTGTTGGCCGTGGCTAACCATGCAAAATTAGCATTTTGAGTTTCTAAACGATGGTCTTTGGGTAAGTTTGTCCCAACCCTTTAGACATAAGTCTAGGCTTTTAGAAGCCACCTAAAGAGTCCAAATGATAACCGAATTTAAGTGTGATGAAATTAAGAATTTAGAGTAGATAATTAATCTGTTGTTCTTGATTTTGGTTTATAGGGTTTGACATTTGCCCTGATCATGAACGACCCGTGCTAGAGCACGTTTGGAAAGAACCAGGTAGTAACTCTTCTCTTATGCTATGGGTAAATGTATTATATGTATATGTATCATTGTTTTGTGATGATTTTTTATGCTACTACCTATACAACTGGTGATAGCTGTCGTTATCCAGTACAAGCTGTTGTTATCCAATATAGCGTAAGCTATCGTGATTATGTATACAGCCATGAGTGATGTTGTTTGTTGTGAAAGCCATGTATCAATATGTTGTTGTTGCTGTACTGTTGATGGTTGCTTACATGCTATGCGTTTATATATTGTATGAGTGATTTGTTACTACTGGGATTCTTTTGAATCTCATTCTTTCCTTTGTTAAACCTACAGACAGGGTAGGTGGTTCCATAGGGAAGCGGACAACCAAGAGCGGTTAGGACTCCTTTGAGATATTTGATTTTGGTTGTTGGCTATCGAATTTGATTTAGGATGTAAATACTATTTTGGATATATTTGTGTAATCCCCTATATGGGAAACTGTAAAGCCTTAGTAAATGAATGAAACCCAGGGGTTGTCGAGATATTTGTTATACACTTTGATATATATAAATGTGATTTAACTGCACAGGGTAATTATATTCCAATTTGAAATGGAGACCAGGATATGGAAAGGATTTTTTGAAAAAGTTTGTGAAAACCCTACCGTATAGAAGGGATTGAAATGAGTTTAGTTATCCGTTGGTATTTAATCCATTTTAATTACACAGTTTTGAATCATAATTACGGTTATCAAGGTAGGGGTTACAGCACTCGAGTCATGGAAACAACACTCGAGTGATAGCCAAATGCTCACTCGAGTCCCACAAAGTGAAGTGCAGAAAGTGCTCACCCGAGAGCAGAAAAGAATGATAGAAACCAGAAATGCCCGTTGCACTCGAGCATAAACCAAATCACTCAAGTGGTACCCTAACGCTCACCTGAGTTCCCCAAAGTGAGGTTCAGGAAGTGCTCACCCGAGAGTACAAGAAACTTTCAAAAGAGGACATCACTCAAGCAGGGACCACGGCACTAGAGTGATGGCTTAGTACCCGCGAGTGCCAAGGCATACTCTTCAAAAATGGACCTTGAGCTACAACCTAAGACGTGAGTTCATAGTGTTAAATACTCCTCCACCTGAGTGAGACATAGTTCACTCTAGTGATAACCCGTAATACTCGCAAGTGAGACAACACTCTTAGCTTTTTAACATGGGAGTGCAGGTGAAACACTGAAGGGAAAATGAAGATACCCTGCTGCACTCAAGTGAGACCCTATATCACTCAAGTGAGCCATATCGGAACCCAAAAACGTAGCAAGGATGACAACATTTTCCAAACTTTTACCCAAGTATTTCCAATGATCCCAAATTCTCAACCAAAGATACTCTCACATAAATTTGCATAAGGAATCCAATGGAAACATCAAAACTACTAAATTCCTATTCCATTATCATGCTTTGTTTTGGGCCACATTCAACACAAAAATCCTAAAATCACCAAACTTAACATTTCAACCTCAAACTCATTTCTATCTATTCCAAACATATACTAAAACACCATTTCCATAACCATATCATGCCAAACTACGAATGACCCCAATTTTCGAAAATAAGGCCAAAAAAATTTATAATTTCAAAGCTTCATTATTTGGCACAAAACATAGATAGAAAGGTTTATTTCATCTACCTCAACAACTTTCTCAAAGAGGTTTATTGATTCACCAACCACAAGATTTCCTTGAGAGCTCAAACCACCACTAATGGACAATCTAGAACCATAGAAATGGATCCCTCAATCCAAGGAACAAGATTAATGAAATGAATTTTGGCATTTGAGGTCATTGGCTTACCTTAAAATCAAGCTTTTCTTTCTCTCACTCTGGCAGCAATAGAGGACGAAAATAGAGAGAGAAATGAGTGATAAGAGCTTGAAGATGAAGATGGAATGATGGTGCTTCTCTTCCCCATACCATTTTAGCTAAAAAGGAGGAAAGGAGAGAGAGAAAATATGATTAAAATACCCAATTGACTTTTCTCCCTTCTCTCTCATGATATAAGCTTGCCAAGTGTCTCAATCTCATTGGCTCTTATAAAACGGGTAACCAATTAGTTACTCTAACCATACCATTAACTATTTAGTCACACATCTCATTTCTTCTTAGTTAGTAATTAATTTCTTCATTAATCATTGACTAATTAACCGACAATTTTCCATTCTTTCAAATTTCTCACTGATTATGGCATATTAATTAAAATTGCCACATAACACATAATAACTCAGATTTAATTCACAAATCATTTTCAATAATTATCATTAGCCCTTAATCAAAATTTGGGGCATTATAATTCTCCCCTCGTTCAATAAATTTTGTCCCTAAAATTTGTTACATATCTTGGGGCATAAACTCAGGAAATCGGTTTTCATGTCTGCTTCTACTTCCCAAGTTGCTTCTCTTGGAGACATTCCCTTCCAAACCACCTTCAAAAATGGTAAGCTTCGATGCCTGAACCGTCGCTCCTCTCAATCAATGATACGCTCTGGCTCTACCGCATAAGTGAAGTTATCTTGCAACTCATCCTCTTCATACTCAATGATATACTCAGGGTCTGGTTGGTACTTCTTGAGATGCGAGATATGGAACACATCGTGAAGTCTACTCAAACTTAGGGGTTGCACTATCCGATATACCACTGGTTCGATTCCTGCCAGAATCTGGAATAGACCTCAGACTCAGCTTCTTTCGTTTGATTGCTCTCCTGATGCATGTGACCGAGACACTCTCAAGAAAACATGATCCCCTACTTCAAACTCTAGAGGCCTTCTCCTTTTGTCAACATAGTTCTTCTGTCGACTCTGTGCTGTAAGGAGCCTCTTTCCGATGATTTTGATCTGCTCTGAGGTTTGATCAACAATGTGCGGTCCATACAACTTCCTCTCAGACAACTGTGTCTAACACAACGGTGAATGGCACTTTCTCCCATACAGTGCTTCATATGGAGCCATCGGAATGCTCGATGATAACTGGTGTTATAAGCAAACTCAACCAATGGAATATAGTAGTCCCATTTTCCCTTGAAGTTTAGTACATATGCTCTTAACATATCTTCTAGCATCTGAATGGTCCTTTTTTACTGTCCGTCTGCCTGAGGATGATAGGCCGTGCTAAACCTCAACTGAGTACCCATAGCTTCATGTAGAGCCTTCCAGAATCTAGAAGTAAATCAAGGATCTCTATCGGAGATAATGTTTTTTGATGTACCATAGAGTCTCACTATCTCTTTAATATATATTTCTGCCAGCCTATCAAGAGAATAGCTAGTGTTGATAGGTATGAAGTACGCTGACTTCGTGAGTCGATCAACAATCACCCAGATCGCATCATAGGTTCTGATCTGAGGTAGACCCACCACTAAATCCATGGTCACACTCTCCCACTTCTATTCTGGAATTTCCAGACTATGAACCAATCCTTACAGTCTCTGGTGTTCAGTCTTTACCTTTTGACAGGTAAGACACCGCGCCACATACTTAGTCACATTACTCTTCAACCCTGGCCACCAATACATAGATTTCAAGTTGTGATATATCTTGGTCATACCGGGGAGAAGAGTATATTGACTCTTATAAGCCTCATCAAGAATTCTTTGTCTCAAGTCAGCCTTTAGTGGAACATAGATTCTCTTCTGGTAATGCACCAATCTACTAGGTGATAAATCATGATCCCAAGTCCCTCCTCGCTTAATCATAGCTTGGATAGACTGGGCTCGCTCATCACGCATCTGAGCTTTGTCAATTTCAGTCCTCAGGTCATTCTCCCCTTAGACCACACCATAATTAGCACATAGGATGTTATTCGAGAGATTCAAATCCCAAAATTCCTCTATCAATCTCTTCTCTTGGATCATCATCATTGCCACTAGCACCACATTCTGACTCAAAGCATCTGCAACGACATTAGCCTTACACGGATGATATTTGATCTCCAGGTTATAATCTTTTAGCAACTCCATCCACCATTGCTGTCTCATGTTCAACTCTTTCTGATCATAAAGATATTTGAGACTCTTGTGGTCGCAGTACAGTTCCACTATCACACCATACAGGTAATGACGCCAAATCTTCAATGCAAACACAATTGCCGCAAGCTCCACATCATGAATGGGGTAGTTCATCTTATGCAGTTTCAGCTATCAGAGGCATAGGCCACCACTCTTCCCTGCTGCATCAAGACACACCCTTACCCCTGCTTACTCGAATTACTGTACACAACGTAAGCCTCATTGGGATCAAGTATAATCAACACAGGTGCCATAGTCAACCTCTCCTTCAGGTCAGTGAAACTCCGCTCAGAACGTTCATCCCATAAAAATGGTTGATCCTTCCTCGTGAGCTTGGTAATCGGCAATGCAATCCATGAGAAGTTCTGAATGAACCTCAGATAATAACCAGCAAGACCCAGAAAACAGCGAATCTCAGAAACAGTTTCTGGCTTCTTCCAATCAAGTACTGCTTCCATGTTACTGGGATCTATCGAGAACCCTTCACGTGAGATAACATGGCTAATAAATTTCACTTTTGTAAGCCAAAACTCACACTTGCTCAATGTGGCATAGAGTTGCTTTTCTACAATTCTCAGATGTTACTCATGCTCTTCTCTACTCTTAGAGTATATCAGATGCCGTCGATAAACACTACCACAAACTGGTCAAGATACTATCGAAAGACGCAGTTCATATATTCCATGAATACCGCTGGTGCATTAGTCAACCCTAAGGGCATCACAAGGAACTCATAATGCCTATACCTCATTCTGAAAGCAGTCTTCAAAACATTCGCTGCCTTTATACTCAACTAATGATATCCCGACCTTAAATTAGTTTTGGAGAATACACACGAGCCAGATAATTGATCTAACAGGTCATCAATTCTTGGAAGAGGATACTTGCTCTTGACAATAATTTTGTTCAACTCCTTGTAATCGATTCACAACCTCAAACTCCTATCTTTCTTTTTCACAAACAACACCAGAGCTCCCCACGGCAATACACTGAGTCGGATGAACCCTTTCTCTAGCAATTCTTCAATTTGTTTCTTCAACTCTGCCATTTCATTCGGGGCCATACGATATGGGGCCTTTGATATCGAACCAGCTTCGGGCACAATCTCAATTGGGAACTGCACTTCCCTTTCCAGAGAAAATCCATTAAGATCATCCTGAAATACCTCAGGGAACTCTCTTACCATGGGTATACTTTCTAAAGTTTCTTTTGTCTCTCTTTGCATAGAAAAGAACTCTATATACCCCTGGCATCCCTTTTCAAGATATTTTTCAGGTTTAGCCATTAAAAGAAAATTCAAACTAGCATTCACATTAACATCCCTATATGAAGTAGGATAAACTATTCTTCTATTCCCACAATCAAGCAACACATTATTCACTGTCAGCCAGTCAAAACCCAAAATAAATTCTAGTTGTTGAAGTGGCAAACAAATCAAATCAACCACAGACTCAAGTCCCTTAACAACTACCACACAATTAAGACAAGCTTTGGCCATCACAGCCTTAGCACCCATTGGCGTCGACACAACCAAGTCAAATGACAATTTATGCACATGCAATCCCAGGCATTTTACACAGTCATAGGCAATAAAAGAATAACTTCCATCTGAGTTAAATAAAGCTTGTAACTCATTACCACCAAGAAGAATTTTACCTTGGAACAATTCAGGCAACTTTCGGGCCTCCTCATGTGTCATCGTGAACACTCAACCCTGATTCCTGGGCCTTTATGCTATCTGCAATCGTGGGCACTTAGTAGAGATGTGACCCGCTTGTTTGCAATTGAAGCAAATCACTTCCCCCGTGCAGGTTCTGCCTAAATGATACTTTCTACACTGATTGCATACTGGTCCTACTAGAGGTCTTTGATTACCACAACCCTCATATTATAGGGCCTTTTGTTGTTGCCCCCAGATGAGGACCCTTGTCCCTTCTGCTTATGGGAAGTATTTTCCTTGTTAGGCTTACTATGGCTGCCACTACCCTTAGCAGGGTGCAATTCTCTCAGATTATTCTCAGTTATTCTGCACTCTTCCACTGCCTTATTAAACTCAACAAATCGATGAGTGGCTAGCCTCTTTCTTAGCTCATGCCTCAATCCCTGGATGAGTATATCAGAACTCCACTCTTCATCATCCTTACACCAAAGATAGGAGGAGTACATTGCCAGTTGGATAAAACGAGATAGATAGTCATTAAAGCTCTCAGTATCACCCTACTTGATGGCTAAGAATTCAGATTCCTTCTCAAGCCTCACCGACTTGGGAAAGTATTTCTCATTGAATTCCTCTTGGAACACCTCCCAGGTCAGTGGTACATTCCGGTTTCGCATTGTCATGGCAATATTTTGCCACCATCGGTCTGCATTTCCTTCTAGTTTGTATATTGCTAATTTCGCCTTCACCTTCGTTGGACACTTGAAGACTTCAAAGATCTTCTCTAACCAGTTTAATTAGTCCTCAACAGCTTGGGGTTCAAATCTCCCTTTAAACACCGGAGGTAGATGCTTGTAAAACTTAGAGACCTAAAATTGTAGATCTCTACCCTCTCGGACCGGTACCCCTTGTGACTCCTAATTAGGACCGTACGAGATGGGGACTCTCAACACTGATTGGATCCCTCGGCTATCTCTTCATGACGAGTCTCCGCTTGGGTTTCTTCTTGGGTCTCCTCACGTGTAGACTGGACCCTTTCCTCATTCCGTTTTGCCCTTTCTTCTCTAAGCTCTTCTCTTAGCTCATGAATCATATCCCTTTGCTCTCTACTAGATTCATCAGTTCCCGCATTGGGTCAGGTAGATTGTCATTCAATTCCTCCACCTCTAGATCCTCTTGCCGGATTATAGGGCGAACCATTTTGTCCTTTAACTCTATAAATGATTCACCACGTCAGTATCATAGCAAATGTATACACATAGTCCTTAAAACTTATATATATCCACAAACAGCAGAAATACTCATGTGTATACAACAAATAATCCTAAGTCATTATTTATGACTAAGGCAACAAACTTTGGCAACTATCCTAACAAATTCTACCTTTGCCAGGAACTACATCTCTGATGCCAAAAATATAATCCCCTTCACAATCAAGGCCAAGAATAAATTTGGTCAGTATAACACTTAGGGTTAACATTTTCCCAAATTTTCAAGTCATAGCAAATCAACCCTAAAACCACCAATCATTCCAACAACAACAACAACAACTAAAGATTAAAGTTTATGGAGTTACCTTTGGATTTTCTTGCTTTCTCTCTCTAGAAGTTACTGTTCACTCTCTCTTCCCTTAAGATTTTTTCTTGTTACACATGATTTTCAAGAAGGAAAAGAGCCTAGGAGAGGTTCTACATGGATTACGAGGCTTAAACATAAGGATTTCACTAACTTACCTTGAGATCTTTGCCTCCTTGACCTTCCTCCTCTCTCTAGCTTTCTTGAACTCTCTCTTTCTCTCTTCTTTAGGCAACTTGGAAGAAATGAGGGAAGAGGAAGATGAAGAAAAAAAAACTTAATGATGACTTCATCTTTTCCCTTAATTAATTTATTACAAGAAATCCAATTTATGAAACAGTTGTACTTTAGGCTTATCCCATACCAATTAGTGTCATAATCCTCCATTAGCATTGAACCAAATCTTTCTCTCCTACTTGGCCCATAAAGTAACTCCTAGGAGCCCTCTTCCAACACCAAATTTGGGCTTCATTTCTCCTAAAAAATCTTCATGTACAACTAGCACTGTTTTAATCCCATTTCCCCATGTGCTCATCTCGAACAATTATAGTTTATTCCTCTTGGCTTGGATTAAGAACACTTGGCATATTTTGTTGACCAACACTTATTTTCCCTTTTTATTTTTATGAATGGTGAAAATATTAATAGAAAAGGGAAATAATAATTATCCAAATTAATCCCATAATTATTTTGCCCATTTTCTCATGAATATGAACATTTATAAAATTCCTAATTTCCAAATTCCTAAATATTCATCATTTTATTGAATTTACCCAAATAATTACAATATATTTGGTGAATATAAAATTTAGGGTGTTACGGTTCTCCTCCACTTACATAAATTTCTTCCCCAAAATTTTCTACATATTCATAACCATAAACTCCAGGGTAACAATTCTGTGTACGTCTTACTGACATCATTACCTCTAATCAAGATCTGCTTATACAGACTAAGATCCCTAAAATTCCTTGATTGACTTGTTGCTCATAAATCATCATATCTGCCACCTGCATTATTTTATGGCTCAATGCGTCAGTGACAATATTAGCCTGCCCTGGATAACATTTATATTCTAGGTAATAATCTTTCAACAACTCTATCCACTTACATTGCATCTTATTTCACTCTTTTTGATCATACACACATTTCAATCTTTGTGGTCACAGTACATCTCCACAATTATGCCATAAAGGCAACATTTCAAAATTCAATATAAACATTATTACCATCTACTCAAGATTATGGATGTAATAGTTTAATTTCTGAAGCTTCAGCTGATGAGATGCATATGCCCTCATTTGGCTCGCATCAACTCATATCTTAATTCATGCCCACTCGCTTATGGGATTCAATACCCTTCTTAACCTATGCCGACTAGCATCAGTAAAGACAACAAGGTTCCACTATGGATTTGGGATTATTAGTGTTGGTACTTTAATAACCGTTCATCTCTAGCTCTTCAAAGCTCCTTTCACAATCATCATCCTATAAATAATGTTAATTTTTTTTTTCGGGGACATTCGGTATAGACATCTCATAATAATCAATAAGACTCAAAACACTATGTATCACAATCATAGTTTCTAGCCTTCTTAATTCAATGTTGCTTCCACCTTACCAGAGTCTCTCAGGATCCCTTGCTATGAGACTATGTGGCCCAAAAATGTTGCCTCTGAAAGCCATGACTCACATTTACTTGACTTCACATAGAGTTGTTTTTTCCCTTACCATGTTCAATTCTATTCGCAATTATTACTCACATGTCATTTTACTCCGTGAGTTCACCAATAGGTCATCAACCAACCGGATTTCGAGGATTACCACTAAGCCATGCAACAATAGACAATCAAGTCTACTAGTGATTCATGTCCCTTTGTATTCATTATACCATTCATACATATATCAATTGTGACAACCCTAACACCCGTGGGTGTAGGCACATTCTATTCATATGGGAATCTACGCATACTTACCAATTCTACTACCCTTTCTAGGGTAGCCCATTCATATACTCTGAAACAAGTTCAAGAGAATTCATTAGCCTATCAGGCTATCAAAACACGATTCCCAACTATCCTTTATTTATACCTTTCAACACACTATTTACCATCCACCAATCAACTCCTAGTAAAGCCTCAAGTTAGTAGAATAGCATGTAGATCAATTCTTTCTTTCATCAGAATACTTTACCCTCATTGTACAGGGAAACCAAAAGCCATTCATATACTTTATTCTCTGTCTCAACCTGGAGACCCTATCTCGTGGCTACTTTTGTTCTATCAAGAACTATTTTCATTCAATAAGAGAATATTCTATTATCAAGATCTTTCCCTATGTAAGATTAGTAACTAGAAACCTCAAGAAATCTCATACACATTTCGATTCATCTTAGTACCATGTTTTAGAACCTCAGACCATCTAGATCAATTCAAATTCCTAAGAAATCAGTTCAACGATTGTGTCGATTCTTAGATTTTAATTCCACACCTAAAACCTCAACATTAGCTGAGTCAGAAAATCACTTTCCTCAACTCCACGGATTATCACTAGTATAATACGATTCTGAATAAATTTACTACCTAAGGACATACTAGTCCACTAGGTCTTAGGGCCTTTTGATATGCAGGTCCACTACAATATCTGGCATATAAGATTTCACAACCTAAGGTCTCTAACCCAACTTTTAGGTCTATCATGAAATCTAAAACCTTAACATCATATCTATTGGAAATCGTTTTCCTCAATTATGCCCAATAGATTCACTAAGATTCATTATCAATAGCACCTATTCTAATCGTCATGGTATTCGGGTATTATCCTCAAAACATTAATGTTATGAAGGTTTAATGCTATCTATAAGGTTCACAAGGTTCAACCTTTCATCATGGAATAGGACCTTAGTGTAACCAATTCACATTTTGATCAAAGCATTATCTCAGCTTATATCAAATTCAATCCTATCCTTAACTATTAGTATCATCAGATCGGATCCTCTAGGATCGACTTACTATATAATTACCCCACATTATGTATCACATTCTAATAGCTCAAGCAACTTAGGATATATCAAATGCCTAAGCAGTCAACTCAATTACTAAGTTGGATTCTCATATTACAATTCTCTCAATCACAACTCATACCTCAATTATCCCGATCATCCCCTCCTATCTTTCAGAAAGATTTGTTAGTGCAAGCGTTTCACCCAAGAGGGGGTGAATTGGGTGATACCATACCCATTCTATTTTTCATGAGGATTCTAGAATGTCTAGTATTGTTGTGAAATTCATCTGTTTGGCCCCTGAACGGCCGAAAATGTGATTTTGGCTAATTTGAGGTTAAAAGAATGAAAGTTTGGTCACTGTCATAGAATGCCTTGAAAACCAACATACCCACTCCATTTTTCATGAGGATTCTAAAATGTCCAGTATTGTTGTGAAATTCATCCGCTTGGCCCCTGAATGGCCAAAAATTCGATTTTGGCTAATTTGAGGTCAAAAGAATGAAAGTTTGGTCACTATCATAGAATGCCTTGAAAACCAACATACCCACTCCATTTTTCATGAGGATTCTAGAATGTCTAGTATTGTTGAGAAATTCATCCGTTTGGGCCCTGAACGGCCAAAAATGCCATTTAGGCTAATTTGAGGTCAAAAGAATGAAAGTTTGGTCACTGTCGCCTTGAAAACCAACATACCCACTCCATTTTTCATGAGGATTCTAGAATGTCTATTATTGTTGTCAAGTTCATCCGTTTGGGCCCTAAACGGCCAAAAATGCCATTTAGGCTAATTTGAGGTCAAAAGGATGAAAGTTTGGTCACTGTCTCAGAATGCCTTGAAAACCAACATACCCACTCCATTTTTCATGAGGATTCTAGAATGTCTATTATTGTTGTCAAGTTCATCCATTTGGGCCCTGAACGGCCAAAAACGCGATTTAGGCTAATTTGACGATTTTAGCATGTGACTCTTTTGGTACTGATTGATATCTTGCACACATACCCACACTGAATTGAATATCAGGCCTACTTGCAGTGAGATAGAGTAATGATCCAATCATTCCTCTATATTTTTTGATGTTGTAATCTTTCCCTTTGACATCCGCATCCAGCAATGTGGTTGACCTCATGGGTGTGTCCGTTCTATTTGCTTCATCCAATCCATACTTCTTCAATAGCTCTTTCAAATATTTCGTTTGAGATATGAAAATTCCATTCTTTCTTTGTTTGATTTGCAAACCGAGAAAGAAATTCAATTCTCCCATAATTGACATCTCAAACTCCCCTGCATTATCTCAGAAAATTCTTTGCACATAGTTTCGTTAGTAGCACCAAAAACTATATCATCAACATATATTTGCACAATTAATATATCATCACGTTTTCATTTTGTGAAAAGTGTTGTATCAACTTTTCCTCATACAAAACCTTAATCAATAAAAAATTTACTAAGCCTTTCATACCATGCTCTAGGAGCTTGCTTTAAACTATATAAAGCCTTTTTGAGTTTAAAAACATGGTTAGGTTTGGTTACATCTTCAAAACCTGGAGGTTGCTCTACATATACTTCTTCCATGATGTAGCCATTTATAAATACACTCTTTACATCCATTTGATAGAGTTTGAATCTTTTGATGCATGCAAATGCTAAGAGTATTCATATAGCTTCCAATCTAGCCACTGGAGCATACATTTCCTCATAATCTATTCCTTCTTCCTAATTATAGCCTTTGGCCACCAATCTTGCCTTGTTTCTAACAATTATTGTGGATTCATCAAGTTTGTTCTATTGGAAATTGTGCCCAAATAGCCAATCATTGTACTTTGAACATTATTAATTTAATGAAATTTCTCTATTCTGTTATCATATTATTTGCATGTTAACTGTGATAATTGTATCCTTGGATAATTCATAAAGATTGTCCTAAAATGTCGCTGGTCGGTTATCTATGTGGGAGCAGAGATGAAACAAGATCAGTATGACTTTGATAAGATATAGAGATACGATTCAAAGTCTAAGCCACTTGAAAGAGTACAAGGTGCTGGACCGACCCACTATGAGAAAGCAACATGGATCAAGTCATAAGTTTTTCTCATGTATAACCACATCACAATACCCTTTGACCTAAGGTCATCATGGATTCCTACATGAGAGTTGCTAAGCTTTGAACTAGTCAAAAGTCACCTTTGACCGGGTGATGATAAAGGTTATAATCGGGCTTGGTGGTTTTTCATGCAGAGGAATATGAATGATCAAGATGGAATTTGTCCCTCACATTAGTAGAGAGATATTACTGGGCCCCTTGACGAGTAAGTCTGAGAAATATATGGCCATATTACAATGGAAATGAGTTTCTATTTCTATTGTCAGACTACTCAGGAATCAAGAAAGTAATAGTTAGGAATAAGAGGATGACATTATCCATGTCTCATCCTTGACCGATATATCATGTGACAAAAGGGACGTGACATGGTTGTATGACAGGTTGCATCGTGTTAACGATCCTCATATGAATTGGGTAGTCGTGATGTCTTGCTAGAGGCCGCTTGCAACTTGTGGGTTAGTACAGTTATTGACCCACTGCCAACTTCATATGGGCCTACAGGGTCGTACACAAGAATGGCCCAACACGAAATAATGTTTAATTAGGGTGGACGAATTTTATATATATATATATATATATATGTATATATGTAATATAAAAATTCGTTAATAATATTATATAGATATGTATTTTCGAAATACATATTATATATATATATATATATATGTATGTATATATATTATATGATATTATTATATTGTGTTAGTTTTAAATTTAATTTATTAAGATAAATTAAATCTAATAACTAACATAATAGAGAAATGGTATCTCAGATTTAATTTATGAAGATAACTTAAATCTAATGGCTTTTTATTTGGATAAAATAAATAGGTTAAATTAAAACTGTTGGACAGATTTAATTTAAACTGAATTTATTTAATTAGCTCACCAAGATAATTAATAGTTAATTAATTTCAAAATTAATGATGATTAATTTTGAAATTTGAAAATAGCCCTTATAAGTTATAAACTTGATAGAACAGATATACTGAGATACATATTAGAATTTAGAGCCGCAAGGGAAACTCTAGGAGACATTAGAGGCGCTAGCACGCAGTCTTGATTGGAGAGCATTCTTATGGATACCGGTAGAGGGAGCGGACCTGACGTGTTGGCTCCTAGAGATTGTGAAAACCCTTATTCATAAAAAGGTATGAATCCTTCTAACTCGATTTAAATGCCGTTGATAGATCCTCGATTAGGATAAGTGAAAATTTTTAAAATTCTTCCGCTGTGTCTACTGATCCTAACATGTTCTTGAATATCCATTTAGTACCAATGATTGGATGGTCCTTAGGTCAGGGTACCAAATCCCAAACTTGATTTCTTTCAAATTGGTTTAGTTCTTCTTTCATTGCTATAACCCAATCATTGTCTGATAGGGCTTCGTCAATGTTAGAAGGTTCAATCTCAGAAATGAATGCAAAAAAACTCACTTCATTGAAAATTCTATTTCTAATTTTGACTCCTTCATTCACATCTCCTATGACTTGATCTAGGGGATGACTCCTATTGTATTTTCAGGCTTTAGGTTGTCCTAGTAACTGATCTTCTTCCTTGGTTTGATCAACTTCTGGAATAAGAGATTTAGAAATAGATTGACCATTTTTTTGATTTAAAAGACCTTCCTGCTCATCATCAATGATTTTATCAGAGGATTCAAATTCATCAAATACAACGTGAATTGATTCTTCAACAACATATATTCGTTTATTGAAAATTCTGTATGCTTTACTTCGGTTAGAATAGCCTAGGAAAATTCCTTCATCTGTTCTAGAATTAAATTTTCCTAAGTTACCTTTACCATTATTATGAATAAAACACTTACAGCCCAAGATGTGTAAATGAGCAAGATTCGGCTTCCTTCCTTTGTATAGCTCGTATGGTGTCTTTCCAAGTTTTATTCTAATGTAGGCTCTATATGAAATATAGCATGATGTGCTCATTGCATCGGCCCAGAAAACTTGAGACACGTTCTTTTCATTTAGCACTGCTCTAGCCATTTCAGTGAGCACTCTATTCTTACGTTCCACGACTCCGTTTTGTTGTGGTCTCCTTAGAGCAGAGAAATTGTGATAAATGCCATTAGTATCACAATATTCTTCAAAGGCTTGATTTTCAAATTCTCCATCGTGATCTGTCCTGATACCTTCCCTTTTTGCTCTGAGCTTTGCCTTGATATTTTTCTTATCAAGTTGTAAGTCTTTCTTGTTGACAATCAGACATTCCTCTAAATCAAATATTATCCAATTGTCTTTATCTACACTTTGACTTATGCTCAGCAAATTATGACATAGGCCTTCAACGTAATATACATCTTTGACTTGTATTCCTTTGTCATTTTTTATTTCACCAATTCTTGCTATTTTTCCGGATTGATTTCCTCCAAATTTTACCTTTCCACCTTCCGTAGGTTGCAATGTGGTAAAACTTTCAAAATCACCGGTCATATATCTAGAGCATCAACTGTCTATGTACCACTTGTTATTTTTGGATGCTTTAAGACATATCTGGAATTAAATATGATTAAGTCTTAGGTACCCACATCTTTTTGGGTCCGTTTGGGTTAGTACAAAAATTTTTCGGAACATATGAACCTTTAGGTACCCATTTCTAGGTTCCTATATTTCCTTTCTTCCTATGAATGCATGATGAAGTATAATGACCTTTTCTATTACAATAATTACAATGTGCAAAAGGATTTGATGTATGCACAGAATGCTGAAAATATGATTTACCTCCAGTTTTCTTTCTTCCTTTCCTTCTATCTGATTTTGGATCATATCCAATTCCAGATCGATCATTCACAAATCGTTAAGCTTTTAAAATTACATTTAGCATTTCACTTCCTTTAGTGAATTTTTTAAGAGATTTAGTAAGATCAGTGTTTTTCTTTTTCAAAGAAGTACAGTTTTCACAATCCTTTTTAAAATTCTCTTTAAGTTCTACTTCAAGAGCGTTGTTTTTCTTTTTGAAAACAACTAGTTCTTTAACTACTTTGATGAATTCAGAATGTAAAGCATTATATTCGGAAAGTAATTCATCATAGGTAGGATCAGAATTAGTTACCTCTTCTTTTGTTTCCTCTTGAGCAACTAGACAGATATTGACTACTTCCTCTTCATCGCTTTCTTCGTCAGAAGAACTATCTCCCCATATGGCAGATACAAAGGCTTTCTTCTTGTTGTAGAATATGCCTTTTCTCTTTTTTTTATTCTTCTGAATCAGTTATTGACATTCTGATTTGAAATGTCCTGGCTGTCCACATTCATAGCAGATGATGTGTTCTTTATTGCTTGTTCCTCCTTTCTGAAATTTTTTTTTGAATCATTAGCCTTTCTTGTAAAACTTTTTGAATCATTTTATGATTAGGCCCATTTCATCATCATCAAGCTCTTCATCTTCATCTTGTTCTTCTTTTGCTTTCAGTGCTAGACCTCTTTTCTTCTTATCACCAATATCATCTAGTTCTCATTTGAACTTTAACTTACTTTCATATTCAGAAAGACTTCCGAATAGAGAAGCAACCGATCGCATTGATTCACCTTTTGCTTCCTCAATTGCAATGACTTTTGCCTCCCAGTCTTCAGAAAGAATATTTAAAATCTTTCATACTTAGGTATGTTGATCATAGACTTTTCTAAGTACTGCAAGTTGATTAACAAGGTGAGTATATCTAACTTCAAATTCATCTATCGACTCACCTAATTTCATTCGAAGTAAATCAAACTCAGTAACCAGAGTATTGATCCGGTTTTCTTTTATTCCCAAAGTTCCTTCATGAGCTATTTCCAAGGCTTCCCACATTTCTTTAGCTGTTGGGAGTGTGCAGATTCTGAAGTACTCATTTTGACTCAAGGCACTTTGAATCATTAGAATTGCTTTGCTATTGAGTGTAATGAGTTTCTTGTCATTCTCATCATATTCTGCTGGTGTCTTGGGAACTCTCTGTGAATCTACAATCTTTTTAGGTTTGTAGTTTCCACTCTCGATCACATCCCATAGCCCATATTCAATAGCCATTACGAAGACTCTGAACTTTACTTTCTAGAATGAGAAGTGTTCGCCATTGAAACCCGGAGGTCTTGTGATAGAAGCTCCGTTGGGAAGAATGCCTTCACCTATGCTTGCCATTGGATTCTTCTTAGGCTGTTAAACCTTAAAAAGAAGATATAGCTCTGATACCAAATGTTAGTACAAGCGTTTCACCTACGAGGGGGGTTAATTGGATGATACCAGAAATTTCATTACGTATAATAAAATTGACAGAATATTTAAAGCAATTGAGACGAAGGAGAAATATCACCAAAGTATACACCGGGAGTTATACTGGTTCGGCCACAACCACTTTGACCTACGTCCAATCCTCAGAGCGTCTCTGAGAGTTTCACTATATTCTCCAAGATTTAGTGGGTTCTTGGCACCTCAATATAAAGCAAGTTCCTTTACCTGGACACTCGCTCCCCCTTACACGTTGCAATCAAATCTCCAACTCAAGGTTCCACAACCTTAAGTTGTCTCAATAACAAATATTGAGTTTGTAATGAAAAACTCTCTCACAGAGCAAATATATAATCACTAAAGTATAATGAATGAGTATAAGAAAGCAAAGCACTAAGAGTGTGTTGATCAGTGTATGTTCATATGTTCTCAGTTCTTGTGTGTTGTTTTCTTTTCTTTGAATGCTCCATATATATAAATGATCTGTAGTGTCTGTTGGAAGCAATTCAAACATGTCCGTTAGAGTCGCGCAGCAACAGTTGACTATTCTTTGAATTTGAAAACTATTCGTTTGAGGTAGGTAGCAGTAAGTGAGATCTCGGACTTTCATTTGACTTTTCTCTTCTTACATGATCTTTTCATTGTTTCTCTGCAAATGTACTTAAGATACTAGTGCAATAAAGAGTTAATCATATAGAAAACAATTTAATAAACATTCGATGAAAAACATAATTTCTGGACTGCCTTACTCGAGTGGCCAAGTTTGTTACTCGAGTAGTCCCTCGAGTAAACATATAAAAAATATGGCAGTGACTAATTCAACATTTTACATATAATATTACTCGGGTAAGACACGGAGTGAGATATATCAAAAACCTTCGAAATACATGATTACTCGAGTGGCGACTCAAGTGGCCATGTCATTACTTCACAAGTTACTTGGGTGCTGACTCTAGTAATTTGATTACTCGAGTGGTTACTCGAGTGACCTTCCCTTTTCTTCACATGTTACTCGAGTGAGCCCTCGAGTAAATTTCAAATGACTCAGCATATTACTCGATTGCTCCCTCGAGTAATTGCATCAAATTTCTGGCCAAGAGTTTGCTTTCTGATTACTCGAGTGACCCTTCGAGTAATGCTTCAAATAACTCTACAGATTACTCGAGTGGTCCTCGAGTAATGCCTTTTTCTCACTTGGTTACTCGAGTGGCTACTCAAGTAAAGTGTTGCATTTATTGGCCGAGAGCTACTGGAAGATTTTTGACCTGGTTACTCGAGTGATGCCTATGAAAATAATGTTACTCAAGTGGCTACTCGAGTAATGGTCTATATAACTTTATAGATTACTCGAGTAACTACTTCCAAATTTTGGCAGTGCTTCTCTGGATGAAATTCTTCATGATTACTCGAGTGGTTACTCGAATAACAGCTTCCTTTACTCGAGTGGCTACTCGAGCAAGCCTTCACAAAATTTGTTTATTACTCTAGTGCTTACTTCAAGTAATGCTTTGCCACTTTGTTCAAATTCATTTGTTTGTTATCAAATCCTTTTATATCATTGATCCAATCTTTGTTATCATCAAAACATATGGAATCTAACAGGATTTAGGGAATTTATCGACCACTGACCTATCCTCTATTCTCTCTCTTCTGTTCTTATCGAGAACTAGCTTCCAAATTTAATCAAGTATCAAGCATCATTAGAGAGCATATACAGTGAATAAATAATTAAACTCAAACCATACATTACTTCCATTGAATCGCTATTAAAAGAAGCCGTACCTTTAATAAGTTTAGGAGATTTTCTGGCCCCTTCTTGATTTATCACATATACCTCACGAGTTCCTGGTCTAGTCTCATCTAAATGTTGCCTCTGTGGGTAATTCTTAGCAAGATGCCCTGATTCTTAATAATGGAAATAGATCTGGCTAGTTGGATCTTGTCCAGTTGGACTGTATCTTCCTGACTCATCTCCACATGATTTACCAGGATGATATGGCTTATGGCAATGCCAGCATTTTCTACCCTTAATGGGATTCTGATCTCCGTGGCCTTTACCTTGTTTTAGCCTTTTATAGTTCTCTCTAGGCAATTCATCCTGATTTTTGCATTTTTGTGAGGAACTCCTACTACCAGACACATCCCTGTAGTCATCGTTTTTGTTATAGTGCAAGCTTAACAAGTCATTCTCGGCAAGTCGACATTCTTCAACCGCCTTGGCAAACACTATAAAGTGCTTAGAAATCAATTTCTTTCTCAATTTTAGCTTTAACCCTCGTGTCAATATATTGGAGCTCCACTCCTCATCATCTCAATGTCTTAGATATAAGAAATACCGAGACAATCGGACATAACGTGCCAGGTATTCATCAAATCTTTCTTCATTATCCTATCATATATTGAAGAATTCCTTTTCTTTTTCTAACCTGTCTGGTTGAGAGAAATATATTTTATTAAATTTCCCTTAGAACATTTCCCATGTTACTAGAATATTCTATACTTATAGAATCAAATCCGTATTCCTCCACCAAATATGCGCCTCTCCCTCTAATTTGTGAACAGCAAGCTGAACCTTAATATCATTGGAGCACATCAGTCTTGTGAAAATTTGCTCCAATGCAGATAACCATTCTTTTGCTTGCAGGGGATCAAATCTCCCTCGAAAAGTATGAGGTTGTTGTTTCTCAAATCGTTTCACCCATGTTTGAAAAACATTTGCTTCATACACAAGCATGGGTGGTGGCTCCTGATGAGGTTGCTCTGATGAATTATATTCACCCTCTTGCCTTTCAAGATACTTTAATCTTCCCTGTCTCTATCGTAACTTGCGCAATTCATCTTTAAGATCACATATCATAAGTTGTTGTCTTGCCGTCCTACTCCGAATTTGTTGCATGAAGTCAGGGCTATCTTCCCAATTTGGGTCATAATCTCCTTCCCTTGTACGCATCATCTTGGTACCTCGCTAAATAAAACTAAGGAAAAATAAATTTTCATTTATATGCAAGGGTATTTTCATCATTTCATAATAATTTGGGTACATAGATATGTTAGTGACAACATACATCAGCTATTTACAGTAGTTACAGAAAGTTAGAAACATTATATAGCATATAAACTACTGCACATGACATACTTGTCCCTTTTATATCACATAGCTCTTAAGTGATGGAAATTGCCCAGGAGGTCACCCATCCTAGGATTACCCTAGGTCGAGCACGCTTAACTTTCTATGTACCTTGCCAACATTGACTCCGGCTCTATCTTCTCCCATCCACCAATTCCACCTGACTGCCCTTACCTCAAAATACGTACAAGTCACCTCCGATCACTAAAACATAGTAGCTAAGTCCCATATCACTCATTGTACATGTACCGTTGTACCAGATGTCTAATGTACTTCATGAATTCATTGAAATTATGATTTGGTCCCCACTCGATTATATCATTCTTCTTTCTGGCCCAAAACGCTATATCCAGAAGGAAATATAATGTAGTGCAAATCCATACATTATCTGAAATATCCAAATCAAAGTAACTCTGCCCTGCGTGTAGAGTGTCTATTTCTTCCAAATATTCCCTATATCGATCAACAGGGGTGTCCCATGTAAAGAAGGCCTACCGATATATACCTTTCACATACTCCTATAAATCTTGATGTGGTTGTAAGTCGTATAATACGTGCATAGTTCCAACTCTTGAACAAGCAGCAAAACTTAAATATGATTCTGATTCATCAGTCTATGATTGTTCAGAATCTCCCATCCCTTCCCGAGGTATTGGATTAGGTCTCAGCTGTGGGCCATATATCGCTCCGTCACGAACCTGCTCCCCTGGTGTCCTTGTCTCTACAGACTGTTACTCCTCAAAAATACTCTAGCTGGCGGTACCTTAGTTCACCGATGAGAGTGATCCCTTGTGTTCCTCGCTTGAACTGCTTAAACTCCAACCGCTCATAGTCATATAACATGCAAACAAGACCATATCAGTATGTCATTCTAATAATGTCAAAACCGCTTATTAACTCAGCTAGAACTGCTTGCAGGCTCTGATACCAAAAATATCAACACCCGTTTCTATTTCGATATACACAGAGTAATAGAGACCAAGTTCCACAGGCATACAGAAAAGTACATATATCCTGATAAAAGTGTTTGTTTACAGGCCATATTCAACCATACAAAATTCAAAGTTATTTACAACTTTGTACAGAGCTATCCAAAAATATTCTAGTTATAAACTATATATAACCATGGTCTTTGTCTCAGGAAACGTGCTCGTCAATTTCCTATATCTACGTCCTTTCCTTTAGAGCTGCTAGCACCCGCTGAGATATTTTGTTTAGAAAAAGGGTGAGATTCCAAGGAATCCCAGTAGAAACATGCTATTATTCATATAAAATATGAAAAGTAAATATGATATGCACCATGTATGCACCAATTAATGAACAATATAACACATCATCGTAACACATCATCATAACACATAATCACATCATTATCACATCATCGTCATGTATGCATGAGTAGGGCCCAGCCCCACTAAATCGTACATCGGTTGGATTCTTACCCAACTCCCAATGTAAGCGCACCTCTAGCACTAACTGTCTCTTCTAAGCAAACCATGTTGATTAATATAGCAAAAACAATGACAAACACACAATCATATAAACTATGGCATGATGTATGAGGATAATGTTCCTACCTCAAGGCTCTATCACCCCCGTATCACATGCCTCGTAAAATGTGTCGACTTTCATCTCCCGATTTGGTCCTAGAATGTTAGATGTATAAGAGTTAGGTTGATACCTATTCCTATACTACTTTAAACTCATAGTATTTGCTCTATTTTGAGCTATTTAGATGGCCATTGGGGGTTCATACAAGTACCTATGGGATTAGAAAAGTTAAACCAATCAAAAAGGTGAACATGCTGAAATAGGGTCTTGGCTGCAACCAAAAAGTCCTTGGTTGCGGCCAAATGTAGCTCATAAGGTTCTTGGCTATAGCCAAAAATCCTCTGGCTACAGCAAAAAATAGCCCAGAATGTTGTTGGCTGCGGCTAAGAAGCTGTCCTGTTTCTTGGCTGAACTTCCAAAAATCATAACTAATTCCAAAAAAATCAAAATGGAGTATTCTAAAATTCTATGGAAACATCTTTAAGTGTAGTTTCATGAAAAAATATGAAACATCATTAACTACAATCACAAAATTCCAGAATTTCATAAATTCTCATGCTACTCTAGAATCAAGTCTAGAAACAGGGTAAAACTTGGAAAATTCATAACTTTCAATCCATAAGTTGAAATTCCTTAAAATACCTATAAAGTTAAATCCAAGGATGTCTAATTTAATCCTGAAAAGTTTCATTACATTCTGATTTGATTTGGTCAACTAAATGCATGACACAACAACACTGCCCTACAGGAGATAACCAAACAGCTTGCTTTTACACTTCAATAAATTCCTTATTTGTGTATAAATTTCCAAAAATCATGCTCGATTATATTCCCACACAATTTTCCCTTCAAAATCAAATGGAATCATTAGATTTTCAAAAATCCAACTCCTTCCCCTTGATTCAACACCTAGACAAAATCAGGGTTCTTAAGGAAAAATGTGTTTTTGTGTTTCAACTTCAAGACTTACTTCTTTTCACTCCTAGTCACTTGATCAACCATTTAATCACTTTATAAACATGATTAGACTAAATTTGGGCAGCATAACACTTAGGGTTAACATTTTCCCAAATTTACAAGTCATAGCAAATCAACCCTAAAACCATCAATCATTCAAACAACAACAACCAAAGATTAAAGTTTATAAAGTTACCTTTGACTTTTCTTGCTTTCTCTCTCTAGAAGTTACTGTTCACTCTCTCTTCCCTTGAGATTTTTGCTTGCTACACATGATTTTCAAGAAGGAAAAGAGCTTAGGAGATGTTCTACATGGATTAGGAGGCTTAATTATAAGGATTTCACTAACTTATCTTGAGATCTTTGCCTCCTTGACCGTCCTTCTCTCTCTAGCTTTCTTGAACTCTCTCTCTCTCTCTCTCTCTCTCTCTCTCTTCATTGGGCAGCTTGGACTAAATAAGGGAAGAGTAAGATGAAGAAAAAAAAAACTTAATGATGACTTCATCTTTTCCCTTAATTAATTTATTACAAGAAATCCAATTTATGACACAGTTGTACTTTAGGCTTATCCCTTACCAATTAGTGTCATAGTCCTCCATTAGCATTGAACCAAATCTTTCTCTCCTAGTTGGCCTATAAAGTGACGCCTAGGAACCCTCTTCCAACACCAAATTTGGGCTTCATTTCTCTTAATAAATCTTCATGCACAACTGGCATTATTTTAATCCCATTTCCACATGTGCTCATCTCTAACAATTATAGTTTATTCCTCTTAGCTTGGATTAATGACACTTGGCATATTTTGTTGACCAACACTTATTTTCCCTTTTTATTTTCATGAATAGAGAAAATATTAAGAGAAAAGGGCAATAATAATTTTCCAAATTAATTCCATAATTATTTTACCCATTTTCTCATGAATATGAGTATTTATAAAATTCCTAAATATTCACCATTTTATTAAATTTACCCAAATACTTACAATATATTTGATGAATATAAAATTTGAGGTATTACACTTGGCCCATTTGTATTTAGTAAGGCCTTAACACCCCACTAATATATTAAAGGATGAATTTATGCTCTGATCTTGTACTTTGCAAATTTTGGCCAGTCCACATCACTTAATCAGTGAGCTTATTGAGTTGATCTATCGGTCATATAGGTAGGCATTGTCCCATGGGTTTGAGAATATCATACTGCCTTGCCTTTGTATATGATCCATTCACGGTTTTCATCGATAAAGCAAAGTCTAGAGATCGTTTAAATTTTTATGATATTTATGGTCATTTATAAAAAATATAAACTCGTCATAACCTCTTGAATATAAATTTTCCTTTTTTAAAAGGAAAAATCTTTCAGAAAAATACTCTCAAAATATAAAAAAAATTAATGATTTGAAATTATATTAGATTTCTTTAATGCTATGCTTGGATGAGGGGAAAAGTTTAGAGAAAAGAAAATGGACAGAAGAGAAAATTGGAGAGATAATGTTAACTCTTATCATGCTTGGATGGACAGAGAAAAATATAGAGGAAGAAAAATAAACAAATGATATAATGACAACAACACCCTTATCTTATAAAAGGATATATTATGGTGTTGTGTCTATTAAAACAAACTGAAGGCAACAACCATAGTAAAATTAACACCATTAAAATATTTAAAATCAAATTATTTCACGGAAATATATTTCATATTTTTCTATTTTAAGTTAAAATTATTTGATGAAAATATATTTTTCTATTTTTTATTTAAAATCATAATAAAAAATGTTTTAAAATAAAATATAATAACTTTTAAAAATGGAACATTAGTAAGTTTTCTTGTTTCAATATATAAATAATTAACAGCTTCTCTCATTTGTTTCCTCCTTCCCAAATACCTATATATTTTCATAATTATAAAAGCATTCAGCAAAGGACGATGCGATGATTGGTTTTATGTGTGGGTATATTTTAATTTTCTAATTTTCAAAGCTTACTCCAGTTGTAGAGGCGTGCACGTTGCAGAGGAAGACAGGTGATGAAAACAGAGTGAAGGCAAGAGGGAGACTAGAAGATGAAGACACAATAGAGAGAGAGGCGTAAGGATGACGAACGCAGGGAAGGGGCAGCAGGAGAACAAAAAATTTTCTCCTAAAATCTCTCCACATTTGGAGAGAAAGTTTGGGGAGAACATGGGTTGAGTCCCATGCACTGTTGCCTCTCATACTTTTTCTTCCTTCCACTTTTCCTCCCTCACAAAAACAAGAAAAAACTCATCTTACCCATGTTTTCTTTCCTAATTTTCTTTACCCTCTGATTTTCCTTCAATCCAAGCAGCAGGTTAAGGTAGCCAAGGGGCATTTACAAATTTAAAAAGAAAAAAAAGACTTTCTCTACCCCTCATGACTCTCTTCTCTCTTCCATTTGTCATCTCTCTCCATCCACCGTTCTTTTCGAATCCAGCTTCTCTTCCATACTCTTCCGGCCTTGGCCTCTTCCTTACCCAAAACTACATCGTTTTGGGTGTATATGGGAGGGGTGATCTTTTTTTTTTCAAATTAATATTTAGGGTCTTAAAGTATTTTTTTTTAGTAGTATCTAATATTCTAAAATAATTTTTTATGCACTATGTAGCATAAAACAATTTTTCAATATCACCCAGTATCTGACAAGCTATACCCTAAACTATTTTAGTTACAATGAACAGCCTCTAAATCCCATTCAGCACAATAAATTATTTTTCTAGTTACAACAAGCAGCTTCTAAAATATTGTTCTAGTTGCAATGAGTATCATAAATTTAGGATATTAAGTGTTGGATGCACTCAAATTTAGTTTAGGATATAGAATGTTATTGGAAAAATATTTTAAGATGTAGCTTATCAGATATGCTGGGTGCTACTGAAAAATTATTTTATTTTATATAGTGTATAAAAATTATTTTAGAATATTAGATGTTACTGAAAAAATAATATTTTAAGATCTTGAATATTATGTTTTTAAAGAAAAAAAAGTGGATTACCCCTCCTATCTACACTCAAAACGATGTAGTTTTGGGTAAAGGAGAGCGCAAAGACCATAAGAGCATGGAGGGAGGTTGGATCTGTTCTTTTCACTCATTCTCTCTCTCTCTCTCATCTCAACCTCCGCAGCTCAAGTGCTTGCCTAAGAAGAAGGCAAAGGCTGGAGGACTCTGTTTCTGAATTCGCGAACGGAACGTGTTGAACTAGAGCAGAGATGAACTTTTCGCAAAATACAGGACTCAGTTTAGCGTTAGCGATTTCTATAATCCGATTCTTCTAATTACCATTGTCATATAACAAATCTCCTTAATTTCAGGAACAAAAATTAACGAGCTTAGAAAATAGAAAGAAAAGCGAGCCAGATCCCTTTTTAAAAATTCTTTATCGGCGAGTACTCCTCATATATATATAGTCAGACGTCTTCATCGGCGAGTACTCATCCAGTTTTCTTTGTTTTACTTGGATTCCTTCTGGGGCTGGTGGTGCCGTCGCCGCCGTCACGGAGGAGATTCCCATCGTTGAAGATCAACAAGTCGTCGTTGGCTTCTTCATCGTCTTTTTTGGTGACAACGCGGATGCAAGAGCAACGGTCCATGGATGCGAAGAAAGCAGTGGTGACTCCATTGATGAACCACATGGCCACACCATTGAGCTTTCCACAATTAGCAGGAGAGGGCTGGCTTGAGGACGACAACAATGATCAGACCCTCGGCTCCTCAGGATTTGATTGCAGAGTGAAGAAGCTGGAGCAACTGGATGTGGTAGTGGCAGACATGGAATTTGCATCTACCTTCAATCTCTCGCCTCAAGATTAAGCTGATGGCAAGCACCTGAGCTGGGGAGGTTGAGACGAGAGAGAGAGAGTGAAAAGAATGGTGGGCAGAGCAAGATGACAGATGGAAGAGAGATGCGAACGATGAGGGGTAGATAAAGTCTTTTCCCAAAATTTGAGAATCTCCTTTTGCTATCTTCTAAGGAACGAAAAACCGGACCGGGCAATGAACCGGTCACAGCACAGGTTCAAGGGTTAATGGATCAATCGGGGTCTAACCGGTAGTTGAATCGGTCATATTAAAATATTATAATTTATTAGTGATAATATATATTAATATATTTTTAAACTTCTATAGATAAAAATAAAGATTTTTAGAAAAAAAAATGTTTAAAATCTATTAGTATTAGTTATAATACCTATACTTATACAAAGATATCTCATTTCCTATAATTATTATATCTTTTTAATTAATTTTTTCATTATTTTCTTCATTTTTTTAGATTTGTTCTTTCTTTATCTATTTTTCTCTTCATTTTAATCTTCAACTTTCCATTTTGCCCTCAAAAAACACAAAATAAAAATTTGAAAAATTTTAAAAAAAAAAAAAGGAAGAAACCGGGTCAACCGGTCGGACCACCGGTTTTAACCTGTTCTGACCGGTCCGACTGGTTCTGACCGGTTCGACCGGTCTGACCGGTTTTTGATCAAACCGGACCGGACCAGGGACCGGTTCCCTGTTCAACCGGTCGAACCGGCTGGTCCGATCCGGTTTTTTGAACCATGCTACCTTCAGAGAAATCTAATAATATACAAATTCAAATCATTAATTTGCCTTTTTTAAATTTTGAGAGTATTATTTTAGGATTTTCCCTTTTTTAAATATCACTCGATCAAAACATTACAAACCCGCTTATACCTCACCATTGAGTAACCATTACGGTGCCTATCCTTTGATACGAACTGAATGCTTGTTTGTTTTAGCGGTGGCTTAAAAAATAAGCCCGTATTACGCAAGCCGAGAAAAAACTCCTCTCACATACTTACCTCGTATACCGTGAATCACGAATTATAAGCACGTTTTGGACAAAAATAAGCCATTCCAAACGAGCACTGAAAGCTCTCCCATTTGGATCTAGATGATTCATATTTAATTTTTTTTTTAAACTAATTTTTTTAGATAAAAAATCAGTTTTAAAAAAAATATTATTTAAGAGATTATTTTTATTTTAAATTTTATATCTATTAAAATAATTATTTTTAAAAAATAAAATTAAAAATTAAAAAAAATAAATCTGAATCATCCAAATTCCTTCTAAACAATCCAGACATTAGGAGCCGTCTCAGCTCATCCATGAAACACTCTCATTGTTTATCTTTAATGACTCTTATGCTGCTGAAAGGATGCAAATGCCTTTACAATATTTTGTTAGGACACAGAATACGATAGTCAGGTGTCAGGAACAAAACAGCTAAGCATCCTTGCAAAAACAAACAAAAAATCAAAATAAAAATCTGACAGCCTGTTTCTTAAAGGGCTAATTTTTTGGGTAACTCCATCCTTGTGTTTGTTTTAATGATTAGATAAGTAATTTATTTTTATTTAAATTTATAGAATCTTAAAATTGAAAAAAAATTAAATTGGGTAAAATGATGAATGTTTGGATTAACGATTTGATAAGTAATTTAAAGTAACTTATGTAAAAGTTAAGATATTTAGTTTGACTTTTGCATAAGTGACTTTTGTATTAATTAAGAGAAAAAAATTGAAAAAATTATGAAAAATGAAAAAAAAATGAAGAGATAATTGTAAAAAAAATCATCATTGGCAACTTAATTGTCAATGGGACCTAGGAAGATATCTACACACGGAGGAATTTTTCACAATTTTCTCAAAAATTAATTTTGAAAATTTGGTAATGGTACAATTTTAATAAAATTATATCAAACTCTAATTTAAATTGGTACATTCCAAAAGTCTTTTCTACTGTGCACTTCAAGTTTAAATCTTATAAATTATATCAAACTCTAATTTAAATATTAAATCCTAACTTTTATTTTCACATAGCTCAAAATCTAACAAAATAAACCGATTAAAATCTCAATAATACCTCCAATAATCTAAATAAATTATTTAAACTAAATTTAATAGGTAAAAACACTATATAGAAACTAATTTATGACATGTTTATAAAAAAATTGATTATAAAATCATAAAACAACTAAATAATAAATCTAAATTGATTAAAATTAATTATTAATTATTTTCTATATTTCTACAGTTATATATTAACAAAACTCAAAATTTGCTTAAACTCTTATCCCAAAGTATTCTCTAATTAGCAAAATATTACTATCTAAAGAAAGAGAAAATTATTTAGAACATTTTTCATAAAAGAAGTTTTGTGATTAGAAGTGATTTTGAGTACCTCATTGATTCCCAAAAATATGAAAATACTCCTATCAATATTTTTTTATACACATACAGGCACATAAGCTTCAATAAACTTCATTTTGAGGCTTATGACTTTTTCCAACTTATAACTTTTTTCACCTTAAATTCAATCACTGAAACAAATACCCATTTTTTATCAAAATACTGTTCAAGTCCAATTGAGCAATGTTGAAATCCAATTTTTCTTCAAAACACCAAAACAAACACGCAAAATTTCACTTAACCTCCCGTGACTTTTTTTTTTCAAAAATAAGGATAACAAAATTATGAATTTGTATTCCAATAACAAAAAACCAGAGTGAAATTATATTTTGATTGTAAATGATCAAAATGTCCTTCCCTCATATGGATACTTTTTATTTTAATTTGCTATAATTAATTGTTAAAATACTTATGTATATTTCTAAATTCACCTATTAATACTTATAAATTTTTGTATAAGTTGTTAAAATGTAAGTTGAGAGTTATAATCTTTCATATCTACACTTGTAAGTTGTTTTTGTTATTATTAGTTATTAAAATGCGTATTACACTTGTTAAAAAAATGAACAAAGGAAAATTAGTTGTTTATTGGCAAACCAAAATTTCACTTTGATCATTTGGTGCTACAATGTAAATTTCATTATATCACAACCACAACCATACCCATCAAACCTTAAAGAACTCGCTTTTCAAATGATGCAAAACCAAAAAAATTGGGCCAGAACTATTACAACCACAACCACACCCATCAAACCTTAAAGAACTCGTTTTTCATATGATGCAAAGCCAAAAAAATTGGGCCACAACTATAACAACCACAACCATACCCATCAAACCTTAAAGAACTCGTTTTTCATATGATGCAAAGCCGAACAAATCTGGGATATGATAATATCACAATGCCCTGCCCTTATTCCTCCGCTGTAATCGATAAAACAAAGAAGTGACATATATGGACCTTAATGCAAGGCAAAGAAGTGTGTCGGTAAAAGTTCTAAGTTAAACATCATATATTAAAAAATTAAGGTTCTAAACAAAACAAACAGATAAATTGTCATGTCACACAATTCTTGAGCAAACGTACGGACAAGATCAACCTCTGATTACCAATATTTATTATTATTTTAAATTTAAAAACACCTGTAAATGTTTTAGAGGATCTCTACCAAGCATAAATAGAGAACTGAGGTTCCTTTGGCCCCAGAACATGGCAAAAAAGAAAGTAGAACTAATAAATAGAAGCCTTTTCATTTCACTCCAATTGCTCTCTATCAATTTCCATTACTTTCGGTTAGTAATATCTTCAAAACCGAAATTCCCCCGTCAAAACCAATGCTTCCACTTTCAGCAATCAAGACCTCTGGTGTTAAACGGCCTATCCATAGCAAGTCGTCAACCTTTAGTGTTTCTAATCAAAACAATAATGCTCGTGGATCAGCAAATCACTTTAAACCTTCAATTTGGGATTATGATCATATTCAATCGATGAGAAGTGATTTTGAAGTATGGCCTGTTTCACGTTAATTTACTTTGTTTGTTGAAATTTTATTCCCCGTCATGATGATCGATTCTCTAATTTTTATGACCCACAATTTATGATGGCCCAACTTTAAATTGTTATAGGAAGAATCGTATATTCGAAAAAGAGATCAGTTGAAGGAAGAAGTAAGAGGGATGCTCTTGACATTGACAAATCCTGTGGAACAACTTGAGCTCATTGATTACATGCAAAGATTGGGGTTGGCTTCTCATTTTAGCCAAGAGATAAGGAACATAATGGAAAAGATTAACAATAATGACACGTTAATAATAAATAACAACTTATATGCCATGGCTCTTGAATTCAGACTCTTAAGACAACAAGGCTACTATGATGTTTCATCAGGTATATATGATTTTTTTTTTCACAAATCATATTCTTCTCATAAATCACATCATTACTACTGAGAATATAATATTCTTGATATGTAATTGCATGCTGGTTATTTTCAGAGATATTTGACGGATTCCTAGATAACAATGGTAATTTCATTCTCTACTTTCGGGTGATATCAAGGGTATGCTATCTTTGTATGAAGCTTCTTTCCATTCAATGGAAGGTGAAATAGTATTGGATAAAGCAAGAGAGTTTTGCTCAACTCATATCAAAGAATGTGTGAACAAAAGCAGTGATGAAGAAGAAGAAATATTATTCTTGGCTAGCCATGCCCTCGAGCTTCCACTAGATTGGAGGATACCAAGACTAGAAACTCGGTGGTTCATCGACGTTTATGAAAGAAGACAGAACATGATATATATATATATATAACTACCAGAAGAAGTTTACTAAGATTGAAACCTTCAAAACATAAAAAAAGAAAACAAAGAGAAAATATGCTTATTACTAATAAGCCAATCCTTTCACCTAATGCTTTGTTTTATTTGAAGATGGTGGAAAAAAACTGGACTTGGAGAAAAGCTGAGTTTTGCAAGGGATAGAATGGTTGAGAACTTCACTTGGGCAGTTGGTTTGGCTTTTAAACCACAACTTGGAAATTTAAGAAGAGTGATGTCAAGGGTTGGTGCATTGATAGCTATATTCGATGATATTTATGATGTTCATGGCACTTTGGAAGAACTAAAACTTTTCACAGAAGTGGTTAAGAGGTCAGTATTTTATATTTATGATATATATATATATATATAATCGTCCTTTAATTGTCCCATATTTATTACAATTTTTATACCTCTTTTATGACATAGATGGGATATAAATGCCATGGATGAACTTCCACATTACATGAAAATATGTTTCCTTGCACTCAACAACTTTATCAACGAAGTGGCTTATGACTTCCTCAAAGAAAATGGACGCAACATCATTCCATGCCTTAAGAAAGTGGTATGCTTTGATTTAATATATTGCTTTCATCTTTTCTTATTATTTTATATAACATAAATTAATTAATCATGGTATATTCACTTTTTATATATTTACTTTTGAGTCCAATTTTTTTTTTTTTTTTCAGTGGGTTGATCTCTGTAAGTCGTATCTGGTTGAGGCAACATGGTACCATAATGATTATAAACCCAGCTTTCATGAGTACCTAGAAAATGCATGGGTAACAGTTTCTGGCCCAGTCATACTTTTTCATGCCTATTTTTCAATTCCTAATTCAACAAATAAGAAGGACTCGATTGGGCTCGAGGAATATTCCAATGTTATTCGCAGTTCATCCACTATTTCGCGCCTCGCCAATGATTTGGGAACAGCTAAGGTATCATGATGCAACCCTTTCTTACTTGATTAACCACTGAGTATTGCATGAAATATGGTATTGATTTTCCACTTATATTAATTATGCAGCGAGAAAAGGTGACTGGAGACATACCCAAATCAATTGAGTGTTGTATGAATGAAAGTGGAGCTTCTGAAGCTGATGCTCATAGGCACATAAATTCCTTGATATGTGAAACTTGGAAGAAGTTGAATAAAGAAGTTAGCAATTCTTCTTATAATTCAAGGAGTTTCATTCAGGTTGCTATGAACCTAGGAAGGACTTCACTCCACGTGTACCAACATGGAGATGGTTTTACCATTCAAGATGATGAAACAAAAAATCATGCAATATCACTGTTTTTCCAGCCTATTGTAATTTAATTTGATGCAAAGACTCCTTTTAATTTTCTTTTTGTATATTTCTATCTGACTCAGTCAGATTGAAGCATTGTGGAACCCAACTAATATAGTTATCTCTAAGACATGTTCTGTATTTACATGAATACAAAACTTATACTTCATGCTTAATAGTTAATAGGTCAATGCCCCTGCTACTTTGACCACCACCTATTGGTTGTAATAACTTTATTTAATTTTCTTATGAGTGCATGTGCAAGAGTTTGTTGAACATTTTAATTTAAACCTGTTGTTTGGTAATTTAATCTATGTCATATTCCATATTTTGGGTCTCGAAGTTCAAGAGTTCATTTAAAAATTTATTGGTGATGATCAAATGATTGTAAACGCTTTATAACGATGGATTCTACATTTTTTTTAATCATTTAATCATTAAAAGTGTATATAAGTTGTTGAGTTAATTCTAAATTAATAATAAGTTCTTCAATATAATGGCGCTGAATGGATTTTTTTTGGGATTACATGATAGTTTCCCTTAAATTAATCTATTATTGCCTTTGTACGATGGACATGATGTGCACTGTTATATTATATATTTGCATTTTGTTATCAACAAAGATTTTATCAAACTTACTGGCAAGTGTTACGAGATCAATGATGTTTTTTGTCTCTGAACGAATTCCTGATGTACTAAACAGAACTTTCATTACTTTGATTTAGAAAGGCAACACTGCTCAATCCTTTAATGACTCCGGGCTAAAAACCCTTTGTAATGTCCTGTACAAAATCATCACTAAGGTTTTATGTAACAGATTGCAACCGATGAAGCAAGATGCTATCTCACCTTTTCAAAATGCATTCACTTTATCTGCTCATTCCTTTAATGACTCCGGGCTAATAACCCTTTGGAATAAGCAACTGAGCCTTAATAATGATAAAAATAACAACTAAAATTTGGAATGTCTGAGTTGCTCACTTTATCTTAAATGCTAATTTACTGCAACTTCTTTTTTTTGGATGGTAAAGGAAAATATTATTGATTGAAACATCAGTTACAAAGCGTAAAAATGTCATATCCCAAATTTTGTGTGTAACAGTTCAAAAATTTGTCTGAAATAAATATTCTACTAAACTGAGTACTTGGAGCAGAATTGTTGTAAATTCCTTGAAAGAATAGCACATTTGTAATGTTTTCCAAATGCCAAATAAAATAATAAACTCGTCAAGGTCCAGGTTTGGGTAATAGTGCAATTTCTAAAAGAAATACGAGTACCTGAAGGATATTTTGAAAATTGTGTTCGGAATTGTCGGAAAAATTCCCGGAGACATATGATGGTAGAGACTAGTTCTCCGGACTATATTTGAGGTTTGATTAAGGTATAAATAAGAAAATTACTTCACAAATGAATTTTAAATATTTATTGAATTTTGGCTAATAAAGGATGTTTAGCCAAATTTAATCATAAAAAGACCAAGAGACCTCAAATAATTGGGCTAAACTAGCGGAAAATTTTTTAAGGTTAATTTAGATTTAGAAAAATAATTTTATAGCCAAGAAATGGAGAATTTATTTTAAAGAATGTTTTAAGGGAATTTCATCCAAGAACAATACATTTTATTGGACATTATGGGAAAATTACTTTAAGACTAAAACTATGCAATGGGTGACGTGATTCATAGGAGGCATAAATGGAAGAAGAATTTTTGGCCACATGATCATAAGTCCAAATGGCAACAAGCGACAGAAAATCAGAAGATCAATCTTAGCCACAAAAATTGAGATAGGAGCACCACGTCTCGATGCATTATTCACTGTTCATAGCTAGTGGCTTCTTGGCGAGAACAAGCTTCATCCATCCTCACCATCAAAAAGAGCAAAAGCAAGAAGCAAATAATGAAACACTCGACATAAAACGAGGAATCAAAATCTAAAATTATTATAGGAACGGACCTCCCACGCTGGAGGGTGATGCCGTGAGAGAACCCTATCAGAGAAGAGGAGAGAGCAGCTCCCACGCTGCAGATAGAGAACCCTATCTGAGAAGAGGAGCTAATTTACTAATTTCAGAGAATGTCAATTGCCTTAAAACTTTTCTATATATTATTTGCGTTTTCCTTTACTTTTGTACACCTAACCTAATGCTTCTCTATAGAAAAAGAGACACATGCACTACATAGTACATACCCCCGCCTTTCCCCTTCCTAGCCTCCCCTAAAAAAGCAAGTTTTTTTTTTTAACATTCCAAATTTCAAATACTAGTTAAATAAGTTAAACCGGCTAAAAAGCTTATTATCAGGGTGAAATTTTAAGGAGATAAGAAAAAAAATAAGTACTAAAATTCTTTAGTGGCCTAAAGAGGTTGAGGAAACACTATGAAATATTATTTTGGTGATTTAGAAAAATTATGAAGAGATTGAATTCCCCAAAAATGCCCTAAACATATTTAAAGCTAATTTATGAGAATTAAGGCCCTATTTTCTCGAAAAATTGAAGAAAAATAGCTCGAGATCAATTTCTTAGCTCAGAAATTTTAAAAAAAATTATTTTATAATGTATAGAAGCTACTTAAGAAAGAAAATCCTTATAAAGGTTTAAGGATTTATTTTGTAATTAGGTACTGGTTAAAAACAAGAATAAAATGGTAAATTCACTATCCCAAGTCCAAGAAATGAATTGGGCCACACCTTAGTCTAAACTATGAAGCCCATTACGTGCTAGGGCAGAGCAAGAAGAGTGGGGTCAGATTTCACGCACTCAGATCTGAAATTAGAGAGAGAAGAGTTGAGAGAGTCTAGAGAAAGAAAGTGAAAAGAACTCGCAAGGTAAGCCGATTCACTACTAGAAAAAAGAGTTTTAACATCCCTTTTTTTGGCCTTTTAACGTCTGAAAACAGAGGGACGTCTATGTGAGGGTCGTAGAAAAAAACGTCATTAACGTCTGTAATACAGGGGACGTGGAAGGCAGACTTTAGACGTCCCCAGTTCACTGGGGACATCTAAGGTCCACCTTAGACGTCCCCATCTCTTCCCCAGTGAACTCTGGGAACTTCTAATGTCCACGTTAGACGTCCCCAGAGGAGTTGGGGACGTCTAAGGTCCCACTTTAGACGTCCCTAGTTGGAACTGGGGACGTCTAAAGTGTCGCCAGCAGACTTTCCACGTCCCTTTTTTATTAAGGACGTTGAAAGGTTTTTTTTTTTAAATGGACTTTTTATATATTGCACTGTCTGGAAAATGTAATAAACTGCAGAAATAGGATTCCAACAACAGAATAAAACAACAACAGTTCAGCAGAATGGAAACAACAACAAACATAGTGATCAACCCAAGGCTACTACGTCTACATGCCACACAAACTGCACAACAATCTATATCCAAGTCTACTACATGCCACACAAACTTTCAGGCCACACAAACTACACAGCAATCTATATCCAAGTCCTCAGTTTATACAATAACCAAGACTAAAAATCCAATCTATATCCAACAACAATAACGCTAATTATATGTACTACCACAAAAGTATGTCCTACACAAACTACTAAAGACTTTACTCTTCTGGTATACGTTGAAGATGTCCAGCCAAAAAGTCTCTGATCATATTTAAGTCTTCATATGAGTAGGCATCTTCATTGTCAAAAATCTGTAAATTAGAAAATAAGCTTAGATGAAATAATGAATGAAGTGAATGAATTGCCATTGAATCACAACACCAAGAATATTATCCTCTGAGAATGAAGAAGCGATTACTTGTTCAAAATCTATCGTAAAGCCACTCTGAATGATGTTAAACATATAAAGCAAGACATAATATCCACATTCCCAGCCGCCAGGTTGTCGAGGACACTATAAATCAAAAGCAAATGGTTAAAATCAATAAAGGCATATCTAAAACGACCGTCAATCAAAAGAACTTGATTTGAAACTACGTACCTTTGGAAACAACCATCTCGGATCTTTGCCACCTCTACGTTCGCGTGGCCCGCCAAGCGCTCGATACGTCGTGCATGCCCTATCATTAAAATGAAAATCAAAATAAATTAGAATAATTCATTAAGTCAAGAATCAAGTAGCAATGAAATACAAAAAAATAACTTACTGGTTGAAGACGCTTTTAGTTTCTTTGTCTGGTCTTCTATTTAAGGAATCAAACCAGTAAACAACGTGCGACCGAGGACAGACAACACATAAACTCCAGTGATAACTATCACAACATATACAGATTAAAAAGAAGTTAGATGGGAAGGCAATTATTTATTAATAATCTCAAATACACAAAATTAAAATACGTACCCTTGAACAATCGGTGCTAGATAACAACGATATTCGTCCTCTGCCAATGCGAAGCCCACATAGTTCGTCCTTCTTTTCAATGTATTCTAACCCTTGTCGTATGTGCAGGAGACAAGAATCCATATAAATCAACTTTCTAAGAGTCAACGCATATACGACGGAAAGAGCTATAATAGAATTAAAATGATGAATGTATTAGCTAGTTAAAATCAACTTAACTAAATGAATCAAAAAATGGGAAATAAAAAACTTACAGGATTGTAAATTTGCCCCATCCAACATCTAGCTCCTCGAACTTCATGAACTGTTTAAGATCTTGTTTATCAATTGTGAAGTGATACTCTGTTTCCTGGCCCACAATTCCTGTAGGCATATGTAAATCAATCTGGCGAATGCCTTTATAGATATGCTGCAGTCGTACTAAGAAGGGCCATTTCTTTGCTTCCTGCTCGTTCTTTTAGAACATAAAAACACATACTGTTAGTAGGATGTCAACACATCTCAAGTAAAAGTGAGGTAGTTCCATACCATTAGAGGTGTTGGTGGTAACAAGCCAATAAGATGTACAGGCTAAAGGATGAAAGATCCTCTCGCCTGAGCTATCGTGGCAACCTCGTCATCAGGAATAGGGATGGCTGTACCTTCTTCCCCCTCTCGAACACACGTCACAGTCACCCTACGCAAATGCTGTGGAATTTGCTGATGATGGTGGGTGGTAGCTTGTGTGTGAACGAGAGCATCTGCAACTACACGCAGCACTGGGGCATCCAAAGAGAGGATGGCAAGTTCTCACTGCACTGGAGTGGGAGAAGGGTCGCCAAGTAGTTCCTCCTCCGGGTTGTAACTTCCTTTGGTGCTGTGGAAGGCCGGGGATGAATGGGTTCTACGCTCGGTAGTTGCCATTTGCGACTCAAACATCTTTTGCATTTCAGCTCGTATCTCAGGCATCAGCTCAAGACGTAGCTCTGGCAACAGCTCTTGTCGGAGCTTGTCGCGAAGGTTGGCCTCGAGCTCTTGTGAGACTTCCTGATGAATCTTGGCCACAAGCTCCCTACTGGGTTCAGCTTGTGACGAATAAGGATGTGAGGCTCGGCCAAAATACTTCGTGACACGAACTCCCACTGCCTCCCCTCGAACATGACCAGGGTGATCTGGCTTCCCGATCGCCGTTGACAAGATGTCCATCCGTCCACTTGAAGTGAACGAACCTTGGCTACTATGATCTTCCAGTTTATCCTGCAGCATAAAAGTTATCGTAAGCACTCCTAATATGAACAAATAAGTTTGTACAAATGCTCTAACTACTTACAATTCTTGCGGCAACCTCAGCAACAGTCGGATTTACTTACTTCCCACCCTTAAGTCTCCCTGCTTTCCATTTTTTGTGACGTGGTGGAGGTGGCGGGGGCTGGACCACAACGGTAGGATCTGATATGGCTGCTTCCTTCAATTTCTCCAACTCTTCTGCCATCATCTTTCGCTGAAGCTTCCGATAACCACCACGAGACATGCAATGTTGATAGTTATTAGCTGCTTGCCTCTCTGCATTTGCTGCACTTAATGCCTTTGAAAGGAAAACAACGAACACCGAATCAATAATGTCAACTATATACAAATAAAACACCATGATGACAGAAATCTTACCAAAAAGTTTGGATCTTCTCGTGATGCCATAAACAATCTCCAGTCCTCTGGAGACAAAAACGGATAATCATGACATGGATCCTGACCCCTTAAGTCCCCTTGAATGTAATCTCGTGTGAGCCTGTTCTTGAAATCTTTCCATCATAGACGAACCTCCGTCATCCACTCCTGGTACATCTCCGCGGTGTCAGGGACATCATAGGTTTGCTGTAAGGTAAAAACATAAGTTAATTATATTTGAAGCGATAGAAATAAAGATATAATGCAGATGTATTGAAACTTATTTACCAAAAGTTGTTGCCAAATCAAGTCTTTGGTTTTTGGTGGAACCAACTTCCAATTATTATAGGTAATGCGAACTTTGCTTCGAGCCAAAAAACCTACATAGCTAATGAAATGGTCTTCCTCCGGACCAATTGGTTTCATATTTTCATCAAAAGCGTACTGACAAGGCTATCACAAGCGTTTTTCTCCACGTGCATTACATCAATACTGTGTCTCACGTCAAGACTACGCCAATATGGAAGATTAAAGAAAATTGATCTCTTCTTCCATATGTTCTTCTCACCCGAAGTCTTCTGATTCTTACCGAGTAAGACATTGATACGTTCAACCCGACTGTAAACTTCCTCTCCGGTTAGTGCCTTTGGAGCCATTCCATGCTCCGGCAAGCCGTTAAAACGCTTTCTTAACCTACGATACGAGTGGAACCTAGGAAGGAACCTCCTGTGACCAAGGTAGACCGTTTTTCTTCCATGTTTAAGTTGGTGGAAGTGAGTGTCTGCTTCACATATCGGACATGCTTTATGCCTCTTCACACTGTACCCTGAGAGGTTCCCGTACGCAGGGAAGTCATTTATCGTGGTGAAAATCATTGCACGTAGCTTGAAGGACTCATTCTTATATGCATCAAACACATCTACGCCTTCCACCCACAACTTCTTCAAGTCCTCAATCAAAGGCGCCAGGTAGACATCGATATCGTTTCCTGACTGTTTTGGTCCAGAAATCATCATAGAAAGCATCACATATTTGCGTTTCATACAAAGCCAGGGAGGCAAGTTGTATATTACAAGGAGTACTGGCCACGCACTGTGTGTGCTATTAAGAGTTCCATACGGATTGATGCCATCTGTACAAAGCCCAAGCCGAAGGTTTCTCGGCTCGCTGCCAAATTCAGGAAACATTTCATCTATTTTCTTCCACTGTGGAGAGTCAGCCGGGTGCCGAAGATATTTTTCGTCGGATATTCTATCATCCGAATGCCATCTCAACTTCTTCGCTTTTTTTGCAGTCCCAAACAAACGCTTAAAGCGCGGTATTATTGGAAGATACCACAGAACCTTTACAGGTTGCCTTTTAGTTGTCGCATCACCACAACCACCATTTTTCCTCACTTTGTATCGTGCAGTTTGACACTTAGGGCGCTCACTCAGACCTTCATACTCATTTCTGTACAGTACACAGTCATTAGGGCAAGCGTGAAGCTTTTTATACTCCATACCCATTGTAGATAGGATTTTTTTTGCCTCATACATACGATTTGGAAGCACATTATCGTCTGGAAACATATCACACAACAGTTCAAGCAGCAATGTGAAACTACTATCGGTCCACCCACAAGTTGCTTTTAAGTTCACCAAATGTAATGTTCCTGTCAGCCGTGTGTATTTACTCCCTGGGTACAATGGTGTCTCTGCATCACTCCGCAGGCTGTCATATTCATGCGACTGCGCAAAGGATTTTACCTCAACATCATGAATCATTCTCTCCATTGTATCTTCATCTATGACATCCACAGCTTCCTTCTTGTGCGACGGACAATCAGTTACTTCCTCACCATGCCATATCCACCTTGTATATCGAAGATTTATTCCATCACAAAGTAGGTGATCCCTTATAACTTCAACATCCCGTCTTCTCTCATTTAAACAATTGACACAAGGACAAAAATACATGCCATTTCTGGCTGGAGCATTCCTTCTAGCATATTCAATAAACTCTTCAACCCCATTCTCATATTCTTCACTTATTCTCAAAGCATTCATCCAACTATGATCCATTTTATTACCACCTACGTCATTCCCATTTACACTCAAGTTAATAATAATTGTCAACACTAGGAATGCCATTTACTATTTTGTTTTTCAAAATTTTGACAGCATTTCCCCTTAAAATTGAGACATCCCAAAATCAAAATAACAAACCATCTCAGCTTAATTTAAATGAAACAAAACTTTAGCTTCTAGCACCAAGCACAAACATAATACACTTATATTTTAGCAACCAAATTATTAAATCAAGTACGCGAATTTAATGAAAAATTGTAAAAAAAAAATGCAAGTACGTGAATTTCTTATATTAATGTCTACGTACACTAAGTTACAATAAGATTGCCTAATTCTAGCACTAAATATATATATTAATGTGTGTGTCTTATGGCAAAAAAAAAAATTATTATGTGTCTACAAGATAATTTTTTTTTGTATTTTTTTACTTTCTTTTTATTCTTTATTCTTTTCTCATTTCTTTTCCTTTCCCTACTAATTAAAAGCATTATCATGTGCCAAAACTAATAGTTACCATCATCAACCTAATCAAAACGCATAAACAGAGTAATAAAATAAACCTCTAACTAATACTAAAAATATAAAAAATTAAACACTTATTCAATTCATACAAAACTAATAATAAAAAGAATAATAAAACGCCCTGCATTTCTTTTCCTTTCCCTACTAATTAAAAGCATTTATCATGTGCCAAAACTAATAGTTACCATCATCAACCTAATCAAAACGCATAAACAAAGTAATAAAATAAACCTCTAACTAATACTAAAAATATACTATACTAAAAATATAAAAAATTAAACACTTATTCAATTCATACAAAACTAATAATAAAAAGAATAATAAAACGCCCTGTCATCTTATTCAAAACGAAAATGCTAACCTGAAAAGTGGTGAAGCTTTGGAGGAGGCCGACGGTGGTGGAGAATCTGCAAACCAAGAATCTCAAAAACTGCAGCAGGGGAGCAAAGAAGGTGGCCTGGTGACGGAAGTGAGGAAGCTTTGGAGAAAGAAATTAAAAAACCAAGAAAGGGAGAGGAGACCGATTAATGGGGATGGAGTGATGAATTTGGGAGGAGATGCAGCAGGGGAGTGGAATGGGAAAGGAGAAACAACAAAAAAACTGCAACAGATGGGGACGGAGTCTCACAGAGATGGGAGTGAATGAGTGATTGAGTAAAGTTGGGAGGAGGAGAGATAGATGGCAGGGGAGTAGGAAGAGCTCTCTAACATCCTCACATGCACCGGTCACGTCATATCTGGTGCATGTGAGGCTCTACAACGTCCCCAGCTATGCTGGGGACGTCTAAACATACCTTTAGACGTCCCCAGCTCAAAGGTATCTTTAGACGTCCCCAGCCCATCTGGGGATGTCTAAAGGCTTTCTTTTTTTTTTATGACATTTAAAGGTAATCAGACGCGCCAATCTCTAAAATTTGAACCTGACCATATTTTGGACGTCCCTTTTTTAAAAAGGGACGTCCTTTAGGGTCTTTATAAGTATATTCTGTAGTAGTGATTTCTCCGACGATCTAGTTCCTAACGCGTATAACTCTACTCCTAAACTTCTCTTTCATGTACTTCAAGGTTTTTGGAGCTCAAATTTGCTGTTTAAAGAGAGTTAGGTTTCAACCAAGAAAATAAAAAGCTAGTGGGAGCTTGAGATAACTTCCAAACCTTCGTATATTGACTATTCTGGCTGCTGTGGGTAATTTAATCGATGAAATTTTGCCGGATTGCCGTTGGTTTTAAATTTTGGAAATTGAGTTGTCTAAGGGTTATGCTGCCCAATTTTGGTTCAAATGGTAGTTATAACCTAATGTAATAGTTAATAAAGTGATTAGGAGTAGAAAAGAACGCTTTTACGAAGCCGAAATCGCAAAACCCCGATTTTCCCCGAAGAACACATAAATTTCGGCCAGCTCTAGAAATGGGTCTTAGAGTTGGATTTTAAATGATTTGATGGTTCCATTGAGTTCAAGAGGGAAAATTAGATGGGGTTATAGTTGGCCACTTTTTCGGAAAAGGCCGAAAAAGCATAATTACGAAAACGCCCTTGAAACCTTTAAAGTGGGGCTGCCAAGGGTAAATTTGTAATTTAACATTGAATTTGATAATTTCGAGTCCGGAAATTGATTCCTTGTGTGGAAATATGCTAGAATAGCTTGGGTTAGAATTTCGCGAAAGATGCAGCCGGACCGAGTACGGCGGGCCCGGGCAGGGTCCCTGGGGGCATTTTTATAAATTTTCATTATAGACTCGTATAACCCCCCCCATAAACACTATGAAAGTGTCTAAATGATGCATTTGAAATTGTAGGATTCGACATTTGCCCTGATTGTAAGCACCTGTGCCGGTGCCAATCAGGAAAGAACAAGGTAGTGACTCTTTCTCTTATACTATATGTGATGTATTGTATGTGTGCTATATCATTAATTTGTGATGATTTCGAATGCTGCAAAGCCTGTGGATATGTGAAAGCCGAAAGGCTATTTGTGGGCTGTAAGGCTATGTGTATGCACCGCCACGCCAATAGTCCCTAAGTCGCTAACAACGGTTTGGGTAAGGACTGCATGCCTTCCCGACAGTAAAAGGGGATGAGGGTAGGGTGTGTTATGTATTGTGTCGCTGCTGATTGTGATTTACTTACATGCTATGTATTTATATACTGTATAAGTGATTTGTTACTACTGTGATTCTCTTGAATCTTATTCTTTCCATTGACTAATCTTTCAGACAGGGCAAGTGGCTCCAAAGGGAAGGAGACAACCAAGGGCGGTTAGGATATTTTAGGGATATTTGACTTGGTTGTTGGTTATCTATGTTTTAGTTGAGTTTATTGTTTATATATCTAGGATGTAAATATTAAAATGATTTTGTGTAATCCCCTATTAGGAAAACTATAAACCCATAGTATTTATATGAAACCCAGGGGTTACCGGGATTTTGTTGTACATTTTGATATATAAATGTGATGTAATTGCACAGGGTAATTATATTCGAATTGTGGAATTTGAGACCAGGGTAAGGCAGAAATTTTAAAAATATTTGTGAAAACCCTTCCGTAAGGAAGGGATTGTAAATGAGTTTGATTATTATTGGTCTCTATTTCATTTTAATCACGTATTTCGAATCATAATTACAGTTTTCGAGGTAGGGGTTACACATATAGGTAGGCACTGTCCCATGGGTTTGAGAATATCATACTGCCTTGCTTTTGTATATGATCCATTCACAGTCTTCATTGATAAAGCAAAGTCTAGAGATCGTTTAAACTTTTTATGATATTTATGGTCATTTATAATAAATATAAACTCATCATAAGCTCTTGAATATAAATTTTCCTTTTTTAAAGGAAAAATATTTTAGAAAAATACTCTCAAAATATGAAAAAAAAATTAATGATTTGAAATTATATTAGATTTCTTTAATGCTCTTCTTGGATGAGGGAAAAAGTTTAGAGAAAAGCAAATAGAAAGAAAGAAAATGGATAGAAGAGAAAATTGGAGAGATAATGTTAACTCTCATCATGCTTGGATGGACAGAGAAAAATACAGAGGAAGAAAAATAAACAAATGATATAATGACAATAACACCTTTATCTTATAAAAGGATATATTATGTTATTGTGTCTATTAAAACAAACTGAAGGCAACAACCATAGTAAAATTAACACCATTAAAATATTTAAAATCAAATTATTTCACGGAAATATATTTCATATTTTTCTATTTTTTATTTAAAATCATAATAAAAAATGTTTTAAAGTAAAATATAATAACTTTTAAAAATGGAACATTAGTAAGTTTTCTTGTTTCAATATATAAATAATTAATAGCTTCTCTCATTTGTTTCCTCCTTACCGAATACCTATATATTTTCATAATTATGAAAGCATTCAGTAAAGGACGATGCGGTGATTGGTTTTATGTGTGGGTATATTTTAATTTTCTAATTTTCAAAGCTTACTCCATTTGTAGAGGCACGCACGTTGAAGAAGAAGACAGGTGATGAAAACGGAGTGGAGGCAAGAGGGAGATTGGAAGATGAAGACACAGTAGAGAGAGAGGCATAAGGATGATGAAAGCAGGGAAGGGGCAGCGGGGGAACAAAAATTTTTCTCCTAAAATCTCTCCACATTTGGAGAGAAAGTTTGGGGAGGACATGTGGTGAGTCCCATGTGTAACACCCTGCCTTTAATCACGTAATTATAATTCGATATTAGGTAATTAATTTAGATTAGAGACCGTCGAATAGTTTAAAACTCATTTAAAATTCCCTTTAGTAGTAGGGACTTTATGAAATTTTCAAAAGTTCATTCCTCTTTCGGTCTCAAGTTCGATTATCGAATATAATCACCTGTGCAGTTTATCAACATTCACGTATGACAGAGTGTATTACCAAAATCCCGGCAAACCCCGGGTTCAACTACATATATATATAGAGTTTCAAATTCTAAGTAGGGGATTACAGAACCAAGTATTCACACTATTTACATCTCAAAATGTAATACAGTAATCCCTATCCAAAATGATTAACCAACTAAACCATACTAATGTCCCTAGGAAGCTCTAACCGCTCCGGGTCGCTCGCTTCTCCTTAGAGCCACTCGCCCTGTCTGAAAGGTTAGTTCAAAGGAAAGAGTGAGATTCAAAAGAATCTCAGTAGTAACTAAACATTTATACCACATATAAGCACACAGCATGTAAGCAAATCATCATACAGCAGCAGCAGCACATATCACACTCCACCCTCATCCCCTTTCTCCGCCAGGAAGGCACACCATCCTAACCCGAACCGTTGCTAGCTACTCAGGGACTATTGGCGTGGCAGTGCATACATGTAGCCTTATAGCTCATACAGCTAACCGGCTTTCACAAATGGCCCGTCGGCCTCACAAATAGCCTTTCGGCCCACATATACACCTCATCCTCATCCCCTTTCTCCGCCGGGAAGGCATACAACCTTCACCCGAACCGTTGTTAGCTACTCAGGGACTATTGGACTGACGGTGCTAACACATATCCACATAAGTCGCAACATACGAACTTATCACAAATCAATGGTCATACACACATACAATGCATCACATATGGTACGAAAGAAAAGTCACTACCTGCTCCTTTCCTGACGGTCACTGGCACAGTGGGCTCACGAGGATAGCAGATGTCAAATCCTATAATCAAGATAGGGACAATAGGTTAATTTCCTTTTCCAAGTTCTTACTTCAATAACACTCTATGTTGGTTATCATTTGGACTCTTTAGATGGCCATTAAATGCCTATTCATATGCCTAAAGGGTTGGGATAACTATCCCCAAAGATCCCTCTTTGGAAAGCTAAACTCTGATTTTTGGCCCTCTCACTCGAGCACAGAAGACCGTGCTCGAGCATGACCCTCACTCTCACTCGAGCACACATGCGAGTGAGACGCAGGAAGTGCTTGCCCGAGAGCAACTCCCGCGACCAACCTACACTCTCACTCGAGCACAAGAGGCTGTGCTCGAGCAGAGACCTCGCCAGCACTCGAGCACCACGGAAGTGAGGCCCTGCGAGTGACAACCCGATAGCACTCCCGACTCTCCAACCACAAGCGCACTCGAGCACGGAGGGCTCACTCGAGCACAACCCCAGTGCTCGCGAGTGCCAGGCACACTCTTGGCATTCACCCGCGAGTGAACACCTGAAACGCTCACCCCCAGTGCATTTATGCACCCTCACTCGAGCACAAACATGCTCACTCGAGCACGTTCATCCTGTGCTCGAGTGAGTTCTTCCTCACTCGAGAAATCACCTCAGAAACCAGATTGCAGAAACTGGTAAACTTCTCCAGAATTCACCAAATGAACTCTAATGGTTCTAAAACTTGTGCCAAAGCTCATTCTCACTTATTTCAACACAAGGAACCCATTGGCAACCAAAAACAACTCAAATTCAACTCAATCAACACATTCTCACTCTAAATCATAAATCCACCAAAACCACAACTTAACACACTTCCCTTATTCAACTTCAAATCAATTTCTAATCACTCCCAAGTGTCAAAACTGACCAAATGAACAGTGACACTCTCATCAAAATCTACCCTTCAATTAACATCATAATTAGGTCTAATTTCCAGAATTCTCATTGACTAGGCAAACATCTTGACATATATATCAAAATGCATCTCAAACCTACCTCTTTCACTTGCTGAATTCAGAACTTGGATTCCTCCACTTTCAAATTTCCTCAAGTTTCCACACACCACAAATCATAAGTCTGAAAACATAGAAAGAAAGCTCTTGATCACTTGCACAATATTAATGAGAAGTGTTTAAGCTTGTGAAGTCATTTACCTTCACAAATTTCAAACCCTTCCTTTCTCTTTCTTGCTTGCTCGCCGGAAATGGAGAAAATGGAGAGAGAAAGATGATGATCACCTCTTCTTGGTTCAATACACACACACACAGCCGACTAGGGAAAGAGAGAGGGAAGAGAAATGAGTTGAATTTTTGACTTCAATCCCATGGTCCATAGCTTGCCACTTAGCACCATCTCATTCCTCCTACCATGATTTCACATATTCTCTTCCACACTTGATTCCACCTCATGTTCTTCCAATCTCAACCATTGATTAAGATTACTAAAGGGTTTTCTCATCATTAGCTAACCAGACGGTTGGTAAATTTACCGTTTTACCCCTGATTAGTACAATACACATTAAACCATCACTAATGATCTTTATACCATATTACACAACATATACTTCAAAAATGCTTAATTATCATTAATCACATTATTTGAAGTTATTAATCATTGATTACAAATCCAGGATATTACAATTCTCCCCCCGTAAATTAAATTTCGTCCTCGAAATTGTTACACTGCTTGAACCAAAAACTCCGGATATCGTCTTCGCATATCCTCCTCCGCTTCCCAAGTTGCTTCTCTCGGAGTCATTCCCTTCCAGACCACCTTCACATATGGAATGCTTCTATGCCTGAGCCGTCGCTCCTCTCGGTCAATGACTTGCTCTGGCTCCACTGCATATGTGAAATTGTCTTGAAGCTCAACATTCTCATACTCAATGATGTGAGACGGATCTGGTTGGTACTTCTTCAATTGAGAAACGTGGAACACGTCATGGAGTCTGCTCAAGCTCGGAGGTAGAGCTACTCGGTAAGCTACAGGCCCAATCCTATCAAGGATTTCAAAAGGACCTATATACCTTGGGCTTAGCTTCTTCCTCTTAATCGCTCGCCCAACATCGATGACAGGAGATACTCTTAGAAAAATATGATCTCCCACCTCAAACTCAAGAGGCCGTCTCCTCTTATCAGCGTAGCTTTTCTGTCGACTCTGCGCTGTAAGCAACCTCTTTCGAATAATCTGAATCTGTGCAGAGGTCTGATCAACCAAATCTGGTCCGTAAAGTTTCCTTTCGGATAGTTCATTCCAGCATAATGGTGATTGACACCGTCTTCCATACAACGCTTCATACGGAGCCATCTGAATGCTCGCATGATAGCTATTGTTGTAAGCGAATTCCGCAAGTGGAAGAAAGCGATCCCAACTTCCTTTAAAGTCAAGAACACATGCTCGCAACATATCTTCCAGCGTCTGGATTGTTCTCTCTGACTGTCCATCCGTCTGTGGATGATAAGCCGTACTGAACCTCAATTGAGTTCCCAGAGCTTTATGTAGCGCTTTCCAGAATCTCGAAGTAAATCGAGGATCTCGATCAGAAATGATATTCTTTGGGGTTCCATGGAGCTTCACAATCTCACTGATATAAATCTCTGCTAGTTTATCAGGAGAATAACCAACATTGATTGGTATAAAGTGGGCTGACTTCGTTAGCCGATCCACAATTACCCATATCGCATTATAGTTCCTGATCTTGGGCAATCCCATCACCAAATCCATGGTTACGCTTTACCATTTCCATTCTGGAATCTCAGGACTCTGGAGTAAACCAGGTGGTCTCTGGTGCTCAATCTTCACTTTCTGACAAGTGAGGCATCTCGCCACGTATTTTGTCACATCACTCTTCAAACCCGGCCACCAGTACACAGATTTCAAGTTATGGTACATCTTGGTCATACCAGGATGAAGAGTGTATCCGCTCTTGTGTGCCTCATCCAGAATCTTCTGTCTCAACTCCGCCTTAAGTGGAACGCAAACTCTATTTTGATAGCGAACCAATCCACTAGGCGACAGATCATAACCTGGGACTTCTCCCCGTTCAATCCGAGTCAGATTATACTGTATCCAGTCGTCTTGCCTCTGAGCTTCTTCAATCTCAGTTCTTAGATCACTTTCTTTTTGAGAAATAGTGTAATTGGCACAGACGATCTGATTTGTCAAATTCAGGTCACGAAAATCTTCAATCAATTTCTTCTCTCGTATCATCATAGCTGCAACGAGTACAGTCTTCTGACTAAGAGCATCAGCGACTACATTGGCCTTACCCGGATGATATTTTATTTCCAGGTCGTAGTCCTTAAGCAATTCCATCCAACGGCGCTGTCTCATATTCAGCTCTTTTTGATCATACAGATATTTGAGACTCTTGTGGTCGCAGTACAATTCCACAGTCACACCATACAGGTAATGACGCCAAATCTTCAAAGCAAACACAATGGCCGCAAGCTCCAGATCATGAGTGGGATAGTTCAATTCATGAGGCCTGAGCTGTCGAGAGGCATAGGCCACCACACGTCCCTGCTGCATAAGGACACACCCTAATCCCTGCCCACTGGCATCAGAGTACACCACATATGTCACCCTGGGATCGGGTAGAATCAACATAGGTGCCGACGTCAACCTCTCCTTCAGCTCCACAAAACAGTTTTCACATTTTTCGTCCCACACAAACGGCTGATCTTTTCTCGTGAGCTTGGTCATCGGCAACGCAATACGGGAGAAATTCTGAATAAATCTCCGATAATAACCAGCAAGACCCAGAAAACTGCGTATCTCCGCCACAGATTCTGGCCTCTTCCAGTTCAGTACTGCTTCCACTTTACTGGGATCCACAGAGACTCCCTCTTGCGAGATAACATGGCCTAGGAATCTCACTTCCGATAGCCAAAACTCGCACTTGCTCAACTTGGCATATAGTTGCTTTTCACGTAAAATATTCAATACAACTCTCAGATGATGCTCATGCTCCTCCATACTCTTGGAATATATCAGAATGTCATCGATAAACACAACAACAAACTGATCCAGGTATTGTCGAAAGATACGGTTCATGTAGTCCATGAAAACCGCAGGCGCATTGGTTAGCCCAAATGGCATCACCAGAAACTCATAATGACCATATCGGGTCCTGAAAGCTGTTTTCGGAACATCTTCCGCTTTCACTCGCAGCTGATGATACCCTGACCTTAGATCAATCTTTGAAAATACACACGAACCAGAGAGTTGATCTAAAAGGTCATCGATTCGGGGAAGAGGGTACTTGTTCTTAATAGTAACCTTGTTCAATTCCCTGTAGTCAATGCACAATCGAAGACTCCCATCCTTCTTCTTAACAAACAACACTGGAGCTCCCCAAGGCGACACGCTGGGTCTAATGAACCCTTTCTCAAGCAGATTTTCTATCTGTTTCTTTAGCTCCGCCATCTCATTTGGGGCCATACAATATGGGGCCTTTGAAATAGAACCTGCTCCAGGCACGATGTCAATTGGAAATTGAACTTCCCTTTCCGGAGGTATTCCACTAAGGTCATCCGGAAACACCTCCGGAAATTCATTTACCACGAGTATATTACTCAAAGTCTCACCGGTTTCCCCTTGCACAGAGAAAAACACTACATACCCCTGGCAACCTTTTTCAAGATACCTTTCAGCTTTAGCTGCTGAAAGAAAGTTCATACCGGCATTCACAGCTTCAACCCTCTGAGAAACAGGATATACTATCCTCTTGTTTCCACAATCAAGTAGTACATTATTTGCCGTTAACCAATCAAAACCTAAAATGACTTCCAATTGGTAAAGAGGCAGACAAATCAGGTCTATAACAGACTGATGCCCCTCCACAGTTACGACACAATTCAAGTAAGCTTCTGTGGTTAAGGCCTTAACACCCATCGGGGTTGACACTACCAAATCAAATGGTAACTTATGTACATGCAATCCCAGGCGCTTCACGCAATCATAAGCAATGAAGGAGTGACTTGCACCTGAGTCGAAGAATGCTTGCAACAGATGACCATTAATAGAGATTTTACCTTGTATCAACTTGGGAGATTTACGAGCTTCCTCGTGGATCATAGCGAACACTCGGCCCTGTGTCTTTGGCCTCTGCTCGGGTCGTGGTCGTGGACAATCTCTAGAAAAATGTCCTGGCTGCTTGCAGTTAAAACAGATCATTTCTCCCCGACAATTCTGGCCATAATGCGTTTTGTTGCAACGACGACATTTCTCCTCAATCACAACTCTCTGAGGTTCACAATCTCTGGGCTGATAGGGCTTCTTATCACTGCCCCTAAATGTCGAGAATCCTTGGCCTTTCCGCTTTGGGGCGGCATTACCCTTACTGGGTTCACCACGATGGCCAGTAGCTTTGGCAGGATACAAGTCTTTCAAGTTATTCTCTGTAATCCTGCACTGCTCAACCACCTTGTTGAACTTGGTAAATTGATGAGTAGCTAGGCGTTTCCTCAACTCTCGCCTCAGACCGCGAATGAGCATATCGGAACTCCATTCTTCATCATCTTTAAACCGGAGGTAAGAGGAGTACCGAGCCAACCGGACAAAACAGGACAAATAGTCGTCAAAGCTCTCTGTATCCCCTTGTTTGATGTTGAGAAATTCTGTCTCCTTTTCAAGCCGAACTGATTTCGGGAAGTACTTCTCGTTGAATTCTTGTAAGAACAATTCCCAAGTCAGCGGCACATTTCCGCTCTTCAATGTTAGGGCGATATTCTGCCACCAACGATCCGCATCACCCTCAAGTTTGTAGACCGCCAACCGTGGCTTCACTTCATCCGGACACCCGAGGACTTCAAATATCTTCTCCAGTCTGTACAACCAATCTTTGGCTGCCTGAGGGTCAAACCTTCCTCTGAACGCCGGAGGCAGATGCTTGCAGAACCTAGTGACCCAATACTGAAGGTCTTTTTCCTCCCTGGTTGGCATCCCGTGTGAGTCTTGATTCGGAATAGCACGAGATGGGGATTCTGATGGCCGTGCTGATCCCTCAGCAGTGTCCTCATGACGGGTTTCTTCTTGAGTTTCTTCTGGTGTAGACTGAACCGGAACTTCCTTGTTCTTTGCCTTCTCTGCTCTGAGCTCTTCTCTTAGCTCAGTTATCATATCCCGCTGATCCTTGATTAGACCCATTAGCTCATGCATTGGATTTGGTGGATTTTCATTATCAACCTCCACCACAGGGTCCACACGCGGAATTTTGGGGCGTCCTCTAGTCTTCTTCATTCTACAAATAGCTTACCCCATTAATTTAGCAAAGACAGTGTGCACATATAGTCACAGAACTCATGTGTATCCACAACATTAAACATACATGTGCACAGACCACAATCATTCACAGATAACCTTCTATCCTAGCAACCTCTACCCTTGTCAGGAACTACAGCTCTGATACCAAAATGTAACACCCTGCCTTTAATCACGTAATTATAATTCAATATTAGGTAATTAATTTAGATTAGAGACCGTCGAATAGTTTAAAACTCATTTAAAATTCCCTTTAGTAGTAGGGACTTTATGAAATTTTCAAAACTTCATTCCTCTTTCGGTCTCAAGTTCGATTATCGAATATAATCACCTGTGCAGTTTATCAACATTCATGTATGACAGAGTGTATTACCAAAATCCCGGCAAACCCCGGGTTCAACTACATATATATATATAGAGTTTCAAATTCTAAGTAGGGGATTACAGAACCAAGTATTCACACTATTTACATCTCAAAATGTAATACAGTAATCCCTATCCAAAATGATTAACCAACTAAACCATACTAATGTTCCTAGGAAGCTCTAACCGCTCCGGGTCGCTCGCTTCTCCTTAGAGCCACTCGCCCTGTCTGAAAGGTTAGTTCAAAGGAAAGAGTGAGATTCAAAAGAATCTCAGTAGTAACTAAACATTTATACCACATATAAGCACACAGCATGTAAGCAAATCATCATACAGCAGCAGCAGCACATATCACACTCCACCCTCATCCCCTTTCTCCGCCAGGAAGGCACACCGTCCTAACCCGAACCGTTGCTAGCTACTCAGGGACTATTGGCGTGGCAGTGCATACATGTAGCCTTATAGCTCATACAGCTAACCGGCTTTCACAAATGGCCCGTCGGCCTCACCTTATAGCTCATACAGCTAACCGGCTTTTACAAATGGCCCGTCGGCCTCACAAATAGCCTTTCGGCCCACATATACACCTCATCCTCATCCCCTTTCTCCGCCGGGAAGGCATACAACCTTCACCCGAACCGTTGTTAGCTACTCAGGGACTATTGGACTGACGGTGCTAACACATATCCACATAAGTCGCAACATACGAACTTATCACAAATCAATGGTCATACACACATACAATGCATCACATATGGTACGAAAGAAAAGTCACTACCTGCTCCTTTCCTGACGGTCACTGGCACAGTGGGCTCACGAGGATAGCAGATGTCAAATCCTATAATCAAGATAGGGACAATAGGTTAATTTCCTTTTCCAAGTTCTTACTTCAATAACACTCTATGTTGGTTATCATTTGGACTCTTTAGATGGCCATTAAATGCCTATTCATATGCCTAAAGGGTTGGGATAACTATCCCCAAAGATCCCTCTTTGGAAAGCTAAACTCTGATTTTTGGCCCTCTCACTCGAGCACAGAAGACCGTGCTCGAGCATGACCCTCACTCTCACTCGAGCACACATGCGAGTGAGACGCAGGAAGTGCTTGCCCGAGAGCAACTCCCACGACCAACCTACACTCTCACTCGAGCACAAGAGGCTGTGCTCGAGCAGAGACCTCGCCAGCACTCGAGCACCACGGAAGTGAGGCCCTGCGAGTGACAACCCGATAGCACTCCCTACTCTCCAACCACAAGCGCACTCGAGCACGGAGGGCTCACTCGAGCACAACCCCAGTGCTCGCGAGTGCCAGGCACACTCTTGGCATTCACCCGCGAGTGAACACCTGAAACGCTCACCCCCAGTGCATTTATGCACCCTCACTCGAGCACAAACATGCTCACTCGAGCACGTTCATCCTGTGCTCGAGTGAGTTCTTCCTCACTCGAGAAATCACCTCAGAAACCAGATTGCAGAAACTGGTAAACTTCTCCAGAATTCACCAAATGAACTCTAATGGTTCTAAAACTTGTGCCAAAGCTCATTCTCACTTATTTCAACACAAGGAACCCATTGGCAACCAAAAACAACTCAAATTCAACTCAATCAACACATTCTCACTCTAAATCATAAATCCACCAAAACCACAACTTAACACACTTCCCTTATTCAACTTCAAATCAATTTCTAATCACTCCCAAGTGTCAAAACTGACCAAATGAACAGTGACACTCTCATCAAAATCTACCCTTCAATTAACATCATAATTAGGTCTAATTTCCAGAATTCTCATTGACTAGGCAAACATCTTGACATATATATCAAAATGCATCTCAAACCTACCTCTTTCACTTGCTGAATTCAGAACTTGGATTCCTCCACTTTCAAATTTCCTCAAGTTTCCACACACCACAAATCACAAGTCTGAAAACATAGAAAGAAAGCTCTTGATCACTTGCACAATATTAATGAGAAGTGTTTAAGCTTGTGAAGTCATTTACCTTCACAAATTTCAAACCCTTCCTTTCTCTTTCTTGCTTGCTCGCCGGAAATGGAGAAAATGGAGAGAGAAAGATGATGATCACCTCTTCTTGGTTCAATACACACACACACAGCCGACTAGGGAAAGAGAGAGGGAAGAGAAATGAGTTGAATTTTTGACTTCAATCCCATGGTCCATAGCTTGCCACTTGGCACCATCTCATTCCTCCTACCATGATTTCACATATTCTCTTCCACACTTGATTCCACCTCATGTTCTTCCAATCTCAACCATTGATTAAGATTACTAAAGGGTTTTCTCATCATTAGCTAACCAGACGGTTGGTAAATTTACCGTTTTACCCCTGATTAGTACAATACACATTAAACCATCACTAATGATCTTTATACCATATTACACAACATATACTTCAAAAATGCTTAATTATCATTAATCACATTATTTGAAGTTATTAATCCTTGATTACAAATCCAGGATATTACACCATGCCCTGTTACCTCTCATACTTTTTCTTCCTTCCACTTTTCCTCCCTCACCCAAACAAGAAAAAACTCATCTTCCTCATGTTTTCTTTCCTAATTTTCTTTCCCCTCTGATTCTCCTTCAATCCAAGTAGCAGGTTAAGGTAGCCAAGGGGCATTTACAAATTTAAAAAGAAAAAAAAAAGACTTTCTTTACCCCTCATGACTCTCATCTCTCTTCCATTTGTCATCTCTCTCCATCCACCGTTCTTTTCGAATTCAGCTTCTTTTCCATACTCTTCCGGCCTTGGCCTCTCCCTTACCCAAAACTACATCGTTTTGGGTACATGGGAGGGGTGATCTTTTTTTTTTGTCAAACTAATATTCAGGGTCTTGAAGTATTTTTTTTAGTAGCATCTAATATTCTAAAATAATTTTTTGTGCACTATATAGCATAAAACAATTTTTCAATATCACCCAATATCTGATAAGCTATACCCTAAACTATTTTAGTTGTAATGAGCAGCCTCAAAATCCCATTCAGAACAATAAATTATTTTTTTAGTTGCAACAAGCAACTTCTAAAATATTTTTTTAGTTGCAATGAGTATCATAAATTTAAGATATTGAGTGTTGGATGCACTCAAATTTAGTTTAGGATATAGAATGTTACTGAAAAAATATTTTAAGATGCAGCTTGCCAGATGCTGGGTACTACTGAAAAATTATTTTATGTTATATAGTGCATAAAAAATTATTTTAGAATATTGAATGTCACTGAAAAAAATACTTCAAGACCGGAATATTATTTTGATTAAAAAAAAAAGTGGATTACCCCTCCCATTTACACCCAAAACGATGTAGTTTTGGGTAAGGAGAGGGCAAGGACCGGAAGAGCATGCGAGGGAAGTTGGATCTGTTCTTTTCACTCATTCTTTCCGTCTCTCTCATCTCAACCTTCCCAGACAACGATGATCAGACCCTCGGTTCCTCAGGATTTGATTGCAGAGTGAAGAAGCCGGAGCAACAGGATGTGGTAGTGGCAGTCATGGAATTTGCATCTACCTTCAATCTCTCGCCTCAAGTTAAGATGATGGCAAGCACCTGAGCTGGGGAGGTTGAGACGAGAGAGAGTGAAAAGAATGGTGGGCAGAAAAAGATGACAGATGGAAGAAAGAAGCGAACGATGAGGGGTAGATAAAGTCTTTTCCCAAAATTTGAGAATCTCCTTTTGCTACCTTCAGAGAAATCTAATAATATACAAATTCAAATCATTAATTTGCCTTTTTTATATTTTGAGAGTATTGTTTTAGGATTTTCCCTTTTTTAAATATCACTCGATCAAAACGTTACTAGCCCGCTTGTACTTCACCATTGAGGAACCGTTCCGGTGTCTATCCTTTGATACGGACTTAAAGCTCGCCCTATCTGGATTTAGATGATTTATATTTGATTTTTTTAAAAATTAATTTTTTTTAGATAAAAAAACATTTTTGAAAAAAATATCATTCAAGAGATTATCTTTATCTTAAATTTCATACTTACTAAAATAATTTTTCTTTAAAAATTAAAAATTAACAAAATTAAATTTAAATCATCCAAATTCCATCTAAACAATCTAAATATAAGGGCTCTCTCTACCCATCCATGAAACACTCTCATTGTTTATCTTTATGTACTCTTATGCTGCTGAAAGGATGCAAATGCCTTGACAATATTTTGTAAGGACACAGTATACGATAGTCAGGTGTCAGGGTCAAAACAGCTAGGCATCCGTGCAAAAACAAACAAAAAATCAAAAATAAAAATCTGACAGCCTGTTTCTTAAAGGGCTAATTTTTTGGATAACTCCATCGTTAGAGACAATTTCACTTAATCACCAGTGACTTTTTTTTTAAAAAAAATAAGGATAACAAAATTATGAATTTGTATTCCAATAACAAAAAACCAGAGTGAAATTATATTCTGATTGTAAATGATTAAAATGTCCTTCCCTCATATGGATACTTTTTATTTTAATTTGCAATAATTAATTGTTAAAATACTTATGAGTACTTCAAAATTCACCTATTAATATTTATAAATTTTCGTATAAATTGTTATAATATAAGTTGAGAGTTATAATTTTTCATATCTACACTTGTAAGTTTTTTTGTTATTATTAGTTATTAAAATACGTATTACACTAATTGTAAAAAAATGAACAAGGGCAAATTAGTTGTTTATTGGCAAACCAAAATTTCACTGTGATCATTTGGTGCTACAATGTAAATTTCATTATATTTTGGTCTTTAAGTGAAATAAAGTGACATGTATGGGGCTTAAATGAATTACTCCCTTACATATTATGTTGATGACACGTAATTTTCACATCACGAGAAGTGTTGTCTTGTGTAATGTTCATCATGACATGGACCCTAATGCAAAGATCATTTGAAGCCAAAATGAAATTGAATTTAAGAGATCAAGCTAGTGTGTGGATAGAAGTTCTAAGCACGTACAATTATTGGGCCACAACTATCACAACCACCCATCAAACCATAAAGAACTCGTTTTTCATATGATGCAAAGCCAAAAAAATTGGGCCACAACTATCACAACCACAACCATACCCATCAAACCTTAAAGAACTCGTTTTTCATATGAGCAAAGCCGAACAAATCTGGGCTATGATAATATCACAATGCCCTTATTCTTCCGCTGTAATCGATAAAGCAAATAAGTGACATATATGGACCTTAATGCAAGGCAAAGAAGTGTGTCGGTAAAAGTTCTGAGCTAAACATCATATATTAAAAAATTAAGGTTCTAAATAAAACAAACAGATAAATTGTCATGTCACACAATTCTTGAGCAAACGTACGGACAAGGTCGACGTCTGATTACCAATATTTATTATTATTTTTAATTTAAAAACGCCTGTAAATGTTTTAGAGGATCTCTACCAAGCATAAATAGAGAACTGAGGTTCCTTTGGCCCCAGAACATCGCAAAAGATAGTACAACCAAATAGAAGCCTTTTCATTTCACTCCAATTGCTCTCTATCAATTTCCATTACTTTCAATTAGTAATATCTTCAAAGCCGAAATTCCCCCATCAAAACCAATGCTTCCACTTTCAGCAATCGAGACCTCTGGTGTTAAACGGACTATTCATAGCAAGGCTTCAACCTTTAGTGTTTCTAATCAAAACAATAATGCTCGTGGATCAGCAAATCACTTTGAACCTTCAATTTGGGATTATGATCATATCCAATCGATGAGAAGTGATTTTGTGGTATGGCCTGTTTCACGTTAATTTACTTTGTTTGTTGAAATTTTATTCCCCATCATGATGATCGATTCTCTAATTTTTATGACCCACAATTTATGATGGCCCAACTTTAAATTGTTATAGGAAGAATCGTATATTGGAAAAAGAGATCAGTTGAAGGAAGAAGTAAGAGGGATGCTCTTGACATTGACAAATCCTGTGGAACAACTTGAGCTCATTGATGACATGCAAAGACTGGGGTTGGCTTCTCATTTTAGCCAAGAGATTAGGAACATAATGGAAAAGATTAACAATAATGACACGTTAATAATAAATAACAACTTATATGCCATGGCTCTTGAATTCAGACTCTTAAGACAACAAGGCTACTATGATGTTTCATCAGGTATATATGATTTTTTTTTTCACAAATTATATTCTTCTCATAAATCACATCATTACTGAGAATATAATATTCTTGATATGTAATTGCATGCTGGTTATTTTCAGAGATATTTGATGGATTCCTAGATAACAATGGTAATTTTCATTCTCTCCTTTCGGGTGATATCAAGGGTATGCTATCTTTGTATGAAGCTTCTTTTCATTCAATGGAAGGTGAAATGGTATTGGATAAAGCAAGAGAGTTTTGCTCAACTCATATCAAAGAATTTGTGAACAAAAGCAGTGATGAAGAAGAAGAAATATTATTCTTGGCTAGCCATGCCCTCGAGCTTCCACTAGATTGGAGGATACCAAGACTAGAAACTCGGTGGTTCATCGATGTTTATGAAAGAAGACAGAACATGAACCCTACTTTGCTCGAGCATGCTAAATTGGACTACAATATTGTACAAGCTACCCACCTAGAGGAAATGAAACATGCGTTAAGGTGAAAATAATTAATCATATATATACTCAATAGGAAATTTTAACTATGTTTAGACCTTCGAACTCTTACAATGATTTACAGTTTGTTGGTTGAATTTCTAAAGTAAAATTTTCTGTCTCCTATGAAATTTATTTCACAAATATACAACACTTTGTTTATTTTACAATTCAAGCTAATAAGATTATGAGTTTCAAACATATTTCTCAATGGTTTTCTTTTGAGTTAAAGCTAAGATTGAATTAAACCTTCAAAACATTAAAAAAGAAAACAAAGAGAAAATATGCTTATTACTAATAAGCCAATCCTTTCACCTAATGTTTTTTTTATTTGAAGATGGTGGAAAAAAACTGGACTTGGAGAAAAGCTGAGTTTTGCAAGGGATAGAATGGTTGAGAACTTCACTTGGGCAGTTGGTTTGGCTTTTAAACCACAACTTGGAAATTTTAGAAGAGTGATATCAAGGCTTGGTGCATTGATAACTATAATTGATGATATTTATGATGTTCATGGCACTTTGGAAGAACTAAAACTTTTCACAGAAGTGGTTAAGAGGTAAGTAATTTATATTTATGATATATATATAATCGTCCTTTAATTGTCCCATATTTATTACAATTTTTATACCTCTTTTATGACATAGATGGGATATAAATGCCATGGATGAACTTCCACATTACATGAAAATATGTTTCCTTGCACTCAACAACTTTATCAACGAAGAGGCTTATGACTTCCTCAAAGAAAATGGACGCAACATCATTCCATGCCTTAAGAAAGTGGTATGCTGTGATTTAATATATTGCTTTCATCTTTTCTTATTATTTTATATAACATAAATTAATTAATCATGACATATTCACTTTTTATATATTTACTTTTGCGTCCAATTTTTTCTTGGGAAAATCCCTACAAAATACCGCCAAAATTGTAAAATTCCGTTTCAGTGCAGTGAATTCCAAAAACCCAAATCAGTCCTGTGTTAGTACGGAATGAACAATGCGGGGGTGCCAAAAGACGATTTTGCCCTTCATCCCTCATTCTCGCCACTTTCAGAATAACAACACGAGCCTCTCAATTAACAACTCCAGATTCTTGATTAACAACTCCAGTTTCATCTTTTTACTTTCACAATAACAATACCGGTCTTGTTATTAACAACATTATATTCTATATTAACAATTCTCATTTATTATTTCACAACTTCTTAATTTAAGTTTCAGGGCCAATAACAACACCTCTTTCTTTATTAACAACACCATATTTTACATTAACAACACTATATTTTGGAGATGCGAATATGTGAAAGAATAAAGCAGAGTTGTTAATCAAGAGTCCGAAGTTATTAATTAAGAGGCTTGTGTTGTTATTCTGAAAGTGGCGAGAATAAGGGCTAAAGGGCAAAATCGTCTTTTGGCACCCCTGCACTGTTCATTCCGTACTGACAAAGGACTGATTCGGGTTTTTGGAATTCGCTGCACTGAAATAAAATTTTGCAATTTCGGCGGTATTTTATAGGGATTTTCCCTTTTTTTTTTCCTTTTTTTTCAGTGGGTTGATCTCTGTAAGTCGTATCTGGTCGAGGCAACATGGTACCATAATGATTATAAACCCAGCTTTCATGAGTACCTAGAAAATGCATGGGTAACAATTGGTGTACAAGTCATACTTTTTCATGCCTATTTTTCAATTCCTAATTCAACAAATAAGAAGGACTCGATTGGGCTAGAGGAATATTCCAATGTTATTCGCTGTTCATCAACTATTATGCGCCTCGCCAATGATTTGGGAACAGCTAAGGTATCATGATGCAACCCTTTCTTACTTGATTAACCACTGAGTATTGCATGAAATATGGTATTGATTTTCCACTTATATTTAATTATGCAGCGAGAAAAGGTGACTGGAGACATACCCAAATCAGTTGAGTGTTGTATGAATGAAAGTGGAGCTTCTGAAGCTGATGCTCATAGGCACATAAATTCCTTGATATGTGAAACTTGGAAGAAGTTGAATAAAGAAGTTAGCAATTCTTCTTATAATTCAAGGAGTTTCATTCAGGTTGCTATGAACCTTGGAAGGACTTCACTCCACGTGTACCAACATGGAGATGGTTATACCATTCAAGATGATGAAACAAAAAATCATGCAATATCACTGTTTTTCCAACCTATTATAATTTAATTTGATGCAAAGACTCCCTTTTATTTTCTTTTTGTATATTTCTCTATGACTCAGTCAGATTGAAGCATTGTGGAACCCAACTAATATAGTTATCTCAAAGACATGTTCTATATTTACATGAATGCAAAACTTATACTTCATGCTTAACAGTTAATGGGTCAATGCCCCTTCTACTTTGACCACCACCTATTGGTTGTAATAACTTTATTTAATTTTCTTATGAGTGTATGTGCAAGAGTTTGTTAAACATTTTAATTTGAACCTGTTGTTGGTAATTTAATCTATGCCATATTCCATATTTTGGGTCTCGAAGTGCAAGAGTTCATTTAAAAATTTATGGGTGACGACCAAATGATTGTAAACGCTTTATAACGATGGATCTACATGTTTTTTATCATTTAATCATTAAAAGCGTAGAAGTTGCTGAGTTAATTCTAAATTAATAATAAGTTCTTCAACATAATAGCGCTGACTGGATTTTTTTTGGGACTACATGATTGTTTCCCTTAAACTAATCAATTATTGCCTATGTACGATGGACATGATGCGCATTGTTAAACCCAATAATTGAAGCGGGTAAATTATCGATGCATGACCGACATATTCACAAAAAGTGGCCTAAACAAATTTAAAGCTAATTTATGAGAATTAAGGCCCTATTTTCTCAAAAAATTGAAGAAAAATAGCTCGAGCTCAATTTCTTAGCTCAGAAATTTTTAAAAAAATTATTTTATAATGTATAGAAGCTAGTTAAGAAAGAAAATCCTTATAAAGGTTTAAGGATTTATTTTGTAATTAGGTACTGGTTAAAAACAAGAATAAAATGGTAAATTCACTATCCCAAGTCTAAGAAATGAATTGGGCCACACCTTAGTCTAAACTATGAAGCCCATTACGTGCTAGGGCAGAGCAAGAAGAGTGGGGCCAGATTGCCGTCAAGTTCAATTAGAATATTAGAAGCTTATGCAGTAATCCTTAACCAAAGCTGTAATGTCAAAAAAAAAAAAAAAAACTGACTTACCCTCTCATTTAACTCATTAGCCGACCCTCCCTCATTTGCAACCAGTAAAAAATAATCAGAGTGGGAGAGTGAGCTTGAAGCCGATAGGAACCAGAGGAGGATCGAGGGTGGAGAAGAGAAAAAGGGAAGCGTCCACACACATGCAAAGCTAGGATCCAACTACGGTAAGCCTCCTAACTCTTCTTCTACCTAATATTTAACCATCTGAGGGCTATTTTGAGAATGATGGGCGACTGGAATTTGATGCTAAGTGGAGGAAAAGTAACAATCAAGCTAAGATAATGGTAGATATGAATAAAACAAAGCTTAGATGGGAGGGTTGTACTGATGAATGTGTTATTTGGTTCTGGTTTATTATTGCTGAACCAAAGACTTGCTGTTTCTGAGTGTGAGGCGTCGAATTTTATCTTAGGGAGAGAAAAAAAAGTTTTAATTATAAAATATGCAAAGGGCAAGTGTGGTATGTGTTGATAGTGCTAAAATAGGATTGTCAAAGCTGAAAGTTAGAGGTAGAAAAGTTGCTAAATATTCAAAAATGATGTTGCAATGATGCTTGAAAAGCTAGACAGTTCCAGACTAAATGTGAGTGGGCTGTCCGAAATTATTTTGAGAATTAGAGTATTTGTATGTTAATGGAATTGGATTGTTGGAATTGAAAGGCATATGGTAAGCTTATGCTACATGAAATTCTATTGGGGAAAGTGTTTTAATCTAGTTAAATGGTATGATTTCAGTTGCTGATACTTAAGTGAGGATTGAATTTATGTTGTGGAAGCTTAAATTTAAGAAAATAGCCACTGTTTGATGCCTCTCTCTGTCAAATAGCTATCTTAGAAGTTTAAGCTTTGCCTAGAGACTTTAAAATAGAGGTTCAAACCTTGTCTTTGAATCTGGTAAACTTTTGGAAGCGTATCAAGAGGGATGCTTGAATTTTAGAGCTAGAAACTGATTTAATGTTTGTTTTTAGTGCTTCTAAATTTTAAACGACTATTTTAGATGGTTAAATGATGTCTAGATGTGTGTATGAAGTGTTGGGTAACAATGGATGTAAAATACATAAACTCCTCTCTCTACCCTGATTTGGACAGCACAGTTTTGGTAAGAGGAAGTTAAATAATGGTCTTAAGTTCCTAAATTACGCATGCAAGTCTATAGGTTTCTTTGTAGTGATTGAGGACTGTAGAATTGAATCCTATAAGCCTTCTAGCTCTGTTTTGTCCCACCACTGTTTGGATAAGAAAGAGCTTGACTTTTATAGTTTAGAGCTTAAGAATGAATTCCTCATGCCAAGTTTTGTGAGAATAGCATGAGGGCAGAATTTAAAAGCAAGAATTATAGGTAAAGAAACAAAGTTAAAGAATTAAGTATATAAAAGGACAGTTGGGACCATGGGGAGAGATTTATTATGCGATGGTTGTGTACCGAAGTTTAAGCATTAATTAATCTGTTCTACATGAATAATTAATAGAATTTGATAATTGCTTTCAAGACCAAAGAGGAGGCAAAGCAAAGGAAGCACAAGCAAAAGGAGATAATTGGGAAGAAGAATCAAAAGGTAGTGAAAGTTACTCTTATATAGTTTGTGTTTGGTTGCTTGCATGTTTATTTTCCATGTATGCCGTAGTTAGGCCTTTGAATATGTAATATCCTTACTTAAGTTTGTGTCATGGCCATGTGTATATGCTTGTAAGGTGTTGTTCTTATATTGGCTATTTACATACTTAGTTAATTACCACTACACATTATATGTTGAGTTAATGTTTTGCTACTGAGATTTCTCCGAATCTCACCTATTTGTTCCCATGTACCAACAATAAGGGCAAGTACTCCTAAAGGAGAAAGCAAGCTAGTGGAGAAAGCTTGAAGGTGGAAGCACTTGAGAGGCTTGTTTTGATTACTTTAATATTAAAGTTCATTTTGTTTAATGGCTATTGTATGAATTTATTTAAGATTTTCTAAGTTAATTATATATTTTGGTATGTATCTATCCTACATAAGGCCATACGGAGGAGCGTGTATGGCTAAGAATGCGTAATTAAGGTAAGTTAGCAAGTTGTTTTATTGATAAGCCATGATTTTGGGAAAGACATTTCGCTGGGGTAACATTTTGTCCACGTTATGAAATTTGGCAGTGTTATGGTACACATCCAGACCTTTAATATGAGTCGTATGTCATAATTTATAGTTGTGTATATTAATAGATATGATTTTTCAAAGATCATCCTGAAATTTTTTATATGCTGCTAAATTCCCCCCTTCCAGATTTGATAATCGGGTGTTTCTGGGTCCAGTGGAACGTAAAAGAACCTTTGTCTTAATTTTTCTGCCAAATAGCTTTCCAAGAGCTAACACTGATGTTGGAGTTATATTTAATAAGTTATGAATTTTAAAAATTTCAGGTAAATTCATTATTCATGATATCCAAGATTTGAGAAAGATTTTTAGTTTCTAGCTTAATCGAAGGTATTTTTGGGTTACATGTAGTTCTTAAATGGGTAAATATCTCTGATAAGTGCCCCTATAGTGACGTGTTTCATTTTTCAATTTGGCAGGTATATGAAAGATAATGGTTAGGTTTGGATTCTCTTGTTTTTCTCTTTCTTATTTTCTATTTAGAATTTTATATTTGCCATTAGATTGAAAAATAGATGGTTTAGGTTTGATATTTTATAAAATTATTATTTTAAATATAAATAAATGAATTTAAACTATTAAAATACCATCTCCACAATTCATAAATGCAGTATAAATAAAATTTAAAACTATGAATTCATAAAATATTAAATTTAAACCATCCATTTCTTAATCTAAAAATGAAGATAAATTTCAAAAAGAAAATGAGAAATAGGATTATAAGACTATCCTCTCGTGTTGAGCCATATATAATTTTCATGGTTGTCACCAGATGTATTTATGGGATTTCTAGATGACAAGGGTAATTTTCATTCTGACCTTACGGTTGATATCAACGGGATGCTCTTTTTGTACAAAGCCTCGTTTCACTGAGTGGAAGGCTTAATGATGTTGGACAAAGCCAGAAAGTTTCGTTCAATTCATCTATAAGAATTTGTCCGAAAAGACAAAACTCATAGTAAACATTGAATTGTTTGACTTGAATTTTTTCTTTGAAATAGAAAAAGTATTTTCCATTTTCTTCCCCTACAATTCAAACTAACAAGATAAGGGCTTTCAAATGTATTTCTCATTGTTTTATATCCATTTTTTCCTAAAATACCCTTCTTATTGACTCTTACTCCTTTATACATACCTTATTTTTCTTCATTACACAGAAGAGTTAAATTAATAAAATATTAATAAATACTTTGTTGAAATTGTAAAGATTAAATTGTTTGGGAAAAAACCAAACTCCTCAAGTGTCATTAGTTTCAAAACGGGGGATAATTTTTTCGCGGACATTGTATAATCATCAGAAAGAATTTTACTAAATTGAATTACTATGTAAAAAAAACAAAGCGAACATCATTATACTTATTATAATACTATTTGTCCTTTATGAAGTAAAGGATGGGGAAAATAATCGGACTTGTAGAAAGATGTATTCGAGTAGTTTTTCAAGGAATGGGTGGATGAAGGGCTTCTTTTTGGACAGTGGCTATAGTTTTTGAACCACAATTTGTGTTATATTACTTATATACTGAAGTTTTGGGATAGAAGTCTATAAATAAGTCTAAATTAAATAGGCTGTTAAATCCAATTGAGCAAACGTTACAAAAGTGTACAAAAAAATATAGAATGGTTCTCATGGGCTCAACCACAAATTAAAGGTTTTTCTAGGGCTTTAAGAGGCTGTGGGAAAGTCCTAAGAGCTAAAATGAAAGGGAATAGGGATTTAAATGTAGCGCAAGAAAGATCCACATAGAAAAAGAAGATGAGAAGTGTATGTGGATTGTGGACCGAATTGCAATTACTGGAAATTAAAGGTATTAAAATATATAAATATTATAAAATTACAAAATAGTACCTGAAACTAGAAAGGGAAAATTGGGAAGAAGTACCTGATTGAAAAATTAATTGGGTAATGGTACCTGGAATAATGTTAAGCGCCAATGTCCTACAAGAGAAATAAACATGCATATGAAATGATCAATCTACCCTTGATGAAAACATTCTGAAAAATCAAGCTGAAGGAGGAAACGAGTGAGCGATGGTGGTGATGGGATTTGGTCTATTTGCTTGCCGTAGTAGAGGCGATGACTGAATCTATTATATGTATTGATATGGACGGAAACAAGAAACGGAGAGCTCGTCTCTCTCTCATAGAACCCTAGCCTTTTTTTGGCCAGTGATGCCATTCTCAATAATCGCAGCCACTGTTTCCGATAGCCCCCGTTGCTACCATCGCTTAGCAATTTTGTTCATTTTCATATAAATCTAGACCGAGAGGTTCAGTCTCTCTCTCTTACTTTCCTCATCTCTGTCTTTTGTGATCAGAAGTCAATATGAACTCGCAGTTCACTTCATATCTCCAGTGTTCTCCTCCATCAATTTCTCTAGCTTCAATTGTTTGTCATCCTCATCGGTTTGATGGAAATTTCTAGGTTATTTTTTGCCTGTTATCGTTCATGAGACTCTGTATTTTCTCTCGACCTATTTCAAAAGCTCTCTTTTGTATAGGTCCCGGTGTAGGTAGGAGCTGCTATTAGTTCTTTAGCACTGTACTTTTGTTTCTTTTTGGGCACTCTGTGCACTTTGTATATATTTTTCAAACCCTACAGGGGAATTCCTGTATTGGAAACAAGTACCTAATGTCAGTATGTTTCCGCTATTTCTGTATGCCTCACGGAACTTACGTTTAATACTCTACGAATATCGAAATGTTAAGGGGTCTGACAATCTTTGTCTTGCAACTTGTTTGTTGTTTAATGCTTAATATGGAGAAACATAAGAGCCCAAGGTATCATATGAATAGACTGAGTATAAAAAATCAAGTCCCCAAGGTAAAGTTAAAAGTAATAATGTAAGCAAAAAAGATATAGTAAAAATAAGGAAGAAATCCATACATAAAAAGTAATGAAGGACTTTGGGAAGCAAAATTTCAAGTTAAAAAGCCAAGTTAGAGTGAGAAAAGGTTAAGTTCGCATGGAATAGTAAGATGTAACATCCCCAATTTTTATTCTTACAATTTAAATAACATTAGGTTGTTATTTATCAACTAACTTGATTTAAAGAAGATTAAACATATTGTCTGAAGTATTGAAATATAAAATTGAGGAAAAAAAAGGAATATGATTGAAAATTTAAGGGGAAAATTGTAATAAAAATAAACGGGGCCGATTATATTTTTAAGATATCAAGTTAATTTTTTGAGAACGATTTAGTGTGTGTGCGTGTGTATGTCTATATTTAATGTTGATTTCAATTAATAGGATTAATTCATAATTATTGAAAGTTATCATGTAAATATGGGAGGGGGGATTTCCCAAAATGAGTTAAATAGGAATGTGTGAATTATTTTCCCCAAACCATGATTATCAGAAAAAGGAGAAAACATAATGTGGTTAGATGTGGTTAAGAATGTGTAAATTAATTTCTTACTCAAAAAAATTATGGCATTAATAGAAAAAACAAATGGGCCATGGCCCATGATGTTTGATCACACACTTATTCAATTTTTACATACTATCTCCATGACCCGCAACACAACAGTACAACACCGTACCTCATCTCAACACATTATTATATACCCCTCAAATCAAGCTCGCCATCAAACATTGCTCATCTAGCTCCCTCATCCTTTTTCTTTTCTGGTTTGTTCACTGTGCCTATTCTTCTTGTTCTTCCTGTGCGCTGGGTGTGTGTGTGTACGTGAGAGAGAGAGAGAGAAGCAAGGAGATGTTGCTTGGCTTTTCTTCCTAAAAGCTTGGTAAGTTAACTATCTCGTATTTCTCTTTAGTTTTCTTCCCTCTTATTTTCAGTTTTGATGGAGAAAAAATGGGGCTTGATATATTTTGAAATTTTGAGGCTTCTAGTTGATTATTTTGCTTTTAATAGAGTGAGGTTTGAATAATGATTTATTCTAGCTTATTTAAGGTTATATTGATTTTTGAATTACTTAGATTTGAGGTTTATGATGAGATGTGAATAGTAAAAAATTTGGATGAAACTTTTGAGTGTTGGAAATTGGGTGTTTTAAATAAATTGAGGAGATATTTATAGTTTAATGATTCTAATAAGTAATAAAGAATTAATGGAAGGAAGAAAGTGTTAGATATAAATAGTTTTGATGATGTCAAATATGGATGTCAAGTATTAAGAGCAAAACGTTTGTATTACATACTTATTATCTTCATTGACTAACAACTATATTTAATATTGGATATCTTGTAGATTAGTCAAGCCGAGAAAGAAGAAGATTGAAGATATTCAAAGAGATATCTAATTAGATTATGGATTCAAGAAGATGATATTAGTCAAGCAAAAAAAGAAAAAGATTAAAGATATTCAAGAAGACATCTAATTGGGTTATGAAGAATGATCATCAAGAAGAAAAACAAGAAGAAAGAGATTGAAGAAAGAAGAAAAAAGATTGAAGAAGGAAGAACTTGCAAGATCACATGAGAATATCAAGATCCAAGCTATTAGAAGTGATATCGGAGGTTTATATGTTCAAACAAAAGTTGGAATGAGTCAATACAGAGCTAAAATGATGTATATGGAAGTTATGGTACCTCTGGGGATGATTAATTGAGTAATATGGCACTGCCTCATTTTGGAGGTGATTACTTGAGTGGCTACTCGAGTGGTCTACAAAGTTACTTGAATATTACTTGAGTAACCACTCGAGTAATGGCACTCTGTTTTTACGCGTCAGGACAGAGGTTCGGTATTTTGGGTATATCTCTCTAAACACATGTCGGATTGATCTAAAACCAGTGGCATATGAAACTAGACTCCTAACACGAACTATGGACACCAAGATAACATTTAAAAGAGTTCATATGAGAGAGATATGATCTGTTGAAGTTGACACATGAAGTAGCGTCTTTTACCAAAACAAGGTTCGGTATTTTGAACATAACTCTCAAAATACATATCGGATTAAGATGAAACTAGTGTCATATGAAAGTAGACTTAAAGAGCTTTCTATGTATATATAATTTGATATATTTTAAGTTATATACTAAGAGCTATGCCTTCTGGAAATTGATGCTCATGATTTCAGACTTTGTCTAAATGCAGAAGATATTCTTTAGATCATAACTTTCTGTACAAAATGAGTTTGGAGGTGATTCTTGTTGCATTGGAATGTAGATGATGAGAGCTTTTTGATGATATATAATTTTCCATGTTTCGAATCAAAATCAAGAATTCACTTAAAGGGCTTACTCGAGTAATATACAGAATTATTTGAAACCTCACTCGAGGGACCACTCGAGTAATGCAGTTGAAAATGCTGTCGACCAAGATTTGAATGACATTACTCGAGGGACCACTCGAGTAATCTGCAAAGTTATTTAAGAGCTTACTTGAGGGATCACTCGAGTAACCAGAAAAGAAATTATCCAGTGGCTTTCGGCCAAGAAATGATAGACTTTACTCGAGGGACTACTCGAGTAACCAGATATGGAAGGGTACATTACTCGAGGGATCACTCAAGTAATCCACAGAGTTATTTGATCCATTACTCAAGGGATCACTCGAGGAATCAGGTAAGCAAATAAGCAGTTCCTCTCTGCCAGATTTTGAACGGGATTACTTGAGGGCTTACTCGAGTAATGACCCAGGCTTACTCGAGTGACTACTCGAGTAATGCTTCCCAGGAGAAAAAACAACTTACTGAAGCTTTCGAAAATCATGGGATTAATTATGAAACTCACTCTTCTTGCTTCCAATCATTCTTACACTTCATTGTATTAGTGTTTAATGTATGTCTCCAAGAATACAATAAAGATATGATGTGAAGAGTCAAAAGTTGACTTTACGAAAGCGGAGCGTTCACCAACCACAACGGCTAGTTTTCAAAATCGAAGAATAGTCAAACGAAGCTACGTCACTCTAACGGACAGGTTGAAATGCTTGCAACGGCTATCTCAACTCATCTATAAATATAGGAACATTTAACGAAGAACAACGCCAACGAGAAACATGAAAAGATCATGAATCATCTACTCCAATCCAACTTCTCTCTGTTCTTATCTATTTTCTATATCATATATATTTGAGAGAGAGATTATTTGTATTGTACTTTAGTGTTTATTATATCTACTCTATGAGAGAGTCTGTAAAAACTTTCAACTATATTTCTGAATTGATCTCAAGGTAGAGGGACCTTGAGTGGGTTGATTTCCTTACGGGGAAGTGTAGAGAGAATCGTCGGTAAGACGTTCTATTTGTAAGACTTATAAAGTGCAAGCAGTAGAGAACGTTGCTGCTCATAAGACTTATAGGGGTGTAAGTAGGAGAGAATGTTGCTGCTCGTAAGACTTGCACGAGTAAGATGGAAGGAAAGATCTTAGGGATTGCTCTACTCGTAAGACTTGTTGTAAGGGGGAGTATCTTGGTGAGAACTTTGTAAAGGCTTTTTTTGTGCCTGGATTGAACAAGAAAACAGTGGATTTGAAAATCTCAGGAGGAGCCTGGGGACTAGACGTAGGCCATCATAGATTAGATCGAACCAGGATAAATCACAGTTTGCATATTCTCTTCACTAAACTCTTATATTTTCAGCATATATTAACTGTTGATTTATGATTCATTATTTTCATATTTATTGCTTCCTCTAAGATGCAAAAAGATTTTCAAAGTTCTTAAGATTTTTATCTTACATCCAATTCACCCCCTCATGGGTGTTAGCCGGTTCTAACAGAAAGGAAATTGGAATGATGATTTTGAGAAATAGTTATTTATGTGATTCTTTTCTTAAGGATTTAAAGTGAATAAATTTTTGGCGATTTAAGGATGAATGGAGGAAATTATTATTGCCAATAATTTTAATGAGTGAAATAGAGTTATTGGATGATAAAAATATGATTGAATATGTTAGATATGATTAGTTTTGATGATGTCAAATATAGATGTGAAATGATAAAAGCAAAGCAAAAAGTTTATATAATGTATTTCTTTGACTAATTACTGTGTTTAATGTGAAATATCTTGTAGATTAATTAAGTTGAATTATGGAGGAAGAATGAGAAGACAAAATTATCAAATATATAAAGAAGTTATTGAATTGATAAGAATGAACAAAAGGAAGAAGAAGAAAGAAACTGAAGATAGTCAAGAAGCTGCCTACTCGGATTATGGAGAATGATTATCAAGAGGAAAATCAAAAAGAAAGATATTGAAGAAAGAAGAACTTGGAAGATCTACCAAGAATATCAAGATTCAAGTTATTAGAAGTAATTTTGAAGATTTCATAAATTTGAGGCACTGTTTGGCATTGTAGCAGTTGGCACTGTAGCAATCACTCGAGTGAGGCACTGTAGCATGCAAATCACTGTAGTGCTCGAGGTGTAGAATGAAAGTACAAAATCACTGTAGCAAGTGTGGCACTGTAGCACTCGAGTGAAGCAAGAACACACTCGAGTGTTGGGCTACTCTGTTCAACTCTGTTTTACATTCAGCCTGACAGAGGTCCGGTATTTTGGCCATATCTCTCAAACCACACATCGGATTGACCCGAAAGTGGTGGCATATGAAAGAAGACTCACAACACGAAATATGTACACCAAGATCACATTGAACGAAGCTCAAATGAAGGAGATAGCATCCGTGGAAGATGACACTGAAATCACCGTCACTTTCCAAGACAGGTTTGGTATTTTGAACATAACTCACAAACCACATATAGGATTGAGACGAGACCAGTGCCATATAAAACTAGACTCAAAGGGATTTCCATGGATAGGTAATGTGCCTAATTTTAAGTTATATTCTAGGAGCTATGCCTTCTGGATGTTGACGCTTGTACAGTCTAGTGCGATAGACACTCTTTTGATCGTAACTTGCAGAATACAAGGAGTTTGGAGCTCATTCTTTTAGAATTGGAATGCATATGGCAAGAGCTTTATTATGATACATCATTAGAATCAAATAAATAAATTTTGTCTAATGTGGCCACACATCACTCACGAGTGCAAAAACGCACTCTTGAAAAATGTCATGCGAGTGTTGTCCAGAAGCAGCTGAATCGTGGAGAAATTTAGCAACACTCGAGCACTGGAGATAGAACTCGAGCATCAGTCTCTTTTACACTTGAGCACATGCAAGTGTTGGACAAGAAGTGTTTGGCCGAGAACAATTACTGTCAATCTTACTGATGTACTCGAGCATTATAACCAACACTCGAGCATGAAGTTAGTTTGCACTCGAGCACTAGCGAGTGAAGAGCAGCAAGTGTTTGCTCGAGAGGAAGCTAGAACGTGAAGATATCAAATGCACTCGAGTGAGCCATACTGCACTCAAGTGAGAACTTGGTGGAATCCAGAAATGAAACAGAGCCTCACAGCAATCAACTCAAACATGGTTACATGTTATTGAATGATTGTGTTCTCACTTGTTATTGTTTCTAAATGTTAGCTAACATATATTTCAAGTGTGAAACAGGATATTAAACATTCGGATTGAAGTTTCAAATAAGAAAGTCAATTATGGTGAACTTTATCATTACACACCGAATGGCGGCTACCTACCATGACAAGCAACTGACACACCACAAAAGACTGTTGAATATTCAAACATATTCATACTGCTCAACAACGTGACGTACAGGTCATAGTGAAAAACTATTGGATATCCAAACGCTCATATCTCGCTCCTCTACGGGATGTTCTGCTGCAACAGACAGCGGCTAGTTGGTCAAATGCACTCAATGGTCAAATCTTATAATGAAACATCCTGCTCTTCAATGGGACACTCCAATCTGCAACAGATATTTCATAATGAGTAGATATTCAAATGCGCTCAACGGTCAAAATGAAGTAATGGGACTCCAACGGACGAATGCTCACAACAGTCATCATCTTCATCAACTATAAATGAGAGAGCATTTAAAGTTGATGGGGAACAAAGACAGCGAGCAACTACGAGAAAAATGATGGAAACATGAATCCTCTGCTTCTACCCAAACACTCTCTATTTTCCAGTTTCTATATTACTTATCATTGAGAGAGTGATTATTTGTATTGTATTTCAGTGAGTATTATATCCTCTTCGTGAGAGAGTCTGTAAACACTTTCAACTATATTTCTGAGTTGATCTCAAGGTAGAGAGACCTTGAGAGGGTTGATTTCCTTACGGGGGAAGCTGTAGAGAAAATTGCCAGTAAGACATTCTGCTCGTAAGACTTACGAGGTGCAAGCAGTAGAGAACGTTGCTGCTCATAAGACTTACAGGGGTGTAAGCAGGAGAGAATGTTGCTGCTCATAAGACTTGCACGAGTAAGCAGGAGAGGAAGATCTTCGGGATTGTTCTGCTCGTAAGACTTGCCATAAGGGGGAGTATTTTAGTAAGAGATTTATAAAAGGATTCACAAGTACCCGGCTAAACTTGTGGGATTGTAAAGGCTTTTCTTATGCCCTGATTAAACAAGAAGATAGTGGATTTGAAAATCTCAGGAGGAGCCTGGGAACTGGACGTAGGCCATCACAGATTAGACCGAACCAGGTTAAATCACAGTTTGCATATTCTCTTCCCTAAGCTATTATATTTCCAGCATATATTATTTAATCTAACTATTGATTTATAAACCTTCATACTTACCGCTTTCGTTAAGATGCAAACAGATTTTCAACGTTCCTAAGTTTTTATTATACATCCAATTCACCCCCTCTTGGGTGATAGCCGGTTCTAACAGAATAGAAAATAGAGAAATTGAGTTATGGTAGTAAATTTAGGATTTTGGGAATTTGTATTGAAGTGAATAATTTGAAATTCCTATAAAGGTTTGAAATAGAGCTTGATTTGTGAGTTTGATTTTGAGTTGGTATTGATAATGTGATTAACAGAAATAAGGTTTAGTAATTGGGTTGATTGAGAATGGTTAAAGAGAATAGTTAGGACTTCTAGAGAGACTTTAAGCCTCTAAATTGATTTGTTAACCACTCAATTAGTTTGAATACTAAATTGTGGTTCCAATTGATTGTTATAGATTGATTTGTGAATTATGGTTGAGCTTGGGCTTGAATTCTTGTGGTAAACTTAGCTTTGACGAGAAGTATCCACTTTCCACTTGTTATATGTGTTGGTATATATGTTGTTTGTGAGTATTTTGATTATGAGAATGAAAATGGTATATTGATTTTGATCAGATATTTCAATGAGCACTTTGAAATATTTATTGAGATTGAGAACGTCATTGTAATGTTGATGAGTATTTTGATGGAATTTGCCTTGTTAAACCTTATGATTTGAACCATGAAATACATATATTCATGTGAGAGAGAGAGAGAGAGAGAGAGAGAGCTTTGAGAATTGAGATATTATGGCATGTATATAAAAATAATTGAATAGCATGATATGAATGTGAAAATTAAAGAAATTCCCGTTGAGCTATTTATTGATAATTATTGTGATGGTTGGATTGAAATGAGATTGGTAGTTTATTCCACCATAAGGTGTAGCCTTCATTGGTGCATGATGGATGGCTTTTCTCCGTCCTTTAGGTTCAATGAGGGGTTATCCCATAGGTTCAATAAGGGACTGTCCCACTGGTTCAAGGAGGGGCTGTGATACCTCAAGTAGATATCATTCTAATTGGAAAGAATTTTTAGCAATTGTAAAAATAATAGAAAATTTTGAATTATTTATAGTAAATACCACCCTACTAGTTAGCGAGGGGAAAAGACCAATAATCTTAGCATGCGCTTTGTGGATTTTGGACAATTCTCATCACATAACTAGCGAGCTTTTGAGTGACTAGCAACATGGATTATAACTTAGCCCATGAGTCTAGTCAACGAAAATAAGATTGTTTGGTTGAAATAATGGGATGCAACTTGCGAATTGTGATATGGGAATTGTGATACAGAATTTGTGATGTGTGTGTTATAGAAATTGTGATACGAAATTTGTGATGTGAAAATTATGATATAAAAATTGTGATACAGAATTTTTAATATGGATTTTGTGGTATTATATTGTGATATAGAATTTGTGATTTGAAAGTTTGTAAATTATATGACTAATAATTTGTTATATAAACTATTTTACTTAGCACCTCACGAGCACATATTTGCATGTGCGATGAGTTGCATAATTGGTTATTGAGACTTTGGTCTCACCCCGTTGCTCTTAACATTTTTTAGGTAATAGCTTTTCTACTAGTCAATTGGGGAAGGGTCCAAAGACTTGATTATTGTGACAATCTTTGTAAATCCTCCTCCTCTTTATTTATTGATGAATTGTTGTGTATTGTCAGTGTAGGGCTCATGTTGCATACTCTAATGTGATATTATGTTTTGGATTATATTGTTTTCTATCATAGATAAGTAACTCAAGTGAATATTTGAGAAAAATTGTTTAAGTATCTTGATAATTGAGTTTAATATTGGGCTTACGGTCAAATGATTATATTCTAGACTTCAAGAAATCTAAGGCCTAAGTGCATAGATTAATTATGGTTTAGTTTGTAAAACGATGAGAAGAATTTTGTTATATATCGATGATAGATTTTAAATGTTTGACTGATAGATAGTTAACTTTTGACATTTTATAAATCTTTGAGAAAAAATATTGTTAAAAAATAAGCTTATAGCTAGGCTTGTAGTTGAATATTACATTCTGAGCTTTGAGAAGTTCAAGACCCAAGTGTTGTGAATATTCATGGTAAAGAAGAATTTGGGTTGTGAAATGATTAGAACAGAGTTATATTATCCATGATAGCTTTTAAATGGTTAGTCTATCTCTTTTCTATTATGGATAAGTTAACAATGCTATTTTAATCCTTTTAATTGTGATATATGTTTTTAAATGAGGTAGTTCAATTCTTTTATACTATGGCTAACTTCAATTTGGAAGAGGATCTTTTGATAACAATATTTGATGTTTGAAAAGTTTATATGGATACTTTCAACTACGGTAGACTTTCTAGCTAGTTTAAGTTTTCTCTTTTGCACTATAGTATTGTTGATTATCTAAAGATTTGATTAAATGTAAGGATAAGTGAGTTATAAGTAACAGATTTAACATAAGATACCATGATAATAAGTATATTGCTATGGCAATTGTAATATCTTAAATTGTAATTAAGGGCTAATGACCTCGACAGTGATGTAATTAATGTTAGTTAAACACTTTTGAAGTATATAAGGTAAATTGTGACATAAAATGTGCTTGGAAATGATTTAGTAAGCATTGTGATAATCAGGGGCAAAATGGTAAATTTACCGACCAGTTGGTAAGTTACCGAAGAGGAAGCTCATAGGTAACTTGAGATCAATGGCTAGGATTGAAAGAGCAAGAGGCGGAATCAAGTGTGTATGTGAGTATATGAAATTACAGAAGGAAGCACAAGATGTTGACAAGTGGCAAAAGATGGACCATGGGATAAGGTCAAATTTTCAAACTCAATTTTCTCTTCCCTTTCCTCTTCCAAGTCGGTTGAAGCATGGGAAAAAGGGAAAAATATGTGATCATCATTATTCTCATCTCATTCTCTCTCCTTAGCCTCCATTTTCAGTGGATTGAAGGTGAAAAGAGAAAGTGTTGAGGTAAGTTTTGACTAGCCAGATGTCTCCTAATGCTCAAATGGTTTTCATTAATGTTGTCCAAGAGGTTGAGAGCTTTAATCCTATAGTTTTAGAATTTTGAAAGAAGGTGTTTTGGAGTTTGCACAAGTTTGCAAGCTAGAGAATCAAAGATTTGATCTTAGCAAAGTGAAGAGGTAAACATTTGATGTATTTTGGTATATTTGTGATGATTTTTGGTTAAGTTTTGGAAATTCTGGATTTTTGCCCTGATTTCTTGTGATTTTGAAAGATATGAATTGGTTAGTATTTGGTGGTAGAATTGGTACTAAACTATGACCTTAAACATTAGAAGTGATTAGGAAATTGTGGGAGTAAGATTGGTTATTGGTGGTTTTGGGTTGCATTTTGGGTAAAAATAAGGTATGTGTTGATTGGGAAGGAATTTTGGTTGTTTTAATGTTACCAATAGATTCCTTATGGAATTTTAGATGGGAATGAGTTTTGGTATAAGTTTTGGAACCATTGGAACCAGTTTTGGTAAATATGGAAAACCATATCAGTTGCTGCAATCTGGCTTCTGATAAGCCTTACTCGAGTGAGGTAAGGACTTACTTGAGTGTAGTATGAAATTCTCGGTGTTTTGGTTAAGTCTGCAGGCTAAGATCGTGAGTGAACTTCTTCATCTTCGAGTGACATACGTTATTATTACTCGAGTGCATATGGTATCACTCGAGTGTACTTGTCGCCTTGAAGCCTTAGTTGCTCTCGGGTTTTCACTTCCTGCACCCCACTCAATGGAACTCGGGTGACTAGGTGTCATCACTCGAGTGCCTAGGTGAGTGCTCGAGTGCACTGGCTATCTGGGAGGTGTTGGTTGTAACCCCCTCACGGTAATTATATCCAGATTATGAAATTTAAGTGAAATAGAGACCAATAAAAAAAATCAACATTTATAATCACTCATCTAAGAGATGGGGTATTCAAAATCAATTCAAAGCATAATTCATCTAGTCTCACATTCACTTTCGAATACAATTACTAGTGCAGTTATATCACATGATAAATATCAGAGTGCGTAACCAAAATCCTGGCAACCCCGGGTTATTTATATATATATATATATATATACTGGGTTTAAAGGTTTCCCAAAATTGGAATTACATATCCAAAATTGTTATTTACATCTCATATACATACAGTAATTCCAAAAGCCAACTAGATAACCAACATCCAAAATGCAAATTGTCCCTAAAGCCCTAACCACTCCTGGTTTGCCGCTTCCCTTTCTATCCACTTGCCCTGTCTGAAGAGTTAGTCATTTGAAAGAGTGAGATTCTAAAGAATCCCAGTAGTAATAAATCACTCATACAGTATATAAACACAAGACATGTAATGTATCATGTTCACCAGCATCATCAGTAACACAATGATCTATGGCTCGCGCCACAAACGACAGCACTTATGGCTGTATCACAATGCACTATGCCCGCTTTCGTGGTAATCACTATGCCAGCTTTTGCTGTAATCACAATACCCGCTTATGTAGTAATCACTATGCAATAGCATCACAATGCACAAAGTATCTCAACGCACAACGTATCACAAGGCACAAAGCTCCACAGTGCACAAAGCTCCCCAAGGCACAAAGCAGCAGCAGCACACAATGCATGATAGGCAAACATACAATACATTTACACAAAGTATAAGAGAGGAGTCACTACTGTTAGATCTCATGTTTTGATGATAACAAAAGAATGGTTTGTAAAGGAAATGATTAATAAACAAGTTTGAACAAAGTAATAACAGGAACAAGCATCACTTGAAGTAAGCATTGGAGTAATGAAGAAAGGCCAAGAGAAAATGCTGAGGAACTTGATCAGAAGCAAGTTTTCTAAGGCATTACTCGAGTACCTACTCGAGTAATGAGACAAAACTTGAAGTAACCAAAGGCACCTTCCAGTAACCTGCCAATGTTACTCGAGTAATAGTGTAAGTATTTTCAAGTTGCTCTCGGCCTGCCAATGTTACTCGAGGAGTGACTCGAGTAACCAGGTAAAAACTTGGAGTTGCTCTCGGCTTGCCAATGTTACTCGAGGCGCTACTCGAGTAACCATGTGAAAAACTTCCAGTTGCTTTCAGGTTGCCAATGATACTCGAGTAGCTACTCGAGTAACTCTGTTTCTGAAAATATGGATCTCTCGGTACTTTGTACTACTGCCAATGTTACTCGAGGAGCTACTCGAGTAACGCACTGAAGTAAGTAAAAACTTGAAGGTGGTACCCGATTAACTTGATATAAATTTATCTCATTTTCCTCGAGTCCTTACTCTAGTATGCAAGTATTTAATGTTCTATTTTAAGTGGATTCCTCGAGTAAGTACCCGAGTATGCAGAAATATTTTCAAGGTAAACTTCAAGTCATTACTCGGGTAAGTCATGCACAAAAAGTACATTTACTCGAGGTGGTACCCGAGTAACCTATGCAAAAATGAGTGCATTACTCGAGTCCATACCCGAGTAACAAGGTAAGTGCTCTCGGCCTTGAAATCCTGCCAACATTACTGGAGTAAAGCATCGAGTAACCAAAAGTTTATTTGATGGTTTACTCGAGTTGGTACCCGAGTAACTCATAAAGTTGTGAGTGCATTACTCGAGTAGGTACCCGAGTAAACATATATTTCCAAAGGTTTGAAAATTGGTTATTCCATGTACTACCCGAGTAATCTTGTATTTATTCATTGACTTGCAGTTGATCAAAGATTTCCCGATGATACTCGAGTAAGTACTCAAGTAAACTTCAAGTAATACTCGAGTAGCTACTCGAGTAAGCTTACCCAGAAATTTAGAAATCATTCAAACATTCATTAAATTGTTTCCTATATGATTAATCTTTCATTGTATTAGTATTTCTAGCATATTTACAGATAAACAATGAAGGAATCATGTCAAGAAAGGGAAGTCAAATTAAACGTTCAAATGCCAACCACCGCCAACGGATATTTTCCAAAAACTTGAAAAGTCAATAATGGCTGCGTACTCTCCAACGGACGAAAGAAAATGTTCCAACGGTCATCACCAACATATCTATATATATGGGAACATCCAAATAGAGAAATAACAACAAGAACACACACAAACGAATTATCAAGTTCATTGCTCTGTTTTTCACGTTGAGATTATATTTCTATGCTTCAGTGATTCTTATTCACTCTGTAAGAGAGATATTTATTCAAACTCAATAGTTGTTATTGAGATAACTTAAGGTTGTGGAACCTTGAGTTGGGATTGGATTACAACTTGTAAGGGGGAGCGAGTGTCCAGGTGAAGGAACTTACTTGTACTGAGGTTTCAAGAACAAACTGAATCTTGGAAGTTATAGTAAAACTCTCAGAGAAGCTCTGAGGATTGGACGTAGATCAAAGTGGTTGTGACCGAACCAGTATAACTCCCGGTATATGCTTCGGTGACATTTCTCCTTACTCATTACTGTTTTAATTCCACTGTTAAAGTTTTATATTTCCGACAAAATTTTAGTATCACCCAATTCACCCCCCTCTTGGGTGAAACGCTTGTTCTAACAACTACCTGTATCTTTCCTGATGATCTTTGGCACAGTGGGCTCACGTGTCTGATAGATGTTAAATCCTATAACCAAAGTAGGGACAACCGATCAAATTCTTTTCCAAATACTTATTTTCATAATACTTTAAGTTGGATATCATTTAGGACTCTTTAGGTGACTATTAGAGGCCTAAACATATGCCTAAAGGGTTAGAAGAAACTACCCTCAAGATCCTTTTTTCGGAAGAACAACACTGATTTTTAGCTTGCTCACTCGAGTGAAGATGACCTCACTCGAGTAATGAAAGACTCGTACTCGGGTGAGAACAACTCTTACTCGTGAATGTTTGACAATGAGCAGCTACTTCGACTAGAAATTGCTCACATCACTCGAGCATAAGCTTTGCACTCGAGTGATGACTCCAAATATGCTCAAGTCCCTGAAAATGCAACACAAAGAGTGACAACCCGAGAGCACAGACTACACCAGAGGGAAAAACTCACTCGAGCATGACCCCCAACACTCGGGTGAGACGACTGCACTTGCGAGTGTCAGAGCACACTCTTGACAAATGGCCAGCGAGTGAGGACTCGAGAGCAACCCTAACTCTAGACTTACACCATCACTCGAGCAATCCCTTGCTCACTCGAGTGATCACAAACATAACTCGCGGTGAAAGAAGTGCACTCGAGCCTTATTCATAGAAACCCATGCAAAACACAACGCAGAAAGGGAAAATACACACAGCACTCGAGCATGCTCTTCCCTCACTCGAGTGAAACTATCAGAATGCCCAGATCGTAGCAATGACAGAAATTTCTCAGATGGTCAAAACCAATCCCAATGGTTCCCAAACTCCTCACAAAGCTCATACACACTTAACCATACCTAAGGAACACATTAGCAACTTCCAAAAACCATTTTGACCACAATCTATGCCTTTGGGCCTCTATGACACACACAATTCCCAATTTCATTCAACACAATTCCAAACTTTAAAACTATACACAACACTTAGATAGCTTCACAATGAGCTTATTTCCACATCACCCACGATGAAATTCATACATTCAAAAATGACACAAAACCATGGCAAATTTCCAGATTTTCATAAGCTTCATCAAAAATCACAAATAATATACCAAAAAGCACTAAATGCCTACCTCTTCACTTTACCAAAACTAGAATCTTGATTCTCAACTTTTAATTTCGTCCAACACCCAAATCACCACCTTTCAAGATTCTGAAATCACCAAGTTGAAGCTCTCGATGAGGTGCACAACATTATAGAAGAGGTTTAGGGCATTAGAGATCAACCAAACATCAAAATCTCACCTTTTCTTCTTGATCGTTGGAAAGAATGGAGAAAGATGAGAGAGAAAATGAGAAATGGAGATGATAATGATGAAATGTGTTTCTCTTCCCTTCCCATACACACAAACCGCATAGGAGAGAAAAGAGAGAGGAAAAAGTGATGTTTTGTCATTTTGTACCATCCAAAGGTCTACTCAATGCCACTTGTCACCATCCTACATACTTTTCCATGAGCTCACATAAATGTGAAGTGTAGGATTCCGACCTATGGCCAATAGATCTCAACCCTTGATCTCTAATCACCAATGGGTTTCCTCTTTGGTAAATGCCCAATTGGTCGGTAAATTTCCAATTTTACCATTTTGCCCCTGGTTTCACTATGATCATTAAATCATCACTATGCAAATTATATCAAAATCACATCACATTAAACCCAAAAGTGTTTAATTACACAAATCACAATTAATCTCAAAGTCATTAGCCCTTAATCCTAAATTGGGTCATTACATTGATGCTCTTGGGTACACACTTTCTATGTCTCACTCGTTGGGATTCGAGTACGATTAGGGGTAACACTTGAGTGAGATCGTTTCCACTCAAGTGAGTCAGCCCAAAATTAGAGTTTTGCTTCCTAAAACGGTATCTTTAGGGTAGTTTCTTCCAACCCTTTAGGCATGTGTTTAGGCCTATAATGGTCACCTAAAGAGTTTAAATGATAACCAACTTAACATACTACAAAATTAAGAACTTGGAAAAGAGATTGACGGGTTGTCCCTAACTTGGTTTATAGGATTTGACATTTGCCACCATCAAGTGCCCATGGCTTTCCAATGGTACTCGCTAATAAATGTGAATTTTTGATGGTATTATATTGGTTATATGATTGAAGAATCTTAAGACAACATTTGTAGTAATGTTAATACCATACTAATTGAGAAATTAAATTATGTAGCATAATTAAGCTTTGGAGGGGATTATATGGCTTTTCAATGGTACATAGGTGGTGAGATCTTAGGAAATGGAGGATAGTAAACTGAATCTGATCCCTTTGTTATTTAGAATCTGTCAAAATAATATTTATTGATGGATGTATATTTAAAAATTTATTAAATGGAGTTAAATATGAGATAAAATAACCTTAGCCCTCTCATTTCTACCTCACAAAATTCGGCCACATAGAAAAGAAAGAGAGAAACAAAAATGAAGAAGAAAGAGGAAGGAACGAAGAGGAGGAGAAAAATAAAGTTGCATAAGGTAAAATCTTGTTCCAAATCCATCATTTATTTTAGTTTTTCCATGCTAGACCATCTATAATTTCTAAAATCTCTTTGATGGTATGTTTTAGCAAGAGAGAATTATGGTAAGAGTGATGTTTTATGTTCTTGATAAAGTAGATGATGATGATGATAATGATGGATTGCATTATTCTTGAGACTTTGGAACTTTTGGAAAGTAAGAAAACTAAGGGTCGGTTTTATCAAACGTTTGGAACAATATAGAAAGTTTGATTTAAGATCAAAGTGTAATCCCATGCCTTAATTAGCGTAATTAAGATTCAATAATTAATAAAATTGATTAGAGACAATCGGATTATTCAAAACTCATTTAAAGCTCCTTCCTTGTAGTAGGGACTTCACGAAATTTTCAAAACTTTATCTCTATCCTGGTCTCAAGTTCAAATATTGAATATAATTACCTGTACAGTTATATCACATTTAAACATATCAGAGTATATAACTTAATCCCCGGCAACCCCCGGGTTTCATCTATACATAGGACCAAAGGGTTTTAATTCCCAATTAGGGGATTACATCACTATGTATTCAAAAACTATTTACAACTCAAAAATATCATACAGTAATCCCTATCCAAAATGAATAACCAACATGGCCGGAATCCACAAAACATGAAAGCAAATCATAACGCAACACACAGCAACTACAATGGCAGTTACAGCAACAGGGGCCGGGGCAGGTATGACCTACGTCATCCTTACGTCTGCTCACCCTGAAGTACTCGTGCCATATTGCACAACCACATGTTCATATCACATATATCACCACAACTGGGATCCATATAAAATATTTTACAACACACATCCACACTAGCCGGATACTCAAACAGGAATTCACAATACCACAACGCAGCCTCGACAATTACAACTGTAGGGGTAAATGTGATAACCATCACCCCCTACGACTACTCACATTGAACTGCTCATGCTGTAATGCCCTACGACCGATAACACATACAACACAATGATAAGTCATGCATACCAATCATCATACATAACATGAGAGAAAAGTCACTACCTTGGTCTTTCCGTGTTTACTTTGACACTGGTCTCACCCGAGTAGGGCAAATATCGAATCCTATAATTCACAATTAGGGACGAAGTGTCATTCTCTATTCCAATACTAAAATGACTTCAAAACACTTAGATTGGTAATCATTAATGTCCTTTAGGAAGCTACAATTGCCACAAACAAAAGCCCTAAAGGGTTGGAAGAACTATCCTAAAGACCCCCTTTTGGAAGTACAAGTATTGATTTTTTACTGTTGCACTCAAGTGAAGAAGGCCTCACTCGAGTGATGAGGAATTTTGCACTCGAGTATGAAAGCTCACCCGTGCAAGTGCTTGTCAGAAAGCACAGACTGAGACAAGAAATGCTCGCGGCACTTGTAATGACCCAAAAATGGGATTAAGGGCTAATGACTTCGAAAGTGATTATAATTATTGTACTTAAGCAATTTTGAAGAATATGATATGAATTTCGATCTGAATGTGTTTCTATCAGTGCCTAAACCCTGCAATTAAGCTTAATTATATGATAAAGCTTTAAATGAATCCTAAGAGTAAGGAGGGCGCATAGTTGAGTTATATAAAGGATATAAATGTGTTTGGTGGTGATTCTGTAAGAATTGCTATAATCAAGGGAAAAATTGGTAAAAAGAAAAGTTACCGACCAATTGGTCAATTACCGAAGAGAAAACTCAGATAACTTGAGATCAATGGTTAGGATTAATTGATCCAGAGAGTATAATTGTTTATGTGTGAGTTCATGTGAGCCTTGGAAGATGTGGTAAGAGCATGACACTTGGCACAATATGAACTATGGGATCCAAGTCAAAGTTTTAACTTATTTCCCTATCTCTTCTTTTCATGGGTCAGTTTACATAAGCTAAAGAGGGAAGAGAAAAACTGAACATATAATCATCATCAACATCTCATACTCTCTCTCACTTACCTCTATTGTTGTCCAAGGTACTAGAGGAAAGAGAAAGAAGAAAGCCTAAGGTTAGTGCTCAAATTGACCTTGAATGCTTAAACCATCTCTTCTAATGTTATTCATGGTGTTGAGGGCTTCATGGCTATGGTTTCATATTTTTGAAAGGTGGTGTATGAGCACTTGAGAAAAAGTAAAAGTTGGAGAATCAAGGAACTCACTTTGGGAAGAAGAAGAGGTGAGTATTTGATACATTTTGGCATATTCATTTTGATCATTGGATAGGTTTTGGAATTTCTGGATTTTGGTCCTATTTTTCATGTCATTAGGGAATTTCCTGACTCTGAAGCAATCCTGATGGTCTCTGGTGTTCAATCTTCACATTTTGATAGGTAAGACAATGTGCCACGTACTTAGTCATATCACTCTTCAACCCTGGCCACCAATACATAGATTTCAAGTTGTGATACATCTTGGTCATATCAGGGTGAAGAGTATATTGACTCTTATGAGCCTCATCAAGAATTCTCTGTCTCAAGTCAGCCTTTAGTAGAACATAGATTCTCTTCTGGTAACGCACCAATCAACTAGGTGACAAATCATAATCCTGAGTCTCTCCTTGGTCAATCATAGCTTGGATAAACTGGGCTCGCTCATCAAACATCTGACCCTCTTCAATTTTAGTCCTCAGGTTATTCTCCCCTTATACTACACTATAATTGGCACATAGGATGTTATTCGAGAGATTCAAATCCTGAAATTCCTCTATCAATATCTTCTCTTGGATCATCATCATTGCCACTAGCACCACCTTTTGACTCAAAGCATCCGTGACGACATTAGCCTTACCCGGATGATATTTGATCTCCAGGTTATAATCTTTCAGCAACTCCATCTGCCGGCACTGTCTCATGTTCAACTCTTTCTGATCATAGAGATATTTAAGACTCTTGTGGTCGCAATACAATTCCACTGTCACACTATATAGGTAATGACGCCAAATCTTCAATGCAAAAATAATTACCGCAAGCTCCAAATCATAAGTGGGGTAGTTCATTTTATGCGGCTTCAGCTGTCGAGAGGTATAGGCCACCACTCTTCCTTGCTGTATTAGGATACACCCTAACCCCTGCTTACTCGCATTACTATACACGACGTAAGCCTCACTGGGATCAGGTATAATCAACACTGGTGCCATAGTCAACCTCTCCTTCAGCTCAGTAAAACTCCGCTCACAACGTTTACCCATAAAAACTGTTGATCCTTCCTCGTGAGCTTGGTCATCAGCAATGCAATCCGTGAGAAGTTCTGAATGAACCTCCGATAATAACCAGCAAGACCCAGAAAACTACGAATCTCAGAAACAGTTTTCGACTTCTTTTAATCAAGTACTGCTTCCGCATTACTGGGATCCACCGAGAACCCTTTACGTGAGATAACATGGCCAAGAAATTTCACTTATTTAAGCCAAAACTCACACTTGCTCAGCTTGGCATAGAGTTTCTATTCTCATAAGATTCTCAGCACAATTCTCAGATACTGCTCATGCTCTTCTCTATTCTTAGAGTATATCAGATGTTGTCAATAAACACTACTACAAACTGGTCAAGATACTCTCAAAAGACATAGTTCATATAATCCATGAATACTGTCGGTGCATTAGTCAACCCTAAAGGCATCACAAGGAACTCATAGTGACTATACCTCATTCTGAAAGCAGTCTTCAGAACATTCGCTGCCTTTACATGCAATTGATAATATCCCGACCTTAGATCAATTTTGGAGAATACACACGAACCAGATAATTGATCTAATAGGTCATCAATTCTCGGGAGAGGATACTTGTTCTTGACAATAATTTTGTTCAACTCCCTATAATCGATACACAACCGCAAACTCCCATCTTTCTTTTTCACAAACGATATCGGAGCTCCCATCTTTTTCTAGCAATTCTTCAATTTGTTTCTTCAAATCCGCCATTTCATTCGGGGCCATATGGTATGGAGCCTTTGATATCGAACCAGCTCTGGGCACAATCTCAATTGGGAACTGCACTTCCCTTTCCGGAGGCAATCCACTTAGATCGTCTAGAAATACCTCAGGGAACTCTCTTACCACAGGTATACTTTCTAAAGTTTCTTTTGTCTCTCCTTGCACAAAAAAGAACTCCATATACCCCTTGCATCCCTTTTCAAGATATTTTTCAGCTTTAACTATTGAAAGAAAATTCAGACTGGCATTCACATTAACATCCCTATGTGAAGTACGATAAACTATTCTCCTATTCCCACAATCAAGCAGCATATTATTCGCTGTCAGCTAGTTAAAACCCAAAATAAATTCTAGTTGTCGAAGTGGTAAACAAATCAAATCAACCACAGACTCAAGTCCCTCAAATACTATCACATAATTGAGACAAGCTTTGGCAGTCATAGCCTTGACACCCATTGGCATTGATACAACCAAGTTAAACAACAATTTATGCACATGCAATCCAGGCGTTTTACACAGTCATAGGCAATAAAAGAATGACTTGCACCTGAGTCAAATAAAGCTTGTAACTCATTACCACCGAGAAGAATTTTACCTTAGATCAATTCAGGTAACTTTCAGGCCTCCTCATGTGTCATTGCGATAGGAGGAGTACCTTACCAGCCAGATGAAACTAGTAGATAGTCATCAAAGCTCTCAGTATCACCCTACTTGATGGCTACGAATTCAGATTCCTTCTTGAGCCTCACCGACTTGGGGAAGTATTTCTAGTAGAATTCCTCTTAGAATACCTCCCAGGTCAGTGGTACATTCTGGTTTCACATTGTCATGGCAATATTTCGCCACCAACGGTCTGCATCTCCTTCTAGTTTGTATATTACTAATTTTGCCTTTACCTCCGTTAGACACTCGAGGACTTCAAAGATCTTTTCTAACTGGTTTAATCAATCCTCAGCAGCTTGGGGTTCAAATCTACCTTTGAACACCGGAGGTAGATGCTTGCAAAACTTAGAGACCCAAAATTGTAGATCTCTACCCTCTTGGACCGGCACCCCTTATGACTCCTGATTAGGTACCGTGCGAGATGGGGACTCTCGAGACCGATTGGATCCCTCGGCTATCTCCTCATGACTAATCTTCGCTTGGGTTTCATCTTAGGTCTCCTCACATGTGGACTGGACCCTTTCCTCATTCTGTTTTGCCTTTTCTTCTCTTAGCTCTTCTCTTAGCTCATGAATCATATCCCTTAGCTCTCTACTAGATTCATCAGTTCCCGGAATAGGTTAGGTGGATTGTCATTCAATTCCTCCACCTCTAGATCCCCTTACTTGACTTTAGGGTGAACCATTTTGTCCTTTAACTCTACTAATGATTCACCACTTCAGTTTCATAGCAAATGTATACACATAGTCCTTAAAACATATATATATCCACAAACAGCAGAAATACTCATGTGTATACAACAAACAATCCTAAGTCATCATTTATGACTAAAGCAACAAACAATGGCAACTATCCTAACAAATTCTACCCTTTCCAGGAACTACATCTCTGATACCATAAATGTAACCCCCTTCACAATCAAATTAAGTTCATAAATACATGATTATATGGAATTAGAGACTGTAAGATGATTTGGGACTTGTTAACATTCCTTTTTCCCAAAACATAGTTTGCAAAAAATTTTCTAAAACTTGTTCAACACGGTCTTATATTCACATTTCAATTACATAAATGACCTGTACAATACGATTTCATTCATAAATATCAGAGTGCAATGTAAATTCCTGGCACACTCGAGTTCCATTAATCAATAAAGGGTTTACAGGGCACAAATGCCCATAATCAGTTTCCCAATCTAGGGGATTACACAAAACAATCCAATATCTCCAATATATACATGTAATTCCCAACAAAATCTCCAAATGATTGCTATATAATACCAAAACCAAAATACACTCCTAGCCCAAAGCTTTAACCACCCATCGTCACCTGCTTCTCTTTAGAACCACTAGCCCTATCTGAAATTTTGCTGTGGGAGAGTGAGATTCTAAGGAATCCCGTAGTAATAAATCACTCATAGTATGCACAACCAAAAAGCATGAAAGTAAATCATAACACAACACATAGCAACTACAAAGGTAGTTACAGCAGCATGGGCAATATGACTTACGTCATCCTTATGTCTCCTCACGTTGAAGTGCTCACGCGGTATTGGACAACCACATTTTCATATCACATATATCACCAAAAGTGGGATCCATATAAAATATTTTACAACACACAATCACACTGGCCAGATACACAAAAGGATTTCAAAATTCCACAACGCAACCTCTGCAAATACAACGGCAGGGGTAGGTGTAATTCCCTAAATTTTTAGATTTGAGGCTAGAAAATAAGCCTAAAATAAGTGGTATGCTGAGCCCCGATTTAGCAGGATCCAAAATTTTGATTAAGGGTTAATGACTCCAAAAATGGATGTGATTATTGATAAATAACCTTTTGGAGACTATGATGTGATTTGGAATTTGAATGTGTTGTGAGCAGTGCCGAAACCCTGTATTTAAGTTCAAATATGGATTAACATATAAATTGACTTAAAATAGAGGGAGGGCGCATATTGTAGTGAAAGGGAAAGATATGAAGTGTTTGGTGATGATTCAGTGTGAATTGTCGTAATCAGGGGCAAAACGGTAAAATTACCGACCAATTGGTCAGTTACCGAAGATAAAACTCATTGGTAACTTCAAGATCAATGGTTAGGATTGATTTGTACAAGAGATCAAGGGGTGGAATCAAGTGTATCTCTGTGTATGTGAGCTTATGGAAGATGGAATAAGATGTTGACACTTGGCAGTTTTTGACCTTTGGATCTTGGTCAATTTGTCAACACTCATCCTCTCTCCTCTCTTCCTTTTTGGTCAGCCTAATGAGGCTTTTAGTTCCCAAAAAATGAACCTCCTTCTTTATTATCTCATCTTTCTCTCTCATTAGCTTCCCTAGACGCTCAAAGTGAAGGCGGAAAGAGAAAGAATCAAGGTGAGATTTAGCCTTGTATATGTTCTCTAATGCTCTAATACCCTTCTTTAATATTGTTCATAATGATGAGAGCTTCATTGCTATGGTTTTAGATTAGTGAAAGGAGGTGTTTGAGAGCTTGAGTAAAAGTGGAAAGATGAAGAATCAAGAAATTGGTTTGGGAAAGAGGAAGAGGTGAGTAATTGCTACCTTTTGAACTAAGTTTTGTGATATTTGGTTGAGTATTGTGAATTGTGTGATTTGACCTGATTTTAGTATAAATTCATGTGGCTTGTAATTGGTGGAATTGGATTGTGTTTTGTGTTGAAAATGGTGATTTGTTGTGTAATTTGGTCATTGGAATTGGTTTGGCATTGGAAATGGAAAAGTTTGCAATGTTAGGTGTTGAAATGTGAATTGTGTTGATATGTTGAGATTGTTGTGAAAACATATCAATGTGATGTAGATTTGATTGATTTGATGTTTCCAATGGATTCCTTGTGAAAATTTGTGTGGGAATAATGTTTCGTATGAAAATGGGACCATTGGAACCAAAGATGCAAAATCTGGAATTCTATCTTTTGAAACTCTATTCTAGATAGTCTGTTTGTGTGGACGTTTTGAATGGGAAAATGATGTCTAAAAATTCTGAAACTCTCCAGTCTTAAATTTCACATCCTGAGCTTCAAATAGACATATAATTTGTGTCATTTTGTTTTGTGAGCTGGGAGTTATGGTTATCTAAAGTTTGAGGTCGAAACTGGAATATGTTTTGGAGCAATGTTGGATTTTGTGTAATTCTAGAATTGTGCAGTGATTTCTATAATGGATCATATTTTTCCTATGAATAGGACTTAAATAGCTTTTAATAGGATTTAGGATCACCTTGTTTTGATTTTTTAGAATTAATTATAAAATTTCGAAGTTTCCTTGCCTGCAGCAGAAAATCTTGGTTGCAGCGCAAAACTTTTTGTGCACGTTTTAGCTGCAACCAGAAAATCTTGGCTATAACCAAAAACCTTCTCTGCTATTTTTAGCCGCAGCCAGAGGATTCCTATCTATAGCCAAAACCCTGTTTCATCACTTTGTGATTTTGAAAGGCGATTTCCAACCTAGTACTTCCCAATCCTTTCAAGTTTTTTTGTTAAGCTTATTATTAGACACTTAAGGGACTCGAATGACAACCAACTTTAAGTGATATGAAAGTAAGGATTTGGATTAGAGATTAACCCTATATCCTTGATTTGGTTTATAAGGTTTGGTATTCGTTTTGATCGTGAGTAGCCGGTGTTGGAGCACACGTGGAAAGAAGTATAGGGAACTTACCTATCCTGCATGCTTTGATATTTGTGTTTGTGTATTGATGCATGTTATTGCTTTGCTTGATTATTTAAAACATATATGAATGATTAAAGCTCTGTTTCTATTTATGCTATGGCCATGAGTATGTTGTTGAAACATTGAGCACGTAAATATGTCATTATGTAAGCATGTGTTATTGTAATGCAAGCATGTCATGCATTAAACACTTATCTTGCATGCTATTGGTATCTATTTCCTACTGAGATTCTCTCGAATCTCACCCTTCCCTACCAACATTTTAGATAGGGTGTGAGTGCTTGTCAGAAAGCACAGACTGAGACAAGAAATGCCCACGGCACTCGAGTCATGGAAACAACACTCGAGTGATAGCCAAATGCTCACTTAAGTCCCACAAAGTGAAGTGTAGAAAGTGCTCACCTGAGAGCAGAAAAGAATGGCAAAAACCAGAAATGCTTGCTGCACTCGAGTATAAACCAAATCACTCAAGTGGTAGCCTAATACTCACCCAAGTTCTCTAAAGTGAGCTTCAAGTAGTGCTTACCCGAGAGCACAAGAAACTTTCAGAAGAGAACACCACTAGAGCAGGGACCAAGGCACTCGAGTGATGGCTTAGTACCCGTGAGTGCTAAGGCACACTCTTGAAAAATGGACCTCGAGTGACAACTCGAGACGCGAGTTCGTAGTGTCAAATACTCCTCCACTAGAGTGAGACAAAGTTCACTCGAGTGATAACCCGCAATACTCACAAGTGAGACAACACTCTTGGCTTTTTAACATGGGAGTGCGGGTGAAACACTGAAGGGAAAACGAAGATACCCTGCTTCACTCAAGCGAGACCCCATATCACTCGAGTGAGCTATCTCAGAATCCAAAAAACGCTACAAGGATGATAGCATTTTCCAAACTTTTACCCAAGTATTTTCAATAATCCCAAGTTCTCAACCAAGGATACTCCCATATAAATTTGCATAAGGAATCCAATGGAAACATCAAAACTACTAAATTCCTATTCCATTATCATGCTTTGTTTTAGGCCACATTCAACACAAAAATCCCAAAATCACCAAACTTAACATTTCAACCTCAAACTCATTTCTATCTATTCCAAATATATACCAAAACACCATTTCCATGACCATATCATGCCAAACTACCAATGACCCTAATTTTCAAAAATAAGGCAAAAAAATTTCAGAATTTCAAAGCTTCATCATTTGGCATAAAACATAGATAGAAAGGTTCATTTCACCACCTCAACAACTTTCTCAAAGAGGTTTCTTGATTCACCAACCACAAGATTTCCTTGAGAGCTCAAACCACCACCAATGGGCAATCTAGAACCATAGAAATGGAGCCCTCAATCTAAGGAACAAGATTAATGAAATGAGTTTTGGCATTTGAGGCCATTGGCTTACCTTAAAATCAAGCTTTTCTTTCTCTTACTTGGGCAGCAATGGAGGATGAAAATAGAGATAGAACTGAGAGATGAGAGCTTGAAGATGAAGATAGAATGATATTGCTTCTCTTCCCTATACCATTTCAGCGAAAAAGGAAGGAAGAGGGGGGGGGGAGAGAATATGATTAAAATACCCATTTAACTTTTCTCCCTTCTCTCTTATGATATAAGCTTGCCAAGTGTCTCAATCTCATTGGCTCTTATAAAACGAGCAACCAATTAGTTATTCTAACCACACCATTAGCTATTTAGTCACACATCTCATTTCTTCTTAGTTAGTAATTAATTTCTTCATTAATCACTGACTAATTAAAAGACAATTTTCCATTCTTTCAAATTTCTCACTGATTATGGCATATTAATTAAAATTGTCACATAACACATAATAACTCATATTTAATTCATAAATCATTCTCAATAATTGTCATTAGCCCTTAATCAAAATTTGGGGCATTGCAAATACTAAGGTTGAAGAAGAAGCATGATCTTGTGTAAGGACGAAGATCAAGGACAATGCTAGGAAGGACAAACCGTTTACAATCGACTAGTTTAAAAAGTATGTATTTTCTAGACCAGTCTTACGCTCAGTCTAAAAGATTCCTTCATAAGATTGGTCACAATAACAACTAATCTACATTATGGGAGAAAAATTGATCTAAGAAGCCCATTTTATCCAGTTTAAAAGCCCTATTTTTTTGCTCCATATTTTGGAGAGAGGTAACACTTCATGCTTATATGGTGTTTAAGAGTGATTTAACTCTATAGAACTATAAATTTACTATTGATTTGTGAGATGAACCATAGAACTATATTTGTTATGAAGTGGTCTGATGGGAATTATTTTATCGAGAAATGGTAGGTGACATGGTATTATATGAATTCAATGTTGATTTATGATCGGTTCAAATTTGGCATCGTTCTCTTTCCCTCCTCTTTCCTTTCACCAATCATCTCAACATCTGTATTGAAATTTGAACTGTTCAGATTTAATGTGTAGTAAAAATATTTTTTTTAAAATTTTTACATTGTAGTTTTAAGTTATCATAACTAAAATTTAGTAGCTCTTGAATTTATTTGTTTATTTTTTTAATAATATGATATTTTATAAATAATTTTATAAAACATTAAATCTGCACTGCTCAAAGTTTAATCTGAAGGTTGAGACGAGTAGTGGGAGACAAGAGGAGGGTAAGAGGACTGTAAGAGCAAAGGAGGATAGCCAATCCTTGAAATAAAGGGCTTAATTCTTATACAAATAAGGAAATAAAGTGGTAGGCTTCCAACTATATATTAGTTGGTTTCTTGGTGTCAACACCCGTTTCCATTTCGATATACACAGAGTAATAGAAACCAAGTTCCACAGGCATACAAAAAAGTACATATATGCTGATAAAAGTGTTTGTTTACATACCATATTCAAACATATAGAATTTGAAGTTATTTACAACTTCACACAAAGCTATCCAAAAATATTCGAATTACAGACTATATAAAACCACGGTCTTCATCTCGGGAAACGTGCTGTCAGTTTCCCATATCCACGTCCTTTCCTTTAGAGTCACTAGCACCCACTGAGATGTTTTGTTTAGAAAAATGGGTGAGATTCCAAGGAATCCCAGTAGAACATGCTATCGTTCATATAAAATGTAAAAAGTACATATAATATGCACCATGTATGCACCAATTAATGAACAATATAACACATCATCGTAACATCCTTATCACATTATCGTTAAGTATACATGAGTAGGGCCCAGCCCTACTAATCATACACCGGTTGGATTCTTATCCAACTCCTAGTGTAAGTGCACCTTTGGCACTAACTGCCTCCTCTAGGCAAACCATGTTGATTAATATAGCACAAACAATGGCAAACACACAATCATATAAACTATAGCATGATGTATGAAGGATAATGTTCCTACCTCAAGGCTCTATCACCCCCGTATCACATGATATATCCCGATTTTATCATAATATTTAATTTCACATTTAGGGATTTTATCATTAATTTTTGAGCTAAATAACATTTATTATGATTAAATTGAATTAAAGGTGAATGCGTGAAAATAAATCTTAAAAAGAGATATTTGTTATAATCTTGTGATTGCTCTTTAAAATTTGAATTTTAAATGAAGATATTACAGGATATTGATTTCAATTGTACGTCACATTGGAAAAGTAGGAGCTGAGGAACTAAAAAGAAAAGATGTATAAGGACTGACGATGAAAATAAGATTCTACGTGTCGCTCCAAGGAAATTCTGACAGGAAAAGGGCACTTTTCTATAATATTAGATGTCACTTTTAGGAGGGAAAATATTAGAAACAATTACAGAAAAGTACCCCAAATTTTAGAAAATTCCAGTTGGGTCCCAAAAATACGAAGATGCCGCTAGAACTAATTCACTTGGTTATCAGAGAATATTACAGGATAGGAACTTGAATTTCCAAAACTCTATTTTGGTCCCAATATACGAAAATCAGCGTTCTTCACCTTTGAAACTGATTTTTTTCCAGATTCTTATACAGAATTTTGTGAAAAATCTGATCTAAATATAATCTTAGAAGATTTTGCCCCAGCTTTAAGGGCATTTGACCTATATTTCAAATAGCAAACAAAAAAAGGGAAGAGTTGGATCGATCAACACGGGCAGTGAGCCACAGAGGAGACTGAGAACCTTCACGAGACCATCATCGACAGCTGCAGGAGACTCACACGGACATAGTGGCAGACGCAAGAAAGGGAGAGAAGAGATAACCATCACCAAGCTTCACCAACACCCCATTCAACCACCATCACTTTCATCTTCTTCTTCCATTATCTCATCTCTCATGGGTTTCTTGAGGACTAATAGAGTTACAGCTGTGATGAATTTCATGATTAGAGGCTAAATCCTTTTGAGCTTCTTGGAGATGAAAGATTGGTTTGAGCTTCAGAGATACATTCAGGGAAGTTATTTATTTTAATCTTTTTATTTAACTATGTAACGGATTTCCTAAGTTAGGATTTTATGTTATATGGTTAATTTACTGAGATTACGAGTTGTTTATCTTAGTTTGGATTAAACAATTGTTATTTAGATTGGATTATGTGGTTTGAGATTTAAATTTCTATATTCCCTTTTTGGTTTAATGTGGTTGTGCTATTCTTTCATAGTTTGAATGAATACTTTGACTACTTTAATCTTGTTTGAATATCTCAGTTGAGTGTTCATTGTATAGAGAAACAAGTTGCATAAATCCAATCCTAAATTGCAAACTAAGTGGTATTTAATAGTGTATTAAGAGGTAATTATTTAGCTAGAGTTTTAGGGATAATCACTAATTAACATTACTAGACTTAACGAGTTCTTAAAGTTTGATTTTTGACTTAGTGAGTAGTTTAACTCCCAAATCATTTTGAGCAAGGATAACCTATATTCCAATTTTCCAAGAAGCATTCATCATCAATTTTTTTAAATCACAATTTCATTAATTATTTCAACAATTTCTCAAAAATCCAAAAAATAGTAGTCTAAGTTATTTTCCATCATTAAAAAGAAAAATAAATCAATTTAAAACCCATCTTAATGTTTTTGTCACTTAGTTTAGATTAAGAATTAAATAAAAGGCTCCTCAAGAGAATACGACCCGAGTTGTGCCCTGCACTGTATAATTTGTTTTATTTTGATTTAACCTGAGGCGACTAAAGGTTCTAAATCAATGGCGCCATTTCCGGGGAGTCAATTTATTTGACTCCTTGTTTAACTAAGTGTCAATTTTAAAAAAAAAATACTTGGGTTAATCTTTTGTGTGCCTTCTATTTATCTAGTTATAGTTTCTTGCATTCATTCATCATATAGGTTTTAGATTGCATTTGCATCACATATCATACATTTTGCACATTGCAGTTGAATTTTGTATGCATGCCCCGAGGTAAAAAAGTTGTACCTAGTGATTTTGATCTTGACATAACTTTAAAACAACCTAGGGAACAGCTAAAAAAGAGTAAAGGAAAAGGAACAAGGGGTACTAGTAAAAATCCCTTAGGACATCACATATCTACTGAATCTAGTGCTTTTAGGGAACTTCATTCTGAAATAGTTGATCAATTTAATCGAACTTTATATATGGAACGCCATAATGAGGATGAAGGGGAAAATAATGGTATTCCACATAGAAGAAAAATTAGAGAAGTCACTACTTCTGGTATTGATTTAAATCATCTCGCTAATGCTGGACCTAACATGAATGCTAATTTTGAGATTAAAGGTTTATTGATCAATTCACTACCTAAATTTCATGGTTTGTCTGCAAAGGATCCGTATCTACATCTAAGGGAGCTTTACTTGAATTGTTCGAGTATCAAGCCAGTTGGAGCTTCTGTAGAAGACGTCATGTGGAAAGTCTTTCACCACTCATAGGAAGGCAAGGCAAAGGAATGGTACATAAGCTTACCAAGACATGTAGCTGATGCATATCAAAGTTGGCAAAACTTTCAAAAAGCTTTTCTTGAAAAGTACTTTCCTACATCTCAAACTTCTGCTATGAGAAAGGAGATCAATTCAATTCTTCAAGATCCCGATGAGACATTATATGAGTATTGGAACTGTTTTCAAGATCTCTTGGCTTGATGCCCACATCACCAGATTCCTGATGAGCAGTTAGCTCCAACTTTCTATGAAGGTTTGAAAGAAAAAGATCAAGACAAATTTGACGCAGCCGCTGGTGGTGCTATCATTGATTTCACTGCTTCTGAAGCTTGGGAATTGATCAAGAAGATGGCCTTAGCTAAGCAAACCTATGGGGAACCAAGAAGGAATGCTAGAGGAGTTTATCATGTTAACTCTTCACCTCTACACATTCCTTAGCTTGACACCTTCACCGCTTAAATTGCTACTTTGATGACCAAGTTAGACCGGATTGTTTCTAAACCATCCCTTCAAGAAGAAGTCAACTCGGTTGGTAAGGAATTGGCAACCCTAAGTTGTGACCTTTGTGGCTTATCTATACAGATCTCTTGCAATTGTCCATCTCACTATGAACAAGTCTCTGCTATATATTAAGGCCGCCCCAACAATCCCAAGTAGGATCCCTACTCAAACACATATAATGAAGGGTGGAGGAAAATTCCTAAATTTAGTTGGAGAGACAATGATAATAGAAGACAAAATCTTTTTCAACAAAGGTATATTGGAGCTAGTGCCTCTTCTAGCTAATTTCAAGAATCTTCAAAGATGGTCATTCCACTCCAAGATAATACGCTTTCCCAACCCAAGAGTGATGAGACTAACCAACTGTTGAAGAGTATGGCTGCTCAACTTACTAATATGGACAATCGGATGAAGGAAGATAAAGCTTTAAATGATAGTCAATTCTCCTCTATTACCACAATCCTACAGCAAATACAAGGTGATAGAGCAAGTCACAGTAACCAAATGGCAAATATTTGCAAGAATTTGGAAGAGTTATAAATGAAGAATAACACGGTGCAATCTCACTTAACTCAAGTCTCCAACACTCTTAATGTCTTACAAGCTAAAAATGGGGGTGGTTTGCCTTCTACCACTGTGATCAAAACCAAATCTGTTAACGCCATTAAATTAATAAGTGGCAAGGTAGTGCACTTCCCAAGAGATAGTGAAGACCATGTGGATGAAGAGATAGAAGCTGAAAGTCCACCCTTGAGCCCTATGAAATTGGGTAATTCTGAAAGTATCAAAAAGAAAGAGATCTTAGAGAAGAAGAATGGCAAGAAAGTTGAGCAACCTCAAGTGGAGGAGCAACCACTTCTAGAAGGGGTCAATAAGAAAGCTTCATCCACACATGAGAAGGGTGAATCAAGCATGCAAGGAGCCATAATGAAAAATGGTAGGAAGGTAAAAATTTCTGATATTCCTTTCCCTCAAGCTTACCTTAGAAGTAAGAAGTTGCATGATGATAAAACTAAAAAAGAAATGTTTAAGTTCTTTAGTAAGTTAGAAGTGAATATGCCTTTTCTCAAGATGATTAAAAGTATTCCTGCATATTGTAAGTTTCTTAAGGATCTTTGCACAAATAAGAAAAAATTCAGGCCTAATGAAAGAGTCCAATTGAGTTCTAATGTGTCAGTCATCTTTAAGCCCCAACTTCCCATTAAATGCCAAGACCCCGGTGCCTATACTATTCCTTGTACCATAGGACCTGTTAACATAACTGCTGCTTTGCTAGATTTAGGGGCTACAATTAATGTGATGCCTAAGTCTATTTACACTGCTCTAGGAATCAAAGCTATTAACCTACCAGTGTTGTGTTACAACTAGCTGATAGGTCAATTAGGTACCCAGATGGCATCTTAGAGGACATCTTAATCAAAGTGAAAGACCTTGTGTTCCCCGCTGACTTTTATGTTCTAGATGTGTCTAGTGAATTAGCTCATGATTCGACCCTTATTTTAGGCAGACCCTTCCTTATAACAGCAAACACCATCATAGATATGAAGAAAGGTGCTATAACCATAGAGGTTAGGGATGATAAAATCTGTTTTAATATGTATGAGGTAATGAAACACCCTTATGAGGATTATTCCTTGTTAGGCGTTAATGCTATTGATTTAGCCATTGACGATGCTAGAGATGATTATGAATTAAGCTTGCATGATGATTATTGTTTCCATATGCATGCTAAACATGATTCTTTTGAGCTTGATGATGACATAGTTGCTTATGGTGCATATTTTTCATCTTTCCCTTCTATACATTCTCTTTCTGATGCTTGTGTTAGTGAGGTGACTTGCCCTGATTTTGATATCAATTGCACTCATTCTGCTTCACAAGTTTACACTTTTTCTTTTGATAATGCTAACCCCACTTTTGCAAGTGATTCTTGTTTGGAAAAATGCTCACTTTTTGAGTGTGCAAATACTTATAATATGGTGGAAGCTGAGAATCTAGTTGGAAGTGATTGCAATAGCTCTCTTGACCAGGAAGATGAAGAGAGTTTCCTTCTAGCTGTTCCACTCTCTCATAAATATGAACTGCAACAACAGCAACATTTGTACAAGAATAATGGGCTTAAAGAGACTTATTCTCTTGCCACTGCTCCTAAATCTATTATTTCTCCTTATACCTTAAAATATTTGCAGGATATTCTCTCTAGTTGTGATGCAAGTATGAAGGTTGATAAGCCTAAGTTTGTTGCTGCTATCAGTCAACCTCAAGTTGACTCAAGCCTTGGGAAGGTCAAGGAGCAGGAGATGAATGCAAAGAAGCCTAATACGTACCAACCACCTGAGGTTACAAAGGGAAGTTCTCTTTACTCTTTTCAACCCCTTGAACCAATCCCTTATACTATTCAACCTCCTATCCTTGAATTGAAACCTTTGCCTCCTAATTTTAAGTATGCATTCCTTGAGCATGATGATAAACTGCCTATAATTATTTCTACTGCTTTGTCTTATGATGAAGAGGCTAGATTGCTCTATGTGCTTAGAAAGAATAAGGAAGCCATTGGTTGGACATTAGATTATATCTCAGGGATTAGTCTATCTATATGTACTCATAGGATTTTACTGAATGAGGGTTCTAAGCCTGTTAGACAACCCCAAAGGAGACTTAATCCATTGATCTTAAATGTTGTAAAGAAAGAGGTTACTAAGTTACTTAGTGCCAGAATTATATATCCTATTTTTTATAGTGAGTAGGTTAGTCCTATTCATGTGGTTCCCAAAAAGAGTGGGCTTACTGTTGGTAAGAATGAGCAAAATGAGTTGATTCTCACTAAAGTACAAAATGCTTGGAGGGTGTGTATTGATTTTAGAAAACTTAATGATGCCACTAGGAATGACCATTTCCCTCTACCCTTTATTGATGAAATGCTAGAGAGATTAGCGAAAAAGAGTCATTACTGCTTCTTAGATGGGTTTTCTGGGTACTTTCAAATCCCTATAGCTCCTAAGGATAAAGATAAAACCACCTTTACTTGCCCCTTTTAGCACTTTTGCTTATCAGAGAATGCCTTTCGGTCTTTGTAATGCTCCTGGTACTTTTCAACATTGCATGATGTCAATCTTTTATGATTTTCTTGAGCATTGAATGGATGTTTTCATGGATGACTTTACTGTTTATGGTGACTCATTTGATGCTTGCTTGTTTAGTCTTGATTGTGTCTTAGTACAATGCATTGAAAAGAAACTTGTTTTGAATTATGACAAATGTCATTTTATGGTCACTCAGGTCATAATGCTTGGACATTTGATTTCTCAAAAAGGTATTGAAGTTGATAAGGCAAAAATTGAGGTGATTTCATCATTGCCCTACCTATCTTTACTTAAGGACCTTCAATAATTTTTAGGGCATGTTGGTTTCTACCGACATTTTATAAAAGATTTTAGTACAATTGCATTGCCTTTGTCAAAGTTACTACAAAAAGATGTGGATTTTGTTTTTGATGACAAGTGCAAGCTAGCATTTGATGAGTTGCGACATAGATTAGTCACTCCTCCTATTTTGGCTCCTCCTAATTGGGAACTTGGGTTTGAGTTGTCTTGTGATGCGTCTAATAGTGCTGTTGGAGCAATGCTTGGCCAAAGAGATAGTAGGGTCTCCAAGGTCATAGCTTATGCCTCCAAAACATTAGACAGTGCTCAGATTAATTACACAACTACTGAGAAAGAGTTGTTTGTAATTGTGTTCGCCTTAGATAAATTTAGATCATATCTAATCAACTCTAAAGTTGTAATCTTCTTAGACTATGCAACTGTCAGGTATTTGTTTGAAAAGCCACAGTCTAAGGCAAGACTGCTTCTATGGGCTCTTCTTATGCAAGAATTTGATATTGAGATCAAGGATCGAGCCGAAGCAGAAAATCATGTAGCAGATCACCTCATTCATCTTCCTCATAATATAAGGGGAGTTGATTGTTCTGCTTTAGTCTATGATGATTTTCTTGATATTGCTTTATGTGTTGCTGAATTGAAAGAACCATGGTTTGCTGACTTGGTTAATTATTTAGTATTAAGATTGATTCCTGCATATTTGTCTCTATTTCAGGTGAAGAAATTAAAGCAAGAAGCCAAATACTATGTTTGAGATGAACCACACCTGTGGAGAATTTGCATCGATCAGATAATTCAAAGATGTGTACCTGGGTTTTATTGGCCTACCCTGTTTAAGGATGCGTATTTATATTGTAAGGCATGTAATAAATACCAATGGTTTAGGGGGTTAGGTAAGCGGCACAAGATGCCATAACAACCCATGCTCTTTTGTGAGGTATTTGATGTATGGGGCATAGACTTTGTGGGCCCTTTTTCACCATCATTTAGATTTACTTATATCTTGTTAGCTGTAGATTACCTCTCTAGGTGGGTAGAAGCTATTCCTACTAGAAACGATGACACCCAAAAGGTCTCCAAGTTTCTCAAGACTAATATCTTTTGTAGATTTGGAGTGCCAAGGCCTATAGTAAGTGATAGAGGTACCCATTTTTGTAATAGGGTTGTCAATAACCTACTTACTAAACTTGGAGTTACTTACAAAACGTCCACTGCTTATCATCCACAGACGAATGGGCAAGCAGAAACATCCAACCGAGAGGTCTAGCAAGTTTTAGAAAAGATTGTTAAGCCTTCAAGGAAAGATTGGAGCTCAAGGTTGGAAGAAGCACTATGGGCATCCAGAACTGCATTCAAGACACCAATAGGGTGTCTCTTTACCGGCTTATCTATAGAAAAGCATGTCACATTCTAGTAGAGTTGGAGCATAAGACTTATTGGGCAATGAAAACGTACAATTTAGATATGGAAGAATCAGGCTTAGAGAGGAAGCAGCAACTACAAGAACTGGAGGAGATGCAATTGGAAGCTTATGAGAGCTCTAGCATCTACAAAGAGAAAACCAAGCAGCTATATGACTGAAAGATAATGAGAAAACACTTTAAAGTTGGTGACAAGGTTCTACGCTTCAAGGCCCGATTTGCACTCAAGCTTGGAAAACTTAACACCAGGTGGGAAGGACTATACATAGTTACCAAGGTGCATGATTTTAGAACAGTAGAGCTACTGGATGAGGTTAGCGGATCAGAATTCAAAGTCAATGGTCATCTCCTCAAGCTCTACCATGATAGTGTCGCGCCACCTTGAGGCCAGGTTGTCCCTTTCCTCTCTCAATCTCTCATATCATGTATCTAATTGCTTGTGAAATTTGTTGAACATGAATGCTTGGGATAAGTGTGGGGCAGGGAAATTCCCAGTAGTAATAGCAGGATTAGTAGTTTAGTATTTAAATTCAATAAGACCCCTATGTTTCCTTGGTTCTCTTATCATATGTCATCCTCACTCTCTCTCTTACATTCAAGATTAATTAGATTGTTGCATTATATTCCTTGAATACATTGAGGACAATGTATTGAGTAAGTGTGGGGGAGAATGTGTTTTGAAAAAAAAACTGCACTTGAACTTTTGGTACTTGAATGTTTTGAAAAATAGAAGTTTGCCCAAAGTCATTAGTGCATTTGAGAGTTGAGCTTGATTATGGTTAATTGCAATGTTTTGATTATTTATTGTTCTTAATTCTAGCATTAGAAATAGCTGAGTAAATGCGTTGTGGTTAGTTTGTTATGCAATTGGGTGTTTTGGTAAGCATTTGAGAAAAACCCTTGTTGGAAGGTTATTTGAGCCTAATTTTTTTTTCTTTGTCTGTGTGCATACTTTCTTAACTTTTCATCTTCTAGAACTCTTCTCAACTCTTTGTCAAAGATGTATTTACATTAATATGATGGAAATGATAGAGGCAATCGACTCTAAACCCTTTTGACCCAAACACAAAGCTTTTAAATCATCCATTGTTTACCCCTTTGAGCCATTCATTAAGTTGTTATGCATATGTATATCATTTACGTATCTTTACATCTTATCTTGTTATAAGTAAATTGTCATCAGCCCTAGTTTCTATGAATGTTGAATTGCCATGTATATACATATTGAGAGAGAGAGAGAATGGTGAAAAAAAGGGGAAAACATGAAAAAACACGAGGAAAAAAAAGAAAGAAAGAAAGAAAAAGAAAATGAAGGGAAAAAGGGGGAGAATTGGCGAAAAATACCTTGGAGGCAAATTAATTGCTGATTGCTACCAAGCATGCAAACAATCTTCCGTGTGTACAAACGATCTTCCGTTTTGTGCAAACCATCTTCCGTGTGTGAAAAAATCTTCCATATAAATGTGCAAACAATCTTCCGTTGTGTGTAAAATATCTTCCGTTATGTGCAATAGATCTTCCATGGTAGCATTCAACAATTAATTTGCCAAAAAGGTATTTATTAGCAATTCTCCAAAAAAAAAAATCATTCAAATAAGGCAATTCTAGGGAATCTCTATAGATGACAATGTAATAATCATATGCACTTTAAGTGGAAAATTGGATGCTAAGTGGTGGGTTATTAGCTTATATACGTGCATAACACTTGTTTCTTTCTCAATTATTTCATGTGGCCTTCTCCATCATTACAACCCATGAAAGTCCTCTTGATTCATTACATTGTTGTTGTTAACGGTAGAGATGTTAGAGTTGTTACAAGCCTATGCCAAGGTGATAATTAAGTGAGCCAAAGTGAGATGACCCTAATAAGGAGAGTTAAGCGTAAACAATAATATCCTAGGGAGCTCTCTTTTGCTTATTTCAATTACATTTGATTGTGTAGTGGACTAATCCCTTTGCATTGCTTTGTACTATGACTTATGCTAGTTGTGGAGCTTAATTAATCGATGTATTGTTTTTCATACTATGAGATAGCTCATCTTTAAATTGTATTGATGTTCATCTTGGATGGCTTTGAATTGATAATCTTTGTTCAGGAGTACAAAGGTCCAAGTGTGGGGGAATTCGATATATCTCGATTTTATCATAATATTTAATATCATATTTAGGGATTTTATCATTAATTTTTGAGCTAAATAACATTTATTATGATTAAATTGAATTAAAGGTGAATGCATGAAAATAAATCTTAAAAGGAGATATTTGTTATAATCTTATGATTGCTCTTTAAAATTTGAATTTTAAATGAAGATATTACAGGATATTGATTTCAATTGTAAGTCACATTGGAAAAGTAGGAGCTGAGGGACTAAAACGTAAAGATGTATAAGGACTGAAGCAGAAAATAAGATTCTACGTGTCGCTCCAAGGGAATTCTAACAGGAAAAGGGCACTTTTCTGTAATATTAGATGTCACTTTCAGGAGGGAAAATATTAGAAACAATTATAGAAAAGTACCCCAAATTTTAGAAAATTCAGGTTGGGTCCCAAAATACGAAGATGTCACTGGAACTGATTCACTTGGCTATTAGAGAATATTACAGAATAGGAACCTGAATTTCCAAAACTCCATTTTGGTCCCAATATCCGAAAATCAACGTTCTTCACCTCTGAAACTGATTTTTTTCCAAATTCTTATACAGAATTTTGCAAAAAAATCTAATCTAAATATAATCTTGGAAGATTTTGCCCCAACTTTGAGGGGATTTGACCTAGATTTCAAATAGCAAAAAATAAACAAAATAAACAAAATAAAAAAAGGAAGAGCTGAATCGATCAACACGGGCAGTAAGCCACAAAGGAGACTGAGAACCTTCACGAGACCATGATCGACAGCCGCAGGAGACTCATACGGACGCAATGGCAGATGCAAGAGAGGGAGAGAAGAGATAACCATCACTAAGCTTCACAAACACCCCATTCAACCACCATCACTTTCATCTTCTTCTTCTTCCATTATCTTATATCTCATGGGTTTCTTGAGGACTAATAGAGTTGCAGCTGTGATGAATTTCATGATAAGAGGCTAAATCCTTTTGAGCTTCTTGGAGATGGAAGATTGGTTTAAGCTCCAGAGACATATTTAGGGGAGTTATTTGTTTTAATCTTTTTATTTAACTATATAATGGATTTCTTGAGTTAGGATTTTATGTTATATGGTTAATTTACTGAGATTACGAGTTGTTTATCTTAGTTTGGATTGAACAATTGTTATTTAGATTGGATTATGTGGTTTGAGATTTAAATTTCTAGCTAGAGTTCTAGGGATGATCACTAATTAATATTACTAGACTTAAACGAGTTGTTAAGGTTTGATTTTTTACTTAGTGAGTAGTTTAACTCCCAAATCATTTTGAGCAAGGATAACCTATATTCCATTTTTCATAAAAGCATTCATCATCAATTTTTTTAAATCACAATTTTATTAATTATTTCAACAATTTCTCAAAAATCCAAAAAAATAGTAGTCTAGGTAATTTTCCATCATTAAAAAGAAAAAAATCAATTTAAAACCTATCTTAATATTTTTGTCACTTAGTTTAAATTAGGAATTAAATAAAAGACTCCTCAAGAGAATACGACCTGAGTTGTGCCCTGCACTGTGTAATCCCCTCACGGTAATTATATTTGGATTATGAAATTTAAGTAAAATAGAGACCAATAAGACAAATATCACATGTATAATCACTTATCTCCAAGAGATGGGGTGCTCAAAATCAGTTCAAAAACATTAATCATCTTGTCTCACATTCACTTTCGAATACAATTACCTATACAGTTATATCACATAATAAATATCAAAGTGCGTAACCAAAACCCCGACAACCCCGGTTTACTTGTATATATACAATGGGTTTAAATTTCCTAAAATGGGGATTACATATCCAAAATTCATATTTACATCTCATATACAAAGTAATCCTAAAAGCCAACTAGATAACCAACATCCAAAATGCAAAATGTCCCTAAAGCCCTAACCACTCCTGGTTGGCCGCTTCCTTTCCGAGCCACATGCCCTGTCTGAAAATGTTAGTCATTTGGAAAGAGTGAGATTCTAAAGAATCCCAGTAGTAACAAATCACTCATACAATATATAAACACAAGGCATGTAATGTTATCATGTTCACCAGCATCATCAGCAACACAATGATCCATGGCTCGCGCCGCAAACAGCAGAACTCACGGCTGTATCACAATGCACTATGCCCACTTTCGCGGTAATCACAATGACAACTTTCGCTGCAAACACTATGCCCACTTTCACGGTAATCACTATGCCAGCTTTCGTTGTAATCACAATGCCCGCTTAAGCGGTAATCACTATGCAACAGCATCACACACAAAGCTTCACAATGCACTACATATCACAAAGCTTCACAATGCACAAAGCTCTATAAGGCACAAAGCTCCATAAGGCACAAAGAAGCAGTATCAGCACACAATGCATGATAGGCAAACATACAATACATTCACACAAAGTATAAGAGAGGAGTCACTACCTGTATCTTTCCTGACATTCTTTGGTGCTGTGGGCTCACGCATCTAACAGATATCAAAACCTATACCAATTTAGGGACAATTGATTAAGAAATGAGGGAAGAGGAAGATGAAGAAAAAAACTTAATGATGACTTCATCTTTTCGCTTAATTAATTTATTACAAGAAATCCAATTTATGACACAATTATACTTTAGGTTTATCCCTTACCAATTAGTGTCATAGTCCTCCATTAGCATTGAACCAAATCTTTTTCTCCTAGTTAGCCCATAAAGTGACTCCTAGGAGCCCTCTTTCAACACCAAATTTGGGCTTCATTTCTCCTAATAAATCTTCATGTACAACTAGCATTATTTTAATCTCATTTCCACATGTGCTTATTTCTAACAATTATTGTTTACTCCTCTTGGCTTGGATTAAGAACACTTGGCATATTATGTTGACCAACACTTATTTTCCCTTTTTATTTTTATGAATGCTGAAAATATTAATAGAAAAGGGAAATAATAATTATCCAAATTAATTCCATAATTATTTTGCCGATTTTCTCATGAATATGAACATTTATAAAATTCTAAATTCCTAAATATTCACCATTTTATTGAATTTACCCAAATAATTACAATATATTTGGTGAATATAAAATTTGGGTGTTACAGTTCTCCTCCACTTACATAAATTTCATCCCCGAAATTTTTTACACATTCATAACCATAAACTCCAGGGTAACAATTCTGCGTACATCTTACTGACATCATTACCGCTAATCAAGATTTGCTTATACAGACTTAGATCCCTAAAATTCCTTGATTGACTTTTTGCTCATAAATCATCATATCTGCCAACTGTATTGTTTTACGGCTCAATGCGTCAGTGACAACATTAGTTTTCCCTAGATAACATTTATATTCCAGGTCTTAATCTTTCAATAACTTTATCCACTTACATTGCATCATATTTCACTCTTTTTGATCATACACACATTTCAATCTTTGTGGTCGCAGTACAACTCCACAATTATTTCATAAAGGCAACGTTTCCAAATTCAATATAAACATTATTACCATCTACTCAAGATTATGGATGGAATAGTTTAATTTCTGAAGCTTCAGCTGACGAGATGCATATGCCCTTATCTGACTCGCATAAACTCATATCTTAATTCATGCCTACTCGCATCTAGGATTCAACACCCTTCTTAACCCATGCCGACTGGCATCAGTAAAAACAACAAGGTTCCACTGTGGATTTGGGATTATTAGTGTTGGTACTTTAATAAACATTTATCATCAGCTCTTCGAAGCTCCTCTCACAATCATCATCCCATACATAATGTTGAGTTTTTTTGTTTGGGACATTCGGTATAGACATCTCATAATAATCAACAAGACTCAAAACACTGTGTATCACAATCACAGTTTCTAGCCTTCTCAATTCAGTATTGCTTCTATTTTACCTGGGTCCCTCAGGATCCCTTGTTATGAGACTACTGATCTTGCTTCTATCGTTAAAGCAATCAATTAAACTAGGTCCTAAATTATTATGTAGTTTAGGGTCAACCTAGGTCATTCTCCCAAGGAGCAAGCTAGGGGTTTTCTTTAGGATTGATTTTCAAGTGATAAAAGATGCAATGGAATGGACCTAAACTAGAATGCAAGACACTATTACCTAAATGCAATTAAACCAACTAAATGCACTAATGCAATTGACTCTAAAAACTATATGAGAAAGAGACTAATCTATATGAATATGAATGCAATTTTTGGGGGGGTTTTATGAAAAAGGAATTAAAATGCTAAGCAAAGAGAATAATCAAAAGTAAGACAATCAACAAGGGTTTAGTTCAGTTATGATGGTGAAGGGGACAACTTAGGATTCACATGGAATTAGCTTTCTTAGCCATTCAATTTATTAGACCAAAGGGAGGTTGATGAAAAATTGGAATTAATAAACTTAATCACCTAATTGAAACATGGGAAACCCTCAAGCTCAATAACATTTATTCCACTAGAAAACTCATAATGAAATAAATGGTGGCTAATTAAACTCATAAAATACCAATCACAATAGTTTAAAATAGTTTTAAAAATTATGTTCACAATTGCCTAATTAAACAATTTGACAATTAATCACCTAATTAAACAATCAAGAGATTAAACCCAAATCGAGAATTAAATTAATAATGAAAACTCAATTAATAATCCAATTGATAATCAAAGGTTTGCAAACAAAAATCCCAACAATCAATTAAGAACAAATCAAATTTAAAATATCAATTCAATCCAAATCAATAATAAGTCTACAATCTAAAACTAGATTGTTCTCAATTGTTACAACTCAAAAATTATTTAAAACTAAACAATCTCAAGTCTTGAATCAAAGAAATAAAAGAAAAACACTCCTTTATGGTCTTCAAGTGTAAGCTCTTAGGCTCTAGCTTCCTCCATGCTCCTCTAAGTTGCCTCCCAAAAGAGTTTAGGCTACCATGATAATCCTTTCTCCTTCACGCCCCAAGCAGCACATCACAACTATGAAAATTGCTTTGTGAAATATTAATTGATGTTGATTGGTGCCGTAGGACCCGTGTGGACAATCTGGATTATGTGCGTGAATTGAATAATAGATGAAGAAGGTGTTATGTGTGAGAGAGGGAATGGCTAGATAGAGTGTGATGAGCAAGGATGAAACAGTGACTCCGTGGTTCTATAGTGGTTCAGCCTCTGTGAGTATGTGATTTCCAATGGCTGTGTCTCCGCGTCCGCGTTTGTCCGTGTATATCCAGAGAGTCTCAGTGTAATATCCTAAATAGTAATCAAGGATTAATAACTTCAGAGTGATGTAATTAATGATAATTAAGCACTTTTGAAGTAAATGTTGTGTAATGTGATATAAAGGTGCTTAGTGATGGTTTAGTACGTATTGTGACAATCAGGGGCAAAATGGTAAATTCACCGACCAATTGGACAGTTACCAAGGAGGAAACTCATTCGTAATTGATATCAATGGCTAAGATTGAAGAAGCAAAGGAGTGGGATTGTGTGTGCGTATGCTTATGTGAGTACCTAGAAGGAGGAACAAGATGTTGACACATATCAAGACAATAAACATGAATTGAAGTCAAAGAGTCAACAATTGCAACTCTCTCTTTCCTTCTCCATTTCAAGTCGGCCAAGGGCCTTATTGCACCCCAAAATTCTGATTTCTTCATCATCTTCTCACCTCTCACCTCTCCTCTATTGTCGCCAAGATCAAGCAAGAAAGAGAAAGAAGGAGCTTGAGTTTTAGGTAAGGTTTTGTCACTAAATGCTCAACTCACCTTTATTAATATTGTTCAAGGGGTTGAGAGATTTATTCCTATGGTTTCATATTTTTTATTAGTGGAGTTTGAGAACTTGTGGGGATTTGAAAGTAGGAGAATCAAAGAAATAGCTTCGAAAAGAAGTTGTAGTGAGTATTTGATACCTTTTGGTATAATTGTTGTGGTCATTGGTTTGGTTTTGAGAATTTTGAATTTTGCCCTGATTTTTGGTCTAATTTGGATGCTTGAATTGATTAGTGTGTTGTATAGAATGTGGTGTTAAATTGTGTCTTTGAGCCATGGGAGTTGATTTGGAATTTTTGGAATGGAAGGAATTGCATTGTGGTGGATTGTGTGTATATTGTGTTGACATGTTAAGATTTTTGTGGAACATGTCTATGTGGATAGAATTTGATTGTTTTGATGGCTCCAATGGATTCTTTGGGCAAAATTGGTGTGGGAATGTTGTTTAATGTGAAAATGGGAACCATTGGAAGAAATTGTGAAAAACTGAAAATCTGTCCATTGAAAGTCTGTGCTGGGCAGTCTTTTTGTGTTGGCGTTTTGAATAGGCCATTGATATCAGAAAATTATGAAACTTTCCAGTTTTAAATTTCACATCCCAAGCTTCAAAATGGACATATAATTTGCATCATTTCATTTTGTGCACTGTGAGTTATGGTTGTCCAAAGTTTGGGATGGAAACTGAACTCTGTTGTGGGGGCAGTGGTGAGTTTTGTGCAATTCTGTACTTTTGTGGTGATTTCCATTAATGGCCAATATTTTCCTAGGAAGAGGACTTAAATAGATTTCATTTGGCTTTGGAATCACCTCATTTCAAGTTTTCTTGAATTAGTTATGATTTTTGGAAGTTTAGCCAAGAAACAGAATTTTCTTGGCCCCGGCCAGAAGATTATGGGCTGCGGCCCAAATGTTTCTGACCTCAAAAATCAGTATTTTGCACTTTTGAAAGGTGGGTTTTGGTATAGCCTTTCCCAACCCTTTGGGTATATGTCTATGCCTCTAATAGCCACCTAAAGAGTCTAAATGAATACCAACATAAAGTATTATGAAATTAGGAAACTTAGAAAAGAGATTGATTTATTGTCCCTATTTTGGTTTATAGGATTTGACATTTACCATCCTCACGAGCCTATTGTGCCAGCGAACATCAAGAAGGAACTAGGTAGTGACTTTTCCTTTGTACCATATGTGATGCATTGTATGTGTGTTATATCATTGCTTTGTGATAAATACGTATGCTGCAACATTTGTGTATATGCGTAAACACCGTCATACCAATAGTCCCTAAGTAGCTAACAACAGATCGGGCAAGGGTTGTGTGCCTTCCCGGCGGAGAAAGGGGATGAGGATGAGGTGTAATATATATGATTATGGGCCGAAAGGCTATTTGTGAAGGCCGACGGGCCATTTGTGAAAGCCAGATAGCTATATGAGCTATAAGGCTATGTGTATGCACTGCCACGCCAATAGTCCCTGAGTAGTTAACAACAGTTCGAGTTAGGACAGTATGCCTTCCCGGCGGAGAAAGGGGATGAGGGTGGAGTGTGATTTGTGCTGCTGCTGCTGTATGATGATTTGCTTACATGCTGTGTGCTTATGTGTGGTATAAATGTTTTGTTACTACTGGGATTCTCTTGAATCTCATTCTTTCCTTTAACTAACTTTTCAGACAGGGCGAGTGGCTCTAAGGAGAAGCGTACGACTCGGAGCGGTTAGAACCCTGTAAGGACATTTATTTTTTGGATGTGTTGGTTAAACCTGTTGAACAGGGAATTTGTAAATTATGTTTGGGTTGTAATTGGTAGTTGAATACAGTTGTGTAATCCCCTATATGGGAATTGTAAACCTTATAATGAATGAATGGAACCCGAGGGTTACCGGGATTGCTATTAGATATTCTGATATGAATGAATGTAAATTAACTGCACAGGTGATTATATTCGATAATTGAACTTGAGACCGGAATAGGAAAGAAGTTTTGAAAATTTTGTAAAGTCCCTACTATAAAAGGGAGTTTTAAATGAGTTTTGAACTATTCGACGGTCTCTAAACCAATTTAATTAAGTGATATCGAATTATAATTACGCTAATTAAGGCAGGGGGTTACACTCAGCGCCTAGGTAAATTTTTAAGAGAGGAGTGGAGAGTTTTTGGGATCCAATCTTAAGCCCATTAAAATTCAAGAAGCCCAATAAAATTCAACTATTGGATATTTTTTTAGCTTCTAAGAAAAATTCTGCATCATAGGATCTTTCAATCTGCTTTTCCTTACTCTGCAAGAATTAAATAAAATCGTGATATATCATATATTTGAAAATATTATCCAATCACAAGATAATAATTAAAATATTATCAATTTAAGCCTAATAATATCATAATCAATTCAAATTTATATTATTTCCTATAATTGGCTAATAATCCAAATATTATCTAATAAATCCAAATTAGCCCAAAATAATCCCCAAAATAAATGAATAAGGTGGGATAAAATATATAAAATTTAAGATTTATCAACTACGTGGCCCAGAAATGTTACCTCTGAAAGCCAAGACTCACATTTACTTGACTTGACATAGAGTTGTTTTTTCCCTTACCATGTTCAATTCTATTCGCAATTATTACTCACACGTCATTTTACTCCGTGAGTTCACCAATAGGTCATCAACCAACTAGATTTAGAGAATTTCCACTAAGCCATGCAATAGTAGACAATCAAGTCTACTAGTGATTCCTGTCCCTCAGTATTCATTATACCATTCATACATATATCAATTGTGACAACCCTAACACCCGTGGGTGTAGGCACATTCTATTCATATGGGAATCTACACATACTTACCAATTCTACTACCCTTTCTTGGGTAGCCCATTCATATACTCCAAAACAGGTTCTAGAGAATTCGTTAGCCTATCAGGCTGTCAAAGCATGATTCCCTACTATCCTTTATTTATACCTTTCAACACATTATTTTCCATCCACCAATCAACTCCTAGTAAAGCCTCAAGTTAGTAGAATAGCAGGTAGATCAATTCTATCTTTCATCAAAGTACTTTACCCTTATTGTACAGGGAAACCAAAAGCCATTCATACACTTTATTCTCTGTCTCAACATTGAGACCATATCTCGTGGCTACTTTTGTTCTATCAAGAACTATTCTCATTCAATAAGAAAATATTCTATTATCAAGATCTTTCCCTATGCAAGATTAGTAACTAGCAACCTCAAGAAATCTCATACATATTTTGATTCATCTTAGTACCATGTTTTAAAACCTCAGACCATCCAGATCAATTCAAATTCCTAAGAAATCAGGTCAACGATTGTGTCTGATTCTTAGATCATAATTCCAACCCTAAAGCCTCAACATTAGCTGAGCTGAAAAATCACTTTCCTCAACTACACGAATTATCACTAGTACAATACGATTCTGAATAAATTTGCTACCTAAGGACATACTAGTCCACTAGGTCTTAGGGCCTTTTGATACATAGGTCCACTACAATATCCGGCATATAAGATTTTACAACCTAGGGTCTCTAACCCAACTTTTAGGTCTATCATGAAATCTAGAACCTTAACATCACATATATTGGAAATTGTTTTCCTCAAATATACCCAATAGATTAGCTAAGATTCACAATTAATAGCGCCTATTCTAACCGTCACGGTGTTTGGGTATTATCCTCAAAACATTGCTGTTTTGAAGGTTTAATACTATCTACAATGTTCACAAGCTTCAACCTTTCATCATGGAATAGGACCTTAGTGTAACCAATTCACATTTCAATCAAAGCATTATCTCAGCTTAGATCAAATTCAATCCTATCCTTAACTATTAGTATCATCAGATCAGATCCTCTAGGATCGACTTACTATATAATTACCCCACATTATATATCACATTCTAATACCTCAAGCAACTTAGGCCATATCAAATGCCTAAGAAGTCAACTCAATTACTAAGTTGGATTCTCATATTACAATTCTCTTAATCACAACTTATACCTCAATTATCCCGATCATCCCCTCTTATCTTTCAGAAGGATTTAGGGAATTTATTGACCACTGACCTATCCTCTATTCTCTCTATTCTATTCTTATCGAGAACTATCTTCCAAATTTAATCAAGTATCAAGCATCATTAGGGAGCATATACAGTGAATAAATAATTAAACTCAAACCATACATTACTTCCATTGAATCACTATTAAAAGAAACCATACCTTTAATAAGTTCAATAGATTTTCTGGCCCCTTCTTGGTCTATCACATGTACCTCACGAGCTCCTGGTCTAGTCTCGTCTAAATATTGCCTCTATGGGCAATTCTTAGCAAGATGCCCTGGTTCTTAACACTAAAAATAGATCCGGCTAGCTAGATCCCGTCCAGTTGAACTGTATCTTCCTGACGCATCTCCACATGATTTACCAGGATGATATGGCTTGTGACAGCGCCAGCATTTTCTACCCTTAATGGGATTCTGATCTCCGCAGCCTTTAGCTTGCTTCAACATTTTCTAGTTCTCTCTGGGCAATTTATCCTGATTTTTGTGTTTTTGTGAGGAACTCCTACTACCAGACACATCCCTGTAGTCATCATTTTTGTTACAGTGCAAGCTTAACAATTCATTCTCGGCAAGTTGACATTCTTCAACCGCCTTGGCAAACACTATAAAGTGCTTAGAAATCAATTTCTTTCTCAATTTTAGATTTAACCCTAGTATCAATATATTGGAGCTCTACTCCTCATCATCTCGATGTCTTAGATACGAGAAATACCGATACAATCGGACGTAACGTGCCAGGTACTCATCAAATATTCTTCATTATCCTATCGTATATTGAAGAATTCCTTTTCTTTTGCTAACTTGTTTGGTTGAGAGAAATATCTTTTGTTAAATTTCCCTTAGAACATTTCCCATGTTACTGGAATATTCCATACCTATAGAATCAAATCTGTATTCCTCCACCATACCTGTGCCTCTCCCTCTAATTTGCGAATGTCAAGCTGAACCTTAATATCATTGGAGCACATCAGTCTTGTGAAAATTTGCTCTAATGCGGATAACCATTCTTCTGCTTGCAGGGGATCAAATCTCCCTCAAAAAGTATGAGGTTGTTGTTTCTTAAATCGTTTCACCCATGTTTGAAAAATATTTGCTTCATACATAAACATGGGTGGTGGCTCCTAATGAGGTTGCTCTGATGAATTTTATTCACCCTCTTACCTTTCAAGATACTCTAATCTTCCCTGTCTCTATCATAACTCAAGCAATTCATCTTTAAGATCACTTATCATAAGTTGTTCTCTTGCCATCCTGCTCCGAATTTGTTGCATAGAGTCAGAGCTATCTTCCTAATTTGGGTCAAAATCTCCTTTCCTTGTACGCATCATCTTGGCACCTCGCTAAATGAAAATAAGGAAAAATAAATTTTCATTTAAATGCAAGGGTATTTTCATCATTTCATAATAATTTAGGTATATAGATATGTCAGTGACAACATACATCAGCTATTTACAGTAGTTACAAAAATTTAGAAACATTATACAGCATATAAACTACTGCACATGACATACTTATCCCTTTTATATCACATAGCTCTTAAGTGATGGAAATTTCCCAGGGGGTCACTCATCCTAGGATTACCCTGGGTCGAGCACGCTTAACTTTCTATGTACCTGCCTAACACCGACTCCGGCTATATCTTCTCCCGTCCGCTAGTTCTACTGGACTTCCCTTACCTCAAAATATGTGCCAATTACCTCCGGTCACCAAAACATAGTAGCTAAGTCCCATATCACTCATTGTACATGTACCATTGTACCAGATGTCTAATGTACTTCATGAATTCATTGAGATTATGATTTGGGCCTCACTCGATTATATCATTCTTCTTTCTGGCCCAAAACGTCGTATCTAGAAGGAAATGTAATGTAGTGTGAATCCATGCATTATCCCAAATATCCAAATCAAAGTAACTCTGCCCTGCGTGCAGCATGTCTATTTCTTCCAGATGTTCCCTATATCGGTCAACAGGGGTGTCCATGCAAAGAAGGCCCACCAATATATACCTTTCACATACTCCTATAAATCTTGATGTGGTCGTAAGTCATATAATATGTGCACAGTTCCAGCTCTGGAACAAGCAGCAGAGACTGCAGTAAAAAATAGATGCACAGTTCTGGCCTCTAACTATTGTGGTCATCTCTTCCTCTGCAGAAGTCCTATTGGGTTCATCTAGGATTTCTAGATTGCAGTAAAAATTGAAGGATCGGTAAGCACAGCGGAAGAATTTAAAAAATTTTCACCGATCCTAATCGAGGATCTATCAATAGCGTTTAAACCAAGTTGGAAGGATTCATACCTTTTTGATGATTCAGAGTTTTCACGATCTCTAGGAGCCAACACGTCAGGTCCACTCCCTCTACCGGTATTCACACGAATGCTCTCCAACTGAGACTGCGTGCTAGCGCCTCTAATGTCTACAAGGGTTTAACTTGTCGGCTCTCAATTCTGATGTACCCTAAGTCTATCAGCTCTATCAAGTTTATAACCCATAAGGGTTATTTTCAAATTTCAAAATTAATCATCATTAATTTCAAAATTAATTAACAATTAATTATCTTGATGAGCTAATTAAATAAATTCAGTTTAAATTAAATCTGTCCAACAGTTTTAATTTAACTTATTTATTTAATCTAAATAAAGAGCCATTAGATTTAATTTATCTTCATAAATTAAATCTAAGATACTATATTTCTATCATGTTAGTTATTAAATTTAATATATCTTAATAAATTAAATTTAAAACCAACACAATATAATAATATAATATAATATATTTCGAAAATATATATATCTATATAATATTATTAAATATAATAATATAATATAATATATATATATATATAAGATATATATTTTGAATATATATATATATATCTATATAATATTATTAATGAATTTTATATTATATATATATATATAAATATAAAATTCATCCACCCTAAATCAAACATTATCTCGTGTTGGGCCATTCTTGTGTGCGACCCTGTAGGCCCATATGAAGTTGGCAATGGGCCAATAACTACACTAACCCAAAAGTCGCAAGCGGCCTCTAGCAAGACATTACGACTACCCAATTCATATGAGAATCGTTATCACGATGCAACCTGTCATACAACCATATCACGTCCCTTTTGTCACACGATATATCGATCAAGGATAAGGCATGGAAAATGTCATCCTCTTGTTCCTGACCATTACTTTCTCGATTCCTGAGTAGCCTGGTAACAGAGACAGAAACTCTTTCATCATAGTATGGCCATACATTTCTCAGACTCACTCATCGAGGGGCCCAGTAATATCTCTCTACTAATGTGAGGGACAAATTCCATCTTGATCATTCATATTCCTCTACATGAAAAACCACCAAGCCCGATCGTAGCCTTTATCATCACTCGGTCAAAAGTGACTTTTGACTAGTTCAAAGCTTAGCAACTCTCATGTAGGAATCCATGATGACCTCAGGTCTAAGGGCATTGTGACGTGGTTATATATGAGAAAAGCTTATGACTTGATCCATGTAGCTTTCTCATAGTGGGTCGGTCCAGCACCTTGTACTCTTACAAGTGCCTAAGACTTTGATTCGTATCTCCATATCTTATCGAAGTCATACTGGTCTTGTTTCATCTCTGCTCCCGCATAGATGACCGACCAGGGACATTTTAGGACAATCTTTATGAATTATCTAAGGATACAATTATCACAGTTAACATGCAAATAATATGATAACAGAATGGAGAAATTTCATTAAAATAATAATGTTTAAAGTACAATGATTGGCCCTTAGGGCACAATTTCCAACAAAAATAAGTAACAACTTTTGTGCAAAAAGGAAGTCTAATTGACAGACAAGGCATAAAAGATTCAAGAAAGGGATTTAGGTCATACTTCAATACCTCCTAAAGTACCTTAAGATCCACACAGTGAGTTTTGCAGACTTTTCTTCTTGAGAATTGTGTGAGATGCTTCTGAGATTCCTCCAGTTTGTTGACATTGAACCCCTTTGGAGGTTTAGTGATCTCCTCTTCTGGCAATTCTGACTTCTTGGATTATTGCCCCTTCTCTAGTTGATCAAGAATTCCAGCCATTGCCTTAGCCACATTCACATCATACTTGGGCTTTTTGGAGGGTTTTGGAGTGAAAGAGGGAGTGGAAGAATCAGAAAGTGGAGGAGAAGGAGACTTGGCACTTTTGTCTCTCCCAGTAGAGGTGCTCTTCTTTGATTGTGCCCTTGTGACCACTGGCTCTTTAATCACAACACCTTTCTCCTTTGGTTTAGGTTGAGGTTTTGGTTGGATTTTGGCTTTTGATCTAGGTGTAAGTTTTTGTCTCTTTCTGGGAGGAGAAGAAAGAGGATCAGAGAGTTGTGGGGATCCAGAAGAATCTGTAGGAGTAAGATTTTTGGTTCTAACCATTTTGATTCAGAGAAAACTTGAAATCTCAGAAAAACAGAGTGAGAAGTCGCGAGTTAGGGCAAGATGGATCTGAACAAAACAAAAAGTTTTTGGAGCTAAGATTTGATGGGTTTTGATAGAAATCAAGTAGGAAGAGATTGTGAAAACTTTTTGTGAGAGGACTGGGTGATTTACTCTAGGAGATTTTATGGAAATGACTGAGTTTGCGACAGATAAAGACCTAGAACCTGACGTTACTCGAGGCCTTACTCGAGTAAATATCATGTTTACTCGAGTCCCTACTCGAGTGATCATATAGAAAATTTCTAAAATAATTCATTTAAATTGCGTACCTGCATGAATAATATTGTAATTATCCATGTATGTTCCCTCGATCATTTGATAACCTTTTAAGAACATATTTGAGTTGATTCTCATCGAGTTTGTGATCTGGACCTCCAGTTACTCGAGGCCTTACTCGAGTAAACTTCAAGTTTACTCGAGGCTTCCCTCGGGTAACCTATCTTTTCTACTTTTGACTGTTCATTTCTCACCAAATCAACCGTTTGATTTAAATTTCAGGTGACTTGAGACTTTACTGACAGTTTTGGAAGACCATTACTCGAGTACTTACTCGAGTAATGTGCTCTTTTACTTCACGTTGTCCCTCAGGTGTCAGACATTACTTGAAGTTGGCACTCCAGTAATGGTGTCCTCTGATAATCTCTGTTTTTATTTCTCAAAACAGAGTTTCAATCTTCCTGCAAAACAAGTTTCTACATACTCCAATGCTTAAATTAGTAATCATCAAAACATTATCAAATATCTTTATCTAACATTATAAGAAACTGAAATAACTTACAATTCATTGGGATTTACCATTCCCAATTCTCTTCTAATGTATAGAAATTGATCTTTTGTAAGAGGTTTAGTGAAGATGTCAGCTAGTTGAAGATGAGTAGGAATGAATATCACTTTCACATCTTTCTTTTGGACATGATCTCTGATGAAGTGATGTCTGACATCGATATGCTTGGTTCTAGAATGTTGAACTGGATTCTTTGCCAAGCTTATCGTACTAGTATTGTCACAATAGATTGGTATTTCTTTGAGATAAATACCAAGATCTTGTAGTTGTTGTTTTAACCATATCACTTGTACACAACAACTTGAGACTGAAACATATTCGGCTTCAGTTGACGAAAGAGACACAGTATTTTGTTTCTTGCTGAACCATGACACAAGAGATCCTCCAAGAAATTGACCTTGTCCGCTGGTGCTCTTTCTGTCTATCTTGTATCCTCCATGATCAGAATCTGAATATGCAATTAGATATTCACTTCTTCCTTTGGGATACCACAGACCCAATTCTGGTGTGTCAGTATGGTATCTAAAGATTCGTTTGACAGTTTCAGCATGTGATTCCTTTGGTGCTGATTGATATCTTGCACATATGCCAACACTGAATTGGATGTCCGGTCTGCTTGCCATGAGATAGAGTAATGATCCAATCATTCCTCTGTATTTTGTGATGTTGTAGTCTTTCCCTTTGACATCAGCATCAAACAACGTAGTTGAGCTCATAGGTGTGTCCGTTCCATTTGCTTCATCCATTCCATACTTCTTCAATAACTCTTTCAAGTACTTTGTTTGAGATATGAAGATTCCATTCTTTCTTTGTTTGATTTGCAAACCAAGAAAGAAATTCAATTCTCCCATCATTGACATCTCAAACTCTCCCTGCATTATTTCAGAAAATTCCTTACACAGAGACTCATTAATAGCACCGAAAACAATATCATTAACATATATTTGAATAATTAAAATATCATCACGTTTTTGTTTTGTAAAAAGTATTGTATCAACTCTTCCTCGTACAAAACCTTGATCAATAAGAAATTTACTGAGCCTTTCGTACCATGCTCTAGGAGCTTATTTTAAACCATATAAAGCCTTTTTGAGTTTGAAAAACATGGTCAGGTTTAGTTACATCTTCAAAACCTAGAGGTTGTTCTACGTATACTTCTTCTATGATGTAACCATTTAGAAATGCACTCTTTACAGCCATTTGATAGAGTTTGAATCCTTTGATGCATGCAAAGGCTAAGAGTACATGTATAGCTTCCAATCTAGCTACTGGAGCATACGTTTCCTCATAATCAATTCCTTCTTCCTGATTATACCCTTTGGCCACCAATCTTGCCTTGTTTCTGACAATAATTGTGGATTCATCAAGTTTGTTCTTGAATACCCATTTAGTGCCAATGATCGGATGATCCTTGGGTCGGGGTACCAAATCCCAAACTTGATTTCTTTCAAATTGATTTAGTTCTTCTTGCATTGCTATAACCCAATCATTGTCTGATAGGGCTTCATCAATGTTAGAAGGTTTAATTTCAGAAATGAATACAGAAAAACTTACTTCATTGAAAATTCTATTTCTAGTTTTGATCCCTTCATTCACATCTCCTATGACTTGATCTAAGGGATGACTTTTATTGTATTTCCAGGCTCTAGGTTGTCCTAGTGATTACTCTTCTTCCTTGGTTTCATCAACTTCTGGAATAAGAGATTTAGAAATAGATTGACCATTTTCTTGATTTAAAACAACTTCCTGTTCTTCATCAATGGTTTTGTCAGAGGATTCAAATTCATCAAATACAATATGAATTGATTCTTCAACAACACATGTTCTTTTATTGAAAACTCTATATGCTTTACTTCGATTAGAATATCCTAGGAAAATTCCTTCATCAGTTTTTGAATCAAATTTTCCTAAGTTATCTTTACCATTATTATAAATGAAACACTTACAACCAAAGATGTGTTGATGAGCAATGTTTGGCTTCCTTCCTTTGTACAGCTCGTATGGTGTCTTTCCAAGTTTTGTTCTAATATAGGCTCTATTTGAAATATAGCATGCTGTACTCATAGCATCAGTCCAGAAAACTTGAGACACATTCTTTTCATTTAACATTGTTCTAGCCATTTCAGTGAGCACTCTATTCTTACGTTCCACGACTCCATTTTGTTGAGGTGTCCTTGGAGCAGAGAAATTGTGATCAATGCCATTAGTATCACAATATTCTTCAAAGGCTTGATTTTCAAATTCTCCACCATGATCGGTCCTAATACCTGCAATGGACATACCTTTCTCATTTTGCACTTTCTTGGCAAAAACAATAAATTCTTCAAAGGTTTCATCCTTTGATGATAGAAAAATAACCCACGTAAATCTGGAGAAGTCATCAACAATGACCAATGAATATAAGTTGCCACACAGACTCTTTACTCTTGCTAGGCCAACTAAATCCATATGCAATAATTGTAGTAGTCTATTTGTTGAAATCTCATTTTTCAATTTGAAAGATGATTTAGTTTGTTTACCCTTTTGACATGCGTCACAAATTAAGTCATTTTTGAAATTTACTTTGGGTAATCCAAGAACTAAATCCTTTTTGAGTAATTTGCCTAATTGATGCATATTGACATGAGCCAATCTCTTATGCCATAGTCAACTTTCATCGGCATTACTCAGAAAACAATTTTCAGATTCATTTCTACTAATATTTAGAATATAACAATTACCTTCCCTTTTTGCTCTGAGCTTAGCCTTGATATTCTTCTTATCAAGTAGTAAGTCATTCTTATTGATAATTAGACATTCCTCTGAGTCAAATATTACCCAGTTGTTCTTGTCTGCACTTTGACTTACACTCAGCAAGTTGTGACACAATCCTTCGACATAGTATATGTCTTTGACTTGTATGCCTTTGTCATTTTTTATTTCACCAATTCCTGCTATCCTTCTGGTTTAATTTCCTCCAAATTTTACCTTTCCACCTTCTTTAGGTTGCAATTTGGTAAAACTTTTGAAATCACCGGTCATATGTCTAGAGCATCTACTATCTATGTACCACTTGTTGTTTTTGGATGCTTTGAGACATATCTGTAATTAAATACGATTAAGTCTTATGTACCCACTTCTTTTTGGGTCCTTTTGGGTTAGTACTGGAAATTTTTGAAACATATGATCCTTTAGGTACCCATTTGTAGGTTCCTATCGTTCCTTTCTTCTTATGAATGCATGAAGAGGTATAATGACCTTTTCTATTATAGTAATTACAAGACGCAAAAGGATTTGATGTATGCATATAATACTGGAAATAATTCAAATATGACTTACCTCCTGCTTTCTTTCTACCTTTCCTTCTATCTGATTTTGGATCATATCCAATACCATATCGGTCATTTACAAATCGTTGAGCTTTTAAAATCACATTTAGCATTTCACTTCCTTTAGTAAATTTTTCAAGAGTTTTTGTGAGATCAGTGTTTTTCTTTTTCAAAGAAGAACAATTTTCACAATCCTTTTCTGAACTTTCTTTAAGTTCACTTTCAAGAGCTTTGTTTTTCTTTTTAAAAACAACTAGTTCTTTAACTACTTTGATGAATTCAGAATGTAAAGCATTATATTCAGAAAGTAATTCATCATAGGTAGGATCAGAATCATTTACCTCTTCTTCTGTTTCTTCTTGAGCAATGAGACATATATTGGCTACTTCTTCTTCATCACTTTTTTTGTCAGAGGAACTATCACCCCATATAGCAGATACAAAGGCCTTATTTTTGTTAAAGAATTTTCCTTTTCTCTTTTCTTTGCTCTTTTGATTCAGTTCTGGACATTCTGATTTGATATGTCCTGGTTTTCCACATTCGTAGCAAATGATATGATCTTTGCTACTAGTTCCTCTTTTTTGAAAGTGTTTGAATCCTTGACCTTTCTTGTAGAACTTTCTAAATCGTTTTATGATTAGACCCATTTCATCATCGTCAAACTCGTCATCCTCATCTTGATTTTCTTCTTTTGCTTTTAGTGCTAGGCCTCTCTTCTTCTTGTCACCGATGTCATCTAGTTCCCGTTTAAACTTTAGTTTACTTTCATATTCGGAAAGACTTCCAAATAGAGAAGCAACTGATCTCATTGATTCTCCTTTTGCTTCTTATATCGCAGTGACTTTGGCCTCCTACTCTTTAGAAAGAATATTCAAAATCTTTCATACCTGGGTATGTTGATCATAAACTTTTCCAAGTGCTGCAAGTTGATTCACAAGATGAGTATATCTAAGTTCGAATTCAGATATAGATTTACTCGATTTCATTCAAAGTAGATCGAATTCAGTTACCAAGGTATTGATCCGATTCTCCTTTATTCCCGAAGTTCCTTCATGAGCTATTTCCAAAGCTTCCCATATTTGCTTTGCTGTTGGAAGTGTGCAAATTCTGAAGTATTCACTTTGACTCAAAGCACTTTGTATCATCAGAATTGCCTTGCTGTTGAGAGTGATAAGTTTCTTGTCATTCTCATCATATTCCGCTAGCGTCTTGGGAATTTTCTGAGAGTCTACAATCTTTATAGGTTGATAGTTTCCACTCTCAATCACATCCCATAGCCCATATTTGGTAGCCATCACGAATACTCTGAACTTTGCTTTCCAGAAAGAAAAGGGTTCGCCACTGAAACCTGGAGGTCTAGTGATGGATGCTCCTTCGGGAAGAATTCCTTCACCCATGCTTGCCATTGGATCCTTCTTAGGTTGTTATACCTTAACAAGAAGACCTACGCTCTGATACCAAATGTTAAAGCAAGCGTTTCACCCAAGAGAGGGGTGAATTGGGTGATACTAAAAATTTCGTTGCAGATATGAAAACTTGACGGTGAATATAATGCAGTAAAGAATAAGGAGAAATATCACCGAAGTGTACACCGGGAGTTATACTGGTTCGGCCACAACCACTTTGACCTACGTCCAGTCCTCAGAATATCTCTGAGAGTTTCACTATAACTTCCAAGATTCAGTGGGTTCTTGGCACCTCAGTACAAGCAAGTTCCTTCGCCTGGACACTCGCTCCCCCTTACAAGTTGTAATCCAATCCCAACTCAAGGTTCCACAACCTTAAGTTACCTCATTAACAAATATTGAGTTTGAATGAAATATCTCTCTCACAGAGTGAATAAGAATCACTGAAGTACAGAATTACAAGTATATGTAAAACAAAGTTGAACGTGAACTTGATAATGCGTTCGTATGTGTGTTCTTGTTGGTTTTTCTCTGTTTGGATGTTCCCATATATATAGATGTGTTGGTAATGACCGTTGGAATATTTTCTTATCGCCCGTTAAAGTGTGCACAGCCACTGTTGACTTTTCCAGTATTTGAAAAATATCCGTTTGCGGTAGGTGGCGGTAGGTAGCGTTTGAATGTTGCATTTAACCTTCCTTATTTGATAAGATCTCTTCATTGTGTATCTGCGGATATGCTAAGAATACTAATAAAATGAAGGGTTAATCACATGGGAAACAAATCAAAGAACATTGGAATGATTTCCAAATTTCTGGACTTGCATACTCGAGTAGTTACTCGAGTATTCATTAAGTTTACTCGAGTATCATCGTGAGAGTAATGATAGCAAGTTAATGAAAGAACATCACATAACTCAAGTAGTTCATAAAGTAAACAAATTTACAAACCTTAGAAATACCTGTTTACTCAGGTACTTACTCGGGTATGGCACACTTTTCTTTATAGGTTACTCGAGTAGCAACTCAAGTAATCTCTCAAATAAACTTCAGGTTACTCGATGCTTCACTCCAGTAATGTTGGCAGGATTTTAGGGCCGAGAGCACTTTAAGTTTGCTTACCCTGTTACTCGAGTAATTACTCGAGTAAACATCAATTTTCTGCATAGCTTATTTGGGTAGATACTTCAAGTGCTGTTTAAATAACTCTGCAGATTACTCGATTGCTGACTCGAGTAATCTTGTTCAAATATTTGATAAAGAGTAATTGAATACCTGCATACCTGAGTAGTGCCTCGAGTGAAGTGTGATAAAAGCATACAAGTTAATCGAGTATTACCTTCAAGTTTTGCTTACCACAGTAGGTTACTCGAGTAGCTCCTCGAGTAACATTGGCAGGATTGAAAATGCCGAGAGCAACATATTTCTTGAAACAGGGGACTCGAGTAACGTTGGCAGGCCGAGAGCAACTGGAAGTCTTTTACCTAATTACTCGAGTACTTACTCGAGTAACATTGGCAGGTTACTTGAAGGTTGACTCTGGTTACTTCAAGTTTCTGTCTCATTACTCGAGTACTTACTCGAGTAACCCTTTAGAAATTTTGCCAGTTATGAAGTTTCTCAGCTTTTTCTCTTGGCCTTTCTTCATTACTCCAGTGCTTACTTCAAGTGATGATTTGCCCTGTTATTACTTTGTTCAAACTTGTTTGTTTATTAAATATTTTTCATACCAATCTTTGTTATCATCAAAACATGTGAGATCTAACATGGTTGTCCCTAATTTGGTTATAGGATTTGACATTTGTCAGACTCGTGAGCCTATTGTGCCAAAGAACGTCAGGAAAGATATAGGTAGTGACTCCTCTCTTATACTTTATGTAAATGTATTGTATGTATGCCTATCATGCATTGTGCTGCTGCTGCTGCTTTGTGATGCATTGAGACGCTTTGTGGAGCTTGTGGTGCTTTGTGATGCTGCTGCATAGTGATTACCGTGAAAGCGGGCATAATGTTTACAGCAAAATCTGCCATTGAGATTACAGTGAAAGCTGGCATAGTGTTTACTGCGAAAGTGGGTATTGAGCATTGTGATACAGCCGTGAGTGCTGTAGGTTGTGGCGCGAGCCATGACTCATAGTCACTACTAGAAAAAATAGTTTTAACGTCCCTTTTTTTGGCCTTTTAACGTCTGAAAAATGAGGGACGTCTATCTGAGGGTCGTGGAAAAAAACGTCAATAACATCCGTAAATGGGGGACGTCCAAAGGCAGACTTTAGACGTCCCCAGTTATACTGGGGACGTCTAAAGTCCACATTAGATGTCCCCAGTTCCATCTGGGGACGTCTAAAGTTCCACTTTAGACGTCCCCAGATGGAACTGGGGACGTCTAAGGTGACCTTTAGACGTCCCCAGTTGTAACTGGGGACGTCTAAAGTGTCGCCTACTACTCTACCACGTCCCTTTTTATTTAAGGACGTTGAAAGTTTTTTTTTTAAAATGGCCTTTTATATATTGCACTGTTTGGAAAATGTAAACTGCAGAAATAGGATTCCAACAACAGAATAAAATAATAGCAGTCCAGTATAATGGAAACAACAACTTGAAACACAATGATCAACCCAAGGCTAGATGCAATAATTTTAAGGAGTAGCAAACTAATTAACTAACAAACCACACAAACTACACAACAATCTATATCCAAGTCCCCAGTTTGTATAATAACCAAGACTAAATCCAATCTATATCCAACAACAATAACGTTAATTATATATACAATATATAGAACTTCCACAAAAGTATGTCCTACACAAACTACTAAAGACTTTACTCTTGTATACGTTGAAGAAGATGTCCAGCCAAAAAGTCTCTGATCATATTTAGGTCTTCATATGAGTAGGCATCTTCATTATCAAAAATATGTAAATTAGAAAATAAGTTGAAGATGTCCTACACAAACTACTAAAGACTTTACTCTGGTATACGTTGAAGAAGATGTCCAGCCAAAAAGTCTCTGATCATATTTAGGTCTTCATATGAGTAGGCATCTTCATTGTCAAAAATCTATAAATTAGAAAATAAGCATAGATGAAATAATGAATCAAGTGAATGAATTGCTATTTGAATTACAACACCAAGAATATTATCCTCTGAGAATGAAGAAGCGATTACTTGTTCAAAATCTGTCGTAATGCCACTATGAATGATGTTAAACATATAAAGTAAGACATAGTATCCATATTCCCAGCCGCCAGGTTGTCGAGGGCACTATAAATCAAAAGGAAATGGTTAAAATCAATAAAGGCATATATCAAATGACCGTCAATCAAAAGAACTTGATTTGAAACTACGTACCTTTGGAAACAACCATCTCGGATATTTGCCACCTCTACGTTCGCGTGGCCCACCAAGCACTCGATACGTCGTGCATGCCCTATCATTAAAATAAAAATCAACATAAATTAGAATAATTCATTAAGTCAAGAATCAAGAATCAATGAAATACAAAAAAATAACTTACGTGTTGAAGATGCTTTTAGTTTCTTTGTCTGGTCTTCTACGTAAGGAATCAAACCAGTAAACAACGTGGAACTGAGGACAGAGAACACACAAACTCCAGTGATAAATATCACAACATATACAGATTAATAAGAAGTTAGCTGGCAAGGCAATTATTTATTAAAAATCTCAAATACACAAAATTAAAATGTGTACCCTTGAACAATCGGTGCTAGATAACAACGATAGTCGTCCTCTGTCAATGTGAAGCCCACATAGTTCGTCCTTCTTTTTAATGTATTCCCAATCCTTGTCGTATGTGTGGGAGACAAGAATCCATATAAATCAACTCTTTGAGAGTCAATGCATATACGATGGAAGAAGCTATAATAGAATTAAAATGATGAATGTATTAGCTAGTTAAAATCAACTTAACTAAATGAAGGAAAAAATAGGAAATAAAAAACTTACAGGATTGCAAATTTGCCCCATCCAACATCTAGCTCCTCGAACTTAATGAACTGTTTAAGATCTTGTTTATCAATTATGAAGTGATACTCTAATTCCTGGCCCACAATCCCTATAGGCATATGCAAATCAATCTGGCGAATGCCTTTATAGATATGCTATAGTCGTGCTAAGAAGGGCTATTTCTCTGCTTCCTGCTCATTCTTTTAGAACATAAAAAAACATATTGTTAGTAGGATGTCAACACATCTCAAGTAAAAGTGAGGTAGTTCCATACCATTGGAGGTGTTGGTGGTAACAAGACAATAAGATGTACAGGCCAAAGGATGAAAGATCCTCTCGCCTGAGCTATCGTGGCAACCTCGTCATCAGGAATAGGGATGGCTGTACCTTCTTCCCCTTCTCGAACACACATCACAGTCACCCTACACAGCATTATTGCTAACCCACTTACATTTGAATAAAGCAACTTTGAACTTGTTTAAGTGATTTCCCATATTTCTTCTATCACTCCATAATAGGCCATGGATGCTAATATGGGGTTTTTGTCTTTCGAACTAGAAAAGTGTAGGGCCTCAGCTTCTACCATCACCCCACTATTTTGCATGGTACTCCTGTCATCTTGGTCTTTTTGTAGAAAGAATACCCGTTTATATCATAACCGCTCCAAGTAATGATCTGAAACGAAGGCCCCCAAGCTAGTCACTCTATTGTCTCAAACACACCAGTCTCATGCAAAACGTTTTCCTCAAACCACTGAATGAATGTCTTGTTTTGCTCAATAGTAATCTGCATGTCATTCTTCCTCGGATTCATGTTCTTCAATCTCTTTCTGTGTTCATCTATGTACGGTTGAACTTCTGCCATGTTATTCAGGATATAAAGGTGTGCTTGCAACACCTCTTCACGAGGCATAGTCTTCACTTTCAGTCCTCGTGTTCCCTTGCTCCTCCCCTCTTCATCCCGAGATTGTTCCTTCTTCCCTGATAGATAATCGCTGCAGAAGTCCATAGCTTCTTTAACAACATACCTTTCAACTATTGAGGCTTCTGGTCGATAGGGATTTTTAGAGTACCCTTTTAAGATCTTCATGTATCGCTCGAAAGGGTACATCCACCTCAGGTAAACTGGACCGCAGAGCCTTACCTCCCTTACCAAATGAACTATCAAATGCACCATTATATCAAAAAAAGAAGGAGGAAAGTGCATCTCTAATTGGGACAATATAATATAACCCTCAGCTTCCAGTTCATCCAGCTTTTCAGTGTCAATGACTTTGTTATAGATAGCATTAAAGAAAACACACAATCTTGTCATAGTGCTTTAAACTTCATCTTTCATAATCCCTCTAATAGCTACTGGTAACAGTTGTTGCATCAACACATGATAATCATGGGACTTCATTCCCACTAACTTCAATTTGTCCATTGACACACACCTTCTCACATTCGAAGAATATCCTTGTGGTACCTTAATTTCATGCAAACACCCACACAAACTTCTTTTCTCCGCTTTTGATAGTGTATGCACTGCTGGCTCCATGTATGCCCTCCTACCATCATCTCTTAGCTGTGGATGTAACCATTCTCTTATTCCCATATCAACAAGGTCTAGTCTCACATTAATCCCATCCTTGGTCTTCCCTGGAATGTTCAAAAATGTACTGACAAGGCTATCACAAATATTTTCTCCACGTGCATTACATCAATACTGTGTCTTACATCAAGACTACACCAATATGAAAGATCAAAGAAAATTGATCTCTTCTTCCATATGTTCTTCTCACCCACAGTCTTCTGATTCTTACCGAGTAAGACATTAATACGTTCAACCCAACTATAAACTTCCTCTCCAGTTAATGCCTTTGGAGCCATTCTATGCTCCGGCAAGCCGTTAAAACGCTTTCTTAACCTACGATACGGGTGGAACCTAGGAAGGAACCTCCTGTGACTGAGGTAGACCGTTTTTCTTCTATGTTTAAGTTGGTGGAAATGAGTGTCTGCTTCACAGATCAGACATGCTTTATGCCCCTTCACACTGTATCCTGAGAGGTTTTCATACGCAGGAAAGTCATTTATGGTAGTGAAAAGCATTACACGTAGCTTGAAGGACTCATTCTTATACGCATCAAACACATCTACGCCTTCCTCCCACAACTTCTTCAAGTCCTCAATCAAAGGCGCCAAGTAGACATCGATATCGTTTCCTGGCTATTTTGGTCCAGAAATCATCATAAAAAGCATCACATACTTGTGTTTCATACAAAGCCAGGGAGGCAAGTTGTATATTACAAGGAGTACTGGCCACGCACTGTGTGTGCTATTAAGAGTTCCATACGAATTGATGCCATTTGTATAAAGCCCAAGCCGAAGGTTTCTCGGCTCGCTGCCAAATTCAGGGAACATTTCATCTATTTTCTTCCACTGTGGAGAGCCAGTTGGGTGCCGAAGATATTTTCTGTCGGATATTCTATCATCCGAATGCCATCTCAACTTCTTCACCTTTTTTGCAGTGCCAAACAAACGCTTAAAGCGCGGTATTATTGGAAGATACCACAAAACTTTTATAGGTTGCCTTTTAGTTATCCTATCGCCACAACCACCATCTTTCTTCACTTTGTATCGTGCGGTTTGACACTTAGGGCACTCACTCAGACCTTCATACTCCTTTCTGTACAATACACAGTCATTAGGGCAAGCGTGTATCTTTTTATACTCCATACCTATTGTAGATAGGATTTTCTTGGCCTCATACATACGATTTGGAAGTACATTATCGTCTGGAAACATATCACACAACAGTTCAAGCAGCAAAGTAAAACTACTATCGGTCCACCCACAAGTTGCTTTTAAGTTAACCAAATGTAATATTCCTGTGAGCCATGTGTACTTACTCCCAGGGTACAACGGTGTCTCTGCATCACTCCGCAGGCTGTCATATTCATGCGACTGCGCAAAGGATTCTACCTCAACATCGTGAATCATTCTCTCCATTCTATCTTCATCTATGAAATCCACAGCTTCCTTCTTGTGCGACAGACAATCAGTTACTTCCTCACCATGCCATATCCACCTTGTGTATCAAAGATTTATTCCATCATAAAGTAGGTGATCCCTTATAACTTCAACATCCCGTTTTCTCTCATTTAAACAATTGACACAAGGACAAAAATACATCCCATTTTTAGCTGGAACGTTCCTCCTAGCAAATTCAATAAAGTCTTCAGCCCCATTCTCATATTCTTCACTTGTTCTCAAAGCATTCATCCAACTATGATCCATTTTATTACCACCTATGCCATTTCCATTTACACTCAAGTTTAGAATAATTGTCAACACGAGGAATTGCCTTTTACACGCATGTTTTTCAAAATTTTAGCAGCATTTCCCCTTAAAAGTGAGACATCTCAAAATCAAAATAACAAACCATCTCAGCTTAATTTAAACGAAACTAAACTTTAGCTTCTAGCACCAAGCACAAACAGAATACACTTATATTTTAGAAATCAAAATATTAAATCAGATATGTACCATAAGTGAGATATGTGGGAATTTACAAATCAACTATGTGTATTTATAAGAGACACATGTGGGAATTTTTGGGAATTTATAAAGGGCATTTGGGGCTGAGGAATTGAGGGCTCATAGTATAATAGTCATTAATTGGTAAGATTACATTGCATTAACCGTAACTTTTTGTCTACTCCTATTATTTACATGCTTGAAAAGTCCACAAACATTATTGGCAAGTATAGTTGAGAACATCCTTGATGAATGCGCTGCTTACTAGTTAAATACAATGTTGCATTACAACTTACAACTTAATATACCAGAAGATTATGAATTCTTATATAATTTTATTGATTAGTGACTGAAGTGTCAAATTAGTCATGTTTTCACAGTAATTTTCTTTATAAAGAGAACTTGTAATTTTCTTTGCCACTGACTTCTTTTAATAAAAAGCAAACAAAATCATCACCATTAACTTGAAATCAACTGAGAGATGAGGACTTCTTTTAATAAAAAGCAAACAAAATCATCACCAAATTTGAAACAAAACGTCATCTTGAAAATTGTATTTCAAATAAAACATTCAAATAATTCAATAAGTACAAAATATTAGTATATTATTCAAAGCAAATCAAATTTAAAAAAAAAATTAAGATTGCAAATGCAAATTTGTTTCAAATCAAATTAATTATTTAAAACAATTAGATAATGATTCTTCAATCTTCAAATCAACAAAAAAAATTTTAAATTGCAATTTAAATTGCAATCATCACCTTGTTGTGAAGACAAGTAACATACACAATTATGATGTATTGTAATTAGGATATTGATATTAGTGTTATTTTTTGTCATTTTGTGTTTCAGTGTTCAATGTTTAGTATTGTCGTATTGCTCAATACGCCCCTCATAGTTGTATAAATATTAGGCACTTGCACAGCTTCAAGTTGTGGACTGATATTTTTGAGTTAATGAGAATTTTATGTTTCTCAAACGGTGTGTTTAGAGTGGGAGGACATGGTTTCTACATTGTTTATAGTTATTTCCTCCATTTAAAGCTGATATTTTTGTTATGAGCCAATCACAACTCGATATCTTTTGGTAAATAAAGATCTCAATCACAATGCAAAAAAGCAAAAGATTAAAACTTGATGTGGTACGTCTTAAATTCAGCAAAATAGCAAAGATAAAGCTCAAGCACAAACCACACTTAAATTCCAGCAGAGAATCAAATGCATTTTGCTAATCATTCACAAGTTTAGTTTTAGCTAACCTGTTGCTGCAACTTTAGAGGCAGATGACCCACGATGGTAAGAAGAGGCCAACGGTAGGGAGAATGAGAGAGAACAGTGCAGACCCAGTAGAGCAAAGACGGCCACTAGCAACACTCTGGATGAAATAGAGGCTAAGAAGGACCAAGAAGAAACAGGGGAGAGGAGAAATAGCCGTATTTGATTTGGAGAAACAAGAAAAAAAACAAGAAGCGTAGCCCAGGGGAGAGGAGACGGAAGTGATGAAGATGGGAGAGTGAAAGAGTAAAGTAATAAAGCAAGTAAGAATTCTGACACTGAACATGCACTGGTCATGTCGACCAGTGCATGTGAGCTAGCTTAAGACGTACCCAACTGGGCTGGGGACGTCTAAAGGGACCCTTTGGACGTCCCTAGACCAACTGGGGATGTCTAATGTAAGCTTTAGACGTCCCCAACTGGTCTGGGGACGTCTAATGTGAAGCTTTAGACGTCCCCAGGCCATCTGGGGACGTCTTATGTGTGTTCTTTTTTTTTCTTTATACGATTTTCTGGGGGTCTTTAGACGTCCCCATGTTCATTGGGGACGTCTAAAACAGTCTTTAGACGTCCCCAATGAAGATGGGGACATCTAAAACAGTCTTTACACGTCCCCAATAAAGATGGGGACGTCTAAAATACATTCAAGCACGAGATTCAATTTTATTTGACGAGCCAACCTTTTCAATTTTGCTCTATAATTACACATATGCCACCGCCCAATATTTTAGGCGTCCCTTTTTCAAAAAGGGACGTCTTTTAGAGTAGTTATAAGTATATTCTGTAGTAGTGAGTGTTGCTACTGAACATGATGAACTTACATGCTCTGTGTTTATATATTGTATGAGTGATTTGTTACTACTGGGATTCTTTAGAATCTCATTCTTTCCAATGACTAACATTTCAGACAGGGTGAGTGGCTCAAAAGGGAAGCGAACAACCAGGAGTGGTTAGAATCTCTTAGAGAAATTCGGTTGGGGGTTGGTTATCTATTTTTGGTTTGGGATTACCGATTGTATATGAGATGTAAATAATAATTTTAGATATGTAATCCCCATTTTGGGAAACTCGAAACCCATTGTATATATATACACATGTAACCTGGGGTTGCCGGGATTTTAGTTATACACTCTGATATTTATGAATGTGATTTGATTTCTCAAGTAATTATATTCGAATGTGAATGTGAGACCAGGCTGAATATCTTTTGAATTTTTTTTTCAAGATACCTCATCGTGAAGATGAGGGATTATAAATGTTATTTTTGTTTTATTGGTCTCTATTTTACTTGAATTTTATAAACCGAATGTAATTACGGTGAGGGGGTTACATGTTCATCAACTATTTTGTGCCTTGCCAATGATTTGGGAACAACTAATGTATCATGATGCAACCCTTTCTTATATGATTAACCATTGAGTATTGCATGCAATATGGTATTGATTTTCGACTTATATATAATTATGCAGCGAGAAAAAGTGACCGGAGACATACCCAAACCAGTTGAGTGTTATATGAATGAAATTGGAGCTTCTGAAGCAGATGCTCATAGGCACATAAATTCCTTGATATGTGAAACTTGGAAGAAGTTGAATAAAGAAGTTAGCAATTCTTCTTAAAATTCAAGGAGTTTCATTCAGGTTGCTATGAACCTTGGAAGAATTTCACTCCATGTGTACCAACATGGAGATGGTTTTACCATTCATGATGATGAAACAAAAAATCATACAATATCACTGCTTTTCCAGCCTATTGTAATTTAATTTGATGCAAAGACTCCTTTTAATTTTCTTTTTGTATATTTCTATCTGACTTAATCAGATTGAAGCATTGTGGAACCTAATTAACATAGTTATCTCAATGACATGTTCTGTATTTACATGAATACAAAACTTATACTTCATGCTTAATAGTTAATAGGTCAATGCCCCTGCTACTTTGACCACCAACTATTGGTTGTAATAACTTTATTTAATTTTCTTATGAGTGCACGTGCAAGAGTTTGTTGAACATTTTAATTTGAACCTGTTGTTTGGTAATTTAATCTATGTCATATTCCATATTTTGGGTCTCGAAGTTCAAGAGTTCATTTAAAAATTTATGGGTGATGATCAAATGATTGTAAACACTTTATAACGAAGGATTCTACATTTTTTTTAATCATTTAATCATTAAAAGTGTATATAAGTTGTTGAGTTAATTCTAAATTAATAATAAGTTCTTCAATATAATGGCGCTGAATGGATTTTTTTTTGGGATTACACGATAGTTTCCCTTAAATTAATCTATTATTGCCTTTGTACGATGGACATGATGTGCACTGTTAAACCCAATAATTGAAGCTGTTGAATTATTGATGCATCACCGACATATTCACAAGATTTTTTTATTATTATTATTATTATTATTATTATTATTATTATTATTTTGCATTTTGTTATCAACAAAGATTTTATCAAACTTACTGGCAAGTGTTAGGAGATAAATGATGTTTTATGTCTCTGAACGAATTCCTGATGTGCTAAAGAGAACTTTCATTACTTTGATTCAGAAAGGCAACACTACTCAATCCTTTAATGACTCCGGGCTAAAAACCCTTTGTAATGTCCTGTACAAAATCATCACTAAGGTTTTATGTAACAGATTGCAACCGATGAAGCAAGATGCTATCTCACCTTTTCAAAATGCATTCACTTTATCTGCTCATTCCTTTAACGACTCCGGGCTAATAACCCTTTGCAATAAGCAACTGAGCCTTAATAATGATAAAAATAACAACTAAAATTTGGAATGTCTAAGTTGCCCACTTTATCTTAAATGCTAATTTACTCTAACTTCTTTTTTTTTTTTTTTTTTTTGGATGGTAAAGGAAAATATTATTGATTGAAACATCAGTTACAAAGCATAAAAATGTCATATCCCAAATTTAGTGTGCAACAGTTCACAAATTTGTCTGAAATAAATATTCTACTAAACTGAGTACTTGGAGCAGAAGTGTTGTAAATGCCTTGAAAGAATTGCACATTTTTAATGTTTGCCAAATGCCAAATAAAATAATAAACTCGTCAAGGTCCAGGTTTGGGTAATAGTGCAATTTCTAAAAAAAAAAAAAATACTTGTACCTGAAGGATATTTTGAAAATTATGTTTGGAATTTTAGGAAAATTTCCCCCAAGACACATGATGGTAGAGACCAGTTCGCCGGACTATATTTGAGGTTTGATTAAGGTATAAATAAGAAAATTACTTCACAAATGAATTTTAAATATTTATTGAATTTTGGGGAATAAAGGATCTTTAGCCAAATTTAATCATAAAAATACCAAATAACCTCAAATAATTGGGCCAAACTAGCGGAAGATTTTTTAAGGTTAATTTAGATTTAGAAAAATAATTTTATAGCCAAGAAATGGAGAATTTATTTTAAAGAATGTTTTAAGGAAATTTCATCCAAGAACAATACATTTTATTGGACAATATGGGAAAATTACTTTGAGACTAAATCTTGATTTTAGAATTCATTAACAGATGATAATATTAAAAAAATCTTGACTTAAGAAAAATTACGGAATTACTCCCTAATAAATATTATTTTGTTATGTAAATATTTTTTTTTTATGTAATTCTAACATTGATAACGTGATAAAAGAGTCCTCAGAAAGTATTTGTGGAAGATTAGGCCCATATTAATTGGGAAATTATAATTAAGTGCTCAGAAAGTACTCTAAAATTATTATAGGAATGGAACTCCCATGCTGGAGGGTGATGCCGTGAGCAAGACTCAAACCGAGACGAGAGATCAGCTCCCACGCTAGAGAAAGAGAACCCTATCAAGAGGAGGGGAGCTAATTTAAGGTTCCCTTATATTCTATTTATAAGTAATTTTTTCTTTAATTGCGTAAAATGAATTGATAGTTAAAACTAATAAGTTTGTTAAAAATATCATATTTTTTTTCATATATGCCCCTATTTATAAAAAGAGTATAGCAGAGAGAATAGATGAAAAATATGAGAAATAATGAGTATAAGATATAAGAGAGAATGTGTGTTTAATAAGAGTAAAATAGAAAAAAGAAGCTTATATTTTCAGACAAAAAGTGAAAGTTGCTTATAAATGAGAAAGAAAGTTGTTTATAAATAACAAGGGAGTAAATTCAGAGAATGTCAATTGCCTTCAAACTGTTTTATATATTATTGGTGTTTTTCTTTACATTTTTACACCTAACCTAGTGCTTCTCTGTAGAAAAATAGACACATGCACTACATATCCCTCCCTTCCCCTTTTTAGCCTCCCCTAAAGAAGTAAGGTTTTTTTTTTTTTTGGGTTACATCCCAAATTTCGAATACTAGTGAAATAAGTTAAACGGGCTAAAAAACCTATTATCAGGGTGAAATTTCAAGGAGATAAAAAAAATAAGTACTAAAATTATTTAGTGGTCTAAAGAAGTTGAGGAAACACTATAAAATATTATTTTGGTGATTTAGCAGAATTATGAAGAGATTGAATTCCCCAAAAGTGGCCTAAACAAATTTAAAACTAATTTCTGATAATTAAGGCCCTATAATCTCAAAAAAATTGAAGAAAAATAGCTAGAGGTAAATTTTTTAACCTAGAAATTTTAGAAAAATTATTTTATAAGGTATAGAAGCTAATTAAGGAATAAAATCCTTTAAAAATTTTAAGGATTAGGTACTAGCAGTGATTTCATAGCTAGACCGGTCGGACCATCAACCGAAAACTCATACGGCTCATTCTTCGGTGGAAAACCATTTTAAGGATTGGGTAGTTTTGAGCTGGCAAGAATCGGCTTTTGAGCCAAAATCTAGAGCGAATTTTGAAAAATTGGAAGGTTCAACATATGGTGGTGCACTTGCAGTCTTGCACTGAAGAAGAAAGAGGAATAAGAAGGAATGGGGATAGGGGTGGAAACAGGCCAGGCCGGCTGACAAAGGCCCACGACCTGGCCTGTTAGAGGCCTGTTCAGACCTGGCCTATCAGGCTAAAAGGCCAGGCTAAGGCCTCTTTAAAAGTCTGTTTTCTTTAATAGGCCAGGCCAAGGTCATTTGACAGGCCTGTTAGGCCGGCTGAGCCTGTTAAGGTTTATAAAACAAATTCTGTAGGTAATACAAAATAACAATTCTGCCACTGCCACTCCCCTATTCCCTAATTCCTAAATGCTTAGATCATATTTTCTCAATTTTGAAAGAGGCTCACGAGCGACTCCCCCTCCCTCCCGTAGACCGTAGCTCCACAGTGAGTGACTAGCTGACTACAAGTCCGCTACCCTCGTCGGATCGGTGGTCCTCTCCATCAGATCGGTCCTCTCTCCGTCGTCTCTCACCCTCAGTCCACTGTCGAAGACTCCATTGTCTCTCACCCTTATCCACCGTCGAAGATTCCTTCCCGCAACACTACTCTATCTGTGGTCAAAGATTCACTCTCAGTCCACCGAAGAACATTCGTTGTGTTTTAGTTCAGCCATTAGGTAAGTATTGGTTATTTTATTTTGTTTGTTTATTGTGCTCTGATTCAAGGCTTGAAATCATTAAGCTTAAGCTCTGTTTCAGTTCGTCCCATGTTCTATTCTGATTATTAATTTGGTTGTTTCATTTTCTTTTTAACCTTTTTCAATTTGGGGAATGTGGTAAATCCCAGGACATGTGGTAAATCATATGTATAATTTTTTTTTGTTCAAATTGCTTTTTCCTATGGAAGAAGATTGTTCCTTGTGAGAATGGTGCACACGATTTAGGGAATGCTGGAGTGGAAGGGAAGGGATTAAAATTGTACAGTCAAAGATGGATAATGGAATTGAGAAATGAGAATTCGTGGTTAGTTACTTGGTAGTTGGTTGGTTGGTTTTTTTTTTTTTTTGTGATTATAGGAATATTTAAAAATAAAAAAGTAGGATTGGTCTGAATATGAAGAAAGAAAAGTTGGGGGTAGAGGATCCCTCGGTCTGGGTCTATGTCTGTCCATCTGGGTCAATCTGGGTCTCTGTCTGTCCTCGGTTTGGACGATATTGTGAGTTCTGGGCACCTCTATACCGTACCAGCTAGGTAACAGCCACAAAATTATAAATAGAACAAATTATTAATGGATATTTCCAGCATAATAGATAGTAGACAGAGTCAGATTACCGTATCTAATGAATTATAAGCTACATAAGCTGCATTTTTTTTCTGAATCATTGTTCGTTGTCGTGGTTCACCTCTGCATTCAACAATACTCCTAGTCAATTTGTCAAATATTGTTTTCTTTTATTCTTTATTCTCTTTTGGCTCTGAATTATTTCCTCCCCTTCTGTTCCCTTGTTAAAATTTCTTGAACAGCTGTCCTGCATTCATAATTGTTGGCTAATGTCTATTTGGTTAATTAAATTATGAAATTTTGGTTGTTTTATGTTTTAGTCCTAGTGAATGTCATCTCCCTTTGAGAGTGAAACGATGTCATCTAGTTCAGTTTCTCCTAATGCTATTGAGGTTTGTCAACAAGCACCAACTAATTCAAGTCAACAAGCTAGTCAACAGACTAGTCAAGAGACTAGTCAACAAACTAGTCAACAAACCGGTGAGAAAAATGATGGCGATGATGATATCATTAAGAAGAATAGGTGAAAAACTTCACCTATTTGGGATGATTTTGATCAAGTTGAAACTAATGATGGGGTCAAAGCTAAATGCAAGTATTGCAAAAGTCTATTTTCATACTCAAGGAAGGGAGCTAGCACTTCCCATCTATGGAGACATATCAAATCTTGTGATTCAAGGAAGCTGCATGTTGCTGCAAGAAATAAGCAATCCACCATTCCATTTCAACCTTCAAATATTTGCATTAATCCATTTCTAGCATTAGGTGCTAGATATTCTAATGAGAAGATGAGGAAAATAATTGCTACTGCGATCATGGTGCATGAGCATCCATTTAGCATTGTTGAGGATGAAGTATGGATGTAGGGATTTCAATATTCTAATTCTGAATATCAGAAATTTTCTCGCAAGACATCCAAAAGTGATTGTTTGGCTATATATGAAGCAGAGAAAAAACAATTGAAGGCCTTATTACAAGGTGTTAGTAAGATTAGCTTAACCACAGATATGTGGAAATCTAGTCATCAAGTGACTGAATACATGGTTATCACTGGGCATTTCATTGATGCAAGGTGGAATCTTCAAAAGAAGGTGTTGAGTTTTGTCAAAGTTCCTACTCCTAGACGAGGAATTGATGTAGCTAATGCTATTTTCAAGTGTTTGAAGGCCTAGGGAATTAAAAACAAAGTGTTTTCCATGTCAGTTGACAATACTTCTTATAATGATTCTTGTTTAAGGGCTCTTCGATACACCTTATCACTTAGTAGTTCATTGCCTCTAAGTGGTAACTTGTTTCACATCAGATGTTGTGCGCATATATTAAACTTGTTGGTATAAGATGGCCTTGGTAGAATCAAAGACATTATAAATAATGTTCGTGAGAGTGTGAAGTATATCAACTACAATGATTCAAGGCTAAAAGCATTTTGTGACATTGTTGAGCAAAAACATTTGAAGGAAAAGAAGTTCATTCTTGATTGTCCAACAAGGTGGAATTCTACAAATAGGATGTTGTCTACTGCTTTGAAGTTCAAGGTTGTCTTTCTTGATTATAAGGAAAGAGAACCACATTACAACTATGCACCGTTCGAAGAGGATTGGAAAAAGGTTGAGAAGATTTGCAAACTTCTAGAAGTGTTCAATCTAGCCACTCATGTCATTCAGGCAATGAGTATTCTACTGCAAATTTTACCTTCCTGAAGTTTGGAGAGTGAAACAAGTCATTGACAATGCCTTAGACAAGTAATGTTGCCTTATACAAGGAAGAGACAAGTAATGCAGGTGAAAATGTTGGCAACAACTCTTCTCCCAATGTGCCTAGTTCTTCTATAATTACTGGATTTGATCAAATCGTGAATATTGTTCGTGAAAAGCAAGCAATTCCCCCTATGAAATCAGAATTGGAAACTTATCTTGAGGACGGTGTGTATATTCCTAAGGGCAGTTCTAACTCCTTTAGTGCCCTAGAATGGTGGAAAAATAATAGTTTGAAGTATAAGATTTTATCTAAGATGGCTGCTGACATACTAGCTATTCCAATCTCAACCGTGGCATCAAAGTCCACATTTAGTGCTGAAGGTAGAGTTATTGATGAATATCGTTCTAAATTAAATGAAGAATCAATTGAAGCACTTATTTGTGGTGGGGACTGGCTTCGAAACAAGTACGGTTTGAAGAAAAAACAGAAGGTATAAATTTTGCATTGTTAAAATCATATTATTTCTTGTACATGTTAAATTGTGTTATGATCTAATACTATATATTTCATTAATTTTTTTCAAGGACTTTGAAGGAGAAGAAGAAATTATTTTGAAGATTTAATGTGAAGGTGAGAAGAATCATTAGCTTCAAATGGGCATGACTCTAAGGTATGTTATCATTTATTACAATGGGCATGACTTATTATATTTTATTTTCCCATTCCTTTTGTGATGTAGGAGAGTGATTTGCATATAAAAAGTTTGGACATCTAAGACAGCGAAACCAACAAAGTTTGGACGTTCCAAAAGTGGGTTTAAATTAGTTTTGTTTTCCCAAGATAAACTCAGTTTGGATGTAAATTACTTGTTTTTGTGGCATATATAGTTTCCTATATCCACTACAGTCCTGTTGGGAAATGAGAACAAGTATATTCATGCAACAATTATTGTTATGCATTATTTGCTTTTGCTTTTGCTTCTGGTTTTTTTTGTGTGACTTTTCTCATAAGAATTTCTTCCAATGAATCAATGTATTATGTGGTTTGTAAAATTTTAAAACAGCCTTCCTATGGTCATGAGAACCCTTGTAGGTGCTATTTTTTTTTTATATGAATGAGGGCTGAGCCCACGTACAAAGGTGCTAGTTTCTAGCACACCAAATTTCTATCATCTCATCCACAATGACTTTACTGGTTTTGATTCATACAACGGCGTCCTCTATTAAAAAAAATATGTAATTAGGCTTGTTTGTGTCGGCCTATTTTGGCTTGTTTGGCCTATCGGCATGTTTGGCTTGTTAGGATTTTTTATAAATCTAGGCCTCCTTAACAGGCCACAGCGCAGGCCAGGCCTGTGTACAGGCCAGGCTTATGCCTAATAAAAAGCCTGTAATAGGTCACAAGCCAGGCTCAGGCCATCTTGTACCTTAACAGGCCAGGCCTGTTAACGCACAAACTTGGCCTGAGCTATAACCTGTTTCCACCCCTAAATGGGGAGAAAAAACCAACAGAAAATCCAGCATATACCTTTAGGTTTTATCTTTAATAACAACAAAAATAATGAAAAAAATTGACAATGAAACCAAAACATGAAAACCCGAACCACTTGCTGGCTATGCCTATCGAACAAGATGGAGTTGTCTAGCAAAGAAAAAAAATACTAGAGTTATAGACAAAGAAGATAGAGCAGAAATAAATCTCGTGAAGCAGGATGAAGCAACATCTTTCTCTTTCTTCTGCAAAGCATACTACATATATAGGGTTTCTCATTTCTCAATGAAAATAAATTTGATTTATCACCTACTACTCTATCAATCAATCACAGCCCCACACATTCATCGAGGCATGGAAAATTTGAAATTTTTTAACACTAGGCCCCAGCTCCTTACATTAACCAATGGGCATAGTTGAGGTTTCAACGTTTTCCTCTTATTTTTTGTTTCTCTTTTATTTTTATGTTTTCAGCTTTTAAGTTATGAATTAATTTATTCCAAAAATTATATATTTTTTTTAAAACAGATTTTTTTTTTTGCCAATTTAAAAAAAAACAGATGTTATTATTATAACAAAATGAAAAAAAATGCTACCAAAAGTTTATAATAATTTTAGTATATTTTTATTTATATACTCCCTCCGGTCTTAAATATAGGACATAGTTTGTAGTACAATTTATACTACAAACTATGTCCTATATTTAGGACCGGAGGTAGTATTTTTTATTTAAAACATTTTTATTTTTATGTTATAGTGTTAATAATTAGACTTATTATAATTTTATTTGTTTATATATTATTATATATACATATAATCATTTTTATCTAATTATTACATCACCGGCTCGACTAAACGATCCAACTGATTCAACCATTTGAACCATGATCAACTAACCTTTCCGACTCAATGTTTGATCCAGCTTTTAGAACATTGGGTACTAGTAAAAAAATCAGGGTAAAATGGTAAATTCACTACCCATGTTCAAAAAATGAATTGGGCCACACCTTAGTCCAAACCATGAAGCCCATTACGTGCTGGGCCAGAGCAAGAAGAGTGGGGTCAGATTGATGTCAAATCCAATTAGAATATTTGAAGCTTATGGAATAAGCCTTAACCACAGCTGTAATGTAATAATAATAATAAATTACATCACTTACCCTCTCATTTAACTCATTAGCCGACCCTCTCCCTCATTTGCGACCAGAAAAAAATAATCAGAGTGAGAGAGGGAGCTTGAAGACGATAGGAACCAGAGGCTCGAGGGTGGAGAAGAGGGAAAAGGGAAGCATCCACACACAGGCAAAGCTAGGATCCAACTAAAGTAAGCCTCCTAACTCTTCTTCTACATAATATTTAACCATCTGAGGGCTATTTTGAGAATGATGGGCGACTGGAATTTGATATTAAGGGGAGGAAACCATCTATCACGAACAAATATAATAAGATCATCAGGTAAGAGTTAATAGTTAGAGAAGAGAAAGTTGAAGATGCACTGGACCTATTCGTATAAGGGTTCACAACTATAGGTCAAGCCCTCAAGAGTTTATTTGATGGCCCAAGAGAGCTTGTTGGGCCATCTAAGGTGTAATGGCTCCACAACAACAGTAATTAATATATACCAATGCGGGTTGGCACAAGTGTTAAGGGGCTTGCGTTCCCTTAAACGCTCTAGTCTCAGATTCGATCCTTAGGATGACATGTATGGAGAAAATCCGCTTGAGAGGGTCACTCTCATCTTGGGCTCAACAGTACCCGAGGGATTAGTCAACAGATTTCGGTGGATACTTTACGTAGCAAAAAAAAAAAGAAAAGTAATTAATATACGATGAGCGGGCAAAAAAAAAGTTAATATATGATGAGAATTTTAGAGATGTGAAGTGGCCAATCGATCCAGAGCTTTTGGGTAAGGGGGATTTAAGTCTAATAGATGAGAAGGATTTGATGCGGATCATGAAGCAGAATAAAGTCACCATACAACGCAGGCAAATATTTTTTACGTCAGTATTGTTTTTTTTCCATGAATAAAATGGGCCTAAAAATAAAATAGAAAGTTTTTTATTCTTAATTAATATTTTAATTGTTTGCCGTAGATGTGGATTGATGGCCTAGTGAAACCTTATTTGTTGTTTGTTGTTAGGTCTTGAGTTTTGATCCTTTGTGTGCCAAAGGGGGTATTTTTATATTGTTTTACCATTACGAAATTATCACCATGCCGTTCTGCCTTTAAAAAGTAATCAATAAATAAAATATTGTTACCTATCAGACGTTTCCCCCCTTCTTCTTGTCAATTTAAAATGAAGAAAGAAAAAGAAGAAATTTCTTGGAAGGGAGAAAGACGAACACCATCTGTTCTTCATCCTTCTGGGTTGTGGAAAGCCACACCCTTTCTTCTCCGATCCTTTGTTCAGTGACGTCTTCTTCTTCTTATCCCTGGTGAACGTGTGACTTTGAAAATTGCACAGATCTATGTAAAATCTAGAAGAGCCAAAATTATGTATTTCGTTCATGGGTATACAAGGAATATATATAGCATTGTGATATCTTCTAGCAACCGAATGTCCAACATCTTCGGCTGACTCTCATGGTATCTAGTATGACAACCTCCTCGTCAAATCTTAACAACAATTCAAATATTCAAATCTTAATAATAATAATAATTATTATTATATTAAATTTCGGTTGGATTCTAACCATCTATAATGTATAACGTGGGTGATGTCATAAAGCATCCCCTTCTCCTTCCTCTGTTTTGCATTGAGAGTCGGCCTTCTTTTTCTTCTTTGTGTGTTGATGTGTATGGTATGTTTGAAACTTTCTCCTTTTCAGTTGTTCCCGAGTGTGGGTATAGGATTAAAGGCTTTGGTGCTCCACTTTTGTCCTGTCTATCGTGGGTCTAGAGTGAGGCTTCTAATTCTTCTCCCATTTTTTATAGCTGGCCGGTGGTTTGAGAATACTAAGGATGACTTTTTATTATATTTTTAATGAAGTATGTATATTAAGTTGATCTTTCCATCAAAATGACTCAAGTCAATTTGATGGGATCTACCCTTGGGTTATATACCTTCATTCTAATGTTTGTGTAATCAATATGTGACTATTCTTTATGTATTCCAATACTTTTAACATAGTTTTAAGAGAGAGATGTGAACAAGCCACGTAATTTTGTCAACATTTTACATCAGTCAAAATTGGTTATACAAGGAAAATGACTTAGAAACATGTCACGTTCTCAATACTCACTAGTTTACTTTCATCACTCAATAAGATACAATCATCTCCTGTTCTAATGTTTGAGTCAAGTATCTTCACTTGTGTAGATTTTCCATTGTGGATTCCATTTATATTCAGACGGTCTACTGGGACCTCAATAAGGAATTTGGTTCAGAACTAGAGAACATTCACATGAAAGTGTTTGCTGAGTTTTGATGTTATGTCACAAGTGATCATTGTTCATGAAATTGACACCAAAACTTTGGAATGGGTTTCAAAGAAAATTAGACTTTTAAAAGAATTCCTACATTGTTGATTTAGATTTTTATATTATAAAAAGTAAATCAAAAGGAGAAAAAATGTTAGACATTACAAAGTGACACAAATCGGACAATTTTCTTTCTCTTTCTCTTAACCTATTTTTTAACCTTATGAGAAAATCCAGTCATTATTAATTTTTTATGTTAAAACATTTAATTTTATATCATCATTTAGAAATTATAAATTTGTTAAATTTTTAATAAGAAATTTTTAAAATTTAATTATATGATTAGGGTTTCCTCATGCGGCAATGTTCCCTTTAACGTGAAGCTCCATTAGAAACTTGTAAGAACCATTCAACTCTATTTGTCTAAACTTTTATGTGCTTTTTGGCACTAAAAGTTTGCTCTACTTGTAGATGCAAATTTCGCTTTCCATGCTCTCCAAGCTCTTATCAACATCAATAAACAGGCCAAGTGTTTTTCAAAAAAATATAATTACGAAAAGATTATATTGGAAAATATACGTAACATGTGATAATGATCGAACAAATTTCTTCTATGCTAATTCATGAAATATTTGGGTTCATACTTTGTGTCATGGGCTTAAATACATGTAACTAGAGTTAATTTTGTGCCATGAGTGCTTGCTTGGTAATAAGCTTAAGAGGGTGTAAATTTGTCATAATTAATGATTAATTATACCTAATTAATTTCTAGAGCAATTGATGCTACATAACATGGATTTCTATTGAATGTCACTTTGGATAATAGAAGCCAAAAGATGAAGGACCAGAAAATTTCATAGAGAAAGTAAGAGTACTCTATAGTGCAGAAAATGTCGTCGAGGCAAACACGCGTGCATTTTATTGATACGCATTTTAGGCTACTGAATTAGATTTTTAAGTATTCAAATGATATGACCCAACCCAAAATTGCACAAACCCAAAATTAATGGATCAAAAGCTTAATTTCAGATTAGTATTTTAAGAAAGTAAATAATGAAATAGCTAATAAATTTATATAAAAGCCCAAAAAAATTAAGAAAGATTCCTAACTAGTTATTTTGAGAAATAAAGGTGTTTATGGAGAGGCTTGTTTTCTAAGAAGAGTGATAGATAATTGTAACGCCAATTTTAGGAATTACGGTCTTATTTTCTTGAGAAATTGAAGAAAAGTAAGTAGAGTTTATCGTTTTACCTCAAAATTTTTGGGAGATTACTTTATGGTTTAAAAAAGCTAATTGAGGAAGAAAACCCTTATAAAGGACTTGTTTAGTGCTTTTAGTTTGAGGAGAAATCACTCCCACGTGCTGCTTCCCTCCCATTTAAATGCTTATTCGGGATAGTTTATTTTTAACTTATAAGTACTTATAAATCGTGATTTACGGCATACGAGGTAAGTATGTGAGAGGAGTTTTATCTCGATTTACGTAATAAGCACTTATCACCTAAAAATAAATAAGTTATTCCAAACTCCCCCTGACTCTCCTATCTCTTTCATTCTCCCATTCTTCAACTAGAATCTGACTGAGGTAAGTATGTATTGGCTGAGGAAGCACGAAGTTGTCGGAGAAGAAGAGAAGGGAAGAAGAGATCTTGGAACCCACATGCAACACTAGAATCTGACTGAGGTAAGCCCACTAAGTCTCCTCCCATCTTCAGTTTCTTCCATTGGGTTAGATTGGGAGTGAGAGGAGTGGTCAAATTTTTGTTCTGATTAAGAACTAGTGATTAAGGGCTGTAATAATAACTAGAGGTAGATTAAAGATTATATTTGGATTTCCGTGTGTTTGTTTGTCTTTGGGTTATGATGATCGAAACAGAGACTTGCTATTTCGGTCTGTGTGTGGTTTGGGTTGCCCTGTTTTGAGATAACCGAATTTGTGGCTTGCTGTTTCATTGTGTATGGTTTCAGATTCTTTGATATTAAGGTTAAAGAGAGTAAAGGTATTGTTGCATGTTTGAACATTAGCTTTTGAGTGTGGATGTCGAAATGTTGGGAATGATTCTCAAAACTAAACAGAACTTCCATATTAAATCCATAATTGCACGACTTATAAGGTGCTGTGAAATGTGTTTGATGTTTCTATATATATATATATTTGTATATATGTATAAATTTCTGTTTAGAAGACATTTGCTGATGTTTTAGAAGGATGGGATATAAGTTTTAAATCTTTCCTATCCCTTATTTTCAGCCAGCGTCTATTAAGTATGGAAGAAATGAATTCTGCTAAATATAATAGGGTCAAAGAGGATTCTGTATAATATGAAACCATTAGGCAAAATAAAAAAGATGATTTATGTGTATGTAAGTCTCGGCCAAGGTTGTTTGGTGTGGCTAGGAATGTATTTTGTTGAATTTGATGGTTCTAATAGTTTCCAAATGAAAATGAAGGCTGCTTTTTACTACCTCTGCATGGCTAACAACTATCTTAATGGTCAAAGTTATTGTTGAGGTTCAGATTTAGGAACTGAAATTGGGAAGGAAAACTATGTACGAATTGCTGTGAATGTTATATTGATGCTAAATGAGAATCTTAGATGATTTAGGTGTGATTGAAGGATGCTTTGGTGATTAAGGATTTTTAAAATCAGTAAGTAAACGCCATTAGAGGTTGATGTATGAATTTTTGGCTACTGATTGCCGAACCTGTTCTTCTGCCAAGAGGAATTTTACTGGTTTCCTTTCATGAAAATCACATACAAATATTCAAATGTGGAAGTAGATAGGATACTTGATTGTCATTTGGTTGTATAATATTGGCTGCATATTGGAGCTAAAATTTAGAAGAGAAAACTGAATGTGATCCACTGTTTGATACTTCCCAATGTTAAATACGTAACTTAGATTATTGAAGTATGTTTAAAGTCTCCAACATGATGGTTATGACAATTCTAAGATGATTCTTGAGTTGGAAACTTATTTAAGTTACTGTTCGAGGCCTCCTTAGTTTAAATAACTATTTTGCTATCTGAACAATGCTTGAAGGTATTAAAATGATGATTGAATACTAAGTTAGGAGCTGGAAAAGTTCATATTTGTGTGTGAAAGAGGTGCTGTCCCATTTTACTGAAAATGGAATTTTAGAAATTGGAACACTGATTTTAAGTGAAGTAAAAGCAGGGAAAACGATCTCTTCTGGCCCTGAAATATGGTGGACATTTAGTACACATATTAAGATTTAAAATAAGTCCAAGGGCACGTTAATTGGATGTGTAGATTGAAAGTTATTAATTTCCAAAACTTGGGCAGGAAAACTGGAAAATCCTATTTCTCCAAATGACCAGTGAATGTTTATGATAGAATTCTAGGATTATGCCCGTGATTTGATGCTGGATGTTATTTTTCCCTTGTAGAGGATTCCAATAGCTTTAAATGGAGATTTGAACCACTTCATTTGGAGTTTCCTAGATTAAGTTATGGTTTTTCAAATTTGTTGATGGCACTGATTGGATGTTTGATATGGTTATGTGGGGAATGTTCTATGGTTTGGATGTAATAGAACATAAATTATGTGAGATTCTCTGTTCCTTGTTTCGGTCAGTGAAATGTCAACGGTGGCGCTTAAGATTTAGTAGTTTTATAATATAATAAACAAGTTAAAAGGAGTAGACCTGAATGATGTGAGTTTTTACCTTCCTTGTTTTCGGTTAGTGAAGGTTTCAAAGAAGAGAATTAAGTTTTTTACAACTCGAATGCAATTAAATAAATTGTGTTTAGAGGCACTAAGGAGGTAATTTCGATATTGATACAATCCTGGAAATATCTTTAGTATTAAGTATAAGGTCTATTAGAAATTTTCAAAGGATCAAGGTAGTCAAGTGCCTAAGAAGCATTCAATTAAATGTGTTTGATGAATCTGGTAGAATGATTGATGAAATCTAAATTGAGGTGCTGCAATTTAAGAAACAAGCCACTGTTAGTAACATAAAGAAATTGAGGAATAAGTATTATAAATTATTTTGTTACAGCCAACTCACAAGTAGAAGCTGGGGAATGGTTTGATGATAATAGAATTGAGTTTCTCAACTCTTTTCTGATGCTCTGTGTGGACAGCCTGGTTAAGTAAAAGGAATTAGATTTTGTTGAATTTAAATGGTCCTATGAATCTAAGAGATGAAATTCCCATGCAAGAGAGATGCTAGAAAACAAAGAGGGTTAGAGTTTGGGGCTTTGGTAGAGATTGGTCATGTAATTACTTTACAAATTTAGAGATTAATCATGTGCCAATGTGTGTATATTAATCTGCCGTTATATGAATAATTAATAGGATTTGATATTTGCCCAAGCCCACCAAGGAACTATCAAAGAAAGAAGAAAGGAGAAGGTAAATTGGAAGAAAGTGTAAGAGATAGTAACTATTTTCCTTTCATGTGATTATGTATTGATCTGTTGTATGTCTGTTTGTGCCATTATGCTGATTGTGCATAAGAACATGTAAGTTGCCTTGCATGAGATTATTTGTCATGGCAATGTGCTCGAGTTTATTATTCATTTAATTATGAATGCGCACCAGTTAGCGATTAGCTAAGTTATCTATATGATGTATGATCCAGTTGATGTAAAGTGTTGTTCTCTATAGCTTATTTTGCATGCTTAGTTGTGATATTGCATGAATAACATGAAGAAATTTTGTTACTAATGAGATTTCCCCAAATCTCACCCCTTTCTTCCATGACATACAGCAATGACAGGTACGTTTAGGGGCTAGGGCAATGTGGTTGGTGAGCTTGCAAAAGGTTGGAACTAAAGGAGTTTTAAATCATTATTTTGCTTAAGTGTCGGCTACCTATTTAGCAATGTTATCTTTTAATATCAAATATAAGTATAAATATGTTATAAATATTTTGGCATGTAAATACCCTCCATAAGGAGGAGAGCACTGCCTATGGTAGTCTAAAGGTAAGTGTCATATTTGGTGATGACAAATGTTTATTTATATATAGTTGATGGTAGAAGTAGATGCTAACATATGCTTGAGTAGTAGTTATAAAAAGTTTAGAAGCTCGGGAAAATGCCTGAATTATGCCCTAAGATATTTACATGCCAGTTCTCTACATATTATAAGTTTGAAAATGATGAGTAGTTAAGCCTTTTGAGTAATAGCTATAAGGTTATCAAGAAAGACCTTATAATCTAAAGGGTATTTTATATTTTCGTAAATAAGTGTTCTGTAATAAAGAACTCGGGTCTTTGTCATCAAAAGCTCTTGGGCAAAATGGGTATGAAGGTATGTATGAATCATTATTAGAAGTTTTGATTATAGTTGTAGATTTTCAGGTTTTTAGAATAAAAACCATCCTTTATAAAGAATGATAGTTTCAAAGGGAAGTTTTTAAAAGTTTAGCTTCTTGGGTTACTAATGGGACATTAGTGGTTCATAATTCATAAAATACCTTCATTAGATATCCCTAGAGTAAGGTGTTACATAAATTCAGCCAGAACCTTTATTTAAGTATCTTCCTACACTCAGTTCATCTCATTTCTCATCTCTCCACTTACAACCTTCATCTACCTCCATTTCCTTCTATTCCCATGTGTTTCCAGCGTCCATGGCCGTCAGGTACAAGCTTGTTGGAGCTGACCTTGGAGTTATGAGTGGCTAAGGATGAATTCTCTTGAAGATGGCCAAGTGCAATAAGTTTCCAATTTTCAATGAGGAGTTATTTAGTTTAATTGATTTGTTTAGATATGTATTTTTGGTTTATTGTATTGGAGATTATTTTTATATGGTTGGACCTTAGATGAGTAATATTTTGTCTATGTTAGTGAACTATTGTGATTGGATTGGATTGATGTACCTATACAAGATTGCAACTCATATATTTTCCTATTGATTCAGCGAGATTTTGCTTTCTCTGACATATTGTGAGATTGTATAGTTGATTTGAGTCAGTTTGAGTATTGTGATCATGCATTCATAATAGAGGAACCAAGATATTCTCATCTATTCCACTTACACATTAAGAGGTGATTAATAGTATCCCTAGGCAATGATTATGAATGTGATCATTGAAGTAATCATTGATTAGGAATACTTGACCCAATATAATAATTTGGGATTTCTATTAGATTTGATGAAATTTAACTCCCAAAACCTTTAGTGAACAATAATTGTCACCCAATCGATTTTCAAGAGGTTTTTCATCATACACTTCACTTCTATCCATTCACAGTCCATTTTATAAAAAAATGCCAAAAACAAGTAAATTAGGTTTGGTTTAATTAATTGCATTTTATTAGTTGTAGTTAAAAATGATTTCTAAAACCATAACCTCATGTTTTATTGCATTTTAGATAGTTAGCTAGCTTAGGAAAATTAATAAAAGGTTTCTCAAGTGAATATTGCCCGAATTGTACTATAATACACTCTTTGAAAGTAATTTTTGATTGTTGTTCCCAAGACAAACGCTAAAAGGTCTCCATCAAATACTAGCAAAACAAACTTTATGACAAAATTTATTTTTCAATAAAAATCCATCACAAAATTTCTGATACAGGTTTTGCAATGGGAATATTGTGAATCTATCACCAATAAAACACAAAGACCCTAAGGAGAGTTCTCTCTCTGAAGGGGGTGCTCAACCTACTTTCTGGCTCATGCTTCTTCTTCGTGATCTTTGTCTACGTTTTTCCAAGTTGGTGCTGGTGTTCCCTTTGTTTCTCTACTAGTTTTCTTCTCTAGTTGTTTAAATCTATCATGTTATTGGCTCATCATTTGCATATTCCTCCTACTTCGGATGAACTTTTAAATTACTGCAAAGCTCATTTTCTGTTAGCCAAGGTGTTTTCACCTCACTATATTCATGTTAGCAAGCTTCAATCTCTTAATAACTTGCACTTGGAGCTTAACATTATGTTTGGATTGAGAGAAAAGTTGGGGGAGGAGAAAACATGGGGGGATGGAGTGGGGAGAGAAGTAGGGGGGAATATTATCCCTCATTGTGTTTGGATAGAGAGGAGAAAAGAGGGCCGGAGGAGGAGATAAAATGTATAATATTTACAATACCCTTATTTAATCTTTAACTCATTTTTTAAAAATGTGATGAAAAGTAAATTTAAATAAAAATTTAATACCATTAAATTAAAGATTAAAGTTAAATTAAAATAATTTTTTTTATTTTTAATTTCAAGCCAAATAATAACTTCTTTAAATAATAATATCTTTTAAAAAATCAAACTATTTATTTCTTTTATAATTTATAATTATATAATTATTATAATCATGATTTATATGAGAAGTTTATTAATTAATAATGTGGTTTATAATATTAGTTAATACAAATATAAATATACATGCTAATTTTAAAAACTTGCATAAATGCATGACGAGAAAAGAGAGACGAAATTTGTAACCTTCTATCACAAAAACATAAGAGGCATCACCATGCAACAATAACAAATTTTTAGTCATACTAAGAAAAATATCTATCACCATAAAATCCTTAGCCATAAAAAATGAAAAATGTCCATTAACGTAAAATCCTTCAAGTCTACCAATAAAGATAGAAAATTTTATGATAAACTTTATGATTGTTGTGCTATATCAAACCAGACAAGTCAAAATGCTCTTCAACTACATCTTCATTTCTGTGGAAGGTGCAACTAAAAATGGCCACTTCTTTCAATAAATTCCAACATCATTCATCAACTTGACTAGTGCTCGTAGCCGCATATGCTATGGAACCCCAAAGAATAATGTGCTCTTGGCATTTTCTTCCTTACACAAGAACAAGTAGAATTTTAGCTTCTGATCTTCATTCATTCCAATTTTGTCAAGGTCAGCCCATACTTCCTCTCCACTATAATGATGGGGCCTACTCTGTTCAAGTATTGTGAGACCCCTTTGAGCAACAGAAATAGATTTATCCTGAAGATAATTACCATCTCTCAAGACTTCAACTAATTCCTTCATCCCTTCTGACATGTTTTCACAATTTTGATCAATGATATCAGCCACTATTGCCTTGTGCTTTTGTCCTAAAGAAGATCCAGTTCCCTTCGATTGGTTTGAGGTCCCCCATGTTGCACTGCATTCCATATTAGCAGCTAAATTTGAGGCATCATTGCCTTCATCCATTGCACCATCACAAGACTCATTTAGATCAATGTACTCACATTCCCATCACTTAAGCTTATTCTTAGCAGTCTAACCATGATTTCCTGCTGCTCTGTCTGTACTAAATAGATCATATAGCTTGTCATAATGTAGAATGGGCATATTCTTTCACATTCTTGCACTTGGTTTTTTCTGCAAAATAGGAGAATTTCTATTTTAAAAAATAGTGTTGGACATAGTGGTTATCTAAATGAATGCTGGCAAAATAAACCAACATTTAGCCATTTAAGTCTTGGCCACAAGAACACGCCTAACCATTTAGCCATTTGCTCCAAATGTGGTTCATAGAATAATAATGGCTATACATCTTCAACATTGATGTGTACGCTCCATTAGGTTACCATTCCCTGACATATCAACAGTCTAAAAACAATAAAATTGGGTCCTTCTCCTTACAACTTTGAGGCCATTAAGATGCAAATAAGGACAAGATGGATCATGTGATGATGTGCTCTAAACCTTTAGACTGAATTTGTCTTAGAAAGGTAAACCTTTTTTCTTTTTGTTTTCTGAATAGAAAGTACAGTAGGGAGTGAGGAAGCAGGCATAAACAAGTGGATATTCACAACAATGGCTAGCGTTGAGGCGTGGATTGATGCAATGACTAAGAATGAGAAAAGACTCTAGTGAGTTAAGACGAGCAAAGTTTGTTATAGCAGCAAACACAAGATTATTTAATTGTCTATTTTCCTCAATAGAAGGACTAATAATTATGAGTTGGAATATTCACATACAACACTATTTAATGTTCTGTTCTATTGCTTCAGTTCTTGTATTGTGAAATTTCGACAGTTAACATGGCAAAAAATGTCATTTAATTCTAAGAGCTAATAATGATAGTTTCGAATAGAAATATGAAATTGATGCGCTATTCTTTTTCTTCTTCTTCTTCTTTTTTTTTTTTTTTTTTTGTGTTCGGGGACTAATATAAATGGATATCAACAATAAAAATTCTCTCTCTTATAGAGAGGTAAAGACAAAATTGAACATAAACCTATGACAAATTTAAGCTCTATTTACATCCACATCAAACATAAGCTTCAATTCCATATTCAAACTCTAATATACAAAATGACTCAACAATTATTCAAGCACTAAACTTCAATTCCAGATTCAATACATAAGCTTAATGATAGTGAAAATAAAAAGTACTCACCTCAATCAAGTCATTCCAAATCTGACTTTTAGCTTCAAATAATTTTGTGCCAGAATTCCATGAAAAGCCACTTAATCCATTAAACATGTCATAAAGCTCCTCAAATCGTTGTGACAATATCTTTTTCCTATTCATCAAATGTTGCTTTGTAATCTGAGACCCAAACAAATTATGAAGAGTATCCAGCAAATTATTATATGCAAGTGTTGAAAATGTTCCATCTAGACGATTTCCTTTCATCATCCCCTCCCATAAAGAATTAATGAATGCTTCATCCATTTCGGTTGTCCATCGCAAATTGTCCTTTGTTAATTTCTTTTTCTTTTTTGGTGCCATGATTCAATCTATATAAAGGAAACAATATGAAAGAATATACAAAAAATCCTCCAACTGAAATAATGTTGGATAAAGAATGGTTTTAGAAGGATTAATCACATGTCAGGAAGCCAAAAACAAATTTAAAAAGGTTTTGCAGGCCAAAAACAAATTGAAAAGGGTTTAACTTCCAACACTTTCTTTGTGGCTTTCTAGTCTGATATTTTTGTTTATAAAAAAGGCAGAGTAAAAAAGGGCCCAAGAGAGACATGCAAAATGCAATGGTGGAGGTGGCTGGTAGGGATAAATCCAAAAGAGTATTTAGTTAAGCCACCTAATAGAAAGTATGTCATTGACAGAGGTAACTTTAGCTCTCGTGATATTTGAAACATGCAGCAACCCATTAAAAGTCACACAGATGGTTCCTTATAAATGCCAAGAGGATATGCTTTTGACAGATTTAATCTCAATGTATAAATCGTCATAATGAAATGATGCAGAAGGGCAAGATGTGGCAAAGTCACAATAGCTAGGCAACAAAGAAGCCATGCCATATCATACAATTATTTTCCTAGATTGACCAGTGAGGAGGGATATGGTGTATGAGAAGAACAGTTGAAACGTAAGGAAATGAGAACTTCTTGCAGTAACAGAGATCTAAGCACCTTATATAATATCATCAGTTCAATAAATTAATAGGAGAAATGATGCATGCAGCATAAAACCATTAAATCCATTCGATTAACTAAATTTTGATATCTAGTTAGAGGAAAACTGAACATATAAGAAAAATTGAGCAGAACAAGGACTTTCCAGTTGTTCACATCCCCAAAATGAATTCTGCTTGTTTAACCTACGAGTCTAATGCCAGTTATCACTCTTTTACTTCTCTCAACTACAAAGATATTGAATGCAAAAGGTCTTCATCTAATCATGACTCAAACCAGTCAGAGCATTTTTCTCCACCACGAAATATGGAATTTCAAAAGAGACTTGGAAGAAAGAGCTAAGGAAATCAATTGGACTCTCTCCTTCCCATAAAGTACATAGCATCTCTCCAGTGTTTACTCCAGAACACATCCTGATAGGACACCAAAAGAGATACTTACAAGATCTATGGGCAGAGAATGCTTTTCTTGAGTCCCCTACGTTCTCATGTATGATTCTAATAGGAATATACCCTTTCAAACTAGAATGTCTTTAATCCTTCAGTACGTTTATCTCTCCTCGTTCTGTTTCACGCATAAATCTCCCTAGATCACAATTATATTATAAAACTCATTCTTCCAAATAAATCCAAATCCCCAAACCAAGGAAGGGAGAGAGAAAGTAAAAAGAAAGGAGGAGAAGACCTGTTCGTGAATCTCACCATAGCATGTGAGTGCGTCATCTGCCGCCAGCAAGGAGATCGTCGGAGACGGTGGCTGTCGTGCTTACCTTAATACCTTTGTGCCAAGGACATGGACAAAAAATGAGAAGGAGTGAAGGAAGCAATTACGAATTTATATTGGGTGAGAATAGGGCAATTTGGGAAAAAATTCATTTTCTCCCCAAATCTCTCTAACTTTGGGGAGAAAATTTTAGATGAAAAAATCATAAGGCCCACATGACTTTTTTTCCCAATTTTCTCCTCCCATATTTTCTTCCCGAATCCAAACACTAGAGAGTGTATTTGGTTTGAGGGGGAGAAGAGGGATGGAAAGGAATGGGAAGATGGGTAAAGTACAATTTTAAATTGAAAAAAGTTAAATTTTGGGCGGAAAACCAAAATCAAAAAAAAAGAAAGTAAATTTTGGGCGGAACCTAAAATTTAAAAACATGAAAGGATAAATTTTGAGTTTCTTTTATCCAAAATTATAATTTCTCATCCTCCCCTCCCCTCCAACCAAACACATCCTAAAGGTCAAGTATTTATTGTTCAAGACATGAGAATTACTGTGTTATTCTTTTCTCTTGTGTTGGAGATTGTGCTTTCATTTTAGATCATGGGTTATGGCTACTTCAAGGTATTTCTCTGGCAGTTTATCCTTGGTCTCCTGATCTATCAATCTCTCAAGTTTCCTATCAGTTATTTCAAGATATGGCCGCAAGTTTTTGACTTGCCGCTAGAGATTTATACTGAAGCGGTGGCAACTCTCATAACTTCCAAATTTGGTTCTTTCTTGACTGTTGATCTATTGTCTCAGTCCAGGCTTTGTGGCTTTCGTATCAAGATAGCTTTTTCTGATCAATCTTGTCTTGACACTTGTCCTATTCTTCATCTTCCATCTAATAAGTTGTCAAATTTATCTTTTCTTCTGGAGCACGCATCCTCTGTCTATGGTGATTGTGGTGGTCTCGGCTTGCATTTTCGTCACTGTTCAAGCTCAAATCCTCAACAATCTCCTCTTCTGCAATTTGTGGGCTCCAAATCTGCTCATATCTCATCATTTAGGCCCTAGTATGAATTTCATAAGGATATCGGCTTGCAATTTTGGGCCTCTACTTCAACCCATTTTTGGGAGCCCCATCTTCCATAATGCTCAGTATGCACTGAATCTCAGCCCACGCGTGCATATGATGCTTTCCCCTGACAATATCTCAATTTCCCGAAAACCCAAGGCTAATCCCTTGCCTTCTTATTTTGTTAAATGAACTAACCTAGTTAGTTCTTTTTCTCAAACATTAATTACATGCCAGCCTCTTTGACTTGGTGGGGATTCTCTTCATCATGAGATTCATCGTTCACTCCCGCTAAGGTGTCAATTCTCTCTTAGCTCCACTTGCCATTTCAGGTGGCGTCGATGGTTGCTTCCCTTTGGAATTTTGATGTGTTCAATTCTTCTCACTCTCTTGAGGGTGACATTGTGTAATCATGAATTGTTCTTCTTGATCTCATTATGTCTCTTCTAGTTCTACTGTGGCTTCCTATAGGAAATGTTGGGAGCTGCTTCTTTGCAACAAGTCTCTTAGCATCCGAAATATGGATCACCGACATTTCTCTTCTCTAAGCTGGCCTTCTACTCCTTTCTTCATCGTTGGCGTGGTGTTGGTCGCATGATTCTTCGTATCTCTGTTGCTGATATCATCTTCTTCGTTGATCTATCTCTTGGAGATGCTATCACTCATGTTGCCATGGAGCGCACGGTGATTTGTGCTAGTTGGACTAGTATATGCTTCACCTTTATTTATATATGAGCTTTTACTGGTGAGGAGGCTCTTGACTTTTCTGATGAAATTGCTAGCTATGGTACTCTGGGTCATGCAAGTCCTACTCGCTCTCCTTCCAATGGTTGCGCACGTTCTGGGGCGTGGTGGCCATCATATTCGTATGCTGCCTTGTCCTCGGTTCGTCAGTTATTGCTGTGTTGGTGAAATTGACTCTGCTATGAAATCTGGCGAATTTTTAGCCAAAAAGATTCGCTTGGCTGCCTCATGAATCTCTGGTTGATGAGTGAACCTAGAATGGGCAGTGTTGCGTTTACTTCTTTTGCTCCAAGGCTGCTCCTTTGTCTCTGTTTGTTTTTCGTTTGGTGTGTTTGTTGGCTTTGTTACAGGTATGCTGTAACCCCTCCACCGTAATTACATCTAGTTTATGAAATTTAAGCAAAATAGGGATTAATAAAACAAAATCAACATTTATGATCCATCACCTTTAAGATGGGGTGTTCAGAAAACAATTCAAAAATATCATTAATCTGGTCTCACATTCACATTCGAATATAATTACTTGAGAAATAAAATCACATTGATACATATCAGAATACACGCTAAAATCCCGGCAAATCCCGAGTCACATGTATATATATATTGGGTGTATAGTTTCCCAAAATGGTGATTACATATCCAAAAAATCATGTTTACATTCCATATACATACAATAATCCCAAACCAAAACAGATAACCAACAGTTCAGATTAAAATGTCCCTAAGAGATCCTAACCACTCCAGGTTGTCCGCTTCCCCTTTGAGCCACTAGCCCTGTCTGAAATGTTAGTCATTGGAAAGAATGAAATTCTAAATGATCCAAATAGTAACAAATCACTCATACAATGCACAAACACATAGCATATAAGGTCATGTTAGCAGCAACACAATGTATCATGGTTCACATCACATGCAACAGCACTCATAGATGTAAACTCTATGCGTCAGCTTTCGCTGCGATCTCTATGTATCACAAAGTATCACTATGCGTTAGCTTTCACTGCGAACTCAAAGCATCACAATGTATCACAAAGTATCTCAATGCATAACAAACATACATACAACGCTTTATACACAGTATAAGAGAAAGAGTCACTACCTTATTCTTTCTTGACGTTCTTCGGCACCGAGGGCTCACGATGGTGGCAAATGTCAAATCCTATAAACCAAATTAGGGACACCCGTCAATTTCTTTTCCAAATTCTTAATTCCGTAGTGTTTTAAGTTGGTTATCATTTAAACTTTTTAGGTGGCTATTATAGGCCTAAATATATACCTAAAGGGTTGGGAGAATCAACCCCGAAGATCCCTTTTTCAGAAGGAGAACACTAATTTTGGGCTAACTCACTCGAGTAAAGAAAGCCCCACTTGAGTGTTGCCCCCAATCGCACTCGAGTCCCAGCGAGTGAGACACAGAACGTGTGTACTCGAGAGCACCAACACCTCCTGGAGTGGTCAGTGCACTCGAGTACTCACTTGGGCACTCGAGTGATGACACCTACTCACCCGAGTCCCAATGAGTGGGGCGCAGGAAGTGACGACCCAAGAGCAACAAAGGCTCCAAGGCAACAAGTGCACTCAAGTACTAGCCCTAACACTCGAGTGACTCTCCAATGCTTGCGAGTGCCCACGCGCACTCTTGACAATTTTGCCTGCAAGTGTTAACTCGAGACGCACGCCCATAGTGCTACATGCACATGCACTCGAGTGATACCATATGCACTCGAGTGATAACGTATGTCACCCGAAAATGAAGAAGTTCACTCGCGATCTCTGCCTGAGGACGTAACCAAAACACTGAGCACAACATACTGCACTCGAGTAAGACCCTTCCTTACTTGAGTAAGGCTTATCAGAAGCCAAATCGCAGCAACTGATATGGTTTTCCAGATTTACCAAAACTGATCCCGATGGTTCCAAAACTTATACCAAAACTCATTCCCACACAAAATGTCATAAGGAACCTATTGGTAAACTCAAAACACCTAAACTCATTCCCAATCAACACATACCCTGTTTTTACCCAAAATGCAACCCAAAACCACCAATAACAAATCTCACTCCCACAATTTCCCAATCACTTCTAATGCCCCATAGTCATAGTTTGGTACCATTTCTACCACCAAACACTAACTAATTCATATCTTTCAAAATCACAAGAAATTAGGGTAAAAATCTAAGCTTCTCAAAACTCATTCAACAGCCAAAACAATTATACCAAAATACATTAAATACTCACATCCTCCTCTTCTCAAAGTTGGTTTCTTAGTTCTTCAACTTTCAAATTTTCTCAAGTTTCCACACACCACAAATAAAAAATCTGAAACCATAGGAATGAAGCTCTTGACACTATGAACAAAATTAATAAAGAGCACTTGAGCATATGAGGACATTTGCTTACCAAAACTCAAGCTTTTCTCTCTCTCTTTCTTCCTTGGTTTTGGACGGTAATGGAGGATGATAAGAGAGAGAGAGAGGATGAGTGAATGATGATCTGAGTTCCTTCCCTTTTCCCCATGATTAAACCGACTTTGGGAAGGGGAGAGAAGAGAAAATTGAGTTGAACATTTGACCTAATCCAAAGGTCTATCTTTTGCCACTTGTCAAAATCTCATTCTCCCTACCATGAGTTCATATAAACTCATCTACACTAGAGTCCGCCCCATTGGTCATTTAAGAATCAATCCTAGCCAGTGATCTTGAGTTACCTATAAGTTTCTTTTTCGGTAACTAACCAATCGGTCAGTAAATTTACCATTTTACCCCTGATCGTCATAGCATATACTAAACTGTCATCAAACACATTTGCATCACAATTCACCTCATATACTTCAAAAGTGTTTAACTAACATTAATTACATTACTTTTGAGGTCGTTAACCCTTAATTACAATTTAGAATATTATATATGCAGCTCTTGTTGTGAAGATCCTCTGTGATTTTAGATGGTTCTTCAGCATGGTTTTAGCCTCCTCTCTTAAGCATGTGGGTCAGTTCGTGTGACATTCAACAACACCCTTTTCCTTGCTTGGGCTCGATCTTCCTCTGTTATGTTCTTGCTCTGGTGGATCTTTTCGCTTTTGACATGGACCTTTGTTTTTCTGATGATCTTTGTGTTCGTGTGGGACGCACAGTATATTGATTTGTTTTTTCAGTTCTTGTTTTTCTCGTGTTGTTTCTTGTACTGGTTTGTTTCTTTTTCTTTTAGATGCCTTTCTTAGCAATGGGCTACTTGGACCGATCTTGCTTTATCATATAGTGCACCCCATCATACTGTAACTCATTTTTGTTGTGTTTTAATGAAAGTTGATCTTTTAATAAAAAAAGAATCGTGTGCCAAAAAAAAAAAAAAAGAATCTATCACCAATGAAATATTTTAAAGAGGACATTTTGTTGCAAAATTAATTTGTGACGTACTGATTCCCAAAGTTTCTTTTCTAAAATCGACCAGATTACAGATTAATTACATATAGTCAAATGAGACATTTATGAACATAATAAATTTTTATTTTTATTTTGATAATAAATAAATTCTATTCTATCATTTTATTCTTAAAAAGATCTTTGGGGGAAAAAATAAGAAAATATCACTTGAGCTGCAAAATTTAAAATTAGCAATTTTCTACTAAAACGAGTTGTTAATTGCTATACTATTATAGTCAATACTAATATTCGTATATGCAACAAGACTAATTTTAGATTTTGAAATTTAAGTAGTATTTTGTTTTCTTTTTCCTAACATCAATCTTTTCTATTTTGTATTTAATGACAACTTTAGGGCCCCTTTGGTATGCAGGAATTGGTGTGGTGGAAATGGATTTGGAATTAAAATTCATGCTGAGAGTATATTTGGTTTGCAGGAATTGGGCCTCCATGTGGAAATGAAATCCATCAAAATGGGCCAATTGAATTCCAAGCCAAGACCCATGGAAATGTAGTGGGTTCCATGGAGGGCATAATTTTCGGACTAAAATAATGTCCTCCGTTGTTTTTGGTTAAATGGAGGGATTAACTCAATTTATTTTTATTACTTTACAATTATGGGCAAAATTGTCTTTTTCTTATATTTTCATATTTTTAATATACATTCCAAATAAAAAATATATATGGATTCTGTTAGATCCCAAGTTTTGATGATAACAATAATTCAATTATGTGTAAAACATGTTTTTAGAAGGTTAAGAAAAGATTTCAAGTTACCAAATGCATATTTGGAGTTTGCTGATATCTGCTGTGAAATTGCACTTGAGTGCTCGAGCATGAAGTCTGCACTCGAGCACAAATCACTTCTGTGCTCGAGCAGGTGTGAGAGAAAGCCAGGAAGTGAGTACCCGAGAGGCATTCTCCCTTTGTATTCACTGGATCACTCGAAGCACAAGATATGCACTCGAGCAGAGAAGTCATTCTCACTCGAGCACACATGCGAGTGAGGGCATGCGAGTGCTTGGCCGAGAGCAAGTAATGGCATGCTTCCTCTATTCACTCGAGCAAGGGTCTACGAGTGCTTGGCCGAGAGCAAGTTATAGCATGCTTCCATCATTCACTCGAGTAAGGCACTGCGAGTGCTTGGCCGAGAGCAAGTAATAGCATGCTTCCATCATTCACTCGAGCAAGGCACTGCGAGTACTTGGCCGAGAGTCTTGAAGTTCAGAAAAGTGCAAGTGTGCTCGAGCACACCCATCCATGCTCGAAGTGACACGTCCATGCTTGCGAGTAATATTTCCATCCCTCTCCAGATCAGTTGTGAGTGCTTGTTCAAAAGGTATAATTCTTGAGAATATTCTTCTCACTCGAGCAGGAGTCTTTGTGCTCGAGTGAGGGCCCACATCACTCGCGAGTGAAAATTCTATCCCTCTGAAATTCTGATGCGAGTGATGGTTTAGAGAGCATATTCCTTGAGAATATGCTTCTCACTCGAGCAGAGGTAAGTGTGCTCGAGTGAGGGTCCATATCACCCGAGAGTGCAAATTCTCACTCTTGTCAAAATGGTATGCGAGTGATGACCCGAGAAGTCATTCCCAGTGTAAAGTGCAAAGATCACTCGAGCAGAGTTTTTGTGCTCGAGTGAGACCTCTCTTCACCCGCGAGTGAAGATCTTTTCTCTCTGATATTTCATGCAAGCACAACCCGATAACAGAGGTATATGAAGGAAAATAGGAGATCACTCGAGGTGAGGCTTTCATGCTCGAGTGATGCCCTGTTTGACCACCGAAAATGATAAGTATCACAACGTTCATTACGAATATGGTTTATTATTATTAATTCATATCATCATTACTTATTATCATTGTTTAACATTGTTTTGATTGTTTTAAAAGTATAATACAGGAAGATGAACGTTTCAAATTGGTTGTTACGGAGAAAAGTCAAACAACGGCAGACAACATGATTACAGACACGTTCGCACCTACCACATTCAGATTATTCAAACATGCGCGTGTTCTTCTACAGTTGCAAATGTCCAGCTCCTCAAATGATGAGTTCCCAAACGGGCAAAAACTGAAGCAACTATATATATACAGAGATTCAAGGATAACAATAATAACGAAGCACAAGAATTCACAAGCTTATACCAATTCTCTGTTATTCATCTATTTTCTTTGTATACACTTTGATCTTCAGTGTTTATTCATTTGCTCTGTAAGAGAGTCCTCATACAAACTCAAAATTCTATGTTTATATGATATCAAGGTATTGGGACCTTGAGAGGGTAGTTATTCCTTAGGAGAGAAGCAGTTGAGAGAATTCCTTGTAGTATCTTCCACTCATAAGCCTTATAAGATACAAGCAGAAGAGAACGTTGTTGCTCGTAAGACTTACAGTGGTGTAAGCAGGAGAAAACGTTGCTGCTCATAAGTCTTGTATACATAAGCAAGAGAGAAGGGTCATATGTTGTTTCTCTGCACATAAGACTTGTCGTAAGGGGGAGAGAAGTTTCTTGTTGAGAGAATATTTCTGCTCGTAGTCCGTTCAAGGACGATTGTTGTCTTGTGGCGTTCTAAGAGCCCATTGAATCTTTGAGATATAGTGAAAAGCTCAGTAGGTCTTGATCTCTAAGGACTGGACGTAGGCATTGTTGTTAGGCCGAACCAGTATAACTCTCTGTGTTCAAATCTTCTCTACTCTACTCTATCTACTATATTTTCATATCACCTCTTCAAACGAAAAATTTATAACATCACCCAATTCACCCCCCTCTTGGGTGAAGCTTGCCTCTTACAGATTCCATCTTCATTTCCATGACATACCAAACATCTTTTTAAATATTATTTTCATATCTAATTCCATTTCCATTTCCATCAAAATCAATTCCATTGTACCAAACAAGCCCTTAGGTCACTTTGTTAGTATCCACATTAACCCCAATTAACAAATTACCTATTATTAACTAAGAAAAATGTAAGTACCCAATATAAAAAAACCTTATTGAAAATTATGTGAAACTACAAGGATCGAAAAAATTATTTTTTCCAAATATTTTTAATGTTTAAATTTTCTTTCTTCAAATTCCGTTGAGTTATTGTGAAACAAATCGAACCAACAGTTCTATCATAACATTCAATTCAGTTGTTCTCCCAATTTGCTCATGAACATTGAATTATATCAATATATCAAAAGTAAATATCTACACAGCTATATATATAAGATCCATTCAGTTTTTTTAAAACAAAAAACAAAAAGCTGTCTACGTGAATTCCACTTCTCTACTGCCACCACAAGCAATTCTTAATTCCTTGAGCAGAGATTCTTGAGGCTGCAATCCCGCTGCCTTCATCTGATACAAAAGCTTAATAGCCTCAATGTACAACCCATTTTGCATGTATCCATTAAGCATAGCATTCCAACAAGCCACGTTTGTTCTATTATGAATCATCTCAAACACAAGTTTTGCTTCTCTCACTAACCCACTTCTTCCATACATATCTATCAATCCACACTCCACATAAGTATCTGAAACAAGTCCAAGCTTTATGGCATTAGCATGGACTTGTTCACCACAGTGTCCATGGCTTGGCATTCTTCCACATGCTTTAAGAACACTAGAAACTGTAAAACTGTTCTTCCTTATTCCTCGCCTTCCCATCTCCTTGAAGTCATCGATAACCTCGTAGAAATGCATTTCTCTGCAATCATTCACAATTTTAGCTGTCCAAGTGAAGGTGTTATGTCTAGCTACCTTGTTAAATGCCATATTTGCATCTTCTAGGCAATTGAATTTCCCATAGAATCTAATCAATGAGCAAGTGAGGAGTGAATCATTACTGATTCCCAACTTGACCAACAACCCATGAACTTGCTTTCCCAGATGAAGATTCATACTGGAGGCACATGCCTTGAGAATACACACCAAGATCCAATTGGGCAGTTCCAAAACACTCACTTGGTCAAGCATGTTGAGAAACAAACCAATGACTCCCTCGTACTCTGCATTATCAAAATAAGCAACAAGTAAGATAGCCCACGAGTTGATATCCCTCACAGACATTTTATCAAACAGGTGGTGGGCATTGTCCACCAAACCACAGGATGCAAACATGAGGAGAAGCCGATTGAGGAAGCTTAACGGATGATCAATGCCAATTCGGGTGATATGGGTATGTAGCTCCATAGCTGTATGAGGGTCCCCAGAAACAGTACACTCTTCTATCAAAGAGACGTACATGTCAATGGGTACCGAGAAGCCAAGACCATCCATCAATCGCAAAACATCAGGTATTGAACTTCGAGCAGGGATAAATCCTTTTTTCTCGTTTTTCTTCTTCTTCAAACTGAGCCCATTTGATTGATTAGGCTGGAGACGAAGGATTTTGACGGATTGTGATGAAGTTGGAGGCAGATTATGTGGGGGACGATGGAGCTGAAGTTGAAGAGGGTGGTTGCTTAACTGAGGATTAACAAATTCCGTGCAGAGTGAATTTGAGGGAAAAGAAACCATTTTCGAGTAGTTAGAGTTTAATTTCTTGATTCGACGCAGTTGAAATCTTCAATTTCAAATTCATACCCCTTACTCTTTGATTTTGTAATCGATCAGAGAGCAATTCCGGCGATGTCTAAACAACATTTTTGCCATATTATCATTTGAGAGAGAGAGAGAGAGAGAGAGATATATATATATATATATATATTAAATAAAGGGAGAATTGAAACTAAATCAAAAAGTCAATAAAACAACATAAAGGCATGTTTGTGCTAGGGTATGCACAAGTGACTTTTATCCATGGAAAAAGAATCCGGATTGAAAACCGGCCAACTAGCTCGTAGGTGGATTTGGATTTTTTTAAAAAAAATTATTTTCAAATTTTTTTTTTAGAATTTTATAGTAATTAGGTTAAAATCTTCAATTTCTCACCGATTTGGTCTTAGGTTAACTCTGATGTGACTCAAGTTTGACACACCGACCCTTAACTTAATACTCCGACTGGTTCAATGACGGTCCAATTTTAATTACCTTACTTTTATCCCAACTAATTTTTACAAGTTGTTGTAAAAGTTAATTGGGATAAAAGTTGGTATAATGTGCTCTATGTTTCAATGTGCTTTTGTACGAAAAAATTAGTTTGAAACCAATTTATTTGAATAATATATTTAAAAAATAATTTAAAAAGGTTTAAATATAAATAAAAAGCTAAATGTTAAATGTTAAAAATCATAAAAAGTTATTTCAACTTAAAGTTGACTTTTTTATGTGTAGAAGCTAGCTCAAAGTTCAAACATCAGTTTCAGCCAAACTGACTTATTGGTTTTAGAACTCACTTATGAAGCCACCAAATGTGATCCCAAATATAGCCCAAGACATATAAATTAGGTGTGCCTTGTGTATTATATTGGGGTCAAAAAGTGTGTTACAACCGTCCAAGAATTTGTTTTAAAAAAGGAATCTACTTAATATCGACTAATATCTCTTATGTCCTGAATTTAAATGATAAACTTTTTTCAATTATGTTCAATTGGGACCCCCCCCCCCCAACTACTTGTTTAAATGACAAATGTCTTTACCACTCACTTCAGTCTAAGTTAGTTAGCTTATAAAAGGTTTAGTTTGCTTCAATTTCTTGGTTGAAACTATAAATTTTATATTGTAACTTATAAATCAAGCTTAATTGGCAAGAAAGGGTTGCAATGAGAATAAAATTACAATACTTAAGCTTGTCGTCTCCTATTCATTTACCAAAATTCATTTTTTCACAAAAAAAAAAAAAAAACCCAGGTTGCTTTAGAAATTAGAAAAATTAGTACTCCTTTATCAAGGATGGTAGAATGACATATGATTCTCCAAAATTTTTATAATTTCATTTATTTTTAAATTTAATTTCACGGTTATGATTTTAACAAATTTTTAAAATTTGCAAAAAAAAGAAACTAATCACTTGTGTTAGTCATATTATAGTACACGTATTGTATCATTCAAACACTTGTTGATAGGAAGCAGATCATCTCTTTTTTTTTTTCCTTTTTTTCCCTCAATATATATCTCATCTCTATTTTTAGATTAAAAAAAACACGGGATACACATAAGTTGAGTATCCACAAAGGCGCAAATCGATCTAGTTTGAGAGTTTTTGACTCTCCTTCCATAGGTTCTAGGAAATTGTGGAACATGAGTGGAGGCGTCAAATTCAAGGCTCTTGGGCTTACAAAAATAACTCAAGATTAACATGAATTAAACATGAGTTAGAAAAATGAAATAAGTCATCTGTTGGCCGTATCTCTTCAAATATTGCTTCTTTGAAAAATGAGTTGCAACATTGGCAAGGGAAATCTCTAATCTCTTCAAGGGATATGGACAGATCAACCAATTAAAAACCTCTTTGGAGTTATGGTATGATTGTGAGGAAATATTGTGGTCACAAAAGGCAAGACAAAATTGGCTTTTGCAAGGGGGTAGAAATACCAAATATTTTCATGGCTACGCTTCTCATAGACTCCTAAGAAAATATATTGTTTGAATCCAAAATATAGACGGGTATTGGTTGGAAGACCCTAATGATATTCAGAAGGAGGCAACATACTATTTCACAAAAGTTTTTGAGGAAGCTTTTAATTTTCAATATTGATAAGGTGAATGAAATGTTGGCTAACATTAACCTTCCAAAATTATCTAACCATGATGTTGGGAGCCTAAGTAGTGAGCTATCAGTGGAAGAAATTGAAAGGCCTGTCTTTGAAATGAAAGCTAATAGTGCTCCAGGTCCAGATGGTTTTCAAGCAAGGTTTTATCAACACTTTTGGTCCATTTTAAGGCAAGACATAATTTCCATGGTTTTCCAAATATTTCATCAAGGCTACTTGCTCAAGGAGTTGAATCAGTCTTACATTGTTCTGGTTCCAAAATGTAATAACTCGACCGCTTTCAAAGACTTCCTGCCGATTAGTCTTTATAATGTTATATATAAATTAATCTCTAAAATCTTATGCAATCGGCTTAAAACCATCCTTGGTGATCTAATCATCACTCCTAATCAGAACGTTTTTTTAAAAGGAAGGTTAATCTCTCTGACAACATTGTCTTAGCTACTGAATGCATGGCCAAAATCAGAAAATCTTGGAAGAATAAAGTTGGGTGGTGTGCAATTAAGCTAGATATTGCGAAAGCCTATGATAAATTCTCATGGCCTTTTTTCCATCGGGTTATGGAATTTATGGGATTTCCTGCATGGTGAATCCAACTAGTCATACAATGTATTACCACCATTTCCTATCAAGTTATAGTAAATTATTCTCCTGGAATGTTGTCTACGCCGTCTCAGGGATTAAGGCAGGATGATCCTCGTTCTCCTTACTTGTTCATTATATGTGCTAATGTCTTATCTTATATGATTCATCAAGCTAAGAACTATCATCTAATATATGCTGATGATACTTTACTATTTTGTTGTGCCATTGAGGATGATTGTCGCATAGTCAAGACTCTTCTTAAAAGGTACGCTAATGTCTCTAGTCAACATATTAATTATCAAAAGTCTAACCTTGTTTGCAGCCCTTGTGTATCTCATTGTATGAAGAGGAAGCTATCCAAAATCCTTGAGATTCATTTTCATTCGAGGATGGGCAAGTATTTGGGCACCTATATTGATGATCATCAGTCAAAGAAGAGAAAGTTTAAAGAGGTCATAGATGGCGCTGACAAGCTTTTAGCTAGTTGGAAAAGTTATATTCTTTCACAAACTGGAAGTCTGGTTCTAATTAAAAATTCACTATATTCACTTTTGGTGTATATGTTCTCTTGTATGAGGTTTCCAAAACATATGTCACCATATTTCTATGAGGATGGTGAATTTCTTCTAGGGCTACTCTTCCGGTTCTAGTAATGCTTATTTCCTAGGTTGGGATGAATTATGTCTTTCTTGGGTGATGGCAGCCTACAATTAATCAATTTGGAAGCCTTCAACATTGCCCTTTTAGCAAAACATTTGTGGCCAATAATTTCATAGCCTAGTTCTCTTCTTAGGAGGATTATGCTTTAAAGATATTTGGATTCGGTTGGCCAAAAAAGGAAATATTTGGATTCGAACAAAGAATTTGTTTTCAAACCTACTTATAATAGCACATTGATATGGAAAGACATTATTAAAGCGAGTTTCATTATCATTGATCACCTTGTCTGGCAAGTAGGGGATGGTAATTCTATATCCTTAGATAATAGGCTATGGTGGCTTCTATTGCAATTAGGTCTTTCGTACCCTTCATTGAAGGTGTTAGACCTTATAATGCACCCTCAAGGTCAATGGAATTATTATTTGTTAACCTCTTTGTATCCCCAACAAGTGATTAAGGCAAGTTTGACAAGTTTCCAGTGCCTTTCTTCCTAGCAAGAGACTCCCTCAGATGGATGGGACATAGTAGTGGCTTATGCACCATTTAGGATGAGTATCGATTGTTACTGGCAACATCATCCAGGTCACTAACAGGCATCTTCAACAATTTGTAACTGCTATGTGCTCGAAGGTATTTGGAAGCTTGCCAAAGGTATATTATTCCTACTTCTAATTTCCTCAAGAGTAGGCACATTTCCAGTATTGAGGTGTGTTTCTTCTACTCCTTGGATAATGAATCCTTAGGTCATTTGTTTTTATGTTGTCCCTTCTCTAATGCTTGTTGGTTTGGTAGCCAATTGAGACTTAGGATAGATGAATATTCCAATAGATCCCTCTCCCATTGGCTAGCTTATTGGGCAGAAAATCAGACAAACTGGAAAAATTTTCTATCACATTTTCCTTTTCAAATGTTGGAGTCTTTGTGGTTTGCCCGAAATCATATTTGTCATGCAAGAAAAAGGTTTACACCTTGGCAAGTTATCCAAATGGCACAAAAGCAAGTCATGGCTGCTACTACTCCTGGCAAGCCTCCTAAGAAGAATACCAAAGATTGTCAGAGAGTCATTACCGTTGAACTTATTCTGGGTCAATCCTTGCGCCTGATGCACTCTAGTTATTAGTTGATTACCTTCCACATGAATAGACCATAACATGGTTAAAGAAGTATACATACTCGGATTGAGTTTCAATCTCAAGTGCTCTGTGAATGCCTTCACTCTCCACGTGTCAAATTAGGGTCATTGCATATAAATTGGTTGCCCTAAGGAAGGTAGAGCCGGGAAATCAGGTCGAGCCCGTTTAGGCCAAAACCCTTCAAGGGCCGGCCCTGTAAGGCGGGCCCTGCAGCCCTGTAGGGATGGTCCTTTTAGGCATGTTTAATATTTTTTAAAAATAAATTAATAAATATAATATTATTATATTAAATTATCAATATGAGAGACACCTAAGTACCTAATAGAGTATTAATAACAGGCAAACACATATTAATTGATTTGATTTATTTTATTTTCTACAATGGTTTATTCATTTAAACTTTAAAAAAAAACTAATTTAAACATTAGATGATTATTTTAACTAAAAATTTATGAATTTTAAAAATAATGTATCTCAATTTAAAACAAAATAATAAATAAATTGTAAAACTTGAAAAGAAAAAATTTTGAATTAAAATGAGTTTAAACCGGTTTAGGCCCGAGCCCGTGAAGAGCCAGCTTTGTAGGGCCACGGGCTTTAAAAATATGGTACTTTTTAGGAAGCAGGTATAAACGGGCCGGCCGTTTAGGCCCGAGCCTATGAAGGGTCGGCCTGTATTCCCGGCTTTATTAGGAAAACGTTATTTTTTGTTTTACATCAGCAATGCATAGCTCGTCCTGAGAAAATACCTTTTATTTAGTAAACTGATTAAACGCTCACATGCAAAGATCATTGTGCTCAATAGGCAGGTTCCTTGGAATATTACATGTATAATAAATGATGTACAATACTCCATCCGATTTTAATTATAATATAAAGTTGATTTTCTTAGAGAAATTTAAAAAACCAATTAAATCACTTTAGAATATTTATATTTATATTTTTTTTCTTCAAACTAAGTAATTTGATTAATAAACTAATGTATAATCCAAAGATACTAAAAATATAAATATTCTAAAGTGATTTAATTGGTTTCCTTAATTTCTCAAAAAAGTCAACTTTATTTTATAATTAAGACCGGAGGAAGTATATGTTAAGGAACTTTTTAAGGTACAATTTCATTTCATAATGCGAAATTATGTCTTCATCTGTAAAAAAAAACACGAAATCAGCTGTCCTGCCGACCTAAAATATTCAACAAACAAATACTATTTCTAAGAAAAGAAACGTGAATATTATTTTGTATTATTCATTGTTGCTTATAAATTATTATTATTATTATTATTATTATTATTATTATTATTATTATTATTATTAGTATTAGTATTTTGTTCCATAATCTTTTAGACAATTATATTTTGAACGGTATTAATGCATGCACGTGTGTGTGTGTATAATTGATGAAAGGGCAATTGGATAACAATTTCGACAAAAAAAAACTGAATAACAAGAAAAAAATTGTCGGCCAAAAAAAAACTTAAAAATATTACAGAAATCTAATTAAAAATTAGATAAAATTATAAACTTCCACCAATTAATCTAAGCAACTTTTTTTTTTTCATTTGTTTTATTAGATACGAAAAGTTTAAAAGAATCAATGAGGTCCACGCGTTTAAAATATGAGGACGTGGATTAGGTGGCCAATAAAATCGTCCCAGCAAAGCCCTGTCTCCAAGGGTCAAAAAGCAACACGGCACATTCACATTTAAAAAAAAAAAAAGACATAAAATATAAAACTCATAAATCCCACACGTCTTATTAATTTATACATATTTTAGTTTTATAATACATCCAACATCTCGGATGCAAGCTAAAGAATCGGTTTAACGAATATACTAAAATATGTATTATACATAATTTAAAACATTTGTTCATTGTCTAACATGCAGTGCTTAATTTTAAATATGCCCTGTAATTAGTTTGTTAGTATTTTAGAGATCTTTTGGACAAAAACAAGGTACTTGAGTCAATAAATAGAAGAAAACTTCACCGTTGATTTACGATCAGATTCATTCAGAACAGAAGATTCATTCGGGCATTTGCATTGTATATCTGTTTTCCCCTTAATTAACTTTTCATTATATTGTTGTTCACGTGATGCAGTCAATATCACAATAGCCATCTCTTATCTCACATTTAAAACTGCAATTTTTTTAACAGGTTTAAAATGTAAATTTATCAACGAAGTTTTATTCGAGGAGCGTCTAACATAAATATCTTTTAGAAGGGGTAAAAATACCAATGAATAATTAAAAAGAGGCATTCACCACAAAAACCGTTAAATCCGTACTAACGCCGTTAGAGGTTTTCTTCTCTTATAATTTAACGCCGTTAGTATGGATTTAATGGTTTTTGTGGTTTGGGGTGGAAACAGATCAGGTGGCCTGTTAGGGGCCTGTAGCCTGGCCTGTGATTGGTTTGGCCTGTCAGGCTAAAAGGTCAGGCCAAGGCCAAAACAAAAGCCTGTTTTGCTTAATAGGCCAGGCCAAGGCCTATTGACAGGCCTAACACAGGCTGGGCTGAGCCTGTAAAAATATTTTAAACAAAAAAATCAGATAAGAGTTAAAAGATAATTTCGCCTGAGCCTGTAAGTTTTAACCTATTTTCGGCCTATTTAAGGAGGCCTGTTTTCAGCCTGTGGTCTGTTAGCCTGTTTTGCAGTGTGGCCTGTAGGCCTGTCAGTTTGCATAAAAAATTTTAAAAATTCAGGCCTCCTTAACAACCTTCAGCCCAGGCTAAGCCTGTGAACAGGCCAGGCCCAAGCCTAAAAATTGACCTTTAACAGGCCACATGCCAGGCTCAGGCCAGTTTGTGCCTTAACAGGCCAAGCCTGTTAAGGCAAAAGCCTGGCCTGTTTCCACCCCTATTTGTGATGGATGCCCCTTTTTAATTGTTCATTAGTATTTTTGCCCCTTCTAAAAGATATTTGTGCCAGACGTTTCTTAGACAAAATTTCATTAGAAAATTTGCACCTTAACCCTTTCTAATATATTTATATATATAACAATAAATCCTCAATCGGGGGAAAAAATAAATCCTCAAAATTTATATGTCTGTGTGTATATAACTATAAATCCTCAAAATCTTCTATTGGCTATCATGTTTTAAAAAACATATATTTTTTATTGAGTAAATTATTATAAAAATATTTATTATAATTTTAAATATCAATAATACTCAAATCTGACTTAATCACATAGCGTATAAAAAATAATATAAATTTTTTTTAAAAATTGGATGAAAAAATAATTATAAAAAATTGGGCTTTAGTTTTCAACCATTTATTGATATTAATTAATTTGATGGGATATATCTTTTTTTTTTTTTGGCCAAAAGATCGGATTTATCCGGGACGAAGATTCATCTAAGCATTATCTAATATTTAATTATTTATTATATTTTATTGGATATTGCTGACGCGGTTGCGGCCACCGTGTTGCATTCCTCTTCCTTGATGATGTACGCTTGCTTCCAAGCAACTTCTGATGATCTCTCTATAAATGACATTCTATTCTTCCTCCTCCTCCCTCAATTCAATCTTTTCTTCTTCTTCTTCAATTATTTTCTTGTAAGCATAGGCATTTCGTGTTGGTTTATATATTTCTGAACTGTTTGATTCAGTTCAACTCAATCCTCTAATTGCAGAAGAGCTTGATATATATATATATATATATACACGCTACTCTTTTCAACCATGAGTTCCGGTGTTCCGACAGGTAAATTTAATTATAATATTAGGATTGTGCTCCAGCCTTTTAGCTTGTTTGCTTTTGATGATCTCATTTACTTTTAGAACTTAATTAATTTTATTTAATTTATCTTTCGTTTTGTAAAAATTTTGTAGAATTATGAATGAAAAATTTTCCATGTGCGCGCATCCGTGGTAGGAAAATATATGAAGAAAATTAATGGAGTAACTTCTGGCTTTGACATGAAGCTTAATCAACATTAGATTTTTTTGGTGACAGAATTATATGTTTTTATGGACTTTTAAGAAATAAATTGTACTCCCTTCAGTCTCATGGACAAGAAATTTTTTTTAGTGATGAAATTTTTATTTATAACATATATTTTAATATCATTTTTTTAATTTTTGTCCCCATTAATTATTAGTTAGTTTTAGGGTATTAATTATTCACTCATCCACTATAAGGGTTTTTTTTTTTTTTTATGAAAACTAAGTTACATTTGTACGTCATTGCTGTGTTCTTAAAGTGAAGAAAGAGTGCTGTTCAAAACAAAAAAAAAAAAAGTGAAGACAGAGTCGTCCAGAAAAAAAGTGAAGAAATAGAATATAATTATTGGCCTCAATTTTCTTCATGTGGGTCATAGTCTATTTATTATCTCCCATAATTTAAAATTAAATCGCGTGATTATGAATGCGGCACGTAAGATGAATTGAGTTGCATTATTGATAACTTTTTGAAATGTGTACTCTTATTAAAAAATATTATATTAAATTATATTGATTCATTTTACTATTTTAGAAGATTTATGTTAACATTTTAATTTTTTTATGCAAATGAATTTTTCAAGGGATGAAAACAGATAATTTAATTCTTATATTTTAATATACTCATTATTTCCAATCATATCTTAATTATTATTTTCTATCAAATCATGATTAGGAAGATTTTCTTTTTTTTTATATAATGCAATACTTATCTGGTTCTTACTCAGACTTTGACACATCAGATAAGGCCAATATCTGTTGCTAGAATTGACAAGAAGATTAATTTAATTATTAATTTATTTATTTTTTAATGAACAGCTTACCCCAGTGCATCTTCAACAACCGCACCACCGGCTGGGATATATATAGTTCCTCCTCCACCAGTTGGTTATCCCACCGCCACTGACCCTTCACCTAACTCTCAAACTGCTCCTGTCACCACCCAGTCCAGGGGTGATGGCTTCTGGAAAGGATGGTATACTCTCTCTCTCTCTCCCTTCCTCCCTCCCTTCTTGATGCTTTTAAGGCACCTACTATATGCTCGTTTGAAATAATTTATTTTTAGATAATAAGTGTTTATAAATCGTGATTTACGGTATACGAGGTAAGTATGTGAGAAGAGTTTTATCTCGACTTGCGTAATAATGACTTATTGTCCAAATATAAGCCCAACCAAACACACATTATGTCTATATACAACTTTTTCAAATATTTGAAAATCGGTTTTCAATTGCCACCTAATTTGATATGATTTTGTAGGGACTTTGCTTATCTCCTTTTGACAGTGGGTTCAAATTCATTGGGAGAATGACAGAAAAATTCCCTGAAATATATGAATCCCCCAAATTTGGACCCTAAATGATCTATAATTATTATGAAGTTTCTAGGGACTTATTTGAGAGTATCTTTTTTGTGAAATCACCTAAATGCTCTTAATGTGAGAAAATGAAATGATAACTTAACTTATCCAATAATAATTAAGGCTGTGATAACTACTTATACTTACTTGGGTTGGGATAATTAGTCCATTAAAAAAAAAGGCTCATTATATAGAAGTTAGTCCACCTTGATAGACTCTTTTAAAATTTTCATATTTTTCTCTTCTTATATATCTTTCTCTCTTCTTATTTCGATGTGAGGATCTTGATGTTCCGTAGTTATTAAATATATAGGTTTTGAACCTCTAAAGTATATCTTATTGCCCCTCTTTATCTGAATCTGATGTGAATATAATTGGATATAGTATGAGCTGAGATCAAGTAGTTTTTTTGTAACCTTTTTTTAATTTAAAATTGTGATACTAAATATCTACAAATTAAAAATGATTTTCCTTTCAAAGCCATAATTAACTCAAAAGAATTATTAACATAAGCAAGAACTAATTGGGTATTTTGGTTTGACCAATTTTATGCAGTTGTGCCGCATTGTGTTGCTGTTGCGCTTTGGACATTTGCTTCTGATCAGGAGGCAGATTGCACACACACATATAGTGATAATATCATCTTTATTTGATTTATCATGCTTGTATTATGTCTTGTATAAATAAAGGACGACTGTAATGTAAACTTTATTGTTTAGTGTTTATTTAATTTCATAGATTCATTGTTGTTGTTAGTCTTGTATAATATATATACATATTCGTAGGTATAAATACAATTCTTTTTTATGGAACGGATCTTTTTCTTCCTTTAAATTTGACTTGGGATTTAAATTTTCTATTCATAAGTTGAGTAATTCTTTTATAAAAAATAATTAAAACAATCAATGTAACATGGATCGATATCAATCGTGGCCCCTCTCCATCCTATTAATTTTCTTTTTTTTTTTTCCATACAGTAGTTCATCTGAAGAACAATAATAACCTTTTAGTTCATATTAAAGAAACTTTTACTTTATATTTTGATGGATAGAAAAATGAGGGGAAAATAGGGGAAGAGAATATTAAGAAGGAAAACTTTATAAAATAGTAAAAAAAAAAAATTTACTATTTTTTGAAGTTTTCTTTTATAGTATTTTTCCCAGCATTATTCAAATGCAAATTTTTTCATACTCATGAATATATGGTTCCAATAAACACATTCTTATTTCCATCACTGAGCCTCTCCATTAGGTATTGTGATCTTATCATGGGAATGTTCCCTTTCTTTCGCACATGAAATGGGCATAATAAGAATCCAAACTTATTGCTTATGCCAATAAGGTGCACAAGCAATTGAGGTACTATGATAACGCAATCATTTTTTTTTTGATAACATTGAAATAAAAGAAAAAACTAGTGCTCTATATCTGAACGTAAAACACCCGCCAGGAAATCAGGAGGGGCGACAAAAGTTATAGCACCCAAAGCAATTCCCAGAGAAAACTTTACCAGTTCATCCGCTACAGAATTTGTTTCCCTACCACACCATTCTAAAGAAACTTCCCAGTGACGTGCCATGAGCTGAGAAATCTCCACTAATAAGTCAGCATGAATATGATTATCATCCCATCCTGTATTAACCAGATCTACTACCTGTCCACAATCAGACTGGATTACCACTTTCCTCCAACTCGAATCCCATGCATGCTTCAATCCCATAAGGATATCCCATAGCTCCGCTTGTAGTCCACTTCCATAACCTAGATTAAGCATGAAACCTCCCAGTACACCTCCTTCATGATTTCTTACTATTCCTCCACATCCTGCCATGCTTCCATCATAACGACATGCCCCATCAACATTAATCTTTATCCAACCATCGTACGGTGGTTTCCAAACGGGATCTCGCTTCATTTGTAAACTCGACTGATGTAACTGGGGATTTGACCATTGCGCTTGAGCATGAACCTGTGCTAAAATTTGTATGCTTCCTGCCGTTCTGCCTTCAAAGACCCCTGAGTTTCTGTTTCCAAACGGGATAACGCAATCATGTTTGTTTCAAGAAGTTGAATGATTGATTACCTAATCTTCAAATATTCTTCTTTCTTTTCTTGATTTCATCATGGGGGATTGTTAGTGGAGTTGTTTAGTTGACAGCTACCTTATCGAAACTGACAATTTCATAACTACCAATTACAATTTTGCTAGTCTTATGCAAATAAAATTACTCCCTCCGGTCCTAATTATAAGATAAAGTTAATTTTTTTGGAAAAATTAAGGAAGCCAATTAAATTACTTTAAAGTGTTTATATTTTTAGTATCCTTAGATTATATATTAGTTTATTAGTCAAATTAATTAGTTTGGAGAAAAAAATAAAAATATAAATACTCTAAAGTAATTTAATTGGCTTCCTTAATTTCTTGAAAAAAGTCAATTTTGTCTTATAATTAGGACCGGAGGGAGTATTAATTTTAATAGACAAATGACTCTCGTTATAAATTCTTTTTGTACCCAAGAGGTCCATGGTTCATCCCCTCACACCCCACAAAAGAATATTTACCCTGTGGGCATTGAAGCTCCTACCGCCAGCGATTGGTGACTTTAGGATAGCTAGGATGCCGAGGACCATGAGGAGGAAGGAAATTTATTTCTTTTCTAAATTAAGGGATTTTTGTAAATGCACCAAGCTTTATTTACAATTAAGAACTATAATGGCCTATTTGGTTCACTGAATTAGAGGGAATATAATATAATGTAATGGAAAGTAATACAACGATAATTACATGAATTTTTTTGTCCGTCATTAAGAAAAAATAATGTATATGTATAAAAAAATTTGGTTAGATTACAACAAATATGAGAATATATGAGAATGATATAGTAAGAGACAAATTGTCCTTACCTACACATATATGTATAATATACATATTGGGTTTTTTGTAACTTTCATTTTGTGCAGTATACATGTTAGGTTTATAATAATTTTTATTATTTAATGGTGAAAATATTATAAGGTGTACAAGTTAGGTTCATGGTAATTTTTTAATATTTACTAGTGGGAATATTATTTAATGAGATATTTTAATATTTTTAATGGTGGAATATAATTTTTTATTTTTTTTAATGGGGGAACATTTTTTAAATTATTATTAATCGATTTTTTAATATTTAATGGCAGTAATTATTTAATATTTAACCTGTTTATATGTAAGTACTTTAGTCAATTTAGAAAGTTATAATAACAATAATGTCTTTTTCACTTAATTACATGATGTCCGTATCCCTATTTAACAATCCTTGCAGTGTAATCCTGATTACATTATTTAATGTAATCAGGATTACAAAATGCACTCCTCTTTATGTTACATAAGCCCAGCCAAACGTCATAATCAGTATGTTATATCATGATTACATATAATCCTCTCTAGGAGTAAAAATAGGCTAGGCTAGGCTTTAGCTAAGTAGGCCTAGGCCTGCAATGGAAATCCAAAGTCTGAGCCTAGGCTTAGGCCTTCAAAATGCCTAACAAGTTCTGAAGCTTATTTAAATGTAGGCCTTTAAATAAGCTTAAAACATATGCATATAAATTCATATATAATTTATCAAGCCTATTTAAATGCCTACGTTATGTCTTAAAAGTTTAAGGATTCATTCTTATATGAAATAAAAGAGTTAGTAAGAGAAAGAAAAGAACACCTAGTGGCAAAAATTGTTTGAGCAAGTAAGAATAGAGAAAATCAATTATCTATTGACTAAAGATATCTATTTTTAAAAATCAAACAAGCACAAATGACATATAAAACTAGATTTTGCCTCTTGTTTTTCTTGCAAAAAATTAGACAAACTCCTCTTATTGGGATCATTTTTATTTGGGCATCACCAAAATAAACTTACGACAATTATTATATAGCATTAAATGACATAATTCAAGGGAGGAAGTGAACTAGCATTGCCATTTCGAGCTATAAAAAAAAAGAAGTAGATGCAATCAATTGATTAATATAAAGGTTAAGCTCATTGATAAATGATGAAATCTGAACCTTAGCGTTAAGGTTAAGTTATTAATTTTATAAATAATTTATAAAACTAATTTAGATTTAATTATATATAATTATGCATAATAATACATTTTTTAAAAAAAGATTAAATAAGCCAGGTCTATAGGCTTGTAGGCTAGGCCTTATGAAAATAGGCCTGGTCTGTTTACCTAAATAAACCTAACAACAAGCCTAAGTCTGAGTCTGACCTTAGATTAGGCTTAAAGTAGGTTAGGCCGTAGGTCCCCTGATAGGGGCCTAGCCTATTTCCACTCACTAATCCTCTCCCATGGAATTGAATCAAACAAGCTATAAGACTGTAGGGTAAATTCATAATTTGATCCGAGTTTGTAGCTATTAATTTTTAAATGTGTTGTGGAGAACATTGGCGTGATTTCCCCCAAATAAAAAACAAGTTTTTTCAGAGAATAATGTTAATCGAAGAAAGTTAAAGGGGAAATTCCAAAAAGATACATTGGAAATTGCAAAAGGATGATTCAAACATTGAAATTTGAAAAGGATAAATCAGTACAGTGTCAAACGGGATTAGGGATTTGAGATTTTGAAATTTCGGCGAAATGACAAAAATGCCTTTCAGCTCTCAGTCGAAATAACAACATGGACCTCTTAATTAACAACATCGTATTCGACATTAACAATACCAAAATTCCCAAAAGAGTCTGTACTTGTTAACTGTGAAAGAAGAAATTAGAGTTGTTAATATCGAATCCGGAGTTGTTAATTAAGAGATGGATGTTGTTATTGGCTTTGAAACTTGTTAATTGTGAAAGAAGAAATTAGAGTTGTTAATGTCGAATCCGGAGTTGTTGATTAAGAAGATTGCGTTGTTATTCCGAAGTGGAGGAAGAAATTGGAGTTGTTAATGTAGAATATGGTGTTGTTGATAAAGAGAAAGGAGTTGTTATTGGCCTTGAAACTTGTTAACTGTGAAAGAAGAAATTGGAGTTGTTAATTTCGAATTCGGAGTTGTTAATTAAGATATAGGTGTTGTTATTGGCCCTAAAACTTGTTGATTGTAAAAGAAGAAATTGGAGTTGTTAATGTTGAATTCGAAGTTGTTAATTAAGAAGATCGTGTTGCAATTCCAAAATGGAGGGAGGGAGGGTTGAAGGGCATTTTCATCATTTCACCGAGATTTCAAAATCCCAGATTCCTCATCTCGTCTGACACTGTACTGACATGTCTTTTTGCAATTTTCAATGTATTTTTTTAAAATTTTCCCAAAGTTAAATTATGGGGGAAAGCTTAAGAAATTAAACAATTAAAACTATTTAAAAACTTAAATATTGAATGTATGATTTTGTTTTTATTTTATGAATATAAATTTTTACTTTAAAAAGTGAGTATAAACTTAAATATAATTTATCATTAACTGTAACATATTTTTCACAAAAGCATCTTTTTTTTTTCCGCGACTTAGTGCTCGTTTAGATTGGCGGTGGAGTAGTGACTTTTTTTACCATCTGACTTTTGGAAAAGTAAGGTAGGATTAAAAGTGAAAATGTAAATATAATTTGTGTTTTGATTAGCGGTGGCAGAAATGACTTTTTTTCTAACCTTGAACCTGTTTAGATTAGAGTTTGAAAAACATGTTTAGATGCAAAATGACTGAAAAGAGCATGGATGGTACTACCTCCGGTTCTAATTATAAGACAAAGTTGACTTTTTTTGGAGAAATTAAGGAATCTAAATAAATTACTTAATTATATCATAAGTTATGTATTCTTAGATTATATATTAATGTATTAGTCAAACTAATTAGTTTGAAAAAAAAATATAAAGATAAATACTCTAAAGTAATTTAATTAGCTTCCTTAATTTCTCCAAAAAAATCAACTTTATGTTATAATTAGGACCGAAGGAAATATTGAATACTACATATATATATATATATATATTATTAGAAGTGCAATGGGATAAAAACAATGCAAATCAGCTTCACAAATAAGCTACGGTTGGGATAAAAGCACAATGGAGGTAAAAGCTTTGCCAAATGGTCTAATATTGTCCAATGGGCCATTTTTATTTAAACTGTGTGTTAGCCAGTGCTAACACTTTGGCAAACAGACCTTTAATCCAACTCGACCAAACCCAAAAGCAACCACCATTGCCCATTTTAATTTGGTCATGAAATTTTGTTTTTCTAGAAATAAAATATTATGTTCTCATTAAAAAAAAAGAAATATTAATAGAAAAAATTGGGAATAAGTGCCCTATTTGAGAAATTAATCGGGGAATGGTACCCGAAACACTTTGATCCCTGAGAGTAAATACTTGTACGTTAGAAAGACTCAAGGTATTAAAATCTAGATTGGGTATTGAATCGGATTGGGGTACTGGGTTAAGGGTCAGTAGGTCAGATTGGAGTCAAACCGGTGAGAAATGGAAGATTTTAGATTTATTAATATAAAATTCTTAAAAATAATTTTTTTTAAAACAGTGACCCAAACCGGACTAATTTTCTGGATCGGTTCACCTGTTTCCGGGCCAGACCGGTCGATCCGAGTTAACAAACAGTGGAAAGACTAAATTACCCTAATCATCCTCCTCCTCCTACTTCACAACAAAATCCCACAAGAAGTCTCACATCTGGCTCAGCACGTTCGCTGCTTGAGGCCACCACGTCGCCGTTGCCTTGGTCAAGTTCAACAACGTGTAGCCGCTAGAGGCATTTGGGTCAGAGTCAGAGTCGCATGAGCCCACAACGTTTTGCCCGTTGCCATGGTCAAGTTCGACACCGCGCAGCCCTTGGTGGCGTCCAAGTCGAGGTCGGAGTCGGAGTCGATAGAGTTTGGAAGATTGCTGGTATTTAAAGGTAGTTGAAGTGTGTGAAATCTGATTTCAGATCTGGAATCGTTCTCCCTCCTCTAGCATGCGCTTGCAAAACACGATGGCGGGGACAGCAAAATTAGCGATCTCTACAATGTCAGATCTAGAATCATTCTCTCTCTTTTGGCATCCACTTGAAGATCTCAAATCGTTCTCCCTCCAACTAAGCGATTTTTTCTTTGTGATTTTATTCGGTTTGTTCTGTTAATGGTTACTCTTGTATTGATTATTTTTTTTCTTCATTTTCGTATGCTATTTTTAATTCTTCTTCTTTCAATTTTTATTCTTGAATCTAGTGTTAATGGCCACCGTGGTTGTCATTGACGGATGCGAAGCTCTATGGACTGAGGCAATGGGAAGCGTTCAATGGATTGAGATGTTCCATAATATGCAATGCAAATGGGGTAAAAATGAAAATACAAATGAGCCTCCATGAAATATAAGTGAGTTTATTGAACTTCCATAAATGCAAATGAGCTTTCATCAAACACAAATGAGCTTCTATCAGATAGGTTCAATTATCAATTATGATTAAATATTAATATAGAATATAATATCTAAAGTTGAGATTTCAAATACGTGAAAATTGAATATTGAGAAAAGTATATCAAATAAGAATAAAAAAAAAAGCAAATTTGTTAATTCACAAAGAACCAAAATATGATTGAGATTCCCAGAGGTTATTCAACAAATTAAAAGACAAATTTAAAGGCAAATTCAACCAAAACAAATCTTTTAAACCGTAATTTACACCCGGGAGGTTTTCATGTCAATACAAAAGAAGAAAAATATTTTTGTTCTTTTTGGGGCGGGGGGAGGCAAAGGACAATGGTCACTGCCGGCAAATTAAAGATTAGAGATCAGAGAGGAGAGGGACCGGAGATAAAGAAAGTGAGTGAAGATAATTGGGATGGGTACTCTAGTCTAAAAATTATTATAAACAAGGAGAATTTTATTCTAAAATTTTTGAATCCCAACACTGCTCACCAATATTAGAGGAGGTGGCTTTGTAACAATTTTACTTTTATCATGATACTCCCAATCCCAAATTTTCCTCAATCCCTCATATCAGACAACACAATTTGGCCCAAACTCTAACCAATTTCAATACCTACCTTAGATGCTTCATACCAATCGTAGGGCTTTACACAAATAACGGGTCAATGAGATAATTACAAGATCCCTAAAAAATTTAGACAATATAAGTTATTTAGCTTAATGCTAAAAAAAAAGAGTGAAAAGAGAGAGAGTGGACAAATCAGAAAAACAAAATGAGCAAAAAGAAGTAATATAGTAACATTACATAATGAAATGAGTTTTAATCACAACCTTGGCCAACAATTTACAAGTCCTTGCTTATCATTTTTTGTCTTTTAAATATATTTATCAATATTTCATCCCACAAACTAATAGTAACATTACATATTGAAATGTAAAAAATAATAAAAAATTACTCCTACATGATAAAAACAACAAAAAAGGGAGAGAGGAAAAAAAAGAGAACAAATTGCTCATTTTTCTTCTTAAAAGCATATGAAATAATTTTCATCAATTGCCAGATTATGTAGTATAACTAGAATTGTATTTGGTGAGATCTCGTATAGTATTGTTCTAGATTTTCTAGGTTGCAAGATTTTAGTAGTTTCTTTGAATTTAATAATTGATGATTCCGGATTTTTCTATCTTTCCTTAAAAAAAGTACAACGCATATAAAATAAATTGAACAAAACTTTCCTATTTCCACTCCCCACCATTCAAAATCACTCTAAATATAGCCTCCACTAAAATAAGCAAAGTTGTAAATTATTCTCTTTCCAATCAATCCTAATTCCTCAACCAAATCACAAAAAATTTTCATCGTTTTTCCCTCAGAAAATTCAACCCAACATGCCCCAGAAATCAACTCTGAAGGCAGAAACAAATCAAACTTAGTACTGCCACCAAATCAATCTGAATTAAACCAGAAATATGCCAAGCATGCTACGGAAGGCCATTGGTGCAGTAAAGGATCAAACCAGCCTAAGTCTCGCAAAGGTAACAAACGCAGCAAATCTTGAGGTTGTCATCCTCAAGGCCACAACACATGATGAGATTCCAATTGAAGAACGTTACATTAATGAAATTGTGAGTCTTGTATCATCCAACAAACTCTATGCAGCAGAATGTGCTCAATCTATTGCAAAACGCATTGGGAAAACAAGAAATTGGATTGTTGCTTTGAAATCTCTCATGATCATCCTCAGAATTTTCCAGGATGGTGATCCATATTTCCCTAGAGAAGTCATGCATGCAATGAAACGAGGTTCGAGAATCCTGAATCTTTCAGGATTTAGAGACGATTCGAGTTCGAGTCCATGGGAATACACCGCTTTTGTCAGATTAATGGCTTTGTACCTTGATGAACGCTTAGATTGCTTCCTAACAGGGAAACTTCAACGAAGAATCACATTTAGGAATCGTCAAAGGTCCTTCAAGAATCACAAGATGTTCAACGATACTACAGGAATCCAAGATATGAAGCCATCAATGCTACTTGACAAGATTACTTTTTGGCAACGCTTGTTGGATAGAGCTATGGGAATAAGACCAAATGGGGAAGCCAAAGAGAATCGTTTAGTTCAAAACTCGCTATACGTCGTCGTTCAGGAGACTTTTGATCTCTATAAGGATATCTCTGACGGTCTTTCTGTTATTCTAGATAGCTTCTTCAAGTTACCATACAAATCATGTCTCTCTGCATTTCAAGCTTGCGTGAAATCCTGCAAACAATTTGATGAGTTAAGTGATTTCTATTCATTTTGTTCAAGCATTCGGGTCGGTAGGAGCAGTGAATATCCGAAAATTCAGAAGATATCAGAAGAGCT